>CM061142.1:456081265-457353523 GCA_030789695.1 Scilla litardierei
AATATCTTTAAAAATCTAGGGTATGAATCATTGTGTCCACGCAATTGAATCATGGTATAAACCTTCTTTATTTCAATAAATGATACAGTTATAACTCATCAAATTTCCAATCATTTAAATCCTAAAATCTTTGGAAGTAAGCAATTTTTTTATTATTCCCCTAAATACATCAGGTATCAATTCCAACATCTTCTATGTGTTGTTTTTTCTATTAAAGTTCTACACACTATATGCCAAGAAAACTTTCTACTTTCAGAAATGTCCAAAACTTTTCATACATATTTTAGGGAACTATTTATCATCCACTTTCAAAAAACTATTCCAACATCTTCCATAATTGCATCTATTAAAATATGAAAGTGATACAAATCTGGATTTCATGAAAGCATGTTAATGAAATCATGTTGAAAATATACAAATCTGGACATGAAAGCATGTTGTAATTTTTTGAAATTTTCTGATGCTGGTTCGATTATGATGTAGGTTCGGGTTTGAAACAAAATTGAAATTTTTGGGCTTGAATCATATCAAAATTCTGTTAGATGCATCAAAGTGTTATCAATGTCTTGAGAGTCAACGTCAAAATGGTATGTCTTGATGCATAAAAATTCTTGATATTAATGCCTATCTTGTCTTAATCCTATCAACATATCAAAAATTTGGGCTTGGATCGATGAAACTATAATTTTTTTTGAGTCTAATGTAGGTGGAGAGAACCTCATTAATTGGAAGCTTATGATATTAAGTTAGACAATCAGGTTATGATCTTCAAACTGGTAATTTGGACAATTTGGTTTAAACACTTTTCTGATAAAACACTTTTTTGTTTAACCTGGAATTATATTCATGAAAGTTAAAACACTTTTCTGTTGCACAGTTATCATTGAAGGCGGAGAAATGATGAAAGCTGAAAGCTGAAAAAAATTTGGACATTCTGGTATTGAGGAATATGCACCAAAGTGGAATTTGGACATTCAGTTAATGAGAGATATGTTGGACATAAAGCTGAAAAAAGCTGAAACATGAAAAAATGGAGTAAAAATGGAGTAAAATTCTTAAAATGGAGTAAACTTCTTTAAATCTACCCCATACAATCCTATATATCAAGGGCCTGCCAATTTCCTGTGTCGGAGCATTACATGATATCAAACACATGATATCCAATGCATCATACTGCACAAAATTGGGCAGCCACATAATTAGTCCTTAACTATTTCTAGATAGAGTATAGTGAACTAATTATAGCAGTTTATAACCTTGAATTGAATAAGATAATAGTTTAAAACAGTAAACTAATTAACAAATAATCGACGACAGAAGCTAGAACCAAATAATAAGCAAATGAATTCAATGGCAATATATAAAGCAAAAAAAGAACCATATAGAATGTGAGTTACTTGAGAAGAATTATGATGGATTTATTTGACAGTGTTTTTTTCATATTCACGTGATAATTATGGACATTTTGCCCTCAATTTACAAATTGTAAACCAGTTCCAACCTTCAAGAAAGTCAGGACAATAGCATTTAAATGATAACATGGAAAGAATAGCACCGTGAAATCAAGCCCAAACCTGTAGCAGTTATTAGTATCATGGAAGAACGCATAATCATGTAATCAGTTAAAGTACAGTGAATTTAAACACGGTAACATGTATAGATATAAAATTTCCACGGGAAAAAAGTGCAGATTCAATTTGTAGTCTGAAAAATATGCACTTAACAAATGCTTTAGTAGCAAAGGGTTATGAAAAGATAGGGTAAAAGACAGATGAAAGATGGGAAAGGGGCTGTAATTTCAATTGAAAGAAATGAAAGATGGATATTGAGCGGTAGATTATTCTCATTGTTATCTGGACAAATGTGATTTCCGCCTTACTTATAGCAAATTGGCTATAAATATTTGCTATAAATATTTGCTATAAACATTGCTATTAATATTGCCTTCCCTCCACATAAAGAAGGCACCACAAATAAAATTTATTATCTTTTAAAGACCTATCTGACATGTTATACATTCCTGAGAATATTCTCATTGTGCATTCACCAAAAATTGAAATAACAGGAAAGTTTCACAACCCAATTGGTGTCTGTGTTGTGATCTCAGACCCAGAATTCTGCAGTTTGAAATATTTGCAAACAAAGTTTCAATAGTTTATAAAATCTCATAACTGTTGCATTGTTCCATAACTATGGCCTTCACGGTTCCTCTCATATAGATACTACTGTAGGGCACACACATTGCACTGGTGATACAAAATTGGAATTGCATGAAAAAAAATTGTATAGAAACCAAACATAGGTTTTTTTGTTAAACTTCGCAATTCCCCAAAAAATGAACTTTGAAAATTACTATAAACTTCCAAAATTTTATTAATATGAAATCAATTCCAAACCTGGGAACATTTATCAGTATCATGGAAGCGCATAAAATCATGAAATTAGTTAAAATACAATGAAATTAAACAATAACATGCAATAGACATCAATTTCATCCGGGCAAAAAAGTGCATCCAGTCTCAAAAGGATAGCAATTAACAAATGATTTAGCAACAAAGAGGAAGAAAAGTTAGGATAAAAGATAAAACAGATGAAATGGGCTATAATTTAATTGAAATAAATGCAAGATGGATCGCAAAGGACCAGAGCCATAATGAGGAGCTATCATTAGAGAACAGAGAGGAACCTGAAATGAAAATTTATAAGAAATAATATTGAAAAATGAAACATGGAAGAAACTGAAAAGAAACAAATTAAAAAAAACAAAAATGACATAGTTACAGGTTCTTGTGGCACTTATTTGAAGACGACAAACTAAGTGGTTCTTCAACTTACAGGTTCTTCAACTAAATTCTAGAGCAAGCTCCTCCTCCTTCGCATTTTCATAGTTTTCAGTCTTTGAATTACTGTGGATGTGTAATGACATTTTGGATGATAGATTGGACACACTTGTATTCTTAAAATTTTCATATCATGTGACATTTTAATTTCTGTAAATCATTCCCTATAATGGTATAAATGCTAAAGTAAAAGGACACTTGTGAAATTCAAGTTCCCTTGAGGTGACATAGCAGACCTGTGTTGTGCTCAAATGCATAGCTACCCTTTATCTCAACGATTAGACAAATAAAAAAGAAAGTAATAAAATGTTAACTTTCTCCTAAGACTAAAATTAATTAGTAAATTTAGGCAAAAAATTAGTATTATTCTATAGGGCATATGAATGTGATATACTGATATACATACATAGAGAAAGAATATTCTCATTTACCAACTTTATCACTTTATACAATCCCAGTTAACTCGATTTACTAATCTCTATTTGCTACTTGCAAAACTATAAAACACAACTTTCCTTTCAAAGGAAACTTTTATTAGATATTATGTGAAGAGCACACACCCCTTTAAACTGACTATTTACCAGCCTCTCATATGGCTTTGACCTCACAAATTAATAACATACCTCACTTACTAATAACATACTTGTTGTTTCTACTAATTGATGATGCAAGACTACTGATGCATTAGAGCCAAATGAGTAGTTAATCATTCTCTATTTTATAAAGAGAAACTACAGTCCATTTAATTTTTAGTCCTTTTCATTGCTGAAATTCTTATTGTTAAATAAACAGAAAACATTATTGGAAGATAAAAGTGCAGTTGTGCCTTTGATCTATATGTACTTGAGCACATAAACCAGACATTTGTTTAGTTCATATAGGAACATGTTTATTTTTTCATAAAGTGATTGTCAATAGCATAAAACCCCAAAGAGTCATGAATTAGAAACAGACGGTATAAATAATTACAAATATCTAAAAGAATCTCAACAGTAGATACCTCACCAGCTTTGACAGTGATGACATATGGAGTAAAGCCAATCCATGTTGACCCTGAAAACAATTTGATCTCAAATCAATAGACCTCAAAACAAACATGTGAAGTAGCATTACCATTAAGCTATTTTACTTGCTATGATAAAATTTCAGGTGTGCTAATAGTGGTTGACCAAAATAGGATACCGAGTATATATGGAAAATGGGAAGAAAATATGAGAGATAAGACAACCACAATATGTTAGAAAATTTTGATATTCAAATCTGACCAAATCCATACTGACACTAAAACATTGTCATCCCCCTAAGATTCCAGAATTTAGATCTATTGAATCAACAAAACTCTCAAGTGCTCATGGTAAATCCCAAGCAGCACAACTTTCTTCTATGGATATATGTCTATGGCAAAAACTGAAACTCGATGGGGAAGTCGTGCATGCTCGCTGACTATAAAACATCTATACAACCTCAATCTTTGTTGTACATATACTCAAGTGCATGAAGGCTTTGAAAAAATACCAAAAATTGTCAACTGATGCAAGAGCGTAGAGCTTATTCCAAGTTCCAACATCCACATCAGTGCCCATGCGATGTCAAAAACGAATAAAACTGAAAAAGAAAAGAAATAAGAACAGTTCACCAGGAAAACAGAAAAAGAATAATCCAAATAAAAGCATTTCCAATTTCATCCCAAATACTTGAATCAGGCTTCCTTGTTTTCCCTCTATTGTCATGCCCAACCATAAATCATTGCAACTCAAATGCAAACAAAAGTTCTCATATATTTTCAGTTTGCACATGACATTGTAATTTGAATGATGACTTTTTATGGACAAAGAAAAATATTTGTCCTGGAAGTTAAAACATGATTTAGATATTTTTTAATCAATATTTGTTGGAGATGTCTACAAAGAAAAATATTGTAATGCATGTAGATAAAAAAAATTTGCTGGAGATGTCATGGGCAAAGAAAATAACATCATAGCAAATGTCATCATGTAAATAATAAAAAAGTCTTCCTGGAACATAGTAATGCATGAACGATACTCTCCAAACTCCAAAAATGATTCATCCTGGAACAAAGAGGTGCGGGTTTTTAGATTCAATATTTGGTGGGAGATTTTTTTTGAATTTCCCACCCAATATTTAATTTTTGGTGAGATAACCATGATGAAGTAAATTTTGCATTGCAATCTAAATATTCAACTTTAATGTTCTGCATACTTATAACTTTCTGCTGACTCCAATTCAATGTTTCATTGTCTAGGTCAGTTCAATTTCTAAAAATTTAGTGCGATGAACCCACTATCTCATTTGTGATGATGACACATTAATCACTTAATTAGCTAATCAACCCTTGTTCTGTAGTCAACAAATAAAATCAGTGCAAGATGAAACCATTAATTCACATAAAAAATTAAAAATATCTCATCTTTATCAACCATGTGAGCATTTTTCTTCTATATATCTCATTGAGGCAATCAGAAATTTAAAATAACAAAATGATAAGACAAACAACAGTGGATGGTTATTGAGATTTCCATTTCTTGCAGTATATTAGCTCCATGTCTTCCTCAATCCTACATTCCTACTTGGAGCAATCAAAAGGACCAACAACAAAAATTGACTTCTTTTATTTCTTTTTTATGAAGAATAGAAGGCAAATTACGCATACCCGCTTCTTAGCTCAAACCCTCATCCTTCCCTATAGCGTGGCCCGCATTCTCATTTGTGTCACCAACACCAGGAAAAGCATCCGAGACCGGTGTGGCAACTTTTCTATCTTGCTTCTTCTTTTGCTCGACAATCAATTCGTGTTATCATCAGAGCTTCTTGTTATCATCAGAGCTACTGTCTGTAATGTGTTTCATCCAATAATCCTCAACATTTGCAAATTAACACCTAAACAATCGTAAAGCAGAGCAAAAATCCATCATTCAAGCATGTCTCTTAAAGCAACAATATGTTTCAATTCATCACTGCAAGATCACCTTGGCAGATACGCAACACCAAATTTATTGAAAAAACTAAGATGAACTTACAGAAATCGCTAAGTCGGGGTCAAAGACTTGACTGAATACACAACTTAGCATGGATGGATGCTGCTATATCGTCTCAAATTGACCAGCCATATCATATATACACGCCCATGACCTGAACTCACTCAAGGGAAGGAATTGCTTTTGTTTCACACTGTGTGTAATACAAAAAAATCAGCAGAATGCGCCTCTGACCATGCTTTTAGTATCTGATAGGCCCATCCAAGCTAACTGATGCAAACTGTAGAATGAAGCATAGAATCAGATTCCAGGTTTTCGATGCTTCATGTAAAGAGAAGCAGAATGTTACCGAGAAACATTCAGCAAGCATTACCTGTCTAACTTATATCTTCCAAAGCAAAACAAAGCTTTTTCTGACCGAAAATCAAACAGGGTTTTCATTAAGGCATTCCGTCGAACACTTCATGTGCAAGCACCAAGCCCCTAATATTGTCTGCATACATCACCATAGATGTTTACCAACACTCCATGACTCCAATAAAAATAGAAAGTAAGCAACAAAAATTTCGTAGATTGGGTTACTGAAAAACCATTCTCGGTTGTTGACTCGACGAACACGGAAGGAAATTTCGTACCTTGATCAAAAAATGGCTCAGATGGAAGGGATGAGTTAGCAGATGAACTTAGATCTCGTGATCTGATGATCTCATCTCGGTGCGACGACTGATCATTTTAGGCTGATGGATCCTCTCTTCCCTGCTTCTAGATTGATTTGAAGGTTGAGGGTGTGAGCATGCTTCAGCTATGAAGAGAGGTTGAGGGTGGTTGAGGGGTAGAGGGTTAAGGGTTTGAGGGTTTGAGCGTGCTCTGGCCGTGAGTGGTTGAGGATGCCCCGAATGCGTTTGAGTAAAAATATTGAGATTTGCCCCTAAATTTTGAGTTCCCCCGCCCAAAATGTGAGGGGTTTCCAACGTGAGTTGGTTTTTTAGAAACGTGATATCCGACGAAAATTTCAAATTTGTTTCATCGAAATCAGCTTTCCCCCTCAAAATTTCAAAGCTCCCAATTCAAAATTTCAAAGCTCACCAAGAAAAAGTATGACTGGACTTATGACTGGGATATGACTGGGAAAAACTTGGATATGACTGGGACAAAATTTAAAATATGCTCTATTTTATAGTATATATATATATATATATATATATATATATATATATATCTGGCGTGAAAGGAATAGACGGATTTTTGAAGATGTAAAGAAGTGTCAGACCACCCTTTTCGAATATATTGCTGCTGATATTAGAATAGCTATGCAAGAGGAAGAGCCAACAACTGAAAGTGAAGCAATTATTTTATCCAACTGGGATATTAGGGACAATGGTTGATGATATTGCTAGCTAATCTTTCCGTATTTTGTTTAGTGATGTATGGGTCCTTAATGGTCGTGTGTTTCTTAGTAGGGAGTGACGGCGCTTGTGCCCTATCCTCCCTCTAAGATAACATACCAACCATTAGACTTTGTATTTTTTGTACAGATACTCAATAAATAATCTCGCTTACCTTTCATATATATATATATATATATATGTATGTATACATATATATAAACATATATATGTATATATACATATATGTATATGTATATATATATATATATATATATATATATATATATATATATATATATATATATATATATATATATATATATATATATATATATATATATATATATATATATATATATATATATATATATATATATATATATATATATATATATATATATATGGAATCCGGGGTTTACGGAGAGGCGATTGGAGGAATCGGCGACAAGGGTTTCAAGGCGGCGGGCACCCCGTCTGTCGGTGGTGTTTCTCCCCTGTCTATCCTTGGCGTTGGATCTGGGGGTTCTCCGGCTATCATCACCAATGGAGAGGCGGAGATCGGGAGACCTGAGGCTTTGATTGGGAGATCCGGAGTTCTGGGCTTCAACGTTCTGGGCCATCGCATAGGTAGCGAAGGCAAAGACCATGGATTAGGGACCCTTGACGGCGTCATCAAGAAGGACTCGCGGGTACCTGAATCGGATATAAATCCTGTTGCATCGGAGGGCATCGATCGCAGAGGTAATGGGCAAGTTGGGGGCTGGGAGTTGGTCTCACGTTGCAGAGGTATCCAACGTGCTGACTTGGACAGAGCAAAGGGCGGCAATAGGATGCGTCCTCCAACAAATTCTGAATTTCGAAGGGGAGGAAACTACAGATTTCGCTCTGGTGACCGTCTACAGAATGGTACAAAATTTTCTACCATGGGCCTTTCAAAGAAGGATCCTAATTGGAAATCTGAGAAGGATGGAGTAGCCACTCTTGAACGCCATGTGGTTGCTAAAATGCCCATTAGACCTAAGGTTCCACTGACAATTAATACATCTGGCACAAAGCTTTCGTTCTCGGATGTTTGTTCTAATCGGAGATCGTATGAGGAATCGTTAAGGATGTCATTCATCCCTCCCCTTGCCAAAGATAACGGGAGTTGCGTTGGAAGAGTACCGGGTACTTTGATTGATAAGGGTGCGGACCGTTGGAGAAACACTCTTGTTGGATATGTCCTGGGGGATGTTCCTTACTATGGACAAATTAGAGCGTGGGTGGACCGACTGTGGAAGTTGAAGAAGGGGGTTCGTATCTTTACCAGAGAAAATGGGCTCTTCTACTTCAGGTTCGACTGTGAGGAGGACTGTGAACGGATCCTCTACGGTGGACCATGGTTATTTGATGGGAGGTTAATGGTCCTGCAGAGATGGAGCTCAACGCTCCAATTCGACAGTGATAAGCTTGCTACAGTACCAGTGTGGGTCCAATTTCATGGTCTTCCATTGGGTATGTGGACTCAAGATATATTCAACATTATGAGTTCCATCGTTGGCAACCCCCTATGCTTGGATAGGGCTACAGCTAAACTTGAGAGGTTGACGTATGTGAGGTGCCTGATCAAAGTTGATGCTTCTAAGCCTCTGCCGCGTACGGTGGGTCTGGAACTGGATGATGGTTCCATTGTTAATGTTGATACTGAAGGATCCTGTCCAAAACAGAGTTAGGATCGATAACATGAAGTTTAGACTTACGCTTGCGTACGCGGCACGGTAGTCTACGAACTTCGCCTTCGGATTCGCCACGACGGATCGAGTCTACTCACGAACGGAGTAAGGCTACTAAATCCACAATCTAAATCTCTACTTTAGATTAAGAACTTGGATAGAGGGAGAGGAAATATTTCTGCAGAGCTTCGCTAGGATGAAGATGCATGCATGAATTTCATGCAAAAGGTGTAAGAAATGGCTTACCCTTGGGTCTTATTTATAGCCCCCAAGGTAGTTATTTTAGGGTAAGTTGTTCCTTTGGAACAACTTAATTAAGGTGTACCATGATACATGGCACATTATAAGCTTAAGTTGTACCATATGCATGGTACACCATAAGCTTAAGATATTCCCCCTTTATTAGCCATATGTCGCATGCACTTATGCATATATAATGCGACTTTTCCACTCATCCAGAGATCCTCTCCGCAAGGGAACAGATTCCCTTTGTACACGACTTCGTGTACGCGACGTTCGAGGTCCGTATTCCCTCGTACATCCCCCACAAGGGTGTACAAACGTCTTCCATATCCAACATCTCCCACTCACACTTGAGGGGATTGTAAGAGAACGTCTTTCCCTTAGTTCTTTCATCTATCATACCAAGAAATAGACCGTGCGACCGTCATGCGCGTAGAGTCTGTTGTTGTGCACTTGTTAGAGATACACAACGACCTCGAAGGTGCAAAGTTGAGTAGTTCAACGCATGCTTTACCCTAGATTATTTCTTCGCATTTCTTATACTTTATATTCAACAATTGAATCCCATCTGGATTTACAATTGGCTGGCCAGCTTTGAATCATTAAAGTCCAAATGCGAATATGAAATCAATCTTCCTCTTCTTGCGAACCTTCTGATCTTGACTTGATTCGCTTTTCTAACGTGCCCCGCCGAGCCGAATTACCATAGCCCATAAGTAACACGCTAAGATAGCGATCATCTCGTCAAATCTAAAGGAACCAATTGGAGTCCTTGAGGGTAAGAGTTAAGACCCGTATGGCCTTTGAGTCTCACATAATAGCAAACACTATTGCTACTAACTCAGTGGTCGAAATGCATACGTGGTATGAACACGTATTACAACATCACTCCTTTCCCAGTGAGAGTATGTCTTAAAGATGTTGTACGGATGAAAAGATCAGACACCACAGTGCCGATCTTTTGAGTCCCCTTACTACTCAGGAAATATTCCCGGACTCTCATCCTGCATAAGACAGATAGGATTAAAAAATCCAATGAGATCTTTATATCCTTGTGATACAGATCTCAGATCTTTTGTAAGCATCCATATGATGCAGATCTTTCATTCAACTATCTTGTTAAAGTCATGACTCTAAATCATTCGTCTAATGATTTTTGACTTTAAACTAGTCTCATCTTTATCTTATCCATCTGATAAGATAAGGCGGTTGCTCATGTGAGAGAGCCAACCTTTATCTGTCCGACATACACACAATTCAGCTGAGATTTCAAAAATGTACACAAACATTTCTTAAGAAATTCATATGCAATGTTTGAAAAAGAACTTATTCTTTTATTAAATTTGATCTTTCTTAGACATGGGAATATATATTGGTACAACTCAGCTCATACGCAATTCTTGGGATGATAAGTGTTTATAAAACACATTTCTGGGGATCGCTTTCGTAAGCTGATCCTCTATCATCTCATGCGTAGATATGTACCTTATGTCTACCTTCTTGGTTTTATCATAGTCTTTTGCAAACCTGCAGTTCCTTTAAGATACTGCATTATCCTCTTAACCGCTTTCCAGTGTTCTTGCCCTGGGTTGGATTGGTAACAGCTTACCATTTCCAACGGCAAAAACAGATGTCCGGTCTCGTACACACCATAGCGTACATAAGACTATCAACTGCACTGGAATATGGACCTTTTTCCATAATTTCCTTTTCCTTTTTGGTTCTTTGGACACGATTCCAGATATAAATTATCGCATATGCTTATATGAATATCAATGGACTTGCAGTCCTGCATATTAAATCGTTCTAGAACCTTCTTTATATAAGTCTCCTGTGAAAGAGAAAGAAGTTTCTTCGAACGATTCCTTGAAATCTTAACTCCAAGGATATATGCGGCTTTTCCTATGCCTTTCATCTCAAATACTGATGAAAGCCAAGCCTTGATACTCAACACAAAGCCCTTGTCATTTCTGGCTATTAAAATGTCATCTACATATAGAGACATGATAATATACTTGCTTTTAATCCTCTTGATATATACTCAGTTATCTTCATCAAGCATGGAAAAAATCCATTTGATAAGACAACTTCTTGAAATCGTATATACCATTGCCTCGAGGATTATTTAAGACCATATATGGACTTACGAAGTTTACAAACCTTATGTTCGTTTCCTTCTTTTACAAACCCTGTTGGTTGTTCCATATAGATCTCCTCGTCCAATTCTCCATTGAGAAAGGCAGTCTTTACATCCATCTGATGTAATTCGAGGTATAAGCAAGCTACCATTGCCATAATCATGCGAATCAAGGTAAACCGCACAACAGGTGAGAAGTTTTTCTTTGTAGTCTATCCCTTCCTGTTGCGTAAAACCTTTCGCGACAAGGCGAGCTTTATATCTATCTATAGAGCCATCAGCCTTATGCTTGATCTTGAGAACCCATTTGTTCCCAATTGCTCTATTTCCTCTGGGTGAGTTAACTAAGTCACAGACTTGGTTAACTTTTATGGATTTCAATTCCTCCTTCATCGCTTCCATCCATTTGTCTTTTGCAGGGCATGATGCGGCATATTTGAGATTCTTCAAGTCCTTGTTGACTCGAATTAAGATCAATTCTAATATCACTCCCACTTGAAATGTTGTTAGAATTGCTCCCACTTGTATCATTATTCCCGTATGGAATAGGATAATCGTCATTCGTATAATCCATTGGTGAAGGTTGAAAAGAATTTTCGTTTTCACCAAGAAATTTCTCCCACTCGAATGAGGTAATCCTTCTTGATCACAAATCTCAAATAGAGATAAGTCCTGACTTATCTCGCCCTGTCTTGGAAACTCGTTTTCCAAGAAAGTGACATCCCTCGACTCAAACTCAATTAGCACACCATTGTCTTCCTGACTAACAAAAACATAACCTTTGGAGTTTAATGCGTATCGTTTAAAGATACATTTCCTTCCCCATGGCCCAAGTTTGCCATACTTATGGGAGGAAATATGTGCGTTGAATGCACAAACTCAAGGTAAAATGTTTAAGTCAGGAGACCTTTGGTTCCACAACTCATAAGGAGTGGAGCTAACTGATTTCGAGGGTACGCGGTTTAAAATGAAAACGGTTGTCAATAATGCATCACCCCAAAAGGTGATTGGCAAGTTAGCTTGCGCCATCATTGAACGGACCATTTTTCATTAAAGTCCTATACCTCCTTTCTGCAACACCAATTTGTTGAGGAGTATAAGGCATAGTTACCTGATGTACTATGCCTTTTTCATCACAAAGTTCCTTTAAACTTGTTGATTGATATTCACCGCCCCTATCGGTTCGCACGACCTTAATCTTGCGATCTAATTGATTCTCCACTAAACTCATATAGTTTTTAAAGCAGGTTTAGTGCTTTCACTTTTGTGGGATATCAAATAGATATGACCGAATCGGGTGAAATCATCAATTAAAAGTGATGAAATAGGACTTCCCGCGTCTTGTCTTGACATTCATCGGACCACATATGTCCGAATGGATAAGCTGTAATGGAACCTTGGCCCTTGTGCCGGTTCCAAAACGGCTTGCGACAAGATTTCCCCACAAGGCAATGTTCGCAGGTCGACTTTTCAACCTTTGAAACATTTGATAGAAGGCCACGTTTGGCAAATCTATCCATACGCGTTGGTCCAATATGACCAAGCCTTGTGTGCCAACAAATTATATTAGACTCATTAGTCAAAGAATTTGTCACAAGGAAATTTACATGAGGAATCATATATTGTACTTATTACAATAAATCCTTTGAAATACATAACCCAGAACCAATAAAAGAATTATTACAAAATAGGTCCACTTTACAATCATGAAGGAACCAACTATTACAAAGACCCATTAAATTGACCACAGTTTTAATATTCCTTTGAATATATGGAATGAAGAGAACATCATGTAGTAGGAGAGTAAGGTCGTTGTCCAAGACAAGCTTGCGAGTCCCAACGCCTTTCACTTCAACACGTGTGTTGTTTCCTACATTGATCCACTTCATACCTTGGGTATCCGGTGATACTCCACGAAGGACCGTCTGTCCTTTGCTATGTGGTCGGTGGCACCTCGTCACTTCCACTCATACACGAACGAGCATGGTGACCGAGCTTGTTGCACTTGAAGCACTTGATCCTTTTCAAGTCTTTCTTCTTGTGCCATTTCTTGTGCCCACCCTTATGTTTGGGTTCCTTGGTAGACTCAGGTTGCTTATTACGTTCATTAGAAGACTTCGAACGATCTTTACGTTTCTTTCCCCCGTGTGAGGAACTAGCAACCATGTGCACTTCTGCACCTGGCTTGGCAGCCGCAAGCCGCTCTTCCTCTAATTCGAGGTGCTTGGAAACATCGTTGAAGGTTTTGATGCTCTCATTATGAGTGAGATGCATCTTCATCTGATCCCACCCATTTGGTAGGGAACGTATGACTGCTTGGATTTGTTGCTCATCCGTGAGCACATGACCTGCGTCCTTTAACTCTGATATAAGGTTCGCCATATGTCGCATATGTTTCCCCATGGAATGATCTGGACGTTTCTTATATGTATCGAACTTTATAGTTAAGGCGCGAAGTTTGGACACCGATGTGCCACCGAACTTCTCCTCTAGCTTGGACCATATGTCCATGGCTAGGTCATGTTCTCGGAAGATGCGCATTATGTCATCAGCCATACTGCTTAATAACGTAATGCGCGCTATCTTATTCTTCCGAGACCAAGCATCAAAAGCTTCCTTGTCTCTTCGGTGTTGGGCCGTAGTGCCCAACTCGGGTTCAATCATTACGTTCTTTAGAGTTTCGAGCACTTCTTGCTCCTCTAAAACGTATTGTATCTTAATGGACCAAAGTTTGTAATTATCGCCGTTGAGTTTTTCACCTTTGTTTAACTCAGCGACGATGTTCTTTGAAGCGGAAGACATTTTACTTTTAAAATGCTGCAAAAGACACAAAACCGAAGGTTCGATCAAAAACATTGCATAAAAAATTCTTAAAATATAACTCCCACTTGAAATGATAATAGAGTATCCCATTTGGATAGTTCTAAAAATTCAAATCCCACTTGGAATTATATTATATTTGATAAGTTACTTTCGAAAAATATTGAAGATGTTGTTCTAGAATCGAAAAGGTCTCTATGAATCCAATCACCATCTAGAACAACTTTCAATATTCCCCCATCACTTATCAAACAATAGTACTCTTATAGTACTAGCAGCGGAAAACAAGTATTTGATAAGTTACTTTCGAAAAATATTGAAGATGTTACTCTAGAATCGGAAAGGTCACTATGTTTCCAATCACCATCTAGAGTAACTTTCAATATTTCTCCCTCACTTTATCAAATGTTAGTACTCTTATAGTACTTTGCAGCGGAAAAGCGTTTTTGAAAAACGTATTTTTCAAATATTTAAAATACATTGGCTAATCTCCGAAGAGTAGAGCACAATGACTTGGCTAATCTCGCATGAAGTAGAGCACTAAGGCTAATCTTCAAGGAGTAGAGCACAATTTCATAAGTACATTGGCTAATCTCCGTAGAGTAGAGCACAATGACTTGGCTAATCTCGCATGAAGTAGAGCACTATGGCTAGTCTTCAAGGAGTAGAGCCCAATGAAAAACTTCATTAAAACGTTAGTTCCGTATGAACTAGTCGGCACTGTGGTTAGCCCCGTATGGGCTAATCGACACATTCGAGTTTGACCAATGCCCTTTGTCACCCCGTATGGGTCAGTAGGCAAGTTTGCAATCGACACAGGCCTTCTGCCAGATTGGTCGACCAAAAACACAAAATTGGTCGACCAATTTTTCAGACTGCAACTTCTTCCCGGCCAGGGCCTCTGCCCTGGCCGGTGCTTGGCCAAGGGCCGGCCAGGGCCTCTGCCCTGGTCGGCCAGTGGCCCTGGCCCCCTCGGCCAGGGCCGGCCAGGCCCTGGCCTCTGCCAGGGCCGGCCGGCCAGGCCACTGGCCGGGGCCAGGGCTCCTGCCCTGGCCTCGGCCAGGCCCTGGCCTGAGGCCAGGGCGCCGCCCTGGCCTCTGCCAGGCCCTGGCCTGAGGCCAGGGCGCCGCCCTGGCCTCTGCCAGGGCGGCCTGGCCGCTGGCCGGGGCCAGGGCTCCTGCCCTGGCCTCGGCCAGGCCCTGGCCTGAGGCCAGGGCGCCGCCCTGGCCTCTGCCAGGGCGGCCTGGCCGCTGGCCGGGGCCAGGGCTCCTGCCCTGGCCTCGGCCAGGCCCTGGCCTGAGGCCAGGGCGCCGGCCTTGGCCTCTGCCAGGGCCGGCAGGCCGGCCAAGGCCGGCCCTGGCCATTGCCAGGGCCGGCCTGGCCGGCAGGCCTTGGCCAAGGCCGGCCTGGCCATGGCCGGCCTGGCCATGGCCGGCCATGGCTTGGCCACGGCCGGTCATGGTCAAGGCCATTCGGTGTTGGCCGGCCATGGCCCTTTTGGCCATGGCCGGCCACCCCCTTTGAATGGGGTTGCCGCACTTATTCCTCCCCCTTGATGGGGTGGTCGCCGGTGGCTATTGGCCGTAGCCAACCCCCTCCGCTTGAGGAGAGGGGGTGCATGGCCTTCATAGCCCATTTGGCCATGGTGCACATGCACCAAATTTCCTCTTACCCGATGGAAGTAACTACCATCATCTTCCTCGATGAAGCACCCGTTCGTCGATGAAGCACCCGTTCGTCGAGAAATTAGTTATTTCCTAATGGCCGTGTGCCAAAAATGAAAAATAACACACTACGTGAACGGTCGGTTCTTCCCGTCACGGAGAGTTCCTACCATATCCGTAATGATAGGAGACCCTAACGTGAAAAGAACAACCGCTACGTTCTCTCCGTCACGAAGCGTTCCTACTATATCCGTAATAGTAGGAGACCCATTCGTGAAAAAGACAACGACTCGTTCATAGTTTCGACGGGGCGGTGGTTTGACCGGGGCGAACCCATATGGCTCCGATACCAATGAAGGATCCTGTCCAAAACAGAGTTAGGATCGATAACATGAAGTTTCGACTTACGCTTGCGTACGCGGCACAGTAGTCTACGAACTTCGCCTTCGGATTCGCCACGACGGATCGAGTCTACTCACGAACGGAGTAAGGCTACTAAATCCACAATCTAAATCTCTACTTTAGTTTAAGAACTTGGATAGAGGGAGAGGAAATATTTCTGCAGAGCTTCGCTAGGATGAAGATGCATGCATGAATTTCATGCAAAAGGTGTAAGAAATGGCTTACCCTTGGGTCTTATTTATAGCCCCCAAGGTAGTTATTTTAGGGTAAGTTGTTCCTTTGGAACAACTTAATTAAGGTGTACCATGATACATGGCACATTATAAGCTTAAGTTGTACCATATGCATGGTACAACATAAGCTTAAGATATTCCCCCTTTATTAGCCATATGTCGCATGCACTTATGCATATATAATGCGACTTTCCCACTCATCCAGAGATCCTCTCCACAAGGGAACAGATTCCCTTTGTACACGACTTCGTGTACGCGACGTTCGAGGTCCGTATTCCCTCGTACATCCCCCACAAGGGTGTACAAACGTCTTCCATATCCAACAGATACAAAGTATGAAGGTGAGCCTCCTAGATGTAGTCTATGTGTATGTTTTGGTCATGATGACTCCCGTTGCCCTGATGTCTCAAAGCTCCCTTCAATCCCAAAGATTCTGAATGATAATGAGGTGCACAACGACCAGGTATTGCTTGACATTAATCTTGCCACCACCTGTGTCAATGCTGAGACCACTGGGCCTAAAGATGCGGTCTCTTGTTCTAATGGAGTTGGGACAAATGACATTACAATTTCTCCTCATATGACCCCCGATGCTGATCAAGTTCAACAAACGGTCGGCCCTCCAGTTGCTGGCGTTGTGTCCATTGGCACTCCTTTGAACCTGAAGGAATTTATTGTTGCTGGGACTGTGCATGCTCATCAATCCGCGGCTCCTGACCGTGCGACTCTGGAATCTGGACGTGGAGACCACAGTGGTCCATTAGCCGACCCATCTACTGCAATTGCTGCTGTCTTTAAAGGCAATCCACAGAGATCTGTTAGAGAAAAAGGGGAGTGTAGTAACCCACAGAGATCTGCAATTGCTGCCGTGGACCACTCTGCATCATCGGAGCCTATAGGCTCCCTTCGCCAAGTCTTAAAGCATGTTCCCTCCCCCTTGGTGCTTCAACCAGCGGAGGATGCTAACCCTCCGGATACTCCCACTGTCCTCAATCCAGTTTGGGAGGAGGAACAATCTAAGCTTAGAGCTTCGCTTCCGCCGACTAAGCCCAAAAGTGTGAACCTTTCTCCTCCATCTACTACTCGACGAAGTTCTCGGCTGGCCATGAATCAGCCCAATTCTACCCATCCCTAATGTCTGTGTTCTTCTGGAATTCTAGAGGGCTCAATAACACATCGCGTCGTCCTGATCTGAGGTATAGGCTTCGATTACATAACCCTTCTATTGTTTGTCTATTTGAGACTAAAGTGGAGGCTGTTAATGAAGAGAGAATATCACGATGTTTTTCTAAAGATTGGGGAAGCATTGATAATCGTAACTATCACAAAGGGGGCAGGATTATTATTTTCTTTAATAAATCGACATGGTCCTGCACTGTGAAATCCGGTTCTGCCCAACATATGACTGCTTCCTTCATAAACTCTGGTGGATTTAGCATGGTCCTGTCTGATGTTTATGGATTGAATCTTCCTTCTTCCAGAATCCCTCTCTGGCACTCCCTAGTCACTGACTCCAGACTACTGAACTCTGCCCCATGGCTTGTAGGGGGGACTTCAACTGTGTCCGTAACTCTAGTGAAAAGCTTGGGGGCCGAAATGTGGACAGCACTAGTATGGATGATTTTAATTCGTGTATTGGGGAATGTCAACTCTTTGATCTAAAAGGTGTGGGGGGCAAATTCACTTGGAACAATCGTCGCATTGGTTCTTCTCGCATTTCTGCTCGGCTGGACCATGTCTTTGGGAATATTGATTGGATCCGGGTGTTGCCGCATTCCTACTATGAATACACTACTGCTGGTACAAGTGATCACGCTGGAATTATTGTTCATCCGGTCACTAAGGTACCTTCCTTCCCCAAACCGTTTAGATTTTACAATTCTTGGCCCAATTTCCCAGGTTTTATTGAACTTGTGCAAAGCAATTGGAATTGCGATGGAACTGGTTCACCTATGCAAAGGCTGGCGGCATGCCTTAAAAATCTTAAACCCAAGCTTAAGGATTGGGCCACAATTTCTAGAGATGTTTTGGACATATCCAAATGCCGAAATGCTCTGGAGACTATTCAAAATAATTCCAATATTGACTTCGATCCTGATTTGCAAGTGCAAGAGAAGCTTGCCTCATTCCAATTAGCTAAAGCTCTAGATGTTGAGGAGGAGGAGTTGAGGCAGAAAAGTAGACATAATTGGCTCACACTTGGTGATAGAAATTCACGTTTTTTATGCAGCTATGAAATCCAGACAAATTCATAATAATCTTAGCCACCTGATGTCTCCTATGGGACAAGGGAGCTATGACCCAATCTCTTTCAGGAAGCAAGCCTCTAGTTTCTATCAAAATCTATACCAGCAGTCTGACTACTGGAATGTTTTCCCCAAACTCACCCCCAAGCGTATCCTTTCTGCTGAAGCTTCTGCTTGGATGGGTAGGCAAGTTACTGCGGTAGAGATCAAAAATGCAGCATTTCAAATTGGCAAGGACAAAGCACCAGGACCTGATGGGTACAACTCTTATTTCTACCAGAAGACTTGGGAGATTATTGGTCAGGATGTTATCTCAGCAGTTTCATCTTTCTTCAGTTCGGGCAGATTGTTACCTTACATAAATCATACCTTTCTCACTCTTGTGCCTAAAAGTACTACTGCTTCTAGCTTAGGTGATTATAGGCCTATTTCATGCTGCAATGTTATTTATAAAATTATTAGCAAAGTATTATGCAACAGGTTGAATCATGTAATTTCAGATATGGTCTCTCCTAACCAAGCAGCATTCCTCAAGGGCAGATTATTGGCTGATTGCACTCTTATTGCCCATGAGCAGATTAGGGACTTCAGCAACCCCATGGGCGCCAGAAGCTGCATTAAATTGGATCTCCGTAAGGCATTTGATAGTGTGAACCGAGAATTCATTTATTTTCAAATGCACCAGATGGGCTTTAATCATATATTTATTAGCTGGATTAAAGAATGTATCTCCTCCCCGATGTTTTCTGTATTAATTAACGGTTCCCCTGAAGGCTACTTTGAGTCCAATAGAGGTTTAAGGCAAGGGGACCCCCTATCGCCCTACTTATTCGTCTTGGTCATGGAGGCTTTTTCACTCCTTATGGCAAGGGCCGAAACTACTCTTTCCATCCAACCTTTGAAGAGAACAGGATCTATATCTCACTTGTTATTTGCAGATGACCTCTTGGTTTTTTGTCGGGCCACACCCCGTTCTTTTGAAGGCCTGAAGGATGTCCTTCTCAACTTCAGTTTATTCACAGGGCTTCAGGTGAACTGGGATAAAAGTTCGGCCATCTTCAGTAAAGGGGTGCGTGATCCTAGAACACTATCTGCTACACTTGGTATCAAACTGGTCCCAATTACTCGCCAAATATATATATATGTATATATATATATGTATACATATATATAAACATATATATGTATATATACATATATGTATATGTATATATATACATATATGAGAAAAATACATGGAGTATACAAAAAGAAACCAACTCCACGCACACAAAAGTATATGACCAATATATACAACCATCCAATGTGCCACAAGCACACTCATGAATAGACAAAACATCTATAAAAGATAGTATATAAGCATCATACATTAATACATCATACACATAATCTTTAACCTAAAAAACATCTAGTTCTTAGGGTGAGATGTCATCAAGAAGCATCGAACGATGGTGAAGTCCTTAGGAGCTCTCATCTTAACCTGAAAGCCCTGTGTCTCCGGATCTGAAGAAGTCACGACAGCAACAGCAACAGCAACAGAGTTATCCTGAGGGGCCTGAGAGGCAGGGTCAGTATCACTAGCATCAGATGGCTCTGGAATCGAAGAGACGACAGGAGAAGGAGGAAGGGTGATGTCAGTAGAAAGGGTCCGAGCATTACCAGATGCAGTAGTAACATGCTTGAGGTATGCGTAGAGGGATGCATGGATGGGTATCACATGGTGCTGAAAGGAAACATGGAAAAGCTCGAACAAAATATATACCTTCATGTTCAACTCGACAAGAAGGGGATCAGGTGTAGGTGCAGATGACGATAAGGGGATCGACGAATCACCAGGAGGAGTAGAGGATGACGACGGGTCAGAAGAAGTCTGTCTCTTCTTGGCTGCCAACTGTAGATCCAAAGAAGACTTAAACTTCGTGGAAGAATCAAGAAGAGGGCCAAGAGGGACACACTCAAGCATTCAGATCAATGCCAAATTGGCAAAAGACATGAGTGATGATACTGCCATAAGGAATATGGGAGGAGGAGGAGATCTCGATATGTTCCAACCTGTCAAGTATGACCCTTGCCCAGTTCACCTCCATCCTTGAGAATATCGCATAAATGCATTTGAGTATCTTATAGGACGGCTGGTCAGAAGATCCGTACTTAGGCAGGATGTTGGATTTGACCACATGGTGGATAGCCCAACCTCTAGGAGTGAACATGGAGGATCTGAGCCTGAGGTGATGATACATGGAATCTCACAGAATATGTCCCGAAGGACGACCTGATCAAAATCAGATACAAAAGAGATGAAAATGTCAGCAGGTAAAGAACCAGTTGAGGGAATCCTAAGAATGGTCCCTAATAGCTTGGGGTCAAGCTTGATATGGGTCTCCTGAAAAATCGTGTCCAAATTCCCAGACTCGCAGTATTCACCGCGAATGCAGTTTGCATAGAATAGCTTCACGAGCATGGGGTATGGACAAGGAGAATCAACATGAGAATACTGGAAGAGATCGACCGATTTGGTCGTCGTCATAAGCTGGTATGGATTATCGAATGTGAAAGCTAGGTATGCGATAAATCGCTTCTTGAGGAGCTTGACATTGAACATGAGATTATATTTCCCCAAACACATGTCGTCACGATAAATGGGGATATGAGAAGTAGGAGTAGAGGGCTACGAAGATTCAGGAGGATTTTGGCCTTGAGGTTCAGTTTCGGTGTTAGCAGGCTCAGAAGCATGAGTTTGAGGCTCAACATTGGGTTCATCCTCAACAATGGGTTCGGCCTGGACAAGGGCAAGGGGCCGAGAAATCGACGATCGAGTCTTCTTGAGTGTTTGCTAAAGAGGAATCTCTTCATTCCAAGACTCATCGGAATCGGATAGGGAGAGGGAAGGCGAAGGAGACCGGCTCGTTTCGTGCGAGCTTTGGTCGGAGCCACCTTAGGAACCTCAACCCTAGGTTCCCTAGGTTTCTTCAAGGAGAGAGACATCCTCTTAGAAGAAGTAGGTTTTGATTTGGGTGCCATAGAGATCAATCAGAAGAGAAATCGACGAAATACAAAATTAGGGCAAGAAAATGAAAGATAGAGGTTGAATGTGATACCAAATTGACAGAGGATGAAAGGAGGCTGACGCAAGGAGGAGCAGGCAAGGAGGAGTCGGTGGCAGGATGTGCTGATCGATGGAGGAAGGAGGAGGAGCAGTCGACGAAAGAAGAGAGAGGGTCGGGGGTTTTGATCACACGAGGATGGAGAAAAATAACCAATCAAAGGTTATAAGAAAATGATGGAGAGATCTGGGCCATTGGATCAAAAAGAATGGCTCAGATCGAGGGCTACGAACCGCCAAACTCGACGTACAGGAGACTGATGCACATTGTGCAGTCGCCTGTAAAACCCTAATACAAAAGGCTCAGAAAACAGACAAGCGCATGTAGAAGAAAATACGATCGATTGGAATTGGACAGGTGCCTGTGAAATGACTTACAAGTGACTGCTGCGCAGTAAAATTTTGAAGAAATTTTGATCCATCTCTCGGGAAAATTGGTGACAATTGGGTAGGCACCTGATGAACAAAATACAGTCACCTGTTGGATGACCAGTCGACTGAAAAATGATCATCAGTCGTCAGTCATGAATAAGAGTTATGAAGGTTAAAAATTGAAGATTGGGCAGTCGACTGTCCTGGTTATGAAATCCAGAATTGAATTAGAATCAAGGATTTGAGACTTCTCACCCATAGACATATACTCTAATCACTCCAATAACATAAAATAACCATCATAAACATATAGACTAATACATATATCAAGCATATTAATCTAGTCATCAAATCATCAAAAAATCTCCAATAAGTTTTATTGAAAACAAATGTGAAAATATGACATATTAAGCATGAGATAAGTAAATGATCATATGAGTTTAAAACATGATATGATATATAAAAATGAACTCCTACATCTCAGGCTCACCCATAATCCCTAATTCTCCACGCAACCTCACAAATGAGTCTTCTTTTAGAGGTTTAGTGAAGATGTCGACGATTTGTTTTTGGATTTCAATGTACTCTATGATGATGTCATTCTTAGCTACATGATCATTAATGAAATTGTGTCTCACATTTATGTATTTGGTTTGGGAGTGGTGTACCAGATTTTTGGAAAGACATATTGCACTTTGGTTATCAACCATGATATGGCAAGTTTCATAATTGACACCATATTCTGTGAGTGTGTGTCTCATCCAAATGACTTATGCACATGCCCCATGGTAATATATTTCGCTTCGGTCGTGGACAATGATATGGAATTTTGCTTCTTGGAAAACCAAGAAACAAGGGAATTTCCAAGAAAATGGCAAGTGCCACTAGTACTTTTTCTATCAGATTTGCATCCAGCAAAATCAGCATTACTATATGAGACTAGCTCATATGTGCTAGATTTAGGGTAAAGTAACCCATAATCTAGTGGTTGATTGAGTTAACAAAAAATTCGTTTAACCGCAATCAAGTGTGATTCCTTAGGTCTAGCTTCATATCTAGCACAAAGACATACTTAAAACATGATATCGGGCCTACTAGCAGTTAAATAAAGTAAGCTACATGTCATACCTCGATATAGACGAAAGTCTACATCTTCCCCTTTTCATCCTTGTGTAGATAGGTGGTCGTACTCATGGGAGTCCTTTTGCTTGACGACGATTCCATCCTGAATCGCTTGATAAGCTCCCACGTGTACTTGGTTTGGTGTATGAAAATCACATCCTTCATTTGTTGAATTTGAAGACCTAGAAAGTAGTTGAGCTCACCCATGTAGCTCATCTCAAATTCTTCCTTCATATATTTAGAAAAGTCTTGGTAAAGGTTAAAGTTTGTAGAACTAAAGATAATATCGTCTATATAAACTTGAATAAGGAGGATGTCATTTTTATAATCTTTAATGAAAAGAGTTGAATCAACTTCACCCATTTTAAAACCTAAATCCAAAAGAAAGGTTTTGAGTCGATCATACCAAGCTCTAGGAGCTTGTCTCAACCCATATAACTCTTTTTTAAGTTTGAAAACATGATTAGGAAAATTTTCATGAATAAAACCGGGTGGTTAAGAAACATAAACTTCTTCATTAACTATGCCATTTAAGAATGAAATTTTAACATCCATTTGAAATAATTTAAAATTCTTATGAGACGTAAAAGATAAAAGCAACCTAATAGCTTCTAATCTAGCCGCGGGGCAAATGATTCTTCAAAATCAATGCATTCCTCTTGCCTGTAGACTTAAGCTACACACCTTGCTTTATTCCTTGTGATGACCTCGTTCTCATCCGTCTTGTTCTTAAATATCCATTTGGTCCCAATGACTTGGTGACCATTTGGAAGATGGACGAGTTTCCAAACTTCATTTCTTTCAAATTGCATGAGCTCTTCTTCCATTGCAACTGTCCACGAGCTATCTTCACAAGCTTCTTGGATGTTCTTTGGCTCAATGGTAGAGACAAAGGCGCAATTAGAGAACTCATCAATACTTAAGCTTGTTTGATCACCCACACCAATGTCTCCAATTATTTGGTCATGGGGGTGGTTACGAACGATCGGATAAGCTTTGTGAATACCTGGATCACTTGGAACATTTTCAACATTTTCATTAGCATTGTTAGTCTCAATAATAGAATCATTAATTTTAACAGTACTAATGGAATCACATAGAACATCTACACTAACATCGGCAACATGAAGAACATCAAAATCTTCATGAAATGAAACATGTAGTGATTCCTTGATCGTTGAAAAGGTTTTGTTGTATATCTGGTAGGCTTTGCTACATGTGGAATATCCAACAAAAATTCCTTCATCAGATCTTGGCTCAAATTTGTCAAAATTACCAGAAGTGTTATTTATAAAACATTTAAACCACAAAAACGAAAACACTTAACTTGAGGCTTTTTATCATAAAATAAATCAAAACAAGTTTTGTTCATTCGGGGCCTCACTATGATCCTATTGAGCACATAATATGCCGTGTGTACCGCCTCTGCATAAAATTGAAGTCCAAAATGATTCTCATGGATCATGGTGCATGCACAATCAATAAGAGTCCCATTCTTTCTATAAACAACACCATTTTGTGCTGGTGCACGAGTAAAAGAAAAATTATGAGTAATCATGTTGCCATCATAAAACTTAGAGAAAAATTCATTTTCAAATTTTCTTCCATGATCACTACGAATAGTGATAATGGTGGTTCCTAAGAGATTTTGAACTTTCTTTGAAACTCATCAAAGGCTTCATTTTTATTAGTAAAAAATGATACCCATGTAAATCTAGAAAAGTCATCTACAATGACTAATCCATAATGAGCATTTCCTAAAGATGCTACTCTAGTAGGCCCAAATAGATCTAAATGAAGTAATTCTAGGGGCTCTTAGAAGTTATGCCATCTTTAAGTTTAAACGAAGATTTACGAAGTTTACCTCGTTGACACGAATCACAAAAACTTTTCTTATTAAAAGATATTTTCGGAAAACCTTTGACTAAATAATGCTTAGCTAATTTATATAAATGTTTAAAGTGAACATGACAAAAACGGCGATGCCATAATAATTATTCATTAGAATGAGCAACTAGGCAATGTTCAAAAGATTTAGGCATAATTAACATATAAATATTCATATGTCTAATGCCAGAAAATAAAACATGTGAATCATTATCAACTATACTACATAAATATTCTCCAATGTTAACCTTGTAACCTTTGTCACAAAGTTGACTTATAGAGATGAGGTTATAAAATAAATCTTCTACTAAATAGACATAATCAATTAAAGGTTTGGATGAGTTACCGACTTTGCGTACTCCGATAATGGTTCCCTTTTGATCGCCTCCAAAGGTGACTGTTGCACCGTCCTTGATGCGGATCACTTCAGAGATCAAGGACGGATCATCCGTCATGTGTTTGGAGTAACCTCTATCGAGTATCCATCCTTTCCTTTTGGAGCTAATATTTCTTTTATTGCTCTTTTTTTCTTGGGTACCTATATAGTATACCATAAGCTTATGATACCCAAGCTTGTTGGGTCCAAGGGGATTAGCCCTTTGGAAACCAAGTCCAAGTGGGCTTTGGCTTCCTTAACATTTGTGCCAGTGGTATTTTTTGGTGTCCTTGGTGCATGTTTCCTATTGAAGGTGGAGGAGAATTGGTGCATACGGAGCATTAAGAGTGTGTAGGGGCCTCATGCGTGGATTTGCACAAGAGAAGTAGGAATCACTTAATGGTATCTTGTCATATTTCTTCTTTAAAGAATAAATGGTAGTGTCCAAAGTGGACACACGTGTAGTGAGCTTGTGCACTTGGGTTTTAAGAGAATCATTCTCAATACACAATTTTGTGTTTTGTGAAATTAAATCATCATTATCTTTAGAAGGAACGTGATCTAATTGAGATTTGAGGAGATTCACCTCATTCCTCAATGTACCATTTTGAGAAACCAAATTGGCTTTCTCAAGAGTAAGTGTGTCAATAATGGTGTCATTGTTGGTGATGGATGGCATGGATGAATTATTAGCATTCAATTTCTTCAAATTAGTAAACCTAAACATGAGAGATTGATACTTTGAAAATAACTCTTCGTTAGCAATACGAAGTTCATCCATTGTTACCTCGCTTTCATCATTCTCTCTATCGCTTCCATCGGAGGGTATATCCTCATGTGCCATGAACCACATGTGTGCATTCTCACCCTTCTCATCTTCGGATTCGCTTGATGAATCCTCGCTCGAATCATCAAAAGTCCCAACGATTCCTTTCTTCTTATCCTTCTTGAATTTGTTGGACTTGTGGTACTTTGGTGCCTTCCAATTTTCTTTATTCTTTAACAGATTTGGAAATCACTATCAGAGGATGAAGTGGTAGCTTTGAATGCTAATGCCTTCTTATTTGCCTCCGTTGGATATCCTAGCTCTAATCTTCAATCGGTTCTCCCTTCTTACTTTGTAAGACATGAGAGTACCGATGAGATTTACCACGGTATAATTCTTCATGTCATTGACCTCCTCAATGGTAATAGCCATTCTTTCCCACTTTGCGGTCATTCCAATGATTATCTTTCTTACCTTCTCTTGTTATGTGTATACTTGTCTGAGAGCTTCAAGCTCATTGGTGATGTCGGTGAAGCGTCCGTAAATCGTTGCAAAGTTCTCACCTTCTGCATTTGAAACATGTCGAAGTTTTGTATAACAACATATAACTTTGACAATTTTACCTTGTTCGTCCCCTCGTGGGTGACGACGAGATGGTTCCAAATTTGATATTCAGTCTTTCATGTGCATATCTTGTTGAACTCATCCAGATCCAATGGGCAATGAAAAGCGTTCATTGCTTTGGCATTGTTCACCTTGGAAGACTTCTTGGCGGGAGTCCATTTGTCAAAATATTCTTCGGTGGATTCAACATAATCCTTATAGAGGGTTCTCCAAAGAGAATCACTCCTTAGGAATGTCTCCATCTGGCACTTCAAATAACCAAAATTCGTACTATTGAAGCGCGGAGGATGAACCATTGATTGATTTTTGAATACGATAGAAGCACCATTCGATCGTGATTATTGTCCGAAGGATGTGGAGGAACGTTGTTGTTGTTGTTGGATGAAATATCTATGAACTTGTGCTCTGATACCAATTGTAAGGATCCTGGCAATGAGGAAAACACTAGAAGGGGATTGAATAGTGTTTATAAAATTTAAACGATAGTTATACCAATTTAAATTCCTAACCAACAATAAATGCGGAATTATAAATTAACACAAAATGAAACAAACTAACAAAGAGACGTTTCAAGGGTTCAGATTACCCAAGTCCAATCTCGACTTGTTCCCGGTATCCTATGTCCCTTCCACCCGGATACCTCCGAATACTCAAGTTAGAAGCCTAACTTGAGGTTTCCTTTAAACCCACCTGTAGCAACCATACAAGTGTAATCAATGTACAATAGATGTCCTTGACTCCCACAACTTGGGATCAAGCAAACCCATTCTCACAAACCGAGAGTGTAATCGAAATACGAGATAATGAAATTCGAAATGTAAACACTTCAAGCACCTATGCCTTGAAGTAGAACTTGAAGGAGCAAGTGTGTCTATGTTGATGTCTATTCCAAGATGAGAGAAAGCCCATGCACATGTCTTCACCAAAGCTTGAAGCTTAGATTTGGTTTAATTGGGAAGACAAGATTAGAGTTGAGATTTCTAGGGCTTGAGAGTTGAGAAAGATAGAGCTTGAGAGATTGAGCTTAGGAGTGAAAGCAAAATTGTCTAAGAGATACTGAATGTCTAAAATCCCCTTTGGCCAACTGATAAAAAATGCACGCCAGACAGTCATCTGGTGAAGAACACACAGTCGCCTGCTGCACTGTATCAGATGGTAGGTGAGAATTCAAACGGTAACTTACCACGTAGAACAGTCGATTGATGAAGGTCAGACAGGTGCATGTAAATCAACAGGCGACTGAGAAACCTTCTACAATCGACTGAATTCCTAAGTGCAAAAGTGGCGAAAACTCAGGAATTCTGGAAAGATTAGTCGACTGTAAAAGCGTCAAAACTTGGGAACTCTGGGCAATAGGAGACATGCGACTGAATAACAAGTCACATGCGCCTGTAACTGGACATGCGCCTATACTTTATACAACAATCTCCTGATGAAAGATAAGAACAGAAAGCCCAAAAATCAAATTAAGAAGTATGTGCAGAACAGACGATTGGAGAACAAATCTCAGGCACCTGTAAGGAGACATGCGCCTGTATTTCGTTCATCAGTCACCTGTTGAAAGTCCAAAATGAACATGCTTGGGAATTATGAAATGGAGGCCTAGGAAATGAGTTCTAAGCTTTCCTAGGATAGAATGGAAGGTGTGGGTGTGCTCCAACATAATCCTACTTCTAAGATATATACTAATGAGAAAGACATTTGTTTTTTCCGCCTTCTTTCATTGAATGATCATGAAGTCTTCTTGAAGCTTCTATCTTTATCTTTGATCATCGAATCAAATTTACGAGCTTTAATTGATCCTTGAGTGTCATCCATTGCTAATTGATTTTCATGAAAGGCTTAGGCATTGGATTAACTGCAAGTAGGGGATTAGTCACAAATATTTATATTTGCTCATCATCAAAACCAAGTAGGGAGAAGCCCAATGCCCAACATCTCCCGATCCTGGGTGGTGAAAGCAGCGAAGGATCGAAGAGCGAGGATGATAACACCACCCTTGAGACTAAGAGGGGGAAGAGAAAAGACGGGGAACTAGGGCCTTTCCGTCGGTGTGAGAGGAGTTCTTTACCTGGAAGTACCTAGGATCCCATCACTCGGGGGTCTGCCCCTCCTGAGGCTCCTTAGCTGCCTAGTGGGATAGGTAGGGAGGGGACAGCTAGGGAGGCTCCATCCAAGAAAGAGGCTAGTCAGACCTCGAGCTCTGCCCAAGTTGAGGCAGGATTATCGGTCGAGCTTGAGGGCATTGAGAACCCAGGGGAGGAGGGATGCCATGTCTGGAAGAAGTTGCTTAGTCTTGCAATCTGGGAAATCGGAAGGAAAAAGGCATGGGGGTTCCTCATCAGGGAGAGTTTTTTGACGCTCTCTCATGGATGAGCAAGCTATGTTCCTTACTTATGAGGCCTAGTGAACCTTGAACTCGGGCTTTAACTTTGCTTTTCTCTTTCTCATGCATGCTCAAGAGGCGATGAGTTATTTTTACCATGGCTATAATAGTTGGAGTCATCAGACACAAGCGCTTGAGCAATAGGTTCGATTACTACGGGAGCGGGTGACATCCGGTAAGGAGGCGAAGCTCCTCTGCACACAGGTTTGTTCTGTCGAGGAAGCATTGAAGAGCAAAAAGCAGAGGCCTGGGTGGAGATTTAAATGCTCTGCACACAAAATCGTTTGGATAAAGAGGAGATTGATAAACAAAGGGATGAGCTCCAGGAGCTGCGGTTAACAAAGGGTGAGATTTTGAGGATGGCTGAGCTGGTCAATATGTCAGATTCCAAATTTTAAGAAGTGAATCTTCAGTTGTGGTGGGCCAAGGAGAGGGATGCCAAGCTCGAGAAGAGGCTTAGTGAGATGGTCAGAGCTCTTAACCATCTTTGGCAAGAGTAGGATGATTAAGTTACCGATCTGAAGAAAGATCTAGAGGACCGGAAGGCTGAGCTCCAATGGTTGCGGGAGGTGGAAGCTGGTCTGACAAAGCAGTCCGAAGACGATTGATCCTCGGAGGCCCAACTTCATGGGGTGAAAACAGAGCTAGCCAAGTTATAGCGTCCTTAGATTCCACATTTTAAGCAATGAAGACTCAGCTACAAGGGAGACAGGATGAGCAGGTGGTGAAACTCTGACAATTGCAATAAACTGAGCGGGGTCGAGAGAGAAATGCGACAAGTCGTCAGGGGCTTTTACTAGTATGCCACAAAGGCAAGTTGTCCTGTAAAGGGAATTGGAGAAGTCTTGGTGGGATCTCCAGATGCAGGAAAATAAAATGGTCGTGCTCCTTTAAACGAAAGAAAGGCAGGCAAAAATCCAGGCTGATCAGCTACGCTAAGAGCTTCAAAACAAACTAGCTGATGCTGATCACCCAGGCGGAGTGTTCTTTTGCCGAGAGGATCAAGTTTGCCAAGTCATCATTAGAGGACATGCTTAAGGAGGTGTACCCAGAACATATTGGCCTTCTATCAAACTTGGACATTACTTTTGCTATCCCTCTTCAAGTTGGCGAGATCCTTGCCCTGGCTGGGCTTACTCCTTTGAATGTTAAAAGGTCTGTTGATTCGGCTCTTCAAGACGAGTTTTCCATAGCTAAAGGTCAGCTCGAGCAGCATGAGTAGCTTACACTTCTCGTCTTTTTTGTTGTTATCGTAGGTTCTACGGGTCGACCAGTTTTGTGTACGAAGGGGGTTTTACTTGAAAAGACGGATTTAAAATATACTTTTATCACCCTTTTCCCTTCAACTAATTACTCTCATTCTCTTACTTCCAATTCATTGTATTGACTTTGCGTGTGGTGATTAATGACCTTGAACTTGACTTCGAAAGACTAATGCTGAAGTCATACCGTGTTTGCCAGATGTGTATAGCTGAGTGTGTGCCATCCCCTTGATCTTTTGAGTAAGGGAGATGGTGGAGTACCGAACTCGTGTGTCTATGAGGCTCGGATCTTGAGGACTATTCAACGGGTCCTGCTAAGAAAAAATCAACTGGTTCTTAGCATTTGAGTCGAATTCCAGGTATTGGTGCTGGGACCTGGGGGCCTTGCTGGTGGAACGACCCCAGCCAGATCTAAGGGTCTTCAGTTTGGACGTGGCATGACCTTGGGTCGAATGCCAGAGGTCGGTGCTGGGATTGGGGGCCTCACCAGTATAATGTCCCCAGCCTGAGCTAAGGGTCTTTAGTTTGGACGTGGCATGGCCTTGGGTCAAATGCCAGAGGTCGGCGTTGGGACCCGGGGGCTTTGCCAGCAAAATGGCTATAGCCTGAACCAAGGGTCTTCAATTTAAACGTGACATGACCTTGGGTTGAATGCCAGAGGTCAACGTGTTGGACTAGTTAGCCCACTAACTAGGTCAAAACTTTGATTTTGATGATAGCAAACAAGTCTCACAGCTACTACTATGTGTATTAAGTGTGTTTGTAATGCCCCGATCCACAACTTACCTGGGAAATACGAATCCGTCCCAAGTATTCCTAGAGTAATGAGTATTACGAGGAAAGAGAAAGAAAGAGAGAGTATCGAGGAACAAGCAGGCCACTACACACATGCTGGGAAGTACAAGTAATGCTCCAACATAGAAAAACAAAAGACAATAATGTATAAATCCAATAATCTTTTATTATTAATACAAAAGTACATTTTTATTTTCATCACCTCAACACTCGATACAAAACAAAAGAACTCCCCAAAACCGATAAAAGGACAAAAGTGTCCTCACCCGGTACACTCCACACCCTACCCAGGAAACCCAATTGAATAAAATTGCCAACAGGCTCCATCACTATCTCAACACGTGGAATAATCTCCTGAATTGGCCTGCTCTGATCTTACTCCTGGAAAACACAAAATGGGGCACGTCAACGCGTGACCCAGTAGGAAACTATAACTACGCTAGGTCGGATCCAGACTTAGAACTGGCCCACCTAACTAATACTCTATCTACTGGTGATACAATGTCCGCAGAAACAATGCATAAAATTAAACAATCACACAGGTGCTGAAAGTAAAAGCTAAGGAACAAAAATTATATGACCATACTTACAACTTAAATTAGTCTTAAAGTTATACTTTTTGTTATTATTTGAAAACCCGAGTAAATCGTAGGACATTTAGGAGCTGGACTTCACCTAGTGTGGATGAACAGTGGAACCCAAAATAGCGACACGAGCACTATAGGGGCCTCACATAACTTTCCCTGTCGGAAATGAGAAAACCCTCAGTTTTTTGGCAAAACGGAGGAAACCATTCTACCTCATAGTGCATCACGAGTACATCCATGGGCCTCTATAACCCTACCCACTCCCATACCGACTGTTGGGAGTCCGAGTGAGACTACTATCCAGGTCCACTCTACAATTTACCCGTGCTTCCCCCAACCCGTATCTAGAGTCTCACCCATCTTAGGATGGTTCGATAAATCCGGATAATGGTCACTCTCCCTCACTCTCAGTTTCATTACTCATATCAGTTCATGGTTTAGCGGTCTCAATTACATCTTCACAATTTCTTTTCTTTCATCAATTTGCCGATGTCGTGTTTTCTTAACAACGAGCATCACATTCATATACAATATAACATCACTTATCTCCAATCTACACATTTCTATCACTTGATTCTATCATTGATACTATTGACATGAAACACAACAATAAGGAAATGAAGCATAGAATTACACATAAAGTATGATATGCTTAATCTTCATGGCCCAATTAGCATAATGTGCCATTATAGCATTTCAATACTTCATTAAACATAACATTCTCCAAATAGGACTAAAAGCATTGTGTGACATAGCATGAAGGAAGGCATGGCGACTCTCTCATTTCCCTCTCTTTTTTATATTTCATTTTACAGTAACACATCAGGAATTCCAGCTAGAATTTGACAAAACTTTCTGAATGAAAATTTTTCCTCATCAAATTCTACTTTCAGACACCAAATATCAGAAAATTGGCATGTCTGAGTGAATTATTATAAGTTGTAACATAAAAGATACACTATCTGTGCAGAAACAGAAACATCATGCATAAATAATAGTGAATTAATACCATTTCCTAACAGATTTAGAACAAGTGCCCAACATTACAATTATAGCTTGTGAATGGTAGATATCCGAAATGTCCAAGAACATAAGATTTGCACATCTACAGTACTAGTTAAATCTAAACCAGCAAAGGGGTGTAAAAGCTAACAGAATTGCTATCCTGCAGTCTACAACCCTTTAAGCCTAATTACAGTTGGATTTAGCAAAATTGAAAAACTTGAAAATTATCACAAATTTCATAAGCTTTCCACTTATTTTTTAGAATTTAATTCCATCTGTAGTGTTATTTATACATGAATGAAGTTACTTCAAAACAGCAGGAAAATGAACCTAGAATCAACATCATTCTTTACTCCAACTATGCACAACAATCACAATCCTAAAACTAGATCCTAAGTAGAGAAGCTAGAGAATCCTACCTCAAAGTGTCCTTCTTAATTTCTTTGGCCCTTCTTATTCCTTGAAGACCTTAAGACTCTTCTCTCAAGCTCCTCCTTTAATTATTTAGAGTATGGTGATAGTTTTGGCCTTGGTGCATGAAGGATTTTACGAGGGAAAGAGTGGGAGCCAAATGCAATTTTTTCTCTCTTTTTTACCTTTAATTTTCCTTTAATTTCTTCCTTTTTATTCTTCATCACCCCAAATCACTCTTAGATGGCCACGTGACATGTGATAGGTGGGATTAAATGGGCTAATGACACATATAAGCATGAGGTGTCTTCATTGGAAAAAAATTGGAATTTTATTTTTAAGAAAATAGTTATACACCTTATACTACAATATACCACCACATATATAAGTATTTCCTTCATATACTTCATTTATTTAAATCCAAGGACATATAAAAATTATTTAAAAATAATTTTTAGCTTCACAAAATTAGTGAAAAATGTATAAAAATCATCCAGAATTTATATGTACGCATACGCCCAAAATTACGTAACGTAATACTCGTACATATATGAACGTGATATTACATCCTACCAATATTAAAAACAAAGTCCGTCGGGCTTTCTAAAGCTAAGGGTCTAACTAAAGGTTGTATAAATCTAAGGGTCGTCCCACCCACGAGATTCAACAATACTACATATACTCTAACCACAAATAGTCATTGTATTCACGTATATATAGCACATATACTATACTCAAGGAGATACATATACACCTTAGTATTCATACCTATATTTCATTCAAGTGCTTTACATAGATAGGTATATATAATACACCCATTCACATAATATCTATTATATAAAACACAACTTTTTTGAATCCTAGGGCTGACTAGAACAAGCTGACTAGAACAAACAGATTGATGGAAAGATGGCTCAGATTTAATCTTGATGGGTGAATGGTTGGGATGATAGTATGTGAAAAATTTTGGGGGGAATTTTTGGAGGGGGAACTAAATTTTTTGTGCAACATTATTGATATTCGTTTAAATTTAATGCATAAAAGATTGTGCTCTGTCTTTGAAACTTGGGCAATCCTCTTTCAAAATTTTAACGGTGAGAATTTAATCCATAAAGATTTCCACAACGATTACAATATCATCAAAATTTCCCTCATAAAAGTAGGTGGCATCAATCATTGCAGTCAAAAACAAATTTAATCCCAAAATCATTGCCTAATTTGTCCACTTCAGACAAAATTTCGGTCACAAACAAGTGCATATAAAAAAGTCTCCGCACTCTGACTTTCATTAGCTATAAAATTCTGAAATATTTTATGCTAATTTGTGCTGAGGCGCTCACTAAATTTTTTACGCTAATTTGTTGTTCTGCGCCGAAGGCGCCCGCGTCGAATTTGTTGTTCCGTGTCGAAGGTGCCTACGTCGAATTTGTTGTTCCGCACCGAAGGCACCCACGCCGAAGGTGTCTGTGCCCGCAGAATATTTTTACGCTAATTTGTTGTTCATTTAAATTTTGGCTATGGAAATAATTTTTTGGGGAACAAAGATTTCGCGGGGGAAAATCTTAAATGAAACATGCTTGCAAAACCGTGCCCGCGGGTACGGGTTATGACTAGTACTCACATATTTAAGCAGCGTTACTTACCACATGGCTATTAGCCCCTTTTGAAAGTTTACATTCACCATAATAAAGGCACCATACGTATCCATACAATACCACACAATATTTAACAATATAATCGTATATCATGCATATACTAACAACATCCATCTACATCTCCCTACTAATCATACATACATCCATATTAAAAAGTGTATCATATAATACCAATACACATATATATCCACCTCTAGGGGCTTCTGCCATTATACAGTCTAATCCTAACTATACACATCATTATACTAAGATATATACATTAAATAGAAATTCATCCAATTTATACCATGTGTATATATCACCACCATATCAATCCATTATAATACATTTATACGTGTCATAACTACATCCAATATATAAAACTAAACTTATACACTAATACACATGCGTGCTTTCATTCACTTTACTTCACTTATCAATTATATCATACTCATACAATAGCCCAATATAAACTTTATTACATACATATACAGATGAACTCATATTTACAATCATGAATACCAAGGCAAACATATACAATAATACACACACACACACACACACACACACACACACACACACACACTAGACTTTACATATCCAATTACACACATAGATCTTAAACCAATCTTATACATACATATCTATGTAGAGCTATATTCGAATACATAGTTATATAAATCCAAGACGTACACTAATACACATTTATTTATAGGTCATTATAATCATTAAGGATGCATACAACTTTCAAGCCATTTAAATACAAGTATACACACTAAATATAATTATACCTCATGGCATATATCTGTGCAAATACTCAAATAGTAGTTACATTTATTCACACGAGTTCCTACGAATAAAGGCACACACATACATATATCCTTCATTCACATTATTCACTAATATACTTTGTCTATGTATACATACAAATATTCTTACAGATGCTTATTTCTAAGTTGCACGTACCCTCATGAAGAGAAGTCTATTAACACATATCTTACATAGATAATACATATCATATACATAAAATCAAATATACACGCTTACGACTACACACCAAAATCTATACATCCACCACATATGCACTTACATAGGGTTACTTAATATATATATATATATATATATATATATATATATATATATATATATATATATATATATATATATATATATAGACACTCAAGGATACATGATATTACTTGAACGCACATATGGATATACTTAGATACATACACTCATGTACGAAATCGCACGACACTCCTGTTAAGTATGTATATCTATATATACATATACGCTCATAGTTCTGACACACATCAATCACTTCATAACATACTCATACATATACACACACACACATATATATAACTAGATACATCTATATATAGATACAAATATACGATCAAGTATGCATCCATTTATAAGTACTTATATCACCAGTTATGGTTACTTAATACCAACCACATACATACAACCTTACATATGCAAATAGATACATCCAAATATTGATACACTTATAGCAAATAGTAGTATACTAATATTTATACCAACAAATGTGCCACATTACACATCCAGCAGATGATCATATACTAGTATATCACTTAAGCACTCAAGTATGATCACTTACAACTATATATACAACTATATAGTTGTTCAGACCCAAATATATACACAAAATATATTACTACATATCTATATACAACACATTAGTATACATATAGTATACCTTCTTGCATGCAAGTGGTATACACAGATCCACACATGGACCTACACACGATGTACTTACTGCATACACCTCAATCTATATATAAATAGTTTTATACATCTTATAGTCCATCAACATACTAACTCATAAGGTAAAAATAAATATTGAAGAAGCCCGACCTACATTTATAAAAGTAGCATACACACATATATAACTATAGATACATACATAGGAATATCATACAGATATACATGACAATAGACATACACTACTTGTATATAAATGCAATTACATAGCCACACATAAATATACAAACAACTATCCTTATATATCCGCAAGAAGCTCTGAACCTCGGCCTTTCTACAGTAAGCGCTCTATTCTTAGGTTGGATACCAACCCACCTTAGGAATCATCTACCCGAATCACACACTAGAGCACCACATGTACTTTCCTTAAGCACATCGTAGTGCGGTGACCTGCATGGGCCACCAAATATAACGCCCCGCTCTCCAGAATACCCGGAAAGTACAAATCCGTTCTAAATACTCCTAGAGTAACGAGTGTTACGAGGAAAGAGAAAGAAAGAGAGAGACAGAAGAACAAGCAGGCCACTGCGCACATGCTGGGAAGTACAAGTAATGCTCCAACACAGAAAAAGAAAAGACAATAATTTACAAATCCAACAATCTTTTATTATTAATACAAAAGTACATTTTTATTTACATCACCTCAACACCCGATACAAAACAAAAGAACTCCCCAAAACCCACAAAAGGACAAAAGTGTCCCCACCCTGTACAACACATTCCATACCCTACCCTGGAAACCCACCTGAACAAAATTTCCCACAGGCTTCATCATTATCTCAACTCTGGGAATAATCTCCCGAATCGGGTCCCGCTCCGCCTGCTCTGATCTTACTCCTAGAAAACCCAAAATGAGGCACGTCAACGCATGACCCAGTAGGAAACTCTAACTATGCTAGGTAGGATCCAGTCTTAGAACTGGTCCACCTAACTAATACTCTATCTACTGGTGATACAATGTCCACAGAAACAATGCATAAAATTAAACAATCACACATGTGCTGAAAGTAAAAGCTAAGGAACAGAAAGTATATGACCATACTTACAAATTAAATCAGTCTTAAAGTTAGACATATCGTTATTATTTGAAAACCCGAGTAAATCGTAGGACACTAAGGAGTTGGACTTCACCCAGGGTGGGTGAATAATGGTATCCCAAACAGCAACACGAGCACTGTAGGGGCCTCTCGTAACCTTCCCTGTCGGAAGTGAGACACCCCTCGGGTTCTTGGCAAAACAGGGGAAATCATCCTACCACATAGTGCATCATGTGTACAGCCATGTGCCTCTCTAACCCTGCCCACTCTCCATACCAGCTGTCGGGAGTGCGAGTGAGACTACTATCCAGGTCCATCCCTTAATCCCCACAATTTATCCGTGCTTCCCCAACCCATATCCGGAGTCTCACCCATATTAGGATGGATTCTAGAAGTCCAGATAATGGTGACTCTACCTCACTCTCAGTTTCATTACTCATATCAGTTAATTGTTTAGCGGTCTCAATTACCGTTTCACAATTTCTTTTCTTTCATCAATTTGTCGATGTCGTGTTTTCTTAACAATGAGCATCGCATTCATATAACATCACATATTTCCAATTTACGCATTTCTATCACATGATTCCACCATTGGTACTATGGACATGAAACACAACAATAAGGACATGAAGCACATAATTAGACATAAAGTATGATATGCATAATCTTCATGGCCCAATTAGTATAATGTGACATTATAGCATTTCAATACTTCATTAAACATAGCATTCTCTAAATATGACTAAAAGCATGGTGTGACATAGCATGAAGAAAGACATGACAACTCTCTCATTTCCATCTCTTTTTTGTCTTTCATTTCTCTCTTTCATTTTACAACAAAACATCAGGAATTCTAGTTAGAATTTGACAAAACTTTCTGAATGAAAATCGTTCCACACCAAATATCAGAAAATTGGCATGTCTCATTGAATTATTATAACATGTAACGTAAAAGATACACTATCTGTGCAGAAACAGAAACATCATGCATAAAGAATAGTGAATCAATACCAGTTCTGACCGCCCGTCCGTTTGGTAATCAAATCAGGACGGGGATACTAGGATTAAAATTTGTAACCTCAAGCGCACAGTGTCGAGGTGTGGCTTGGGGGTCGAACACATGGAGGCGTGTGTTGTGCTTGTGAGCAATTTGATCCTGATCACCTGGTGGGTGAGCAAGCTTAATCGCTTGATGTGTTGTCACGATAGAAAATTAATGCAGAAGGGTGTAAGATATAAAAAGGCAACCTAGGACCTTGGCTTCTACCATATCATGAGTTCTCACTATTACGATCGACGGATATGAATGTGATCGGATTCTAGGGTTTAGCGGTGAGACGTTGCCTCTAAAAGTGGTACCAAGCGTTCCATGGGCCCGATATTCCGGTCAATGCCCAGAATGATACGCTAGGTCTACCCGGCTTTGGACAGTGGGCATTCCCATGTCCAGCACCGACCGACTCCGGGAGCACTAAGCTCACAACGATTGCTCCTGACATTTCATCCAAGCCATTCCCACGCGCGAGGAATCAATGTCTACGCTAGGGGTGTAAGCTGTGGCTAAGAGATCAAACTCTCGTTTTATTTTTCCCTTGGCTCGACGGTCAAAGGCGGTCTTTCCCCTGCCAGAGACAATAAAATACCATGTGTAACCATCTAAATCCCTATATCATATCGAATCCCTAATCCTATGGTGGTTCTAGGGAGAACCCACAAGGGGGCTTCCACCAATGTCCCAGATTTGGAAACTACTCACTAATCATAGCAATGGATGCAACAAAATAGATTTTAGCCATTGAAATGAGAATCAATCAATAGATAACTAGAGCAAATGGTATTATAAACGCAATATTAAAGTATTAGAAAGATCAAAGAACATACAAAATGAGTTTAATTGAAAGCAGCCAAAAACCCCGAAAAACAGCTTAAGAAAATTGGGATTCCGTTTTCTGGAAACCTAGGGCTATTTATACATTCTGGCAAGATGCCAGGGAATATTTCCACTAAAAGACAAAAAATGTACGCTCACCCGCTCGGTTGAAACATCAACCGATCGGGTGAGGCAGTGGTTGGGCTACGTCTTCGGCTTTGAATAACCTTACCCAATTGCTGAACCGATCGGGTGAGTCGTTGGGTTCTCTAGCTGGGGAAGCATTTGCTACAGGTGACCAGATCGGTTGACAAGTCAACCGATCGGGTGAACTTGGCACTCAAAAACAGAGATCTGTCCCCCATCCACCCTATCACTGAACCGATCGGGTGGGTTACTTCATCCTTGCTTCTTCCTCGGGTCTGATACGTCTGCGCAAATCGATCGGGTGGATCTGTTCATCCGATCGATTGGGAGCTGATACATGATTTGTCCTTGAAGATTGGCTCCCAGGGTCTCGTGCGACACCTTCCGTTACTCCGGGGACTCGTGATGTTAGCGGTGTATGTCCCCTGCACCAGCAATCCTGCAAAAGCATGAACAACACAACAAAAGTGAAAAGGAACTAAAAATCACAAAAAGACGGACTCAAAATAACGAAAAACGACGGGAAATAACAGAGAAGACATGCATGAATATATAAAATATAAACACACGTCAAAATCCCCCAAGCTGAACTCTTCCTCGTCCTCGAGGAAGATGAGTGAGAATAGGAGCTCGGAGGGAAAAATTAGAAGGAAGAAACAGAAAAAGAAAAGGAAATCCTAGATCACCCGTCAGAGCCAACGAAAACTAACATGCCACACTAAGCACGCACGCGATAAGCATAGCACTAAACCCAGTAATATGAGTCCCTACAAGTGTCGCAGGTCCACACGGTGAAGCACAAGTGAGTGTGGTCGTGAGCTATCAGACGATGTAACTATCTAAATTGTGCAATAACGCTCCATATACACATACCCATGGAATGACCTTATCGAATCAATTCGAACAAGCGGTGAATAATAGCTCAAGCATGCATGAGAGTAGAGTAAGAATAGAAACGTATCATGTGTCAGGGACTCTACTGCTAGGAACTATGGAATCACTACACGATTGCCTAGATGATCGCTAGATATCTCTTATGCCAAGTGTGTTCGAAAACGAAGGGGGTTGAGTAGGTGTGGAGGAGAGCACTTGGTGCAAATTCTCGCCTTCCCTTTATTCTTGGCGGTAGGAGTAATATTCATGACGAGAATTTTTTTGGGTTTTGGGCATTTGTATATTTTTTGGATTTTGGGCTATACATTTTCTTTCTTTCTCTTCTTTTCTTTTTTATTGGATTTTTGGATTTTGGCAAAGTTGTGTACTCTCCCAAGTGGAAGAACAGTACACGACGAGGGGATTTGCACCAAGTAAAACAAAAAAAATTCGAATTCTAAACACTTGGGCAGAAGGAAAATTTCTCGCGAATCAGAGCATAAGCAAAATGGGTTATCCTAGTCCTATTGGTAGAACCCTGACACATGCGAATTGAAGCGTAAATATGTAGATAATTCATGCATAAATAAGCAGACAGTGGAGGCAAAATACCGCATATTCGAAATTGAAGCATGATAATCTAGGGGTCATCCAAGGACACGTATATAAAACAAAATCACAACGTAGAAGTAACCAACTAGCTAGTCGCGACACACAACTCACACAAAAAGCAAAGTGAACCCACTGAGCATAAAATGCAATAGGACTCGGCTTCCTAGGGCTAGTGAGAATGATTATCGTAGCTAAGCTAAGTGTGTGTATGGTTCCATGGAAGTTCATCATGTGGGGTCATCTCTAGGAGAGGGAGAACAAAAGGATGGAAAGAAAAAGAAAAACACGATGAAAAAGACTCAAAAGCGGTGAAAAAGACACGACTGACGCACAAAGTGTGACTCTCCCAAGCTGAACATTGCATTTCCCTCAATGCAATATGAGTAAATGCGGGAGGGCAACGAAAGATGGGAGAGAAGTGCACACCGACAAATAAACGGGAAAAACATGAAAAACACACAAAGAGAGACAGAGAAAAATAAAGAAAATAAATACTAAGATGAACTATACTAAAGATATACACACAGACAAACAAACAAACACATAGTGAACAAGTGACAACACGACAATCCCAAAAAATTGATTTCCCCCAAGCTGATCTCAATAATGCTAAAATAAAGATGTGATCATCGTGAATCAGAACAAATAGCTAGGGGGAAATTAGAAAAAGGGAAATCAAGGTACAGGAACGGCAGGCTCCTCATCCTCCTCGGAAGAGACCTGAGGGGTGTGGGCAGGAGAGGTGATGGGCGTGCGGAGAAGTGTAGAAAGAGGTGGAGATGGTGGACGGATGGGCTCGGTGGAGGTGTGGATGATGGGTATGGTGTCTGTGGTAATGGAAGGTGGTAAGGATATGGCGAGTGACAAGGGGGTGTGGGTAGTGATCTCGTGCGCATAATTTTCGGCATCCTGCGATGCGAGTAGGAGGTGGTGATAGAAGTGAAAGGTGGTGGAAGTGGAGGGTCAGTGGTGGTGGGAGGGGAAGAAGTGGTGGTGGAAGGGGATGATCGCCTAGGGGGTGATGGAGGAGGTGATGGGGGTGGAGTCGGTGGTGGAGGACCATGGACATGGGTAAGAATACGGAGAATGGTGGAGACGTTTCGCTCGAATGAGAGGAAACGTGAATGTGAAAGGAAAGAAGTGGATGGATCCGAGGAGGTAGAGGAGGATGCACCAGCACACAAGGAAGCCATCTCGGCCTTGAAAGCGAGGCGAGCAGAAGTAGTACATCGCACGGTAGAGTGCTTGCTCGAAACAATGGGTGTGCTAACGTGAGAGGCCAAGCCGTGCAGGGCCGTTTAGGGCCTCGGAAGAAACTGTAGTAGCATCTGGGGTGGTGACACTAGGTCCAGCCCTAGGTCTCCTCTGAACACAGGGATATCCTGCTCGCCCAAGTGGACGACAGGGGAAGGTGGTCTAGGGGCGTCAGGGAGAGGAAACTGAAGGTGTAGCCACCCCAAACTTAGGATCTGGTGGAAATGACCAATCTCCTAGAAGCTCGATGGATACACAGTCATGATTGGGGAGAATGGTGTAAGGAGCAGGGGGTGGCCATAATGAAAAGCAAACCGACCACCGCCTAGCAGTTTGATCATATGGGTGTGCCTTAGGACATCGATATCAAGATAGGTGGATCCTAGGGCACACGGCAGGTCTGGGGAAATCACGACGTTGAAAGGATGGTGTTGTGCAATGATGGTGATGTGGCCACCGCAGCAATACTTTTCTTTGTTTGCGCGGCTAATATCAATGAGCTTTTGAATCATCCACACACCAGCATTGATGCGTACGTGCGGCGCCTTGAAGGTAATCTCGTCAATACCGGGAATGTATGGAAAGGTCATCGCCCATAGAATGAATAAATCTGGGATGGTCACAGTGCCTGATTCATCCCGTGGAAAGAATGTGCTCGATATGATACGATGGGCGAGACGAAAAACCGGGTGGATAATAGAGGAGGCCTTGGCTTTACCCCTAGGATAGTGGTCGTGCAATGTGAGGCGTCCCCAAAAGAAGTCGACATCAAAGCCGGCATGTAATTCGTTGGGGAGGATGCTGCCCTCTAGATTGGGGAAACCGAAAATATCATTGATTGTGGTCACAGGGACATGGAAGTTTCGGTTTCGAAGGCGAAAATCGATATTCAACCCCCTCTCATTTTGACAGTAGAGAGAAATTCTAGGGTGAGAGCGGGGTAGGATAGGGCATGGGAGTGGAAGAAACCAAGCCAACCTAAGTTTGTGAAAAGGGATTCGACTTCGATGAAAACATCGAGATCGTGTAGGGTTTGATTATGGGCAAACTTGATGGCTAGGTGACAACGTCGGCTGAGGCGTGAATAGAAGTCTTTGTGCGCCTGGCTCATGAAACGAACTCCATGTGGTCCTAGCATTGGGTCTACCACAGGTATGATTAGTTGGGGTTGTCGTTGGGTAGGCGGTGTCAGAGGAACACGTCCATGCATAGAACGTGTGGATCTTTGTCTCTTACGAGACGGTTCCTCATCCACCATGATTTTCTTACCCTTGTCTTTGTCTTTTGCCATGATTTTGCGGCGATTGGATGTGATATGCAAGATGATATATGATGCATGCAACAAATGACAAAGAGACAATATAAATATCCCCGGGCAATATAAAAATTAAGCTATGGAGCGAGTTTACCCAGCGATGATGCGACTCCTAGCTCCCAAAAGACTCATGATGCACGATGGAGTGATTCGGGAAGCCGCCGTATGCCAATCCAAAGAGAACAGAAATTTTTGAAAATTTGGTGTTAGGGCTAGGGTTTCGGGCAATTTGTGGGTTGAAGGTAGTCGATGGGAGGGTTCGGATGGTTGGAGAGTGGTGGAGGAAGTGGGTAAAGGCGATTGGGAGTAGTGGGAGTAAGGATGGAGATCGAATGGGAAGAAGTGAAAACCAACCGTTCGAATTGGAGATTGCGAGGTCGGGTGGAATGAAGTCAGTTGGGGGGGTATTTATAGCGTTTTGGGTGAACCGATCGGGTGAAGTTGACCCAATCGGTTAGGCAAATTTTCAAAAACTCTGCTGGATCAGTTGCTACAGGTCAACCGATCGGTTGATTTTCACCCGATCGGTTGACACTCTCCGAAAAAATCACTCCAAGCTTCTGTTTTCTCCACCCGATCAGCGACCCGATTGCTCTCTCCATCACCCGATCGGTTCGCTCTCCGACAGAAGTCTGCTACTTACTGAAACGATCCACTCGATCGGTTGATGCATGAACCAATCGGGTGGGGCAAATCCTGCACAAAAAGTATAAAAATTGCTAAGTATCCCCACAGAAGTCCCCACATCGATATTTATCCACAAAAATTAGTAAAATAATCCTATCTAAAACCGACATAAGTTTAGAACATGGGTTGTCTCCTATGAAGCGCTGTTGTTTATAGTCGTTTGCTCGACTCCCGGCATGATCTTCTGGGGGGTTTGCACGGGTAACGCCCAACGGTTGACGTCCTCTCAGCTGTTGGGGTGGAGTTCCTGATTGTTGTTGTTGGTGACAGATGGATGGTCTCTACAATTCCACCATTTGTGATGTCTGGGGGTTTGTCTTTCGTGCTGGCGATGCTCGCCACTCTATTCAAAATATGTATTTCTCCAGCTGTGAGCGTCAGAGGCTCTTTCCCCTTGCTCTTCATCTGAGCTCTCTTTCCATGTCCGGGGGTTGACAGTGAGCCACATTCCAGCTCAAGAACCTTCTCTCCATCCAGCCTAGTCTGCTCCTCATTTTCATCAAAGTCTTCGGGGGGGTTCCTTGAAAGAACTTCCCAAGCACCTGCTTCATTTACTCTTTCTTCCTCTATCTCCAGAAGTTTGCACTTGGGCTCCTTCGGTGGTGACTTCATTGACAGCGCCAAGTCAAACTCTAATTATTGATCTCTGACGTTCAAGGACAATTTCCTCTTTTAAACTCGATGAGTACGCCTGCGGTTGCCATGAAGGGTCTTCCGAGGATAATCGGTGTGTGACTATCCTCAGGCATGTCCTTAACCACAAAATCGACTGGCACGCTAACACCGCAGGCATTGACCGGCAAGTCGTCGACTACTCCCACCGGGTACTTCATTGATCTGTCTGCGAGCTGCAAAGTCATCCCTGTGGGTTCAAGGTCACCCATATTGATCCTCTTGTACAGCGATATGGGCATCAAATTGACACTCTCTCCCATATCGACAAGTGCTCTACTAATTGATACCTCCCCTATGGAGCACGGGATAGAGAAACTTCATGGGTCCTTCAGTTTTGGCAGATTTGCTCGTTGGATCAGGGCGCTACATTCCACCGTAAGGACCACTTTTTCCTTTCTCGTCCCGTTCGTCACAAGGTCCTTCAGAAATTTTGCATACGAGGGGATGGTCTCTGTCGCTTCCAGAAACAGGATTTACAGACTTAGGTCCTTTACCATCTCGAAGAACTTGACATACTTCTCATCAATTTTGGCCTTGGCAATCCTCTGTGGAAATGGTATTGATGGTTAAATCATTGAGTCGTCGCCCTCATTCTTCTTCTTCTGTTTAGAAACTCCCTCCGGAGTCACGGGGCTCGATGTAGAAGCTCCATCGTTGTTCACTTCATATTTGATTTCTCATTGACAGATGGCGCTTCATTGTCTTTCTCGGCCTCCTGCACCGAAATCTTTGTTCCACTCCTCAGGACAATGGTGGAGACATTTGCTTGACCATGTGTCAAGGCTTGTGTTTGGCTTGGTCCCTTTGGGTTCAGCTCCGGTTGCCCCGACAGCTGTCCTTGTGTCCTCTGAAGGTTGGCCACTTGTAACCCCAGCTGGGTTGCTTGATCGGATAAGGCCTTCTGCCCAAGCTGAAGCTGATGAGTGACCTTCTCCTGATTCATAATATACTGAGTCAGGATGTTCTCGATAGGAGAGACAACTTGTTGTTGTTGGGGCAGAGGCTACTGATTTCGAGGAGGGTACTGTTGATACATCTGTTATTGAGGTGGAGGGGCTGATATAGCTGCTGCTGCTGAGGTTGCTGGTACGGTGCCCTATAGCTGAAATTTGGATGGTTTCGGTTGTTGGGGGAATATGCGGGATTGGAACTCGTTCTCGGTGGATAGGGTGCATTTCCCGTCGGATTGTAAAATAGGGCACTAGCCTGATCTACAGGTGCCGAGATGTCTCCAACATCGAAATCTCCCATTACTTCAGTTTCTATCGCTACTAAATGCTGAGGGTTAGCGCCATTGGCTCCAACCATGAATGCTGAAATCTGAGTCGAAAGAAAATCAAATTTGTTCGACAGCTTATCTACTTCCTTAACTCGATGCATTCCTTCAGCTTTCGGTGTATCACGTTCATCGCTCCACCTCTCATTGTTCGATGCCATATTCTCCAGAATATTTCTGGCATCTACTTCATTTCTTGCCATGAAGGATCCACTCACCGCGGCATCCATAGAGGACTTCAAGTCGTCCCTCAGTCCATTGTAAAACAAGTTGATTATCTGCCAGCGGGGGAGCTCGTGGTGAGGGCATTTTCTCTGCATTTCCTTGTATCTCACCCACGCTTCATGCAGGAATTCATGGCTTGCCAGGGAGAATGAGGACATTTCGCTCCTTAGCTTCATCGTCTTCCTCGGAGGGAAGAACTTGTTCAAGAACGCATTTGAGAGCCCTCCCAGGTTGTGAACATGTTGGGGTTTCCCCTTCAGCCATTGCTTTGCCTTGTCCCGCAGAGAGAATGGGAACAATCTCAACCGAATCGCCTCGGTTGACACGCCATTAATTCTAAACGTCTCGCACTTCTCCAGAAATGAGTCGAGGTGCTCGATCAGATTCTCCATAGGAGCTCCAGAAAACTGGTCCTGCTGGATCCAAGCCACGAGTGATGGCTTCAGCTCGAAATTTCCGATCGTAATGGCCGGAGGTCGGATGTTGGACGTGGACCCAATGGACGGCATCGAGTACTCAAGCAAGGACTTTTGAGAAGTGATATTTTCTACGATGGAGGCGATTTCTTCTCTTCTCCTTCTCTCAGCATTCAAACGCCTTACGGTGGTGTTGATCTCGGGATCTAGAGGAACTAAGTCATCAAGACTTCTCGAGTTCATGCGCATGAAAAATCAGATATACCTGTGAAGCACGTATGGTATAATGCCAAATAAAAACAAAAACAAAGAATAAAGAATAAAAATAAAAGTTTAGAATGCGAAAATTATAGAATGTGAAAATTATCACGGGGTAGGGATATGAGCTAGTCTCAGGATGACAGGGTCCTAAATGAACCAAGCACGTTGCCTCCCCGGCAACGGCGCCATAAAGCTTGACCGCCCGTCCATTTGGTAATCAAATCGGGACGGGGATACTAGGATTAAAATTTGTAACCGCAAGCGCAGTGTTGAGGTGTGGCTTGGGGGTCGAACACAGGGAGGCGTGTGTTGTGCTTGTGAGCAATTGAGATCCTGATCACCCGGTGGGTGAGCTAGCTTAATCGCTAGATGGGTTGTCACGATAGAAAATTAATGCAGAAGGGTGTAAGATATAAAAGGCAACCTAGGACCTTGGCTTCCGCCCTATCATGAGTTCTCACTATTACGACCAACAGATAGTAATGTGATCGGATTCTAGGTTTTAGCGGTGAGACGTTGCCTCTAAAAGTTGTACCAAGCGTCCTATGGGCCCGATATTTCGGTCGATGCCCAGGATGATACGCTAGGTCTACCCAGGTTTGGACGGTGGGTATTCCTATGTCCAGTACCGACCGACTCCAGAAGCACTAAGCTCGCAATGATTGCTCCCGACATTTCATCCAAGCCATTCTTACGTGCGAGGAATCAATGTCTCCGCTAGGGGTGTGAGCTATGGCTAGGTGATCAAACTCCCTTTTTATTTCCCCTTGGCCCGACGGTCAAAGGCGGTCTTTCCCCCGCCAGAGACAATAAAACACCCTCCGTAACCATCTAAATCCCTATATCCTATCGAATCCCTAATCCTATGGTCGTTCTAGGGATAACCCACGAGGGGGCTTCTACCAATGTCCCAGATTTGGAAACTACTCACTAATCATGGAAATGGATGCAACAAAATGGATTTTAGCTATTGAAATGAGAATCAGGAATAGATAACTAGAGCAAACAGTATTATAAATGCAATATTAAAGTATTAGAAAGATCAAAGAACTTACAAAATGAGTTTAATTGAAAGCAGGCAAAAACCCCTAAAGACGGCTTAAGAAAATGGGGATTCCGTTTTCTGGGAAACCTAGGGCTATTTATACATTCTGGCAAGATGCCAAGGAATATTTCCACTAAAAGACAAAAATGAAGCTCACCCGATCGGTTGAAACATCAACCGATCGGGTGAGGCAGCGGTTGGGCGAGATCTTCGGCTCTGAATAACCTCACCCGATCGCTGAACCGATCGGGTGATTCGTTGGGTTCTCGAGCTGGGGAAGCATCTGTTACAGGTGACCCGATCGGTTGACAAGTCAACCGATCAGGTGAACTTGGCACTCAAAAACAGAGATCTGTCCCCCATCCACCCGATCACTGAACCGATCGGGTGGGTTGTTTCATCCTTGCTTCTTCCTCGAGGTTGATACGTCTGCACGAACCGATCGGGTGGATCTGTCCACCCGATCGGTTGGGAGCTGATACATGATTTGTCCCTGAGATTGGCTCCCAGGGTCTCGTGCCACACCTCCATTTGCTCTGGGGACTCGTGATGTTAGCGGTGTACATCTCATACGCCAGAAATCCTACAAAAGCACGAAAAACACAACGAAATTGAAAAGGAACTAAAAATCACAAAAAGACGGACTCAAAATAACGAAAAACGACGGGTAATAATGGAGAAGACGTGCGTGAATATATAAAATATAAACGAAAGTCAAGTTTCTAGCAGATTTAGAAGAAGTGCCCAACATTAGAATTATAGCTTGTGAAGTGTAGATATCCGAAATGTCCAAGAATACAAGATTTGCACATCTACAGTACTAGTTAGAGCTAAAATAGTGAAGGGGTGTAAAAGCTAACAGAATTGCTATCCTACAGTCTACGACCCTTTAAGCCTAATTGCATTTGGATTTAGCAAAAATGAAAACATGAAAGTTGTCACGAATTTCTTAAGCTTTCCAGATATATATATGTATGTGTATATATATATACACACACACACACACACATATATATACATACATACATACATATATATATACATATATACATACATACATATATATATACTAGTCATAACCCGTGCCCGCGGGCACGGTTCATTTCAGATTTCCACCCGTGAAATCTTTGTTCTCAAACATTATTTACACAGTCAAATTTGTGCGAAACAACAAATTCGGCGTAGAACAATAAATTCGGTGAGGGCGTCCTTGAGTCGAAAGAACAAATTAGAGTAAAAAAATTTAGCGGGCGCCTTCGACGCGAAGGGTGGAAATGCATAAGTGCGTGCGTGCGTGTGTGTATGGTATGTGGGTAAAAAGTGAAATGAGAGGGGTTTTTTAGCAAAAAATGAGAAATAGGTGGTATTCTGCGCAAATGTAATGATTGTGGGGGGTTTGAATACAAAAAGAAAAAAGTGGTGGGTTTTCCAAACACTCATCTCAACCCTTCTTTTACCAAGATTAAATCCTAGCCATTCTTCTATCAACCTCTTTATACATACATACATATATATATACATATATATATATATAATATATCCAGCTTGGCATTCGGCATTTACTCCTACCAATACGAATTACCGATGGTACTGATGATTGGAAATGGGGCCCTGGGCAAAAATTTAAACTTCATGAAGCTTGGAACGGTTCTAGAATTGCTGGCGCCGGCTTTCCACACTATGATATTGTTTGGTTTAATTTGCATGTGCTGAAATTTGCTTTCACCCTGCTAAGAGCAATTCGGGCTAAACTGCCAACCCGTGACCTGCTACTCAAATGGAATATTACAAACGACAGCTCTTGCATCCTTTGTGAGGCGAAAGTTGAGGAGACTAGCTCACATCTTTTCTTTGAATGTGAGTTTTCAAGATATATCCTAACGCGAGGGTTGTTAAAATTGAATTATACTGGGGTCGTAATCTATTACCGGAGTGTGTGATCTAATATAGGAACGATATATCAAGAAGGACCCAGTGGGTGTGTTGGCCAAGATGTGTCTTGCGTCCATGGTGTGGCACATATGGAAACAACGAAATAAACGGATTTTTGAGAATAAGACAATGAGTAAGACATTAGTGTTTAAGGAAATAGCCTCGGATGTCAAAATTGCGCTCTGCAATATAGACCTGGAAGGAGCGATTGATGTTATCCCTTTTGATAATTGGGGGCTCATTGATGCAGGCTAGTTTTGGCTAGCCCCCTACCTCCAATATCTCCCTTGTATTACCATTTTTATATGTTCAGTAAATACGGTTTTTAGTAGACTGTAGATGGTGACGACGCTTGTGTCCTCTCCTGTCTCTTTTTATTGACTACCGTTCTTACTGGAATTGTACCATTGTAAAGTTTTGATATTAATAAAGACTAACTTTTACTTGTATATATATATATATATATATATATATATATATATATATATATATATATATATTTTGCAAAGTTAGTGTACTATCTTTATTAAGGAAAAACAAAGATTACATAAAATACAATTAACATGATAGTGACAGAGAGGGGAGAGGGCACACGCGCCGTCACCCCCTACTGACAAACCTGTCAATACGAACTCTATGAATTTACAAACTGGAAAGAAAGAAATATTGAAATTTGTATCATCTCAGCCCGCATCACGAAACTCCCATCTCTCAAAAGCTTCTATAGCACCTTGAGAGTCCGGTTCCAGGCTTCCGAGGCTAGCTCTGACATCAGCAGTAATCTCTTCAAATAGATCAATCTTCGTCCGTCTCTGATTTTCAAAGATCCTTTTATTTCTCTCCTTCCAAATATGCCATATCAATGCCGATAGCACCGTTTTTGCAAGTATGCTCAAAGAATCCTTGCCAGAAAAATGAGAAAGAAAGTAATCTCCCACCTTAGACAATTGAGGTTCAATGGCCGAAGACACGCCTAGCTTAAGCAAGCTTCTTTTTAGTAGATAACCTGTGAAATCACAATAAAAAAAATGTTCAATATCTTAAGACAATCCCGTATCACACAGACTGCACACCACATCCAACTCAACTCCCCAAGCCGCCAGGTGACATTTCGTTTGCAATTTGCCAAGAAAAGCTCTTAAAGCCGCCAGTGATTGCTTTGGGACATTATTAGTAAACCAAAAAAGGTTATGATATTTGAATTTCTCCCCCGTAATCCTTATCCCATTCCAAGCCGCAGCAAAACTGAAATTTGACCCCTTAGTCCAGACCCAACTATCATTTCCGGGTTCCAAAGTGATTCCCTGCAATTGCATTCGGATTGGATCAATAGTATCATCCCGAATCCATCTTTCTACATCCCAGTAATCAGAGACTCTCTTACAATTTCCCTCTTTCGGAACTTCAAAAGAGTCACTTAGTGGGCCGTTAGGCAACCAATTATCGTGCCAAAAAAGAGTGGAAGATCCATCCCTAACTTGTCTCCCAATCAAGTGTTTGGAGAATCGTCTGCAAGCAAGCATGAATTTCCAGGTTCCCGACTGGGTTGGGGTTCCTTTAGCAGCGAAGAAGGAAGATGAATCTTTGTAATTGTGTCTCATATACCTAGACCAAAGCCCCTCTTTCGAAAGCATGCGCCAAGTAAATTTGACCCCTGCCGCAATATTTTGATCTGTAAGCAACCTCAGTCCCACACCACCCTCATCTTTGGGAGTACATATCTCCTTCCAGGCCCATATATGTGAATTCCCCCAGATGAATTTCCTACATACAGAGGTAATAGTACAGATGATGGATTTAGGAATGCGGTAAACCTGGATCCAAAAAGAGACCATGCCATATATTACCGTTCTGACAAGTTCAATTCGACCTGAAATTGACAACAAGGAAGAGCTCCAGCCCATTAATCGCTTCCTGCACTTATCAACCAGTCTGCTATACATGGTAGGTTTTGGATATTTAGGAGATAAAGGCAGACCCAAATAAGTTGTAATAGCACTCCCCATTCTGATACCAAGTTGGTAAGCCAGGTCAGATGGATTTCTAGTCCCTTTACTGAAGATGACCATACTCTTATCCATATTTATTTCCAGTCCAGTAAAGTTGCTAAAATCCTCCAGTAAGAGAATTAAGCCATCAAAAGAGTGCTTATTAGCCCGGCAAAAAAGCAGCAAATCATCCGCAAAGAGAAGGTGGGATATAGCTCCAGTCTGTTTCATTGGATGAATACTACCCAAAGAAATAGATTTTTCAAGAAGCAAAGAAAATGCCTCCATGCAAATGACAAAGAGATACGGGGAAAGCGGGTCCCCTTGTCTAATGCCCCGATTCCCCTTAAAATATCCAGACGGGGATCCATTAATCATTACCGAGAAAGTTGGAGTGGAAATACATTCCTGAATCCATAATATGAATCTCCTGCCAAAACCCATTCTGTGAAGAATATAATAGATGAATTGTCGGTTGACGCTATCAAATGCCTTTCTCAAATCCAACTTTAAACAAGCCCTGGCTCCCATAGGGTTGCTAAAGTACCTGATCTGTTCGTGGGCTAGGAGAGAACTATCAGATAGAAGTCTCCCCTTAAGAAAAGCGGACTGGTTTGGGGATATAAGATCATGAATAATAAACCTGAGTCTATTACTAATAATTTTGCTAATAACCTTGTAAACAACATTACAGCAAGCAATGGGTCTGTAGTCGTTTAGGCTTGTGGCATTAGCATTTTTAGGAGCGAGGGTAAGATTTGTGTGATTAATAGGATGCATAATAGAAGATGATCTGAAAAAGGAGTGAATGGCCTCTAAAAAGTCGTTACCTACAACACTCCACCCATGCTGGAAAAAGTACCCATTGAAACCATCCGGCCCTGAGGATTTATCCACCCCAATTTGGAACACCGCATCTTTAATCTCCTCATTAGAGACACACCACTCTAGCCAAACCGCAGCATCATGCATGACAATTCTCTTAGAGATCAACTTTGGAAAAATATTCCAGTAGCAACTTTGGCTGTAAAGTTCTTCATAATATTTTGGTGCTTCAATACGAATATTCTCACAGGAGGAATCAAGATTACCATTGGCGTCAATGCAATGCCCCAGATTATTGTGGCTCTGTCGTGCCTTCATTGACGTGTAGAAAAATTTTGAGTTCTTATCCCCGAGAGATAGCCAATTTTGTCTGCTCTTCTGGCGTAACATCTCTTCTTCCACACCTATCATAAGACTCAATTTTTTCGCCAAATCCCGCTCTTGGAGTTGTAGCCGGATATTATAATGTATATCAGGAGAATTCTGCACATCATGAAGAGTTGCCGAGCATGTCTCAATATCCCCATTCATAGCATGATTTTTTGCCCAAGACCGGAGGGTTGGCTTGAAGTTTCGGAGCTTGATGAAGAGCCTGTGCATTGGAGAGCCAATAACCTGATAATTCCAAGCCGTTTCCAACATTTGTTGATACCCGTTAAGCTTGACCCAAGCATTGAAAAACCGGAATGGTTTAGGGTAGGAAATGCATTTCTGATGGAGTTTGACTAACATCGGAGCATGGCCACTGGTGTTAGAATCCAAATACTCAACAACCGTATCAGGGAGTAAGTTAAGCCAGGATGAATTACACATCACCCTATCCAGTCTTGCCGTAATATGCCCAGCACCAACCCGTTGATTACACTAGGATAAAGGATTCCCCACACTTTTGACATCAGATAAGGAGCACTTACTAACACAGTTATTAAACTCGTTCAGAACATTGGAGTCACAACACCTTCCCCCTCTCTTCTCATTTGAGAATCTAATACAATTGAAGTCTCCCGCGACAAGCCAAGCAACGCCTTTATGCAAAACAGAGTCCGCCTCCTGTAGTTCCCATAATCGTTGTCTCTCACTCCGAAGATTAGATCCATAAACACCCGTAATCAAAACCGATAGACCTCCCGCATTGCTATAGCTCAAAGATATATGTTGGGTTGACATAGAGAAAATAGAAGGCTGCCACACATCTTCCATACCAATAAGAATCCTACCTTTCGGATGCAATGGAAAATTGTGAAAGATTTTCCAGTCTTTTGCGAAACAAGCACGCCATCTCCCAGTGTCATTCTTCAACTTAGTCTCAACAAGGATTACCATAGTAGGCTTAATAATTTTGAGTCTCTCCCGCAGGTCCCGCCTCCGAACGGGGTTATTCAGGCCTCGGGCATTCCACACAAAAATACTCATAATTAACATTGTTGGTTTGGCTTCCCCGAAGCCCCTTCTTTGATTCTCAAGCTTCTCCTAGAGCACCCAACAATTGGTTCTAGAATTGTATTCTTCTTAGTTAGATCCCGCCTGGCATTAGCCAACTTGTCAATTTCTAAGCAATCTTTCACCCACTCATGGTTTAGAATCGTTATTGGGTCAGCAATAGGAAAGTCATTAGGTGCTTGGCCTCTGCCCAAAGAAATATCCACATCCTGCACCGACGGATCAGGTAGAGGGGTAGTTGAATAGGAAATACCTGGGTCGCCTTCAGCCGCAATAGGGTCACCTTCATCCGCAATAGGCTTATTGTTTTCTACCACTCCAGCAAGTGAAACAAAGTCTTCACTTTCATTTGATTGTCGAATGTTTTCCGCGGGTTCAGAGGACAACCCCTCCTCTGTGTTGGCCAATATATCCCCCACATGTGCAAAAGTTGTCCCAGGATTCAGACCAGGCAAGATGAGCTCACTTTCAGCATTAATTGGAGTTGAAAAACTAGGATTCGACGAACCTGGATTTTCTCCGCTTCCCACATTCAGACAAGGCCCATCAGCACTATTAAATACTGGGAGCTCGTCTTTATCATTGTTGCTATCACATATATCATCCGCATTAACTTCTTGGATCGAAGGGAGTTTCACATTATCAGGACAGTGTATATCAGAATGCCCGAAACAGATGCACTTAGAGCACATAGGTGGCTCTCCTTCAATCTTCACTCCAATCGCAATTTTTGAACCATCTTCAAGTACAACCATAACCTGAGAAGGAATAGGTCTTTTAGCATCCACCTCCATGTAATGACCCCAAAATTCACATACGTGTATTAATACACATTCTTGGACGTATATTTATGCGTATAAATTTTTGGGAGTCCTTATGTATTTTATTTAATTTTGTCAAGCTAAAAATTATTTTTAAATAATTTGTATGACATGATTTTATTAAATGAAGTATATGGTTGGAATACTAATGTCTTGATGAGTAAGTATTGCATGTGTATTAAGTGTGTATAATTATTTTCTAAAAGACAAATCCTAATTTTACCTAAGTGACACCTCACCCTTTGATATGTCAATATTTCCTTAATCCTTACCTAACCCAAGGCTTGGTGGCATGCTTAGAGGATTTTAGGGAGATGAGGTGGCTACTCTAAGAATAAGAAAGAACGGTTTCATTCACTCACTCTCTCCCCAAAGATCAGACCGAATTCATCCCTTCCCGTTGCTTTCTCTTAGACATTAGGGGGACTGAGCACCCGTAGGGCTACGCCACCCTCACTCTGCACACACCCGTAGCATCCATGTTGTCATTTGGGTTCTGTTGCTCATTCTGGGAGCTTGTGAAGGAGAAGAGAAGGAGAAGGAGAAGGTTTGAAGAAGGAGGAGCCATAGGGATTTGGGCTACCCCCTTGTCTCTCATCACCCCTGAGGTAGGATTCCATCTCAAACTAGTATTAGAGTTGCATGCTTAGTTTCATGGTTGTTATTGTTGTTGTTGTTTTATCTTTTCTTATGTTAATCCTGAGTTTTGTATGGTTGTGTGCGGTGAGCAATCCCGAGTTTTGTATGGTTGTGTGCGGTGAGCAATCCGGAGTTTTGTATGGTTGTGTGCGGTGAGCAATCCCGAGTTTTGTATGGTTGTGTGCGGTGATCAATCCCGAGTTTTATATGGTTGTGTGCGGTGAGCAATCCTGAGTTTTGTATGGTTGTGTGCGGTGAGCAATCCTGAGTTTGTATGGTTGTGCGCGGTGAGCAATCCTGAGTTTTGGGTGGTTTTGTGCGGTGAGCAATTCTGGACAGATTTACATGCTGATTGTTCTGCTTAGTCCTCCCAATCTAGAATTGAGTTTGCTCTGAAATTTTTATGACTTAAAGATTGGACTGTTATCTATAACTTTCAGGTTGTGAACTTTTACTAATTCGGACTGTAATTAAGAGTAAAAATTCCATCTTTACAACATGTCGGAATTTCATCTAGTCTGGACATAGTTTGGTAAAACGTAGATCAGTCCATGTATACTCCATAGAAATTGATGATCTTGGTCTCGTTGGAAAGATAACAAATTTTTCTACAACTTTCTTTGAGTGCACATTTTCGAGATTCTAACTGTAACATGTCTTAAACTAGCAATCTTTACAGCTCTTAGAATCTGTCTGAAAAACAGATTCGTCAGGTCTTACCAAACAATTCACCATAAATCACTCAGTTCATATTTCTGCATGAAAATTTATATGTGAATCCAACACAACTATATCTACAACTTTCATTTGTATTGTGTATGCATGTTTGATACAAAATTATGGAGAAATGTGCTTCTTAATCTGACTGTTCTGTTTTTCCAGCAAGCTGAAAGATTTGAATGTTGTTTTAAGCTCTTCTTGAGGTTAAACTTGCCATCAATGTTCTTGATTATTTCTGTTACATGGTGATATGTGGTTTATGTTCTTGGCACATGCAAAATGTGTGAATATGTTTATACGTTTCATGTATATTATGAGAAATGAGAAAGGGAATGCACAAGGCGATGCATGTCCCAAATATGTGATGAATTGTGGAAAGAAAAGAAATGGAAAGTATCATATTTCATGAAAATGACTAAGTCCTCTTAAAGGAGGGTGACATGGGGTTTGGGGGAAACACGGGTAAATTAAAGGAGTTAAGGAGCGTACAGATGATATGAATTCTCACCCGCTATATCACTCCCGGAAGGGCGAGTTGAAAGGGTTGGAGAGGCCGCTGGTGTACCCGTGATGCACCATCACGGTAATTGATGGTTTACTCCGTTTGTCCCACAGAAAAACCGAGCAGGTCTCGCTCTAGTGCCTTGCCCCGTTCGGGCATAGAGTTGCGAGAGGCCCCCTCTGGTGCCCGTGTTGCTGATTGGGGTACCACGTTTCACCCACCCTGGGTGAAGTCCGGCTCCTTAAGGTCCTAAGATTTATCCGGGTTCCAAAATGCTAACCAATAAATTAATTGTTAATCCTTATTACTCTTTAGCAATGGTAAATGAATGCGTTGTTTACTTGTGTTTCTTTACTATGGTTCTTTTATGTTGTATATCATTGTTGTACACCGTACCTGTTGCACGTGCACGCTTTCACATGTTCATAAGTATAGTTGTTACTTCCTTTACTACAATATATGTTTATGCCATGACATACACTCTGCCTGTTCACGTGCACCCTTTCCACACTTCATGTAAGGACTAGTTGAGATATGGAATTCCTAATGGGTCACGCGTTGACGTGCCCCACCGTTGACTTTTCAGGTTGGTTCTTTGAGTTGGAGGCACTTGACTCGGTTGGATTTGCGGGTGGTGAGAAGTGTGGATGATTTGGGAGTGTTGTTGTACTTGGGTGAGATGTGAGTTTTTGTACCTTATTGAGATGTGGGTGTATTGTATATGGTTTTGTATAAGGAAGTTGTATATGAACAATTTTATTTATATACATCAGTGCTTGAGTTGTTGGTTCTCTTGTGTTTTGGGTTGACTGGAATTCTATATGTACTATCCCAGCAGTGCGCAGTGGACCTGCTTGTGTTTGTAATTTCGTATTTTCTTCGTAACACCTGTCTCTTTGGGAATACCTTATACGGATTCGTACTTATCTGGTATCCTGGGGAGCGGGGCGTTACAGGTGGCGTCCCATGCAGGTCTCCGCACTGCGGCTGTGTAAGGGTAGTGCGTGTAGTGTTCCAGAGGTTGTTTGTTCTTAAGGTAGGTAGTGGTTCTTCCTTAAGATAGAGCCTTGATATCAGAAGTTTGAGGTATAGAGCCCTGAGGATAGACACTAGAGTGTTGATTGAGTAAGAATGTGTGTATATATCTATGTGTGTATGTATGTATACATATACGTCTATAGCTCTATAAGTGTTGAATATGGCTTGTCGAGTACATTGAGATGATATACTCATGTACATATGACTATGGTATATGTATGAATGATTCTATGACTATGTGATTGTATTTGAAGTATATATGTTAATAAATGGTTGACTTATGAGTATTTTGTATAATTTGGTTATATACTTGATTGAGGTGCAGGTAGTGTATAGTTGTATTGTGTAGCGGCTATATAGTATATGTGATGTATGCACATGTAGAATGTGTAGAAGCATGTGTTGATCTTTGAGTTCCACCCATGTATGTGTGGCTATGTCTTAAGAATATTAGTTCTATGTGTTGATATATGTGATGAGTATATGATATATGTATGGCTGTAAGCTGGAACGCTTACACCTGTATATGGATGAATATAGTTTTGTATGGTTATCTATGTGTATTGGTATTGATATGATAAAACTTGTGTGATGATACATCTGTGAATGTTGGATGAGTACTAGGAGACATACATGATTGTATGTCAGAGTATAGAGGTGCATGCGTATATATGTTAATATTTGGTGACATATGATGAATGTGTATTATGGACCTACATAGTTAATTGAGCTCTAGGCGATGCATAGATATGGCATGCTGTCTGTGTTTGTTATATGTGGTGTATGTGTACATGCTGATTGTGAAGATCCATGTGCGAATCTTTGTGTTCCGCTCAGGTATGAGTGGGCATGCCCTATGTGTATTAGTGTTATGTGTTTGATATATATATATCTTGAAGATGTATATGGTTGCATGTCTGGCTGTAAGTGGATACGCTTACCGGTGTTTGGATGGATAAATCATTAGGTGAGTATCTGCGTGTATTGATATTGTTGTATGAGACTTTATGTGATGATATGTATATGTGTGCTTGGATATATGCTAGGAGACATACATGGTCGTATGTCTATATCTATATATAGAGATGCATGTGTATGTGTGTACAGTACCATGAATGCGTGTAATGTGATATGGTATAAGTGTTGATATATGAATGTGTGTATATATAAGTTTGGGGTAGATTGACCATATATAACTATATTCACCCTTAGCTATGTCCTGAGTTGAAAAGTCCGAGGACGGACTTTATTTTAAGGTGGGTAGGATGTAATGACCCCAAAATTCACATACGTGTATTAATACACATTCTTGGACGTATATATATGCGTATAAATTTTTGGGAGTCCTTATGTATTTTATTTAATTTTGTCAAGATAAAAATTATTTTTAAATAATTTGTATGACATGATTTTATTAAATGAAGTATATGGTTGGAATACTAATGTCTTGATGAGTAAGTATTGCATGTGTATTAAGTGTGTATAATTATTTTCTAAAAGACAAATCCTAATTTTACCTAAGTGACACCTCACCCTTTGATATGTCAATATTTCCTTGATCCTTACCTAACCCAAGGCTTGGTGGCAAGCTTAGAGGATTTTAGGGAGATGAGGTGGCTACTCTAAGAATAAGAAAGAACGGTTTCATTCACTCACTCTCTCCCCAAAGATCAGACCGAATTCATCCCTTCCCGTTGCTTTCTCTTAGACATTAGGGGGACTGAGCACCCGTAGGGCTACGCCACCCTCACTCTGCACACACCCGTAGCATCCATGTTGTCATTTGGGTTCTGTTGCTCATTCTGGGAGCTTGTGAAGGAGAAGAGAAGGAGAAGGAGAAGGTTTGAAGAAGGAGGAGCCATAGGGATTTGGGCTACCCCCTTGTCTCTCATCACCCCTGAGGTAGGATTCCATCTCAAACTAGTATTAGAGTTGCATGCTTAGTTTCATGGTTGTTGTTGTTGTTGTTGTTTTATCTTTTCTTATGTTAATCCTGAGTTTTGTATGGTTGTGTGCGGTGAGCAATCCCGAGTTTTGTATGGTTGTGTGCGGTGAGCAATCCGGAGTTTTGTATGGTTGTGTGCGGTGAGCAATCCCGAGTTTTGTATGGTTGTGTGCGGTGATCAATCCCGAGTTTTATATGGTTGTGTGCGGTGAGCAATCCTGAGTTTTGTATGGTTGTGTGCGGTGAGCAATCCTGAGTTTGTATGGTTGTGCGCGGTGAGCAATCCTGAGTTTTGGGTGGTTTTGTGCGGTGAGCAATTCTGGACAGATTTACATGCTGATTGTTCTGCTTAGTCCTCCCAATCTAGAATTGAGTTTGCTCTGAAATTTTTATGGCTTAAAGATTGGACTGTTATCTATAACTTTCAGGTTGTGAACTTTTACTAATTCGGACTGTAATTAAGAGTAAAAATTCCATCTTTACAACATGTCGGAATTTCATCTAGTCTGGACATAGTTTGGCAAAACGTAGATCAGTCCATGTATACTCCATAGAAATTGATGATCTTGGTCTCGTTGGAAAGATAACAAATTTTTCTACAACTTTCTTTGAGTGCACATTTTCGAGATTCTAACTGTAACATGTCTTAAACTAGCAATCTTTACAGCTCTTAGAATCTGTCTGAAAAACAGATTCGTCAGGTCTTACCAAACAATTCACCATAAATCACTCAGTTCATATTTCTGCATGAAAATTTATATGTGAATCCAACACAACTATATCTACAACTTTCATTTGTATTGTGTATGCATGTTTGATACAAAATTATGGAGAAATGTGCTTCTTAATCTGACTGTTCTGTTTTTCCAGCAAGCTGAAAGATTTGAATGTTGTTTTAAGCTCTTCTTGAGGTTAAACTTGCCATCAATGTTCTTGATTATTTCTGTTACATGGTGATATGTGGTTTATGTTCTTGGCACATGCAAAATGTGTGAATATGTTTATACGTTTCATGTATATTATGAGAAATGAGAAAGGGAATGCACAAGGCGATGCATGTCCCAAATATGTGATGAATTGTGGAAAGAAAAGGAATGGAAAGTATCATATTTCATGAAAATGACTAAGTCCTCTTAAAGGAGGGTGACATGGGGTTTGGGGGAAACACGGGTAAATTAAAGGAGTTAAGGAGCGTACAGATGATATGAATTCTCACCCGCTATATCACTCCCGGAAGGGCGAGTTGAAAGGGTTGGAGAGGCCGCTGGTGTACCCGTGATGCACCATCACGGTAATTGATGGTTTACTCCGTTTGTCCCACAGAAAAACCGAGCAGGTCTCGCTCTAGTGCCTTGCCCCGTTCGGGCATAGAGTTGCGAGAGGCCCCCTCTGGTGCCCGTGTTGCTGATTGGGGTACCACGTTTCACCCACCCTGGGTGAAGTCCGGCTCCTTAAGGTCCTAAGATTTATCCGGGTTCCAAAATGCTAACCAATAAATTAATTGTTAATCCTTATTACTCTTTAGCAATGGTAAATGAATGCGTTGTTTACTTGTGTTTCTTTATTATGGTTCTTTTATGTTGTATATCATTGTTGTACACCGTACCTGTTGCACGTGCACGCTTTCACATGTTCATAAGTATAGTTGTTACTTCCTTTACTACAATATATGTTTATGCCATGACATACACTCTGCCTGTTCACGTGCACCCTTTCCACACTTCATGTAAGGACTAGTTGAGATATGGAATTCCTACTGGGTCACGCGTTGACGTGCCCCACCGTTGACTTTTCAGGTTGGTTCTTTGAGTTGGAGGCACTTGACTCGGTTGGATTTGCGGGTGGTGAGAAGTGTGGATGATTTGGGAGTGTTGTTGTACTTGGGTGAGATGTGAGTTTTTGTACCTTATTGAGATGTGGGTGTATTGTATATGGTTTTGTATAAGGAAGTTGTATATGAACAATTTTATTTATATACATCAGTGCTTGAGTTGTTGGTTCTCTTGTGTTTTGGGTTGACTGGAATTCTATATGTACTATCCCAGCAGTGCGCAGTGGACCTGCTTGTGTTTGTAATTTCGTATTTTCTTCGTAACACATGTCTCTTTGGGAATACCTTATACGGATTCGTACTTATCTGGTATCCTGGGGAGCGGGGCGTTACACTCCACAAGGCAGCGGGCATAGGAGATCCTTTCCAATTTAGCCGTTTGTCTATCCAAATAGAGATGCACACCAATGACTGAGGCAATTATATTAAAAATGTCTCTCGTCCACATATCCAGGGGCACTCGATGAAGCTGAGCCCAAACTGGGACAGCGGAGAGAATATCTCTCTCATGTCGGATCGTAGAGCTCCATCTTTGTAACACAACCAGTCTTCCCTCACAGAGCCAAGGGCCACCATGCATGATCCTTTCGCATTCATGGCCATCGTCAAATTTGAAGTAGAAAAAACCATTTTCTCTACTAAAAATCTTAAGCCCCTTCTTTAAATACCAAAGCCTATCCACCCAAGCACGAATTTGGCCAAAGAACGGGATATCTCCGAGAACATATCCCACCAGAGTGTTGGTCCATTGCGCCTGACCTTTAGCCAAAAGAGAATTGGTTACAATTGCAACCTCAGCACCATCCTCATTCAACCCCGGCTTCACATAGTCCATAGATAATTCAGATCCATACGATCTCCTGTTAGCACACTTATTCGCCCATGACAATTTTTCAGACTTCGTGTCAATCATCAAATCAACCTTAGGTCGGTTGGGCAATTTAGCAAACACCTTACGTGCATTTGAATGTGAAGGCTATCCAACAGATTGAAAGCCCCCTCTCGGCCCCCCCATATGGTAGTGATTCAAAGGAACAAATCTTCTTCCCCCCAAGGATTTCCCGGTACCACCCAATCCAGTTTGGGTCTTCTTCCTCGTGACTACAGTCCAGCCACCATTTTGAGCATCAACTCCAGATCGAGTGCTGATCCCACCTTCTTTAGCTCCCAGGTTCGGATCCAATACCTTGTCAGACGAAGCCACAGAGATTACGCTGGGAAGAACCGTTGGATCTCCCAAATCCACCAAAGTGCCTTCATTGCCGAGATCTGCCGTTTTGACTCCCATGTTGAGTCCCACCAACTTGCTTCCATCAGAGGCTGCAAAAACTTCCCCGCCGCCAGAGGAAGAGCTGCCGGCAGAGATGGATTTACCGTCACCGCCAGGGTCCAAGATCGCTCCTCCGAAATTTGTGGACATTGTTTTATAGACTTGTATATATATATATATATATATATATATATATATATATATATATATGAGAAAACGGGAAATAGGGTGTCACAAGAGAGAATCTCTCCTGGGTCGGTCAAAAAAACTCCAATCTCCACATGTTTTTTGGAAGATCCAAGCCGTTTATCTCGATCTCCACCCTCTAAAACACCTACCCACCAATTTTCAGCCCGATCCGAGGTGTTTTGTATGTTCATCCACCCTTTGCAAAAGTTATGTTCATGCGAAACCATTAAATTTGGGTCGGGTGGATGAACGGACAAAAAACCTCGGATCAGGCTGAAAATTGGTGGGTAGGTGTTTTAGAGGGTGGAGATCGAGATGAACGGCTCGGATCTTCCAAAAAACATGTGGAGATTGGAGTTTTTTTGACCGACCCAGGAGAGATTCTCTCCTGTGACATCCTATTTCCTGTTTCCTATATATATATATATATATATATATATATATATATATATATATATATATATATATATATATATATATATATGGGTAAAGTGTTCCTAGGGTGACTCCTTAGATTCAATCTAAGGAGTCACCCCCATTTTCCCTCATATCCCACAATTTTTTTGGATTTTATTTTTCATGGGGTTGTTGTTCACCTCATGGATGATCAACATACCAAAAATCAAGCCATTCCAATACTTTTAGATCCCCCATCTACCCCTTGCAACTTCAACGGTCTGAAAACGTGCTTAAAAACCATGAAGTTGCAAGGGGTAGATGGGGGCTCTAAAAGTATTGGAATGAATTTATTTTTGGTATGTTGATCATCCATGAGGTGAACAACAACCCCATGAAAAAAAATTCTGAAAAAAAATGTGGGATATAGGGAAAATGGGGGTGACTCCTTAGACTCCTTAGATTGAATCTAAGGAGTCACCCTAGGAACACTTTACCCTATATATACTAGGTTGAATCACAGTAATCAATGCACATCCTTCGGTATCCATCCTTCTTATTCACCAAAAGCATTGGTGCACACCACTGTGATATACTAGGTTGAATCAGGCCACGCTCTGATAAATCCTTCAACTGACTATGAAGCTCTACTAACTTTGGAGGAGCCATACGATACGGAGCCTTCCCACTCGGTTGGATGCCTGGAACCAGATCAATGGTGAACTCCAAAGATTTATCTGGAGGAAGTACATAGATATCGTCTGGAATAACATCAGGAAAATCTCGGACTATCCTTAGTAACACTGGTTCAGCTTCCATCGCCATGATCATCTCTTCTGCTGGGTTGGCCTTAAACTTCAAGGGTTCAAGGGAATTACTAACACCGAAGAACTTAAACTCAGGGTGATTGGGAATATGAAACACTATCTTCTTGATTCTATAATCTATAGTGGCATAGAATATCCCTAATCAATCCATCCCAAACATTGCTTCGAAATAAGGCATCTCTATCACTAAGAAATCTACATACAACATTCGACCATAAATCTCTACAGGACACTGACGGTATCCCGAAGAACTATGGATTACCCCAGTTTCTATATGTATATTCCAACTAGAAGCAAAGGAATCTACAACTAAAGAATTCCTAGTCACAAATTGTTGAGACAGGAAGCAATGAGATGCTCCTGAATCAAAGAGTGACATGGCATGAAAAGAAGCAACTCTAATAATGCTTAAGAGAAAAAATAACAAAAAACTAGCATAAGGGTCTAACCATCCTAATCATATCAAAACAAACATGTCATACTCTAATAGAAATGAAAGGGCATTCATCACTTAAAGAAAAGTGAAGAGGTACCAGTGATGACTCGTCTGGTATCCTCTGCCTCCACCGCCGTCATGGTAAAGGCCTGACGCCTCGACGTCGCCTTCCAGGGGGTCTACTGCTGCTGGGGTGGTCTGGGTGGTCCTCTTGGAGTCATGGTACCAGGTCATGGCAATGGAAGTCTCTGTGGAGCCGCTGAAAGGGTCCTTTGCTGCATCGACCTGGCTGCCACTGGTCCCACCAGGCCTGAAGTCTGTCCCTGCAGAGGACACTACTTACTAATGTGTCCTGGATGACCACATGAAAAACACCGCCCTGAAAGGAACTTGAAATCCTTCTGCTCATGTCCCAGCTGACCACATGGAAAACACCGCCATGAAAGGAACTAGCAATCCTTCTGCTCATGTCCCGGCTTCCCACAAAATCTGCAGGACACTCACTGCTATGGTGCTGGTGGAGCTCCAGGTCTCTTGAACTGAGTAGTCTCAGTAGGTCTGGGAAAACCCCTCTGCTATCATGTAGGGTGTGTAGGGTTTTCTGGGTCCTTAGGGCTATAAATTCAATGTTCAGCCTAAGTTGGATGGACGACAAAAACAAATCAGTAGCGAAAAAACAGACTTAAAAAAATTTTAAATCAAGCCCTAAAGATATTAACCCTAGCCAAATCTCTACTATCCCAGGGTTGGGTCCGACCAACCCCTAAGGATAGATCTATCTAACATTTTCAATTATAAATGCATAAATATTTAAAATACATACCTTTCACTTTGTTTCCACAGAATACGAAGCGTCGTTTTCAGCAACATTTCTTTGGCCCCACGCCGCTTCTACCAAGCCGAACAGCATCCCAACCCACATCTCGTCCCGAGCCAAACTGCTTCCCGAATCGCACCACGTCCCAAGGAGAGCAACACCCTTATCACCGAGGCAATCACGTGCCGAAGAAGATTTCAACATGAATGGTGAACGCGTAGGAAAAAACATCATGTAATTCCGAGTTTGTTTGACCCCTCAAACATAGCTCCAACATTGCCCAAAAGTTTATTTTTCGCAAAAACTACAGCCCCCAAAGCCATTAGGGTTTGAAACCCCATGTCAGGCCCACCGAGTGGGCCCCACATGCCAGCTATCACTGGCATGTGCAGGGCACGTGCCCAGCTATGCTGGGTGCATGCCTTGAAGGTGCCCAGCAGGCACGTGCACAACATAGAGGCACACGCCCGCGTGCATGTGGGCGGGGCCCTGCCCGCATGAAGTGGGCGAGGCCCCACCTGCATGAAGCTGGTGGGCCCCTCTTGGTGGGCACATGTGCGAGCCTAACTTAGCAGGCACAGGCACGGGTGCTTGCCCACCCGTCTTCTGGGCTGGCGGCTCGCGTGTCGGGTGCCTACAGGTGCGGGCCCCGACCCGCAATGACTCTAATGGCCTAAGATGACAGTTTGGCTCAGTTTTTTGCGTGGTTTGAACCTATGTTTAGACTGGGACAATCCCATCATCCAGGCAACCATTTCCACGCGTCTATTATATTAAATATGCATGTAAATATTTTACGACACGTTTAATCCCCTTTGCATCCTACGTAAAATTCCCACATCTAATATTAAAATCCATTTGCATCGAACACAAATGAACTGAGGGAATACATCCCTCAACATCTCCCACTTGCACTCAGGATCATTTATCCAGAGTCCGCAAGCTAACCGTAAACTCTTTGCAGTTTTTTGTCTTTTGCATTAAATGCATTTTCTCCCTAATTTCTACATATTACTTGACGAAGGTCTCACTTTGTGTGAGACCCTACAGCCTGACCCTACTACAGGTGTGGCTCGAAACCCCAGACGGCAGTGACCACGAGTAGCAGGTGTCGTCCCTATTTTGGTATCATAATTATATGGTTAACTCAATTATATGAGTATTGTCGGGACCACCCTGACTATGTCTGTGATGCATACCGTAGTTTTAGTCTCTTCGTCAAAACCATGTCGTCTAGTCAAGCCTAGGGTATGGTCAACTGTCAACCCAACTAGCTTTGAACTTGGTTAGTCTCCATCGATCTTTTATCAAATAATGTTAGACTTCTTACAACATACTCCGGCTAGAGTTTTCACTAGAGATCTGATCTATCCGAAATGTAACCCTAGAGCAACCTAGTTATGGCGCTAATTACACGGAGATGAATCCCCGGCAACGGCGCCATAAACTTGATTGGCCAGGAATTAACTCCGAAATGATGTGGTTTAACCACAAGCACACGGTATAGTGGCAAGCGGGTATCGAGCACGTGGAAGTGGTGTTGTACTTCCTATCTACTCCTAGGTTGAGTTAGACTTCCGGATTTATTGGCGGATGTGGATTATGGAGTGTTGTAATGGTGATGGATGCGAAAGTCGTGTCACTCGATATTGCAAACAAAGGACTCCACACAAAGAAAGGAATAACAGACTAAGGCTTTAAGACTCGCCACTAGGATCGTCGAATGTCGATGCTTGGTTAAGATGTGGAATTCAAGGTTCTAAGCACCATGAATCTAACATACCGCATTAAGCCGTAGGCGCACACGACACGTGCATTAAGAATCGACAATATTCACGCCACTCTCATGGATGGAATGATCTCGGCTCACGCCACTCTCGTGGGTTAGATCTTCGATGTATTATGATGTCTCTTATAGACGCAATAGCGGTAGCCGTGAATTAGTAATATATTTCGTCGGTGGATCTCATCAAGACACGAGCTGGGCATGGTCACGAGACCCAATTGAATCCACTAACTCCCTAATTAAGCCTATAGGATACTCCTTAAGCCAATCGATTCCACCGACCGTGTGCACGATCTCGGTATGAGTTCTCCTACAAACTTTGCAAGATCAACCAAAATACATCCCTTTTCAACCAACGCAACCTAAAAAATCCTAACTTTACATCTAAACCCTAAAATCCATGGGCTAATCCATTAGCCCTATAAAAGACTATTCATGCATCGTAGGAATAGATATAAGAACGATAGAAAACTTCATTGCATGCATTAAAGAGATATTCAATAAGCAATCAATAAGAAGAACTAAAATAGAATTAAAGAGAACAAAAATACTTATCTTTATACAAGGGAGGGGCCTAAGGTATAGCCTAACTCCAAAAGAAAGTCTCCACAAACTCCTAAGAAAATAAGATCCAACCTCTCAAAACTCTCTAAAAAGCTCACCCTCCAATGACGGCTACAATTCCTATATATAGTCTCCTCAAAACCCTAGCAAATAACGCAAGAAACCCTCTGAAATTTGTGTCGAAGATCAATTTGGCCACACTTTATGTTCTGGGCCCCAGCTGACTCAGTCGAGTAGCCCATGCTGCTCGGTCGAGTAGTGATTTCAGCACTGCAGCATAAACTTGAAGAAATTCCCTAGATTTCATCCGACCTCCGATTGACGTATTTTTGGTAGCGTTGGAACCATCATGAGTCTACTATTCATTAAAAATATGAGAAAAATAATTTTCTTGCTGAATGGTAGAAGATTTCAAAAGAGTGAGAGGCTGTCTAAAATTCTGGACGCTTGACTTACTCGACCGAATAGCCTTCGTGCTCGGTCGAGTTGCAAGGGTTGTTACTTTAGCTTCAATATGCTTCTCTGGAAATTGAGGACTCGGGTCGAGTCATTAAGAAGCCTGGATTCTTCGTCCAAAACCTCGCTCTGCCTGCTCGGGTCAAGTAGGTACTGCTCGGTCGAGTCGGATGTCTGATGATGGAATCTCAAAGTTGGGTTGACTCGGGTCGAGTCAACTCTCTGCTCGATCGAGTGGCTCGTGCACATCTCCTGGCTGAATCCGTGTGTCAGCTCGACCGAGCAGCAGAATGCTGCTCGGGTCGAGTCGCCTGGGAAACTGAAGCTGTTGCTTCTTGGCTTCTCCTTTCTCTTCCTCTTCCTCTTTTCTTCCTCTTTGTCACCTCAAGTATGTCATCATGAGTCTTCTTAGTGCTCTCATGTCGCTGATCGTCTCATTGACTCCAAAATGCTCCAATATCGCTCCAAATCACGGAAATGGGCATAAACACTCTAAAAGTCATATTGTTCCAAATAATTGCATAAAAGCGTATGAAATGAGGATTTTGGAGGTGAAATGCGTCATGAAAATATGAGATAAATCATGTAAAATAGGAGCATATCAAAATCCCCCAAGCTTATCTCTGACTCGTCCTCGAGGAAGATGAATACGAAGCTCACCAGGAGGTAAAAATAAGAATATGAAAAGAATACGAAGTGGAAGGGGTTGCTAGATTATTCTCTCAAATCTCAAGCCATAAGCTACACATCACGATAACTCGGAAAATATGAATCACATGATATAAAGATTTTATATCTTACTTAAACATGGTACTTGCAAGCTTTCAAGAACAACACAAGAGACTCTCTAAATTCATGCCATCAACTCATATCCACTTCACGCAATTCATAGAATTTAATATGCAAATCATTGGTGATGCACTTTTCAATCAAAAGTCATAAATGAAGCATATAAGAATCACACCAAGCATGAAATGGAGAATAGAATAAATCAGGGCATTCACATATTTATTTCGAATCATAAGAAATCTCCCTAACTAAAGTATTTTGCTAAGTTTCAGCATTATCAAACTTCTCCATTCGTGCACCACTCCACTCTAATGGCGTACTCACTCTTATGGAAAAATGAATTCACCCCCAAGCTTAGCTTGAGGCATCGCATCTAAAGGAAAAGGATAGGGAAAAATGGAATTTTTGCCTTGGTTTTCCCAAGTAATTTTGTGGCTCCAATAATGAGATAGAGAAATATTTTTCTTTTTGTTTTCATTTTTCTTTTTGGATTTCTATAGGAGCTATATGATATGTATTTTTGGTTTTTGGCTCCTTTTGGCTTTTTGAACTTTTTGGAGCTAACTTTTCTTTTGCAATGGATTTTTGGGAATAGATGCGGTATGAGTAGCTGCAAGTGGTGAACTTAAGTGACATATAGAGAATAAAAAGATATTTGTTGAGAAGGAAATGATGTAACGCTTGGTTCACTCATAGGATGTGCACAAACGGTTCAATAAGATAGTACCTCAACTAAAACTCATATGTAAGCATGGATATTCTTAATCATCTCAATAAATAGTGAAGTCAATCGGTAAAGCGTACAATCATATCAGGCATGCAACAGATGGTGAATAAGACAACAATACAGATGCTTCAGATATACAAATGATGCGTGAATCTTGGTGCATTTCCAACAAAAGCATACTAAATACTATTGCATACATTTAGCTTCAATTGGTATCATGCATTCATATAGAGGAATCATCAAAAGAAATATATATGCAAGCACATGTGAATAGCAAGATTATGAGATACTTTAAGTAGCATGGCAAGAATAATAAGCATTGTGAAAGCTGCTAAAGCTATAAGAGAAATCATCATACAGAATATATCTGGCATAAAGAGGAAAAGAAAAGTGGGAAATAAAGAGAAAGAAAAGAAAGACAAACAAACAATATGATGCATGAACACACATAAAAGGAAAATAAAATGGAAAAAAATGAAAAGATGTTGCAAAAATTTGAAAAATTCTAAAAATCCTAAAATGAAGTAAAAATGCAACTAAATGGCATGAAAATGCACCCCCCAAGCTTAAACTTCACATTGTCCTTAATGTGATCATAAAAGGAAAAAAGTGAGGAACAACGATAAATATGATGGGGTGAGTGAAAAATGATGAAATGAATGACATGAAATCCTAATGCAACTACATGCACGTGCAATGATGCATGAGAGCGCTTTCCCCCAAGCTTATACCAAACGATCTTATTCAAATGACTCGATAAAAAATGTCACGGATTCACTAAGCAAGATCAAGTCAAACGAATAAGAAAGTAAGGTCTACCTTGAAAGAAATGCTCGATTGTGGTGAGCAAAATGGTGGGACATATCAAAATATGAAGAGGGAAATTCATATATATAATGGGTTTGGGGTGTAAAAGATTATTGTTCCCGTCATAGGAGGTAATATTTATTCAAGTAAATCTATACGGTCCTCTCGCTGTCTAGAGGATTCATGTTTATTTAAAGCATAAAATACTACACTACTGGATTGATATCACATATAGGAAAAGTGGATCCAGTATCTTTGCCGGTGCAGGCAAATGCTCCAAGTGCTCCTTCCGTGACTCCGCCAGACACGTGTGTCCATGGGCTCTATCAAATTCCAGCAATGCGGCTCCCAGCATCTCCCCATGGACTCCACCTGTACCTTGCAAGAGATAATCCGCATCAATATGATGTGGATAATTCTTCCCCAAAATAAATGTATTCCAAAGAGGGTCATCAACATAAGTACTTAAAATTAAAGGTGGTTGACAACACTTCCCTGGAAATAAATTTCTACTCTCGTGCACCACGTCGATGAACTCCTCGTTGTTTGCCTCTGGTTCTTTAGGTAACTCTGGCATATAAGTGTGGGTCTCATCAAGCAACTCCTCATCATCGTCAGACTCGTCCCAGTGCACATCCTGATCATATTCAATAGCATACATGTATGCTAACTCCTTGCTCTCCACCTCGTAGATGTCCCATCGTACCTCGTGATCATATGTATGTGTATCTTGCAAAAGGCGCAATGAGTCATCAAAATCTAAATCATAAAAATCATCATACACGGGAGGGGAATCAAATGTAAGAAACGAGGGGGTAAAGAGATCTCCCTGAGTGGGAGCTGTAGGCTCTGGTGAGTGCTCCTCCGAGGGATGCTCAGCCTCTGTAGAAGGTGGGGATGGCTGCGGTAGCTCGAATGGAGGGGGGCACAATTTGGGCTCAATCTGTGTGCAAATTTCATCGTCCCAAGACACGTCCTCCTCGATGGTCTGCTCCGCTACTATAGGCATGACCTCCTCAATAATGTCCTCTGATGATATAGGCTGCTCTGACTTATGTGGGTGGCAAGGGGAGGCGACGACGGCATGAGCTGGCTCTACAGTGCTAGGTGTCGATGTCTCGTCTGGAGTGGGAATATCGAAGCGCATAATACCTCCCCCAAGCTGAACGTGAATATCCTCCTCGATGGTACCTGCAGCAGACACACGACTCATAATAAAATTGACGAGATCACAATCTTCTGGATCACCTGCCTCGACAGCTAATGAGCCAGAAGATCGAGCTGCGTCTAATAAGCTCTCTAAAGCTGCTGCATATCTCAGGTCCAACCTAATTGTGGTAAATAGATAATATGGCGGAACGCCTCCCAGGCAACGACGCCATAAACTTCGAGTGACACCGGGAGGAGGTTTTCATATGCACCCTCCTCAATCTAATCAACCTAATTGTAGTAAATAGATAATATGGCAGAACGGCTCCCCGGCAATGGCGCCATAAACTTTGAGTGACACCAAGAGAAGGTTGTCAGATGCATCCGCCTCAAGAATTCCAATGATGGTCCCTGTAATCCTCCAGTAAAGAGAGGAAGTAGCTTGAAACCATCCCACACATAGTCTGACTCCGTTTGAAACATTCCTAACATTCCATTGAACCTATAAAAGGCTTCCCTGAAGGACTCTCCATCAGCCTGATTGAATGTAGCAACGAGATATATGAAGGATTGTATAGAGCCCGGTCGCATCTTTGGAAGCACCATCGTTACATCAACTGTACCTGATCAAGCAAAGTAGACAACCTGGAAAAGACGTCAGTGGTACAAAGAGAGATAAAGATAATAATAATAGCAGGTGGTGGGAAAAAATCTCTCTCTCTCTCTCTCTCTCTCTCTCTCTCTCTCTCTCTCTCTCTTTCTCTCTCTGTTTTTTTTGTTTTGTTTTGTTTTGTTTTGTTTTGAGTTGTTTTTGTTTTTTTTTGTTTTTTTGTTTTATTTTTTTAACGCAATTTAATCAACCGAATTGTGGTAAATAGATGGCAACGGCGCCATAAACTTGATCGGCTCGAAATTAACTTCGAAACGATGTCGTTTAACTGCAAGCGCACGGCATAGTGGCAAGCGGGTATCGAACATGGGGAAGCAGTGCTATAATACATATCTACTCCTATGTTGAGTTAGACTTGTAGATTTATTGGTGGATATGGATTATGGAATGTCGTAATGGTGATGGATCCGAAAGCCGTGTCACTCGATGTCGCAAACAAAGGACTCCATACAAAGAAAGGAATAACAGACTAAGGCTTTAGGACTCACCACAATGACCGTCGGATGTCGATCCTGGTTAAGACTCTTACGTTGCATTGGTTTTATCGGGATTGTCGCATCTAAGATGGGGAATTCATGGTTCTAAGCAACATGAATCTAACGTATCGCATTAACCCGTAGGTGCACACGACACGTGCATTAAGAATCGACAATATTCACGCCACTCTCGTGGATGGAATGATCTCGGCTCACACCACTCTCGTGGGTTAAAGCTTCAATGTATTTTGGTGGCTCTTATTGACGAAATGGCAGTAGCCGTCAATTAGTAATATAGTTCGTCGGTGGATCTCATCAAGACACAAGCCGGGCATTGTCACGAGTCCCAATTGAATCCATTAATCCCTAATTAAGCCTATAGGATACTCCTTAAGCCAATCGATTCCACCGACAGTGTGCACGATCTCAGTACAAGTTCTCCTACAAACTTTGCAAGATCATCCAAAATACGTCCCTTTTCAACCAACACAACCTAAAAATCCTAAATTTACATCTAAAATCTAAAATCCATGGGCTAATCCATTAGTCCTAGAAAAGACTACTCATGCATCATATCAATAGATATAAGAACGATAGAAAACTTCATTTCATGCATCAAAGAGATATTCAATAAGCAATCAATAAGAAGAAGTAAAATAAAATTAATGAGAATAAAAATACTTATCTTGATATAAGGGAGGGGCCTAGGGCATAGCCTAACTCCAAAAGAAAGTCTCCACAAACTCCTAAGAAAATAAGATCCAACCTCTCCAAAAACTCTCTAAAAAGCCCCCCCCCCCAATGACGGCTACAATTCCTATATATAGTCTCCTCAAACCCTAGAAAATAACCCAAGAAACCCTCTGAAATTCGTGCCGAAGATCAATTTGGCCGCACTTTATGTTCTGGGCCCCAGCTGACTCGGTCGAGTAGCCCATGCTGCTCGGTCGAGTAGCGATTTCAGCACTGCAGTGTCAACTTACAGAAATTCTCTAGATTTCATACGACCTTCGATTGATGTGTTCTTGGCGGTGTTGGAACCATCATGAAGTCTACTATCCATAAAAAATATGGAAAAAATAATTTGCTTACTAGAATGATAGAATATTTCAAAAGAGTGAGAGGCTGTCTGAAAATCTGGGCGCTTGCCTTACTCGACTGAGTAGCCTTCGTGCTCGGTCGAGTTGCATGGGTTGTCGCTTTAGATTCAATATGCTTCTCTGGAAATTGACGACTCGGGTCAAGTTGGTACCCTCCTCGGTCGATCGTCAGGAAGTTTGGATTCTTCGTCCAAAACCTCGCTCTGCCTGCTCAGTCGTATTGGTACTGCTCAGTCAAGTCGGATGTCTGATGGTGGAAGCTCGAAGTTGGGTTGACTCGAGTCCAGTCACCTCTCTGCTCGATCTAGTGGCTCGTGCACATCTCCTGGCTGAATCCACGGGTTAGCTCGACCGAGCAGCAGAATGCTGCTCGGGTCGAGTCGCCTGGGAAACTGAAGCTGTTGCTTCTTGGCTTCTCCTTTCTCTTCATCTTCCTCTTTTCTTCCTCTTTGTCACCTCAAGTATGTCATCATGAGTCTTCTTGGTGCTTTCACGTCATCGGTCGTCTCATTGACTCCAAATTGCTCCAATATCGCTCCAAATACCTGAAATGGGTATAAACGCTCCAAAAGTCATATTGTTCCAAATAATAGCATAAAATCATATGAAATGAGGATTTGGGAGGTAAAAGGCGTCATAAAATATGAGAAAAATCATGTAAAATAGGAGCATATCATGTAAAATCATGTGAAATGCGTCATAAACTAACATTGCGACTCTAACTCCCCTTGACCAGGAGAGACAAATCCTATCTTGGTCATTAGTCTCCTCGCATGCTTCAAATGTCACCCAACCAAATGTTGGATATTGGACTCCCCGGATTTGGTTTTGGATGATGAACAAACATAAATATAACGTGAACTAACACTTTGTGAGCGCAGTTATGGAGATCGTCGCCAAATTCATATGAATATCAATTACGACGTCTCAAGACTTCTCAAAGCACGTGATCGTATGCCTAAAGCTTTGTTGAAGCTTATGGACCATTTTAGAAGTCATGAAGATTCGATTGAAGCTATTGAAGACGGTATCGTCAAGTTTTATTTATAGTCTTTATGCTTCTTTCGTAGAATGTTAAGCCTTGAGTAGGTCTTACGTTTTAAATCTTCATAATGCTCATATCTTAGCTCTAGGATCTTAGTAGAAGTCCATACAATCCTTCCCGAAGCTTCGCGCTTCGATTCGCGACTTCTTGTGCATGTTAGTTGGTTCAAGAAGAAGAACTGACCAACTAGATGGTGATCTAGTCGGTCGAAAAAGCTTCTTAGACCGACTAGTTTCTGTCAATTAATTCTAAGCTCTCTACTGTTTACAGTTAGTCGGTCTAAGTTGACTCAACGACCGACTAGTTTGTGAACTAGTCGGTCAGTGATGCTACTGTGACCGACTAGTTGAGCTTTTCCTGTACATGCACATTTGAACCTATCTTACTGTTTATCATTAGTCGGTCTGTGTTCATTGATCGACCGCCTAGTTGATGAACTAGTCGGTCAACTTTCCTTCTTGGACCGACTAGTTTAGTTTTACTGTACATGCCAATTTTTCACCTAACTTACTGTTTATCGTTAGTCGGTCTATGCTCATTTGGTGACCGACTAGTTGGTGAATTAGTCGGTCAACATTTGTTCTTGGACCGACTAAGTCTATTTGTGCTCAGACTTCAGTTTTATCTGTTAGTCGGTCTCAGTTGAGTAACCGACCAACTAGTGTGAAACTAGTCGGTCAGCGACTCTTCTTGGACCGACTAGTTCCTTATGTCTGTGCTTTGATATTTTCTCTGTTCACTCATTAGTCGGTATACGTTAATTGACCGACCGACTAGTTGATGAACTAGTCGGTCGGTGATTGTTCTTTGACTGACTAGTTGGGTTCAGAAAAGAGCCGTTGGAGCTTTAATTGAAACGTTTTTCTCTCTCTCTCTCCTCTATCCTATAAACACTTGTTGGGCTGCATTCATTGCAGTCAAGGCTGATATTATTTCAAGTTTAGAGATGAAGAGAATTCATTCCAAGCTCATTCAAAGCTCATTCATTCCATTCAATAATCTCTCCTCACTCTTACTTCCAAAGAGAGATTCATTGAGTGTGAAGCCTTCCAAGCCAAGTGCTTGATTCTAGGTCACCAACATCCCCATAGCTCTCCATCGCTGATCTACATCTTGGAGCTAGGGTTTGGTGCCACTTCTTCTTCCTCAAAATCAACCTTGCCCTAATTCGTAAGCATTACTCAAGGCATATGTATTTTGTCGATAAGAAGTTTCTTATTTCATTTCAATTTCATATTGTAAGTTTCACTCTCGGTTGTGAGAGTGTGGTTGTGATCCCGGGTTGTGGGAGTCACAAATTACTTTGTGTATGATTTGACTTGTGGAGGTTTTTCACAAGTATTTCATAGTGGAAATCTTGAGTTATGGTTTCTAACTCAAGTATCCGGAGGGGATCCAGGTGGTTGGGACGTAGGATCACCGGGAACAAGTCGGGGAGACTTGGGTGGATCCGAACCCAGTAATATCTTGTGTTAGCATTGTTATTTTTGTTGTTGTCTTCAATTTAAGCTTCCGCAAATTGATTTGGTAGTTGTTTGCACGATAATTAGGAATTATACTCCTTGTTATTTTTTAAAGTACTATTCAACCCCCCTCTAGTACTTGTGCAGTCGCTTGTAGGGCATTACATTTGGTATCAGAGCCAGATACTTAGCTATGTCTGCCAACGACAATAAGACCGTGCGTCCACCTTCTGACTATGGCACCTTCAGGAACCGTGAAGGAGCATCTTCGGTGATGGAAGGACATTCCTCAATGAGGCCTCCATTCTTCAACGGTACCAACTACGGGTACTGGAAATGCCGGATGGAAACTTTCCTCCGGAGTGCATCTCTATGGAGGACCACGATGAAGGAATACGTCGAGCCCGCCGAAGAAGACTTTGAGAAATGGACAACCGCGGAGGTCGCCGCGGAGGTAAGCAATGCCAAGGCAATGAACGCCTTGCAATGCGCATTGGAGCCCGAGGACTTCAATAAGATATGCACATGTAAGAGTGCATATCAAATTTGGAACTCCCTCCTCATACTACATGAAGGGACGAGTAGGGTAAGAGACTCTAAACTCGTTGTTGTTAACAAAGATTACGAAATGTTTCATATGCAACAGGGTGAGAAGATGAAGGAGTATTATGCTCGCTTCGTCGACATCATAAATGAGTTGGAGGCTCTCGGCAAAACCTACACCCAAAAGGAGAAGTGTTCGAAGCTTATCGAAGGACTTCCTTCTTCTTGGGAAAAGCGTACCTTCGCCATCGAGGAAGGTAACGATATGAATAAGTACACCGTAGTTCAACTAATGTGTACTTTAATGTCATACGAGGTACGTAAGGATAGCAAGCTAAAATTGCAGGAAAAGATGAAGTCCTACCTAAAGCAAGACGAGCCAAAGAAGAAGGCTATTGCTTTTAAGGCCGCTCCATCCATATCCACGTCAACCGATGATGAAGACTCGGAAAACGAGTTGGACTTGGAATCCATGGCACTCATGGCCAAGAAGTTCAACCGTTTCATCCTAAAAGGTAACTATAAGAACAAAGCTAAATTTGGTTCTTCTAACGACTCCTCCTCTCCTTTGTGTTTCAAGTGCAATAAGCCAGGACACATGAAAGCGGAGTGTCCTCTAAATAAGCAAAAGGAGAAGTGGAAGGCGCCGAAATTCGATAAGTCCAAGAAGTACAAAAAGGGGTACAAAAAGGGACTTGTCGGAGCAACATTCACCGACTCCGAGGATTTCTCAAGCGGAGAGTCGGACGATGAGAAAGTGGAGCAAGCGCACATGTGCTTCATGGCAAGAGAGGAGCATGATCAAGGATCCTCCTCTTCCGATGATAGTGACGACAAAGGCGATGAGGTAACTATGGATGACCTTAGGAATGCTAATTCTCAATTATGGTCTAAATACACTAAATTAGTAAATAGATATACTAAGGTAAAAGATGACCTAGCTAGCATTCAAACCTCGCCTAAGACTATCATCACCAACAACGACACCGTTGTTGAAGAGTTAAGAAATGAGATTGTTAATCTCAAATCTAAACTTGAACATGTTAGCATTGATGATCCGGAAGAACATAGGATAGCGGATTTGACTTCTCAAAACTCGACTTTGAGTATTGAGAATGAGAATCTTAAATCTCGTGTTTATGTGCTCACATCGCAAGTATCCAATTTGGATACTTCTATGCGTTCTCTCACCGAGAAATATGAGAACACATTAGGCCGAATTAATAAATTCAATAAGGGTAAGGACCATTTGGATAAAATCCTAAGTGACTTACTTCCGGCCAATCACCACATTGGCTTGGGATATACGATGGGAAGTTCATCCAAATCGGCCAATACTTTTGTTAGGCCAACTTCTGGTGACTCAACGAGTGGTAGCAAACACTCTATTGGTAGTTCATCTACCAATGGTGCTTCCACCTCATCCACACCCTCTTTCGGAAAGAAACCCACTTTGGGTGGACCTCCAAAGAAGGGGCATGCTTATATGTACACAAATACCATGTCACGTAGGAACACACATCCTACTCCACCGACTCACACATATGATGATTTCTATGCTACACGTTCACGGGCACGTGCACACAATGTGAGACACCCTCATGCACGTGTTCCCTCACATGCATATGTTCACCCACAACATCATATGAATAATTATCCACATGCACCATTCCATCATGTTCCTTATGCCTATCCATAACATGCATCACGTAGAAATCAACGTCGCATGCATGCACCCAATAGGATGAGGGCTCCCAAGATTTTCACTATTTGGAGCCCAAAGGACACAAGCATGGATGAAAAATAAGTTTACATGAATGCTTATTTTTCGGATGTTGTGCATAGTAGAAATTATGTGGGGAAGTCTAAGTCCAATTGGACTTGGCTTCCAAAGGTCTAATCTTTTGGACCCAATGACCTTGGATACCATGATATGAAATTTTCTATCTTTAGGTACTCAAGGAAAAGAAAAAGAAAAGGAGCAACAAATTTAAATTTAGCTCCAAGGGGAATTGGATACTCGATAGCGGGTGTTCAAAACACATGACGGGTGACGCTCAATTGCTCTCCGGAGTGGTTCCCATTGCAAATGGAAACCGCGTTGTATTTGGAGGCAACGAGAGCGGAACCATCATTGTTGTTGGTAAAGTAGGTAATCCCTCTAAACCCCTTATATGTGATGTTTACCTTATTAAAGGATTAAACCACAATCTTATTTCAATAAGTCAACTTTGTGACAAAGGTTACAAAGTTAACTTTGCGAAAGGAATGTGCCATATTTTAAGAAAAGATAATAATGAATTATTGTTTTCCGGCATACGCCTTAAGGATATATATATCCTAGATCTTCCAAGATCACATGAACAATGTCTTATTGCCAACACAAGTGAACAACACTTATGGCATCGACGTTTTGGTCATGTGAACTTTGGAACACTTTTTAAGCTTTCCAAGTTAAATTCTATTAGAGGCTTCCCTAAGCTTGTCTTTCAAAAGAAAAGCTTTTGTGACTCGTGTCAACGAGGCAAGCTTCCAAAATCTTCATTTAAACCTAAGAAAAGCATTTCTTCTAAGCGGCCTCTAGAGCTATTACATCTAGATTTATTTGGGCCAACTAGAGTTACTTCATTAGGTAATGCTAGATATGGACTTGTCATTGTTGATGACTTTTCTAGGTTTACTTGGGTATTTTAATTGTGTAATAAAAATGAAGCTTTTGAAAACTTCACAATTTTTGTTAAGAAAGTACAAAATCTCTTAGGAACCACCATTGTCACTATTCGTGGTGATCATGGAGGTGAATTTGAGAATGAGTCTTTTGAGACATTTTGTGATGAAGTTGGTATTACACACACCTTCTCTTTCCCTCGTGCACCTCCTCAAAATGGTGTAGTTGAGAGAAAGAATAGGACGCTAGTGGAGTGTGCTCACACTATGCTTGATGATAGCCAACTTGGCCATCAATTTTGGGCGGAAGCGGTACACACCGCTTGCTATGTGTTTAATAGAATACTTTTGAGGCCCGGCACTAAACAAACTTGTTATGAATTGTTGTTTGGTAGGTTGCCTCAAGTTAAACATTTTCGTGTTTTTGGTTCGAAATGTTTTATTAAGAACACGTATGGTAGTTTGGACAAATTCGATCCAAGATCCGATGAGGGGATTTTTGTTGGATATTCTTCGCGTAGCAAAGCCTACCGGATATTCAACAAACGAACCTCAACGATCGAGGAGTCGCTTCATGTGTCATTTAATGAAGGATTTGTTCCAACTAGAATTACTAATGATGATGACTCTATGGATGTCTTATGTGATTCAATTGGTAATTCTAACTCTAATGATTCTATTAATTCTATTGAGACTAACCCGTCTAATGAAGTTGTTGAGAATGTTCCTAGTGACCAAGGTTTTCCCAAACGGCTTCATACCGTTCGTGACCATCCTCATGAGCAAGTCATTGGCAATATCCATGATAGTGTCAAGACGAGATCGCAAGTGAACAACTTCGCTCATTGTGCCTTTGCCTCCTCGATAGAGCCAAAGAATGTTAATGAAGCATGTGAAGATAGTGCTTGGATCTTAGCCATGGAGGAGGAACTCATTCAATTCGAGAGGAATGAAGTTTGGGAGCTTGTTCCATTGCCATCGAAGAACCACACCGTCATAGGGACAAAGTGGATCTTCAAGAACAAAATCGACGAGAACCAAGTCGTCGTCCGGAACAAAGCTCGGTTAGTTGCTCAAGGCTACCGTCAAGAGGAAGGTATTGATTTCGAAGAATCCTTTGCTCCGGTAGCTAGATTAGAATCAATTAGATTATTATTGTCTTTTGCATGCCATAAGGATTTTAAATTATTTCAAATGGATGTTAAAAGTGCATTTTTAAATGGAGATGTTGTTGAGGAAGTTTACGTTTCTCAACCACCTGGTTTTATTAATGAAAAATTTCCAAATCATGTTTTTAAACTAAAGAAAGCGCTTTACGGCTTGAGACAAGCTCCTCGAGCTTGGTATGATCGCCTAAAGAATTTTCTTTTGGATTTGAATTTTAAAATGGGAGAAGCCAATTCTACACTTTTGGTTAAGCATTCGAATAATGATATAATTTTAGTTCAAATATATGTTGATGATATCATTTTCGGTGCTACTAACTTTGCTCTTTGCGAAGAGTTTTCTAATTATGAAGGAATAATTTGAGATGAGCCACATGGGTGAGCTCAAATATTTCTTAGGTCTCCAAATTCGCCAAATGGACGATGCAATCTTCATCCACCAAACGAAGTATACGGTGGAGTTGCTAAAGCGATTTGGAATGGAGAGTGCCTCCGGGAAAAAGACTCCAATGAGCACGACTACGCATCTTGATAAGGATACGGGCGGTAAGGATGTAGACATTCGTCTATATCGATGTATGATAGGTAGTTTACTTTATCTTATCGCAAGTAGGCCCGATATTATGTTTGCCGTATGCGTATGTGCTCGTTATCAGTCTCAACCTAAGGAGTCTCACTTAGTAGCGGTAAAACGTATTTTCCGTTATCTAAGTTATACACTTGATTTTGGATTACTTTATCCAAAATCTAGCACGTATGAGTTAATCTCATATAGTGATGCCGATTATGCGGGATGCAAATCCGACAGGAAAAGTACTAGTGGCACTTGCCATTTTATAGGAAATTCCCTTGTCTCTTGGTTTTCCAAGAAGCAAAATTCCGTATCACTTTCAACCACCGAGGCGGAATACATTGCCGCCGGTGCCGCGTGTGCTCAAGTTATTTGGATGAGACACACACTTAAAGACTTTGGTATAAACTGTGATACTTGCCCTATCATGGTGGACAACCAAAGTGCAATATGTCTTTCCAAGAACCCGGTACACCATTCCCGTTCGAAACACATAGATGTCCGACACCATTTCTTAGATGATCATGTTGCTAAAAAGGACATCATTTTAGTGTACGTTGAAACCCAAAAGCAAATCGCCGATATTTTCACGAAACCCCTAAAGGAGGACTCCTTTGTGCGGTTACGTCGAGAATTGGGGATTATGGGTGAATCCGAGATATAGGATTCATGTTTCATTCGATAATCTTGCATGCTTTTATATTTCGCAATATTTCATTCATGCTAGACTTATTGGATTTTTCGGGATTTTATGTGATATTTTGAATTTTTGCTCGAATTCATGTTTGAATGTCGTATTTGAGATTTCGATGTTTAATGGGGTAGTTTAGATGATTTTTCAGAGGATTGTGATGTATCGTCCAAGTATTTTCAGGAGAGAACTTCATTATCAATTTTTGGACTCATCTAGTCAGTCTCAGTTCATCAACCAACCGACTAGATTCACATCTAGTCGGTCAGCTAATGAACTCAGACCGACTAGCTCTATCTCTCAACTTTTGAACTCCTTTAGTCGGTTTCAGTTCAATCACCAACCGACTAGATTTGTATCTAGTCGGTTAGTAAAAGAACTCAGACCGACTAACTCAAGCTATTTTTTGAGTTTCCTCTCCAGCTTAACTCTTTAGTCGGTTCATGTTCAGTGATCGACCGACTAGATTGAGATCTAGTCGGTCAGTAAATGAACGCAGACCGACTAATTCTTTTTAGTTAACTTGGATTCAGCCACTGTTTGCAACTAGTCGATTCAAGCTCATTGACCGACCGACTAGATCGTGATCTAGTCGGTCAGTGCTTGAACTGTGACCGACTAGTTGTGCCAGGGACTGTTTGGTCTTTTGAGCTCTCGACCGACTTAATCTCGATTTAGTCGGATCTTTCTCATTTTAGTCGATCAATTCTTCCCCTCTCTCAGCTCAAAACCCCCGACTCCCTCATGACCCTTCGTCTTCCGGCCATTTTCCGACCATTCCCGCCGCCGATCTTCCACCTAGGGTAATCCCTCTCGCTCCCTCTCCTGTCTAGGGTTCGATTTCCTATTCCTAGGGTTAGGGTTTGTTCATTTTCTGTTAGGGCTTCTTCTAGGGTTTCGGATTTCCTAGGGTTGTGCTAGGGTTTCTTCTCTTTGATCTCTCTTGCGTCTTGTCGTGCCGAGATTATGGCTCGTACACGTATCCCGATCACTCCATCTAGTCCCTCGCCGATGACCGTAGAGCCTAACCCTACGGACCCCGATCAACCTTCGCGAACCCCTCCTAGACGTCGTTCGAAAACCACCCAACCCTCTTCGTCTTCGCCTCCTCTTAAGCGTAAGAGGACGGCGACTGCGAAACCCCGAGCCCGACCTCAGCCCAAGCCCAAGCAAGTTATTTTTCGTGCTCCCACTCCACCCGGTGCTTCGGATTCTGACACCGAGTATATCCCCGAGCCTGAGACTCATAGGGAACCCACTCCTCCTACCCATCCTGAGTTTAGCTCCCGACCTCGCTCGTCTTCCCGTAAGCCTAAGGGAAAGGGTCCGATGCCAGTAGGCGGTGTCGATATCTCGTTGTGTCACGACGACCCGTTGTGTCTCATGGCTTACAACTGTATCGAACATTGCCCGCTGCTTCTGGAGCATTTCGTCCAGTTCAGTGACTTCATAGGGCTAGCTGATCTTCTTTCATCGTCGGGTCTTCTCGATTACCTTCGATATGACCCGAAGGCGAATCCTCACCCCTACCCTCGATTAGTAAAGCTATTCTATGCCAATAGGATCCGGGGTCAGTACGATGAGACCCACTCTGTTGAGACGACTGTTTTGGGGACTCCTATAGTCCTCACAGCAGAAATCTTAGGAGAGATTTTGGGTATCTCCTCGTCTGGCCTCCTCCCCTCGGACATTTCTGTCGATGATATTTCTTCCCTTGATCAGACCATACTTTCTGAGATTTTCCATCAGATTCCTCCCGCCATGATTGGCGTACCCTCTAAATCCTTCAAGCCGAATGCATGGATCCTCAATTTGATTCTGAAGTCGTGCTTGCTTCCTAAGTACGGCTCCTCATCTCTACCGTCACAGCCTTTTCTGAAGCTGATTTATGCTATTTTCATGGGGAGCTCGATTAACTGGGCTCGCAATATACTCGATAAGATTGACTCTTTCGAGTGTATTCGCAAGACCACGAAATCGGCTCACATCCCCTTCCCGTGCTTGTTGACCCTTGTTTTCCGTCACTTCCATGTCCCCTTGCCTCGTGACGATGAGTGTCCACTTGGTCCTCCCCTGAACACGACGGCCGTCAAGAAATCTCTTACGGCGCTCCGTCACGTTCAGAGGACGACACCTTCTGCCTCTGCCTCTGCCTCTGCCTCTGCTGCTCCCTTTGCCACCCTTGATGATGTCGTCCGGTTACTTCGTCATCACGAGTCTCGTTTGGCTCGTACCGAGGAGGTAGTTTGCTGTATGGCTAGTCTGATGGGTGTTCAGCTTCCTCCTCCTGTTTCTGAGGATGAGGAGATGGATGAGTTGGCTGAGGATGACATTGAGGAGCTTTGTCGTGCTTCTACTCGTGCCCCCGAGGGCACATCTGCTGCTGGTGCTACTCCTTCTGGTGCTGTTGTTGCTGCTTCGTCTGCTGGTGCCCCCGAGAGCACACCTGTTGCCACCGCTCCTACGATGGATACTCCGACTGGTGCTCCCGCGGCCACTACTGTTGCTGCTCCAGAGAGTGCCACTTCTGCCGTCGCTCCTGCTGACATTCCAGACGTTCCTGTTGATCCAGTTTCCACCACTTCTCCTGCAGAGCCTGCTGCTGCTGCAGATCCTACCGGTTCCTCTTGAGCTTCTTTGAGGACTCTCCAATTCTCCTTAGATGATACATCTAGTGTGAGAGAGTTTGGTTAGGATAGAGTGGGGTTTTGGATCTTTTTGATGATGTATTTTGATGTATTTTGATGATGTTGTATGTTTTATGACACTCCGATATCTGTGTGATATGATGATGTATTTTGTGCCCCGATCAGTGGATCGATATTTTGCATGTCAGTGATGTTCATTTTTGATGTACTCTGGTTCATATTTTATATATATATACATCGCAGTTGACATTTCATTCTATTGTGCACATTTTATAATTTTTTTTAATTGTCTCTGATGTTAGATTTCTTCGCTCGACGATATTAACTTGGTTTAATAGAAATTTCTTCTATGGAAACATAGAATTGTTTTCCATGCACTAAATTAAACATGAATGTTGACATTGGAGAGTATATTCCATAACTCAATCCGTAAAATTGATTTGAGTTTTGATGATTTCGTTTTACGATTTTCGACTATGGTTTCATTGACACGCCTTGATTTTATTCGTATTTCTTTTGGTGTCACTTGAACCGTCGTCGTATTCTACGACTCCCGTGCTTTTTATTTGAGGCCATTGTTGTTGTTGTTGTTATCCTCCCGCCATTTTTGCTTATGCCAAAGGGGGAGAGATATAATAATAACGATGTGCTAAATGAAAATTTAAAGCACTACTCCAAGAATCTAATTTGATATGTTAGATTCAGGGGGAGTTAAGATATATAAATGGATTTTCAAATCCGATATTTCAATAACCTACATGTGGTATTCGATATTTCAATAATCAATTCTCATTTTATATACTTCACTCGTCTGCTTGATGCGTATTATTATTGCTTAATTTGGAATTAACGTGTCATCAATGCAGGGGGAGTAAGTAAATTTCATTTGAATTATTATTTTTGATTATTATTTATGTTGGTTTGTCATCACCAAAAGGGGGGAGAATGTTGGATATTGGACTCCTCGGATTTGGTTTTGGATGATGAACAAACATAAATATAACGTGAACTAACACTTTGTGAGCGCAGTTATGGAGATCGTCGCCAAATTCATATGAATATCAATTACGACGTCTCAAGACTTCTCAAAGCACGTGATCGTATGCCTAAAGCTTCGTTGAAGCTTATGGACCATTTTAGAAGTCATGAAGATTCGATTGAAGCTATTGAAGACGGTATCGTCAAGTTTAATTTATAGTCTTTACGCTTCTTTCGTAGAATGTTAAGCCTTGAGTAGGTCTTACGGTTTAAATCTTCATAACGCTCATATCTTAGCTCTAGGATCTTAGTAGAAGTCCATACAATCCTTCCCGAAGCTTCGCGCTTCGATTCGCGACTTCTTGTGCATGTTAGTTGGTTCAAGAAGAAGAACTGACCGACTAGATGGTGATCTAGTCGGTCGTCAAAGCTTCTTGGACCGACTAGTTTCTGTCAGTTAATTCTAAGCTCTCTACTGTTTACAGTTAGTCGGTCTAAGTTGACTCAACGACCGACTAGTTTGTGAACTAGTCGGTCAGTGATGCTACTGTGACCGACTAGTTGAGCTTTCCCTGTACATGCACATTTGAACCTATCTTACTGTTTATCATTAGTCGGTCTGTGTTCATTGATCGACCGCCTAGTTGATGAACTAGTCGGTCAACTTTCCTTCTTGGACCGACTAGTTTAGTTTTACTGTACATGCCAATTTTTCACCTAACTTACTGTTTATCGTTAGTCGGTCTATGCTCATTTGGTGACCGACTAGTTGGTGAATTAGTCGGTCAACATTTGTTCTTGGACCGACTAAGTCTATTTGTGCTCAGACTTCAGTTTTATCTGTTAGTCGGTCTCAGTTGAGTAACCGACCGACTAGTTGTGAAACTAGTCGGTCAGCGACTCTTCTTGGACCGACTAGTTCCTTATGTCTGTGCTTTGATCTTTTCTCTGTTCACTCATTAGTCGGTATACGTTAATTGACCGACCGACTAGTTGATGAACTAGTCGGTCGGTGATTGTTCTTTGACCGACTAGTTGGGTTCAGAAAAGAGCCGTTGGAGATTTAATTGAAACGGTTTTCTCTCTCTCTCTCTCCTCTATCCTATAAATACTTGTTGGGCTGCATTCATTGCAGTCAAGGCTGATATTATTTCAAGTTTAGAGATGAAGAGAATTCATTCCAAGCTCATTCAAAGCTCATTCATTCCATTCAATAATCTCTCCTCACTCTTACTTCCAAAGAGAGATTCATTGAGTGTGAAGCCTTCCAAGCCAAGTGCTTGATTCTAGGTCACCAACATCCCCATAGCTCTCCATCGCTGATCTACATCTTGGAGCTAGGGTTTGGTGCCACTTCTTCTTCCTCAAAATCAACCTTGCCCTAATTCGTAAGCATTACTCAAGGCATAGGTATTTTGTCGGTAAGAAGTTTCTTATTTCATTTCAAATTCATATTGTAAGTTTCACTCTCGGTTGTGAGAGTGTGGTTGTGATCCCGGGTTGTGGGAGTCACAAATTACTTTGTGTATGATTTGACTTGTGGAGGTTTTTCACAAGTATTTCATAGTGGAAATCTTGAGTTAGGGTTTCTAACTCAAGTATCCGGAGGGGATCCGGGTGGTTGGGACGTAGGATCACCGGGAACAAGTCGGGGAGACTTGGGTGGATCCGAACCCAGTAATATCTTGTGTTAGCATTGTTATTTTTGTTGTTGTCTTCAATTTAAGCTTCCGCAAATTGATTTGGTAATTGTTTGCACGATAATTAGGAATTATACTCCTTGTTATTTTTAAAGTACTATTCATCCCCCCTCTAGTACTTGTGCAGTAGCTTGTAGGGCATTACACCAAAGACCTTTCAACGGGTCTTTTCCGAGGCGAGATCAGTGATCTAAGTGACACCGTTCACGCACAGGTTCGTACAATGACCTCAAGTCAAAAGACCAACTTGCCTATCATCACTAAGAGTTATCATTGACGGAATGGTCAATATTAACCATATGATAACTCTTTTTGAATCGTTCAGTGAACTCATTCTTCAATGAGCAACTGTGTCTCGTCTTCGACTTTGCCAAGTCAAACGACCAAGAGATCATCGTCACCATTACATGGTGAAGACTAAGACACAAAGGTCTATCTGATATGTCGATATGCATTTCTTTAAACATCCATGAACACGAACATTTTTAGGCCTATGCTATAATCGGTCAAATACTTCTCCAAGATCAAGATCTCCATCTTGATACACATTTGACCTCGCTTTAAGTCTCAAGACGATACCTAAGTTCTAATGAAGACTGTATACTTATGTAAATTCTTACTAAACAGCTTACTATTATTTTGAACAAGACGTTTGTACACATACATAGAGATAAATTTGCCTCGAGAGCAAAACCCATCTCACTATATCTCCCACTTACGCTCAAGCCTATTCATCCCGGCATCTAATACCGCATTTACACATAAGTCTTTCTAGAGTTCATGTGGTAGAGCCTTCGTGAGTGGATCTGCTAAACCGTCTATTGTATAGATTAAAGGGGTTTTTATGTTCATTTTAGACCACACATTTGAATCTCATCCAAATAATTCCCTTGGTCCCTTGGAATCCATAATATACGTCTTGCCTGGATCTCATCCAGCTCATCGAGAATAATCCAAATTAGTTTACTGGTCATTTAGACGGTTTATAATCATTTTGCTAAAGTGTCAAACTCTTTAACCACTTTGTCAAACCATATGTTACGGCTCTTGATGCCTCACATGCCTTTTATTCGCTCCCACTGACCTTGAAAACTCTATCAGTTTGTTCTTCCAAATCATTTTTAGAAAATAAACATATTCCAATATTCATGGTCATCATGAGCATTTACATCGAGTCTGATCCGAATAGATCTGTACACATCTGCTAGCGAGAAAGTTTTATCATAATCCATTTATAGGAGTTAGGATGATAACCGTTCTTAACCAACATAAGTTGTACTTCACTATATTCCATCCGCAACAATCTTCTAGACTCGAAGATTCACTTGCAGCCAAAGGAAACAATTTCCTTGGGCACGTAAACTAAGGTCCATATCTTATTTACGTGCAAGGACCTAATTTTGGATTGCATCAAGTTATTAATCAGAGTCCCCACTCTGAATGGCATTCTGAAAGTTGACTAAGTCATCATTAACTATGATGTTTTACTCGACTTATCATCTCACAAGACTCGAGCAATCTTTGTGACTTCCTAACAATTAATTTGAGGAATATTATATTTATAAGGTTCTAACATAACCTTATCAAATTCCTACGCATTATTATCTGGGTTTTAACCCAGAATGAGGATTGTAACTCAGAGTCACTAGCTATGTATCACACTAAGTCTAACATAGTACGATTCATGCTCTCTAATAGATCGACATGTTAAAAGACTTGATCTTAGAGCAAATCTCATTTTCTTTTAGTTACGCAAGAATTATATAGCTAAGTATTTGACTTTTCGATCCGATCGAATCATTTCAAATACTTCTTTCATTATGTTCTCTATTTTATCAGACTTGTGTTTCATCAAGAACACGTGTCGTAATAAAATAAGAATATCTTATCTAGCTTATTTAGACTTGCGTTTGGGTACATCTGTATGTAGGAGACTAAAGTTCACCAACTCATTCTCCCATTATCTTACAGATGGAATTTCGGCCATTATACCTTTGAGACAAGATTCACAAGTGTCTTTCGACTTATAATACGAGAGGTCAGACTCCTCTTTATGTGACTTGTGAAGCTTAGTCTCTTCGGTACGGCTTAGTCTTATTTTGCAGTATAAGATTTGCTATTAACTTGCGTATTCATGTATTAACTTTTAATACAACATTGTTATACATTATAATCACATCAAAACATTTTTTCTAAAGTAATGTGACGACATTCGCCAAGTGTGACATAAGTTCCATATGGCCTAAAGACAACTTTTGTTCATCAGCTAATATGTGAGACTATCTTCCTTTGTTTAACAATTATTCTGAAATTTTACACATCAAACGTGTTCCATTTTCAGTTCATCCTATTATGCCTTGTCTTATGGTAAACCAAATATTCTTTCTCAATGAATTTTCCTTAGTGCCTTCTCCTTTCTAAATCACATTTAGACATTTTTCGTCCTAACACAAATATCAGCTGTGCAAGCATCACATGCATCCAAACACTTGAGCTTTGCAACCTTGAGGAGACTCAACAATTTGCTCGTCTCAAAAACTAATTTGGATACATTGTCTTGCACCGCTCTTACACTCATCTTTGAGTTAACAGTTTGATTGCAGTTTCAAACCTTGCAGATTGAAACTGTTTTCCATACGACCTTGAGGAGACTCAACAAGTTATATGGAAAAACATGCTTTGAACATCAATATGTTTAAGCTGCCCATGTTCATATGGGCGAGTGTTAAGTTGTGTGCTTTTATTTTGTTAGACTTTAGAGTTTAAGGAAATCATTGTCCTTAACTCATTGGTAGGAAGGACACTTTAATATCAGTGAAAATATAGTTTGGTTTATCAAATATTCCTTAATTAATCATTTTATCCAGTTGACTTCTATCTTTTCAGGATATTATGATTTTGGATTCCACCTGGTAAAACATAGGAATACCCTAGTTTAGCATATGTTCATCATTTTTAAATATAGTTAAAATGGTTTTTATTCAACTATATCCTCCCACTATTTTTGCGATCATCTTTAGCCAAAAAGATGAACGAATTTAGTAATTTAATGGGATAGGGACCCAACCATCATGAGCTTCACAACCTTGAGGAGACTCAACAAGTTGATTGACTCTGCAGTTGATAGATAATCTCATTTACAATCACATCACATGTGACTCTATATTGGTTTTTACCCCTAGTCACTTTTGATCTTGAGGAGACTCAATAAACCATAATAACTAGTCTAGTCGAACCCTTGTTTTCATGTCTAATATTAACTTACACCGATACTCGAGGAGACCCGACACAATGGTTTGTGTTAATACTAGACTACATCTCATATATGATGGAGTCGGTTTCTAAAAGAGACCATGTCATAGCTTGAGGAGACTCAACCACCATGACATGCGTCTTTTAGTCCCCTAATGCAAAAACAAGGAGGGCAACGGCTAACCTTGAAGAAGATTTTTAACGTAATTGAATAGATATAATTGACGGTGTCACATAATCATAATTCGCATCCTTGAGGTCCAGCGAAACACAGCCAGGGATTTGGCTAGGCCAGGTTCACTATCCCCAGTCGAGCTAGGTGATCCACAACACTAGTCAAAAAACACTAGACCAGATCATGGTCCATTGAAGGAAACTAATTATTCATATGTGTGGCATCGATTAGAAGTGGCTTCATTAAAACTGGTTAATCCTATCAACTAGTTGAATCCTAAAATTCGAATTATTAGGATTGGTTAATAACTTTTATTAATGTCCATATCAGTTATAAGGATTTTTAAGTTGCTACCTTAATCATGTATTAGGCATTTAAAATTCAAGTTGCAACAATTTAAATCATAGCCTTTTGTTCAAAATTATTATTAGAACAATTAAAATAATAATTAAGGTAGATGGCTACCCTAATCATGTATTAATAGTTTAATTTGTTGCAACATTTTTAAATCATAGCATGTCTTTCAAAATTATCATATAGTTTAAAGTTTTTAATGGCTATCATAAAAGTCTTTCTTAAATTATCACATAATAAAGAAGAATAATTTAACCATTAAAAAATATCAACTAAACAATTTAGCTAACCATGCAACTTAAAATTATCTCATAAATCTACGTTACATCAATAATTAATTAGCATAAGATAATAATTAAGTTCTAATTTTAAAATTATCAAATGACTTTAAAATTAAATCCAATTTTCAAAAAACAATTTTTCGAAAATAAAAGTTGCTTGGACACGACTATTTAATAGTTTAAATAAAACCTCCATGTGATGGAGAAACATGCTGTATCACATACAATTTATAATTGCAAACTATAGATCGTGTAGACATGGCTCTGATACCACTGTATGATTTTTTGGGTCCTTAGGGCTATAAATTGGACGTCCGGCCCAAGTCAAACGGACGACGAAAATAAATTAGCAGCGGAAAAAAGACTTAAAACAATTTTAAATTAAGCCCTAAAGATATTAACCCGAGCCAAAATCTCTACTATCCCGGGGTTGGGTCCGACCAACCCTTAAGGATACATCTATCTAACATTTGCAATTATAAACGCATGAATATTTAAACTACATACCTTTCACTTCGTTTCTGCAGAATACGAAGCGTCGTTTTCAGCAACATTTCTTTGGCACCGCGTCGCTTCTCCCGAGCCACATCTCGTCCCAAGCCAAACCGCTTCCCGAACTGCACCATGTCTGGATGAGAGAAACACCCTTGTCACCGTGCCAACCATGCATTGAAGAAGATTTCAACTTTAGCGGATCCTCCGTCTAGACTTTGGATCCGATCCGAACTCCTTCATAGTTTTGCTAGAGCCCGATCAGGAGCAAGGAAGAATTTTAGGGAGAAAGAGAGATTACTTACTCTAAGCTTAGATTCGTGCTTGCTCATGTTTAATGGAGCTACTCAGTTTTGGAGATTGGGACGAGTTTCAAGGAAGGGAGTAGGTCCCTATTTATATAGGCGGCTGACCCATCCCCTTCCACGCGTTTATTTTATTAAATATGCACGTAAACCTTTTACGACACATTTAATCATCTTTGCATCATATGCAAAATTCCCACATCTAATATTAAAATCCATTTGCATCAAATACAAATGAACTTAGGGCATACTTCCCTCAACATCTCCTACTTGCACTAATGATCATTTATCCCGAGTCCGCAAGCTAACTGCAAACTCTTTGCAATTTTCTATTTCTTGCATCAAATGCATTTTCTCCCTAATTTCTACCTATTTCTTGACGAAGGTCTCACTTTGTGTGAGACCCTATAGCCTGAACCTACTAGTGGTAGGGCTCAAAACCCCAGATGGCAGTGACCACGAGCAGCAGGTGCCATCCTTGTTTCGGTATCATACTTATGTGGTTAACTCATTGACATGAGTATTGTCGGACCATCCTGACTGTGTCTGTGAAGAATACGGCAGTTTTAGTCACTTCGTCAAAACTATGTCGTCTAGTCAAGCCTAGGGTATGGTCAACTATCAACCGTACTAACTTTAAACTTGGTTAGTCTCTATCGATCTTTAGTCAAATAATGTTGGATTTCTTCCAACATACTCTGTCCAGAGTTTTCACTAAAGATCGAACTAACACTGCGATACTAACTCCCTTTGACCGGGAGAGACGAATCATATCTTGGTCATTACTCTCCTCGCATGCTTCAAATGTCGCTCAACCAAAGACCTTTCAATGGGGCTTTTCCGTGGCGATATCAGTAATTTAAGTGACACCGTTCACACACAGGTTCGTACAATGACCTCAAGTCAAAAGACCAACTTGCCTATCATCACTAAGAGTTATCATTGATAGATTGGTCAATATTAACCATATGATAACTCTTGTCGGGTCGTTCAGTGAACTCTTTCTCCAATGAGCACATGTGTCTCGTCTTTGACGTTGCTAAGTCAAACAACTATAAGATCATCGTCACCATTACATGGTGAAGACTAAGACACCATGAAATCATCGTGTACAGCATGCAGGCATGTGCATGCATGTATATCATGTGGGCACACGCCTGTGTGCATGCAGGCGGGGCCGCATCCGCAAAGCGGGCAGGCCCCGCCTGGCAGGTGTGGGCGCGCGCCCGCCTTAGAGGCACGGGCATGGGCACCTGCCTTTAAGGGCACAGGCATGGGAGCCTGCCCGCCTGTCTAACGGGCAGTGCAGCCCACGGGTCAGGTGCCTGCGGGTGCAGGCCCTGACCCGTAATGCCTCTAATGGCCTAAGATGGCTGTTTTGGCTCTGTTTTATGCGCTTGTAGTCCTTTTTTTACGTGGTTTGAACATGCGTTTAGACCAGGACAATCCTGTCATCCAGGCAATCATTTCCATGTGTTTATTATATTAAATATATGCGTAAGCATTTTACAACACATTTAACCACTTTGCATCATATGCAAAATTCCTACATCTAATATTAAAATCCATTTGCATCCAATACAAATGAACTAAGGGCATACATCCCTCAACATGGCATCTCTCTACTGCTACTGCTGGGGCCCTACCTACAGTCTTCAGGTGAGTCGCATGCATCCTGGCTGACTCCAGCATGGCCCTATGAGTGGTCAGAACAATAGTCGACATTGTTGCTCTATACTCTAGGTCCAGCCACATCCTAAATCGTTTGGATCTAGTAGTCTCTGACTTCACCAAATACGGAGCGAACTTACTTAATAGTGAGAACTCCGCATCATAAGCATCCACGCTCCGTCGTCCCTGAGTCAGGTGCTCAAACCTCAGATGCAACTCATCCTTCTTCATCTCCGAAAGGAATTGTGCCTCAAATAGCTCTCTGAACTTCTCCCGCGAGATCGGTCTAGTCAAGTGTAGCTTCTGTGCATCCCACCAATCTCGTACCTAATGTGTCAGCTGCCCCTTTACCGCATCCACCCATCCATCCTTCAGATGCCCTACATCTGACAAATCATCCTCTGCATGCCTGATCCACTCGTTCACCTCCAGTGGACTCTCTTTGCCAGAAAAAGACTTCGGGTGTAAGCCTCTAAACTACATGATACCTCCTGGCTTCTTTGCCACTCCACTAGTCACCCTATCCTTCAGCTGACTTATATGCTCCAGGATACCTATCAGAATCTTCCACATCAGGATGCCTCAGATGATGCTACATCAGAAGCGGGAGTCTGTTCTCGGACGATCCGTTCCCGTTATCCATTCTGTAAGAATGAACAGGGAAAACAATGTTCAGTACGAATTATGGGTTATAATGTTGGAGCGTTACTCATACTATTCTTATGCATATCGTAGTGTGAGAGGATCTGCATGGGCCACCACAAAAACTTATCACGCCCTGCTTTCCCAAATACTGGAAATACGTGGTAGAGTATGCCGTCGTAGTATTCAGACACTGGGCATTGAGCCCCTAATGTCCAAATACTAACAGGCTTTAATTGTGGTTAAAATAAAATTATCTAAGCTGGCCACTGCGATACACTGGAAAAATAAGAGTAAGAAATATAATGATCCGGCATAATTAGAACAGTAAGTGCTGAAAGTAAACTGTACTGAACATCTTTATACAAGATACATTATACATCTTTGTACAAGTACCAAAGGGTACCAAAAGTACAACAACAAAAAGGGGTAGTTGATCGGTCCATATTTTACACCTTTTTTCCTGCAAGTTTGCATGCCATTTTGATTGCTCATAACACGCTTTTTATGATAATTCGGTGATATTTCTTTACTTTTCACTATTTCTAGTTTTCGTCTGATTTCAGGAAATATGGAGCAATCGGGAGCAAAAGTAAGCTTAAGGGAATTGCACGCGTACCGGAGCGTCGCCCATGGCCCTATCAAGGAGCTAACAGCACTGGATGATGAGCGGGAGAGGAAGGAGATCGATAGAATCGACGAAGAGGCGAGGAGGTGAAGAGTTGCTTCCAGAAACAGGCCACTCGGCCGAGTAATGCACCCCACTCGCTCGAGTGAAGAAGCGTACTCGGCCGAGTACGACTGATATGAAGACACGTTGTGCCGTAATGTACTCGCTCGAGTGGTTAATCCCACTCGGTCGAGCAGAGAACTCTACTCGCCCGATTGAGGTCACATTTTCTGAAAGAAAACACGCCGGACTCAGGAATTCTGGGGAGCGCAGCAGAAGATCCACTCAGCCGAGTAGGAAGTCCACTCGGTCGAGTAATGAACCACACTCGACCGAGTGTCGCAGAGTGCCAGAGTGCCCAAACCCTCCAACTTCTCTGTTTTTATTCGGATCTGGCACTCGGACGAGTGAGATTTCCACTCGGCCGAGTAGCACCGCCAGCCTGGGTTGGAAACTAGGGTTTTGGGCTGCACAGGGGCAGTTCTGTTAGGTTTATTTTGACAATTTGGGCATGTATTTAAGCCCAGTTTTTATCCCAGCTTAGAGAGAGACCAAAGAATAGATTTTAGATCAATTCTAATTGTAATTTTGCTTTGGAGATTAAAGAACTCAGATCTGGTTTGTCTATTTCTTTTAAATATTTGCACTTTATGAATTGTTTCCTCCTAGATCTGAGTTGTGATATGTCTTCTATTATTGATTTTGCTATTGCTTCGAAGAATTGTGAGTAGATCCGTAGTTCTAGGGCAAAGGGATGGATCCTATGGATCTAATGTCAGATTTGTTATGAATGGATTTATTTGTTGCTAGAATTGCTAGAAGGTTAGATTATGATTGATTTATAACAGATAGCTAGGAATTTCTATTGATCTGGAGTTTGCAAGAGATTGGGCTCTGATCAACGGGAAGGCCTAGATATTCGATTAGATTTATAATCGAGATGCACTAGGTTTGGTTTATAAGAGATTGGACCAAAGCTAGCATTTTTATTATAAGTCTATACACATATTCGTTTGCATGAGATTGGACGAATACGATTTATCACAATCTAGATCATAACTCGAGTTTGCACGAGAGTGGGCTCGAGGTGCGATTGGACGATGATATCGATCTTAATGTTAATGGCTTAGATTAGGGTTTGCACGAAAGTGGTCTCTGATCTAGGTTGCTATAGACCTGTAATAGCGCGAGAGCGTGAGCTTGGTTCTCTATTCAGTTACGACTAGTTCACATCAATTCAAGTCTTGAAACATTGAGATTCGCGATTCACAGAAATGCATGACGATCCATAGTGGGAATTTCCTAGCCCTAGACATTTTTATAATATTGAATTGAATTGATTATTGAACGATTGTGACACCTACATTCTAAAATTGCCTTTCCACCAATAGCTTAGTGATTAAGGTAGAGTACCATCATTAGTCCATCCTCGTGTTCGATAACCCGCTTACCACTTAACTGTGCGCTTGCGGTAAAACTACAATTGTTTTCCGGATGTATATCCGTGAGCGATCAGTAGTCAAAAAAGGGAACCCATGCTAAAATAAACCCAAAAGGTTTCCACCCCCGTACAACAGACTCCCTAGTCTAACCCCAGGAAGTCCAGGGGGACTAACTCTCCATCTGATGGATACAATTGTACCTGAGGAGAGGAAGAAGTAGAATTTGTAAGGATTGCCTTACCCTTGCAATACTAACAACAACACATTAGAGGGGAGGTAAATAGTGTAATGGCACAAATTGTGTATTTAAAAATTAAAATTGTAAATGCGGAATTATAAATGCAAGAGAAATTTAAACACCACAAAAATCCAAACACAAACACGAGATATTACCCTGGTTTCCCAAACCTGGGTACGTCTAGCCACACCAATAGCCACTATAATTCTCACACAGAGAAGTGAATACAATCTCACACAGAGATACCTCACACAGAGGATTTGGATTCTCACACAGAGAAATCCTTACTTAGTTATATTTATCACTAGTAAAGGCATAAGTAGGAGGAAATGAAAATGTGACATATTTTGATGTCACGATTTCAGAATAATAGTTATACAAAAGACGTCTAACACATTTTGACGAATGTCGTCACCTTGCTTCTGAAGCAATATTTTTTGTTAGTAATTTGTAATAACAATAATATATTAATAGTTAATATATAAATACACAAGATAGTAGCAAACCTATTTGGCAAAATAGGCTAGGCCATATCGAGAGACTAAGCTTCACAAGTCACATAAAGAGGGGACTGACATCTGGTATTATGAAGTCTATGGACACTTGTGAATCTTATTCTCTTAGATATAATGGTCAAAATCCATCTGTAAAACAGTGGGAGAATGAGTTGTCGAACTTAGTCTCGTACATACTGATGTACCCGAGTCTAGATTAACCAAAATAAGTTGTTCTTATATTTTATTAAGACATGTGTTCTTGATGAAACACAAGTCTGATAAAATAAAAAACGAAATGACAAAAGTATTTAAACTGATTCGATTAGATCGAATGATCAAATACTTAGCTACATAAAATCTTGCGTAATTAAAAGAAAATATGATTTTCTCTCAGGTCAAGTCTGTTAACACATCGGTGTGTTAAAAGGTATGAATCACACTTAGTTAGACTTGGTGCGATCCATAGCAAGTGACACTACTACAAAAAGGACCTTTAATAGCACACCTTTAACAGCGCTTGCCAATTATAAGCGCTGTTAATTAGAGGCACATATAATAGACAGTGCTTCTTTCTGCAAGCGCTGCTAAAAGTCGGATAATAGACATCGCTTCTTTCTGCAAGCGCAATTAAAGGTCAGATAATAGACATCGCTTCTTTCTACAAGCGCTGTTTATTAGAGGCACAGATAATAAACAGCGCTACTTTCTGCAAGCGCTGTTAAAAGTCGGTTAATAGACAATGCTTTTTTCTACAAGCGCTATTAAATATGAGCTAATAGATCGCACTTCTTTTCTGGAAGCGCTGTTAAAGATCATAAAAAAATTTGCGCCCATCGTCCGTCTCACACAGAGAGACCACACATAGAGGATTTATGATTCCCACAAAGAGATATCATTGCTTTCACACAGAAAAACTTATGCTCTCACACAGAGAGACTCAAACTCTCACACATAGAGATCTCAACCAACCCTCACACATAAGGTTATACTCTCACACAGAGAGTAACTAGCTCTCACACAGAGAGCTAAGGTTTCAATGAAATAACAAAGTAAAACAAATACTCTTACCTATGCCTTGAGATGAAATTACTCATTAATGAATGCAAGGCATGGAAGAGGATATATAAGTGATGAGATTTGCTTGAGAGCACTTGGATGATTTCCCTTGAGCTTGACTTCAATGCATGATGAAGAGAATGAGCTCTAAGAGGGAAATGAGAGAGTTTGAGAGTGGCTTAATTAATCTCCAAAGATTTTCAATAGTATCAAGAAGTTCTAATGAACTCAGCCCTCTCATATATACCGAAACCCTATAGGAACTCTCAAAAGCCAAGAAAACAGCCAAAAACAAAAAGCTGCAACGGCTAGATTTTGGGCTGAAACGTCAATGATAGTCGATTGAAGAAAAAATGACAGTCGACTTTCCAACGGCTAAATAATTCCCAACGGCTATAATCTGAGACCCGACAGTTGACTGATGAAGACGATACAGTCAACTGAAAACAGGACAGGCGCCTGTTAAACCTTCAGCAGGCGACTGTTGTAGGGGATGAAATAAAACAGAGAGTTACACTCTAACTCCCAGTATGCATTCAAGCAACTGATGAACAAATGACATTCGACTGTAAAATATACATGCGACGGTTTATCATCCATCAGTCGACTGCTGCATTGAATGGAAATAAACAGAGAGAAGCAATCTTTGCACTTACGCCTTTCAGACGACTGTTCACCATTTCACAGGCGACTATAAATATACATGCGACTGTAAATACATCATCAGTCGACTGATGCGAAAAGCTCAAGGGGATTCAATAAAAGGTTGACTTGAGCAGTGCACCACAGTCGACTGTAGAAGGCTTGACAGGCGAATAGAATCACCCAGTCGACTGTACAACCTTCAGCAGGCAACTGTAGGAGAGCCAGAGACTCCAAATGAGTCTTTGGTCAAGATGATCATATTGGGATGGATTCTGTGATAATCCTAAGGCTCACTAAGATGGTTTAAATGCATATGCATAAATGAGTAGACCATCTATCAAGGTATTACATCAAACCTAGAGTCAAAAAGAGAGAAAGCAATAAATGAAATTACATGGATTACATTGCTTTCCTGAGAGAATATGGCTTCAATCTGGATGCCTTAATGCTCTCCATCATTTCCAAGCTTTTGGCACCCCTTGAGTCCAAGCTTTGCGTTCTCCACTTGATGTCCATCCTTGCACCAAGTGTATAGTCTCCAAAAATGATCTTCTTGAAATGTAACTATAAGACTAAAACAAGCGAGTCATTAGTAACAACATAATATTGTGACCATCATCAAAATAACATCGGTATGAAACACCAATACTCAACAGAAGTCTACACACAACCTGGCTCTGACGTCACTACCTCAGAACCTGAAGATATTAATGGGACACGTCAACCGTGACCATAGTAGAAATCCTAACTAAGCTAGGTAGGACTCAGTTAAGAATTGGACTACCTATCTAAGGGTGGTCTAAAAATAAAAGGTCAACAGATCATACAAGTGTTCATACCATACATTTGTGAAAAGGAAATGAGAACATATCAACATGATGGCAACAATGTAAATTAATAGCAATTATATTAGTTTATCAGTTCACATGTTTGGGAATCCTTGTAACTAGTATGACACTTTTAAGGAGCTGGACTTCACCCAATGTGGGTGAAAAGTGATACCTCAACCAGCGATACGAGCACTGGAGGGGCCTCTCATAACTCCTCTGTCGGGACTGAGCAATCTCGGTTTTTCTGTAGAAAACATAGCAAACCATCATTTACCGTCACGGTGCAACACGAGTACACCATCGGCCTCTCTAACATGTCTACTCCCCCACCAGCTGTCGGGAGTGTGGGTGAGCAATCATCAAGTGTCCACCCCTTAAAAGCCTACTATTCACACTTTTCCCCCTGACCCAAATCTGGAGCTTCACCCATTTTAGAATGGATTGAAATCTCCAATTCCATTCTCTCTTCTTACTCAGTTTTCAAGTTTTATACAACTCCTTCATTTTGAATATCAAACTCATATTCATCATCATTCTTACTTTCATAAAATTTCATGTTGCTTTGGTGATCTCGATATCACATATCGCATGTCTCATAACAAATCGTTACTAGCATTACTTCTCAATTTCAGATTTGTATGGAACTTGCATAACCGAAATTTACTTGCATAACCGAAATTATAACTTAATTGTGAATAAAAACAATTGATATCTCTTTTGCAATTTAACATTGATTATAACTTGATAATTAAGTAAGACATCATTTCATAAGGTTGATTTCTGCATATGAATTAGAACATGGCTTTATAAACATATTTTAGCATCAATTGGATGGAAAGATCATCAAAAACTAACACTGTCAAAAGACTGGAAAAATGAAACCACATGGCTGTATGGTCAAATTCATACGGTCGTATGGATTAAGAGTTAAGCCACACGGCCATATGATAATTTCATATGGATGTGTGGAAAGCTCAGTGAATCCACACGGCCGAATGGCCAAATCCATACGGCAGTATGGATTAAGGCTGCTCAGGACTAATAGTGCACACAGCCGTATGGTCTGTTCATACGGCCGTGTGGGTTTCTTTTGGTGGCTCTTGGGGGGCTTTGGGACATCACACGGCCGTATGATCTTTCATACTACCGTGTGGGGTCAATCAAGAAGGGAAGGCCCACACAGTTGTACAGTGGTTGCCATATAGTTGTATGGAGGGGGCAATGGCCAAAGAAAAGGGAGGGTCGCCATACAGTCGTATGTGCCTAGGGTGCGACAATACGGTGGTGTCTAAAGTTCAAAGCCCCAGGAAAGATACGGTCGTACGGTTTAGTCACACGACTGTATGATGCTAAAAATTTAATATGAGGTTGTTCTACGACCGTAGAAACTAACGCCTGTCATACAGTTGTGAGAAGAGGGCCATACTGCCGTGGGTTTTCGTCTGCTGTCATTTTTGACAGCGACAGGGTTAAGTCTTTACGCGAAATAAACCAAATCCTATCTAACTAAGTTAGAGATTCTACCTCAGCAGTCCACCTAAGAATTTCTGGGGCCCTTTTTCTCCATGTAGACCCTCTGAAGCTTAGCCCACCCGCTTCTTCTTCTCCAGTAAATCAATCGAACTAGGGTTTTGTAAAATGGGTTTGGGGTTTGTCTGAGAAAATCGACAGTTCAGAGTGTGCGAAAAAGCTGAGAGCTTCTTTCTAATTTCCCTTCCTTTTTTCTTCATTTTTCCTCAGATTTTCTTTCTTTTAATCCACCCAAAACCACCTCAAGCTTTCCTAAAACCCTCTAATTATGCCACATAATATGGGTTAGGTGATTTTCAACCTGGTTATGCCACCTCCCAAGGGTGAGGTGGCTAATCATGATATTAAAATTTAAATTTAATAGAAATACATATTCCAATACCTAGTATACTATATCATACAAGTATACACTTATATATACTCCATTTATTAATTAAAAAGGGTGTTATAAAATGCCTTAAAAATAATTTTAAGATCTTAAAAATTAAAAAAAAAATACACAAAGCCTCCAAAAATTCATACGTGCATTTACACACACAGAAAAATTGTATTAATACCAGTATATAAAATTTGGGGCCATTACTGCTATGATTCCCAAATAAACTATGATGCCATGTTTTCTCATTTTACAAATATTGTCAAGCCACTGAATGCACTAGGAAAGGACATCTTAGAGGAAGATTTGGTTGGAAAGATTTTGTATTCCATGTCTAGAGATTGGATCCAAAAGCGACCGCCATTGAAGAGGTGCATGATTTGGCGAATATCTCATTCGAGCAGCTCATGGAAAAGTTGGTGGCATACAAGTTACACATGAAGATGATTAATGGAGATGCGCCAAATAAAGAGTAAAAGCCTCCAAAAGTGGAGAAAACTGAGAAAAGTCTAGCTTTCAAGGAATCTGGAATAAACAATGAGGAGACAAATGAATTAGATGATGTGGACATGGCTCTCATCACCAAGAAATTCACTAATTCCTAAGAAATAACAAGAAGAAAATGGGAAATATTAGGGGAATTAGGAAGAAAGAAGGAAACGATGAAGAGAGCTCTGCTCCACAATGCTTCAGATGTAACAAGAAATGGCACATGAAAATTGATTGCCCTCTTCCAAAAAACAAAGGGAAGGAGAATGAAATGGATGGAAGCAAAAGAATGCACAAGAGAGGAATCTTGGCTACTTGGGGAGATAGAGACGCATAGAAGCTTTCAGATGATGTGTCTGATGACAATGTGACTTACTGCATGGCGGGAAGTGAAAAGGTAAAAACTGGTCCCTTTGGTCAGAATTTTGAAAATAGATTAATTATTAGTGATGATATGTTTTCTAACATAGAGGAATCTTATGAATATCTTGTAAATCTCTTTCATGATATTAACATAAATTTCTTAAGCCTAAAAAATTACTTGATTCATTACAAGAACAACTTGTTAGTGTAAAACATTAGTGAGATGAATGTTCATTAAATGGAAAGAATTAAAAGAGATTATAGATAACTTTAATGAATCCGAACTAGAGGCTTGGACTTTAGAACTAAATGAGGCTAACATAAAATTAGCTAGGTTAGAACTTGTAAATTCTAATTTGGCTAAAGACCTAGATGAGAAATTTAGCACATTAGGTTCTAAAGATCTTGAGCTTAAAATTTTAAATCAAAAAGTCTCTAGTTATGAAGAAAAAATTGAACAACTCGAAAAAGAAAATTCTAATTTAATAAAAAGAAAGAACATTACTAGTAAAATTGAAAAGCGCGAAAAAGATAAAAATTATGATGATAGGATTAAAGAACTTGAGAAAGAAAATCAAACTCTTAGCAACATAATTAAGAAATTCACTAGTAGTCAAAATAGCTTTAAGGAGATGTTAAATGGATTAAATAATCATTCTAGCAAACTTTGCCTAGGTTTCAAAAAGAAGCCATCACTAAAATGTCTACACCATGGAAAACAGATTTGCTAGATACATAAGCTCTCCATCTAGCATGAATGATGTGAACATATCTTCTTCTAGTTTTAGCCACTCTAATGTTACAAGTTTTTATTGTAATAAGAAGGAACATGTTATTCATGATTGTTTTGCTCGTATTTATCCTGAGAATTTCATGTGGATTCCTAAACGTCAAATAAAGCAAAATAAATCATTTGCTAACACTTCCAGAACCAAAATATGAATACCAAAAGGTGCATTATTTTTGGCAGGTGCATCAACGAGTTTCGAGTGATAGCATACGTCGTCTTAGTGAAAATCGACGTTGATTTGGGCAAATGGAGGTAAAGGAGGTTCTTTTGATTTATTTTTTTGAGTACTTTACCATCATTATCTTTCATGACTTATTTGTTGCGTTAGAAGTTTTCTATTGGATCATGACATTATAGGATACTTCATCGGTTTGCATGCACATATATGTGAGAGTGATATCATCGTTTGAATATTTATACATGTATGTCATTGATTTTGTTGAAATCTTAATGAGCTTTTGGTATGAAATTTGTTAGAAATCATAGAAACATTAATTTGATGATGATATTTTATGTTGATGAAGAATCCCCTTACTCAATTTGTGCATGATTGATTTCTCATTGTTAGCACGCTTAATCGTTTATTTTTTTTGAGGTGATACAATCATATAATTGATAGGATCATATTTTACACTTTATTTCTGCATTTTTCCATCCCATAACGATTGCTCATATCATGATTTTAACGATTATACGATGCTTTTATGATATATTTCACCATTTTTTGTTTCGTCCAATTTCAGGAAATATGGAATAATCGGGAGCAAATTAGAGCCACGGGCACTTACACGCATGCTGGAGCATTATTGACGATGATATCGGAGAGCTAACGGCGCTAGAGGATGAGTAGAAGAAGAAGGAAGGCGAAAGAAACGACGAGGAAGCGAGAAGAAGGAGAAAGGGTATTGAAATAGGCTATTCGGCAGAGTGACGCAGCCCACTCAACTGAGTGGAGCAGCGCACTCGACCGAGTGAAGCTGGCACACCCAATCCAGCCTGAAGAAGAGCCAGAATGTACTCAGTCGAGTGGAAATTTCCACTCGACCGAGTGAGAATCCCACTCGACCGAGTGGAGATAAAAAATGTGAAGAAATCCTTCGACACTTCTTTGTTTTTAGAGAGGATCTACAGTAGGTCCTACTCGACCGAGTATGAATCTCACTCGACCGAGTGAGAAGACTACTTGGCCGAGTGGTCCGAACTTCCAGAATGCTGAAAACCTCTAATTCCTGCAGATTTCTCACTCGACCGAGTGAGCAGTTCACTCGGCTGAGTGCGCCGTCGGTCAGTTTTTGAAAACTAGGGTTTGCAGCTGTTCAGGGGCAAATCTGTCAGGATTTTCTGTATTTTTGGGCGGCTATAAATACCCAGTTTTGTGGGCAATCCAAGGAGAGAATCTTTAGAATAATTTTCTTAGTTTTAATTTGAGTTCTAGTTTTCTTTTGACCAAAGGATTGGAGAGAAGGATCTAAATGTCTTATTCTTGAAGCTTGTATTCCAAAATTGCTTTGTCTAAACTCTTGCAAGTTGATATTTTTTTGCTATATTTCTCTCTATATCTGAGTTTTGTGATGAATTCTATTGCACATCTTGTTTCTATTATAATTTCTATAATGAATTGTGAGTAGTCTCTTTGCTCTAGGGCAAAGGGATGAACCCTATGGATTTAAAGTATGATTTGTGAGATCTATTGAATTGCTATTTTGCTAAGCTTGTTAAGGGTTAGGTTGTCAATGATTTATTACGGATAGATAGGGATTTCTGTTGGACTTTGAGAGCTCGAGAGAGGATCTTGATCTAAGGAGCCCTAGATATTCGATTTAGAGATATAATCGAGATTCCATAGAATTGGTGCACGAGAGTGACCAAAGCTAGCATCTTTATTATATTTCTATAATTATATTCGTTTGTATGACGATAAAACGGATACGAACTATAGCGATCTTGATTCGAACGTAAGTTTCGCGAGAGGGAGCTTAAGTTGGAATTGGATATTATTGTCGATATTAATGCTAGTAGTTTGAACTAGGCTTGCACGAGAGCGAGGCTCTAGTTTAGATTACTATAGACTTGCATAGTGCAAGAGCGTGCATTGGCTCCTAATTTAGTTGCGACAAGTTCACCCTAAATTAAGAGTAGTGACATAGAGATTCGTGTTTCACATTAATTGCTTGAAATCTATAGTGGAGATTCCCAAGCCCTAGACATTCTTCTAAATTGAATTTATAACCAATACTTTGAATGATTGTGACACCAATATTTCTTCGCCACCATTTCACAATAGCCTTGTAATCTATATAGATACGAATAGTTTCTCTGCATGATTCGATACCTGCTTACCACTTAACCGCGTGTTGCGGTAAAACTACATTGTTTTTGCAGTTACTATCCGAGACGATCAAGTTTTTGGCACGGTTGCCAGAGATTTATCTCCGTGTAATTTGCGCCATAACTAGGTTGTTTTCTAGGTGTAATTTCTGGTCGATCAAGTTTTTGGTGCCGTTGCCGGGGAGGCGACGATATTTTATTTTTTTACTTAGCTATTCCTTTTTTATTTTATTTCTTTTTTCTTTTATTCCTCTATTGTGCTAACACTTCTTTACAGATTCTCTTTTTCTGTGCATTAACACACGATCGAGGGCAACCAAGGAAAATATATTATTTGATCCTGAGATTGAGCACACCGCAAGGAAATTAAGAGCAGAAAAGAGGCAAACTTTAGAGGATAATCAAATGGCGGAGGAAAATATTCCACGACGAAGGTATATTTCCATCCGGGATAGGCTTACTCTAAACAACTCGGCTATTTCGTCCATACTCATGCCAGAGTTGCCGCTAGAGAAGAATTTTGAGCTGAAAACGGGACTTGTTGTGCTGATGCAACACGATCCCTTCCATGGGAACGCGCATGAAAATCCACATTACCATATCCAGATGTTCTTGGCGAAGTGCGCCACCTTTCAGATCCCTAATGTACCAGAGGATGCTATCCGCCTGCGGCTTTTTCCCTTCACTCTTTGAGATAAAGCTCAATATTGGTTGAGGACGTAAGCACATGGCACACTTACTACTTGGGTTGAGCTAGCAAGCGCCTTCATCAACAAGTTCTATCTACCTTCGAAGACCGTAAAGATACGGAATGCTTTGATGTCTTTAAAGCAGGGCCCTCAGGAATCATTATATGAGGCATGGGAGTGCTTCAAAGATCTACAACATCAATGCTCCAACCACAACATAGATGATTCGGAGCTCGTGCATAGCTTCTACAATGGTTTGAAGGCATATACGAAGATGATTATTGACGCCACCGCTAATGAGGCGATATTTTCAAAGACACCGGAAGATGCTACGGCATTACTATAGGAGATGACCGCTAACAATCAGCAGTGGGCTGATGAGAGGGGCCAAACATCATCATCTTTGAAATCGGTAAGCATATACGAAGCCCAGGCAGTGGCAGAATTGGCAACAAAGTTTGACTCTCTATCTAGAGTGGTGGAGAGACTTGAGAAGAAGCTGACTGAACCATATGTTGTGCCTGACACATCGACATTAAATGGGTACACAAAAGATTGGAAATGCCAAGTCATGTACGTTGGAGGCGAGGCACATGTGGAACATGTTAATCATGTTCAGTGTGTTTCTGATTACAAGCCAGGTGGAGTAAATAATGGGACTTGGGTGAATCCGGCTTGGAAGTCTCACCCCGGATTTTCTTATGCAAACAATAGTGGACCCTTAACCCCGCCTCAACAACCACAACAACAACAACAAGCTCGCCTGCCACATTAGCAGCAATCCTACCAACAAAGGCCCCATAACAACAACAATTTCAGTAAAGGCAACAAGCAGTGCATTATAGACCCCCCGAATTTAATCAAGGATGGAGGCCATAAAACCCACCGACGGTACAGTAAAGATCCGAGCATGAGACTAGAGTTAAGGAGTTTATGGCCTAGCAGAAGAAGATCAATACTAAACTATCGGCGGGCCAAGATAGCCTCTACACCATCATGGCGCAATTGGCAGAGCAAATCACATTGCTCAACAAGGCCCAAAATCAATTGCCGGCTTAATCGAAGCCAAACCCAAGGAGAAACACTGGCCACATCAATGCAGTAGTGGCGGTGACTACTAGAGGCGGGAAGGATACTACTCCCGCCATGGTTCAAACTAGAATCCCAAGGGAAGAAGTTTCGGTTGAGAAAGAGGGAAGAAATGAGGAGGAGAACCCCAAGGCGTCGACAAACAATGAGGAAAACTGTGAAGTTGATGAGCCCCAGAAGGAGAGGATATATGTGCCACCGGTACCATTCCCCAACGGTTGGCAAAGGCCAAATTGGAGAAAAAGTTTGCTCGATTTCTGGAGTACTTGAGAAGTATAAACTTGAACATCCCGATCCTAGATGCAATTATTAAAATCCCGACTTATGCAAAGTTTCTCAAAGATTTGATTACAGGAAGGAAATGAACTGAGAAGATCATGCTTGACGAACAAGGTACTTGGTTCGTTAACGAAGATAAGTTACCGAAGAAATTAAAGGATCTTGGAATCTTTAGAATTCCATGCACACTTGGCGATGTCCCCTACAAAAGGCTTTGGTAGATTTGGGTGCGAGCGTGAGCATCATGCCTATTACCATGTTCAAGAAGCTCAATACGAGGACCGACCTTAAGGCCACCGACATGAAGATTCAACTTGCCGATGGGCGTATTACTAGGCCGGTGAGAATCGTTGAAAATGTGCCGCTTCAAATACCGGGAGGACTTTGCGTTCTATGTGACCTCGTCATCATGGACGTAGAAGAAGTGGAAGATACATCTCTTATACTTGGTTGCCCCTTCTTAGCTACCGTCGGAGTCATTATGGACGTGAAAGAGGGAACGTTGTAACTCAACGTTGGAAATATCGAAGTAGAGTTCCATCTCACACGTGACATGAAGAATAGATCCTCGTTGGAAGAGAGCGACTATGTTGACCTACTTGATGAGGTCATCGATGAAGCCATGTCATATGCCATTGGAGCTTTGCACGTGGATAGTCTTGACGGAGTGCCAATTTCGGAAAACGACGCTCCAAATGGAGATACTCTAGATCCTCTCACCAAGGAAGAGGAGAACGATGCTGATGTCGTGAGGATTATAGATATCTGCATAAGCATTCCCATCAATTATGCTATGTTCTTTGGACCCCAAATTGTGTATTTTTTGGGTGTCCTTTTCCTAGTTGCATGCACATTCGATTGAGTTCTATGTGGTGCGTGCTTCCTAGAAGCATGAGTTCTAGCCTATGATGATGGAGGTGGATAAGCATTGAACATATATGGGTTGTATGCAAACTTAGGAGCATGCATGTTATATGCAACATATGGAACATGCATAACATGAGGTGGATGAGCATACATAGAAGAATGATGTGTATGAACATATGAACGTGAAGGGGCACATGCATGAGTATTTCTCATGTGTGGGTTTACACTTGTCCGTGGTTGTGGAGCATAAAGAGTGTCATTAGTGTCCACATGTGAAGTAGGAGCTTTCTTACGTGAATGAGAATTGGTGTACATATATGCATGACCTTTCTTTTGGTTTCCACCTTAGTGGGTTTCTTGGCAAAAGGAAGAGATTATGAAGTGGTGACCTCCTTGGTAAGTTTGCTACCAATAATGTTTTTGACACCACATATAGATGCACCGGAGGATGGCCTCCTAAATCTATAGTTACACCACTATATGAGGTGCGAGATTTGGATGCATATGCTTCCACATAACCAAGTCTAACACGATGTGTGGCCGGAAATTGGTTTGCAAGCAATTCATCCAATTGCCCTTTTCCATTGTAAAATCTCTTAACTTGGGAGAACATGAGCTCATATTTCTCCTTAAGAGAAGAAATATTGGTATCCAAAGTGGACATACGTGTTTTGAGCTCGTGCACTTGGATTTTAAGAGAATCATTCTCAATACCCAATTGTGTGTTATGTGAAGCTAGATCAATACTATCTTTAGGATAATTTTTATTTAGTTCAAATTTGTGGGAATTCATCTCATTTCTCAAGATGTCATTTTGAGAAACCAAAGTGGCTTTCTCAAGTGTAAGTGTATCAACAATGGTGTTATTGTTGATAATGCATGTCATGAATGATTTTCTAACATTTGATTTCTTTAAAATAGTATATCTAAGCATAAGAGATTGATACTTAGACAATAATTCTTCATTAGCAATATGAAGTTCATCCATGGTTACCTCGGGTTCATCGATGTCACTATCACTCTCACCGGAGAGTGGATCTTCTCGGGCCATGAAACACATATGGGCACTCTCACCCTTTTCATCCTCGGATTCACTTGAGGAATCTCCACTTGAATCATCGAACGTCCTAACAAGTGCTTTCTTCTTATCCTTCTTGTATTTGTCGGACTTGTGGTATTTTGGAGCTTTCCACTTTTCTTTGTTTCTAAGCATTGGGCAATCCTTCTTGATGTGCCCTGGCTTGTTACACTTAAAGCAAAGAGATGAAGTATTATTAGTGGAATCAAATTTATTTTTGGAAGGAAATTTACATTTGCGAAAGAAGCGTTGGAACTTCTTCGCCATTTGTGCCATTTCTTCCAAGTCCATTTCATTCTCTGATTCTTCACTATCGGAGGATGAAGAAGTAGCCTTGAATGCTAACGCTTTCTTCTTGGCCTCCGTTGGGTTCATCATTGCTCTAATCTTCAGTCGCTTCTTCCTTCTTACTTCATAAGACATGAGAGTACCGATGAGATTCACCACGGTGTAGTTCTTCATGTCATTGACCTCCTCAATGGCGATTGCTCTTCTTTCCCATTTCGAGGTCATTCCCCATGATTATCTTTCTCATCTTTTCTTCTTAGGTGTAGACTTGTCCAAGAGCTTCAAGTTCATTAGTGATGTCGGTGAAACATCCATACATCGTTGTAATGCTCTCATTATCCTACATATGAAACATATCAAAGTTTTGTATTGCAACATCTAATTTAGACAACTTTATCTTGTTCGTTCCCTCGTGGGTAACGACTAGAAGGTTCCATATTTAATATGCATCCTTACATGTGCATATCTTCTTTAACTCATCTGGAACCAATGCACAATGAAGAGCGTTCATTGCCTTGGCATTGTTCATTTCGGCGGACTTCTCGGAGGGAGTCCATTTGTCAAAATCCTCTTCGGAGGGTTCAACGTATTCCTTGTGGAGGGTTCTCCAAAGAGAAGCACTCCTAAGAAACGTCTCTATCTGGCATTCCAATAGCCGAAATTCGTGCCATTGAAACACGTAGAACGAACCGTTGATTGTCCTTCGAAGACGGTAGCGCACCATCACGGTCGTGATTGTTCTACGAAGTCGGTGGATGAACATTGTTGTTGTTGGATGCCATAGCTATAAACCAACGCTCTGATACCAATTGTAAGGACACTGGCAATGAGGAAAAAAGTAGAAGGTGGGTTGAATAGTGTTTATACAATTTAAAACGATAGTTATACTAATTTAAATTCCTAACCAACAATTAATGCGGAATGTAAATAAACCCAAATTGAAACAATGCTAACACAAGGATGTTTCAAGGGTTCGGATTACCCAAGTCAACTCCCGACTTATTCCTGGTAATCCTACGTCTCTTCCAGACGGATACCACCAGATACTCAAGGTAGAACCCTAACTTGAGTTTTCCTTTAAACCCACTAGTAGCAACCCTACAAGTGAAATCGAAACACAATCGATGTCCTTGACTCCCACAACTTGAGAGCAAGCAAACCACATTCACAAACTGAGAGTTATATCGAAGGATATGAAATAATGAAATAGCAACACTTACAATCACCAATGCCTTGAAGTAGAACTTGAAAAAGCAAGTGTGTTGTGTGTTGTGGTCTCTTTTGAAAGAGAGAAACGCCCTTTCTCTTGCCACCACCAATTTCCTAGAGGTTATCACTTTGATTCTAGGTTGGAGAGCAAGAGAGAATAAGATTGGAATTCTAGGGCTTTGGATTTGAGAGCTTTGATCAAGAAGATGAGTTGCATGAGCAGTTGAGTAACTTGAGTAACCCCTCAATGGAACAGTAGGAGCTCTCTTTATAGGTTCTCCAAAACCCCCAAACAGAATCCCCAAAACCCCCTATGAAATCAGTGGAGAAAAAGTCAACGGATAGAATTTACACAGTCGACAGTCAATTGTTGAACAAAACACAATCGACTGCTGCACTGTGTCAGAGGGTAGGTGAGAATTCAAATGGTAAATTACCGTGTAGGACAGTCGACTGATGAAGAGAAAACGTGTGCCTGTAAAACCTACCAAGCGACTGTAAATCCTTCTACAGGCGACTAGCTGCAATATGGATAAGCTGAGAAAATCTCAAAAAGTTTTAGGAAGACACGACAGGCGACTGATATGGAACACACAGGCGCATGTGCCATGGACAGACGACTGTGAAACCAACATCAGTCGACTGTCACTAAAACCTGAAACTTTTCAGAGAGCAGAGTCTACAGAGGGGTCATAGACAGATGACTGTTGAAGCATTGACAGTCGACTGTGCCTTGGACAGGCGACTGTCAATTTCAACATCAGTTGACTGGCCAGATGAAAAAGAAAGTCGCCTTTGGGTTAAAGAGGGACATGCGACTGTTTAACAAATCACAGGCGACTGTAGCTTGGACATGCGCCTGTATTTTGTACAGTAGTCGCCTGAATGAGTTAAAGCTACACTGCCCAAAAATCAATTGATTAAGTATGTGCATAATAGACGACTGTAGAACAAATCACAGTCGACTGTTTTGAGACATGCGACTGTAAATCGTTCAGCAGTCGCCTGTTGAAATCATAAAATGCACATGCTTGAGAAATGCGAAATGGAGTCTAAGGAATGTGATATAATGATTTCCTAGGACACAAATAAAGATGTGTGTGCGCTCCAACATAGTTTCACTTCTACGCTACATACTAGAAGAGACTACAAAGATTACATTTTGTAGAAGTCTCTCTTCTATCCAAAGTATGAGCTCAAAGTCTTCTAGGAGCTTCAATTAGCATCTTTAATCATCCAATCCACTTTTCATGCTTTCATTGATCTTTGAATGACATCCATTGCTGATTGATCTTCATAACATGCTTAGGCAATGGATTAACTGCAAATATGGGATTAGTCACAAGTATTTATATTTGTTCATCATTAACACCAAGTATGGAGAATTCCAATACTCAACAAGCATATATAATTCACATATAGGCTTTATCTAGCTCGTAATTGTGCAAAGTCCGTATTTTAGATCTTATCACTTTTTATGCTTAAAACCCACTTCTAGTCACTAATTATAAATTTCCTATTTTTAAGGATTTTTTGGAATTTATGGAGATTTATCAGAAGCAAGAAGAAGAGAAGAAGAAATCATTTTGAGCTGAGAATTGGATGCTGACTTCTCCATGCCACTCGGCCGAGCGCCATACCCGATCGGCCGAGCGACCCGCTGACTGACAGGATTTTTGAAAGGGACACCGCTCTATTTTTTCAAAAGAATTTATGCTCGACTGAGCACAAGGTCTCTCGGTTGAGCGATTGAGTGCTTGGCCGAGCGACTCAACCAAATGGCTCTGCCGAGCGTGCCAATTCTGCACTGCCTTCCCTTGTGCAGAATTATGCTATCATTCCTGTACATATTCCGATCTTGTGATATTTTTCGGTCGTAGTACACTTTTAGATGGTTCCATCGCCGCCTGGAACACGTCATTTCGAGTTTGGATGATTTTTCTAGAATTTTTGTAAGGCATGCTGGCAGTTTTGAAATTCTTCGGCTAAACTTGAGTTTATGGGTCACATTTGGATCCGTTTTTCTCCAGATATGTAGCTGAATTTTTTGGAGCTATAGAGGACTTTTGGGGTTTCTATTTAGGCCCTTGGTCAGCCCTCATTACCCCCAAGCCCCATTGCACACCTCTCTCAACTTAGGGCTAAGTTTTTGGGGAGATCGTCGGAGCAAGGAGGTGCTCAAGGCAGAGATGATCGTGGTTGCTCGGGAGTGACACCTCGGTAATTTTGATCCCCCTCTCTTGTACTTTGAAATAGGGTTTATTCACGTAATGGATGATTTAGAGATAATTGACTCAGTTTCATGTTTTACTATTGATCTTTGGTGTTTGTGCGTTCGATTCAATGCTTGGATGTTTTCATTGCTTTCTTCGTGCTTGGGCAGTTTAGTTTGTGTTATGTTGTGAGTTCATACGAGTGATTTGAACCCAAACCCGGGTCGTCACTCGTTGGTAGGCCTAACAAGGCACCCATGGTGGTCAAGTAGCTTAGTCGTCCATTACTCACTGCGTTGACCTCACTCCAAAGTGAGGAATAACTCAAGAGAACTCCTCCTACACCCTTCACCATTCCGCGCGCCAAGTGTTTGGTTGAATGCCAAGATCGCCTCTTTGCTTGATTGAGCTCCTGACCCTTGTCCATGTTGGGGTTTTGGCGGACCCCCAGAGCTCGGATCCGTATCCGTCCTAAGTCGGACGGACCACGGAGGCACAAAAGCGCAGCGGAAAACCAGAAATCAAAATTTCTACACTAGCTAAACTATTTATCTAGGCTCTGGGGAGCCAGAACCTAGCCCGATCTATGCCAACTTGGGGTGGATCTGACCACCCCAAGAAGGATCTACACTAAAGCGACTAATAAAATCTACACTAAAAATGATTAACCACATACCCGTAATCTTGGCCCTGGGGCAGGCAAGATGTACCGCACCGTCTTGAGAAGCTCCTCGTAGCCGAGCCGCGTTGACTCGATCTGCCTGAGCCGCCTCGCACCCTCGCACCGATCCGCCCGAGCTGCTTTCGCCTCCGAGCCGATCACACACGGTAGAAAGTTTCACTTGAGAAGAAACCCGCGTCTTAGACGTCCGGATCAGATCCAAACCCCCTTTGTAGTAGTGCTAGGACTACTCCGGAGAACAGAAAAATAGAGAGAGAGTTTAGTCGCGGATCGAGCTTGCTCTAAAATTCTGGAGCTACTCGATCGTTGACTGGTGTGTGTTTCAACGAGGAGAGTGCACCCCTATTTATATAGGGAGTGAGCACTCACTCACTCGTTGCGGGCAATGTGAGACATTCCGCATGAAGAGGGAAAATCAATTAAGCCATTTGGCTTAATTTCAACTTTAAAGTTAGCCTTTCATAAAGTCAAACTTTAACTAATTAATTCTCCTTGCATACTAAACTTCAGACACCAAACAAGCTATCAATCAGAAGAGCTTGGAATGGTGAATGCGTAGGAACTGACGGTGACGAATTTCGACTTCGTTTGACCCCTCAAACAATTGCTCAAAGTTTAGCAATTTCTCAAAATTCGTAGCCGTCATTAGGGGTTTCAAAAAACCCTAATTTGACTTAAGTTGCGGGCGCGCCCGCTAATCCTAGCGGGCGCGCCCGCCCAAGGGGACCGGGCGGGCTGCGTGCGCCCGCTGCCGCAGCGGCCGCTGGCCCGCTGCATGCTGCGGGCCGTGCCCGCTACATCAGCGGGCGCCGGCCCGCTGCATCAGCGGGCCACGCCCGCTGATGCAGCGGGCGCCCGCCCGCTGTACACGCTGCACACAGCGGGCCAAACCCGCTGCTGCAGCAGGCCGCGCCCGCTGTGCAGCGGGCGTGCGCCCGTTGTAGCAAGCGGGCTACGCCCGTTGTCTTTGTTCATGGGCCCTTTTGGCCCAGTGGGTCTAACCCACTTCCCCTTGAACTGTTTCTGGGCTCGTTTGAGCTCCAATTTAGACGCGGTTTGAACTTGTGTTTAGACCGGGACGATCCCGTCATCCAGGTAACCCTTTCCAACTTGTTTGTTCCTACTAAATCCGTCGTAACCAATTTACAACACTTTTAGTCAAAGTTTGCATCTAATGCAACGTTTTGTCCCTATTGCTTAATGTGACTAATATTCACAACCGCTTTGTGAATATTCAATATCATCAAATGATATTTCTCTCTATTCTATATTCCTATTACTAAGACACGAACACTACTCGGTGTGAGACCCTACAGCCTGACCTTACTACAGGTTGGGGCTCGAAACCCCTAGACGACGGTCACTACGAGCAGTAGCTGTCGTCCCTGTTTCAGAGTCATCATAACGTGATCGACCCTTTGACAAAAGTATCATAGGGTTTGCATTGGCTGTGTCAGTGATGAATGCCGTTAGCTAAAATCCCTTCGTCAAGACTGTGTTATTGTTGGCCTAGGGTATGGTTTTCTGTCAACCCTATTAGACAACATTGGTCAGTATACGGCGGTCTTTATTGTATACACGTTGTACTACTTGCAACGTACCCCGGCCGAGGATTAACATAAAGACCGTACTGAGCCTGTAACACTAACTTCCCTTTAATGGAAGTGACGAATCCCATCTTAGTCACTTACTTACCTCGAGAGCTTCAGGTGCAACCCAACCTAAGATCTTTCATCAGGACTTGTCCTCGAAGCTAGATCATGGGTCTAAGCTACACCGTTCGCTCACAGGTTGGTACAGATGACTTCAGGTCTTAAGGATCAACTATCCTATCATCACCCTAGAGTTATTAAAGATAGATTATTAAAGTTAACCATTTAACAACTCTAACTTGGTCGTTCAGTGAACTCATTTCCCAATGATCACCTGTGTCTCGTCTCCGACTTCACCAAGTCGAATGACTATGAGATCACCATTACCCTAAGGTAAGACGAAGACACAGTGATCTATCCGATGTGTCGATATCCAGTTCTTGACACATCTATGATCACGAACCGTTTAAGACTTACGTTTCTATTCGGTCGCTTACTTACTCATAATCGAGATCTCCTCTATATGTAAGGACCTAACTATAAGTTTATGGATATTATCTAAGTATATTAATACAAATGATTTTATACTTAGAATAATACGTACCATATACGGTATGAACAAGACGTATAATCAAGATAAATTGCCTTATGGGCATATATCTTCCTACATCTCCCACTTGCACTTAGGCTATTTATCTCGGTATCTCATACCGTTATAGCATATCAGTCACTTTGACATTTGATATGGCAAACCTAAGAATGGTTCTACTAACAAGTATCTACAACGAATTTTAATGGATTGAAATTACATCTCTTGATCACACAGGGTTGATCTTTTGGAAAAATGATCTGGATCAATTTTCCTAATTTTGTATAGCTAACAGTTAGCTTATACGATTTAGATGTGGGGTCTAACATTTCCGTAAGTCAGTTCTAGCTCACTCCACTTTATTGTGTCAATATGTCAAGTACATATTTGACACCCTAAGTCTCTATATATATACGATTAAATCAAAACAATTTTGACTTAATGATTTATATAGAAGATTCATTAAAGTGAAATATCCTTTTTACTTAGTCCGAAAAATGGAACTAAGTATATGAGCTCGCTCCCACTGACTTTAAGAATTACCTGGTTAAATTACTGCAACATAATATCTAAATCATATTTAGATTTATGTGCAAAAATAACCATTTGGTAAGTGCCTCAGATGGAATGCACAAGTGTCAGGTTCGGTTTGACGAATGAGTCAAGTCAAGATCGTTTTAAGGAATCTTGACATTGACTCGTTCAATCAAAACGTACTACACTGTACTTATTCCTTTAACCACATTTAGTATTAACTCTTTTAATAACTAAATGCAGTTCATCAAGAATTAATCTTGATATGCGTATTATTGTGATCGCACACAATTTATACGCCCCCTGGAACCTATACTTAACTACTGATTGACTTTTAACAATAAGTCAGCTCCAAAAACAATATTATCGAAGCTATGCATTATTATTCGCAACCATCACAGAAAAAAAAGCCACATCCACAGAATTTAAGCCGATTCAATTTCAATTGCAACAAACGAGACATCCATTCCAAAACAACGGGTTCATGAAAAGAACCTTAACTTGTTTATCAAAAATAAACCTTGAGTGCAAAGTACTCATGCATTGTTTTCGACCTTTAAAGATGATACAATTTTATTCAAGTAAGAAAAATATCATTTCCATCATGGTCATCGTCTCCAGAAGTCTTTGAAACGGTCCCAGCAGCAAATGTTGCTTTGATTACCGACCGATCTCCGTACTTCTCCAATCTCCGGTTCATATCAGCCACCTGTATACATTACACAGATGTCTATAAGTATCGCATACTATATGAATGGAAATAATTGCATTTAATCGAATTTAATTTGTACCTGAGGTAGAGGCATCAGTATGCCCCTTCTTCTTCTCTGCAAGATAAATCTTACAGTTCCTCTTCCAGTGGCCAACCTTGTGGAAATGGAAGCACTCAGATTTCGACGGGGCCCCTTTGTTCTTCTTCTTCCCATTCTTAGCCTTCGCAGGTTGTGGGACCTGCCTCTTCTTTCCTTTGCCTTTCGACTGGTCAGAAGTAGCAGAGCCAACAACCAGTGCAGTCGGCTTCTTCTCAATTTCCTCAAACTACCGGAGCATATTGACGAGACCAGGAAGATCCGTCTCAAGGCTGTTCATTATAAAGCCAGTTATAAAGGGCTTAAACTCGGGAGTTAAAGACTTTAGGATAATATCCATGGACATCTCATTGTCCAGGATAAATCCTAACTGGGCAGCGTCCTCTACGTACCCGATCATCTTGATAACATGATCTTGTACGGGTCATGTCGTCATCTTTGTGCCCCAGAGGTTGCTAGTAGCTTCGAACTTGGCAGCTCTGGATCGCTTGCCATACAACTCTTGTGCATTAAGGAGTATGCTCTGAACATCCATATGTTCATGCTTCCTTTGCAGTTCGTTGGTCATCGAAGCTAGAGTAAGGCACCTTGCCTTCTCTGCATCCCTCTGGTACAACTTAAAGGCTTCTTTCTCTTCGTGGGTCGAATCATCATCGGGCTTCTCCGGAGCGTCCTCGAACAATATGTATCCAATCCCAGCTAGGGAAAGGACCAACTTAATGTTCCTAAGCCAGTCTTTGTAGTTGGTTCCATCCAGCACGTTCTTTTCTACCATGTATTTTAGACCTGGGTCCATTCTGCATTTTATAGATACTTTAGTTAGTATATGTACGTAGTATAGTTTTAATGGTTTTAATAAAACTATATTCTCCCACTAAATTTATTAAAGCCATTATAATAAACAATTTATTATAAAATAACATTTGTGAGAGAGGGATCCGACTTCCCTGAGTCTGACAACCTTGAGTGTATCTCAACAAGTTGTCCGACTCTGCAGTCGGTAGACGAACTCGTCATCAATCATATTTACTATGATTCCCTATCGATTTTACCCCTAGTCATTTGTGATCATGAGTGTACTCAACCAGATCACAATGGCTAGCCTAGTTTGACCCTTGTTTTCGTGTCTAGCCTGACTTGCCCCTTTGCTCGGTGTATGCACGACGCGCCGGTTTGGGTCAGGTCTTAGACTACATTCTTGGTTAGACTTACGCCGAAGCTCGAGGGATGAGACAACGGTTTCAGTCAGGTTAAGATGTCAATCAAGAAATCGGTTTCTATAAGATTGACATGTCACGGCTTGAGTGTAGCTCAACAACCGAAACATGTTTCTTACAGTTGCCAACTCCTAAAACACGGAGGGCTACGATTTATCTTGAACAAGATTATTATCGTATTGACTTAGGTATAGTCGATGGACTTACATAGTCATGAATCGACTCCTTGCGGTCCAGCGGACGCGGCCAGGGAATTGACTAAGCCAGGACCACTTGTTACCTATTCTAGCTAGGTTGGTCCAAAAACTTTAGCCAAGCACATTGACCGACATCATGATCCATTGAAGGAGTTGTCATCAATTTTATGTTTTCCAAACAACTAAATGGCTTTTAATTAAGAGAACTAGTTAATCCTTATCAACTAGTGGATCCTAAAATTCAAAATTTTTCGGATTGGTTGAACAGCTTTTATTAAGTCCTTATCAACTATAAGGTTCTTCGTTCAACTTGCTACCCCAATCTAATTAGGATTTTAATAAAACAATTCAACATTGTCTTTTATGAAAATCATTAATAAAACGTTTTAATGAAATGATTTACAAACAAAGGGACTACCCTAATCTGGTATTAGGTTCGAATGTTGTTTTGTTTTATCAAACATAGCATGTCACTAATTAAAATTTCATCTCATAAAATTTTAAACATTTAATGGCTAACCTAATAAGGTTCACATGTCCATTAAAAAAGAAACAACTAATTTATTAACATAAATAAAATTTTCATTTTGTGACATACATGAGCATTTGCAAGTTTAAAATTATCTACATAATAAAAACATGCAAATCTAAATTTTAACACTTAAAATTAAAGATTAAAATTTAAAGCCTCCATAAAAAATTTCATCGCATAAAACTAGGTCGTATAAAATTATCAAATAATTTTTAAACCTAGGCTTTAAAAAAATTTTAACCTTATTTCTAAAATTAAAATATCACATAATAATTTTAGAAACATCTATGTAATAAAAAGAAATTAATTTATGTTTCATCTAATGAAAATAAAACATTTCTATTATTTACATATTTTAAAACAATTTTAAAACTCTTTTAAAATCTTTTAGAAATCCTTTTAGAAGCTTTCAAATAAAGTTTAAAGATTTCTAGCCTTTATGTAACTAAAGAAAACTTTTAGATTTCAAAAATAAAAAATTTTCTATAAAGTTTACATAAACTTTAAATACCCCAAAAAAAAAATTTTATATCTCATAAAAAATTTATAAAGTATTTAAATAATGGAGACCTATTTAAAATTTATCGCATAAAGTAAAATAGTCCCAAAAAATTTCTGTGTTGCAAAAACAATTTTTAAAACACAAAACAATTTTTTTAAAACTATTTAAAACATAAAACTAAAATAGTTTGTACATGTAAAACAAGCATTTTTAAAGATTAAAAAAGTCGCTATAGTAGATCTATAGCATAACCGAGGCTCTGATACCACTGTTGGGGTTTTGGCGGACCCCAAGAGCTCGGATCCGTATCCGTCCTAAGTCGGACGGACCACGGAGGCACAAAAGCACAGCGGAAAACCAGAAATCAAAATTTCTATACTAGCTAAACTATTTAGCTAGGCTCTGGGGAGCCAGAACCTAGCCCGATCTATGCCAACTTGGGGTGGATCTGACCACCCCAAGAAGGATCTACACTAAAGCGACTAATAAAATCTACACTAAAAATGCTTAACCACATACCCGTAATCTTGGCCCTGGGGTAGGCAAGATGTACCGCACCGTCTTGAGAAGCACCTCGTAGCCGAGCCGCGTTGACTCGATCTACCTGAGCCGCCTCGCACCCTCGCACCGATCCGCCCGAGCTGCTTTCACCTCCGAGCCGATCACACGCTGTAGAAAGTTTCACTTGAGAAGAAACCCGCGTCTTAGACGTCCGGATCATATCCAAACCCCCTTTGTAGTCGTGCTAGGACTACTCCGGAGAACAGGAAAATAGAGAGAGAGAGTTTAGTCGCGGATCGAGCTTGCTCTAAAATTCTGGAGCTACTCGATCGTTGACTGGTGTGTGTTTCAACGAGGAGAGTGCACCCCTATTTATATAGGGAGTGAGCACTCACTCACTCGTTGCGGGCAATGTGGGACATTCCGCATGAAGAGGGAAAATCAATTAAGCCATTTGGCTTAATTTCAACTTTAAAGTTAGCCTTTCATAAAGTCAAACTTTAACTAATTAATTCTCCTTGCATACTAAACTTCAGACACCAAACAAGCTATCAATCAGAAGAGCTTGGAATTGTGAACGCGTAGGAACTGACGTTGGCAAATTTCGACTTCGTTTGACCCCTCAAACAATTGCTCAAAGTTTAGCAATTTCTCAAAATTCGTAGCCGTCATTAGGGGTTTCAAAAAACCCTAATTTGACTTAAGTTGCGGGCGCGCCCGCTAAGCCTAGCGGGCGCGCCCCCAAGGGGATCGGGCGGGCTGTGCGCGCCCGCTGCAGCAGCGGGCCACGCCTGCTGTGCAGCAGCGGGCGTGCGCCCGTTGCAGCAAGCAGGCTGCGCCCGTTGTCTTTGTTCATGGGCCCTTTTGGCCCAGTGGGTTTAACCCACTTCCCCTTGAACTGTTTCTGGGCTCGTTTGAGCTCCGATTTGGACGCGGTTTGAACCTGTGTTTAGACCGGGACGATCCCGTCATCCAGGTAACCCTTTCCAACTTGTTTGTTCCTACTAAATCCGTCGTAACCAATGTACAACAGGTTTAGTCAAAGTTTGCATCTAATGCAACGTTTTGTCCCTATTGCTTAATGCGACTAATATTCACAACCGCTTTGTGAATATTCAATATCATCAAATGATATTTCTCTCTATTCTATATTCCTATTATTAAGACACGAACACTACTCGGTGTGAGACCCTACAGCCTGACCTTACTACAGGTTGGGGCTCGAAACCCCTAGACGACGGTCACTACGAGCAGTAGCTGTCGTCCCTGTTTCAGAGTCATCATAACGTGATCGACCCTTTGACAAAAGTATCATCGGGTTTGCATTGGCTGTGTCAGTGATGAATGCCGTTAGCTAAAATCCCTTCGTTAAGACTGTGTTATTGGTGGCCTAGGGTATGGTTTTCTGTCAACCCTATTAGACAACATTGGTCAGTATACGACGGTCTTTATTGTATACACGTTGTACTACTTGTAACGTACCCCGGCCGAGGATTAACATAAAGACCGTACTGAGCCTGTAACACTAACTTCCCTTTAAGGGAAGTGATGAATCCCATCTTAGTGACTTACTTACCCCGAGAGCTTCAGGTGCAACCCAACCTAAGATCTTTCATCAGGACTTGTCCTCGAAGCTAGATCATAGGTCTAAGCTACACCGTTTCGCTCACATGTTGGTACAGATGACTTCAGGTCTTAAGGATCAACTAACCTATCATCACCCTAGAGTTATTAAAGACAGATTATTAAAGTTAACCATTTAACAACTCTAACTTGGTCGTTCAGTGAACTCATTCCCCAATGAGCACCTGTGTCTCGTCTCCGACTTCACCAAGTCGAATGACTATGAGATCACCATTACCCTAAGGTAAGACGAAGACACAGTGATCTATCCGATGTATCGATATCCAGTTCTCGACACATCTATGCTCATGAACCGTTTAAGACTTACGTTTCTATTCGGTCGCTTACTTACTCATAATCGAGATCTCATCTAGATATGTAAGGACCTAACTATAAGTCGATGGATATTATCTAAGTATATTAATACAAATGATTTTATACTTAGAATAATACGTACCATATACGGTATGAACAAGATGTATAATCAAGATAAATTGCCTTATGGGCATATATCTTCCTACAGTCCATAGCGTGTAGGGTTGGTAGATGGCCCCTATGCATCATTCCCACACTCTCTCCCACGCTCAAACACCCATTAACAAAGCGGACAATTTCTCACCATCCCGCATCCATTTTTGACCAAACGTGCGTTTTCAAACGACTCTTATCTGTGGTTCGACACCGGACTCACCAGATTATATCTTTATATTTCATTGACGCTCCAACACTTGGGAGTGGAAGGCACGCTTCCCTTACGCATTTTCTGGTTCAATCAATTGGCGCAGTTGACAAACATAGTAAAAGTAAAACCCTAAGTTTTACCCATCTTTCATCCCCTTTCACCTTAATCGACTATCATCATCAAAGTTTGACATTTTTTTAGTTTTTCTCCAATCAAAGCTGGGATTTTCATATATTTCCGAGATTTGGTGAAGGATCTTCAAGAGGATCACCATCACACCCTAGGTATACTTTCTATCCCTTTAAATTTCATCTTTCTAGTTCATCTTCATCACTAGAAATATGGTTAGGGATATATCTATCAAGAAGAAGAGAATGGAAGCTTCATATTCCTCTCAATCCTTATCTGAGAAGGAAATCATAACTCCATACCTTCCCAACTCCCAAAGAACAATCCTCCAAGAGAGGTATGTTAAAATAGGATAGTGGGATAAATAAGGCATTGACATAATTTTCAAATATCAAGGCCTAACTTATCTATTTTCACATCACACTAGATACAAATACTTTCCAAGGCTTATCAACATGTTCTACACAAACTTTAACATCAACCCTGCCACCTCCACTCGATCTCCTAGGATATCTACTAAGGTCCTTGATGTTATTATTGTTCTGGACATGGAAAGCTTAGGCTTGAGGCTTGGCATCCCATTGACGGGGGTACTACTCCGTGAGATAGAAATGACCAAGAAGGATGTCCTCAGTCTCATATATCGTGAAGGCAAACACTATATGCCTAGCTTACCCATCGGCCACCTCACTCCTATAGCAAGAATTCTCGCGGACATTCTCTCTTACAACATTAACAAAAAATGAGGGAGTAGAGCTGGCTTGTCCCTTAAGCAAGCCAAGTGTGTCTACGCCATGCTAGCCAAGATTAAAATCAATTGGTCTGAAATCATTTTCAAAAATATCCTTCATAGCACCACTTTTGTGAATCCCACTTCTCCACTACACCATGGCCACTTTATTACTTATATCTTTGTATCGATCGGAGTAGATATTGAGAGTAAGACCCACTTTGTTGATCCAATGACTTTATTTGATGCGAGTACTCTTAATCACATGAGTCTTCATGTGGATCCTTGTAAGAATTTTGATGACAGCAAAGAAGAAGAACAGGAAGCTCATCCTATGGAGCAAGGCAAAGCCTCATTTACTGAAGACATGCCACCTTACATGCTTGCATTCCGGACAGCCGTAATTTCTAGGCTTGATAAATTGAAGCTTCATGTGAATAGTGTCAAAGATGATCTAATTCAGAGGATCGAGAAATTAAGGGAATTAATAAAGGATTGGCATGATATCACCGACTCTTTTATGGAAGAAGTTAGCGATGAGCTCGAGAAGCTCAAGGAGGAGGTCAAACGTGAGTAATCTCATATCATGTTGGTGCTTTATGTTAATTTGAACAACAAAATGATTTGTAAATTATTTTAATACAATCGTGCTATTCTCATAATTTTATTTCATGTTATGTGAATATGATGTAATATTTTGTACTCAACTATGTTTGGTGTGTTAAGCTTTTGACTTAAATTTGCTATGCTAGCTTATGACTCAAACTTGCTACGTAATTGTTTGTTGAAAGCCATATGTGTAACTAAATTTAGAATTATTTCTTACACTTCTTATGCGAAATTGTTGAGACACCTTAAAAATTGCTCATTTATATTTGTATCATTTTCTTGGTATGAAAAGTCATATTGTTCAATAATTTTTTTCATACACTTGGTATTACAAAATCATATTGTGTTTATCAAACATTTGGTTATTTATTACCAAATTTTTTTCTTGTTTCTTTCTACACAATATTTGTGCATATACACATGAAATAATAAATATTACATAGGTCACTCTTAATTACACGTGGTATAACATTTTTTTGATGTGACAAAGGGGGAGAATGGTTAGTTCACAATGCATGCTATATAAAATATCAGTTGAAATTGAAATGGAAAATAATATGTAACTTGAGCGTATATATTGCTTATTGCTAACTAGCTTTGATGCAGGGGGAGTAGTCTCTCCATAGTAATCATGCATCTCTGCAGGTGGAGCGTTAGTAAATTTTAATTTTCATATTATTTTCATATTTTATATCATTTGTTGTCATCATCAAAAAGGGGGAGAGCGTTGGGAAATTGAGACCCACCCTAGTGGATTTTGATGACGTGCACAAGTGATATACTGAATTACATATGTGTTTCAAGTGTATATAGATTTATATTATAGCCATGAAGATTTTTGAGTGCATTGTGAAGCAAAACGAAGAAGAACGAGCCAAAATCAAAAGTCTACTATCGAGCCCAGAATTGAAGGTGATGAAGACTCTGACACATATAACTAATGAAGATTTAAAAGCAATGAAGAATGGCTCAAGACAAAGAATAAAGAACAAGGCTAGTATAGTGTGTTTGTGTAAGATGTAATGTACAAAATGTTAAAGCCAATTTATATTCATTACACACACGCACAAAATTCTTGAAAAATGTTTTTAAATAGGTTTAATCATATATTATTTAAAACTATTTTTTATAAAATATTTTTGTTATGAATGAGGGAGGCTTTTGGCCTCCCCTCCTTCATTACCCACTCATTGGTCCTCATTATTATGAGTAATGGGGACCCTTGGTCTCCTTGAGGCCCTTCATCTCCCCCTCATTGTTTAATATATAGAGAACCATGGCCTATGGCCATGGTTACTCATTCTATCTCTAAGAAAGCTTATCCCTATTTTTCTCTTGAGTTTGATTACTTTCTAACACGTTATCAGCACATGTTCTTCCTTGAGCAAGAATCCAAGCCTAAAATCCACACCAAGTTGATCCCCTACGCGCAAGGAATCTTTGGTTGCTGCGGCGATTCGTTGGAGTGTTGCGGCATTCTCGAAATTTTCGGGAGCTCGGATTTTTTTTATTTATACGGATCTTTTCTACGGTCGTCCTTAGATCATCGATCTAGAGGTATACTTCATATTCCCGTAGATAAACAATTTATATTTTAGCCATGATTTTTTACAACCTCTTTTTGGCTTGTTTAAAATCTGCTAAATACAATATCTTGCCTTGATAAAATACAATGAAAATAAAATTTTAAATAAAAAAAATATTTTCTGGCTCCCCCGAAGTGGGGAACATTTTCCGGCGGTCGCCCCCCCCACCCACCCACCGACGGGGGGGTCTTCTGTTTCCGGCAGTGCCCCCCCATGACGGGGGGGCGATTGATCGCCACCCCCCCTAGCGGGGGGGTTCTACGGCAGCGTCCCCCCCCCGACGGGGGGGTTCTCGGTCGCCACCCGCCCAGCGGGGGGTTCTCCGGCAGCGCCCCCCCTAATGGGTGGGCCGATCGATCACCACCCCCACCCCCCCCAGCAGGGGGCGTTCTCCGGCAGCTCGCCACCCCCCCCAGCGGGGGGGGGGTTCTCCGGCAGTGCCCCCCGACGGGGGGGTCTCGGTCGCCACCCCCCCAGCGGGGGGGTTCTCCGGCAGCCCCCCCCCCCCCCCGACGGGGGGGTTCTCGGCTGCCACCCCCCCAGCGAGGGGGGTTCTCCGGCAGCGCCCCCCCTGACGGGGGGGCCGATTGATCGCCACCCCCCAGCAGGGGGGGTTCTCCGGCAGCGCCCCCCCCCCCCCCCCCGACGGGGGGGGGGGGGCACGATTGGTCGCCACCCCCCAGCCGGGGGGTTCTTCTCTGTCAGCCACCCCCAGCAGAGGGGGGGCTCTTCTCTATCGCCTTCCCCCCTTGCGGGGCGGCAGTGGGGTCTTTTACTCTGGCTGACGCGTGGGGAGATTTCTGGCCACCGACAATGACCTAAAACATTAACTGATGGGGTGGAAATTGTGGGGACAGACTTAGGGTTTTTGGGATTATTGGTTTTCCCCAACCCAATAGTAGGATTAATTTAATTAAAATTGATTTTTTGTAGTTGGGCCTGCAGCCCCAATTACTTAACGGTTATTATTCTTGCCTACTAAATGATGGCCTTAAGCCAATTACTTAAAGGGACTCTCCTCTATGTAAAATCACAATTAATTTATATTGTCCATTTAAAAAAATTTATTTAAACATCGCTCTTGCAAATTATTATCTATGGTTTACTAGGATTCTATTTTTCAAAATATAACTATCTTAAAGATCCTGAGACCGCTCTGCCGTTAGTCAACTAACCTAACGGTGCATGACGTTTCCACGTGGTCTATGAGATAATTATATTTTCTAGTTTCCTTTACCATATGTTATGCTTAAGATATATGCGTGGTTGTTTATTTTTATGCCCGTAGCATATTTAGAACTGCGTGGATGTTTAAATAAGTAAAAATGTGTTTTTCGGGATCGGCCATTGTATACCTATTTACTTCCCTTGCACTTTTATTTTCTTTTGAGAGAATTTGTAAGTGAGGAAATTTGTATAAAAAGCCAAAGCTCAGTGCAACAGCATATGAAGACTAAGATAATGGGACCCACTTTGGGTTTCTGAAGTTGTATTTTTATTTTCTTTTATGGACTGTAAACGAACTTTGGACTATGTACTTTTTTATTGGGTATCTGGCCGATCCCCGAATCGAGACTTACTGCTTGCAACTTATAACTTACGTCCAGCTGGCACTGCCCCTATCCCTGAAGCCCACCACGTTTCTCCCCAGAAGTGGAAAAACAAGAGGAAGGCTAAAACACTAAAGGGAAAGCTGTAATGAAGCAACCAAGAGGTGCAGCTCCCCAGACAAACAAAAACAATAAGGGAAAAAGAAACTTCACTTGGAAGCGAAAGAACACCGAGCAAGTGTCACTTCCAAAGAAGAACTGTGAGGATAAATGCCATAGATGCGGCATGACTGGCCATTGGTCCAGAAACTGTCGCACTCCTCGCCACCTCCAGGATATATACCAGGCGAGCCAGAAGTCTCTACCTGAAACAAACTTGGCGGCTGTTCAGCCGCCAACAATGTTTGCTGCAAAAGACTTTGAGAACGACGACCTTCTCGATTGAGCATCATCTTTTATCTATGAATTTAGAATTCAATGTATCTTCATCTTTTATTTGCTTTAGTACGAACTTTTATTTTCGAATGAATGTCTACTTTTTCGCTCAAATAAAATTTCGGTTTTGCTTATATAGATGATGTCTGAGTGCCTAGTGGACAGTGCCTCAACGCACACAGTCCTTCGCGATCATTGCTATTTTTTTAGCGTAAATAAATATGACGGTCCTGTTATCACGATTTCAGGACTGTCCTAAATAATCGAAGGATCTGGTGAAGCAATTATATTACTCCCAAATAATACAAGACTTCAAATAAATAATGCATTATTCTCTCCTAAATCAAATAGGAATCTCGTAAGTTTCAAAGATTTCCATTTAAACGGATATCACTTAGAGACCAGAGATGAAAATAAGGTTGAATATCTGATTGTCACTTATCATAAAGATGACCAGAAGATCATTTGTGAGCGATTCAAGGGACTCCCGTCGGGTCTCTACCAAACATACATTCAACCAATAGAAGCCAATATGACTGAGCACCAGACGTGCCAATCACTACCAGAGTTCTAACTCTGGCACAATAGACTTGGTCACCCTGGAACAGCAATGATGCGACACATCATCACTGAATCCCGTGGACACAAATTGAAGAACCTGAAGATTCTTCAAAAGGGTGAATTTCCTTGTCTCCCTTGTTTCAAGGCAAAACTTATAACGAGACCATCCCTCCTGAAAGTGGGATTAGAGTCTCCTGGCTTCCTTGAGAGAATTCATGGTGACATTTGCGGGCCTATTCACCCCGCAAGTGGCCCATTTCGGTACTTCATGGTACTGATTGATGCATCAACCAAATGGTCTTATGTGTGTCTCTTGTCCACCTGCAACCTAGCTTTTCCAAAGCTATTGGCACAAATAATAAGGTTGCGTGCTCATTTTCCCGATAACCATATCAAGAAACTACGTCTTGATAATGCGGGAGAATTTACTATTGGATATGGACGACATGAATACACCCATGAGGGGATGTATGAGGGTATACTGACCTCAGATGTCGCGTGCACGAAAGCGCGCACGAAGGGAACCTTTTCTCGTGTGAAAAGGACCACTCGATAAGTGGAAAAAGCCACTCGATAAGTGGAAAAAGTCACTTTATAAGTGCATAAAGGCACTTGATAAGTGAATGAAGAAGAGTATAAATGAATGTACTAATATAGGCTAATAAGCTTATAATTGGTTATTTCCTACAATAACCACCCCTAAAGCCTATAAATAGGACCCCAAGGGTAAGGCATTCATTCCACATTTTTCCATGCCATAAGTTTGCATAAGGCATCTTATGTTCTTCTTCTCCCTTCCATTAAAATCCTCTTCTAAATAGAGATTTAGGCGGTGAAACTCTGCTTCGATCCTCCGTGACGAAGTACCGACCGTTGTGGCGAATCCGAGGGCGAAGTTCCGAGATTACGGTGCCGCGTACGCAAGCGTAAGTCTCTACTTCATTATTCGATCCTAACGTCCTTGTTTTGTCAGGATCCGACATTGGTATCAGAGCCATACGGGTTCGCCCCGGTCAAACCATCGCACCGTCGAACCGATGAACGAGGCGTTGTCTTTTTCACGAATGGGTATCCTACCATTATGGATATGGTAGGAACACTTCGTGACGGAGAGAACGCAGCGGTTGTTCTTTTCACGTTAGGGTCTCCTACCATTACGGATATGGCAGGAACTCTCCGTGACGGGAAGAACCGACCGTTCATATCGTCAAGCTCGCACTCTTCATGGATGCTGAGTCTCCATTCATAGGGAATGTGAACTCTCTTCATGTGGAGCGTGTAGTTTGCGAATTTTAGAGTATGTTATTTCTTCATTTTGGCACACGGCCATTAGAGAATAACTACTTTCTCGACGAACGGGTGCTTCATCGACGAACGGGTGCTTCATCGAAGAAGACGACGGTGGTTATTCCCATCGGAGAAGATGACCTTTGGTACATGATCACCAAGGCCAAATGGGCTATGGAGGCAATGCATCCCCCCTCCCCATGCGGAGGGGGTTGGCTACGGCCAAATGACAACGAAAACCACCCCGTCGAGGGGGAGGAGTGCATGCGGCCAACCCCATAAAAGGGGGAGGCCGGCCATGGCCAAAGGGGCCAAGGCCGGGCCAGGGCCGGCCCTGGCGCGCCTCGGCCAGGGCCAGAAGGCCCTGGCCGTGGCCAGGGCAGGAGCCCTGGCCTCGGCCAGGGCCTGGCCGGCCTCTGGCCGAGGCCAAGCCAGGGCCAGGGGGCCCTTGGCCAGCCTCGGCCAGGCCAGAGCCAGAGGCCAGAGCCTCTGGCCGGCCTCTGGCCAAGGCCAGGCTAGGGCCAGAGGGCCCTGGTCGGCCCTGGAAAAGGCCAGGGCCGCCCCCTGGCCGGCCCTGGCCTCTGCCAGGGCCACAGTCGGCCCTGGCAGTGGCCGGGGCCAGGCCAAGGCCAGCCCGACCACTGCCGGTCCCGGTCACGGCCAGTGCCGAGCCCCGGTCGAGCCCAGTTTCGAGCCCCAGTTGACCCTGTATTTGGCGGGGGGGGTTTGCATGAATGTGACATGCATGGGTAGCCCATACGGGGCGGACGACAGTCGTCATGCGGCAAAATTCTCCTATAGAGGGGGGAAGCGACTGAATCCATACGGGAGCCGGCGACGATGGCTTGCAGAAAAATCCCCATATGGGGGATCCGGCCCTGGCACGGCTACGGCTTATCCCTGGCAAATGGCCAGGAAATGCCGAATATTTCGCTAGTATCGTAAGGGTACTAGGTTGAAATATACAATTTTGATAAATACGTTTTCATACGTTTTTAAAAATACGTTTTCAAAAAAGCTTTTCCGCTGCAAAGTACTATAAGAGTAGTTTTATTTGATAAAGTGATGGGGAAATACTGAAAGTTACTCTAGATGGTGATTGGAAACGTAGTGACCTTTCCGATTCTAGGGTAACATCTTCAATATTTTTCGAAAGTAACTTATCAAATTATAAATAGCATTCCAAGTGGGAGTTGAAATTAGAACTATCCAAATGGGATATTCTATTAACATTTCAAGTGGGAATTATATTTTAAGAATTTTTAATGCAATGATTTTGATCAAACATTCGGTTTTTTTTCTTTTGCAGCATTTTAAAAGTAAAATGTCTTCCGCTTCAAAGAATATCGTCGCTGAGTTAAACAGAGGTGAAAAACTCAACGGCGATAATTACAAACTATGGTCCATCAAGATACAATACATTCTAGAGGAGCAAGAAGTGCTCGAAACTCTAAAGAACGTAATGATTGAACCCGAGTTGGGCACTACGGCCCAACACAGACGAGACAAGGAAGCTTTTGATGCTTGGTCTCGGAAGAATAAGATAGCTCGCATTACGTTATTGAGCAGTATGGCCGATGACATAATGCGCATCTTCCGAGAGCATGACCTAGCCATGGACATATGGTCCAATCTAGAGGAGAAGTTTGGTGGCACATCGGTGTCCAAACTTCGCGCCTTAACTATAAGATTCGATTCATACAAGAAATGTCCAGATCATTCCATGGGGAAACATCTGCGACATATGGCGAATCTAATCTCAGAGTTAAAGGATGCAGGTCATGTGCTCACTGATGAGCAACAAATCCAAGCAGTCATACGTTCCCTACCAAATGGGTGGGACCAAATGAAGATGCATCTCACTCATAATGAGAGCATCAAGACCTTCAGCGATGTTTCTAAGCACCTCGAGTTAGAGGAAGAGCGGCTTGCGGCTGCCAAGCCAAGTGCAGAAGTGCACATGGTTGCTAGTTCCTCACACGGGGGAAAGAAACGGAAAGATCGTTCGAAGTCTACTAATGAACGTAATAAGCAACCTGAGTCTACCAAGAAACCCAAACATAAGGGTGGGCACAAGAAATGGCACAAGAAGAAAGACTTGAAGAGGATCAAGTGCTTCAAGTGCAACAAGCTCGGTCACTATGCTCGTTCGTGTATGAGTGGAAGCGACGAGGTAACTTGTAATTATGCTAGTTACATATGTGTTTCTAGTTCAATATTTCTTGTGGAATCTAATCCATTTTGTATAATTGATTCAGGTTCCACCGACCACATAGCAAGGGACAGACGGTCATTAGTGGAGTATCACCGGATACCCCAAGGAACGAAGTGGATCTATGTAGGAAACAACACACGTGTTGAAGTGAAAGGCGTTGGGACTTGCAAGCTAGTCTTGGACAACGGCCGCACTCTCCTACTTCATGATGTTCTCTTCGCTCCAGATATTCGAAGGAATATAATATCTGTGGTCGTGTTAATGGGTCTTGGGTATAACTGGTTATTTCATGATTGTAAAGTAGACTTGTTTTGTAATAATTCCTTAATTGGCACTGGGTATGTATTCAAAGGATTTATTGTATTAAATACAATGTATGACTCTTCATTTTGTAATGAAAATTTCCTTATTACAAATTCTTCGACTTATGAGTCTGATATAATTTGTTGGCATGCAAGGCTTGGTCACATTGGACCAACACGAATGGATAGACTTGTCAAATGTGGCCTTCTATCCAATGTTTCAAAGGTTGAAATGTTGACCTGCGAACATTGCCTTGTAGGGAAATCTTGTCGTAAGCCGTTTGGAACCGGTACAAGGGCCGAGTTTCCATTACAGCTCATCCATTCGGACATATGTGGTCCGATGAATGTCAAGACAAGACGCGGGAAGTCCTATTTCATCACTTTTATTGATGACTTCACCCGATTCGGTCATATCTATTTGATATCCCACAAAAGTGAAGCATTAACCTGCTTTAAAAACTATATGAGTTTGGTAGAGAATCAATTAGATCGCAAGATTAAGGTCTTATGAACCGATAGGGGCGGTGAATATCAATCAACAAGTTTTAAGGAACTTTGTGATGAAAAGGGCATAGTACATCAGGTAACTATGCCTTATACTCCTCAACAAAATGGTGTTGCTGAAAGGAGAAATAGGACTTTAATGGAAATGGTCCGTTCAATGATGGCGCAAGCTAACTTGCCAATCACTTTTTGGGGTGATGCATTATTAACGGCCACTTTCATTTTGAACCGCGTACCCTCAAAATCAGTTAGCTCCACTCCTTATGAGTTGTTGAACCAAAAGTCTCCTGACTTAAACATTTTAAAACCATGGGGATGTGCATCCTACGCACATATTTCCTCTCATAAGTATGGAAAACTTGGGCCAAGGGGAAGGAAATGTATGTTTATACGATACGCAGAAAACTCCAAAGGTTATGTTTTTGTAAGTCAGGAAGACAATGGAGGTCTAATTGAGTTTGAGTCGAGGGATGTCACTTTCTTGGAAAATGAGTTTCCAAGACAGGGCGAGATAAGTCAGGACTTATCTCTATTTGAGATTAATGATCAAGAAGGATTACCTCATTCGAGTGGGAGAATTCTTGGTGAAGAAGAAAATACGTTTCAAACTTCACCAATGGATGATATGAATGACACTAATCCTATTCCATACGGGAATAATGATCCAAGTGGGAGCATTTCTAACGACATTCCAAGTGGGAGTGATATTAGAATTGATCTAAATTCGAGTCAACAAAGACTTGAAGAATCTCAAATACGACGTAGTAGTCGTACAAGGTTGGCTCCTCTAAGATTTGAGGATGAATTTCCGCAAACCTTTATGACTTTACTACAAGATGATGACGAGCCTGCTACTTTCAAACAGGCCGTATCATGCCCTGCTAAAGACAAATGGATGGAAGCGATGAAGGAAGAGTTGGAATCCATGAAAGTTAACCAAGTCTGGGACTTAGTTGACTTACCCAGAGGACGTAGAGCTATTGGGAACAAATGGGTTCTCAAGATCAAGCATAAGGCTGATGGCTCTATAGACAGATATAAAGCTCGCCTTGTCGCGAAAGGTTTTACGCAACAGGAATGGATAGACTACGAAGAGACCTTCTCACCTGTTGTTCGTTTTACCTCGATTCGTCTGATTCTGGCTATGGTAGCTTGCTTAGACCTCGAATTACATCAGATGGATGTAAAGACTGCATTTCTCAATGGAGAATTGGACGAGGAGATCTATATGGAACAACCAACAGGGTTTGTAAAAGAAGGAAACAAACATAAGGTTTGTAAACTTCGTAAGTCCATATATGGTCTTAAACAATCCTCGAGGCAATGGTATATACGATTTCAAGAAGTTGTCTTATCAAATGGTTTTTCCATGCTTGATGAAGACAACTGCGTATATATCAAGAGGTTTAAGAGCAAGTACGTTATTATGTCTCTATATGTAGATGACATTTTAATAGCCGGAAATGACAAGGGCTTTGTGATGGATATCAAGGCTTGGCTTTCATCAGTTTTTGAGATGAAAGACATGGGAGAAGCCGCATATATCCTTGGAGTTAAGATTTCAAGGAATCGTTTGAAGAAACTTCTTTCTCTTTCACAAGAGACTTATATAAAGAAGGTTTTAGAACGTTTTAATATGCAGGACTGCAAGTCCATTGATACTCCTATAAGCAAGTGCGACAATTTATGTCTGAAATCATGTCCAAAGAACCAAAAGGAAAAGGATATTATGGAAAAAGTTCCATATTCCAGTGCAGTTGGTAGTCTTATGTACGCTATGATGTGTACAAGACCGGACATCTGTTTTGCCGTTGGAATGGTAAGTCGTTACCAATCCAATCCAGGGCAAGTACACTGGAAAGCGGTTAAGAGGATATTGCGGTATCTTAAAGGAACTGCAGACTATGCTTTATGCTATCAAGGAGATGCCTTGAGGCTCGAAGGCTACACTGATGCTGATTGGGCGGATGATCTCGATGAGCGACGATCGACCTCAGGATATGTTTTTCTACTCGGATCTGGTGCAATATCCTGGAGTAGCAAGAAACAATCCTGCATCACACTTTCAACTATGGAAGCCGAGTTTGTAGCATTTAGCATGGCAGTCCAAGAGGTTGTTTGGCTTAGGAAGTTCTTAGACAGTCTAATTGATGCAAGTGACTCAGGTGCTGTACCTATACACAGCGACAGTCAAGCTTCTATAGCCTATGTCAAAGATCCTAAATTCCATTGTAAGACCAAACACATAGATATCCGCTACAAATTTGCAAAAGACTATGATAAGACCAAGAAGGTAGACATAAGGTACATATCTACGCATGATTGATAGCGGATCCGCTTACGAAGGCGATCCCCAGAGATGTGTTTTACAAACACTTATCATCTCAAGGATTGCGTAAGAGCTGAGTTGTACCAATGTAAATTCCCATGTCTGTAAATGATCAAATTCAATAAAAGAATAAGTTCTTTTCAACATTGCATATGAAATTTTAAGAAATGTTTGTGTACATTTTTGAAATCTCAGCTAGATTTTCTAGTATGTCGGACAGATTGAGGTTGGCTCTCTCACATGAGCAACCGCCTTTATTATATCAGACGGATAAAATAAAGATGAGACCTGTTTAAAGTCAAAATCATCAGACGGATGATTTAGAGTCATGACTTAAACAAAATGGTCGTATAAAAGATCTACATCATATGGATGCTTACAAAAGATCTAAAAGGATTTTTTGAAATCCTACCTGTCTTATGCGGGATGTGGGTCCAGAAGATTATTTGAGTAGCAAAATGGACTCAAAATCAGACATTATGGTGTCTGATCATCATCCTTACAACATCATTAAGACATACGCTCCCTGGGAAAGGAGTGATGTTGTAATACGTATTCATACTACGTATGCATTTTGACCATTGGGTTAGAATAGTAATTGTGTTTACTATTATGTGAGACCCAAAGACCACATGGGTCTTAACTCGTTACCCTTATGGACTATAATTGGTTCCTTAAGATTTGACTGGGTGATTGCTATCTTAGCATGTTGCTTATGGACTATGGTTAATTCGGTCCGGAGGGGCATGTTAGAAAAGCGAGTCAAGTCAAGATCAAAAGGATCGCAAGAAGAGGAAGATTAATTTCATATTCACAGTTGGACTTTACAGATTCAAAGCTGGCCAGCCAATTGTAATCCAGATGTGATTCAATTGTTGAATACAAAGTATAAGAAATATGAAGAAATAATCTAGGGTAAAGCATGCGTTGATCTACTCAACGTTGCACCTCGAGGGGTGTTGTGTATCTCTAACAAGTGCACAACAGCGGACTCTATGCGCATGATGGTCACACGGCCTATTTCTCGGTATGATAAACAGAAGAGTAAAAGGAAAGATGTTTCCTTACAATTCCCTCAAGTGTGAGTGGGAGATGTTGGATATGGACGACATGAATACACCCATGAGGGGATGTATGAGGGTATACGGATGTCGCGTGCACGAAAGCGTGCACGAAGGGAACCTTTTCTCGTGTGAAAAGGACCACTCGATAAGTGGAAAAAGCCACTCGATAAGTGAAAAAAGTCACTTTATAAGTGAATAAAGGCACTTGATAAGTGAATGAAGAAGAGATTAAATGAATGTGCTAATATAGGCTAATAAGCTTATAATTGGTTATTTCCTACAATAACCACCCCTAAAGCCTATAAATAGGACCCAAGGGTAAGGCATTCATTCCACATTTTTCCATGCCATAAGTTTGCATAAGGCATCTTATATTCTTCTTCTCCCTTCCATTAAAATCCTCTTCTAAATAGAGATTTAGGCGGTGAAACTTTGCTTCGATACTCCGTGACGAAGTACCGACCGTTGTGGCGAATCCGAGGGCAAAGTTCCGAGATTACGGTACCGCGTACGCAAGCGTAAGTCTCTACTTCATTATTCGATCCTAACGTCCTTGTTTTGTCAGGATCCGACATTTACTTCACAAGTCTTTGAAGACTATTGCCGGGCAACGGGTATTGGAGTTGAACATCTTGTAGCACATGTTCACACCCAAAATGGATTAGCTGAGTCCCTTATAAAGAGACTCCAATGGATTGGACGTCCATTGCTTATGCAATCCCAGTTGCCGGTGGATGCTTGGGGGCATGCTATTTTACATGCCGCATCACTTATTAGGATAAGACCCTCTGGAGGTCATACTTTATCCCCGATGCAACTAACATATGGCGCACCTCCTGATATCTCTCATTTGAGAGTGTTTGATTGTGCGGTATATGTCTCAATAGCACCACCTCAGAGGACCAAAATGGGTCATCAGCGTCGTCTAGGTATATATATTGGGTTTGATTCACCCTCTATTATCAGATACCTTGAACCCCTGACGGGTGACGCATTCAAGGCACGTTTTGCTGACTGTGAATTTAATGAGAAAATTTTTCCTAAACTGGGCACACAGTCTAAGAAGCCAGAAGCTCCTGAGACCATTAGTTGGGACCAGAAGTCTTTGTCACTATATGATCTGCGTACTAATCTGTGTGAAGATGAGATCTTGAAGATCCTTCACATCCAGAATACAGTACATCTTTTGCCGGATAAATTCACGGACAACCATAAGATTGTCCGTTCACACGTCCCTGCTGCCAATACGCCAGCTAGGATTGACATCCCCATAGATGGATGCAATCCACCGGCAGCAGAAGTGGTTGTACCTCAAATGAAAAGAGGACACCCACCAGGTTCAAAAGATAAAGTTCCTCGAAAGAGGAAGACTCCTGGAGATACTAAGATTATCCCTCCACAGGATGCTGAGCTCAGACCAGCTATTTCTACCCTCCTGATTTCCCCAGCAGAGGAAACAATAGTAGAAACATCATTAAATTTTGTACGTACGAGAGAAGTACTGGACAGAAATAGCATAGTCGTCGTCGACGATTTTGCGTTCGATATTGCCGTTCACGTCACTGAATATGACGATGACGTCGAACCACGATCTCTAGTGGAATGTAAACGCAGAGATGATTGGTCAAAGTGGGACGAGGCAATAAGAGTAGAGCTGGACTCACTCTTGAAATGCAAAGTCTTTGGACCAGTAGTCCAAACACCAGTAGGTGTAAAGTTTGTGGGATATAAGTGGGTTTTTATAAGAAAAAGAGATGAAAATATTGTGATCGTTCGCTATAAAGCATGCCTTGTAGCCCAGGGATTTTCCCAAAGACCGGGGATTGATTACGAAGATACGTATTCCCCGGTCATGGATTCGATCACATTCTGATTTTTAATAAGCCTAACTTCTCTGGAAAGCCTAGAAATGCAGCTCATTGACGTTGTGACTGCATATCTATATGGCGATATAGATAAAAATATCTGTATGAGACTTCCTGATGGGTTTAATCTACCCCCAGAGATGAAAGAGATGCCTCGGGACGTATTCTCTGTAAGGCTACATAGATCATTTTATGGTCTAAAACAATCGGACAAGATGTGGTATAACAGACTTAGTGATTTCCTTGCACATCAAGGATTCACGAATAATGAATTCTGCCCGTGTATCTTTATCAAAAGAACGGGAACAGGATTCGTCATCATAGCTGTATATGTAGATGACTTAAATCTCATAGGATCTCCTGCAGAGATCAATGAGATATCTGAAAGCCTAAAACATACTTTTGAAATGAAAGACCTAGGCAAAACAAAGTATTGTCTTGGCTTACAGATAGAACACCTAAGAGGTGGAATCCTATTACACCAATCTAATTATACAAAGAAACTTCTACGCAAGTTTCATATAGATAAATGTCATCTTTAGGTACTCCTATGGTCGTAAGATCACTAGATGTACATAAGGACCCCTTCCGGCCACTGGAAGAGGGGGAGGAGATACTGGGTCCTGAAGTACCCTACTAGCCTCTCTTTCCTTAAGCATCAGCCCTTCTTCAATCGAGGAGATAGGGGTCCCGCCAGTAAGAACTCTCGATAAGGCGCCTTAATTTCTGTGCTCAGTATCCAATTTCAATGCGCTATCACTACCTCAATGCAATTAAGTATGCAGAAGCTTCACCATCGACCCAGAAAAAAGTAGCAAAGGGAGTTTCAGCAGCATCCAGTGGATCAGCGTCAGAGGCGGAAGCATTTCAGATCCAATTGACCCAGTAGAAATGTGGATACAACTGCATCTAAGCTAATGTAAGTTGTTGATTCAGCTCAGTAGTTGACCCAGCCAGAGCACCAATTGAACCATTCCCCTCAGTGCCGTTGGAGCACTTCTATATCTGGCTAACTGTACGTGTCCCAATATAGCGTTTACAGTTAATCTTCTAGCCAGACACAGTGCAGCGCCCAAAAAGCGCCACTGGAACGGAGTAAAGCATCTTCTGCGATACCTCCAGGGATCCATTGATTTTGGACTTTACTACCAGAGAGGTGCATCCCCCAAATTATTTGATTATGCTGATGCATGTTATCTCTCAGATCCGCACACGGCAAAATCCCAAATAGGTTTTTTTTTACCTACGGAGGTACTGCTATCTCCTGGAGATCGGTAAAGCAAACCACAACAGCCACATCATCCAACCATTCAGAGCTCATTACGATCCATGAAGCAAGCAGAGAGTGTTATTGGCTACGATCCGTCGTCCAACACATTCTTCAATCTACTGGCCTAAAGACAGGTGATTTGGAGTATACCGTCATGTTTGAAGACAACGCTGCATGCATTGCTCAACTTCAAAAGGGCTACATCAAGGGCACCAGAACGAAGCACATATCTCCCAAGTTTTTCTGGACACATGAGCTAAAGGTGGACAAGCAGATCGAAGTTCAGCAGATACAGTCCTGCAACAACTTAGCTGATCTTTTTACTAAGTCTTTGCCCAAATGTACTTTTGTAATGCTTGTAAAGAGCATTGGTATGCGACAATTAAAAGACCTGCAAGCCTGAAGCTTGTACGGATCAGGGGGAGTAACCTGTGGGTTGCACTCTTTTTCCTTAAGCTGTTGGGTTTTCCCACTGGGTTTTCCACAGCTAAGGTTTTAACGAGGCAAACACACTTACTCTGGATCCAGAAGTATCCACCCCTCTTTGCCTTAGATACTGAGACCAAAGTGATGAATGGGTAAGGGGGAGTGTTATGAATGAGGGAGGCTTTTGGCCTCCCCTCCTTCATTACCCACTCATTGGTCCCCATTACTATGAATAATGGGGACCCTTGGTCTCCTTGAGGCCCTTCATCTCCCCCTCATTGTTTAATATATAGAGAACCATGGCCTATGGCCATGGTTACTCATTCTATCTCTAAGAAAGCTTATCCCTATTTTTCTCTTGAGTTTGATTACTTTCTAACAATTTTCAAGTATTTTGAGTATGAAAACTCTTGTGTCAAATTATAACCGACTATCCTCACCAGATAACCGACTACTGGCAGGAAGATTTTTTGTCAAAACTTACTGTCAAAATAATAGCTGACTATCCTCAGGAATAGCCGAATATCTGGGTCAACTTTGACAGTTTTGACAGTTTTGATTTGAATTTAGCTAGTCGTTAACTAGCCGTTAGAGGAGACTTTTTGAGTAGATTTTAAGCTGATTTTAAGCCAATATTTCCCTATAAATAGTTATGATTTCAGAATTTTTTAACACATCATATTCTATTGAAAAAGAAATTTGCTCTTGTGCTAAAAGTTCTCAAGCTCTAAATTATCGTTCTTCAATTTTCAATGGCTACTGATTTTATTTCTTTTGTGCTAAAGTTTTAAAGATTTTTTCAGTTTCATTTTTAGCCTTTCAGTAGTTCTTGTTTTAATTTGATCTCCAAGCCTTAAAAGTTTTTCTTTGAGATTCAAATTGCAAGACTATCATCTTTTTAATCTTTGCGATTTTAGATTCATATCTTTTTAAAGATTAAAAGTCTTGGATATTGATCTCTAAAAGCCCAAGTGCTAATATCTAGAAGATCAAATTCAAGTTATTTCCTTTGACCAATTTGTGATTATTTATATCCTTTATTTGATCAAAAGGGTTTTCGCTTTCTTTTTAGCCACAATATTCACAAATATATACATTGGCTATAGGAAATCTTGTACTTTATTTTCATGTTTTTTGAGAAGTCTTTTGAGAAGATTTGAGTTGTAATTCATGTATTATAAAAGGGAAGTTGTGTTGGAAACTCTAGTTGGTGGTAACTAGGTGCTTGTGTGGAAATCCTAGTTGGTTGTAACTATGTGTTGGAAATTCCTAACGAGTGAAGCTAGGTGCTTGTATTGCGTGTTGCAATATATTGGGTAAAATCCCAAAGTGAGTATGGGACTGGACGTATGCCAAGCTTGGGCCGAACCAGGATAAAATTATTTGTGTTTGCGTTATGATCTCTCTGTGACTTATTATTTATCGATTGAATCTTTTATTTCTGCTCCATCTTTTATTCAAGCATAATATTTTTGTTGATTAAGTACAAATTCGAGGCAACTCAATTTGAGACTTAGGCAACTCGTATAAGGATTTTTATTTTTGCAAATAAATTTATTATTTGTGACAGTTCTGTTCATCCCCCCTTCTAGTGTTGTCTGCCATCCATAGGGATCTTACATTATCATGCACCACGGGAGTGTGGGGGTAAGAGAATACTCTTAGATTAGACGACCTCACCTTATGGTGATTCCCCTAGTCACGCAACGAATTTATACTCGTGCTCAATCTACATTTGGGTGATACATAACCCTAGATTCCATTTTTTTCTATTGTTTCCCCCTATTCTATACAAACTTCACTTATCACTCACGTAGCTAAACCACGACTTAGGATTGAGCTAGTACTCAATTACCTAACCTCTATGCGGGCAACCTGTTAGCGCTACGACAATAGCCGTGCACGTGCGGTTATAAGTGTAAAACTACTAACAACCGTCTTTGGTGAGAAAAAATAAGGAGGAGCTTATATCCTACAAGATAGACCTGAATGAATTAAGAGACTCTCTATTCACCCAAGAGACACTTGAACAAATTTACGCTGGAACTTATGGCTGCCTCGTTTGGGCAAGTTTAATTAAGTTGAAATCATTAGTATCACATCACTATTTATCAAGAAGTCAAGTAACTACATCGCATACATGATGTCATCCAATGTCAGGCTTTCTCCATGAGCCTTCTTGAATCTATGCAAGATTGGTTTAATATAATACCAATCAGGATGATGTCAAACTTCAATGAACTAGTGACCATCTTTGTGTAGGAATTCATATCCATCAAGAGAAGAAAGAAGTCTTTTGTATATATGGTGAGTATACAGTAGTAAAAGGGAGAGTACCGGGAGAGTATCTGAAGAAGTAGAACAATATAATGCTTGAGATAAATGATGTTAGCCTGGAATTGGCTCTATCCTAGCCCACCATAACCAAAAAAAAAACTCTTGTCCCAACTCTTTATCAACCTCATAATCACACGATTAAACAACATCAAAACATTCTTACAGTGATTGGACAATACTATGAGATAAAATCATAACTGTTGTGAGTTGAGGGATGCCTTTGCCCTCCCTCCCCTCATCATCTCACCATTACTTCCCACTAATTGTAGTGAGGAGTCACTTGGACTCCTAAACCCCCAATATGAGAATGATATATAGAGAGCCATGGCTTATGCCATGGCTACTCCTAATCTTAGATTGGTTTTCATCTTGGAGTTTATAACACGTTATCAGCACTTCAGCTCTCAATTCTTTGAGCTTTTTCTCCCGTATCCCCTCAAATTTAACCCTCTACGCGCTAAGCAATCTATTTGTTGCAGCGATCCGGCTTGCAACAAACCGTTGCGGCGAACCGTTGCAAGGATTTTTTGGGCATATCGGGAGCGTGACTATCTACGGATTTTTCTTATCACGATCGTCCCTAGATCTTTGATCTAGAGGTAACTTTTTCGATCCCGTAGATACTTACAAAATATTGTAAGCTAAGACTATTCCTTACACACCACTCTCAAATTTAAAATGGATCGGCCTTGTGTTTGGAAGCCAGATTAGAGTAGAACCGGTCATATTTGAGAAGTACTGACACTTCGATACTATACGAGATTTAGATATAGTAGCATGTGTACATGATTATTTTATATTGGCAAGTCAGATGGTTGGCTATAGTTTACGCTATATATGGTGCACGATTTTCATTTTAATCAAATAGTGATTGACACAAGTTTGTGTGAACTTGGAAATTTACCAATTGGATTAATGGACTAATGGGCCACATCGATTTCAGAGTCATCCAAGTTAATGCCATTAAGAACAAATTCAACTGGACCAAGGGTCTGGGGGTCAAATCAATTCGTATCTAGGCCCAAATTCATGTTAATTAGCTAAAATGTTTCATTATGTTAATGGACAATGGGGCACATTCAATTTGTAAGTGGGCCCAAGTTCATATTAATTAGGAACATTTTCGATTAGATTAATGGACAACGGGCCTAATCAAAACTCAGGCACCTTAGCCCATTCAAATAGAATAACTTGACATGACTGCCATTTCGGGCGGGTACTGCTCAGGCATCCACCGATATTTTAGACATGATCCGGCGGACCGGCTCTGCCATTTCGGGCTGTGTCTGTTCGCCGCCTTCCCCGACAGGTGGGGGACCCTGCACCGCCCCCCGGCAGGGGAGGCCTCTGTCTGCCACAACCCCCTGGCAGTGGGGACCTTTGTGTGTCTTACTCCGACGGCTCCAAGATATTTTACATAAATAGGGGAGATGGGGGGCACGATCTGGAAGATGAGGGGTTGGGGACTTTTTGTTTTCCTTAACCCTAAAAAAATTTGTTATTTAGGCATCATGCAAAATTAAGCCTAGAATATTGCAGCCCAAATCTTATTACTAAATTGGTTTGGCTGTTTATTGGTCCTGAAGCCTAGTTCATAACACTGATAATTAAAATAAGTTTAATTTTGCTTATGGGCATGCAGTCCATATTACAACAATAATTTATTTTGTCTGTTTATTTGGGCCAGAAGCCTAGATAATCAAATTGCTAATATTATGTAAAACTTCTCTCTTGCATTGTTAATTATTTATGGATTTTTAGGATTTTTCAAAATATAATTATCTTAAGGATCCAGCGACCGCTCTACCGTTAGTCATCTAACCTAACGGTGTATGACGTCTCTCCGTGGTCCGAGAGAATATTATATTTTATAGTTTCTGTTTCCATATTATATATGCCTGAGTTATATGCGTGGTTGTTTCTTTGTGCATGTAGCATATTTAAAACTGCGTGGATGTTTATATAAGTTAAAATGTGTTTTGGGATTGGACAGTTTGATACCTTTAATTTCCTTGCACTTTTATTTTCTTTAGAGAGAATTTGTAAGTGAGGATTTTATGTATAAATGCCAAAGACCGGTGTACCAATATATGAAGACAGAGGTGAAATTTGCAAAAGATAAGGACCCCTTCTGGGTTTCCAACTTGTATTTTTCTTTTCTTTATGAACTGTAAATCGGACTTTGGACTTTTGTACGTTTTGAGTATCTGGCCGATCCCCACATTTTACTTATTTTATTCTTTATGCATGAATTTACATTTTAATTAATTCATGCTTATTTTAAATTGCATAGATAAATGGCAAAATTGGCAAGCGTCGATTTCGAGGTTCTTGATGCTGCAGGAAAGAATTACCAAAGTTGGCGAGTCTACCTGAAGTTCCACTTGCATTCGATGGCACTTCTCCACTCTATTTTGGCCCCCGCAGTGGCCGAGACACCTGCTAGCAGTGCCCCTGAAGAGGCACAACCATCTAGCAGTTCTCCTACCGTAGTCTCCGACATAGATAAGGCGAAATCCATTATCTATATCAGGAGACACATAGATCGGACCTTAAAGGCTGAATACTTAACGGTGGAAGAGCTATTGGAGTTGTGGCAAGCGCTGGAAGCACGTTATAAACATCAAATCGATGTAATATTACCATGTGCCAGTTATGAGTGGAAAACCCTTAGACTTTAGGACTATAAGTCTGTTGCTGAGTATAACTCTGTACTTCATAATATCACCTCACGCCTGAAGTTGTGCGGTGAAAAAGTGACTGAGCATCGCATGTTGGAAAAGACATTTACCTCGTTTCACAAGAAAGATACAATCCTCATGCAGCAATATCGCGAACGCAACTTCACGAAGTTCTCTGATTTGATCTCTTGCCTTCTTAGGGCAGAGCAGAATAGAGATTTACTGCTTGTCACCAATAATCTGCGCCCGGCTGGTACTGTCCATATCCCTAAAGCCCACAATGTTTCTCCCCAGAAGTGGAAAAACAAGAAGAATGCTAGAAAGAACAAAGGGAAAGCTGTAATGAAGCCCCTCCAGATCAATAACAACAACAAAGGGAGGAGAAACCTCTCTTGGAAGCATAAGAACGTTGATCCAGTGTCAATTCCTAGGAAGACCTGGGAGGATAAATGTCATAGATGTGGCATGACTGGACATTGTCCAGAAACTGTCGCACTCCTCGCCACCTCCAGGATCTGTATCAGGCGAGCCTGAAGCCTCCCCTTGAAACAAGATTTTAAATTTAAACTCTGACCAAGTTCACTGCACAAGACTTCGAGAATGACGATCTGCACAATTGAGCCATATCTTTATATCTAAGATTTTAAATTTATATAGCTTCGTCTGTAGTTTGCTTTGAATGGACTTTAGTTTGAATTACTCAAATAAATTTCCACTTTGCATTAATATAGATGAAATGTGATATATTGTGGAAAGTGCATCGATGCACTGATAAAGCATTTAAATTGCTCCCACATACAACGAGACTAAAAGATGCATTTTTCTCTCCTAATTCATAGTGTAATCTCCCAAGTTTCAAGTATATTTCGTTTAAACGAACATAACTTGGAAACTGTGGATAATAAATAGTGAATATATTTATGTAACTCGTCAAAAGGATGGCCAGAAGACCATCTACGCACGATTCGTTGAACCCCCGTCGGGCCCCTATCATTACAGATATTCATCCTATAGAAAGCCAACTTGACTGAGCACCAGAAGTGCCTTTCATTGCTAGAGTTTAAAACTCTGGCAAAATGGAATTGGTCATCTTGGATCAGCGATGATGGACGCATCATCAACTGAATCCATTGGAGAACCTGAAGATTCTTCAAAAGATTGAGTTTCCTTGTCCCCCTTTGTCGTAAGGGAAAACTTATAGAGAGACCTTCCCTCCTGAAAGTGGGATTAGTCTCATGGCTTCATTGAGAGAATACATGGTGACCTGTGCGGGCCTATTTATCCCGCAAGTGGCCCATTTTCGGTACTTCATTGTACTGATAGATGCATCTACTAGATGGTCTTATGTGTGCCTTTATATTCACTCGCAACCTAGCTTTCTCAAAAGCTTATAATGTGGGTGAATTCACTACGCATATTTTGAAGACTTCTGACAAGCAACTGACATTGAAATTGAACATCCTGTAGCATGTTCATACTCAGAATGGGTTATCAGAGTCTCTAGTAAAGAGACTCCAATGGATTTCACGTCCATTGTTAAATCCCAGTTGCTTGTTGATGTTTAGGGACCAACATACTGCATTTCGCATCGCTTATCACGATATGGCCCTCTTGTGGTCATATCTTATTGCTGATGCCGCTTGCTTATGGTTTACCACCAAGTCTTGATAACTGTGAATTTGATGAGAAAAGTCTCATTGAAATAGGCACGCAGTCTAAAGAAGCCTGAAGCTTCTGAGACCATATCATGGGACACAAAAGTCCTAATCTCGTTATGATCCGCATACTTTTTCTGTGTGAAGATGAGATCCAGAAGATCCTTCACATTCAGACTAAAGTACATCAATTGCCAGATAAATTTACGGACAAACAGAAGATTGTTCGTTTACACGTCCCTGCTGCCAACACGTCAGCTAGGATTGACATTCCCAAAGATGGATGCAATCCACCGGCAACAGAATTAGCTGTACCTCAATTGAAAAGAGGACGCCCACCAGGTTCAAAATATAAAGTTCCTCGAAAGAGGAAGATTCCTGGATATATTAAAATGATCCCTCCACAGGATGCTGAGCTCAGACCAGCAACCTTTCCCCTCCTAATTTCCCCTGCAGAGGAAACAACATGAGAAAAATCATTATATTACGTACGTACTGGAGAGGTACTGGACAGAAATAGCATAGTCGTCGACGACGGTTTTACTTTCGCTATTGTCGTTCACATCGCTGAATATGACGATGAGGTCAACCCACTTTTCTATAGCATAAACGCGTAGATTGGCCAAAGTGGGACGAGACAATAAGAGTAGAGCTGGACTCACTCTTGAAAAGCAAAGTCTTTGGACCAGTAGTCCATACACTTGAATGTGTAAAACCTGTGGAATATAATTTGGATTTCATAAGAAATTGAAATGCAGGAAATGTGATCATTTTCCTACTAAGCCTAAACGTCTCTGAAAAAGCCAATAAATGCATCTTATGGACGTTGTGACTGCATATCTATACGGCAATATAGATATAGAGATCTATATAAAACTTACAGAAAGGTATACTCTACCCCCAGAGGTGAAAGAGAGACGTAGAAACATCTTTTCCATAAAGGCTACAAAGATCATTAGATGATCTTAAGCAATATTTTGCATGTGTATCTTTTTCGAAAGATCGTTGACAGGATTTGTGATAGTCGCCGTATATGTGATCGACTTAAAGCTAATAGGATCTCCTGCAGAGACCATTGAGATATTTGATAGCCTTAAGCTTGCCTTGGAAATTAAATACCTCGGCATAACAAGGTATTGTCTTGGCTTACATATTAAACACCTTCGTGGTGGAACCCTTTAATATTCTTCATCCACCTGGAGTTTATGAAGAATGATGTCCATTTGTAATTTATTAAAATGGATGCTTGTTTATGACACCTTCCAGTCGCTGGAAGAGGGGAAGGACATTCTAGGTCCAGGAGAGCCTAGCTCTAGTGTACTTGTTACACTTCTTTATCTGGCCAACTGCACGTGTCTTTGATAGAACGTCTGCAGTAAAGATGTTAACCAGATACAGTGTTGTCATGGTGAGCACCACTAGACCAAGGATAAGCTGCTTCTGCGCAACTTCCAAGGGTCAAGGAATATATATCGCATATGCAGGTTTAAAGATCATCGCGATGACTAAAGCACAAAATGTCGGCCACCTCCTAAAGATCTATACATCATCCTCCAAAGTCTACATCTTCTGATAAGCTCATCATCCAAGAGGCAAGTCTTGAAAGCGCTCAGCCAGGTCCAGCAGTACCTTGCAGACACAGTGAAGACTGATTCAAAGAATACTTTAGTGGAGTCATCTACCAACTTCGAAGAGCGGTCCACTCCTGAGCGCCACTGCTTTCCAATAGCCGCTAGATGAGTGAAACTTGTATAGATGAGTGATGAATGTATTTGTTTTCAGAACATGATGGATGTATAGACGAATAGAAGATGATTGTATAGATAAATAGGAAATCTGCAAGCCTGAAGCTTGTACAGATCATGGGGAGTCCCTCGATAGTTGTACTCTTTTACGTTAAGCTGCTGGTTTTTCCCACTGGGTTTTCCACAGCTAAGATTTTAACGAGGCAACCACAGTGACTCTGGATCCAGAAGTATCCACCCCATTAGTATACTGAATCCTGAAGTATTCATATGCTTAACCCAAGGTAATGAAGAGATGAGGGGGAGTGTTGTGAGTTGAGGGAGGCCTTTGGCCTCCCTCCTCTCATCATCTCACCATTACTCCCCACTAATTGTAGTGGGGAGTCCATTGGACTCCTAAACCACCAATATGAGAATGAATATATAGAGAGTCATGGCTTATGTCATGGCTACTCCTAATCTTAGATTGGTTTCCATCTTGGAGTTTATAACAATAACGTATTTTTTATTGTTATATGCATAAGGTCTCTTGACCCAACTTGCCCAAAGCAACATAATTATGATGGTCAATCATTGAATCAACATTTTTCCATCCTATTTAAACGTCGACATGCTATTCCAATAACCTAAATTACCAGAAGCAGACGTTGCCAAACACACAAAAAGCGCTGATGGATGCAAACCTAAAGAAGAAAGCAACAATAAGATCCAAATGGTAGGAGAGAACAAAACAACAAGCTACTTGACACATGGTCAAAAAGGGAGATCGGAAACAACATGCACCACCTTAACTTTGTGACCCAGGCCTAAATGTTTGCAGCACAAGAGCTTGCTTGACGACCCCAATTCCCCAGTAGTGATGCGCACCTTGGAGCAAGCATGGTGGGCACACACCTAGGGATATACACCTAGAAATGAGCATGACAATGTATGTTCTTACAAGAGCATGCCAAAGGTTGAGCATATTGGATGCATGCCAAAGGTTGAGTAGGTGATGAGTCCAATGGATGCATGCTTAAGGATGCACACACATAGATAAGCCTGATCTCATGACCCCTAAGTGCTTCTCATCCTAGACTGGTCTAGTTAACAGAACCATCCATTATGTAAACTAGTAAGTTACAGGGCTTAATTAACTTACAAACACCTAGCATGCAAGATGTTCAATGATATTTTAAAGTGAACTCCAACCCAATTGGTGTGTGCCAAAAAGAAGCAACTAGACCTTTCCTAGTCATGCCATTAGCTGTCGGCTCATTCGCTTCCAGAAGGTCTGTAATAGACATGGTCTACTATAAAACTTCCTGCCCAAAGAGCAACTAACTATATTGGCCACTAGGCACCATTAAACATATGTGTTCGATAAAATAATCATCATTCTAATTATGTAAAGGATGAATTCCAGAGCTTAATTAGAAAAACTCATAAAAATGTTTTCGGTACAATACTAATTATTTATCTTGCTAGAAATAACTCGAGCACATAGTGCACGGCGCAAAAAAAAATCCACACCAACATGATACGGAGAACGCGCGCAATCGAAAAGGAGTAAGAAGTGTGGATGTGTGTTTCAGTGTCAGCGGGGTAAAAGGTGCACCCAAACCGGATCGAATGGAAAGAGTGTGTGTGAGTGTGTGTATCGTCTGGAGGGGTTTGGGATTTTTTGAGTGGTGGGTGTGAAGTTGGTTTCTTGTTTTTTGGGTGGGAGGGTGTATTTGTGGGGTTTTTGGGTGGACTTTGGGCCATTGGGGTGAGGTGGGACAAAGGGGCCACGTAGGACAACTTCATCTTTTGTATAGTGGACTAGTCATAACCCATGCCCGCTGGCACGGTTCATTTAAGATTTTCCCCCGTAAAATCTTTGTTTCCCAAACAATTATTTCTACCGCCAAACTACATGGAACAACAAATTAGCTAAAAATATTTAGTAGCAAGGGCGCCTTCGGCGTCGGCACCTTCGGCGCGGAACAACAAATTTGGCGCGGGCGCCTTCGGCGTGCAACAACAAATTCGGCGTAGAACAACAAATTCGGCGTGGGCGCCTTCAGCGCGGAACAACAAATTAGCGTAAAAAATTTAGCAGGGGTCCCCTTAACGCGAGAAATTATTCTCATCTTGATGTGCATTGAATAATAGCGGGATTTTCGAAATTTTAGATTGTTGCCACATGCGTCGAAGAGACGATGGGCCCCGCATTGAGAGAGAGATCATTCGATTTTCAGTAGTTAAAGTTTTTCTCCAAATGCATTGATTGTGTGCACTCTGCTATTCCCCATCAAGTGCAAATCCATAAGTGCCCAAGTTAAGTGCAAATGCATTAATTAAGTTCCCACATTAAGTGCAAATGCATTGGAAATGCATTAATTAAGTGCAAATGGCAAACTTAAGTGGAAATTCAAATGTCAGACTTAGGTGGAAATGCATTAAGTGCAAATGGTAGACAAATTTTTTTGCCCAATGCATGCGACTGCATTAAGTGCAAGTGCTAGACAAAATTTCACCCACATATAATGTTTTTTCCTATATAACTTTCTCTAAAATCTCATCTCAACCATTCACTCCTCAAGATTAAATCTCAGCCGTTCTTCTATCAACACTTTTGTCCTAGTGAGCTTGTCCTAGTCAGCCATAGAATTGAAAAACAGTCATCAAATGTAATATAGATGCTAGAAAAAGTGGCATTATCAATTTGGTCATTCTATCCTTGCTAATCTTTCTTTTATCTTATTCTTAGATTCTAAAAGTTGGCATTGATGAGATAGAGAAATGTTATCAAGAATATTTATGCAATGACGCCAATGCAAAGAATATTTTACATTCGATATATTGGGATGATTATTATAAGAGCAAGACAATAGGAGAACTTGTATTTTGAAAATTATGAGTGTGATAGCAATAACTCATTGCCAAGTACCTAACAAGAGTTCTGGCACATTTGAGTATTGACTCGTCTCAAAAGAAGTGAGCGCTACTCCTAAGTGTAGGAGATCGAACAAGTAATAATCCTGGTGAGTCCAGGTATCGTATCCATGGGACAACTAATCTGCAAAACCACAAATTTCAGTGTATAAAGAGTTCAAAAAGATAAGAAACGACCACCTTTTGAAGGCGAAAATAATGGTATCGATGGTTTTAAATAATAAAAACGATCCTACAATAACTACCGGGAAGTCAATACTATGGTATCAATTTGGAGAGTATGTGTTGATCATGATTTCGTTGGGGTTAATGTAATCAAAGATTATTAATATCTTTTCGATAACTCACCGTTCCACCCTGCGAGGGTATGTGAACATTGGAAAATATAACGATAAAAGTTCATCGAAAAGTGCCTTAGTATCGAGTAAATTATTAGTATCATAAAGAAGTTAAGCTCATGTGCCCGCAAGGGTCATGGAAATATCTGCAAGGATTATGACATGAATAAGTCTGCAAAGATCATATTCGATCCAAGTACACCAACAACGATAATACTTGAATAATACGTGTAGAAACTAATAAAATACGCAATATAACGTGCAAAATAGGACGAAAAGATATTAAACCAAGGATTACAAAGCCTTAACTACATCACAACCAACACATGAGGTTATTAGCCATGCATGGAGAGAAGAGAACTCATATTCATAGACAAATACATGCTAAAATACTCAAAATACATGTCAAATACGCAAATACAAGAGAAAAGTTGAGAATTATATTACCAAATCTCTCCTCTTGGACACCAAATCTCCTTCAGAGGATAGCCTCTACCTCTGCCTCTGTCTCCAGGGCCTCCAAAACTCACGGCCAAATATGTGCTCTACAGCTCAAAATACGCAAAGAATACCAAACCCTAGGCTGAATACATGTATATATATATATATGAGTATTGCATGTTTGGCTTGGTTAATGGGTTCAAACCCCACTTAAAATTCAAATAAAACATGCTTTCCACAACCGCAGGACAATCTGGACCGTCCATCAAATGCAAGATTGAACCAGACGACGCCACGTGTCCCCCAGCTCGGCGGATCCACGCTCCTCTTTGCTAAGTTCTCATCCAATAAGGACGCTGCTCTGGGCCATTGGATCGACGATCAATGACCCAGAGAAGACCATGTCGCTTGGCCTTTGAGTCCATCACGGGGTGCATCTGTTGGGTTTTTTCAGACCCTTAGGGCACAAATCCGTGCTCGTCCTAAGTCTGACGGACCACAGAAACAGAAATAGCAGCGAAATAATTATATGTTAATCTAATTAACATGCAGCCCTAAGTAACAAGACCCTTAGCCAGGATCTCTACCAACTCGGGGTGGATCTGACCACCCCAAGAGGGATCTAAACTACTGCGAATAATTAAAACAAAAGCTTCTAAAACACTACCCGGAATCTGAACCCTGGGGCAGGCAAGATGCTCTGCACCGTCTTCCAAGCCGCTCATCGTCCCACGCCGAGTCGCTCCTCGAACCGCTCCGTATCCCGAGACGAGCAATTCTCGTGTCGCTGAGCCAACCATGCGCCGAAGAAAGTTTCACGCGAGTGAAAGCCTTCGCCAAGATTTCGGATCCGAATCCGAACTCCTTCGTGGCTTTGCTAGAGCCCTTCAGGAGTAAGGCAGAAATATAGGGAGAAGAAGAATTAATTTAAGCTTCGATCCGAGCCTGCTCCAACATTTACGGGAGCCGCTCAGATCTTGAGCTTGGGACAAGTTTTGAGGAGGGGAGCAGACTCCTATTTATATACGCGGCTGACCCTTCCCATTAACTCAAATTCCGATGTGGGACTATTATTTGGAGTTAATCAATTCAATTTAGTTTGCCTTTCACAAAGGCCACACTTCCGTGAATTTTAACTCCCGCACCATTGAGCTTCATGATTGATACGGCGAACGCATAGGATAAAACGATGAGTCAATCGGAGTCCGTTGACCCTCCAATTGATCGCCCAAAGATCAGCCCAAGGCTTGATTTTCATCCAAAATCAGCCGTCACAAAACTGCTCACTGCCCTAGGTTTCGGCACCAAGTCGTGGGGCCCAACATGTGGGCCCCACTGCCCAAAGAGGGTCGACTGGGCGCTTGGCCCAGGCCTGGGCGCAGGCGCCCAGGTGCCAGGTGCCCGGCACCCAGAGCGCCGGGGCCCGGGCAGGCCCAGGGTGCCCACCCTAGGTGCCTGGGCAGGTGCCCAGGCGCCAGGGCCTGGGCACGGGCCCAGGCCCAGGGCGCCTGGCGCCCTGGGCGCCCAGGCCCAGGGCTGGCCTTTGGCTAACCAGGTGCCCAGGCCAGACAAAGTCAGGTCTGGGTCAACCTGGTCTAATTCGGTCTGATCCATTGAGCTGTTTTGGGCATAACTAGGGCATTTGGCGTCCGATTTAGACGCCATTTGAATCCGGGCGTAGACTGGGACATTCCCGTCTTGCCTGTGAACTTTTCCTTGTGTTTATTTCATTAAATATTGTCGTAAACTATTTACGACACATTTAATCCGGTTTGCATCAAACGCAAAATTGTCCCTATATAGCCTTAAAATTATCATTTGCATCAAATGCAATTTTATATCCCTTGCATCAAATACAAATTCTTCTCCCTAACTAATTTCTACCTATTATTGGATGAAGGTCGCACTCTATGTGCGACCCTACAGCTTGACCCTACTACAGGTTGGGCTCAAAGCCCTATACGACAGTGACCACGAGCAGTGGTTGCCGTCCCTGTTTCAGAATCATAATTATATGGTTGACTCATCGACATGAGTATTGTCGGGACCACCTTGACTGTGTCCGTGATGAATTCTGCAGTTTTAGTCTCTTCATCTAAACTATGTCGTGCAGATCAAGTCTAGGGTACGGTCAAACTGTTAACCCCAATTACTTGACTCCGGTTAGTTTCCATCGATCTTTAGTCAACTAATGTTGGACTTCTTCCAACATACTCTGATCACAGATTTTATTAAAGACCGAACTAACTCTACGACACTAACTCCCATTGATTGGGAGAGACGAATCCTCTCTTGGTCATTACTCTCCTCGTACGCTTCAGGTGACACCCAATCAAAGACCTTTCGACCGGTCTAGCCTCGAAGCTAGGTCATTGATCTAAGTGGCACCGTTCACGCACATGTTCGTAAGATGACCTCAAGTCAAAAGAACAACTTGCCTATCATCACTAAGAGTTATCATTGACAAATTGGTCAATATAACCATATGATAACCCTTGTGGATCGTTCAGTGAACTCATTCTCTAATGAGCACCTGTGTCTCGTCTTCGACTTTGCCAAGTCGAACGATCATGAGATCATCGCCACCGCTAAACGATGAAGACTTAAGACATAATGGTCTATCCGATGTTTCGATATCCTTGTCTCGAAACATCTACGACCACGAACCCTTTTAGACTTATGCTTCAGACGGTCAAACATTTCTCCATGATCGAGATACTCATCTCGATACATGTTTGACCTTGCATAAAGTCTCAGGACTTTACCTAAGTTAATATCTAATGATTACTACATTATAATATAACTTAGATAAATTATTACCAAACAGCTTACTGTTATTTCGAACAAGATGTTTGTGCTATTCACACAGAGATAAATAGCCTCGAGGGCATCATCTCTCTACATCTCCCACTTGCACTCAGGCCCATTTATCTCGATATCTCATAACGTTTTTACACATAAGTTTTCCCAACTTCATGTGGTAGAGACTTTGTGAGTGGATATGCTAAAACCGTCTACAGTATAGACTTAAGGGGTTTCTATGTTCATGTTAGACCAACCATTTGAATCTCATTCAAATAATTCTCTTGGTCTGTTCGAATCCATAATATTTCATTTCCCTGGAACTTATCCAGTTCATCGTACCTTACGATAATAATTTTAAATTAGTTACTGGTTAATTCAAATGGCGCATATCCATTTCTGATAAAGTATCAAACATTTTGATTGCTTTGTCAAAATATATGTTCCATCCCTTTGATGCCTCGCATCTAATTTGTTTGCTCCCACTGACCTTGAAAACTCCTTTTGTGATTCGTATAAGTTGGTTCGTCTAAATCATATTTAGAAAAACGAACGTATAATCGAATGTTCCAGTTTTTATGGTCATCATGAGCATTTACATCGAGTTTGGTCTGAGTAGATCTGTACACATTTGCTGGTCAAAGCGGTTTCATCATAATCCGTTTATAGGAATTAGGATGAAAACTGTTCTCGGCCAACATAATTGTACTTCACTATTTTCTTTCTACACCAATTTTTTAACTTAAAGATTTTTCTTGCAGAAAATGAGGAAACATTTTCTTTGGGCATGTAAACTAAAGTCCATACTTTTATTCACGTGCTCGGACCTATTCTAACTACATCAAGTTTTTAAACGGAGTTACTACTCCGAATTTCGTCCCAGAAGTTGACTAAGTCATCATCGTTATGATGTCTAACTCGACTCTTCGTCTAACGAGATTCGAGTAATTATACAACTTCCTAATGATCGAGTTAATGAATATCTTATTGATAATGTCCTCATAGAACATTATCAAAACCTAGGCATTACTATCTGGGACTTAACCCAGAGGGAGGACTTAACTCAGAGTCACTTGCTATGGATCGCACCAAGTCTAACTAAGTGTGATTCATACCTTTTAACACACCGATGTGTTAACAGACTAGACCTGAGAGAAAATCATATTTTTCTTTTAATTACGCAAGATTTTGTATAGCTATGTATTGGACCATTCGATCTAATCGAATCAGTTTAAATACTTTTGTCATTTCGTTCTTTATTTTATCAGACTTGTGTTTCATCAAGAACACGTGTCTTAATGAAATATAAGAATAACTTATTTTGGTTAATCTAGACTCGGGTACATCAGTATGTACGAGACTGAGTTCGACAACTCATTCTCCCACTGTCTTACAGATGGGTTTCGGCCATTATATCTAAGAGGATAAGATTCACAAGTGTCTGTAGACTTCATAATACGAGAGGTCAGACCCCTCTTTATGTGACTTGTGAAGCTTAGTCTCTCGATACGGCCTAGTCTATTTTGCCATATAGTTTGCTACTATCTTGTGTATTTATATATTAACATTTAATATATATATTATTGTTATACATATTACTCATTGCTTCAGAAGCAATGTGACGACATTCGTCAACCTTTTGTATAACAATAATTATGAAATCGTGACATCAAAATATGTCACATTTTCATTCCCTCTTACTTATGCCTTTACTAATGATAAATTAAACTATTTAACTCGATTGACTTTCTGGAGTGCCTTCTTCCTTTTCTAAATCACATTTAGATATTAAATAGCCCAACATAAATGAATAGCTATGCAAGCATCTCATGTATCCAAACGCCTGAGCTTTGCAACCTTGAGTGTAGCTCAACAAGTTGCTTGTCTCAAGATCTGGTTGGGATACATAGCCTTGCACCGTTCATACACTCGTATTCAACTCAAATAGTTTGATCGAATTCTCGAACTTTACGGATCAAAATTGTTTTTCCATACAACCTTGAGTGTAGCTCAACAAGTTGTAGGAAGAAACATACTTCGAATATCCTATATGTTTAAGCTGCCCATATAGAGGCGAGTGACATGTAGCGTGAATTTATTTGTTGGACCCAAAATTTAATGAAATCATATTTCTTAAGTCTGTTCTTTAGAAGGTCATTTTAATGTCAATGAGAATATAGTTTAATTCTATCAATTAGAATTTAACTTGATATTCAATTAATCAACCTATCTGACCAGTTAACTTATTCCATTAAAATATTATATTTTGATTCCATTTGTAAACTTAGAACTTACCTTAGTTTAGCATATCTTCAATATTAAATATAGGTAGAATGGCTTTTATCTATCTATATCCTCCCACTATTTTTACGATCATTCTTAAGCCTTAATAATGAACGATGTAATCAAATTAAATTAATGGGTAAGAGATCCAATCACCCTGAGCCTAACAACCTCGGTGTATGCACGACATATTGCTTGACTCTGTAATCGGAAGATGACTCTTCATCGATCATATCAGATATGACTCTCTTACCGGTTTTTACCCCTAGTCATTTGTGATCAAGAGTGTGCTCATCCAAATCACAGTGACCAGTCTAGTCCGACCCTTGTTTTCGCGTCTAGCCTGACTTGCCCCAGCGTTCGGTGTATTCACGAGACGTCGGTTTGGGTCAGGTCTTAGACTACATCATATGTATTTAAGAAGTTGGTTTCTATAAGATTGCCATGTCACAGCTTGAGTGTAGCTCAACAACTGTAACACGGGTCCTATAGTTGCCAACCCCTAAAACAAGGAGGGCTACAGCTAATCTTAAAGAAGATTATTAACGTATTTGACTTAGATATAGTGCAGGGTGTCATACAATCATGATTCTCGTCATTGCGTTCCAGCGGAACACAGCAAGGGAATTGACTAAGCCAGGATCACTTATCCCTTTGACTAGCTAGGGTGATCCAACAAACTTAGCCAAGCACAGTGCCTGGATCATGGTCTATTGAATGAAGCTTGTCATTTTTATATGTGTGACATGGACTAAAAGGCTTTTATTAACAACTAATTAATCCTATCAACTAGTTTAATCCTTAAATTCAAAATTTTAGGATTTGTTTAATAACTTTTATTAAATCCTTATCAAATATAATGTTCACGTGCTACCCTAATCGATAGTAGGATTTTAATAAATTTATTAACAACGCTAAAAGCGAAGTCCTTTAATGAGAATTAATTTCATAACAATTAGAATTAAAATTTTCATTAAAGGGACTACCCTAATCAGGAATTAGGTCTTAAAGTGTTGTTAATGTTTTATTAAAACATAGCATGTCATTAGAATTTATCTCATAAATTTTAACGAGTTCTAAATGGTTAACCTAAGAGGGTTTTCTTGTGTTATAAAATAAGTGACAACATTTGCATAGCCATTAACATAAATTTACACTCATTTTAACGCATAAAAAGAGTGTACAACTATTTAACAATTAAATAGAATAATTTTATCAACTAAACAATTTTAGCATGCATACTTAAATTTAACATTTAAATTTAAAAATATGATTTTAAAAAAATTTTATTTTATCTCATAGAGATAAAAACTTGTTTTAAAAGATCACAAAATTTGCATGCTACTTAAAATATTTATCACATAAAAATTTTAGTGTTTTAAAATCAGTTTTAAAAATATCACATAAATTTAAAACATCATTTTAAAAATTTCATGCTTAAAAATTTATCATATAAAATTTTTAAACATCTAAAATCATTTTAAACTTATCGCATAAATTTTTAACGTTTTTAAAATCAGTTTTAAAAATATCACATAAATTTAAAACATCATTTAAAAAAAATTCATGCTTAAAATTTTATCATATAAAATATTTAAGCATCTAAAATCATTTTAAACTTATCGCATAAATTTAAAGTTTTTAAAATCAGTTTTAAAAATATCACATAAATTTAAAACATCATTTTAAAAATTTTCATGCTTAAAATTTTATCATATAAAATATTTAAACCTCTAAAATCATGTTAAACTTATCGTATAATTTTAAAGAAGCATTCAATTAATTAATCGCAGTCCTAGATCAGCATACAGACATGGCTCTGATACCACTGTTGGGTTTTTGCGGACACTTAAGGCACAAATCTGTGACCATCCTAAGTCGGACGGACCACAGAAATAGAAATAGCAGCGGAAAAATTATATGTTAATCTAATTAACATGCAGCCTTATGGAACAAGACCCTTAGCCAGGATCTCTGCCAACTCGGGGTGGATCTGACCACCCCAAGAGGAATCTAAACTACGGCGAATAATTAAAACGAAAGCTTCTAAAACACATACCCGGAATCTCAACCCTGGGGCGGGCAAGATGTTCCGCACCGTCTTCGGAGCCGCTCCCCGTCCCACGCCGAGCTGCTCCTCGAACCGCTCCTCGAACTACTCCGCATCCCGAGGCGAGCAATGCTCGTGTCGCCGAGCCAACCACGTGCCGAAGAAAGTTTCACGAGAGTGAAAGCATTCGCCAAGATTTCGAATCCGAATCCGAACTCCTTCGTGGCTTTGCTAGAGCTCTTCAGGAGTAAGGCAGAAATATAGGGAGAAGAAGAATTAATTTAAGCTTCGATCAGAGCGTACTCTAACATTTACGGGAGCCACTCAGATCTTAAGCTTGGGATGAGTTTTGAGGAGGGGAGCAGACCCCGATTTATATAGGCGGCAGACCCCTCCTATTAACTCAAATTCTGATGTGGGCCTATTATTTGGAGTTAATCAATTCAATTTAGTTTTCCTTTCACAAAGGCCAAACTTCCGTGAATTTTAACTCCCTCACCGTTGAACTTCATGATTAATACAACCTATCAAATCGAAGGGCGTTCAACGGTGAACGCATAGGAAAAAACGACGAGCCAATCGGAGTCTGTTAGACCCTCCAATTGATCGCCCAAAGATCAGCCCAAGGCTTGATTTTCGTCCAAAATCAGCCGTCACAAAACTGCTCACTACCCTAGGTTTCTGTACCAAGTCGTGGGGCCCAGCATGTGGGCCCCTGCCCAAATAGGGCTGACTGGGCGCCTGGCCCAGGCCTGGGTGCAGGCGCCCTGGGGCCTGGCGCCAGGCGCCAGGCGTCGGGTGCCCAGAGCGACCGGCCCATGGCGCCTTGGCCCTGGCGGGCCCAGGGCGCCTGCCCTAGGTGCCTGGGCAGGCGCCCAAGCGCCCGGGCCTGGACGCGGGTATAATGCCCTGATAGCTACTGCACAAGTACTAGAGGGGGTGGTGAATATTACTTTAAAATAATCAAGATAATTATTCCTAATTATTTTGCAAACTCAACCAACAATGCGGAATGAAAATATGACAACAAAGAAAGACAATTGCAAACAAGCGATGTAACGGGTTCAGATCCACCCAAGTCTCCCCGACTTGTTACCGGCGATCCTACGTCCCAGACACCCGGATCCCCTCTGGCTACTTGAGTTAGAATCCTCTAACCCAAGTTTACACTATGAAATTCTTGTAGAAAACCTCTACAAGATCAAATCATACACAAATGAAAACGTGACTCCTACAACCCAGGATCACGATCTTCTCTCACAACCGAGAGATAAACTTAATAGCAAAGTAAATGAAACAATAAAACACTTACCAACAAAATCCTATGCCTTGAGTAAACTTACTGATTTTAGGGCAAGGAAGATTTTGAAGGAGAGAATGTCACCAAACCCTAGCTCCACCAAGATGAACAGCGATCGAAGGCTATGATGGAGTTGGTGATTTTGAATCAAGCTCTTGGCTTGAGTGGCTCACAATGAAGAGAATCTTGATCGCGCCCCGGCGTACACGTCCCGGGACGACGGTTGTAGTTTTACCGCAAGCGCACGGTATAGCGGCGAGCGGGTATCGAACACAGGGAGGACGAATGACCGTGCTTGCTCCTAATCAACCTGGCTATTTAGAGGGATAATTGCCTTGGGCGATCCTGTCACAATCGTCAGACAAAAGTGCGAAATATCAAATCAAATAGAGAACGCCTAGGGAATGGGGAATCCCCACTACTCACCGTATTTCACAATTGTGGTTCGCCGGTATCGAAATCGCTAGGATGAGAATTTGGATGAACTAGTTGCAACTAAATGTGAAACCAAGCTCACGCTCTCGCGCTGTTGCCGGTCTATAGCTATCCTAGGTTTGGGTCCAATCTCTTGCAAACCCTAGCCTAGGGAAGCTAGCATTGGGATCAACATCATCGTCCAATTGCGCACCGAGTCCAATCTCTTGCAAACTCGGTCCACAATCTAAATTAGGATAGTTCCTACCCGTCCAATCTCTTGCAAACGGGTATCGGCGCGGAATTGCAACCGGAGATCCTAGCATCGGTCCAATTTCTTGCAAACCGATACTTCGAAAATCCGACTCCAACCCAATTCGGATTTCTAGGGCTTCCTATCGAATTGGGATCCAATTTCTTGCAAATCCCAATTGATGTGAATACCTAGCTATCCGTAGTAATTCGATCCCAATCTAATCCCTAATAACAATCCTAGCTCAATTTCTACCGATTCAACACAAATACGAAATTGGGTTGGTAGGGTTCATCCCCACGCCCCAAGACGTGGAGACTACTCACTAATCATAGCAATAGCACAATAATTAGCAATGAAATAGACAATGGAATTCATCACAACAATGATATAAACAATAAAAATAGAGTTTTTGTGGAAGAGAAGTGCAAACCAATGTAAATCTTCAATCAACCCAATAAAAATCCAAGTTTTTCTCTTCACCAATCACAATTAATAAAGCTCAAAAAGTAGACTCAAAAAGCTGCAAAAAATCTCAGAGGAGGCTCCCAAAACTAGGGTAAAAACAGAGCTTAAATAGCCCCAAAAATCGTCTAAAAATCCTGACCAAAACGCCCCTGCACAGCCTGTTTTCCGCAAATTTCGCTTCAGGCAGCGCATCGCACTCGGCCGAGTGACAAAAGTCGCTCGGCCGAGTGAAAACCCTGTCAATTTCCAGTAAGTCGTGGGCTTCAGGGGTCTTCAGTTCGGGGGCGGCTCGGCCGAGTGAGTTGTCGTCACTCGGCCGATGGCTTCACTTCGCTCGGGCGGACGGGATTTGCCACTCGGCCGAGTGGGTCTTCTGAAGCTCAGATGGCCGAAAAACAGTAACTTCGGTCTTTTTGAGAGCCTTCGTCTGGGCGCCACTCGGGCGGACGTGGTATCGTCACTCGGCCGAGTGGGTCTTCTGTGCTCGGCCGAGTGCACAGGTAACTCGTGTCTGAATTGGTCGGCCGAGCAGTGTCTCGCTGGTCGGCCGAGTGGCTCCTCCACTCGGCCGAGTGGGACACAAAAAATGCCCAAACTGGTCGTTTTGGCCTCCTCGTCGCTCCGGCGACGTCCATTCTTCTTCCGCTCCTCTCCAACAGCAAAATACCCCTCGGGGAGGTCGTCGGTGGCCGTCTAGATTACACGCATCTCGAGATCACTCCTAATCGCGCCAAATCACCTGAAATGCGACAAAAACAACAAATCGTGAAAAGCATCGCAATATCGTCGATATATCGTGAAAAACATGATTTGGGCGATCAAAATGGCATGCAAACATGCGGGAAAAGGGTGTAAAATAAGGAGTGATCAAAATCCCCCAAGCTTGCCTCTTACTCGTCCTCGAGGAAGATAAGTAAAAAGCGAACCCGGTGGATTCGGAAAACGAAAACGGCGAAAAACGAAAAAAAAATGAAAAACAAAGAAGAAGGAAAACCAAACGAAAATAAAGGAAGAAAGAAAGAAGAGGTAGGATGCTAGATCATTTTCTCAGGACGTGGGTTTCACTTACTCTTATGGCATGCACCGAGTGAGAAATACATGTCAAAGAATCTCATTTTGATATCATAGTAGAATAGTGCAAGTAGAAAATAGAAAACCCACGAACAACGGTATAATCATGAGAAACGGAATGATTTTAAAATTAACATCGCCTGAATCATCTAAAGCGGTATACAAGTCTCAGATCACACACTTTTCAATTGAACGCTTTCTATCTGGAGTATAAGAGTATCACATCATAGAATAGAGAGAATAGAAAAGTATGGGTTTCATGAAATGGATGCTAGGCTTAGATTTCTGGATTTCGTAAAGCTAGAAACAATCTCACCGAGTATAGAATATCACTTAGCCTAGGTTGTCGTGCTATGTCAAGTAGTCGCTCTCTCACACATCAATGGATCTCCTCCCCCAAGCTTATCTATAAGCGTGGTGGCACAAAAATATTTACATCCCCATTTTTATAAAGCTCCAAAGGCAAAGAAGAGAAAGAAGAAAGAAAGAAAATAAGCGAGATGGGATCTTTTATTGAGGATTTTTTTTTTATATCATATATACAATGATCCCAATTCAAAGAGAGATAATGATATACGAGAATGTTCTTCTCTCTTTTATTATATATATATTTTTTCTTTTTTTTTTTTGGAATAAGAGATTTGGAGCTAGGAATTAATAACGGGGGAAATGCCATAAAATAGAATCACTAAGGGGAGATTCACCAATGATTTTAAAAGTAGAGAAATGTTGTTCAAGATTTGTGGAGAAAGAAATAAATATAACTCTCGGCTCACTCTATAAGACATGCACGACAACTTCAGCAGGGTGATCTAATCTACTCAGTTTCGATCGCAAAAAAGCTAACTAATCCAGATATATCATAGCTAACAATCATTCAATCATCCGGAAGTGAAGTGTACAATTCATGCATATAGAAGTGATAAAGGAAAAGAAGTCAGTACTCCAGATATAGGCATTCAATGCGTGAATCTTGGTGTGTTTTCTGTGATAGCATACATATGAATATTCAGGCTCAGCTAATAATAAAATTTCATCCATTTTCATGAGGAAAAAGTGTGGGCTCCTATTTCTAAATGCAAGCGAGTCATAGCATATGATATCAGAAATGAAATCTAAGACACGACAAATATAGCATGCATATAGAATAAGCTAACTCCACGTAGACATCATCACAGAAAATTCATCTCTAGCATGAGATGAAAAATAAGGAAGAAGTAAAGATAAAAGGAAAATGGAACTATGCAATGCGGCACACAGGTAAGTAAGGAAAACGTGATGCATGGCGAAACAAAAGGAAAATAACGAAAAATGAGTGCAAAAGTGAAAAGCGGTGTGAAAAACTGAAAATAAAGGTGGCAAATCGAAAAAAGAACGTGAAAGCTCACTCCCCCAAGCTAAACGGCACAGTGTCCTCAATGTGCAAAGTGTGGCACATAGAGAGACAAGCAATGTGAGGGGCAAGTGAGGATGGATGCATGATGGGAAGAAAAAATATAAAAAAGGAAAAGTAAGAAATGAAAATATGATGCGGAAATGATGCATGCACAGCTAGGAGTGATACGAAAATAAATACGGCACCCAGAACTCTCCCTCTCTCCCAAAAAAGATATATATAGATGTGATCAAAAATGAGAATCCCAAGTAGATATGATATGATATGCACAAATAGATATGATCAGAAATATAATCCCAAAATAAGTGAGGGGAGGGGGGTGGACAAAAGTGCATCAGGACCCAGCAGAGACGGGCAGCACAACGACAGGAATGGATCAAGGCATCAAGAGTGCCTAAGAAGGCGGTGCCGCGCCGTCTCCGTCCTGAGGCGGAGGTGGTGGTGGTGGTGGTGTAGGCTGCTGAGCTGGGGTGGGCGTGGGAGTGGAAGCAGGTCGAGCGTGTGTGGGTGTGTGTGTGGGAACCTGCGGGGTGGGTGGGGGTACGCGCGGGAGACGCTCTAAGATCTGCGTCAGGCAGTAGTGGATCTGAGGGATCAGGTCAAAGCGTCCAGACAGCGTAGAGACGGTGGAGGACAGGCTCCGAAGGTCTCCTCTAAGACCACTCACCGCCACCTCAAGAGCACGTATGCTCTGCAGTACGGTGTCGGGCGGGGGTGGTGCAGAGGGACGCACCGGTCTAGGCTGTGCAGGGCGAGGCTGGCGTACGCGTGTGGAGTATGTAACGGGCTCAGCAGGGAATGGGACAAAAGGGGCCGCGCCTGGAAAAGTGGGCCTGGCCTCGGTGTGAGGCCGGGACGCCGGCTGGCGAGGAGTGGAGGCAGCGGCAGCAAAGGAGGCGTGCAAAAGAGGTAACGAGGTGGCCAGAGAGGTCCGTGGCACAGACGTGTGGACAGACGCCACGACGCTCTCGGAGAATAAGGCGGCGGTGGAGACAGAGGAATCTCCCGCTGGGGCAGAAGTGTGCGGTCCAAAAGGTGTAACCCCAGCGGAGATCATGCTAACCATGGTCTCCACGACCGAAGTGAACGAGGGCTCTCCGCACTCGACTATGGTCGGCGGGCGCTCGGGGAGTGCGGAGCAAAGGGGCTCCACGGACAGAGGGCCTGAGGTGGCAGAGGGAGTGGTGGGGACAGCCTCGGAAGTGGTGACAGTGGTGGAAGTGGGCTCAGCAAAAGTACTCTCGACACAGGCAGAGGTAGGGACAGAAGTGTGAAGAGCAGTGGAAACGTCAGGAACAGGCTGAGAGGCCACAGGGTCGACGGGGTGGGCAGCAGGCTCGGCAGGGTGCGCAGCAGGGTCTGCGGGAGCAGCCTGGGCAGCGTGGGCAGCGGGGCCCTGCTCGGCCTCCTCGGCCTCGAGCACGTAGGCGGCGGGGATGAGGACATCCATCGCCGGAAGCCAGTCAACGTGGGCTGGTGCAATCAGAGTCCGAGCAGGGCTCGGGAGAATCATGTAATCGGCCCCATAGGGGCCGTGCAACCAGACCCAGTGACGCTCGCCGTGCGGACGCAGCATCTTCATCCGGGCCATAACGTCTATCGACAAGGAAGTGGGGCCCGGAACGCGTCGCAGGTCGTCGGGGAAATCCTCGCCGGTCATAAGAGCCAGCAGGGTAATCAGGCCGCCGCAGCATATCGGTGAGCGAGCGCCCACCGATACAATGATGCGGTCTAAGTACCATGCCGCGATATCGATCACGACGGCGGGGACAAGCTCGTCTCCATCCCTAGATAGAGCTCTGGGACGTGTCATCGCATAGAGCATGTAAAGCTCTGGCGTAGACATCGTGCCCGGCTCATATCTGGCCAAAAAGGTAGTCGCCATGAGGCGCTGGGCAATGCGTAGGCAGGGATGTACGATGGCCGAGGCCTTGGCCCTACTAGGGTCAAAGGCGGCGTGGAGACCCGTGATACGTGCCCAGAAGGCACCGGCGTCGAAAGAGGGTGGAGGGATATGTGTGGGGCCATAACCGCGATCGGCTCCGGGGACTGCGGGCCATGAGAAAAATGCTCTCATCATATCGAGAGTGACCTGGCACTCTCGATCCATGAACCGGAATGAGCATCCCTCATCGGTCCGGGCGATAGAACTCAAAACCTCAAGTGTCGGACGGGTAAAAGTATCCGCCGACACCTGGAAAAAATCTCGCCAGCCCACGTTGTCGTACAACGTGAGCATCCCCTCAAGTACCCCCAGGCGTCCTAGGTCAGCGAGGTGTGCGAACCTGGAGGGTACGATCGAGCGCTGGGAGATTCGCTCGAAGACGGCGCGGTGTGCGTCGTCTCGGAACGTAATCCCGAGCGGCCCGACCAGTGGAGCCGGTGGTGGTGGCTGTGGATCGGCGGGGAGAGGCTGTGCGGGCTGTGGGTGCGCTGCAGGCTGTGCGGGGTGTGCGGGGCCTGCAGGCGGTGCGGGGTGTGCGGGGGACGGTGGAGGAGAGTCCTCCAACTCGTGGGAGGGGCCGGCATCATCCGACCGCTTCCGCTTGGCGGAAGCTCTCTTCGACCGCGGCCGTGTCCGGGGCAGCATATCTGCCCCGAGCGCGCGCCGAAAAAGTGAAAAGTGCGGCGTGTGCACAAGAGTGGAAAGAGTTTACCCAAACACGCCGCGAGTGCTAAGTAGTGGAAGCGTGCGAAGTCCGCGCCTCCACGAAGTCCTGAGCAGCCCGTAGAAACTCCCCTGAGCTCCCCTAAGCTCCAAAAAGCAACCTGCGCATGGAAAAGCGATATCAGCGAGTAATAATCAAAATGTATGGAGCAATAGAGGTATAACAGATAGATATAGGAATTGATTTGGGTTAGGGGGGCGTTTAGCACATGGATCCTCAAAATATACACGAGGAGAGGAGAAAACGGTGAAAATAAGCGAACCGGAGGTGATCGGAGGCGGGGCGGCCGGCGGCGACTCGGGCGGAGTCCGGCGACGGGCGGCCGGCGACGGCAGGCTGAGCGGCGGCGCGCGCGGGCGAGTGGGCGAGCGGCGAGGCGAGATCGGGCGAGGGAGCTGAGGGGGCGCGGGCGAAGGGGTTTTTTTTTTTGTTTTCGAAAACCGTGCCCCCCCTCGGTTTTATATAAAAAAGTTACGACTCGGCCGAGTGACTTTACTCACTCGGCCGAGCGAGGCAATTAAAAATTTCTCCCCGATGTCGCTTCGGCCGAGTGGCTTTGCCAGCCTCGGCCGAGTGGAGTAAGTCCATTCGGCCGAGTGACTCAAGCTACTCGGCATGACTCGCCCTAGGAGGGTATCCGTTTTACTCGGCCGAGTGAATATATGTACTCGGCCGAGTAGCAGTTCTTATGAAATGAGGAAAATAGACAGAGAGTTGGGTACAGCAGACTTCCCTCGTTCGTGAGCGGCTCGGCCGGACGAACTTCTTGACTCGGCCGAGTGACTAGTATACTCGGCCGAGTGAGCCTTAATTTCTGCTGTTTATCTTCGTTTGGACTCTAAACTCCGTCTTTCCTCCTCCAGTCGATTTCATGCTCCTCCTAAGCGTCGAACGCCTTCTTGGGGCGCTCCTCATCGTCTCGTTCATCCTCCTCATGATGATCTACCTATCTTCTCTCCTGTCAAGAAAAATAGGACCCGTTATCACAAAATTTTTGGTCGGGTGACTCAAAATACTAAAAATTTCTAAAACGAAAATAAAGAAAAACGAATGAAAATAAAGCAAAAACCGTCGGGTTGCCTCCCGACAAGCGCTCGTTTTAGGTCGTGAGCTCGACCCCCTATAATTTTCAATCAATGCGGGATGTTTGGTGCACATGAGATGCACCCGTCAAACTTTCCGGGGAGCGCGCTTGGATTCGGACGTGGCGGCGTAGCGGTCTCCCTCGGAGGTCTCCTATCTCGAATAGTGTTGGGGGGAGGCTCCCCCAAGCTAGCATTTGCCCCGGTCAACGGCTTAGCCGGCGATGCCGATTTCCGTACCGGCGGAGCTTTCTTTGGAGACTTTGATTTCGAGAGCTTGCAGAGCTCTCGAATCCTTGCGACATCAGCGTCGCCTTCATCTTCATCAGTGGAGAAGTCTGGGGAATCATCATTATTGTCCTCATGGCCTAAATCCGGGCTTTCATCCAATTCTTCATCAAAAAGGGCACCAATTGAGTGAGGAATCGCCTCCTCTATCACCTCATCAAGGAGGTCCATATAATCGAGCTCCTCTTGGTAAGGCATGTGCTTCATTGCCTTGGGAATGTGGAGTTCCACCTCGATGTTTCCGACGTTTAAGGTTAAGGTACCTTCACGCACGTCGACGATGACTCCGGCGGTGGCGAGGAATGGGCGCCCAAGTATCAATGAGGTGTCTCCCTCCTCCTTAATGTCCATGATGACGAAGTCACATGGCAAGCATATTCCTCCCGGGACTTGAAGTGGGATGTCTTCGGCGATCCCCACCGGCCTTGTTATCCGTCCATCGGCTAATTGAATGCGCATGTCGGTGGGTTTCAACGTTGTCCCGGTGTTAAGCTTTAAGAACATGGAGAGGGGCATGAGACTCACACTAGCCCCAAGATCTACCAACGCCTTTTGAAGAGGCACACCGCCCAAAGTGCAAGGAATCCGAAAACTCCCCGGATCTTTGAATTTTGCCGGCTCCTTTTCTCTCTTGGTGAACCAAGAGCCCTCCTCGGCTAGCATGATCTTCTCCTTCCTCTTTCTCCCCGAAATCAAGTCCTTCAAGAATTTGGCATATGTGGGGATCTCGATGATGGCGTCAAGGAAGGGAATATTTAGGCTAACTCCTCTTAGATACTCGAGGAATTTCGCTAGCCTTTTCTCCATTTTCCGCTCATCGCCCCATTGTTGGTTATTAGAGGCCATCTCCTCAATTAGGGCCGTAGCTTCCTCGGGAGTCTTTGACAAGATTGCACCATTCGCCGCGGCATCAATAATTTGTTTGGTCCCCGGTTGGAGACCGTTGTAGAAGCTGTGCACTAACTCCCAATCTTCTATACTGTGGTGCGGGCACTGGTGCTGCAAATCCTTAAATCGCTCCCAAGCTTCATAGAGCGTCTCGTGTGGTCCTTGCTTAAAGGACATGAGAGCGCTCCGGATCTTCACCGTCTTGGATGGTGGATAGAATTTATCAATGAATGCATCCGCCAACCCGTCCCAAGAGGTGAAAACTCCGTCAGCTTGCGTCCTCAGCCAATAGAGTGCTTTGTCCTTTAGCGTGAAGGGGAAGAGGCGCAGTCTGATGGCATCAATCGGGACCCCCGGCATTTGGAAAGTGGCGCACTTCGACAAGAAAGATTGGATGTGGTAGTGGGGGTTCTCGTGAGCGTTCCCATGAAAGGGGTCTTGTTGCATCAAAACCACCAACCCCGTCTTTAGCTCGAAGTTCTTGTCGGCCGCCAACTCCGGCACGGCGATGGATGACGTAGTAGAAGAGGTTTTAGGCCGAAGCCTATCGCGAATAGATATTATTCTCGCCATTCTCGCCGCCAATTCTTCAGGAGTTTCCCGGTTGGTCATAAACCCCCCTTCCGGATATTGTCTCCTTTCCGCTCTGAGTCTCCGCGCGGTACGTTTGATCTCGGGATCGAATAATAGGGCTTCGGGATCCGCCGTAGATCTCGTGTACATGCACAGTGAAAGCAGAGTTTCAAAGAGATGATTAGTACCGTGGAAGGGTTAGGTAGAAATAGCAAAGGAAATAATAATGGTAAAAGAAATAAAATAAAAAGAAAATAAAAGAAAGAAATAGCTAGGTGAAAAAAGAATCAAACGCAATCGCCTCCCCGGCAACGGCGCCAAAAACTTGATCGCGCCCCGGCGTACACGTCCCGGGACGACGGTTGTAGTTTTACCGCAAGCGCACGGTATAGCGGCGAGCGGGTATCGAACACAGGGAGGACGAATGACCGTGCTTGCTCCTAATCAACCTGGCTATTTAGAGGGATAATTGCCTTGGGCGATCCTGTCACAATCGTCAGACAAAAGTGCGAAATATCAAATCAAATAGAGAACGCCTAGGGAATGGGGAATCCCCACTACTCACCGTATTTCACAATTGTGGTTCGCCGGTATCGAAATCGCTAGGATGAGAATTTGGATGAACTAGTTGCAACTAAATGTGAAACCAAGCTCACGCTCTCGCGCTGTTGCCGGTCTATAGCTATCCTAGGTTTGGGTCCAATCTCTTGCAAACCCTAGCCTAGGGAAGCTAGCATTGGGATCAACATCATCGTCCAATTGCGCACCGAGTCCAATCTCTTGCAAACTCGGTCCACAATCTAAATTAGGATAGTTCCTACCCGTCCAATCTCTTGCAAACGGGTATCGGCGCGGAATTGCAACCGGAGATCCTAGCATCGGTCCAATTTCTTGCAAACCGATACTTCGAAAATCCGACTCCAACCCAATTCGGATTTCTAGGGCTTCCTATCGAATTGGGATCCAATTTCTTGCAAATCCCAATTGATGTGAATACCTAGCTATCCGTAGTAATTCGATCCCAATCTAATCCCTAATAACAATCCTAGCTCAATTTCTACCGATTCAACACAAATACGAAATTGGGTTGGTAGGGTTCATCCCCACGCCCCAAGACGTGGAGACTACTCACTAATCATAGCAATAGCACAATAATTAGCAATGAAATAGACAATGGAATTCATCACAACAATGATATAAACAATAAAAATAGAGTTTTTGTGGAAGAGAAGTGCAAACCAATGTAAATCTTCAATCAACCCAATAAAAATCCAAGTTTTTCTCTTCACCAATCACAATTAATAAAGCTCAAAAAGTAGACTCAAAAAGCTGCAAAAAATCTCAGAGGAGGCTCCCAAAACTAGGGTAAAAACAGAGCTTAAATAGCCCCAAAAATCGTCTAAAAATCCTGACCAAAACGCCCCTGCACAGCCTGTTTTCCGCAAATTTCGCTTCAGGCAGCGCATCGCACTCGGTCGAGTGACAAAAGTCGCTCGGCCGAGTGAAAACCCTGTCAATTTCCAGTAAGTCGTGGGCTTCAGGGGTCTTCAGTTCGGGGGCGGCTCGGCCGAGTGAGTTGTCGTCACTCGGCCGATGGCTTCACTTCGCTCGAGCGGACGGGATTTGCCACTCGGCCGAGTGGGTCTTCTGAAGCTCAGATGGCCGAAAAACAGTAACTTCGGTCTTTTTGAGAGCCTTCGTCTGGGCGCCACTCGGGCGGACGTGGTATCGTCACTCGGCCGAGTGGGTCTTCTGTGCTCGGCCGAGTGCACAGGTAACTCGTGTCTGAATTGGTCGGCCGAGCAGTGTCTCGCTGGTCGGCCGAGTGGCTCCTCCACTCGGCCGAGTGGGACACAAAAAATGCCCAAACTGGTCGTTTTGGCCTCCTCGTCGCTCCGGCGACGTCCATTCTTCTTCCGCTCCTCTCCAACAGCAAAATACCCCTCGGGGAGGTCGTCGGTGGCCGTCTAGATTACACGCATCTCGAGATCACTCCTAATCGCGCCAAATCACCTGAAATGCGACAAAAACAACAAATCGTGAAAAGCATCGCAATATCGTCGATATATCGTGAAAAACATGATTTGGGCGATCAAAATGGCATGCAAACATGCGGGAAAAGGGTGTAAAATAAGGAGTGATCAAATCTCTCTTGAGGAAATTAGAGCTCAAGGAGTTTGGAGAGATTCTTGTGAGAAAGAGATAGCTTTAGAAAATGGAGTTGAATGCTTCTCTTTGATTTCTCTAAGTCTCAATAATGGCAGTCTTGAATGCTAGGTTAGAAGCACTTCAAGTATATATAGGAGTGTGAGAAGAGAAGAGCAAAATCGTGGCATTAAATGCCCAACGGATCTATTTCTGAAGCAGTCTAATCGGTCTAAGAAGGATCACTGACCGATTAGTTTTGCAACTAGTCGGTCGGTGATTCTTCTTGGACCGACTAGATGGTTGACAGCCAAGATAGAGAATTCAGGAGATATAACTAGTCTGTCTAAGAAGACTTGCCAACCGACTAGTTTGACAACTAGTCGGTCGGTGAGTGTTCTTTGACCGACTAAGTAGTTGATATTTAATAGGCTGATCACTAGGAGACCTAGTCGGTCTAAGAACAAATTCCAACCGACTAGTTTCACAACTAGTCGATCGATGGATGTTCTTGGACCGACTAACTAGTCAACAGAAGCTAGGCTGAAAAAATGAAAGTATAACTAGTCGGTCTAAGAAGGATTCCCAACCGACTAGTTTGAAAACTAGTCGGTCGGTGAACCTTCTTGGACCGACTAATTCGTCAACAGTGCCTAGGCTGAAATGAGCAAGGAAATCTAGTCGGTTCAAGAAGGAGTCTTAACCGACTAGATGACAATCTAGTCGGTTGGTTCTTCTTCTTGAACCAATTAAGATGCACAAGAAGCCGCGAAATGAAGCGTGAAGCTTTGGGAAAGTTTGTATGGGCTTCTAAGATAATCCTAGTACTAATGATATGAGTGTTATGAAGATTATCAAGTAAGATCTACTCAAGGCTTAACATTTTACGAAAAGAAGCTAGAAGACTATAAAATAAACTAGACGAACCGTCTTCAAAGCTTCAATCCGAATCTCTTGACTTCAATAATGCTCTTAGAGCTTCAACGAAGCTTCAGGCACACGATCACGCGCTTTGAGAAGTCTTGAGACGTCGCTTTTGATGTACGTAGAATTTTGGCGACGATCTCCATAACTGTGCTCACAAAGAGTTAGTTCACGATATTTATGTTTGTTCATCATCAAAACCAAATCCGGGGAATCAATAGTCAACAGCGGGCCCAGGCCATGAGCGCCTGGTGCCCTTGGCATCTGGCGCCCTGGGCACTTTGGCCCAGGGCTGGCCTTTGGCTGGCCAGGTGCCCAGGCCAGACCCAGTCTGTTCTGGGTCAACCTGGTCTGATCCAGTCTGATCCATTGAGCTGTTTTGGGCATAAATAGGGCATTTGACGTCCGATTTAGACGCCGTTTGAATCTGGGCGTAGACCGGGACATTCTCGTCTTACCCGTGAACTTTTCCTTGCGTTTATTTCATTAAATATTGTCGTAAACTATTTACGACATATTTAATCCTGTTTGCATCAAATGCAAAATTATCCCTATCTAGGCTTAAAATTATCATTTACACCAAATGCAATTTTATATCCCTTGCATCAAATGCAAATTCTTCTCCCTAACTAATTTCTACATATTACTGGACGAAGGTCGCACTCTATGTGCGACCCTACAGCTTGACCCTACTACAGGTTGGGCTCGAAGCCCTATACGGCAGTGACCACGAGCAGTGGTTGTCGTCCCTGTTTCAGAATCATAATTATGTGGTTGACTCATCAACATGAGTATTGTCGGGACCACTCTAACTGTGTCGGTGATGAATTCTGCAGTTTTAGTCTCTTCATCTAAACTATGTCGTGTAGATCAAGTCCTGGGTACGGTCAAACTGTCAACCCCAAGTACTTGACTCTGGTTAGTTTCCATCGATCTTTAGTCAACTAATGTTGGACTTATTCCAACATACTCTGATCACAGATTTTACTAAAGACCGAACTAACTCTACGACACTAACTCCCATTGACCGGGAGAGACGAATCCTCTCTTGGTCATTACTCTCCTCGTACGCTTCAGGTGACACCCAATCAAAGACCTGTCGACTGGCCTAGCCTCGAAGCCAGGTCATTGATCTAAGTGGCACCGTTCACGCACAGGTTCGTAAAATGACCTCAAGTCAAAAGAACAACTTGCCTATCATCACTAAGAGTTATCATTGACAGATTGGTCAATATAATCATATGATAACTCTTGTGGATCGTTCAATGAATTCATTCTCTAATGAGCACATGTGTCTCGTCTTCGACTTTGCCAAGTAGAATGATCATGAGATCATCGCCACCGCTAAACGGTGAAGACTTAAGACACAATGGTCTATCCGATGTTTCGATATCCTTGTCTCAAAACATCTACCCACGAACCCTTTTAGACTTATGCTTCAGACGGTCAAACATTTCTCCATGATCGAGATACTCATCTCGATATATGTTTGACCTTGCATAAAGTCTCAGGACTTTACCTAAGTTAATATCTAATGTTTATTACATTATAATATAACTTAGATAAATTATTACCAAACAGCTCACTGTTATTTCGAACAAGATGTTTGTGCTATTCACACAGAGATAAATAGCCTCGAGGGCATCATCTCTCTACAGCATCTGGTCAGTTGGATCGGGCGGGTATTGAATGGATGGCCACCACGTGGCAACACTTGCCACTCTGCGGCTTGCGTCGGGATCGATCTTCGTCCAATGGATCTTCATCTGACGGTCAATATCTGGCCGTGACGCCTTTGTTGCTGACGTCGTAGGATAAGGCGGTGACAGTTGTGATGAGGCCATGTGGCCTTGAGCAGATCGGGGCAGATACGGTGACCGTATTTCAACGTATTTTGGCCGTATTTCGCCCGTATTTTTTCATTTAATTGGTATTCTACAATCAAAACTTCATAGAAATTAGCACAGATCACAGAAAAATATAAATAAATAGTCGTTGGAATCGTAAGACTAAGATATACACATTAAAAATCTATTAGAAGGCAGAAATACTCAATGAAATCGTATTTTCAACAAGTTGCTCTAATAATTATAATTATCTAAAAACGCTTGTATTAGAGGTCAAATAAGCGTCAAATACACATAAAATGATACTAGATGAGGGACTAAATGTGCAATATTTAGCTCGAATCACACTCCCAACTAGCGTTTTGCTAGTCTCTCACAAAAAAGAGCGATTAAGTTGAATGATTAGTAAAATATTAAATTCTATCAATCACTTATGGCATAGCTCAGTAACACACTTGACCATCAATATACACAATCTATGAAGAAGATCAATCACATGATATTTTCTCTAATTTAATTTGAATAAATAACATGCTAGCATCATTTGGCGTAAGCAAAAGTAAGACACGACGTCATATCCTTGTTTTTTTATTTCGAAGGAATTGGTATCGTATAAAGATCGTTCGATTCGTGAGTGTTAAGTTTGCTTTGTTTATTCACCATATCGTTCTTTTTTTATAGAACTTAGAATGATCCATGTAACGAGCTTTCAGTTAATGACTCCTAGGTCGGACGATCTTCGGGCATTAGGCTTAGAAGAGCACATCTAACATAATAACTCGAATCATCTAACTTTTCATTATCTCATTTTTTAATGCACTCCCTATCATCGATCTTTCAACGTGAATCTCAAATGCTTCCTGAGGCACGAAGACCTGGCTACTTAATAAAACTCACGGGAACGGTGTATATTTTCTTTTTCTCATTTTTTTGCTTTCTTTTTTAAGCAATTCAACACCCATTGATCGAACCAAATTAAAATCAGCATGAATGATTACCAAATTCCCATTCAATTCGAAAACTAATCCAATCAATCATGTCCACTTTAAACTTATGCATCACAATAACTTGCATGAAATAAATTCAAGCTATTTCGAGATATTAATCATAGCACTTGAAATTTTTCATAAAAGGCACATTAATGATTAATTCCATGATATAAAAATAATTAATTCAAGCCATAAATAATATCAAGAACTCAATCAATGCATAATCATCCAATAACGTGATATGTGAAGGAGTTTTTAAATGATGAGAATTGGTGATTGATTATTTTCTCTCATTTTATTAAAAACACAATAAATCCTAAGATCTCATACCCCCGCAAATTAAAGATGGACATTGTCCTCAATGTTGAAAAGGGTGCGAGTTTATCCAGAAGCAAATGTCCTAGAAAGCATGTAAAAATCTACGCTAATAGAAAGAACACACCGTGGTCAAATGGAGGATCAAGGATCTTTAATGGTGGAGGAAGTTGTTCTATCATCTCCTTGCACTCTTCAGCGAGTATTCTTCCTCCACTTGCATTCTTATAGCCAAGCATTGACACAACCCAACATATATCCTCCTTTTATGTATGTTTTGCCTGCATGAAATACGTTGTGTCAAATAGTGATGGTTAAATTTGATTATTCATATAAGCTTGCCATAATGGGTCGTCATAAACGATAAACGAAAGCTAGTTGACGATCATCTGAATTTTAAAATTTTTGAAATAAAAAATGAGATTCAGAACTAGAGTGTGTAGGTTCATGAGAACTTCCCTTAAAAGGATCGATATACTTGATTTGATGCTTTCCCCCAGGAGGAAGTGGAAGTGGCTGCAGAAATGGGTCTAGAGGGCAAGATAACTCAGGCTCAGTGTAGGTCATCTCGTAGTCACCTTCATTCGCTTCACCCCTCCATCAAAGATCATAGGTTATGCAGGCTTCTTGTAACTCTGTGGTTCTTCATGAAAGTTTTCATGGATGATGGCTTGATGGCTGCTGAAATGAATCTGTCGGGATGCATGGCTTGGGCTCCATCATAGTCTATAAGCTCGCTCCCTCGCATATATCTTCCTCTTCATAACAGTGATAGCTTGTAGCAGTCCATCTAATGTACTCGTACTCCTCAGGTGGGGGAGATGAATCTGAAGGAAGACATGGTTCAGGCTCATTGATTTCACATGGACTCAAGTATCATAGAAGAAATATGATCATTCTACTGGCAGGTTTGCAAATCAGTTAATTAGTTCCAATTCATCTTCAAAGGTGTTTCATAAGTCAGTGTAGGGGTTTGGGTTGATACAATCCAAACTTAGTTAGGTGACAGTCTATGATAAGAAGGTTGACCTACTACTAAACATGTGGGTGGCTCTATGTGTAATTTCCTGATGGCATACTTTTGTCAATGATGTCACTTTATAAGATGGGTTCAAAGTTGGCAAGTTACTTGATACCAACTATAAATATGATGAGCAACGAGTTCGTGACTTATTTAAAAGTGGTATACACAAGAGTTCCTTTTAATCTTATGTGTGCACACAACAGGGATCGACAAGATTGATTATTGAGCAATTGTTCATCGCTTCACATGTCAGAGTTCTGTATGTTGCTTAATGTTGTTGGTCAATTTTAATTCCATCTCTTCGATATGTTATAGTGCTCAGGCATGGTAAATTACCATTTTGGGTAGAGTCTAATAACTTTGTTGATGAAGAATAATGGGAATAATATGTTACCATGTAAATCCAAGAAAAAGAGTGAAGGATATCAAGAATAGTTGTTTCATTTGTTTGATGAGGAATATACTAGAACATATTTTTATGCATATGTTATGACTTGAAGGGTCCAGAGGCTTTTTGGTGAATAGTTAGACGACCAGTTGTTAATCACCTTTAATACGGATGTGGTTGGGTGACTTCAAAGGAGATTAATGAGTATGAGAATTAGGTGCCATCAATTTGTAGCCAGTTATTTAATTTGAAAAATGTGGAGGACTATGAATGCAAATCTCTTACAAGATTCATGGAAAAGCCCTCAAGTAATATTACGCAATGCTACATGTCATGTATATGGTTATTAGAATTCTTTAGGGAATGATCATGATTATATGTCGATAAGTTGGAGCAACCTGGAGTGGTTTGCATTCCCTTTTGCCTAACATACTTATTTTTTTGGCTTGCTCCTCCATCAAAATGGCTAAAGATTAATTTAGATGGATTAGGTGTTCAACATACCAGGTAATGGTAGTTCTGGCTTAATGATTAGAAATGAGTTGAATCGAGCGGTGACTGAAAGATGCATACACTTGTTGGTATAAAAGGTTTCGCTGTTAACATGGAAGGTATTAAAAGGTGTTTATTATGAAATCAAGTTGTATCAATCGAGGGTAATGTGATCGGTGTTTTTCATTGGATTACCAAATTAATGTGTTTATGGGTGTTTTCTCACTACTAAAATAGTCAGATGAATGGATGGTTGCAGTAGCTAATGTAGGATAACGAGAGGTATCGTGGGCAGTTGATTGGGCACTGGGCATGCTACCCATGTCTGATATGGCTAGAATTCGAGTTGTTGGAGTCTGGTCTGAGCTATCTCTAGACTATCTACAACACAGAAAGCTCGTCAGAGGGTCGGATCTAGGGTCTAACCTAATCCCCTTTAATGATCAAGTCAGTAGAAGATCAAGGAGGATAGTAAAACTATGTCCGACCTGTTGGGATGTCGATCGCTAGTTCTCAGGCTGAGCTATGGAGGAAATGTATAAGGTGGATCAGATATTGAGAGTGGGACACTTGACTTTGATGGTTGTCAGAGAATAAGAATGTGGAATACGCCAGAAGGTCCCTTCCTCGTTGTCTTGGAAGCTACTTATAGGCAACGAATGTTCCAGACTAATGTCTGAGCCTTTATACAGCTTTATTGCCACTGGATTCAAGCCATCACCATTGATGACAAGCTGAACGGTCGATTATTAAATACACACATTGATGACGAGATGAAAGGTCGGTTATTGAATACATGCATTGATGACGAGATGAACAGTCAGCATTGATGATGGAATCCAATAGTCAGCTTGGCTTTCGTCTTTAATGAAGAGATGATTGGCCACATGTGAGGGCCTCTGGGCTCTAGACCGAAGCTACGGACCTCACTGGGCTTGTCGACTTTAAGATAAATAATCAAGCAGTTACTGGGCCAGCTCGATGTTGTATCAATGGCCCACATCTCCCGAGCTCAACCAACGTGGCAATTGAGATCGGGTGATGTGAAATGTAGAGATTGGATGGGTGCGACAGTCAAAACGAGGCATTTAATGTTAGCCACCAAAGCTCCATGTCATAGGGTTTGTGTGCCAAAAGAGCATAGAATTCGGAGAGTCGCCGCTTTGAGAAGTCGACACGCATCCGAGATCGGACGGCTGATGTTGCCTCAAGGAAAGAACCATCTTATACAAATAGAGAATGGGGGCTGAAGAAGATCATTTATCTGCTTTTTGAAGAATTTGTGTTCCCTCTCGCCTCAGCTTTCTTCTTCGCCGATCAACTTTGTTATTGCCTGAGTAAGTCCTCCTCCTTCTTCAAATTCTGAATTTCATAAGTTGAAGGTTGAAATAGAAAGAACTGGAGATACCTCCGACCCCAAACGAGCCTTTAATAAAGGGAAATGCATGATTATCAAGACCCAGGGCATGCTTATCGAGCCCCCTAATCAAAGGCCTCAATTCTGCGAGCTGGAGAAGAGGAATCTAATGTGCATAAAGAGATCATAAACATGGTCCATGAGGATACTTCTTCTTAGATCTCAAAAATCCAAAATAAGTACATCTGACCTCCTTACAATGTTCAGGTCACTCAGCCTAATGAGATGATCTGTTTCCTCTGTTAAAAAGAGGTTGGAGTATACTCGAAGACTTTCTCTTTTTAGATGCTATGGAAAAAAGGCCAAAGAAGAGGATCAGAGAAGAGAAGCAAGAAGATGAAGTTTCAAAAGGCCTATTAGCACTCCAGACCACTCAGCTTGAGTGGAAATCCCACTCGGTCCAAGTGAGTAAAGCGAAAAGAGTTAAAGCTTCACACTTAGCGACTCCCGATCTTGAAGGGCACTCAACCGAGTAGCTTTGCTACTTGGCCAAGTAGAAATTCAGACAGAATGACAAATTCAAGCACATTTTTAAGCAATGAACTCGATCGAGCGAACATGCCGACTCGACCGAGTGCCTGGGTGACTCGGTCGAGTGACCCTTTATTTTAGATCGAGAATCAATGAGTTTTGAAGGCTACTCGATGACGTGCGTTTATATTTCATATATTCACGCACGTTTTCTTTTGTGTTTCCCCGTGTTTTTCGCCGTCTTTTATTCGTTTTCTTGTATTTTCTCGTTTTCTTTCACTTTTTCTTTGTTTATCCATGTTTGCAGGAGGTTGACCACGTAGGGGACGTTTAACGATGATATCCCAAGTCCTCGAAGCAACGGGAGGAGTCACGCGTGATCCAGGGGGTCATACGCCAAAGAATACATCTTTCAGCCCCTCACCCGGTCGGTTGGTCATCTCCAACCGATCGGGTGATGCACGCGTGCACCACCCGGTCTCAGCCGGAGCTCACATGGAAGTCACCCGACCGGTTCGCAGACCGGTTCAGCGGGGTCCTGTTCTCTGTTTTCTCGAGCAAAATGCCAATCGATCGGGTGACTCTCACCTGATCGGTTCATCTGTAGCTGAAGATGAGGAGTTGAAGACACGGGCACCAAACCGATCGCTTCACCCGACGGCTCCAAGATCCAACCGGTCACTCAAGAACTCACCCGACCGGTTCATGTGATCGGGTGAAAGCTCGTCGTTTTCTGTTATTATTTTGTAACGGATCAACCGATCGGTTGACTTGTTAACCGATCGGTTGATGCGAGAGTCTATAAATAGAACCCCTAGGGTTCCAGAAACGAGAGCTGCGAGTTTTTTACTGTTTTCTCACTTTGTAACGGTTGTAATTTCTGTTCTTTTGTAAGTTTTCAGATCTTCCTCAAATTTTAGTATTGTCTTAATTACTCTATTACTTCCGCATTACAATCGTCCGATTATGATTCCAACGGTTAATTTTTATTTAGATCGCTTTTTCATGGATTTTTGTGAGTAGTTCCCAAATCTGGGATTTTGGTGGAAACCCCTTCGGGGGCTCTTCCCGATGCGTCCATAGGGTTAGGAAATCGATAGGGATTAGGAATCTAATGGTTACGCGGGGTGTTTCATTGTCATCGGCGGGAAAAAGACCGCCTTTGACCGTTGGGCCAAGGGGGAATAAACTTGGCGGTTGACTCCCTAGCCATAGCTCACACCCATAGCGTAGATGTCGAACCCTAGCACGCGGGAGCGGCAGGATGAGATGTTGGGAGTTATCGTTGCAGGCTTAGTGCTCCCGGGATCGATCAGTGTTAATGGACACGGGAGTGCCCACTGATCGAATCCGGGAAGTCCGGTGTATCATCCTGGGCACTGACCGGAATATCGGGCCCATGGGATGCCGGTACCACTTTCAGAGGCAACGTCTCACCATTAGACCCTAATTTCGATCGCTATCCATACCCGTAGGCCGTATCGGCGAGAGTCTCTCGTCGGGTTGGAAACCAAAGTCCCGGGTTTTCTTTCTTGTTGTTCATACCCTTTATTTCTTTCCGTGACAACCATTTACCGATTCGGGCTAGCTCGCCCCCCGGGGTGATTTTGGTCCTACCTGACCCAAGCACAACCTCGCCTCCCTGAGTTCGATAAACCCGCACCCTACACTAACCGTGCACTTGCGGTAAAACGACACCGCGCCCATACCGTAAACCCGGGGGCGCCGGTCAAGTTTATGGCGCCGTTGCCGGGGAGGCAACGTGCTTGTTATTTTAGGATCTCTTGAACCCTCGTGTCTAGCTCTCATCCCTACCTCGCGATAATTTTCGCATTCTCCTTTTTCTTTTTTATTTTTCTTATTTTTATTTCTTATTTTATCTGTTTCTTTCCCACTTGTCGCTTCACGGGTGTTTGTTGTTTTTCATGCGCAGGAGTTCGAGGAGTCTTGACGACTTGATTCCCCTCGATCCAGAGATTAACGCCACCCTTAGGCGTTTGGCCGCCGAGAAGCGAAGAAGAGAGGATCCCGAATCCATGGAGGAGAACACCCCGCCTCACAAGTCCCTGTTGGAGTACTCGATGCCATCCATCGAGTCGACTTCCGCCATCCGTTCTCCAGCTATTGCGGCCCAAAGGTTCGAGCTGAAGCCGTCTTTAGTGACATGGATCCAGGAGGACCAGTTTGCGGGTACACCCATGGAGAGCCCGATCGAGCACCTAGACTTCTTCTTGGAGAAATGTGACACCTTCCGGATTAATGGTGTCACGACAGAGGCTATCCGTCTGAAGCTGTTCCCCTTCTCTTTGCGAGACAAAGCCAAGCAATGGCTTAGGGGGAAGGACCCCAACACTTTCAACGCCTGGGAGAAGCTCTCCAACGCTTTTCTGACGAAGTTCTTTGCTCCGGGGAAGACCATGAAGTTGAGGAGTGAGATCTCCTCCTTCTCCCAGGCCAGCCACGAGTCCTTGCATGAAGCTTGGACGAGATATAAGGAAATGCAAAGAAGATGCCATCACCATGAGCTTCCGAAGTGGCATATTATTAATCTGTTCTACAATGGGTTGAGGGATGACTTGAAATCTTCTATGGACGCCGCGGCTGGGGGTTCCTTCATGTCTAGGAGCGAGGAAGATGCCGGACATATTCTGGAAAATATGGCATCCAACAATAAGCGATGGTGTGACGAGAGAGCCACACCAAGATCCGGGGGTATACACAGAGTCGAGGACGTCGACAAACTTTCAAGCAAGTTCGACTTGCTTTCGACCCAGATCTCTGCACTAATGGTAGGAGCCGGTGGGGCCGGTACACATCAAATTTCAGCGGTAGAATCCGAATTCTTTGGGGAATTCGACGGTGGTGACATCTCACCACCGTTGGATCAGGCGAGCGCACTATTTTACAACCCCACGGGAAATGCGTCGTATCCGCCAAGGACCAATTCCAACCCGGCCTACTCTCCAAACAACCGGAACCACCCAAACTTCAGTTAATGGCCACCATTTCAGCCCTCGCCGCCTCAGCAGCCGCAGCAACAAACTTATCAGCCGGCTAGGCCACATCAGAGTCAGGTTCAGCAGCAACCGTTTCAGCAGCAACCATTTCAGTAGCAACCTCAGCAACAATTTTACGCCCCCATGTATCAGTAGCCATTCCAGCAGCAGCAGCAGTATGGCCAACAGAGGGCCGTCTCTCCGGTTGAGTCTCTCTTGACTCAATATATTACCAACCAGGAGAAGATCAATCAAAAGTTGGAAATGGGTCAGCGGACCCTCACGGACCAAGTAACCCAGCTGGGGTTACAAGTGGCGAACCTTTCAAGGTCACAAAACCAATTACCGCCACAACCGGAGGTGAACCCGAGGGGAGCAACCCAAACATCGGCACTCGTGCACGAGCACGCAAATGTGTCCGCTATCGTTCTGAGAAGCGGGACACACATTCCTACTAGAGTGCCCCCTAGCAAACCGGAAGCACCATTGGTCGTTGAGAGACCGATCGAAAAATCAAACGACGCTGGTGCTTCGTCATCAAATCCTATGACTCCGGAGGGAGTCTCTGAAGAAGGGAAGAAGAAGGAGGAGGAAGGGAGCCCGAAAGTGTTCAAACCCGTTGTGCCATTTCCACAACGGTTAGCTCAGGCCAAAATTGATGAGAAATATGGCAAGTTCTTCGCCATGGTCAAGGACCTAAGCCTGCAAATCCCCTTCCTAGAAGCAATCGAAACAATCCCCTCCTATGCAAAATTCCTGAAAGATTTGGTGACGAGAGGGTCTAGAAAGGAGAAAGTAGTGTTGACGGCGGAATGTATCGCTCTTATCCAGAGGGCAAATCCGCCGAAACTCAAGGACCCGGGGAGCTTCTCAATTCATTGCACGATCGGGGCAGTAAAGATTCATCGTGCACTCGTCGATCTCGGAGCGAGTGTTAGTTTGATGCCCTTGTCGATGTATAGAAGGATAGGAATGGGTGATTTGGAGCCCACTGGTATGACCCTACAACTAGCTGACCGGTCGGTCAAATATCCGGTGGGAATTGTGGATGACCTCCCCGTTAATGTAAGAGGGGTGCATGTGCCAGTGGACTTCGTAGTCATGGACATGCCTGAAGACGCACACACCCCGATCATCCTGGGACGGCCTTTCATGGCCACTGCTGGTGTTTTGATAGATGTGAAGAACGGAAAACTTTCTCTAAACGTCAGCGGAGAAAAGGTTGAATTTGATCTGGGGTTGTCCATGAAGTACCCCGATCCCCCTGATGACCCTCGGTGTAATTTGCTTGAGGTAGAAGAAGAAAAGGCCGCTGAAGAGAGCTCCTGGGAGATTCTCTTAAGAAACCCCCCGATGACTTGGGGAATTTAGAAGACCAAGACGGCCCTGAGAACAAAGAAGCTGCTGGAAAAGCAAGTGCAGCAAGAACGACCCCTCCCGGGTTCCCCAAGGCTCCTCCTGCGAGGAGAATGGGGAAAGAGCCCATGGACCTCACTAAAGACGAGGTCCGGATCCTAAAGAAGATGGCGGGAAGCGCCAACAAGAAAGAGAAGCCCCCGGATCCCAAGAACAAGGAGAGGGTAGTCGAGCAAGTATTTCTCCAGCCGCTGACTACTCCAAAGGCCTTCAGCTCCAATGAAGAAGAGATGCCGAACTTCGGGCATCACCCGTATCAACCACCGTGAACATCTCTTGCGGGCGTCGAGCCAACGACGTTAAACAAGTGCACTTCATGGGAGGCAACCCATGTTCTAAACTTTTTCCCCACTTTTTAGTGTTATTTTTTATTTTATTTTATCTATTTTTATAAATAAAATCAGCCGCGAGAACATCCGTTCAGGGACTTAGACAATCTGTTGGCTTTTGCAGGAAACAAAGCCACAACCGATTGGTTGATAACTCACCCGATCGGTTGGGATGTATCAGATACATGTCGAGATCTGTCCCCAAATGACCCGATCGGTTGAGGAATGAAGAGACCGGGTGACAGACCGGGTGAGCTGGGGAGAACTCTCGGAAATTTTTGGGGAATATCAACCAATCGGTTGAGTTCGAGCGCGATCGGTTGATGCGACCGGGTGAGCAGCCCTCAGTTCTTGGGAAAATGAGTGGAGCGGCCAACCGATCGGTTGACAAGTCAACCGACCGGTTCGCCTGTAGCAATTCTTCGGCAAGAAATTTCGACCTAACCGTCAACCGATCGGGTGACAAGTCACCCGATCGGTTCGACTTAAAACCCTATAAATATCCCCGACTGCCCATTCGATCCACACTCGGCATTTTTGAATCCGGAGCCGCCGTTTCGACTCCTCTCGTGCGCCTGCCTTCTTTCTTCCCCAAAATCAACCTCGATCGTCTTTCCCCGCCATCTCCCTACCCGTCCACCATCGATTTCCCTCCATTCTCCTCGATCCCTCGCACACACAAAACCCTAACTTTCACCCATTCTCCCCAACATCGAAACTTGTTGAAGAAATAGCCGCGACTCCACAGCGTGCTCCTATCGTGTAGCATCGGGGTGTCTACGAGCAGCGATCTTCATCTCATTTAGGTAAACTCGCTCCTTTGCTCAATTTTTATTTTTACCCCAGATATTCCATTTGCTCGTTGGCCGTATTTCGTGTTTGTGTTGATTCATTGTACTTTTACATACTCGCACACACACAAGACACCCGCACAATGCCTCCCCGCCGTGTTAAACCCACCGACGCCAGCTCTTCGAACCCTAGGCCCACCCGTCGCGCTCGTCGCGCACAGCCCCCAGCTCAGCCCACAACCTCCAACCCATCTACCCTCGATCAAGACCAAGCCGATCGATTCACGGCCATGATCCTCCTAGCTGGGCAGGGTGGTCGGATAACCGAGGAGTCCGTCGACCGAGACCTCCCCTTTCTTCAAAGCTTCATTCGCCACATCCGTGAAGACCCACCCGACGTCTCCGAGCTCCACATTCCACCCCCCACGACCCCTGGTCCACAGCGCAGGCCCCCGTCACCACCTCCAGAGGGTGGTGCCCCTGCTTGATCTTCCTTTCCCTCTTTTGCCCCCCCATATTTGTGCCCATTTGTCTTTTCGGGGCCCTGCTTTGTCTCTGTCGGAGGGGGGGCCATTCGCGTGTCGCTTTCTGATTTCACCTTATTTGTTTTTGACTACCCCTTGCATATCTCTGCATTTCATTGATCATATCATTTCGCTAGCACGGTCATGTTTAGCTTGGGGGACGTCTATTTTTGTGTGTTGTCGTGTTTTGTTTGTTTTTCTCATTTTTGTGTGTGTGCTTGTTTTTCATTTTTTGAGTGTCGTGTCGTGTGGTTTTATTTTTATTTTCATGTTGTTTGATTTTGATTTTGATCTTTCTTTCTTTTTCAGTTTCATCTATGTGTTTTCCTCGTTTTCATTTCTTTTTGTGTCAGTGCGTATTCCCCCCCATTTTCATTGCCCTCCCGTACTCACTCATATTGCATTGAGGGCAATGCAAACTTCAGCTTGGGGGAGTCGCACTGTGTGCGTCGTTTGAGTCCTTCTTTTTCGTTTTTTGTGTCGTTTTCATCGTGTTTTTATTTTTTCTTTTCTTCTTTTTAGCTCTTTCTCCTAGAGATGAATCCTATGATGAATCGCCACAAAGTCACACACACCTAGCATTGCATCGATAATCACACTCACTAACCCTAGGATTTCGAGTCCTCTTACATTCCACGCATTGTGGGTCCACTTAGCTTTCTTGTGAGTCGTGCGTCGTGCCTATCTATTTGGTGTGCTTCTGCTTTGTGATTTTACTTTATATACCTGTCCAGGAATGACCCCTAGATTATCATGCTTCGATTTGAATATGCGGTATTTGTTTCTACTATATGCATGCTATATTTATATCGTATATTTCAATTCGCATGCGTCGGGATTCCACAACTAAGGACTAGGATAACCCATTTAGCCTATGCTCTATTTAGCGAGAATAGTTTACTTTGCCCGAGTGTTTAGATTTCGACTTCTTTTTTGTTTTACTTGGTGCAGATCCCCTCGTCGTGTACCGTTCTCCCACTTGGGAGAGTGCACATGTGTATAGCCAAAAACCCAAAAATCCAAAAGAAAAATAGAAAAAAGGAAAAGAAAAACCCAAAAAGAGAAGAAAAGAAAAATTTTGTATAGCCAAAAAGCCAAAAAAATATACAAATGCACAAAACCCAAAAAAAAATTCCCGTGTGAATATTTTTTCCTACTTGCCGAGAATAAAGGGAAGGCGAGAATTTGCACCGAGTGTTCTACTCCACATCATCTCAACCCCCATCGTTTTCGAAAACACTTGGCTTAGGAACTTTTTAGCTAGTATCTAGGCTATAGTGGCGTGATTTCCTTAACCCTAGTTGTGGAGTCCCTGACGCATGATATGTTTCGATTCTCTCTATTCTCATGCATGCTTGAACTATATATTCGCCGCTTAATTCAATTCGAATCGATATTTGGGTCGTATCTTGTATTTGTGTATATCGAGCCTCATAGCACATTGTAGAAAGCGACACCATTTGCTAGCACACGACCGCACTCACTCGCGCTTCACCGCGTGGGCCCACGACACTTATTTGGACTCGTTTTCCTAGGTTTAGTGGTGTGATTTGGTGTTTGCTTGCTTGGTGTGTCGTTTTTGATTTTGTTGGCTCTGACGGATGATCTAGGACATAGAGTTTTCTTTTTCTTTCTTCCTCTCTATTTTTCCCTTCCGAGCTCCTATTCTCACTCGTCTTCCTCGAGGACGAGGAAGAGTTCAGCTTGGGGGATTTTGACGTGCGTTTATATTTCATATATTCACGCACGTTTTCTTTTGTGTTTCCCCGTGTTTTTCTCCGTCTTTTATTCGTTTTCTTGTATTTTCTCGTTTTCTTTCACTTTTTCTTTGTTTATCCATGTTTGCAGGAGGTTGACCACGTAGGGGACGTTTAACGATGATATCCCAAGTCTCCGGAGCAACGGGAGGAGTCACACGTGATCCAGGGGGTCATACGCCAAAGAATACATCTTTCAGCCCCTCACCCGGTCGGTTGGTCATCTCCAACCGATCGGGTGATGCACGCGTGCACCACCCGGTCTCAGCCGGAGCTCACATGGAAGTCACCCGACCGGTTCGCAGACCGGTTCAGCGGGGGCCTGTTCTCTGTTTTCTCGAGCAAAATGCCAACCGATCGGGTGACTCTCACCCGATCGGTTCATCTGTAGCTGAAGATGAGGAGCTGAAGACACGGGCACCAAACCGATCGCTTCACCCGACGGCTCCAAGATCCAACCGGTCACTCAAGAACTCACCCGACCGGTTCATGTGATCGGGTGAAAGCTCGCCGTTTTCTGTTATTATTTTGTAACGGATCAACCGATCGGTTGACTTTTCAACCGATCGGTTGATGCGAGAGTCTATAAATAGAACCCCTAGGGTTCCAGAAACGAGAGCTGCGAGTTTTTTACTGTTTTCTCACTTTGTGACGGCTGTAATTTCTGTTCTTTTGTAAGTTTTCAGATCTTCCTCAAATTTTAGTATTGTCTTAATTACTCTATTACTTCCGAATTACAATCGTCCGATTATGATTCCAACGGTTAATTTTTATTTAGATCGCTTTTTCAAGGATTTTTGTGAGTAGTTCCCAAATCTGGGATTTTGGTGGAAACCCCTTCGGGGGCTCTTCCCGATGCGTCCATAGGGTTAGGAAATCGATAGGGATTAGGAATCTAACGGTTACGCGGGGTGTTTCATTGTCATCGGCGGGAAAAAGACCGCCTTTGACCGTTGGGCCAAGGGGGAATAAACTTGGCGGTTGACTCCCTAGCCATAGCTCACACCCATAGCGTAGACGTCGAACCCTAGCACGCGGGAGCAGCAGGATGAGACGTTGGGAGTTATCATTGCGGGCTTAGTGCTCCCGGGATCGATCAGTGTTAATGGACACGGGAGTGCCCACTGATCGAATCCGGGAAGTCCGGTGTATCATCCTGGGCACCGACCGGAATATCGGGCCCATGGGATGCCGGTACCACTTTCAGAGGCAACGTCTCACCATTAGACCCTAATTCCGATCGCTATCCATACCCGTAGGCCGTATCGGCGAGAGTCTCTCGTCGGGTTGGAAACCAAAGTCCCGGGTTTTCTTTCTTGTTGTTCATACCCTGTATTTCTTTCCGTGACAACCATTTACCGATTCGGGCTAGCTCGCCCCCCCGGGGTGATTTTGGTCCTACCTGACCCAAGCACAACCTCGCCTCCCTGAGTTCGATAAACCCGCACCCTACACTAACTGTGCACTTGCGGTAAAACGACACCGCGCCCATACCGTAAACCCGGGGGTGCCGGTCACTCGACCGAGTACAAAGGCCACTCCGACTGAGTGCAACCGCACTCGGTCGAGTGAGGTGAGACGCCCAGATTTCCGGACAACCTCTCACCATTTTAAAATATTCTATCACTTCAGTTGTTAAAGTATTTTTCTCATATTTTTCATAGATAGTAGACCTCATGAAGGTTCCAATTCTACCAATAACGAGTAAAACAGAGGTCTGATGAGTCCTAAGGAATTTCTACAAGTCGATGTAGTAGTACCGGAATCTGCCACTTGACCGAGTGGAAATCCCACTCGGCCCGAGTGCCCAAGCAATGACCGAATGAGTTCAAAAGAGCAATTTTCACAAATGTTTCGCTGCCAACAGTGGAGCCCGAGTGACAGATGTTTTGCAGCAAACAAAACATACAGCCCAAGTGGAAAATGATGCCGAGTGGAGCGCTCGAGTGGAGAAAGAAGCGTGCAAGTGTGCCGCTTTTGTGCAGTCGAGTGCGTAGAGCACTCGATCGAGTGCATTGATTTTCTAGGACGCCGATATCCAGCGCCTGTAGGAATATTTCCCACTAGACTGAGTGGGTATTCCCACTCGACCGAGCAGGCTGGGTCCCACACTTAAGTCGCAGCTGCAAACAGGCTTTGACCCGATTGTTAACGGGGTTGTGCAAGATTTCTAGGGCTTTTTCCTAGGGTTTTGGGGAGAGTATTTATAGGAGTTTGTAGCTGTCATTGAGGAGAGCTCTCTTTTGGTACTTGGAGACTTCTTTAGGAGCTATGTTGTGCCATCGGCCCCTCCTTCGTTGTAATAAAGATAAGTACTCTTGTTTCTCTTTAATTCTATTTTATTTGTTTTATATATGATGCTAATAATGTTTTCTATTGATCTAATGATATTTGTTATGCTTGAGTAGATCTATTGCTAGGTTAGGTTGAATCCTATGTTAGGGTATCATATTTGATGGGGATGGTGATCCAAGATATTGGCATTAAATCCATCTCGATTTGGGGACTCTTTGAATATTGGGAACTTAGTTTAGGGAAGGGATTCAACCACAATTGGATCTTGGAATTGACAACCCTAAAACCCTTGAATTGACAACTCTTGGTGGTCAATGCTCTCACCTTAGGATAAACCCAATAATCAAGGGTATTCCGTAGCGAGGTGATCCACGATGGTGGCACTAAAGTAAAGAACCCACACAACTTATTATCGACACGTTGATCGATTCGATCCCTAGACAGATATGAACTTCATTCCATACCCGAAGCATTAGTGAGGATACCTAAACCCTAGTGATATTTAACTCATTTGTTTTATCTTTGTTTTATTTCTTTCTTTGTTTGGAGTCAGTTTGCAACATCGAGTGACACGACGTTCGCATCCATCTCTATTACGACACTCCACAATCCACATCCACCAATAAAACTCGCAAGTCTAACTAAACCTAGGAGTAGATAGGTTATATGGCACCGCCTCCCTGTGTTCGATACCTGCTCGCAGCTGTACCGTGCGCTTGAGGTAAAACGACATCGTCCAGAGTTTAATTCCAGGCCGACCAAGTTTTTGGTGTTGTTGCTTGGGAGGCATACCACCCTATTTTCTATTTATCAAAATTAGGTTGTTAGACTTTGAAATAAAAAAATTAAATTAAAACACTTGAAATTTTTTAAAACGAAACAAACGAAAAATGTTTTCCCACCACCTATTTTATCATTATTTCTATCTTTCTTGTGCCACTGATTTCGTTTCTCTATGTATATATTTTTTTTGATCAGGTACAGTTGGTATAGCGATGGTGCTTCCAAAGATGATCCAACCAGCTTCTATACAATTCGTGTGATATGTTGCTACATTCAAACATGCTCATGGAGAGTCTTTCGGGCAAGCCTTGGAGAGGTTTGAAGGAATGTTGCATACCGACCATGGGTGGGATGGTTCCAAGCTATTTCCTCTCTTCACTAGAGGATTACAGGGACCCTCATTAGAGTTCTTGAGGAGGATGCATATGAGAACCTTCGAGGATCTGAGATATGTAGCAGCTTTTGAATGCTTATTGGACGAAGCTCGATCTTCTGCCGTCGCGGCAGGTAATCCAGCTGCACACGAGCTCGTTAATTTTATTATGAATTGTGTTTCTCCTACAGGTACCATTAATGATGATATTCACGTTCATCTTGGGGGAGGTATTATGCGCTTCGATTTTGCCACTTCGATGAGACAATGACACATAGCACTGCAAAGTCAGTTTGTGCCATCGTCGCTTCCCCCTGCCACCCACATGAGTCAGAGCAGCCTATACCATCAGAGGATATTATTGAGGAGGTCGTGCCTACAATGTCGGAGCAGACCATCGAGGAGGACGTGACTTGGGACGATGACATCTGCACACAGATGGAGCCCAAATTGTGCCCCTCCTTTTCCGTTTGAGCGGTCGCGACCACCTCCATTTTCTACAGAGGATGAGCATCCCTCGGAGGAGCATCCACATGATCTTACGACTCTCATGCAGGGAGAATCTTTCACTCACTCTTTTCCTTTATTCAAATCAACCCTATTTATGATAATTATTGTGACTCGGATACTGATGACATGTCACATCTTTTGCAGGATACGTTCGCACACGAGAAGGATGTAACTTGGGACGTATACACTGATGAGCAGGATATACTATGGGATATTTCTAACGAGGAGAGTGAGGATCCACCTACCATGGATGCTATTGAATATGATCAGGAGGTGCGTTGGGATGAGTCTTACGATTATGAGGAGTCGCTTGATGAGACCCACGCTTATATGCCAGAGCTAACTGATGAGCCCAGAGAAGATACCGAGGATAGAGCCGATGTGGTGTTTGAAGATGGAGATACATTTCAGAGTAGTATCGTGGACCACTTTTTATTCCACGTATTTTAATAAATGATCTTCTCTGGAATACTTATATTTTAGGGTTAAAAATTTCACAACGGATTGATGTGTCTTATTCCTTTCAGGGTAGAGGTGGCGTCCTTGGAGGAGTGCTTGGAGATTCATCGCTGGAGTTCATTGTTGACCATGGAGAGATCCACCTGGCGGAGCCACGAAAGGAGCAGTTGGAGCAATTGCCTGTCCCAACGAAGATACGGGATCAGTCTTTTGCTACAGGTGGTATAAATCCAGTAGTGTAGCCGTAGTGTAGTTTTTTATTGCTTTCAATAATCTCAAATCCTCTCGACAGCGAGAGGACCGTATAGGTTTATCGCTTTTTTGTTTAGATATCTTGAATAAAAACAACCTCATATGTCGGCAACAATAATCTTTTGCACCCCAAAACCAATTACATTATATGATTGCCTTCTCCACACTATTTATGTCTCACCGTTTTGCTCACCCAACATCGAGCATTTTTCAAGTGAAATCTACTTTCTAATTCATTTGACTTGATCACGCTTTTCAAATCCATGACATTTTTGATCGAGTCTTTTGAAGAGTATTGTTTGGTTTATGCTTGGGGGAAGTCACTCTCATGCATCATTGCATGTTTATGTAGTTGCATTAGGATTTCATATCACCATATTCCATTTGCCCCCATATATTTTCATCATTATCCTTCGTTATTTTGTATTATGATCACATTGAGGACAATGTGAAGTTAATCTTGGGGGAGTGTATTTCCATGCCATCAGTCGCATTTTTACTTTATTTTTAAGATCTTTAGAATTTTTCAAAATTTTGGCATTAATTTTTTCGATTTTTCCATCGTGTTTTCCTTTTATGTGTGTGTTCATTCATCATATTGTGTGATTGTGTTTATTTTTCTATCTTTTCTTTTCTCTTTTTAGACTAAAAATGATTTTTTGCATTATTGCACTTTGTAGCTTTGCACACTTGACTGATTTTCTTTACACACTCACGTGGCATTTTTCACGGTCTTATATGCTTCATTTTAATATGTATATGATGGATTTTATTTTTAACATGAGCTGATTGATTTAGAGTTATTTCCTTGATTAGATTGCACGTTTAATATGCTTTTCCATAGTTGATTTCATTTTTCACAATATATATTCTCAAAATAGTTAAAAAGAATTGCATGAATTAAATGTGAAAATGAATGAATTATTTGCATGATTTGAGTGATAACTAAGTACGTTTCATGAATGAGTATGATTCAAGTGAAATAGGATAACTCATAAAGCTTTAGTATTGATAAGTAGAAACTCTGATACCGAGCACATGTCTAGATTCTATGCTTTTTCCTTTTCTTTTGTATATAGCCAAATAAATGGTCAAAGACCATCTTTACATTCCATCGCATTTACGTGAGTTTGCAAAAATCACAAAAGTACAAAAATCAAACAAAATTCCTAAAAAATGATCCTTGTGGTTCCTTGTAACCCGATGCCCTAAGATCGTCTAGCCTGAGATGCGTAGACTACTCCTTGCACTCCATTGCGTTTACGCAAGTTTGCAAGACAAAAAGACAAAAAATAGCCAAAAGATATAAAAACACAAATTCCATATCATTATCTCCATTTCTATTTAGAATGAAGATATGGATAGCGTTGAAGTTTTTCTAGGAGTCGAGAAAAAGTCTAGTGTGGTGATCTTCTAACTTCAATTGAATTCATTATTTCATATCATGAACAACAAATTTATATCTTACATGTTTGTTACTTGTTCATGATACATTTATGATGGATAGAGAATCTGTTGTGGAGTTTGAATTTAAATTCTATGGATTGAATATATTGTATGGTAGTCTATGAAAGGATTTCTTCTCTAATTTCATGTTGATGTTTAGTTCTATATACTTCAATGAAAATCCATGATATATGCATGATGCTAGACTAGAATTCTACATGTGGAAGTGCATGCTTATTTATTACTCAGTTGATGTTGTGTGCGCTGCATGAGATGAGGAAATGATCTTTTCACTTCTCTTCTTTGGTTTATTTTATTCTTCTTATTTTTATTCTCCGGTGAACTTCTTATTTGTCTTCCTCGAGGAAGAGTAAGCGGTAAGCTCGTGAGATTTTGATATGCTCCTATTGTGCATGATTAGTCGCATATTTCCATAACGCTTTTCAACCTCCAATTCCCCATTTTATATGCTTTTATACAACAATTTGAGACTATTTGACTTTGAGAGCGCTTGGTCTTTTTTCAGGGATTTTGGTGCGAAATCAGAGCAATTTGAAGTCAAGGAGATGGTCGGCATTGCTGGAGCACCAAGACGACTTATGATGACACACTTGAGGTGCTATGGAAGAAGGCCAAAGAAGAGGAGCAGAGAAGAGAAGCAAGAAGATGAAGTTTCAAAAGGCCTACAGCACTCCAGTCCACTCGGCCCGAGTGGCAATCCCACTCGGTCTGAGTGTGTAAGGCAGAAAGAGTTGAAGCTTCACACTTAGCGACTATTTGAGCTTGAAGGGCACTCGACCGAGTAGATTTTCTACTCGGCCAAGTAGAAATTCAAACAGAACGACAAATTCAAGCACAATTTGAAGATCTGGACATGATCGAGAGAACTTGCCTACTCGACCGAGTGCCTGGGCGACTCGATCGATGACCTTTCACTTCAGATCGAGAATCAACGAGTTTCGAATGCTACTCGATCGAGTGCAAAGGCCACTTGGACTGACTGCAACCGCACTCGGTCAAGTGAGGTGAGACGTCCAGATTTCAGGACAACCTCTCACCATTTTGAAATCTTCTATCACTCCAGTTGGCAAAGTATTTTTCTCATATTTTTTATGGATAGTAGGCCTCTTGAAGGTTCCAACTCCACTAAGAACACGCAAAACAAAGGTCGGATGAGTCCTAGGGAATTTCTGCAAGTCGACGTAGCAGTACTGGAATCTGCCACTCGGCCGAGTGGAAATCCCACTCGGCCTGAGTGCCCAAGCAATGACCGAGTGAGTTCAAAAGAGCAATTTTCACAAATGTTTCGCTGCCAACAGTGGAGCCCGAGTGACAGATGTTTTGCAACAAAATGTATAGCCCAAGTGGAAAATGAGATGACCAAGTGGAGCGCTCGAGTGGAGAAAGAAGTGTGCATGTGTGCCGCTTTTGTGCAGTCGAGTGCGTAGAGCACTCGATCGAGTGCATCGATTTTCCAGAATGCCGATTTTCTGCACCTACAGGAATATTGCACACTCGACCGAGTGGGTATTCCCACTCGATTGAGCAGGCTGGGTCCCACACTTAAGTTGTAGCAGCAAGCGAGCTTTGACCTGATTGTTAATGGGTTTGTGCGGGATTTCTAGGGCTTTTTCCTAGGGTTTATGGGAGAGTATTTATAGGAGTTGGTAGTCATCATTGAGGAGAGCTCCCTTTTAGTTCTTGGAGACTTCTTTAGGTGCTAGGCCACGCCATCGGCCCCTCCCTCGTTGTAATAAAGATAAGTACTCTTGTTTCTCTTTAATTCTATTTTATTTGTGTTATCTATGATGCTAGCAATGTTTTCTATTGATCTCATGATAGTTGCTATGCTTGAGTAGATCTATTACTCAGGTTAGGTTGAATCCTATTGTTAGGGCATCATATTTGATGGGGATGGTGATCTAAGATATTGGCAGTAAACCCATCTCGATTTGGGGATTCTTTGAATGTTGGGAACTTAGTCTAGGGAAGGGATCCAACCATAATCGGCTCTGGGAATTGACAACCCTAAAACCCTTGAATTGACAACTCTTGGTGGTCGATGTAATGGCCCTAGTGCCATGTACGCTAGGGTATGTCTATTTGATTGATGTATGTAGCATACGTATACTTGAATGAGTACATAGTGTGCTTGTGTGCCTCTGCAGTGTATATAGGAATGGTGTGGTGCATATAGTAATTACGTAGTGTATATAGTAATGATGTGTTTGGATGATGTATTGGATGCTAATAGATGTATATGAGGTAGTAAAATGATTGGCAATGTTGGATTTGTGAATATGTAGTGAGATTTGAGTTGGTGGGTGTGTAGAGAAGAGAGAGTGTGTGTAAGGAGAAGGGAGATATTTTGAATGAGGATTTCTTCATTTATGGAAATGAAAATTTTGTAAATAGGATTAAGACATTGGAATGAGGAATTGCCGCTTATGGCCATGGCAAACTTGTAAATAAAGCTCAAAGATGGAGGGATTTTAATAACGGGCTATGTGCAATGGCAAATTTGAAAATAAATGGACTCTTCTACAAACTTCTACTTCATTCCTTCTCTTTTCTTTTCATTTTGTTTCCCTCTTATTCCTTTATTATGGCCGAATTATCCAGAAAAAAAAGGAGAAAGAAAGAAAGAAAGAAAGAAGAGAAAGAAAGAAGAGAAAAGGAAAGGGAAAGGGAAAGCAAAGGAAATGAAAGGAGGAAAAGAGAAAGAAGAAGGAGAAAGAGGAGAGGGTTTCATCCACATTTCTAGAGGTAGGAATTCTCTCCCCCTCTTTTGCCTCTGTATACCATGTGGTTCTTGTGAAATTATTCTAAAATTCTGCAGAATCTGTCCTTCTGATTAGTTGTGCTCTCTTTCCAAAATAGATGAAGGAAAAATTCTAGAAAAAAAGGTGGTGTAGTTCACAAAATTCTATCCCATAATCATATAAAATTTGCCATAGGTTTAGTGCAGTAATTAGAAGTAAAAATTTCATCTTTACAACATGTCTGAATTTCATTAAGTCTGTGCACATGTTGGCAAAATTGAATTCAGTCCCAGTACACTCCACAGAAAATAGTGTTCTTGGTCTCGTTGTAAAGCGAACAACCTGTTCTACAACTTTCTCCAAGTACATGTTTTCGAGATTCTAACTGAAACTTGACTTAAAATAGCAATTGTTACAGCCCTCAGAATCTGTCTGAAAAAAGATTCAATAGGTCTCACCAAATAAATCACCATAAATCACTCAGTTGGTATTTTTTCTTGTAATTTCATCAGTAAATCCACAACACATATATCTGAAACTTTCATTTAAATATCTTGGTCATGTTCAGTATGAAAATATGGAGAAATGTGCTCCTCAATCTGACTGTTCTGTTTTCCCAGCAAGCCGAATTGTTGGATGTTGATCTTATTCTTTATTTTTGGTTATTTCTATGGCTTTGTTGGGGGTTTAATGTTGTTTGGTTGGTATATGGGAGATGAGAAGGTGGAAGTGAAGTACTTGCCTTTCTTTTATGAATCATGGATTTTAGCCTTTATATTTTGTAACATGACATGGATGCTTATACATGGTGGGAAGGATGTGGGGACATGGCATGCATTTATGTTGGGTGGTAATGTGGTATGGTTTGTGGCGGTATGGTGGGTGTGGCACGATGTGCATGACACCTTGATATGATGTTGGAAATGAGATGTTGAAAATGTGAATTATCTTTTACATGAAAGCAAGCCATGATGACCCATGAACCATGCATGTATAAGGCCATTGTTGAGATTTGAGGTGTAGTTGGGATTTCCTACTGGGTCACGCGTTGACGTACCCCACCGTTGACTTTTCAGGTGATCGAGTGGATAGTAGATGGAGTTGGTGAAGAGCTGGGCTTGTGGAGTTTTTGGTTGGGTGGTGCCGGGTGAGGAGAGAGTGACCTCTTATACTTTTGGGCTTGTTTTTGGGGGAATAATGATATTGTATTCAATTGATGATGTATATGGATGTATAATGTATATTGGATATATAAAAGTTTATTCCTTGGTTGTCTCTGAGTTTGTGTTCTGTGGATGTCAATGTGTTGTTTATGTTTATGTTTGTGGGACGTTACAGGTACTATCCCAACAGTGTGCAATGGACAAGCTTGAGTTTTTCTGTATTTTCTTTCGTACACTCGTTTCTCTGGGATCACCTGGGATGGATTCGTACTTTCCGAGTATCCTGGGGAGTGGGGCGTTACATTTGGTGGGCCATGCAGGTCGCCGCACTGCGACCGTGTAAGGGTAGTGCGTGTAGTGTTCCGAGGGTAGTTTAGTCTTAAGGTGGGTGTGAGTCCTGCCTTAAGATAGAGCTTTGATGTTAGCAGCCGAGGTGTAGAGTCTTTGAGGATAGACATGGCTAGTTGGTTGGATATATAGATGTGTGAATGTGGCCATGTGTTATATAGATATACAAGTATTGTATATCTATTGTCGAGTATATCTGTGTGATACATTCGTGTGTGTATCTGTAGATGTATCTGTATATAGACTATTATTCTTGATACTGGTATGATTATGTGACTGTATGTTTGTGTTTAAAGGATGTGTGTGTATATGGTTAAACTATGTGATGTAGGTATGTCAGGGCTATTGTATTGACCGTGGTGTGTGTAGTGTGTGTATATATATAGTGTATGGATCCATGTGTGGATCTCTGTATCCCACTCATGTGTGAGTGGCATACTCTGAGTATATTAGTATATTACGTTTATCTATTGTGTTGTATATACATATGTGGTGACATATGTGAGATCTATATAGTTATATGTATGGTTGTAAGCGTATGTACTATACATGTATGTGGATGGATATACTATTATGTGGATAGCTGTGTGTATAAAGCTGGATGTGTGAATATCTACTATATGTATATAGGTATTTGGATGTACTTATTATGTGTCTTTATAGTTAAATGTACGTGTATGGTGGTATGATTTGTATATTAGCGTGTAAGGGTGTGTGCCCACGCACGAGTAGGTATGTGTATATATATATCCGTTTACATAGTATGGATATGTGTGCCTTATCTTTAGTAGTAGGGGTATAGTGTTGTATTGTGTTGCATGACCTTATGTGATGACATATATATATGTATGTTTGGATGGATACTAGGGAACATACACGATTATATGTCTGAGTATAGAGGTGCATGCGTATATCTATTCTATAAAATAGGGATGTTATCAAAAGAAATTGGATAAGAGAAATTAGACAAGAGAAATTAGATAAGTGATGAGATTTTGAGGGATAAGAGAGTAGGTGAGGAATTTGGCACATACAACCTCGGGTTTTGCATTTTTGCCCCTGGACCCTCCACACACACACTCTCTCTCTTTATTATCCCCCCTTCCCGACCATTTTTTTCCAGTCCACGTGCACGTGTGCACGGGTAATTTGCTAGTATGTTAATATGGTAACCTATGAGTAGTGTGTATCATAGAACTATATAATTGATAGAGCTCTAGGCGATATATAGATATGGTGTGCTATATATTTGTAGTATGTGGTATATATGTACATGCTGATTGTGTAGATCCATGTGCGAATCCTTGTGTCTCACTCAAGTATGAGTGGGCATGCCCTAGGTGTAATAGATTTGTGTGTTTGATATATATCTGGAAGATGTATATGGTTGCATGTCTGATTGTAACTGGATACGCCTACACCGAGTGTTTGTATGGTAACACCATTATCTGGATAGCTGTATGTGTTGTTATTGAGATCTAAGACTTTTTGTGATGACATGCATGTGTGTGCTTGGATATATACTAGGAGACATACATAGTTGTATGTCTACATCTATATATTGAGGTGCATGTGTATGTATGAACGGTGCCATAAATGTGTGTACTGTGAAATGGTATAAGTATTGATATAGGAATGTGTTGTATATATATGTTGGGGTAGATTGACCATGTATATCTCTATTCATCCTTAGCTATGTCCTGAGTTGGAAAGTCCGGGGACGAACTTTATTTTAAGGTGGGTAGAATGTAATGGCCTTAGTGCCATGTACGCTGGGGTATGTCTATTTGATTGATGTATGTAGCATACGTATATTTAAATGAGTACATAATGTGCTTGTGTGCCTCTGAAGTGTATATAAGAATGGTGCGGTGCATATAGTAATTGCGTAGTGTATATAGTAATAATGTGTTGGATGACCTATTGGATGCTAATAGATGTATATGTGGTAGTAAAATGATTGGCATTGTTGGATTTGTGAATATGTAGTGAGATTTGAGTTGGTGGGTGTGTAGAGAAGAGAGTGTGTGTGTAAGGAGAAGGGAGATTTTTGAATGAGGATTTCTTCATTTATGGAAATGGCAAATTTGTAAATAGGATTAAGACATTGGAATGAGGAATTGCCACTTATGGCCAGGCAAACTTGTAAATAAAGCTCAAAGATGGAGGGCTTGTAATAATGGGCTATGTGCAATGGAAAATTTGTAAATAAATGGACTCTTGAAGAGATATTTTATCTTACATTCTTTTACAAACTTCTACTTCATTCCTTCTCTTTTCTTTTCATTTTGTTTCCCTCTTATTCCTCTATTATGCCGAATTACCCAGGAAAAAAAGGAGAAAGAAAGAAAGAAAGAAAGAAAGAAAGAAAGAGAAAGAGGAAGGAGAAAAGGAAAGGGAAAGAGAAAGCAAAGGAAATGAAAGGAGGAAAAGAGAAAGAAGAAGGAGAAAGAGGAAAGGGTTTCATCCACACTTCTAGAGGTAGCAATCCTCTCCCCCTCTTTTGCCTTTGCATACCATGTGGTTCTTGTGAAATTATGCATGTTATGTTTCTGAAATTCTGCAGAATATGTCCTTCTGTTTAGTTGTGCTCTCTGTCCAAAATAGATGAAGGAAGAATTCTTGAAAAAATATGGTGGTATAGTTCACGAAATTCTACCCCTTAATCATATAAAATTTTCCATATGTTTAGTACTGTAATTAGAAGTAAAAAATTTCATATTTACAACATGTCTGAATTTCATTCAGTCTAGACACAGGTTGGCAAAATTGAGTTCATCCCTGTACTCTGAGCAGAAAATAGTGTTCTTGGTCTCATTGTAAAGCTAACAACCTGTTCTACAACTTTCTCCCAGCGCATGTTTTCGAGATTCTAACTGAAACATGACTTAAAATAGCAATTATTACAGCCCGCAGAATCTGTCTGAAAAACCGATTCAATAGGTCTCACCAAATAAATCACCATAAATCACTCAGTTGGTATTTCTTCTTGTAATTTCATCAGTGAATCCACAACATATATATCTGAAACTTTCATTTAAATACCTTGGTCATGTTCAGTAAGAAAATATGGAGAAATGTGCTCCTCAATCTGATTGTTCTGTTTTTCCAGCAAGCTGAATTGTTGGATGTTGATCTTATTCTTTATTTTTGGTTATTTTCTATGGCTTTGTTGGGGGTTTGATGTTGTTTGGTTAGTATATGGGAGATAAGAAGGTGGAAGTGAAGTACTTTCCTTTCTTTTATGAATCATGGATTTTAGCCTTTATATTTTGTAACATGACATGGATGCTTATACATGGTGGGAAGGATGTGGGGACATGGCATGCATTTATGTTGGGTGGTAATGTGGTATGGTTTGTGGCGGTATGGTGGGCATGGCACGATATGCATGACACCTTGAGATGATGTTAGAAATGAGATGTTGGAAATGTGAATTATCTTTTGCATAAAGGCATGCCATGATGACCCATGAACCATGCATGTATAAGGCTGTTGTTCCATGGCCATGACAGACCCTCGTTTATCCTTAAGTCTCAATTTGTATCTTGGATTGGTGTTGTAGCTCACTTCACTTTTGTAGCTCTTATAACTTGCTTTATGTTTCATTATGATGCTAGTAAATAAATGATTAAGTCCTCCCCAGAGGAGGGTGGCATGGGATTTGGGGGAACCAAAGTAGTAGGTGGACATGAGGGATGGACCGTTTGTGGTTTGCACTCCTGACGTAGCCCATGAGGCAGGGAATGGTGGATATAAGGAGAAATGAGGGAAGGGCACCTTTGTTAACAACATTGCACGCTTGGCTCAGTCCATAGCATGTCTGGGGGAGTTCCAGTTCCACCCCAACTAGGGGGGCAGGTCCAGTCCCAAAAGGGTCCTACCTACTACCTAGGTTCCAAATTGCTAACCAATAACTTGCTTGATTTACTCTTTTCTGCTCATAAGTGTGTTCATACTTGTAGTTTAATTGTTTTACTTCCTCAGCTTGTATTTATTGTTGTTCGGTTATTAATGTAACCCCTTCCCTCGTACCCATTTCTAGTTCTATATATTATTGTTGTCTTTGTCTTGCCATGCCATGTTCATTGCATTACCATGCATGTAGACGCATAATAGGTAGTGGCATTTGAGGTGTAGTAAGGATTTCCTACTGGGTCACGCGTTGACATGCCCCACCGTTGACTTTTCAGGTGTTCGAGTGGATAGTAGATGGAGTTGGTGAAGATCTGGGTTTGTGGAGTTTTAGGTTGGGTGGTGAGGGGTGAGGAAAGAGTGACCCCTTGTACTTTTGGGTTTGTTTTGGGGGAATAATGATATTGTATTCAATTGATGATGTATAAGGATGAATAATGTATATTGGATATATAAAAGTTTATTCCTTGGTTTTTTTTGAGTTTGTGTTCTCTGGATGTCAATATGTTGTTTATGTTTGTATTTGTGGGACATTACAGGTACTATCCCAGCAGTGCGCAGTGGACCTGCTTGAGTTTTTCTGTATTTCCTTTCATAACACTCATTGCTCTGGGATTACCTCGGATGGATTCGTACTTCTTGGGTATCCTAGGAGTGGGGTGTTACAGTCGATGAACTCGCCCTAGGATAAACCCAATAATCAAGAGTATTCTGTAGCAAGATGATTCACGATGGTGGCACCAAAGTTAAGAGCCTGCACAACATATTATTGACTCGTCGGTCAATTCGACCCCTAGACACGTATGACTTCATTCCTTGACCGAAGCAGTAGTGAGGATACCTAATCCCTAGTAATATTTCTCTCATTTGTTCTCTTTGTTTTATTTCTTTCTTTGTGTGGAGTCAGTTTTGCAAGATCGAGTGACAGACATTCGCATCCATCACCATTACGACACACCACAATCCACATCCACCAATATAACCTGAAAGTCTAACTCAACCTTGGAGTCGATAGGTTGTGTGGCACGGCTTCCTTGTGTTTGCAACCCGCTCGCCAATGTATTGTGTGCTTGTGGTAAAACGACATCGTCTGGAGTTTAATTCTGGGCCGACTAATTTCTTACCATAATCTTTTTGCAGACTTGATCGGTCAGGAGTTCTTGATAGACCCTAGGATGCAGGCCCTCCTTTAACTAGGACTCAAGAAGTTCGGGAAGAGTTTGTCTGTCCAACGATCAGCCCCTCTGAGGATGAAGGGGGTGCAGATCTTGGACATGGTTATGGGGAGCTTGGCCAAGGTCGTAGCGAGCTCAACTAAGGAGAGCACTGCTCAGCAGGATATTAACGGATCAAAGAGGAAGACGAACCTCCCCTCTTTCGGGGTTAACAAAGCCCAAAAGAAACAGAAGATGGATGAGGTCGTCCATCCAAGTTAAGCATCCAAGGAAGCTGCCCTTGATAAAGCTGGGACCTTGGGGACGTTGGCAATACTTGTAAATGTAGAGGGCCCTGAAGATATATTGTTGTGAAGAGGCCGCATTCCTCTAATGCCATCAATGATTCCTCCTGAGTTCGACTAGGCTCTGGTGGCATTTAGGTCGACTCAGGCTGACCTGCGAATCTCAGAAGATCAATTCTGCAACCCTATCTTTCCAGTGGGGGTTGAGGAATTAGTCTTCTTGGATGACGGTACCGCGGCTCGGGTGGCTGAGAACTCTCTCCTTCCATGGGACCGAGCCATTCTAAAGAAGGTTGATTCTGAGTGACTGGCCATCACCATGGTATGGTACAGTTAATAGGTCGACACTTTTCATTTCTTCTCCTTTCTTTGATTTTGGCAAGTGTTAGGTTTGACTTTCTCTTCTACGGTAGATGTCCTCGCTAGACATCGAATTGCGCCGACGAGTAGTGAGGACTGCAAATGCTAAGATGATCCTCATTATGAAGAACAAGCGGATGGTTGCTGCAGAGGATGCTGCCAATGAAGCAAAGGCTCAATTGTACGTGGCTGCACTTAAGGTCTCTGAGCTCACTTCTTGGGTATCGGAGCTGAAGAGAGCCTTAGCTGAGGAGAAGGATGCAAGGTCGGTCGTCGAACTGGCGAGGTCGTCGGCTAAGGAAAATGCCAAGGCTGAGGCTGCCTGAAAGGAAGCAAGCCAAGGAGAATGCCAAGTAAGAGTCTGCTAGACAAAGACAAGATGAGGAGCAGTTGTCGGAGGGAAAACAGAAGGGGATGAAAGAGAGAGCCGATCTCCCAGCTTATTTCGTCGAGTTTAACCTGGAGATGATCGATGCCGAGGCAGTAGAGAAGTACAAGGTAGATGTTGTCTCCAATTAGGTTGCTCAAATGTTTTGCATGGGCTTCTTCAGATGTTAAGAGGAGATTGAAAGGAAATTCCCTAAATCATGGATCATCTTTGAACATGTCATGATGATCTCTGCTGAGGACGGAGACGTCAACCCTCCTATTAATGAAGAGAATCCAGCTATCGAGCCTAAGTCCATTCGAGTAGCTCCTCCAGAATCCCCAAATCCCATAGCTCTGACCTCATGGCTTGTATCTTTTTATTTGTACATGCTATGCTCGAATTTTGAATGTACGAGCATTGCTCCCATTTTAATAAAATTTCATTCATGAAAATATAATATTTCTTAGTTCATTTCTGAGGACCTCAGAACTTTAATGGAGAACCACGTGAATACTCCAAGTCTTAGCTCTGGACTTGGGTGGGAAATTCTGAAATAAGTTCATCACAGGTCAAAAAGTATTTCTGTGCTTAAATCTATCTTAGGTCATAGAGTTCCTTCGATCTCAATAGAATCTTTACGATAGATAGATGAATTTGAAATGAGCTTATCTTAGGCCGTAGATGACCTTCGAGCTTTATAAAATATCCGCAACAAATAGAAGGTTAACTTTAAGACTTGAAGGATTCTTGGAGAAATTTCGAAAAAAATTTATGGCACAGGTTATAGAAAGGACCGAGGTCAAGGTCGATCTCGGTGCCATCCATGCCCTTTCCACAGCTCGGGCTTGCAAACTGAGAGAATAGAAGCACGAGGTGTGTAATATCACTTCTTCTGGTTATGGCCAAACCACACAGAGAGAAGAATTAAGCATAATGACTTGGCATAAAAAGAGAAGAGACAACCCTGGTGGGTAAGATTCGATGTTGGTTGGTAATAATCCTTGACCATAAAGTTAGGTCGGCCCACGAGGGGAGTAGCCCCCTGACTTACAACCAACGGAGATCTAGGTCAGTCTGTGATGGGTGTGGCCCCCGACTAACGGCTGACAAAGCAATAAATCGGCCTATAAGGGGAGTGGGCCTCCACCTTATGGCCTACTAAGAGTTAGATCGACCTACGAGTGGAGTGACCCCTCGACTAATGCTCGGCTTAGAGCTAGATTGGCCTGTGAGGGGAGTGGCTCTTCGCCTAATGGTCGATAGATAGCTAGACCAGCCTACAAGAGAAGTAGCCCCTCGACTAATGACCGATGTGTAATGCCCCACTCCCCAGGATACCCGAAAAGTACGAATCCATCCCAGGTTCTCCCAGAGAGACGAGTGTTACGAAGGGAGATACAAAAACTCAGAGCAGGTCCACTACACACTGCTGGGATAGTACCTGTAATGTTCCCAAAGAAAAACAAAAACACCAAGAGCCAACACAGCACAACACAGAAGCAACAAGGGAACAACAGACATTACACACACACACACACACACACACACCCCCCCCTCCTCAAGTCCATTATACATCATCTTATACATATGTACAACAAAACAGCTCATTCCCGAAAAGAACCCAAGGGTACAATATCCCTCACATCTCCCCTCACCAACCAATCCTACACTCAAACACCTCAACCATATCTCCAAACTCCATCTCTGCCACCAACTCCAACACTTGAAAAACAACAGGTGGGGCTCGTCAATGCGTGACCCAGTAGGAAATGCCAACTCCAACTGGTATAACATTCCCTAAATGCAACTACTTTACATATTGATGCATGTCATAATGAAGTGCAAGTGCTACAAGGGAATATATTTAAAGAACTTGACACGGTATAAATAAAAGTGTGCAACATAAGCATCAAGTAAGAGAGCTACCATAACTAAACAAATAACACTACAACCACATCACATATGAAAATGTAAATGACATAAATAACGGAAACATGTACCTGTGGCAAAGGAAGACCTGCAAAACAAAGGTGAGTACCACAGAAAGAGAAAGTATACTACAACATCAAAGAGCAGAAACCTGGCATTATAATGTGAAGCATGCCCACAGGTCCCAGGTTCATATATGATAGGCCTTGTGGTCCCCATGACATTGCCCCCATGGAAAAACATAATCTATCTGCATATCATCCCAACAAAGGGGCATGCACTCACGTGCCATGCCCATCATATCCATAACCACATACCACCACAAACAACCACATTGGGGGATGTCATGTCCACCCTCCTACCTCCCATCACATACAACCCTAGAGCCCCTAAACATAAAACACATTATGCTACCATGTTTCATAAAAAAATAAAGGCAACATCTCATCCCCTTTCATTACAAGTGGGTCATGCACCCAAGTGCCATGCCCTTCATCATAGTCATATCAACTCATCATTACATCACATATGGGACCATGCATGACATACCCCCAATATTACAGGTTTATAACATATCTCATATCACAACCATAGAAACGGGTATTTCCCACATTTCTTGCATTTGCCTTCACTTAGGCATTTTCACAAACACATGGTGAGCGTAAGGAATATGAATAAAAATTCATTGACAAATAACTCAAATAACTCAAATAAACATACGTTCAAGTAACAGCAATAACAAATAACAATAACAAGAGTGATGGCAACAACCATGCCAAGAGTAATACAATTACATGCAAAATAAGAACATCATGGCATAACTCATTAATAACAACTAATGAAATTACAATTCTAATAAGAATCTGGAAAAATTTCCTAAATGAAAGTTGTGGATATGGTAGTTTTGAATTCACATATAAAATTTCATGCAGAAATATAAACTAGGTGATTTATGGTGAATTGTTTGATGAGACCGGTCGAAACTGTTTTTCAGACAGATTCTAACGGCTGTAACAATTGCTATTTTATATCATGTTGAAGTTAGAATCTCGAAAAAATATCTGAGACAAAAGTTGTAGAGAAAGTTGTTAAATTTACAACGAGACCAAGAACACTAATTTCTATAGAGTGTGCAGGGACTTAGCTCAATTTTTCCAAACTGTGCACAGTCTGAATGAAATTCAGACATGTTGTAAAGATTAAATTTTTACTCCTAATTACTGTACTGAACATATATCAAATGTTACATGATTCTCGGGTAGAATTTCAAGTGCTACACAAATATAATTTTTCCAGAATTTAATTCTACCCACAAAAGCAGTTATTAAGGACTAAATTTGTTATCAGACTGCAGGAATTTAAGAAGCAACAAAGATGAAAGCTTTACATGCATGAACATGACATAAGAGTAGGAGTTGGATTCCTACATCAAGATGCAAGCTTTCCCAGCCACCAAGCATCGCCTCCATGAATCCCTACTCCTCCTAGCTCCAAGCATCAAAAAGTTGGCAACTTGCTTCAAAAACCCTCCTCCTATCAAGCCCTCTTCTTCTCATTCCTTCTTTTCTTTTTCTTTCCATTTTCTTTTCTTCTCTCCTTTTTTTCCATGGTGAATTTCGGCCAAGAGAGTTGTAAATGAAGAGAAGAGGTATCTAGATCTCTCTCTTACCCTCTAACATATCCACAAGATAAGCCTCCATATGGTGAAATGGCTAAAATACCCTTATAGTCCAAATTACCCTTCATCTTCTATGTTTTTACAAGAAAGCCATGCTATGAAATTACCCCTCCACTTGGGTAAATAATTACATCACATACCACTGCCCTACCCGCGTTCACACTAGACCCTACACACATACATACACACTTACATACATGCACACACTAATACACACAACATGCACATACATCCTACATTCTACTATACAATGCACTACACCTCCAAGGAGACATGCACACATGTATAGGTATGCATCCATACACCTACATAAATATATACACATTAGCCATACACATCCATACATGTAAACATCCACACACTCCTCATACACACATCCGCTCCTACACATGCATACTCTTACACTATACACAGAGACACACATCTACACTACATACATACACACACATCACAAGTTCACACCCCATACATATAAGCACGTCCATGCCTCACCATACCATCCATAACATACATGGACACTACACCCATCATATATTAGTATACACTACTATCACACACACTAAGATATAGAAAATAACACAAATATAAACACTACATCCAAATATATCACACAATACATATAGAAATATAAGTATACTAGTCATAACCTGTGCCCGCGGGCACGGTTCATTTAAGATTTTCCTTCGTGAAATCTTTGTTCCCCAAAAAATTATTTCTACAGCCAAAATTGTGCGGAACAACAAATTAGCGTAAAAATATTTAGCGGCACGGGCGCATTCAGCACGAAACAACAAATTCGGCGCGGGCGCCTTCGACACGGAACAATAAATTCGGTGCGGGCGCCATCTGTGCTGGTGCCTTCGGTGCGGAATAACAAATTAGCGTAAAAATTTTAGCAGGCGGGCTCCTTCGGCGCGGGCTCCTTCGGCACGATTCATTTAAGATATCCCTCAAAATGTTTGTTCTCCCCAAAAATTATTTCCACTCCAAAATTTTAATGGACAAAAATTTAGCTTTTGCGGAGCACCTTTGACGCAGACCTGTGCCCTCGTGGACTGTTCATTTAAGATATCCCCTCAAAATCTTTGTTCTCCCCAAAAATTATTTCCCCTACAAAATGTAAACGAACAAAAATTTAATTTCCCCTTCTAAAATTTAAATGAACAAAAATTTAGCGGGCGCCTTAGTGGGATATGTCCTGGGAGATGTCCCATATTTTGGTCAGATCAAAGCCCATAGAATGGCTATTGAGAATGAAGGGAGGGCTTCAAATTTTCTGTCGTGAGAATGTGTTTTTTTATTTTAGATTTGAAAATGAAGATTTGTGGTTCAATACTGCAAAGATGGCAGTGGCTATTTGATGGAAGACTCGTGGTTCTTCAAAAATGGACTTCGACTATTGTTTCAGAGTGTTTTCTCACTACAGAAGCGTTGACCGTGGACTGCCCGATCAACGTGGTCAAGGGGCCGATTTGGGTCCCTTGGGTGCGTCGAGCACGTGCAGACACGATGCGAATCGGAGATGCAGACGACGTGGATCACGTCAGCTGGGCCGGGTCTGGATCCTCGGCCTCGAGGGGGCTGAGGGGAAGCCTCGGCCCGGTGTGAGATGCTCGGCCTCAGACGGTCGGACGACGAGGGGAAGCCTCGGTGTCTGGGCTTGATGCACGGCCGATGCGGAGCTGAGGGGGAGCCTCGGCTCGGATGGATGCGCTCGGCCTCGGTCGGTCGGACGACGAGGGGTAGCCTCGGTCGTCTCGCTTGATGCGCGGCCGGCGTGGAGCGGAGGGGAAGCCTCGGCTCGTGGATCTGACGTCCTCCTGAACAGACGAGAACACTCGTCAGGGAGGCCGGACCTTGGTTCCGGCCAAATCCCCTCCGATGCCTAAGTCAGATGACGATCTGAAAGAGGAGGCTCGGCGGGGACGGTTCGACTCGAGAGGTGATCGGAACGACGTCCTCCGGCGCGAGCGGGGGGGGAAGGTACTGAGGTGGGGGAACTAGGTCGTTGATGGAGTACCTTAGGTTTTGTTACCTGAGATGCGGTCCTTTGTACAGTCGTCCTTCTAGCCCTTTTATAGGCCTCTCGTCGTGATTGCCCACGACTCACGTCCCTCGTCCGCCCCCAATCGTGCCCCCTCAATCCGCCTCCCCATCGCCGCTCCCTGTGCCATCCCAGCACCTCCCCATAATGGCCATTAAGTGGTAGCGGGCCTGGGGGAACGGTTATCGCTGGAGTGGGCAAGTGACTTGCGCGTTTTCGGGGTCGGGTCGGATCGACGTTCGGGGGTCCTCTAGGAGGCCTTGTCGGGCGGGCCTGATCTCACAGACGGGCTTCTGATCGGTAGTTGGGTTTCTGGGCTCGCGCCTTTCGGGCTTCGTTTGGTGGGCTTGGACCCCCCATGATTTCGTGTAGTAGGCCGTGCTTTTGGGCTCATGCTGTTGGGCCTCCGCAAAATAGACGTATCAATTGCCCCCAACGGTGGGTCCGATCGGCCTTGGCCGGTTCGGTTCGACCGATGTGACTCCTGGGGTTCCGATTGGCGCGTCAGTCGAGGCGCGGTCATAAATGAAGGTTATGATGAGGCGGATCGATAGGACTTCCCTTGGCGCTGATTTCGAAACGCCGCTGGCTCTTTGAGGCTCGCCACGCGTTCCTGTCAGGCGTTTTGAATTCGCCCCTGGGTCTTGTATATAAGTGCCCCGGCTGCTTTGATCCCAACTTCTTCCTCGCTCTTCTCTCTGTTCCAGGCTTTCCACAAACTCGGAGTCTTCTGCCGCCTTCGTTTTCTTGCCTTCTCCAAATAAACAAAAAGGTAACTCCTTTCCCATCCTCATATTATGGCAGCTCTTAGGATAGGTGGCTCTGGCCAAGGGGCGAGGGATCCTCCTGAGTCCAGGTGGGGCGGGCCCCGATCTGTGGGATCCGGTTCCTCCTCGGGGAGCCGTTCCCTCCGAGATAAAGGGAAAGGGAAGCTCTTCCCAGACTTTGCTGGCGATGATGTGGCGTCGGCTGCCGTGTGGCTTAATGTTCCTCCGGTTGTCCTCAGAACGCCGTCGAGGACTTCTTTTCGGGCGCTGCGGAGATTCGGGGAAGGTACCTCTGTCACCCGTATGATGTTCGAGTCCCTTTCATCGACGAGCGGATCTGTCTTCCGAGGAGCAACGAAGTCGGCGTTTACGTCGAGATGTTCCGTCTGGGTCTTCGTTTCCCGCTCAATCCCTTCTTTATCCAAGTCATGGAGTACCTCATGGTGCCCCTTTGTCAGTTTACCCCCTGTTCGGTTGCGGTTCTGACAGGCTTTGTGATGATCTGCTGTACTCGTGGTTTAGAGCCATCTCTCCCCCTCCTCTTCTATTTTTATCAGATCCAGACGGTCGGTCTAAGGTCATGGCTGCACCTCCGAGCCCGCGCGGGGAGGGAATGCCTGATCGGGCTACCCCACTGGGCGGGGGATTGGAGCTCGGATTATGTCTTCGTGGTCTTCCTTGAGGATGCTCAGATTTTGACATGTTGGGGTGGGCCAGGTCGGCCAGGTCGGCCTTGCCCCACGCTAACCCTCTCCGAGGCTGATCGGACGGCCGTCGCGCTACTGTCGGCCCTTCCTTTGGAAGCGAAATCTATCTGGCCTTTGCTGGACGACCTACTCCTGAAGGCCATCTTGTGGTCTCTGGGTAGGTTGCTTTTTCAGTCCTGGATTGCCCCGTGGCTTACCCTGATTTCGGTTTCGCTTGCAGGAATGGCTGGTTGCGAGTTCACCCGCAACGTTGATGAGCTGATTCGGCGTGGAGCTGCTGGGAGCCGAGGTAGCACCTCAGGAAGGGCACCTCGGCGGTCCGTTGAGGAGGAGGTGTGCCGAGCCGAGCCCACCGTGGGCAAGGTGGTGGTCGCGCCTCCCACCTCTTCTCCTAGTAGTCTCCTCCCCGGGGGGGGTCGCAAGGGCCGGATCCGTCCCACCAGCCCAAGTGGCGGGGGGTAACGACAGGTCCGGTGCAGCTCCTCTTGCGCTTGGTGTGCCCCCTCTTGTCCCCGAGGGTGGAGGTGGCACGAGGCGGAAGCGCTCCCCTTCGGCGCCTGCCGAGCCTCACGGAGGGAAGAGGAGGAAGGAAGGCGTGGATCCTTCCAGTCCGGTGTGCTCCGTGCCCCCGGCGGTGGCCGCCGAGGATCTTCCAGTGGCCCTGACGACCACCCCCGTCGCAGCGTCTCTGCCTCCATTATCGGGAATCGGTGCCCTGTTGGCGAGCAGCTCGGCCTCCCTCGAGGTCACCCCCGGGGATTCGGTGTTTGTCGACCGAGCCTTGGCTCAGCAGTTGGCCAAGGGCTCTGTCCTCCCCCGAGACCGTAGTCTCCTTGAGAGGGCCCCCGCCGACAAGGTGTCAGACACCTTGGTCTGGATCCTTCAGCAGGTCTGGCTATCCCGCTGTCCCTTTCTTTCCTTCACTCTCTTCTTGGCTCATGTCTTGTTGTTCAGGGTTCAACACTCGCTGTCGAGTCGCAGCGTCGAGCTGTCCATTTGAGGGAGCTGGAGGAGTCCTCTGCGAAGGACCACGAGCGGGTTGGGGCGGCGGAGGTAGCTGCGGTGGCGGCCCAGATGGAGTCTCGGCAACTCAAGCTCCGGGTGGCCGAGCTAGAGGGACGAGTGGCCGATCTCCAGGGAGAGTTGGAGGATGCTCGGCGGTCGGCCGAGGAAGCGGCGGAGTCGTTCCGCCTGGAGAGGGAGGAGTTTCAGAGGGAACTGTCGGATCGGCGTCAGGTGGCGCGGTTTGCGGATGAGGTGGAGAGGGGCGTCGTCGGGACTCTGGGGGAGAGGATCTTCGAGGTCCTCAGGGAGGCCTTCGGCAAGTATGAAGACCTTATCGGCCCTCGGATCGTCGAAGTCATCCAGTCCTCCTTCCGGGATTGTGCGGAGCGCGTCTGGCAAGCCCCTCCGCCTGTCGATCCCCCTCGCTCCGAGTAGGGGGAGGCGCATGAGGATGCGTCCTCCCGAGCCCGGGTTCCCTAGGTCGTCCTTCCCGGCCTGTCATCCTTGTTTTTATCCTCAAAATTTTTTAGCATCCGCTTCGCTTTGGCCCGGCCTACTTGAAATGGATCCCTGACCTCGCAATCTCCATTGGCTTCTTTACCGGCTCTTTGCTTCGGAGCAAACAATTGCTGATTGCAAGGATGTTTGTTTAAGCCAGCAACTTTGTGTTCTTGGTCGACAAGTTTTTGCTCTGACGGCGTTACCCTAGTTTTCGTGGGTGACGAATTTTGTTGTTCGCCGAGAGCGGATTATTTGTAAGGAGGTTTCTCAACTTCGATTTCCTGTAAAAAAGACACACTTTTGTACCTCGGTTAATTGTTGGAAATGAAATTGACCTACTTGAATTTCCCGCGCATTTTCCTTTGTTGCTGCGACCTCGGCTCCTCTGCTAATGGTGGTCGCTCGCCTCCTTTCTCCGGGAGGTCGCCCCTTGCCCCTCGAGTGGACAAGTCGGTTGACGTCCTTAATGGCTGGGGGGGCTGCCCCCAGTCTTATGAGTAACGGAGTCGGTCAGCGAGGGCGAAGCTCCTCGGCTTAAGACCGATCGGCGTCTGCGCTGGCTGGGGGAATTGCCCCCAGACTCACGAGCGATGTAGTCGGTCAGCGAGGATGAAGTTCCTCGGCTTAGGACCAGTCGGCGTCTGCGCTGGCTGGGGGGATTGCCCCCAGACTTACGAGCGAAGGAGTCGGTCAGCGAGGGCGAAGCTCCTCGGCATAGGACCGGTCGACGTCTGCGCTGGCTGGGGGAATTGCCCCCAGACTTACGAGCGGTGGAGTCGGTCAGCGAGGGCGAAGCTCCTTGGCTTAGGACCGGTCGGCGTCTGCGCTAGCTGGGGGAATTGCCCCCAGACTTACGAGCGATGGAGTCGGTCAGCGAGGGTGAAGGTCCTTGGCTTAGGACCGGTCGGCGTCTGTGCTGGCTGGGGGAGTTGCCCCAGACTTACGAGCAATGGAGTCGGTCAGCGAGGGTGAAGCTCCTCGGCTTAGGACCGGTTTTGGTTGACCCCGTCCGGTGAGGTGGCGGTCTTCACTCTTATGCACCCTTAGCGAAATGTTGATTCCGTCGGAGATGAAGAAAAGGTAAAAGGAGTTCATTTGTACTATTAAAGGTCCTATTGGACTAGTACATTTGGAGGAAAAAAGAAATAAAGCTAGACGGAGGGATGTGAACCTAGATAATCTCCTCCTGACTAGGCTACGACTGGGGGGGTCTCGCCTGCTCACTCTATAATGCGGAGGGGTCCTTGGACGGTGTTGACCTTCTTCCCTTTGTCCGGCTGCATGGAGGTTCCTTCCCTGTGGGCCGGCTCATCGACTAAGTTCCTTGCGTGTCCTCGGCTCATCAACTTCTCAATGTCCTTCTTTAGGTGCCAGCAATCTTCAGTGTCGTGGCCGTTGTCCTTGTGGTATTTGCAATATTTTTCCCCATTTTTCCCCCTCTTTTTGTCTTCGGCAGGGGGCGATCAGCGCGCTCTTCCTTCTGCACTTGAGCGAGGACGGCGTCTGGGGTGGCGTCCCTCGTATCCTCTCTCCGCTGCTTGTTTCTCGCCCTCTTCTCTGTCCGGTACCCTTCGGGGCTACGGCGCTCGCTATCGCCGCGCTTGGTCCCTCGTCTGGCCTTTCCTGCCTCGATGGCCAAGGTCTCCTCGGTCAACATGAAGCGCTCGGCCCTCGCCATGATCCCAGGGAGGTCTTTCGGGGGATCATTATGCAGAGATTTCTTCAAGCCTCTATGACGCAGCCCTTTCTTTAGGGCCGTTTGGACAACGAGGTCGGGAGGGCTATTTACGTTCAGCCGTTCCGCGTTGAAGCGGCGCATAAATTGTCGGAGCGGCTCGGTCGGGTCCTGCACTATGTTAAACAAATGTTCAACATCAGGCATTACTTGTCGCCCTGCCATGAACTGTTTGCAGAACAGCTGGGTAAGTTCCTCGAAGCTGTCAATGGAGCGGCTGGGCAGGCTGCGGTACCAAGTTCTCGCTGCTCCCCTGAGGGTCGAATAAAAGCCCCTGCAGAGCAGGGTATCATCGGCTCCCTGGAAGGACATGTCCCCCTCGTAGTCCATCACGTGGTTCCCTGGATCTCATATCCCGTCGTACTTCCCCAGCGCCGGGATCTTGAATCGAGAGGGGACCCGCGCGTCGGTTATTCTCCGCGACAGGGGGCACCGGTCTCTATGGATGCCTCCGGGGGTCCGACACCCGCCTACCTCCAGCTCGTTCGGTTGTGGAGGTGGCACAGGCGCTGGCTGGGCTGGCTCCACGGCCCTTGCCACACTGGGGGTGGGGCTGATCCGGCGTTCCCGGCTCCTCCGGTGGGAGCTTCCGCTTCGCCGTGATCGGTCCCTCGAGTGGTGCTGATCACTTCTTCTGCGGTGGGGTGATCGTGGCCGACGAGATGACGCGGTCACCGACTCGTCCCCCGTGCATTCGGTTCCCCTCCGGCTCCTTTCGCGATAAGGGGAGGAGACGCGCGATCTCTCCTGGTGGAAGCTGGGTAGTGTGAACCGACGCTCCGTGTTCGGTCTTCGGTTTCTGTGGTCATCGACCACAGCGGACCGCAGGAGCGAGGGGCCCCCCTCCCAACGATGGCTGTCGCCCAACATGTTTCAGTTGGCTGGCGCGGCGCCGATGAGCTGTTGTACCGTCGCGACCAACGTCTGGATGTTCACGTTGGTCTCTTGGGCCAGGGCACGGAGCTGCCCCTGCATGGCCAGCTCGGACCCGCCAGTCTCTTCGGCTGGGGGGCGGGGTGATTCCCGTTGGGTGCGCCCTCAAGGTTGCTGTTGGGTGCGTCATTCCCCTCCTCCGGGATGGGGGGCATGCGTCTCTTCCCGTTGCAGGCGCGTGCCATTGCAAGTGCGGTTTGTTTCTTCATGGGATAGTTCGTTCCCACAGACGGCGCTAGATATTTCAGAGTGTTTTCTCACTACAGAAGCGTTGACCGTGGACTGCCCGGTCAACGTGGTCAAGGGGCCGATTTGGGTCCCTTGGGTGCGTCGAGCACGTGCAGACGCGACGCGAATCAGAGATGCAGACGACGTGGAGCATGTCAGCTGGGCCGGGTCTGGATCCTCGGCCTCGAGGGGGCTAAGGGGAAGCCTCGGCCCGGTGTGAGATGCTCGGCCTCGGACGGTCGGACGAGGGGAAGCCTCGGCGTTTGGGCTTGATGCACGGCCGATGCGGAGCTGAGGGGGAGCCTCGGCTCGGATGGATGCGCTCGGCCTCGGTCGGATGGACGACGAGGGGTAGCCTCAGTCGTCTCGCTTGATGCGTGGCCGGCGTGGAGCGGAGGGGAAGCCTCGGCTCGTGGATCTGACGTCCTCCTGAACAGACGAGAACACTCGTCAGGGAGGCCGGACCTTGGTTCCGGCCAAATCCCCTCCGATGCCTAAGTCAGATGACGATCTGAAAGAGGAGGCTCGGCGGGGACGGTTCGACTCGAGAGGAGATCGGAACGACGTCCTCCGGCGCGAGCGGGGGGGGAAGGAGATGAGGTGGGGGAACTAGGTCGTTGATGGAGTACCTTAGGTTTTGTTACCTGAGATGCGGTCCTTTGTCCAGTCGTCCTTCTAGCCCTTTTATAGGCCTCTCGTAGTGATTGCCCACGACTCACGTCCCTCGTCCGCCCCCAATCCTGCCCCCTCAATCCGCCTCCCCATCGCCGCTCCCTGCGCCATCCCAGCACCTCCCCATAACGGCCATTAAGTGGTAGCGGGCCTGGGGAACGGTTATCGCTGGAGTGGGCGAGTGACTTGCGCGTTTTCGGGGTCGGGTCGGATCGACGTTCGGGGGTCCTCTAGAGGGCCTTGTCGGGCGGGCCTGATCTCACAGACGGGCTTCTGATCGGTAGTTGGGTTTCTGGGCTCGTGCCTTTCGGGCTTCGTTTGGTGGGCTTGGACCCCCCATGATTTCGTGTAGTAGGCCGCGCTTTTGGGCTCATGCTGTTGGGCCTCCGCAAAATAGACGTATCAACTATGAAACATGACCGACACATCCTCACTGCGGTTCCAGTATGGATACAATTCCATAACTTGCTTCTTTTTATATGGACTATGGAAATTTTGAATATAATTGCTAGTGTTATAGGCACACCAATTTGCCTAGATAAAGCTACTGCAGATCTTGATAGGATATCGTATGCTAGGTGCCTGGTGGAGATTGATGCGAAGAACTAATTGGAAAGGAGTGTATTGGTTGAGTTGGATGATGGTTCTTCACTATCGTTTGAGGTTAAATATGAGGGGGAGCCACCTAGATGTTGCACATGATTTTGTTTTGGACATCTTGATACGCAATGTCCTACAAATTCTGCTTCTCCCGAGCCCCTTAAATCCAAAATAAAAATGGACTTGGGTTGGGAGGGGTGGAAGCAGGTAATGATCCTTACCTGAAGGGAGTGTAGCTGTGAAGGGTGTAAATGTGACTGTGGAACTTGGGAAGGGATATGATTCTGCTATTGCTTTAGAGAAGGAGGACTCTGGGAAGGGTGTTAATGTTGAGGAGATATTAACCAAAACCCCATATCAAACTGCTAAAGGTGACTGCAGTAAATCTACAGAGGATGAAATAGTAGGCAACACCTCTCCTCAGTCTGCTGAAGGTGTATTAAAAATGGGTCATGTAAACAATTTGTGGGACGGCAATTCAATGACTGGAAATTATTACAACTCAGGGTTTGCAATGCTTCAAGCCTCAGAATTTGCAATAGTAAATAGAGTGACTAACTAAAATGAAACCCATAGACCTTCTACCTCCCTCCTCCTTGCTTCGGATGATGCTAAATTACATGCCGGTTCATGACTTGTTAACATCGATTGTCAGTCTGTTTTGAAGAACAATATAAAACAAAGAAAATGGCTCAAACACCATACTTCTGCAAAGAATCCGCTTAACATTTCCATTTCGGGATAAGAAAGCAGGAGCTAACATCAAACTAAGGAATTAGCGTGTAGACCCTGTTTTCTGCGCTGTGCTGATCCCCGTCCGGGTGTGGCAAGCTAAGCTCGATCGCTAGCGGTTTTAGAGTGCCACCGTCTTTCAAGAAAAGGATGGTCCGAGATGCGTAGACTTTGTTAGAGGTTTCGTTGTTGATTTTGGTCAGGTACGGCATCGCCCTGACATGATGATCCAAGATGTAGAGCATGTTTGTCTTCAGTGCCTGATGTACAGTCATCCCATTCATGTTCTCAACATCGGCTGCTTCTATCGAGCAAATTTGGTTGCCATATTTGCTAGCATCAAGCATGCTTGTCGGAGGGAACTCCTGCAACACCAAAATCATCATGAATTCAACAAAAAATTGCATAGTTCAAAACAAGCTCAACAATCTCGTGTAAGTTCTATTCAGTCACATATAGCCTACGGATTATGTAGGGGTTGACACCAGCTAGCATTTCCCGCACGAATTCTTCATTAGTTTTCCAAGCATGCTGGTCCTCTGAAAAAAGCAAGCATATGTTATTTACCATCATTATGTTGCTTTCAGCTAATCAGCAGGAAACGAAAGTCATCCGTTTCCCAATCGGTTGTGAGAGAGACAGATTGGGCTGAGCTCTTAAAATTTTAAAAACTTTTGTTTCCCCCCAATTTTGTTTCTCCCATACAAATTTCCCCCCAAGTTCTTGACATGACATTGCCATATATGATAAATTCAAAAACATCCCTCATATGTAATATAGATATATCTTTGTGTGTGTACGCACGCGCAAAAGTTATAGAATTAACCGATAATAAATATTCATGCAAGTTAAAGAGTTCACAGGAGTTCAGAAAATGATGGCTATTTCATTTACCTGTATGGTGGCTCCCCCCTTCCCTGATGCGTATGTTGTGCTTATAGCACCTATAAATAATCATCCAATGTTAACTGCTAATCCTCAGTCATATACATAAATAGCAAAAGCTGATGTATACATAAAACTCTAAGAAAAGCAGACATAACTAATGGTTTGATACATACCTCATAAAAATGACCTTCAATTGATAAACCATAAAAAATAGGCAGAAGATCTTATTAGTGAATTCATAAACCAAAAAAGGTTAAGTATATAACAATGTGCATGAAACCTGAGGGCACAACGATTGAATAAAGATTATTGTAAGAGAAAGATACTTGATAACTGATCTTGATTGAATACTTATGATAACTGATGTTCTCAAACTGATACTTGCCCCTGTTTTTTGTTCTCAAACTGATCATAATCAATTTCCCAACTCGATTCCATTATAATACCAGAAGTTACCTTATAAAGAACATAATGATTGAATCCATAAGATATAACAGCCATAATATGGAAGATACCTCTATTTGTAATTGCACAAAGGAGAAAGATACTTATGATAACTGATGTTCTCAAATTGATACTTGCAGTTAATTGATAAAACTGATGCAATATGGTATCTTCCTATTGGCCAAGTACGCAGCACTGCTATCAATTGGTTGAGAACATCAAAATGCACCAGTTATCATGACTTCAGAACATCAGTTTGAGAACATCAAAATGCAGCAATACCGTTAATTGCAAGTATCAGTTTAATTGATTTGAGAACATCAATTGTCAAATTATCAATTAACTGCCGCATACTTGGCCAATTGATGCAATATGGTTTTGATGAATTAACTGCTGCATACTTGGCCAATTGACAAACTATCTACCCAACATAGTCTGAAATTAATTCATCAAAGCCATACCATCAATTGTATTCAAACATAAAAAGCCTTGTTCAAATTAATTGGCAACTCCTTATTGATGAATTCCTATATCGACTGCGCACTTCCCAGGTTTTGATTAATGAGAATTTAAACATATGAAGGGAAATAACTAATCCTACTGTAACGACTGCTTTTCATGTATCTGGATATAATATAATATAATATATGTTTTGGCGGATTTTCTCCTCTTGTGTGGTTTTCGTCTCCGTAGATTTCATTTTCGATCGATTCGTCGTATTTTCTCGTTTCTTCCTTAGGATCGTCGATTTCAAAGTATGTCACTCGTGACGGACTTCATAACGGTCGTATCTAACTGTTAGATCAAGCCTAGGAGTCTTAGGAATCGATCCCGGGGCCCCGCGCTCCGTATCGGAACTTTTGGTGCTCATTAGCCGGTGTAAGAAGGGCCACCGACCGACTAGATGACGATCCAGTCGGTCGGCAATCCTTCTTGGACCGACTAGTTAGCTTTCTAAATTTCTCAGGAGTTACTGTTTATCGTTAGTCGGTCTAAGAACGTTGGTTGACCGACTAGGTTGCAAACTAGTCGGTCAGCAATGCTTCTTTAACCGACTAACACATCATCTTATTTTTGTATCAGCTACTGTTTACTCTTAGTCGGTCTAAGAACGTTCATCGACCGACTAGATGCTAAACTAGTCGGTCAGTATTTGTTCATGGACCGACTAACTCTAGAATCCTATTTTCGTTCAGGAGTTACTGTTTGCACTTAGTCGGTCTGCGTTGGTCGACCGACCGACTAGTTGCCAAACTAGTCGGTCAGTGGTTGCTCTTTGACCGACTAACTAGTGTTGAAACCCTAATTTCTGGGCAGCCGCCAGCCCATCCTATTTAAACCCAACCCAATCGTTTTCATCTTCTCCAACACGACCCAAAACCCTAAAATCTTCCCCCTTGAGCCCCCATCTTCCTCCAAGCTTCATTTCTCCATTCCAAGCCCTAAATCCATCATCCAAACCATCCATTCACTCCATCTACCTCTCATCTTCCCCAAAATCTCACCAAAACCCATCAAAATCCCCAAATCCCCCAAAACCCTAGTTTTCCCAAACTTCTCCAATCTTTTCCAGATCTGAGCCTAGGGTTCCCCGGAGTGTTCCTTCCGTCTCCTCTTGGTAAGAAATCGATTCCTCTATGTTTTCATAGTCTATTGGTATTTTTATGAAACCCTAATAAATTTCATGTTGTTTGATGGTTGTTCCCCCATAACAGTGATTTCCCCATAGATTGGCATCCGTGTGACGAAGTAGTCGCCATCCCCGGTGCTAGGCAAGTGAAACTTGCATCTCTTGATTTGGGCCATGTCTTAGGCCATTTACCTTGCTTTAGCGTAAAAGAGACTAGACGGTGAAAGGATAGCCGTCTAGACGCCATTGACCTAGCTTGACAACGAAGCTTGGTCCGTCACCCTCATCATGCTTGTATGTCACGTTTAATTTCCCTAAACGGTACGCGTATTAACTGTTCATGTCATCCATGCATCCTTACCTGCTATTGCATTTTAACTGCCATGTTTAATTTAATTAACGGTACGCGAATATGTTCATGTCATTGCATTTCGCCTGTCACGTTTAATTTAATTAACGGTATGCGAATTATCTGCTCATGTCATTGCATGCTTGAATACTCATCGTGATTGTGTAGCATCGCTACATACTAGTGCTACTTGTTCCGACTAGATGTACCCCTACGCCATACTTATCAAATACACTTTCTGGCTCGTGTTCCAGAAGACGAGCTCATCACAGCCTGCGGGCAATAGGGCACTCGTTGAGTGACCCCTTGTACTTGATACTTGAACACAGCCTGCGGGCAATAGGGCACTCGTCGAGTGATCCCTTGTACTTTACTTGTTACTTGACATTACATGTCACCCCTACCACTTGATACTTGCCACTTGTACTCTCCTTTACCTTACTTGTTACCACCGTACTTTACTTGCCATGCACCATGTTTTAATTGCTAGGTTGCTAGTTTACCATTATTCCCGTTTCCTTGCACAAGTCTTTCGACTTGCTGACGTGTGCCCCTTTACTCTTTTGGGTGACACATGTTAGAGCCCGAGCCTGAGTTACTTGCTGAGGACGAGGTGTTTGCTGACGCCGAGCCTGTGCTTGTGTTTGACGGGGAGTACGTGGACACTGGGGACCAGTCCTAGTGTCTTCGTTGTGTTTTACTTTGTTAGACAGTTGTTTTGTTATCGGTGCGTAGCACCTATACTTTGTTATGTCGTTTCCTTTGTTGGCCTTGTTCTGGGCCTTTAGACTCTTTTCTTTAGCCTGGTGGCTTTTCTGGATGTTGGACTTATGTTGGTGTTGGACAATTTATGAGCTGTGAATTTTATTTCAGTATCTCCTTGTGTTATTATTGTTATTCCGTTGTGGTTACAGGGACCTGATTATGTATTCATGACGCTTATCGGGTTTGGGGCTTCACAGCTCCACTCTCGTGCGGACCTTTTCACGTCTCGCCTCCATTTTAGGGAAGCGGGTCGTGACAGGTTTTGTTGGTGGCCCATGCAGGTCCTTCTGTAACTGCGATTTTTGGAATAGTGATAATAATATTAGAATGTCCAATAAATTAAGTTTGACGTCCGAGTCATAAGCTATGAGTCTAATCTGATTCGTTTTCTGTGTCACTAGATGGCAGGAAGACGTTTCACCCGTGGTGGGGGTAGTGGCGCGGTCCCTCATGATGAGGAGCCTGAGCGGGAACCCACCAGTGGTGAGATGATGCGGATGATGCTCCAGATGATGCAAGTTCAGCAGGGTGTGCTTCTGCAAGTCCAGAATGCTCCACTTGCTCGAGCTGCCCGGGCTCTTCCGGATGCCCCTCGCTCTGAGCCGGGAGCGAAGCAATTTCGGGAGCTGGGTCCCGCATATTTTGATGGTTCTGAGGGTCCTCTGGCTGCCGACGAGTGGATAAGGAACATTGAGGATAACTTGGCAATGGCGAAGATTAACCCGGCTGGATGGGTTGATCTGGCTAAGAGGCAGCTGAAGGACAACGCCAGGAATTGGTGGGATGCGGAAGAGAAGATGCTGGTGGAGCCGATCGTTTGGGCTACCTTCAAGTCCAGATTCGATGGAGAGTTCTTCTCGAAGGCTGCTCGGCAGGAGCTGCTCGTGAACCAGAGGAGGGGGTCTGTTGTTGGTGCTGGGAAGAGGCCTGTGGAAAAGGCGAGAGCTGTGGTTAGACCTGGATTCAGGCCTAATCAGTCTGCTCAGTTTAAGAGGCCAGGAGGGCCTATTCTGAAGTCTTGCCATTTCTGCGGCAAGCCTGGCCACGTCAAGGATCAGTGTCGGAAGTTTTTGGGCCAGTGTCTGATTTGTGGAGATGCTTCCCATGCCGCGAAGGATTGTCGGCATGCAAATTAGCTGCGGAGGGCTCCTGTTGCAGCACAGCCGTTGCAGCAGCGAGCGTCTGTTCCTGCTGGACGTGGAGCAGCTCTTGTTCCGCAGGGGCAGGCTTTTCGGCAGGCTGTTCCGCCGAGGAGGCAGGCTTTTCTGATGACCGCTGCGGAGAGCGAGGCTGTGGATGAGGTTATCGCAGGTAATCCTCAATCTAGCTGTTACTTTCCTAGCTGGTTTTGATTGTTGGATTATGTTGTTTGCTTGAACATGGTTGTTTGCTAGACTAGGGTTTGATTGTTAATTGATTGTTAGGTGTGGTTTTGGTTTGCACATTTCCTGCACGAGTCCTCTTTGACTCTGGTGCATCGATGTGCATTATTTCTCGGAGCTTTGTGGAGAGGCATTCCTTGTCGACGTCCCCTCTTTCAAAGAGTTGGAATCTCGTTACAGGGAATGGTGTGGTCTCGGTGCATCGTGGTTGCAATTCTTGCTCGTTGGTGGTCTGTGGGCATGAGCTTTTTGCTGATTTCATTGTCCACGACATCATCAACTATGATGCAGTTCTTGGGATAGACTGGCTTGCGAGCTTCTATGCTACGATCTACTGTCGGAGAAAGAAGGTGGTGTTCGAGATTCCTGGACATCCAGTATTTGAGTTCAGTCGTGGTAGCAGTTCGCTTGGTCCTGTCAGATTTCGGGCTAGGCCGGTGGAGGCTGTGGCTATGCAGATGGAGTTGGAGTGGCCAGCTGTGGTGCGAGATTTTGGCGACGTCTTCCCCGAGGAGATGTCTGGTTTGCCGCCTGATCGGGCTTTGGAATTTTCTATTGATCTTGTTCCAGGTGCGCAGCCGATTTCGAAGGCGCCGTATCGTATGGCACCTGCAGAATTGGAGGAGTTACAGAAGCAGTTGGATGAGCTTTTGCAGAAGGGTTATATCAATCCTAGCGTGTCTCCGTGGGGAGCACCGGTGTTGCTGGTTAAGAAGAAGGATGGTTCGCGTCGCATGTGCGTGGACTATCGGGAGTTGAATGCGGTGACCATTAAGAATAAATACCCGTTGCCTCGCATCGATGATATTTTCGATCAGCTTGGAGGTTCGAGGGTGTTTTCTAAATTGGATTTGAGGAGTGGTTACCATCAGTTGAAGGTGAAGAAGGGAGATGTTCCGAAGACGGCGTTCAGGACGAAGTATGGACACTATGAGTTCGTGGTTATGCCTTTCGGCGTAACTAACGCGCCCGCAGTTTTCATGAATCTGATGAACCTGATTTTCTACGACTTTTTGGATAAGTTTGTCGTTATCTTTATTGACGACATTCTGATCTATTCGAAGTCGGAGGAAGAGCATGCCTCGCACTTAAGGACGGTGTTGGAGATTTTGAGGAAGCATCGTTTGCATGCTAAGTTTTCGAAGTGCGAGTTTTGGCTGGATCGAGTTGCTTTTCTCGGGCATGTGGTGACTGGAGATGGTATTTCAGTGGATCCTGAGAAGATTCGGGCCATCAGGGAGTGGCCTGTTCCGTCGTCAGTGTCTGAGATTCGGAGTTTCCTGGGACTTGCTGGTTACTATCGGCGATTCATTAAGGACTTTTCTCGTATTGCTGAGCCGATGACCAGGTTGACGCGGAAGGATGTTGCTTTTGTTTGGTCGGGTGATTGTGAGAGTGCTTTTGGTGTTCTGAAGGAGAGGTTGACGACTGCCCATATTCTTGTTGTGCCTGATCGCAGCGGTGGATTTGAGATCTTTTGCGATGCTTCTGGCAAGGGTCTCGGTTGTGTGTTGCATCAGCATGGGCATGTTGTAGCGTATGCGTCTCGTCAGCTTAAGGTTCATGAGAAGAATTATCCGACGCATGATTTGGAGTTGGCTGCCGTTGTGTTTGCTCTTAAGATTTGGAGGCACTTCCTGCTGAGTGAGAAAGTGAAGATTTTCACCGATCACAAAAGCTTGAAGTACATTTTCACTCAGAAGGAGCTCAACATGCGACAGCGTCGATGGTTGGAGCTTATGGCGGATTATGATATTGATTTGCAGTTTCACCCTGGCAAGGTGAATGTGGTCCCTGATGCTTTGAGTAGGCTTCCAGCGGTGATGATTTTGACATCGCAGTGGAGATTGCAACAGGATTTTTGCGAGTCTGGCGTGGAGATTGTTCTTCCTGGAGAGGCTTCTTCGTTGATGTACATGCAGATACAGTCGACGATCGTGGATCGGATTAAGGCTGGCCAGGCTGAGGATCCGAAGCTGGTGAGGATTCGGGAGCAGGTGGAAGCCGGTCTGCGGACTGACTTTTTGATTCATGAGGATGGCTCGCTGAGGTTCGGAGCCAGGTTGTGTGTGCCGGCTGGGGATATCAGAGAGAAGCTGATGGTGGAGGCACACAGTTCGCCGTATTCTGTGCATCCTGGTGGCACCAAGATGTACCAGGATCTTCGTCTGAATTATTGGTGGCATGGTATGAAGAGGAGCGTGGCTCGGAGTGTAGCCAAGTGCTTGGTTTGCCAGCAAGTGAAGGCGGAGCATCAGCGTACGGCCGGGTTGCTACAACCGCTTCCGATTCCGGAGTGGAAGTGGCAACACATCACTATGGATTTCGTGACTGGACTACCTCAGAGTCTGAAGCAGAATGACGCGATTTGGGTGATCGTAGATCGATTGACCAAATCTGCGCACTTTATCCCGTTCCGAGTGGGACAGTCCATTGAGGCGCTAGCAAGGAGATATATGGAGGTAAAATTCTTTTACTCTCCGTTTTATTTCCTTTTCCTAGTTTGGATAGTGATGTAACGTGAATCGTGCAGGAGGTTGTGCGACTTCATGGAGTCCCCGTGAGTATCGTGTCTGACAGAGACACGAGGTTCACATCTCAGTTCTGGCAGAGTTTGCAGAAGAGCTTGGGTACGCGTCTGAGTTTCAGCACGGCGTACCATCCGCAGACGGATGGCCAGTCCGAGAGGACGATTCAGATTTTGGAAGACATGCTGAGGGCATGCATGTTGGATTTCAAGGGTTCGTGGGAGGACCATCTACACTTGGTGGAGTTTTCCTACAACAACAGCTTCCAGGCGAGTATTGGCATGGCGCCTTTCGCCGCTCTTTATGGGAGGAAATGTCGATCGCCATTGAGTTGGGATGACGTTGGAGATCGGGAGTTGTTGGGACCTGAGATGATCGTGGAGGCCGTGGATATCGTCAGGAATATTCGGGAGAGGTTGAGAATTGCTCAGGACCGTTTTAAGCATTGGGCGGATGCTAAACGTCGTCCTTTGGAGTTTCAGCCGGGCGACCATGTGTTCTTGAAGATTTCCCCGAATCGTGGTGTGATTCGTTTCGGGAAGCGTGGGAAGTTGAGCCCGCGATACATTGGACCGTTTGACGTTTTGGAGAGGGTTGGCGAGGTAGCTTATCGCTTGGCCTTGCCGCCATCTTTGGAAGGAGTTCACAATGTTTTCCATGTGTCGCAGCTTCGTCGATACATTAGCGATCCGTCTCATGCGGTGGATTTTTCGGAGATTACCGTTCGCCCCGATATGACGTATGACCAACATCCAGTGCAGATTCTGGACAGGCGTCAGAAATCGCTTCGGAACAAGATTGTCAATCTTGTGAGGGTGATGTGGCGACACGGTTCACCTGGAGAGTCTACTTGGGAGAATGAGGATGAGATGCGAGAGCATTTCCCACTTTTGTTTCCGGACTCGTGAGTATTTGGAAATTCCGAGGACGGAATTTTTCTTAAGTTGGGGAGGATGTAACGACTGCTTTTCATGTATCTGGATATAATATAATATAATATATGTTTTGGCGGATTTTCTCCTCTTGTGTGGTTTTCGTCTCCGTAGATTTCATTTTCGATCGATTCGTCGTATTTTCTCGTTTCTTCCTTAGGATCGTCGATTTCGAAGTATGTCACTCGTGACGGACTTCATAACGGTCGTATCTAATTGTTAGATCAAGCCTAGGAGTCTTAGGAATCGATCCCGGGGCCCCGCGCTCTGTATCGGAACTTTTGGTGCTCATTAGCCGGTGTAAGAAGGGCCACCGACCGACTAGATGACGATCCAGTCTGTCGGTAATCCTTCTTGGACCGACTAGTTAGCTTTCTAAATTTCTCAGGAGTTACTGTTTATCGTTAGTCGGTCTAAGAACGTTGGTTGACCGACTAGGTTGCAAACTAGTCGGTCAGCAATGCTTCTTTAACCGACTAACACATCATCTTATTTTTGTATCAGCTACTGTTTACTCTTAGTCGGTCTAAGAACGTTCATCGACCGACTAGATGCTAAACTAGTCGGTCAGTATTTGTTCATGGACCGACTAACTCTAGAATCCTATTTTCGTTCAGGAGTTACTGTTTGCACTTAGTCGGTCTGCGTTGGTCGACCGACCGACTAGTTGCCAAACTAGTCGGTCAGTGGTTGCTCTTTGACCGACTAACTAGTGTTGAAACCCTAATTTCTGGGCAGCCGCCATCCCATCCTATTTAAACCCAACCCAATCGTTTTCATCTTCTCCAACACGACCCAAAACCCTAAAATCTTCCCCCTTGAGCCCCCATCTTCCTCCAAGCTTCATTTCTCCATTCCAAGCCCTAAATCCATCATCCAAACCATCCATTCACTCCATCTACCTCTCATCTTCCCCAAAATCTCACCAAAACCCATCAAAATCCCCAAATCCCCCAAAACCCTAGTTTTCCCAAACTTCTCCAATCTTTTCCAGATCTGAGCCTAGGGTTCCCCGGAGTGTTCCTTCCGTCTCCTCTTGGTAAGAAATCGATTCCTCTATGTTTTCATAGTCTATTGGTATTTTTATGAAACCCTAATAAATTTCATGTTGTTTGATGGTTGTTCCCCCATAACAGTGATTTCCCCATAGATTGGCATCCGTGTGACGAAGTAGTCGCCATCCCCGGTGCTAGGCAAGTGAAACTTGCATCTCTTGATTTGGGCCATGTCTTAGGCCATTTACCTTGCTTTAGCGTAAAAGAGACTAGACGGTGAAAGGATAGCCGTCTAGACGCCATTGACCTAGCTTGACAACGAAGCTTGGTCCGTCACCCTCATCATGCTTGTATGTCACGTTTAATTTCCCTAAACGGTACGCGTATTAACTGTTCATGTCATCCATGCATCCTTACCTGCTATTGCATTTTAACTGCCATGTTTAATTTAATTAACGGTACGCGAATATGTTCATGTCATTGCATTTCGCCTGTCACGTTTAATTTAATTAACGGTATGCGAATTATCTGCTCATGTCATTGCATGCTTGAATACTCATCGTGATTGCGTAGCATCGCTACATACTAGTGCTACTTGTTCCGACTAGATGCACCCCTACGCCATACTTATCAAATACACTTTCTGGCTCGTGTTCCAGAAGACGAGCTCATCACAGCCTGCGGGCAATAGGGCACTCGTTGAGTGACCCCTTGTACTTGATACTTGAACACAGCCTGCGGGCAATAGGGCACTCGTCGAGTGATCCCTTGTACTTTACTTGTTACTTGACATTACATGTCACCCCTACCACTTGATACTTGCCACTTGTACTCTCCTTTACCTTACTTGTTACCACCGTACTTTACTTGCCATGCACCATGTTTTAATTGCTAGGTTGTTAGTTTACCATTATTCCCGTTTCCTTGCACAAGTCTTTTGACTTGCTGACGTGTGCGCCTTTACTCTTTTGGGTGACACATGTTAGAGCCCGAGCCTGAGTTACTTGCTGAGGATGAGGTGTTTGCTGACGCCGAGCCCGTGCTTGTGTTTGACGGGGAGTACGTGGACACTGGGGACCAGTCCTAGTGTCTTCGTTGTGTTTTACTTTGTTAGACAGTTGTTTTGTTATCGGTGCGTAGCACCTATACTTTGTTATGTCGTTTCCTTTGTTGGCCTTGTTCTGGGCCTTTAGACTCTTTTCTTTAGCCTGGTGGCTTTTCTGGATGTTGGACTTATGTTGGTGTTGGACAATTTATGAGATGTGAATTTTATTTCAGTCTCTCCTTGTGTTATTATTGTTATTCCGTTGTGGTTACAGGGACCTGATTATGTATTCATGACGCTTATCGGGTTTGGGGCTTCACAGCTCCACTCTCGTGCGGACCTTTTCACGTCTCGCCTCCATTTTAGGGAAGCGGGTCGTGACACCTACAAAAGAAGACTTCCCAGGGTGGTGAAAAGGGGAAACAGTTCAGGCAGTTTTTTCCTAGAGCGAGCGTAAGAGTTTGATTGCAAAGCCAAGATTAATATTTACATGTGATATAAGCTCAGAAAATTTGCCCTCTTGATAGTTTTGGCCTCTTGATACACTCTCTTTTAGAATCATTTTTATTGTGCTCTACTTAATCATGAAATTGAGTAGTAAATAATTGATATGATCTGGAATCCTACTTCATCTATTGCATGCATATTGGATCATTCTGAGATTTTCTTCCCTAAATTTCTTTAGATTGCTAATTTTCAGACAAATAATTAACGTGACTGAAATATTTTTCCCTAAATCTCTATGAACTCTGCCACCAAAGTTTCATTTTAATTCCTTGTTGATGAATTCCTATACCTGGCAAACATCATCATCAATCATCAATGAAATGAAATCAAATGCAGAATATCATCATTTGCAGGCAAAGATGCTGGCAAATGGGGATTCAAATTGCAAGAACAACATATGCATATGTTCACTGTCAATATAAAAATGGCAAGATCAAAAGTAGTTGGCTCAATGCAAAGTCTAAGAGCAGCATCAAGGACAATATTTTTACTTGAACCAAAAAAAACTACTAACCTCCAATATAGATGCGTGGGTTTTTCTTTTCAATGGACTTTGTTCTCTCCAATTGATGAATCAAAGTGTTTGTAGTCAGTATGTATTAATCATGCAAAACACTTGATCTAAATGCAAGAATGATATTTACTACATTAATAACACAGATTTAAAAGTCAAGCCTTTATTTCACATCAAATTAATATAAAATGGTATAGAAACTTATTGCTTTGGAAAGATTTCTGACGTAAATTCTTTTTGGAAGCAAAAATAAGAACACAAATGTAAGGTATAACTTGACAATGGAGTAACATAGCCTTTGTGCACAAAAACTGCAAGGCAACAACAAAATGAGATGACAAATGCACTTGGCTAAGTTGAAGTCAATGAGATATCACTTATTTAGTTTGCGAGAGGAGGAACTTTCAGGTTTAACATCTCGATGCTCTAAACCATGTTTAAGATATAAAATAAAATAAGCAAACTCTCCATGGTGGTAGATATCAAATAACGTTAGCTGTAAGTTACCATACCGGCTTATGCAAGTTTGCAAGGGCTCTAAACATACATTATCCATACCATTGAAGCTCAAAGACATCTATTTATTTCTTTAGAACCTGATAATACAAAAGGAAAGGTGTTAGTGCAGATCAATAGAGCAGAGACAAAAGTTGAGTTTACCACCTCTGGTTTGTCATTTTCAACATGCTCTAAAACAATGCACTCTGACTGCCCACTCTTGAAAGAACCTTCATACTGTAATACGAATTTCGACCTCTACATCAGAACAACATATGACGCTTACCCAAAGTGTTTCAACATCATCAATTCATTGTTGGCATGATGTGAATGAGCATTTGGATGATGACCCAACAAAGGAAGAAACCTAATGTCATTGTTGAAATTATATTATTTATCAACCGAAGCATCTTTTACCATGAAGAATAAGTATAAAAATTGGCAAAAAGTATGTAACAATGCAACAACAGCTTGTATTATATCAATAATATGATCAAATTACACATATACATCAACATAGCTGATATAAAAAAACAACCAAATGCTCGATTCCATTAAATACATTATTGATAATGAGGAAAAAAGAAGATTTGAAAAAAGAAATACCTAAACATTAGAAATTGGCAAGAACATTATTAAATCAGTTGTTAAAAAGCCTGTTCTCATATCTGTCATAACCTGTTATATATCCTTGCACATTAATATGACAGATATGCATTTTTAAGGCTGTTCTCATATTTTTAAGGCTGTTCTTACAGGCTGTTCTCATAACCTGTTATTTGTTAAAATGCCTATTTGTTAAAAAGCATGTTCTCATAAGCCTGTTATATATCCTTGCACAGTAATATTTTTAAGGCATTTTTAAAAGATAGGCGTTTTTAACAGATAGGCGTTCTTATCTATCTGTTCTCAAATGCCTAATATTCTTCCAGTTAAAAACATTAAGGCATATTAAGAACAGAAAAAACAATTTTTAATGGGCATCTCTACATGCAACTGTCATAAAAAAACAATTTTTAGTTTTAATGAACATATAGCTGCCAAAAAAGATGGCTAAAACAATGTAAATCCTGATCAGCAAGAACCAGGAATAGAATTTGGCATGTAATTTGACTGTTAAATTCATTTACATGGCTACCATAATTCATAAAGGCTAGTATTTTCTTAAACATTTAATAAACTCCAACTTGGATGGCTGCCCTTAAATATGAATCAAAATGGTATCAATTGATTCTCTATATATTCGACTCAGGCATGAAATCTCTGAACGTTGCCAAAAAGACAACCTGCGTACTTGGCTCATCTTATTACATGAGCAGTTAACACTATTGTCATTGTAAATCTGTGCCCAACATTTTGTATTTTCTACAAAATGCACTAATTGAGATACAGTTTTTGTTATTTTCTTTCTTCTCTTGTGCAATGTAATTTCTTGGCCTGTGTTAATTCAATAGAAAATTTTGATTCAAAATAAAATTGGTTACCAAGTAAAGCAATTTTTACTGTTTCCTGCTTTGCCATGGAAACTCTTTTGGATGAAAAAAACAATTTTTAGTTTTAATGAACATATGTAAATCCTGATCTTCTGAAGTTTAGTTCTTTTGCAAATCTCAAGCCAAAAATACATGGAGATAGCGGAATTGAATTCCAAGCCTTAATGTCTGATAGTGGAATAGAATTCCAAAAATCCAATTTAAGAACCAAAATGCAAAAAAAGGATACTTTGATAAACACTATATTCACAGAACAATGTCATGCAAAAAAGGATACTTTGATAAACACTCTATGCAATTTGCTTCCAAGCCTTCACGCACCTGGGAAGTAAAATTCCAGTAAGAACATGCGAGAAGAATTCCAGAAATAGGCGAGATCATCAAGAAGAATTGATCTTGCTGCACGTAGAATTAAGCACCCTCAGATTCCAATGATCTTCAGATCAAATGATAAAAAATAGGCGATTCTTCCAGAAATAGGCGATTGATTCCCAAATCATGCAGCTGCCTTTATGGAGCTGAACGTAAATAGATTTCATGTAGATTTCAGAAGAGCTGAATGAAAATGGGTTTGATTTCATGAAGGGGAACCGATACTTACAGAAGAGCTAGGTTGACGCCTCTTGCCTGCGAGACGAATTGACGCCACTTGCCTGCGAGAACCCTCTTCCCTCTTGCCTGCAAGATGAACTGGTGTGAAGCTCTGCCCTGTGTACCATCTTGCCTGCGAGATGAAATGGTGAAATGATGTTTTGGGGAAGAGCAAGCGGACGTCTCTTGCTCTTCCCCAGAAAGCGTTTTGTTTTGCCGCAGATGAAGTAGGGTTTTGTTCAGAAAGAGCAAGCGGCGTCTCTGGCATCATTTAAAAATTGAAGTGACTATTCATTTTGCCACTAATCAATCGTTTTGCTTTGCAACAGAGCAATGAGCTGGTCTTGTGATTTGACAGCTAGTAAAGTAAGTGTCCCCATTTCCTTTTCAAAGCAACATACGTTTTTCCTCCAAAAAAATATTAACCATTCTCTCCAAATTTTTTATAAACTCCCATCTAAACCGTTCATTCCCCAAGATTTAATCATGGCCCTCTTTCTATCAACCCCTTTGTCCTAGTCAGCTTGTCCTAGTCAGCCCTAGGATTCAAAAATCGTTGTCAAATGTATAATAGATACTATACACATCCTAGTATATCCCTTTTAGGGCATTATACGATGAAAATCTAGATCTGCAAGGGAGGGGAGTGGCCCCCACCTTACAACCAATTAAGAGCTAGATCGGCCCACAAGGGGAGTGTCCCCTCTCCTTATGGCCAACTAGAGCTAGATCAGCCAACAATGTGAGTGGCCCTTCAACTAATGGCCGACTGAGAGCTAGATCAGCCTGCGAGGAGAGTGGCCCCTCACATTATGGCTAATAAGTAGCTAGGTTGGCCCACAAGGGAGTGGCCCCTTGCCTTACGACCGACTAAGAGCTGGATTGACTTGTGAGCAGAGTGGTCCCCCGATTTATAGTCCATAAACAGCTAGATCGACCTGTGATGGGAGTGGCCCCTTGACAAACGACTGATGAATAACTAGGTTAGCCCGCGAGGGGAGTGGCCACACGCCTTACGGACGACTAATAGCTCGATTAGCATGTGAGGAGAGTGGCCCCCTACTAACGACCGACGAATAGCTAGGTCGGCCTACGAGGGGAGTGGCCCCTGCCTTACGGCCAACTGAGAGTTTGATTGGCCTGCGAGGGGAATGTCCCCTCAACTAACGTCCAACGAATATCTAGGTCAGCCTGCGAGGGAAGTGGCCCCCAACTAAAGGCTAACAAAGAGATAGATGGACTTGTGAGGGGAGTGGCCCTCTGGTTTATATCATACTGAAAGCTAGATCGTCCTGCAAGGAGTGTGGCCCCTCACCTTACGGTCAACTGAGGGGTAGATCGGCCTGCGAGGGGAGTGGCCCCTTGACCAATGGCCAATAGATAGCTGGACCAGCATGCGAGGGGAGTATCCCCTTGACTTACGGCCGATGAGAATTTAGATCGGCCCACGAGAAGAGTATCCACATACCTTACAGTCGATTGAGAGCTAGATTGTCCTCTGGAGGGCATGGTCCTTACACTTACGGTTGACATAGAGCTTGATCGGCCTATCAGGGGAGTGGACCCTCGACTAACAGACGATGAAGAACTAGGTCGACCTGCGAGAGGAGTGGCCCCTCGCTTTATGGCCAACACAGAGGCAGGTCGACCTGCGAGAGGAGTGGCCCCTCGCTTTATGGCCAACTAGCTCGTTAGGTCGTTAAAAAGTATCCATGTAAGATCAAAATTGAGGTATCTACATGAATTCATAGGCATGCGCACTTCATAAAAAATAAAGTGGGAGAAGGCTAATCAAATGCTCGAATACATTTTTCGATGGTATATTAGTTCGGCCAGATATAGTCTTTTTCAAACAATGGAAAAATCGAAAGTAGTAAAATATCACAAACTGTTTGCTTGGTTTTCTTGTGCTATGTAATGTAGATAGCGTGATCTCAAGACATATTGGTTGCCCTCCAGTCTAGGTCGGATGGAAGCTTACACAATGATCCTAGTGACGGGCTTGACTATGGTAGTTATTTTACCTCAGACCCCTGCCCTCGAGGTGCCCTTATCCTGCCACGGTTTTGGGGCGTCGACGAACATTCTCATATGCACCTGATGAATTAGTTGCTTGATGTCCTTCTTCAGCTACCAACAGTCTTCTGTATCGTGGCCAGGGTCTTGATGGTATCTGTAGAATTTTTTTTGTCACACTTGCCATTATTCATATTTGGAGGAGGTCAGTTAAAGTATCCCTCGGCCTAGGCATAAGCCATCACCTCGGCCTTTGGATCATTGAGCTTTGTGAAGATCATGTATGCGCTATCTGACATGTCTGTCCTACCTCAAGGACTTCTGTCTCGTCTCCTCTGGCCCTTCTGATCTCGATAGCCCCCCTCCTTGAGCTGAGCTTCTTTCTTCATTTCAGTCGGGCCTCTGGAGGTGACCCCATCACCGGCAGCCAATGATTTCTCTGCCATCATGGACCGCTACACCCTGGTAAGGAGCTGGCCCAGGCTAGTGGGTAGTTTATGATGCAGTAACTTCATTAGATCTTCACATCAGACCTTTTTCTAGAGTTCAACGAATGTCACCACATCAATATAGATCTCGATATTCAAACTTTCTGAGTTGAAGTGCTTCAAAAATCTCCTTAACATCTCCCCCTCTCTCAGCACCAGTGTGAAGAGTGGTTTGAGCGTCGTTTCCTCCTCCTTCCAGCCATGAATGATTGGCAGAAATCTTGGGCTAAAGTCATGAATGACCCAAAAAAATCAGTTGGAAAGTCCATTGTACCACTCCTTTGCGGATTTTTGTAGGGTTGTCCAGAATGCTCGGCAAAGGAGTGCGTCCGCAGCCCCTTGTATCTCCGTAATCCCTAGTCTTGAATGTGCTCGCGTGGGTCGCCAGAGCCATTGTACTTATCTAGATCGGGTATTTTGAATTTGGGTGGCAGCGGTGTCGAGATAATATTCTTTTTGAAGGGGTTCTACTCCTCCTCCGAGCTCAACAAAGGGGAGCGATGTCGTCATTCATTACCTCGACACTTGGATCTCCTCAGCCAGTTGTTGGAAGCTCTTGAGGAGTCACCTCGATCCTCATCCGAGCTGTCAGATGAGTTCAGACGGGAGATGATGTCTTTCTGGGCCTTCCTCTTGAGGCCTGCCTGAGATCTACAATGAGGACAGCGGCTTCGCCCACGACGACTCTCTTGTTATTGATCATCGACCAAAGCTAGTCGACAGCCCTCAGCTCCATCAAATGAGGGCTACGGGCCGCTGAGATTGGTTTTTGCTGAGGCATGGCCCCTAATCTCGCCATCCTGAGCCCCTTTGGGACGAGGAGAAATATGGGTCTATCACTATTGCCATGAGAAGAGGGCATGTCGAATCGTTGCTCCAGATTAGGAGGTACAATCCTTTGGCCCACCGTCGTGGCGGGTTGTATCACCAGATGATGTTGATGAAGAATGTGGATGACTGGTGGGTTCATGGCTGAATTGGACTCCACACACATCAGTCGATCGATCACGGTGGTTAGCGCTTGGATGTTAGCCCCTACCTCACGTAAGAACGCATGAAACTGCTCAAAAGTCACTAATTATGACTCTATCATCCCACAAGCGGAGGAACTGGGATCCATGGAGGATAGCACACCATCTGCCACTCCTGTGATTACTGGCCTCTCGGGCCATTGGTTGGTGGATGAGCCATCGTCGATGTGGTTGATGACGTGGATGTTGACTCGATTCTCACAGTCGGCGCTAGATCATTACGGATGGTTTCTCACCACTGAAATAGTCGGATGAATGGATGGTTGTAGTAGCCGACGTGGAATGACTGGAGGTGTCATGGGCAATTGACTAGGCACTGGGCGAGCTGACCTAGGCTGATATGGCTAGAATCCGAACTGTTAGAGTCAGGTCTGAGCTATCTCTAGGCTATCTGCAACACATGGAGCTCGTCATGGAGGTCCGATCTGGGGTCTGACCTAATCACCTTCGATGTTTTAGTCAGTAGAAGACTCAAGAAGGCTCGGGGATATTATGTCCAACCTGTTGGGAAGTCGACTGCTAGTTCTCAGGCCGAGCTATAGAGTAAATGTATAAGTTGGAGCAGATATTGAGAGTGGGATACCTGACTTTGATGGTTTTCAAAGAATAAGAATGTGAAATGAGCCAGAAGGTCCCTTCCTCGTTGTATTGGAAGCTACTTATAAGCAGCAAATGTTCAAGAGTAACTTCCGAGCCTTTATGGAGTTTATTGCCCATGGATCCGACCCGTCGTCATTGATGACGGGTTGAATGGTCGGTCATTGAATACACGCATTGATGACGAGCTGAACGGTCGGCATTGATGATGGAGTCCAACGGTCAGCTTGGTCGTCGTCTTAAATGAAAAGATGTTCGGCCGCATGTGAGGAGCATCTGGGCCGAAGCTGCGGGATTTATTCGGCTTGTCGGCTTTAAGATAAATAATCGAGCGGTCACTCGGCAAGCCCAATGATGTATCAAGACGAAGTGTTTGCTGGCTTCTTCTTAACAAACATCATGAACTGGATAAGTATGTTTGAAGCATACAGAGTTTCTTAAATCCCATGAGAAAACAACGTGGAGATAGTTCAAAGCTCACAAGAACACCGGCTTAATTTCCATTATAATAATCTTTCAATTAAGCTTCTCTGCATTCTAAAAGTTAGCCTAAGATGCAGCAGTGCAAGGAAAAAAAAATTCAAATAGAAAAAAATGCTTCTTTTATGATTCGAATCCTTAACAAAAACCCCCACATACGAGGATATTCAAAAAGAGCAGATGCTGCATATATATGGTGCCTGATAATGAACTACACACATTCAATGACATGGTTGATAATAAAATCACAACTCATCGTATTCACGAATAAACTCCTTGAATGGCTGCGCATTATTTCATGTAGAAACTTTGCAAGCCAGGATGATGCACAATGGCCGACAGCACACGCAAGTAATCATTCAATGGAATCCATCAATCACTGAGCGCAAAGTGCAAACATACTGCCTTGAAACATTATTCGAATCGACAACCAAGAAGAACATTAATATGTTCAAACTTGAAGATTAATCGGAGTAAGATTCATGGGAAGTCATTCATGGGCTCATTCAAATAATCAGGAATATTCTCCTCAGTGATATCGTGTATGCTCTTCCTCTTGGACTCCTTGTTCCCGCCGTTCTGCTGGCGGAGGAAGTACTTCTGAGCGTGGCTCGCCACCTGCGTCGCCGACCTCGTCTTCACCGACATCCTCGCTATGTTCCTCCAGTCCCCCTTCCCGTACCTCTTCAGCCCTTCCAAGAACCGTCTTAAAAAACCCCAACAAAAAAAAAAACAGATTTTTAATCAGGAATTTAAAAAATATTACCAAAAAATTAAAAATGGACGTCTCCTTTGGCTGCTTACATGTGCTCGTCCTCCGACCACGGCGTGCCTCGCTTCTTCTCGGGTTTCGATCCGAAAGCCGTCTGATTGCTTCGCGGGTCGTCGTAGTAGTCGGGCAGTTCCACTGCGCCGGAGTCGATGGCGTGGATATCATGGACCAGCGCCTGGTAGTGGAGGAGGACGTCATGCGGGGTCTTGCCGGGGAGCTCGAGGGCGATGAGGTGCCAGCGGCCAGGTGTTCCGTCGGGGTATCGTACCAGGGAGTTCTCGAACGCCTTGTCGTCGGACCTCGTCCACGTCGGAGGAAGCGGGTTCATTGCGGGCGGACGACGATTTACCGGGACCCGATAAAAGAAATTTTGGTGGTGCGAGCTTCGGCCAGTTGCTATTTAAAGCCTTTGAGGCCAGCAGGGCTCTTGGTAAACAGGCCCTGCGGGAGGAAGATACTTATCATGTTCCGTACACGCGGCGGACTCTGGGCGACGACGGGCGTGGGGCTCACTGCCCGATAACCCGATAACCCGATACGGTTTGGGCATGTTCTAGGTGAGAAGGGTCCCGGGATCGATGATGCAAAATGTCCAAATTCGTCTCCCCTCCCGCCTCTCGCATTCATCATGCATTGCGGACCAAAATAAGTAGGTGTTTAAGGTATTTCCTTTTTAATCCGCATGCGCCGGCGTGCCGCAATATCCACTAAGGATAAGTTTTTATTTTTTACTTCGCGACGCGTTCAATGTATTTAAGCACGTGTGTTGCTCTTGGATGGGAAACTTTCTAGGATTGTAAATCATTTGTAGTATATTTTATTTAGTTTCTTTATTTATAAATTAATGGATTTTGTTTTTGATATACTTTCTTTTCTATCTAATTGGAATTCAAGTTCTAGTTGAATTTGTATTGAATTTATTTGTTATTTAAATTATTATTATTATTATTTGTTACTTTATTTTAATTGAATTAATTAATGATATTAGGAGTTCTCGGTAAATTGCAATTTTAACTTAATGAAATTTATGTTATGATATATTTTCATTTATGTTGACGGGCAAATTCATCACACAGTAGATTGGTGCAGACGAGGACGCCTCCGATGACGTGGTGATTCGTCGACAGAGGAGTGGGACCCAAGGAAGGCTGGACATGGGTCGGGGAGAGCTAAGTCTGAGCTGTCTCCAAGCTATCTTTGGTTATCTGCAGCATAGACAAATCGTCAGGGGGGTCGAATCTGGGTTCCGATCCAAATCTCATCCGGTGCTTAAGTCAGTAAGAAACGTTAAGGAAGCTCGGGGCATCTAGGTCCGACCTAAAGGGAGGTCGTCCGATCACTGTCACATCGAGTTATGGAGGAAGAAATATAAAGTGGAAGTAGGAGAGTAAGTTGTCTAAGTACCTTGGTGTTTAGTATCTCTGGAGCTTCCCTAGTCTCATCGTCGTTAGGACTATTTATAGGCGAGGGTTTCCCCCCTTCGAGCTATTAGAGATAACGGATTTCCTTTAATGGTGGCATGATTATCCCTAATGGGCATAACCGATGTCCACTTACTCCGCATTAATATGAAGCACAACATCAACTGATCCCATGAGGGCTCAGAAGATCAACAGGCAAAACATTGCTAGGCTGTGATTGGGTAAGCGGTTTGCCTTCCATGAGGACTTCTCAGGCATTTGGGGACATGCCCCATGTTCTTTGTGGGCTTCTTCGTTAGGATGAAATATTCTTTCTCCACCTTGTGGGCCGGCCCAATGTAGTAACAATGGCCCCCATCTCTTGAGCTCAGACTGGGCATTGCTTGAGCTCAGACGGTTGAGTTCGAGTGATGTGATGTCTCATTAAATGAGCACGACAGTCGAAGAGGGAATTTTTGATTTTGAACGCCAAAATCCTCACACCTCTGATTCGGCCGTTGCGTTGGTATGAGGCTAGGTGTATGGATGCCCATAGATCATTGACCGCCCATATATCATTGACACGTGCTCCCTAATCAAAGGGTTGGGCCCGATCTTGGAGAGATACTCTACAGTATAAATAAGGAAAAGAGGGAAGTGAAGCGAACTTTCTTGTTTTTACAATCAAAAAGTAACCAGTTACCTTCTTCTTCGTTTCCGCTCCCCTTTGAGGATTTCCTCAATGGCTTCTTCTTCGACATCCAGAGCCGCTGAACCATGGGAAACGATGGAAAGGGTAGAACTTGCTTCGTCTCCGATCTCTCGCCATTATGATCTCCCAAATGTGGATGAGGCACAGGTGGATGTTATCCCTTCAGAACGAATTGCATGGAAAGGGAAAAGCTCGGATCTTGTCTCTGTCGACCCTGAGGCCCCCATCTTGTGAGATAGTAAAGGAAATCTCGTCGTGCCTGATGCAGCCAAGCCTCTAAAGTGCTGACTGATCAACTTCACACACTTCAAAAAGATTACGGCTGATTTCCCTATCAAGTTTGAATTCCTCTGGAGAATGAAAAGGTTTGCTTCCCTGGAGAATGTGAAGTGGAGGTATACACAAAATATTTCTGTCATGGGCTTCGCTTATCTGTGCACCTTTCATTCCCTAAGTACTGAACGTGATAGGGCTCTCCCTTTGTCAGATGATGCCCAATTTCAGTGGGCCGTCTGGTCGGTTTCGTCGTGCTTTGTATACTGACCGGAGTAGAGCCGACCCTGACATTGTTTAACTACTTCTTTCAATTGAAGGTCCATGTGTCCACTGCATTGTATTACATTTCCGCCAAAATAAATAGGAAGCTAATCAGGGATCTTACCAGCTCCAACCGAGGATGGAAAGAAGAATTTGTCTTTGTGATCTTCCCCGATGTGGTGGTCTTCTTTAGTTATTGGGAGCTTTCAGGACTCGCTGTAAATGAGGAAGTGCCCCTCTCAGAAGATGAGCTAAAGGCCGTAGACTACTTACTAGCAGTGCCAGAGAGCCTCGGATCAGTGACAAAGATCTTTCCCTCGGAGACTCTGCTAAGGACCATTTAGGCAGGGGTAAGGTACTTTCTCAAGTCTCATGTTCAACTTTGCTTTTCTCTGACCCTCCTTCTTCTTCTCACAGACGCGGTCAGATAAGAGTATCAGGTCGATCCTAAACTTCAAGATGCATTCCTGGCTTCTCTTCAAACAGTTAAAGGAAGTTTGCCTTCTCACCAGGTGGTCCGATCCGAACGAGGCTCGGTCAAGGCCTTCAGGAGCTCGTCCCAAGTTGCACAAGACATTCCTTAAAAGGGCCAAGCCTTAAAAATGAAAAGTCTTCATATAGTGGCTTAGGCTGAAATAACCGAAAAGAAGAAGAAGAGATGTGAAGTTGCCAACACGAACCCAAGCTCTCCAGACATTGATGTAGCCGATGCTTGAATCGTGGCCCCTAAGCAAGTTCGGGCCACCTCTAAGGAGGAATCTTTAAAGGGATTGACGTCACCTCAAGAATTATGCCTTTGCATGGATACTTGGCCATGGGGCGATCTCCGTGCTCTGGTACCGTTAGCCGACGAGATTCCTCCAGAGTTCAGGTCAATCTTATTGACAGATAGGTCACCTCAAGCTCCACGAGATGCCCCGATGATAAGCTTCATTAGTTCACTTACCCTGTAGAAGAGGTGGATTCAGCTTTCTTAGTTATGGGGATACCTCCCTGTTGGGTTTTAAGAGACCCTTAGGGCATAATTCTATGCACATCCTACTTCGGACGGATGCTAGAAACATAAACAGCAGCGGAAAAATAGAATTATTAAATAATTTAATGTAATCCACTAAGAATATCAAAGACCTTAGCCAGGATCTCTACTATCTTGGGGTGGATCTGACCAGCCCAAAATAGATCTAAACTACTGCAAAAATATAAATATGAAAACTTTTAAAAACATACCCGGAACTTTGCTTCCGCAGAAAACAAATTAAATTAGGGGAGAAAATTAGAACTAGTTTTGCCTTACACTAAGGATCAATTTCAACCAATTTTTTCTATCTCACCGTTGAGATTCGGAAGTGATACAACCTATCAATTCAAAGAGCTATGAACGGTGGACGCATATAAACAAACGTCGCCCCAATCGGACTTCATTTGACCCCTCAAACAATTGCTCAAAATTGAGCAAAAAATCACGTATTGGCTGAAAAACGCAGCCGTCATTAACCCCTTAGGGTTTCTGAACGGTGGGCCCCGCAGATGGGCCCACCTGCTAATTGAGCACGCTTTTTGGGCATGCTCAGCCCATTTCAACACGCCCGCCCATGCTGGGCAGGCGGGTCTGACCCGCCTGCTGGGCGGGCGGGTCTGGGCTCAGCCCCGCCTGCTGGGCGGGCGGGTGCGTCTGGGCTGGCTGACCCCCTTTACGGGCAGATTCAGCCTGCCTAGCAGGGTGGACCAGCCCGCTCAAGCTGGGCTGGGCTGGGCCAGAACTGCGCAAAAGCCCAGTTCTGGCCTTTTGGGCTATTATTTTGAGCTCTACAGCTCCGATTGAGCCGATTTCAGATTCGTTGAAAAGCATGGTTCGAATGGGACTATCTCAAGAAGTCTTGTATCCATTTATATGCATTTTTCTATGTAAAATATTCATGCAAATATTTTACAATATATTGTCAACCATTTCGCATCATATGCAACAATCCCTTATAGCATTCTACTAATGCTAAAATCGCAAACATTTTTGCGGTATTATAAAATCCCATTTAATATAGACTTATTGTCACAAACTCTATGTGACTCCAATTATTCTCGTGCACCCGAGTGCACTCCTCCTGAATCCTTCTTATTATTAAGACGCAAATCCCACTCGGTGTGAGACCCTACAACCTGACCCTATTACAGGTTGGGGCTCGAAACCCCTAGACGACAGTGACCACGAGCAGTAGGTGTCGCTCCTGTTTTGGCATCATAATTATGTGATTGACACATTGACAAAAGTGTCGTCGGGATCACTCTGACTGTGTAGTGTTGAATACCGCAGTATTAGTCCCTTCGTCATAACTATGTCACTGCATAGCCTAGGGTATGGTAAACTGTCAACCCTACTAGCTAGCATTGGTCAGTATACATCGGTCTGTAGCATGTCTATATTGTACTTCCTACAACATACCCTGACTGAGGTTTAGCACAAAGAACCGTACTGAGCCTGTGATACTAACTTCCCTTTAACGGAAGAGACGAATCATGTCTTAGTCATTACTTACCTCGTATGCTTCAGGTGTCACCCAACCTAAGACCTTTCAACAAGTGAAGACTCGAGGCTAGATCATGGATCTAAGTAACACCGTACACGCATAGGTTCGTACAATGACTTCAAGTCTTAAGGACCAACTAGCTTATCATCACTAGAAAGTTATCAATGACAGTTTAGTTAAGGTTAACCATTTGACAACTCTTTATTGGGCCATTCAGTGAACTCATTTTGCAATGAGCACCTATGCCTTGTCTCCGACTTCGCCAGGTCGAATGATTATGAGATCGTCATTACCCTTAGGATAAGACAAAGACACAATGGTCTGCCCGATATGCAGATATCCTTTTTGTAGTGCCCTGTGAAGCTACTGCACATATACTAGAGGGGGGTGAATAGTACTTTAAAATAATCAAGATAGTTATTCCTAATTATTGTGCAAGAAACAAACGACAATGTGGAATAAACAACAATCAACAAGAATTCACAAACGCAAAGAAACGATTTAACGGGTTTGGATCCACCCAAGTCTCCCCGACTTGTTCCCGGTGATCCTACGTCCCAACCACCCGGATCCCCTCCGGATACTTGAGTTTGAATCCTCTAACCCAAGATTTTGCACTATGAAATTCTTGTGAAAAACCTTCACAAGACCAAATCATACACAATGAACATATGACTCCCACAACCTGGGATTACACTCTCTCTCACAACCGAGAGACACAATTGCAATATCAATTAAAATGAAATAAAGAAACACTTACCACAAAATTCTATGCCTTGAGTATACTTACCAAATTAGGGCAAAGATGGATGTTGGGGAAGAAGATGTCACCAAACCCTAGCTCCAAGAAGTTGACCAGCAATGGAAGCCTAGGGTGGAGTTGATGACCTTGATTCAAGCTCCTTGGCTTGGAAGGCTCACAATCAATGAATCTCTCTTTGGAAATAAGAGTGAGAGAGAGATTCAAGTGAGGAGAGAAAGCTTTAGAATGGAGTTTATTTGCTTCTCTATGATTATCAAATATCTCTAATAATCGGCCTTGAATATCCTTGAAGAACCCATCCAAGTATATATAGGATAGAGGAGAAAGAGAGAAGAAATCGAGTCATTAAAGGCTCCAACGGCTCTATTCTGAAGCAGACTAGTCGGTCTAAGAAGGATCACTGACCGACTAGATTCTCAACTAGTCGGTCGGTGATTCAACATGGACCGACTAACAGGTGAACAGCCAATATGAGAAGTCCAGGCAATATGAACTAGTCGGTCTATGAAGACTTGACAACCGACTAGTTTCACAACTAGTCGGTCGGTGAGTGTTCTTTGACCGACTAACAGGTGAAATAGGAAAGGCTGGATTCAAGTTGGACTAGTCGGTCTAAGAACAAATGCTGACCGACTAGTTTATCAACTAGTCGGTCGACAAACGTTCTTTGACCGACTAACAATAAATAGTAACTAAGGCTGTACAGGGAAAGCTCAACTAGTCGGTCTAAGAAGGATTCCTAACCGACTAGATCGTCATCTAGTCAGTCGGTGAACCTTCTTTGACCGACTAATTGATCAACAGGGAAAGAGCTGAAATGAGAAAGGACATCTAGTCGGTTCATGTAGAGTTACCGGCCGACTAGATCGTCATCTAGTCAGTTGGTACTTCTTCTTGAACCAACTAAGATGCACTAGAAGCCGAGGGAAGAAGCGATAAGCTTCGGGAAAGATTCTAAAGGCTTCTATGATAATCCTAGCTCTAAGATATTAGCGAAATGAAGATAATAATGTAAGTCCTACTCAAGGCTTAACATTCTAATCTATGAAGCTAGAAGACAATAAATAATACATGGCAAACCGTCTTCGAAGCTTCAATCTTCATTCTTCTTAACTTCAATATAGCTCCTAGAGCTTCAACGAAGCTTCAGGCACACGATCACGCGTATTGAGAAGTCTTGAGACGTCGCTTTTGATGTACGTATTCTTTTGGCGACGATCTCCATAACTGCGCTCATAAACAGTTAGTTCACAATATTTATGTTTTCTCATCATCCAAAACCAAATCCGGGGAATCAATACTCAACACTTTTCTCGACACATCTATGACCATGAACATTTTAAGACTCAAGTTCATATCGGTCATTCATTTTCCACAATCGAGATCTCCATCTAGATACGTGTATGACCTTACTTTAAGTCTAAGGAAATTATCCAAGTATTAAAAACATTTAATCATACTAGGATAATTAGTACCATTTATATATGAACAAGATGTTTTCTAGGATAAATTGCCTCAAGGGCTTATATCTTCTGACACTCCCAACTTGTTGAGAATTCAATTCTCCTTCGGGATAGGGCGATCCTACAGAAGGTTGACTACGAGAGGCTGGCCACCTTCATGGTCTGGCAGAGTCACCAAGTGGTTATCTTTATTTCTTTATTATCAGTGCCAGGTACCAGATTTAACTATCCATTTGACTTGTGATATATAGATGGCATCGGTGGCAGTCAAACTACGACGACGATCACTAGTGATGACTAATTATGAGGCTAATTTAGTAACAAGCAAAAATGGCTAACCACTACCCAGAAAGCCATTGACAAGGCAAAGAAGAAATTGAAGAAATCGTCACTTCGCCAGTCCAAGCACATGTCCTGAGTAGAAGAGATGGAGGAGTTGACAACGTCAAGAGTGATATCTGAGGATGAGGCTACCCTCAAGAGACAGGCCAATCAACAATTTCTTGACGAGATTGCCCTCCAGAAACAGGCCATGGAATGGCGGCTTGAGAGGGAGACGGAGTAGAAGGCGAAGGAAGCTGACCTTTGAGCTCAGTTGCTTAAGGGGAAGAGGAAATGTAAGGTGGAGGAAGCCGATGTTCGAGCTCAGCTAGTTGCGACACAGGGGGGGTCAACCCTTTAAAGATTGCAGAGGATGTAAGGGTCGTCTACCTTGCAATACTAACAACAAACACTCTAGAGGGGGTTGAATAGAGTAATGGCAATAAATTGTGCAATTAAAATTAACTTGCAAATGCGGAATAATAAGTACAAGAGGAATTAATCAACACAATCAATCCAAACGCAAACACAAGATTTTACACTGGTTTCTCAAACTTGGGTCCGTCCAGCCACACCAAATATTAACTATAATCCTACACAAGGTAGTGAATACAATATCACACAGAGATACCTCACATAAAAGGATTTTGTCCTACATAAGAACCCAACCAACTCTACACAAGGATTAAATTCCCACACAGAGAATTACTAACTCCCACATAAAAAATTAGGGTTAGTCCTACACTTGGACATCAAACTTCCACAAGGAGAGTAACTTCCACAAGGAGAGTAAACAACTCCCACAAAGAGAGTATCTAATTCCCACAAAGAGAATTAGGGTTTCAAGAAAACAAATGAAACAAAAGACTCTCACCTATGCATTAAGATGAACTTACTCATAGGAAGATGAAGGCATAGAAGAGGATGATCAAGTGCTTGAGCTTTAGCTTGATTGCACTTGGATGATTTCCCTTAAGCTAAGCTTCAATGCATGAAGAGAGATATGCTCATGAGAGGGAAATAAGAGAGTCTGAGAGTGGCTTAATGATTATAAAATGATTTTCAATAGCTCCAAAAAGTTCTAATGAACTCAGCCCTATCCTATATATAGGAAGTCCAAAGGAACCCTCGAACCCAAGTAAAAAGCCAAAAAGAATAAATCTACAACGACTAGATTTTGGCAATTTACGACACAGACAGTCGACTGATGAACAACTAACAGTCGATTGGTCAACGGCTATAAAAATCCCAACCGCTATAATCTGAGCTAGAACAGGCGCCTGTAGAAGACTACACAGGTGCCTATAAATGAGTAGGCGCATATATATCCTTCAGCAGGCGACTGTCACTTGGGATGGAAAGAAGCTGAGAAAAACACAACTTTTGCACTAGCGCCTTCAGATGATAGATGAAGAGAACACAAGCACATGTAATTTGACAGGCGACTAAAATCACGTCATCAATCGACTAACTTGTAAAGTGGGATGAAACCTAGAAACTGCAAGTTATGCACTTTGGCACACAGCCGACTAGAGAACAATTTTCAGGCGCCTGATGGAAGACATGCGACTGTAAAATGAACATCAATTGTTTATCTATAATAGCTCACGATAGAGTCAATAAAAGTTGACTTGAGCTAGTGTACAACAGCCGACTGTAGAAGGCTGGTCAGGCGCCTGGAATCACTCAGTCGTCTGTCCTTCCTTCATCAGTCGCCTGTTGGAGAGCCAGAGACTCCAAATTGAGTCATTTGGCATGATTAACCTATTAGGTTGGATTCTATGATAATCCTAAGGCTCATTAATGATGGAAAATACATGAGCATGTCTATCAAGGCATTACAATTAAACCTAGACTCAAAAAGAGAAAAGTAATTAAATGAAATTACATGGCTTACATTGCTTCCCATAGAGTCTATAGCTTCAATCCTTGATGCCTTGATGCTCCCCATCATCTCCAAGCTTTGGCACCTCTTGTCCAAGCTTTGGTATTCCATCCTTCAGCCAAGCATTTAGTCTCCAAAAATGATATTCTTGAAATGTTAACTATGAGACTAAAACATGAGAGACATTGGCAAGAACATACTGTTGTGATCATCATCAAAATAATATTGATATGAAACACCAATACCTAACAGAGGAGGCAATGGAGAAATACAAAGAAAGCCTTGGTCCCATTGATTATTTACGATAGACTTCTCATGATGTCAACTGGAACTCGAGCACAAGTTTCCCACTTTGGGGATCGACTTTGATCAACTGACACTGATGTCTGATGACGAGATCGAAGAGGAGAATGACGATGCCCCAACCAACGGGATTGACTACACCTCCACTGAGGAAGCTACATCTTTGGATGGTCTTCCTCATGACTCCATCGCCCTATGAATTTACCACTCATTTTGGAATGTGGGGCTCGACTTTTTGTACTTCATAAATAGAATAAAATTTATTATAATCAATGAATGTTTGTCTGGTCGTGAAATACCTTATTTGTTATCCTATCTGCATGGCATAGTATTGCCTACATGCCCCTCGACAGCTAATACTTATACATTTGTAGAATGCCGAGTGTGTATTGTTTAGCAATGAACTTTTACTTCATTCGAAGAATTTCATACACCTTGTTGGTAAACCTAGCGTATCCCTTGAGGGAGTATTCATCAATAGCATTGCTCGACGAGCCCGTGCAAGGTATAAGTAGCTCGTCCATGTCCATATAGCTTTATCGTCCTACAAAGAGGATGCCCCTCCGGTCGTATAGTCGAGCGGCCTGCGAGGGTATCGATAAGTCGCCCACGTTCGTATAGCTCTGTTGGCCTGTGAAGGGGATGCCCCTCCGGTCATATAGCCGAGCGGCCCATGAGGATACTGATAACTTGCCCCCGTTCATATAGCTTGGCCAGCCCGTGAAGGAGATGCCCCTCCGGTCGTATAGCTGAGCAGCCCACGAGGATACTGATAAGTCACCCTGTTCGTATAGCTTGGCCGTCCTGGGAAGGAGATGCCCCTCCAGTTGTATAACCGAGTAGCCCGCGAGGGTACCGATAGGTCATCCCTATTTGTATAGCTTGGCTAGACTGCTAAGGGGATGCCCCTCCAGTTGTATAACCGAGCGGCCCACAGGGGTATTGATAGGTCGCCCCCATTCGTATAGCTCGATCAGCCCACGAAGGGGATGCCCCTTTAGTAATATAGTCGATCAGCCTCTGAGGGTATATATAGCTCATCCTTGTTCGTATAGCTCGGTCAGCCCGCGAAGGGGATGCCCCTCAGGTCGTATAGCCGAGCAGCCTACGAGGGTATAGATTGCTCGTCCTCGTTCGTATAGCTCAGTCGATGTAACGGCCTGTTTTCAGCAAGACAACTATTTACGTATTTAACCTATTTTCAAAATTTTTTAAACTATTTTATAATGGTTTGTCAGGAGTTTTACGATTTCAAAATTTTCTTATAAAAATATTTTGAAGTAGCAGACTAGTTATGGAATATTTTAGTAAGATCGGGTTTCATCAAATACCCCTAAAAGATCTGATAAAAATTCATTTTCAGATATTGCTGTTTTGGAGCAATGAATTAATTTCCTATTCAAACATCTTCAAAATGTTTCCAAACTTTTACAATAACATTCTAGGATCATTTAGGGCTTCCTACATTAATTTCGTAATTTTCTGAAGTCAAATCGATAGAGAACCTGCAGACCCGCTTCCTAAATGTTTTGGCCTAAAACTAGTATCCATGTAGCTCAAACCCCAAAACGGATCTCGTATTCGCGATCCTCGCGACGATACGAACCCGTGGGTATGTTTTCGTAATTTTTCGGACACGTTTACTAGTAGGGGCAAAATCGTAATTTCGATTTTGTGTTTTACTAATTACTTTTACTAATGGGGTTTTAATTACCTTTCTAACTATTCTAATTACCCCCTAATTATCTAATCACTTACGTAACTTATCCCTACCTAACCCCTACACGTATGCCACTATGAGTTTCATGCCACATCCTAATTTCTACACTTAGTCTAAACTCTACCTAACATCATTTATTCCTTTGACTAAGGGATTCTTTAATCACTAATTAAACCTATAAATACCCCTCTCTTATCTCTCTTCCCCACAGCTAAAACCCCAAAACGACGGACACACAGCGGCCCGAAACCCACTCTATCTCTCAAAAGTTAACACATTATTAACTCTCTCTCCCCCCTATGATTAAACACGTACCCGTAATTGTCTCTCCCAGGCACACCCAGATCTCTCTCTATCTCTCTAATCCATCTCTTCTCTTTTATAAACCCCCGAACCCATCATCTCTTCTCCATCGATCAACCCAAACCCGAAAGCAACCCAAACCTTCACAGCTCGGACCCACACAACTCAGCCCTACCCATGCGTGGCCTCGACGCTGCCACGAACGCTCCACCGCCCTCGTTCGAAATCTCCCCAAAGCCGTTGCAAACGAAACCCAGATCAAACCCAAACACATCCCCCACGCTCTCGCTCTCCCTCGCCCCCCGGTAGTGCACCACCACTGCGCCGTTGTCGCCGACGAGCAGCAGCTCGAAGGAGACCCACTAGCTTCGCTCTGCCACCCCTTCGTTGGTGCCCTTCCCTGCAGTCAAAGTGTAACGGCCTGTTTTTATCAAGACAACTATTTACGTATTTAACCTATTTTCAAATTTTTTTAAAACTATTTTATAATGGTTTGTTAGGAGTTTTACGATTTCAGAAATTTCTTATAAAAATATTTTGAAGTACCAGACTAGTTATGAAGTATGTTAGTAAGTTTGGGTTTCACCAAATACCTCTAAGTATTCTGATAAAAATTCATTTTCAATTATTACCGTTTTGGCTTATGAATTTATTTTCTATACAAACATCTTCAAAACGTTTTCAAACTTTTACGGTAACATTCTATGATCATTTAGGGCTTCCCACATTTATTTCGTAATTTTCTGAAGTCAAATCAATAGGGAACCCGTAGACCCGCTTTCTAAACGTTTTGGCCTAAAACTAGTATTTTCGTAGCTCAAACCCTGACACGGACTTCGTATTCGCAATCCTCACGATGATACGAATCTGTGGGTATGTTTTCGTAATTTTTCGGACACGTTTACTAGTAGGGACAAAATCGTAATTTTGTTTTTGTATTTTACTAATTACCTAAGTTACCTATCACCTACACGTAAGCACCCATGTGATTCAGGTCGCTGCCCATTTTCTAAAGTTAGTCAATAACCCAACAACTCTAATTAAAACTAACCTAATTACATTTAATACCATTGACTAATAACCTATATAAACAACCCCTAATTCTTTTCTCTCTTCTCAGGCTCACACTCTGAGCACCGAACCCCCCTCTCATCTCTCTCTCTCTCTCTCTCTCTCTCTCTCTCTCTCTCTCTCTCTCTCTCTCTCTCTCTCTCTCTCTCTCTCTCTCTCTCTCTCTCTCTCTCCCTCCTGTCCGAGACAACCCAACCCATGCCATCCGAACACACCCACGGCGAGCCCACCGTGCTTACTCCGACGACCACTCATCATCTTCACGTCGAACCCACGCTTTCCCCCCTAGTTCTCTCCCCTGTTTTCCCCTGTTCTCCGACCACCCATCTCGCTGCCTCCGCCCCGACGGCTCCACGAAGCCGCCGAGCTCCGTACCCTCCTTCCCTCCAGGCGAAGCTCCGCTCCTTCCCCCCGATCGATCCCACAGAGCTCCCGCCAACGCCCCGTCAGCTCCACCGCCAGAGTACTCCGCCACCGTGCCTCGACGAAGCCCGACGACCACCCCCTCCGCCTCCAGGCGCTGAAGACCACCACCGCTGCTCACAGTCGCTTCCACCACTGCTCCGACAACGACACCACCCACGCCATCGCCGTAGCCCCGCTCGAGGCCCCGCAGTGCCACTGCCTCGACCTCCCATGCTTCTGTCAGAGATCACCCCGCTCTACCGCTTGCTACTTCCCCGGCCTCTCCCTCCGACCATTCGAAACAGAGCCCACCGGAGCCCCACCTAGCTCCATCCGTCCGCCTCCTCGCCCAGAGCTTCCACCGCCCCGCCCACATCTCGACCACCTGCTTCGCCCCTTCGCCTCGCATCCCCCACTGCTCCGCCCCCTAACACCTCCGCTGAGCCTTCATCCCCCGCCACCGAGAAACCCCCGCCTCTTCTCCGAGAGCTCGTCGCAACCCCGCTTCCTCCCGGCAAGCTCCGACGAACCCCGCTGCACTCGAGCCCGCCACCACATGCATGGAGCCCCTCGTTGCCGTCGTGATCGTCGTGCCCCGACGTCCACTCGGGCTCGCCTCGCCGCTCCGACTCTTCGACCACCCGCTCCGCCGATGTCGCCCCCCAACGACCCCACCTCCGGCGTCGAAGCCCGCTCACTCCCCCTCTCTCGCTATGCGACGGTGAGAACGAAGAGAATACAGTGAAACGTATTTTATACGCAATTACGTACGTATTTGCATATTTTATTAATTATTAAATCGGTATTAATGGCTTTAAATGCATAATAAATTATATACAAGTCAGAAAAATGTGAGACTAGACCGAGAAAATCAGAAATGACATTCTGGACCCAATGGCGCTAGTTTCATCTCAATCGGACGCTTAGTTTTTTCAAAATTAATTTTTAAGCCTAAAAGTTAAATACGTTATTTTCATTCAAAAATCCGTAACTTGGTATTTTCAGGTATATTAATATATGAGAAAAATATATGTTTAAGTACTCTTCGAGACGGCCATTTTGACAGTTCATTCGCAACTTTCCGATGTAGATTGCATCCGGAATAAATTGTTGAATAAATACGTTACTTAATTAAAAATTAGTTTTAAATCTATTTTGAGATTTTAAAAATTATAAAAATTCCTACAAGCTTCAGAAAAATATTTCCTCTTGCAGAAAAATTATTTTCAGCATATCTAGGATATAGAAAAATTTAGAACATTTTCCGACACCGTTTTAGTCAGTTTTGAAAATCAGAACGATCAGATTATTTAGATAGGAACGTTGTGTGTTTTAATCAATGTTTTTGTGTTGCAGGTACAAACTATTGTGCACCTACTTCAGAGGAAGCACTAGATCAAATTCCGGCTAGCTACGACAGCCTCGAAATTGGTAAGTCACGACTAATTCTAAAATTAGAAAATTAGATAAGTGCCCCCGTATAAACTTAGAACATCACATATAGCTTCAGAACGGCTATTTGACTTGAACCGAACTAGAGACCTAATCTAATAGGAAAGTAATCAACTATAGATTACTTTGCCAACTTTCAACTTTGGTGGTTGTTAAACACAAACATCAACTTGGGTAAATTGTGTGCTAAACAATACTTCTACATGCTCGAAGCATGGAATCGGTATTACTGTTGTTGGACTTGTCTTTATCCTCAGTTCACTTTGGCACAGTCTATTTTGGAAAGAGTTACTGCTCTCTGGTTTTCAATAAGAAAGTCAACCAGTTGTCTTGGTTTGACTAGTAACATGTGGAACATCTTATGGAATACCTTGTGGAATATCTTGTGGAATATCGTGTGGAACATCATGAAAAGGAAATGTACATAGAACACTTGACACTTCACCGGGGTTTTTGGGGTAACTCATAGTTTGAGAGAGTATGGGAGTGACTGGAGTTCAATCTTCCCGTCCTGCTGCCTGTGTTTCGGCATACCGTCCCGCTGCCTGTGTTTCGGCAAAATACATGTACTGTGCCTGTGTTTCGGCATTCGTCTGGGTCGCGCCGAGGCAAGAGATGGACTTGATGGTCACATATTGTACTCTCCAACTTGAGTCACGTAGTGTAGTTACTTTTGCACGGTCACTTTTACTTTACGCACCACAGTCACCTTTACTTTACACGTTCCATGCACGTTACTTACTACACTTGTACAGTCACCAGTACTTCACTTGTCATACTTTTAGCTATAGCAGTAGTACGTTTCACTTGCTCAGTCTGCTTTACACTTGCACTACCACAGTACAGAGATTCTCTCCTTTCAGTTCAGTTTGCCTTTACGTTTCAGTTGTGTACAGTTGTTACTCAGAACTTTACTTTTCACTCTGCTCTACTTGTACGTAGTTACTTTTGTCATACTTGTGCACTGCTTCTTTTCTATATTTAGAATTGTTGTGACTTACCTACGGTTCCATCTTCGTGGCACCGCAGACGACGTACATATGGAGGTAGATGCTCCTGAGCTAATAGCACCAGAATTCGACCGCAGCTTCCAGAGTTATTTTCACTTATGTACTTTTCTTCTTTCATGTATATTTGTTGGACATCTTGTACAGTATGGATTGTAATAATTGGACACTATTTGAGTATTTTTATACATCTCTGCATCGTGGCTATTTTGAATTCACTGGTAACCTGCAGGACATGCGCAAATATCAAAAAAGTAACGGTTCCCCGAGAGCGGGTCGTTACAAGTTTTGGTGGCCCACGCAGGTCCGCGCTAACTACCTCGTGAACAATATAGCAAGATCAGGATGTACAATATAAAATACTCAAATTGAACTTTCGAGTACCAGACGTCTCGAGTGTTCACCTGTATTGGATATACGGGTAAAGCGTCCTTATTACCATCTTCATTAGGTCTTCCTTGATCCTCATCACTTCCTTTGGACTCTTAACCTATACTTAGGAACTCGTGTTCTATTCTTGGTTATACCCTCCCTAGTAACCTCTTTTGCTAGCCGTTATAGTGATTTTCCATAGGTTGAACTATCTACATACTTCATCACCTTTCCTTCAGTTAATGATGGCACACATATAAATGATAAGCTTTCTTCAATGGACCATGATCCGGTCAATGTGCTTGGCTAAGTTTGTTGGATCACCCTTACTAGACTTGGGGTAAGTGATACTGGCTTAGTCACTTCCCGGGCCGTGTTTCTCTAGACCGCAAGGACGTGAATCATGATTATGTAACGCAATCGATCTTCTTCAATATCAACCATCCTTTAGCTTGATGAACTTTCGATTGACCTTCTTAGAATCTTTCTATTTCTAGTTTGCTTGAACTCTAGCTACGTCTATTTTAAGGAGGGTAGCATTCGACTTTTCGATCACCAGAAGTCTGAGTTCGACAACAGAAGCGAATCGAAGGACGCTCAGAAGGAATTGAAGATGGTGCTAGAGAATGTAAGACGAGCCAAACCTGACGTACAAGTGTATGTAGATAGTTTGCGTCTTGTCTTGTGCTTGTGTTCCTCTTCCAGCCCCTACTTTCATCTTGTACCTGATTTCACCATGAGTTAAACCTCTTTTCCCACCTACCATCTCCCCCTCTTTATTTCTTTTGTCCACTTCCTCTCCTCGAGCCCCGTTCCCGCCTAACCTAGTCTACCCTACCAACGACTTTCGGTGCCCCCACTTTAAAGACCCCCCTCTTCTTCCTTACCAAGCCACCCTGTGGTTTCCTATACGCCTCGATGACACCCACTCCTCCTTCCGGCCTCTTCCCCAAGCGAACTCGACCCATCTCGCCTCAAGCTCCTTCGGCCTTACCTTAAAGCTCCGCTAGCTCCACCCCTACTCCGGTGACACCCGCCACGTTAAGCAGTCACAACTACCATAAATCGACAACCACCGATGGCCCTCCAACGATATGTTTTGGGATTTTTGGCCTTGGCCACAACCCTCGCCACCACCCTCGCTGTAGCCGTATGGTTGAGATCTTGGGAAGCCATGATCCTTGGGCTTCTCTTGAGCTCCCTGCCCTGGATATCACCCAGGTTGAGCTCACGTCTAGGCTTCCTCTTGCGTTTACTCCTTTTGGTTTGCGGGAAAGTGTGTTTTTGGTTGTTTACTTGTTGGGCGATGTTGGGTATTGCGAATATCAAGTATTGGTCTACGGAAGGAGTGATGACGATGATTATCGGCATGATATTGGCCTTGGGTGTTGAAGTTGGATGTAAGCCTTGTGCTTGGCTCTGGATGAGAGCTTGGATCTTGCCTTATTGTGGGATATTATGGAGATTGATGGAAGGAATACTGGCAGAGAATACTGACTTTGGGTGTTGGCCTTGTACTTACCTTTGGGCGTTGATTTGGACGTTAGCATGTGGTTGGGCATTATGGAGATTGATGTTGTTGGTACCCGTGGATTAGTCGATACATGCTATTTTATGAACGACATCTTTAGCTAGACCCAGCTAGTCACCAGTAGCACGAATAAACTTTATGGTCTTCCGTTTTTATAGCTTACTATTGGCTTATCACCTTAGGTTCCAAGTTCGAACAGATGTTGTCATTGTAATAGCCCTCATTTTCATGTGATATTATCATCTCGTGTTAATTTTAGGCTACCTGAGAAGTCAGAGTAACTATTGTGATGATACTGGTCTCAGGAATAGTCACGGGAGCTATGATATGTAACATCTCTTGCTTTCTTGATGCTATATATTTCATGTTATTTACAACCTATTTTATTAGATTACTATCTTTTCTAACGTTTATTTGCTTGAGCTTCTTCATAACACCAATTATTTTCAAAAGAGATTTTAAAACACAAGAGAATTTTAAATTCCGAGGACGGAATTATTTTAAGGAGGGTAGAATGTAACGGCATGTTTTTATCAAGACAACTATTTACGTATTTAACCTATTTTCAAATTTTTTTTAAAACTATTTTATAATGGTTTGTTAGGAGTTTTACGATTTCAGAAATTTCTTATAAAAATATTTTGAAGTATCAGACTAGTTATGAAGTATTTTAGTAAGTTTGGGTTTCACCAAATACCTCTAAGTATTCTGATAAAAATTCATTTTCAATTATTACCGTTTTGGCTTATGAATTTATTTTCTATACAAACATCTTCAAAACGTTTTCAAACTTTTACGGTAACATTCTATGATCATTTAGGGCTTCCCACATTTATTTCGTAATTTTCTGAAGTCAAATCAATAGGGAACCCGTAGACCCGCTTTCTAAACGTTTTGGCCTAAAAATTAGTATTTTCGTAGCTCAAACCCTGACACGGACTTTGTATTCGCAATCCTCACGATGATACGAACCTGTGGGTATGTTTTCGTAATTTTTCGGACACGTTTACTAGTAGGGACAAAATCGTAATTTTGTTTTTGTATTTTACTAATTACCTAAGTTACCTATCACCTACACGTAAGCACCCATGTGATTCAGGTCGCTGCCCATTTTCTAAAGTTAGTCAATAACCCAACAACTCTAATTAAAACTCACCTAATTACATTTAATACCATTGACTAATAACCTATACAAACAACCCCTAATTCTTTTCTCTCTTCCCAGGCTCACACTCTGAGCACCGAACCCCTCTCATATATATATATATATATATCTCTCTCTCTCTCTATATCTCTCTCTCTCTCTCTCTCTCCTCTCTCTCTCTCCCTCTCTCTCTCCCTCTCTCTCTCTCCCTCTCTCTCTCTCTCTCTCTCTCTCTCCTGTTTGAGACAACCCAACCCAGGCCATCCGAACACACCCACGGCGAGCCCACCGTGCTTACTCCGACGACCACTCATCATCTTCACGTCGAACCCACGCTTCCCCCCTTAGTTCTCTCCCTTGTTTTCCCCTGTTCTCCGACCACCCATCTCGCTGCCTCCGCCCCGACGGCCCCACGAAGCCGTCGAGCTCCGTACCCTCCTTCCCTCCAGGCGAAGCTCCGCCCCTTCCCCCCGATCGATCCCACAGAGCTCCCGCCAATGCCCCATCAGCTCCACCGCCAGAGTACTCTGCCACTGTTCCTCGACGAAGCCCGACGACCACCCCCTCCGCCTCCAGGCGCTGAAGACCACCACCGCTGCTCACAGTCGCTTCCACCGCTGCTCCGACAACGACACCACCCACGCCATCACCGTAGCCCCGCTCGAGAGCCCCGCAGTGCCACTGCCTCGACCTCCCATGCTTCCGTCGGAGATCACCCCGCTCTACCGCCTGCTACTTCCCCGGCCTCTCCCTCCGACTATTCGAAACAGAGCCCACCAAAGCCCCACCTAGCTCCATCCGTCCGCCCCCTCGTCCAGAGCTTCCACCGCCCCGCCCACATCTCGACAGCCTGCTTCGCCCCTTCACCTCGCATCCCCCACTGCTCCGCCCCCTAACACCTCCGCTGAGCCTTCATCCCTCGCCACCGAGAAACCCTCGCCTCTTCTCCGAGAGCTCGTCGCAACCCCGCTTCCTCCCGGCAAGCTCTGACGAACCCCGCTGCACTCGAGCCTGCCACCACGTGCATGGAGCCCCTCGTTCTCGTCGTGATCGTCGTGCCCCGATGTCCACTCGGGCTCGCCTCGCCGCTCCGACTCTTCGACCACCCGCTCCGCCGATGTCGCCCCCCAACGACCCCACCTCCGGCGTCGAAGCCCGCTCACTCCCCCTCTCTCGCTATGCGACGGTGAGAACGAAGAGAATATGGTGAAACGTATTTTATACGCAATTACGTACATATTTGCATATTTTATTAATTATTAAATTGGTATTAATGGCTTTAAATGCATAATAAATTATATACAAGTCAGAAAAATGTGAGACTAGACCGAGAAAATCAGAAATGACATTTTGGACCCAATGGCGCTAGTTTCATCTCAATCGGATGCTTAGTTTTTCCAAAATTAATTTTTAAGCCTAAAAGTTAAATACGTTATTTTCATTCAAAAATCCGTAACTTGGTATTTTCAGGTATATTAATATATGAGAAAAATATGTGTTTAAGTACTCTTCGAGACAGCCATTTTGACAGTTCATTCGCAACTTTCCTATGTAGATTGCATCCGGAATAAATTGTTGAATAAATACGTTACTTAATTAAAAATTAGTTTTAAATCTATTTTGAGATTTTAAAAATTACAAAAATTCCTACAAGCTTCAGAAAAATATTTCCTCTTGCAGAAAAATTATTTTCAGCATATCTAGGATATAGAAAAATTTAGAACATTTTCCGACACCGTTTTAGTCAGTTTTGAAAATCAGAACGATCAGATTATTTAGATAGGAACGTTGTGTATTTTAATCAATGTTTTTGTGTTGCAGGTACAAACTATTGTGCACCTACTTCAGAGGAAGCACTAGATCAAATTCCGGCTAGCTACGACAGCCTCGAAATTGGTAAGTCACGACTAATTCTAAAATTAGAAAATTAGATAAGTGCCCCCGTATGAACTTAGAACATCACATATAGCTTCAGAACGGCTATTTGACTTGAACCGAACTAGAGACCTAATCTAATAGGAAAGTAATCAGCTATAGATTACTTTGCCAACTTTCAACTTTGGTGGTTGTTAAACACAAACATCAACTTGGGTAAATTGTGTGCTAAACAATACTTCTACATGCTCGAAGCATAGAATCGGTATTACTGTTGTTGGACTTGTCTTTATCCTCAGTTCACTTTGGCACAGTCTATTTTGGAAAGAGTTACTGCTCTCTGGTTTTCAATAAGAAAGTCAACCAGTTGTCTTGGTTTGACTAGTAATATGTGGAACATCTTGTGGAATACCTTGTGGAATATCTTATGGAATATCGTGTGGAACATCATGAAATGGAAATGTACATAGAACACTTGACACTTCACCGGGGTTTTTGGGGTAACTCATAGTTTGAGAGAGTATGGGAGTGACTGGAGTTCAATCTTCCTGTCCTGCTGCCTGTGTTTCGGCATACCGTCCCGCTGCCTGTGTTTCGGCAAAATACATGTACCGTGCATGTGTTTCGGCATTCGTCTGGGTCGCGCCGAGGCAAGAGATGGACTTGATGGTCACATATTGTACTCTCCAACTTGAGTCACGTAGTGTAGTTACTGTTGCACAGTCACTTTTACTTTACGCACCACAGTCACCTTTACTTTACACGTTCCATGCACGTTACTTACTACACTTGTACAGTCACCAGTACTTCACTTGTCATACTTTTAGCTATAGCAGTAGTACGTTTCACTTGCTCAGTCTGCTTTACACTTGCACTACCACAGTACAGAGATTCTCTCCTTTCCGTTCAGTTTGCCTTTACGCTTCAGTTGTGTACAGTTGTTACTCAGTACTTTACTTTTCACTCTGGTCTACTTGTACGTAGTTACTTTTGTCATACTTGTGCACTGCTTCTTTTCTATATTTAGAATTGTTGTGACTTACCTACGGTTCCATCTCCGTGGCACCGCAGACGACGTACATATGGAGGTAGATTCTTCTGAGCTAATAGCGCCAGAATTTGACCGCAGCTTCCAGAGTTATTTTCACTTATGTACTTTTCTTCTTTCATGTATATTTGTTGGACATCTTGTACAGTATGGATTGTAATAATTGGACACTATTTTAGTATTTTTGTACATCTCTGCATCGTGGCTATTTTAAATTCACTGGTAACCTGCAAGACCTGTGCAAATATCAAAAAAGTAACGGGCCCCCGAGAGCGGGTCGTTACACAACGCCGAGCCCATGTCCACGCTCTCTGCCATTCATCCCCGCTCCGATCCCCCGCTGTCGTCGTCTACCGCAAGCAGCAGCTCCCCTACGGCGTCTCCGACGAAGCCCCGTAGCTCGTACACCGTCAACGAGCTCGCCAGCAAAGCCCCGCCTCATCAGCACCTTCTCCGCCTCCCCACCGTCGCCACCACGCCCGCCGTCGCCGCCTCCGACTTCGCTTGTACACCGCCGCCGCCGCTGCAAGCTCCGCCGCTGTCGCCTCCACTCACGACGCCGACGTCGAAGCACCCGCAGCACCCTCCGCTGCATGCGAACGCGAGAAAACGAAGGGTAAAGCGTATACGGATAAGTATATACGCGTATAAATACGCGTATATATATTTATAAATAGGTTTTATTGGTTTTTAATATATAATAAATAATATAAGTATCAGAAAAATACAAGACTAGCTCTAGAAAATCAGAAATGACATTCTGGACCCAATGGCGCTAGTTTCATCTCAATCCGACGCTTAGTTTTTCCAAAATTAATTTTTAACCATAAAAGTTAAATATGTTATTTTCGTTCAAAAATCCGTAACTTGATATTTTCACGTATACTAATATATGAGAAAAATATATGCTATAGTACTCTTCGATACGGTCATTTTGACAGTTCACTTGAACCATTCCGATGCAGATTGCATCCAGAATAGATAATTGAATAATTACGTTACTAATTGAAAAATAGTTTAAAAATTGTTTTTGGGCTTTTAAAAATTATAAAAATTACAACAAGCTTCAGAAAAAAATTTTGTCTTGCAGAAAAATTATTTTCATCATATCTAGCCTATAGAAAAATTTAGAACGTTTTTCGACTCCGTTTCAACCAGTTCTAAAAATCAAAACAATCAATTTTAATAAATAGAAAATAGTGTGTGCTTTAACTAATTGTTTCTTATGTTTGCAGGTATCAATCCTCGTGCACCAGCTTCTCTAGCTCCAACCTCGTCTTGCCACGACGAGCTCGATAATGTAAGTCACGACTAATTCTAAAATTAGAAAATTAGTTAGTGTCCTCGTATGTACTTAGGAACTCTACATATAGCCTCAGAACGGCTACTTGACTTGAACCGAACTAGAGACCTAATCTAATAGGGAAGTAATCAACAACAGATTACTTTGCCAACTTTCAACTTTGGTGGTTGTAGCACACAACCATCAACTTGGGTAAATTGTGTGCTAAACAATACTTCTACGTGCTCGAAGCATGGAATCGGTATCCCCGTTGTTGGACTTGTCTTTATCCTCAGTTCGCTTTGGCACGGTCTGCTTTGGAATGAGTTACTACTCCCTGGTTGTCAATAAAAAGTCAACCAGTTGTCTTGGTTTCACTAGTAACATGTGGAACATCTTGTGGAATATCTTGTGGAACATCTTGTGGAACATCATGCAAAGGAAATGTACATAGAACACTTGACACATCACTGGGGTTTGCGGTAACTCATAGTTTGAGAGAGTGCGGGAGTGACTAGAGTTCAATCTACATGTCTAGCTGCCTGGGTTTTTGGCAATCATGTCTAGCTGCCTGTGTTTCGGCAAACAAAATATGCTGCATGTCAGCATCCTGTCTGGCTGCCTGTGTTTTCGGCATTCGTCTGGGTCACACCCAGGCAAGAGATGAACTCAATGGTCACATATTGTACTCTCTGACTTGAGTCACGTAGTGTAGTTACTTTTGCACAGTCACTTTTACTTTCGCATTACAGTCACCTTTACTTTACACGTCCCATGCACATTACTTACTACACTTGTGCAGTCACCAGTACTTTACTTATCGTACTTTTAGTAGTATGTTTCACTTGCTCAGTCTGCTTTACACTTGCACTACCACAGTACAGTTGTTCTCTCCTTTCAGTTCAGTTTGTCTTTACTTTTCAGTAGTGTACAGTTGTTACTCAGTACTTTACTTTTCACTCTGGTCTACTTGTACGTAGTTACTTTTGTCATACTTGTGCACTGCTTCTTTTCTATATTTAGAATTGTTGTGACTTACCTACGGTTCCATCTCCGTGGCACCGCAGACGACATACATATGGAGTTAGATGCTACTGAGCTAATAGTGCCAGAATTCGACCACAGCTTCCAGAGTTATTTTCACTTATGTACATTTCTTCTTTCATGTATATTTGTTGGGACATATTGTACAGTATGGATTGTAATAATTGGACACTATTTGAGTATTTTTGTACATCTCTGCATCGTGGCTATTTTGTTTTCACTGGTAACCTGGAGGACCTGCGCAAATATCGAATAAGTAACGGGCCCCCGAAAGCGGGTCGTTACAAGTTTGGTGGCCCATGCAGGTCCGCGCTAACTACCTCGTGAACAATATAGCAAGATCAGGGTGTACAATATAAAATACTCAAATTATCCTTGAGTACGGGATGTCTCGAGTGTTCACCTGTATTGGATATACGGGTGAAGCGTCCTTATTACCATCTTCATTTGGTCTTCCTTGATCCTCATCACTTCCTTTGAACTCTTAACCCCTTGCTTAGGAACCCGTGTTCCATTCTTGGTTATACCCTCCTTAGTAACCTCTTTTGCTAGCAGTTATAGTGATTTTGCATAGGTTGAACTATCTACCACCTTCATCATCATCTCCTTTCCTTCAGTTGATGATGGCACACATATAAATGATAAGCTTCCTTCAATGGACCATGATCCGGTCAATGTGCTTGGCTAAGTTTGTTGGATCACCCTTGCTAGACTTGGGATAAGTGATCCTGGCTTAGTCACTTCCCTGGCCGTGTTCTGCTGGACCATAAGGACGTGAATCATGATTATGTAACGACATCGATCATCATCACTATCACCCTTCCGTTAGCTTGTTGACCTTTCGATTGACCTTCTTAGAATCTTTCTACTTTTAGTTCGCCTGAACTCTAGCTACGTTTATTTTAAGGAGGGTAGCATTCGACTTTTTGATCACTAGAAGTTCGAGTTCGACAACGGAAGTGAATCGAAGGACGCCCAGAAGTATTGGAGGATTTGAGACGAATCAAAACGAGACGTGTAAGCTGATGCCGCTACTTAATCATCTTTTCTTGAACTCATTTTCCTTCTTCTATCTGAGCCTATTTTGACTAGTTACAGAAGCTATAGTGATATCAATAGTATGTATTCATATATAACATCTCTTGTTTTCTTGATGCTATGATATCACATTATATTTCATGCTATTAACAACTTATTTTTCCTATATCGTGATCGTTCAGCAAGCCTTCCTTTCGATCGTTTAAATTGCTTAGGCAATGATCGGTCTTTTTAATTCCGAGGACGGAATTGTTTTAAGGAGGGTAGAATGTAACGGCATGTTTTCATCAAGACAACTATTTACATATTTAACCTATTTTCAAAAAATTTTAAACTATTTTATAATGGTTTGTCATGAGTTTTACGATTTCAAAAATTTCTTATAAAAATATTTTGACGTAGCAGACTCTTTATGGAATATTTTAGTAAGATCGGGTTTCATCAAATACCTCTAAAAGATATGGTAAAAATTCATTTTCAGATATTGCTGTTTTAGAGCAATGAATTTATTTCCTAATCAAACATCTTCAAAATGTTTCCAAACTTTTACAGTAACATTCTATGATCATTTAGGGCTTTCCACATTAATTTCGTAATTTTCTGAAGTCAAATCGATAGAGAACCCGCAGACCCGCTTCCTAAACATTTTGGCCTAAAACTAGTATCCCTGTAGCTTAAACCCCGAAACGGATCTCGTATTCGCGATCCTCGCGACGATACGAACCCGTGGGTATGTTTTCGTAATTTTTCGGACACGTTTACTAGTAGGGGCAAAATCGTAATTTCGATTTTGTATTTTACTAATTACTTTTACTAATGGGGTTTTAATTACCTTTCTAACTATTATAATTACCCCCTAATTATCTAATCACTTACGTAACTTATCCCTACCTAACCCCTACACGTATGCCACCATGAGTTTCATGCCACATCCTAATTTCTATAATTAGTCTAAACTCTACCTAACATCATTTATTCCTTTGACTAAGGGATTCTTTAATCACTAATTAAACCTATAAATACCCCTCTCTAATCTTTCTTCCTCACAGCTAAAAACCCAAAACGACGGACACACAGCGGCCCGAAACCCACTCTATCTCTCAAAAGTTAACACATTATTAACTCTCTCTCTCACCCCTATGATTAAACCCGTACCTGTAATTATCTCTCCCAGTCACACCCAGATCTCTCTCTATCTCTCTAATCCATCTCTTCTCTTTTATAAAACTCCGAACCCATCATCTCTTCTCCCTCGATCAACCCAAACCCGAAAGCAACCCAAACCTTCACAGCTCGGACCCACACAACTCAGCCCTACCCATGCGTGGCCTCGACGCTACCACGAACGCTCCCCCGCCCTCGTTCGAAATCTCCCCAACGCCGCAGCAAACGAAACCCAGCTCAAACCCAAACACATCCCCCACGCTCTCGCTCTCCCTCGCCCCCGGTGGTGCACCGCCACTGCGCCGTTGTCGCCGACGAGCAGCAGCTCGAAGGAGACCCACTAGCTTCGCTTCGCCACCCCTTCGTTGGCGCCCTTCCCTGCAGTCAATGCCGAGCCCACGTCCACGCTCTCCGCCGTTCATCCCCGCTCCGATCCCCCGCTGTCGTCGTCTACCGCAAGCAGCAGCTCCCCACGGCGTCTCCGACGAAGCCCCGTCGCTCGTACGCCGTCAACGAGCTCGCCAACGAAGCCCCGCCTCGTCAGCACCTGCTCCGCCTCCCCACCGTCGCCACCATGCCCGCCGTCGCCGCCTCCGACGTCGCTCGTACACCGCCGCCGCCGCTGCAAGCTCCGCCGCTGTCACCTCCACTCACGACGCCGACGTCGAAGCAGCCGTAGCACCCTCCGCTGCATGCGAACGCGAGAAAACGAAGGGTAAAGCGTATACGGATAAGTATATACGTGTATATATATATATAAATAGGTTTTATTGGTTTTTAATATATAATAAATAATATAAATATCAGAAAAATACAAGACTAGATCTAGAAAATCAGAAATGACATTCTGGACCCAATGGCGCTAGTTTCATCTCAATCCGACGCATAGTTTTTCCAAAATTAATTTTTAACCCTAAAAGTTAAATTTGTTATTTTCGTTCAAAAATCCGTAACTTGATATTTTCACGTATACTAATATGTGAGAAAAATATATGCTATAGCACTCTTCGATACTGTCATTTTGACAGTTCACTTGAACCATTCCGATGCAGGTTGCATCCAGAATAAATGTTTGAATAATTACGTTACTAATTGAAAAATAGTTTTAAAATTATTTTTGGGCTTTTAAAAATTTTAAAAATTACAACAAGCTTCAGAAAAATATTTTGTCTTGCAGAAAAATTATTTTCATCATTTCTAGCCTATAGAAAAATTTAGAACGTTTTTCGACTCCGTTTCAACCAGTTTTAAAAATCAAAACAATCAAGTTTAATAAATAGAAAATAGTGTGTGCTTTAACCAATTGTTCTTATGTTTGCAGGTATCAATCCTCGTGCACCAGCTTCTCTAGCTCCAACCTCGTCTTGCCACGACGAGCTCGATAATGTAAGTCACGACTAATTCTAAAATTAGAAAATTAGTTAGTGTCCTCGTATGTACTTAGGAACTCTACATATAGCCTCAGAACGGCTACTTGACTTGAACCGAACTAGAGACCTAATCTAATAGGGAAGTAATCAACAACAGATTACTTTGCCAACTTTCAACTTTGGTGGTTGTAGCACACAACCATCAACTTGGGTAAATTGTGTGCTAAACAATACTTCTACGTGCTCGAAGCATGGAATCGGTATCCCTGTTGTTGGACTTGTCTTTATCCTCGGTTCGCTTTGGCACGGTCTGCTTTGGAATGAGTTACTACTCCCTGGTTGTCAATAAAAAGTCAACCAGTTGTCTTGGTTTGACTAGTAACATGTGGAACATCTTGTGGAAATCTTGTGGAATATCTTGTGGAATATCTTGTGGAACATCTTGTGGAACATCATGCAAAGGAAATGTACATAGAACACTTGACACATCACCGGGGTTTGGGGTAACTCATAGTTTGAGAGAGTGCGGGAGTGACTGGAGTTCAATCTACATGTCTAGCTGCCTGGGTTTTTGGCAATCATGTCTAGCTGCCTGTGTTTCGACAAACAAAATATGCTGCATGTCAGCATCCTGTCTAGCTGCCTGTGTTTTCGGCATTCGTCTGGGTCGCGCCCAGGCAAGAGATGAACTCAATGGTCACATATTGTACTCTCCGACTTGAGTCACGTAGTGTAGTTACTTTTGCACAGTCACTTTTACTTTCGCATTACAGTCACCTTTACTTTACACGTCCCATGCACATTACTTACTACACTTGTGCAGTCACCAGTACTTTACTTGTCGTACTTTTAGTAGTATGTTTCACTTGCTTAGTCTGCTTTACACTTGCACTACCAAAGTACAGTTGTTCTCTCCTTTCAGTTCAGTTTGCCTTTACTTTTCAGTAGTGTACAGTTGTTACTCAGTACTTTACTTTTCACTCTGGTCTACTTGTACGTAGTTACTTTTGTCATACTTGTGCACTGCTTCTTTTCTATATTTAGAATTGTTGTGACTTACCTACGGTTCCAACTCCGTGGCATCGCAGACGACGTACATATGGAGTTAGATGCTACTGAGCTAATAGCGCCAGAATTCGACCGCAGCGTCCAGAGTTATTTTCACTTATGTACATTTCTTCTTTCATGTATATTTGTTGGGACATATTGTACAGTATGGATTGTAATAATTGGACACTATTTGAGTATTTTTGTACATCTCTGCATCGTGGCTATTTTGTTTTCACTGGTAACCTGCAGGACCTGCGCAAATATCGAATAAGTAACGGGCCCCCGAAAGCGGGTCGTTACAAGTTTGGTGGCCCATGCAGGTCCGCGCTAACTACCTCGTAAACAATATAGCAAGATCAGGGTGTACAATATAAAATACTCAAATTAACCTCGAGTTCGGGATGTCTCGAGTGTTCACCTGTATTGGATATTCGGGTGAAGTGTCCTTATTACCATCTTCATTTAGTCTTCCTTGATCCTCATCACTTCCTTTGAACTCTTAACCCCTTGCTTAGGAACCCGTGTTCCATTCTTGGTTATACCCTCCTTAGTAACCTCTTTTGCTAGCAGTTATAGTGATTTTGCATAGGTTGAACTATCTACCCACTTCATCATCATCTCCTTTCCTTCAGTTGATGATGGCACGCATATAAATGATAAGCTTCCTTCAATGGACCATGATCCGGTCAATGTGCTTGGCTAAGTTTGTTGGATCACCCTTGCTAGACTTGGGATAAGTGATCCTGGCTTAGTCACTTCCCTGGCCGTGTTCCGCTGGACCATAAGGACGTGAATCATGATTATGTAACGACATCGATCATCATCACTATCACCCTTCCTTTAGCTTGATGACCTTTCGATTGACCTTCTTAGAATCTTTCTACTTTTAGTTCGCCTGAACTCTAGCTACGTTTATTTTAAGGAGGGTAGCATTCGACTTTTTGATCCCCAGAAGTTCGAGTTCGACAACGGAAGTGAATCGAAGGACGCTCAGAAGTATTGGAGGATTTGAGACGAATCAAAACGAGACGTGTAAGCTGATGCCGCTACTTCATCATCTTTTCTTGAACTCATCTTCCTTCTTCTATCTGAGCCTATTTTGACTAGTTACGGAAGCTATAGTGATATCAATAGTATGTTTTCATATATAACATCTCTTGTTTTCTTGATGCTATGATATCACATTATATTTCATGCTATTAACAACTTATTTTTCCTATATCATGATCGTTCAGCAAGCCTTCCTTTCGATCGTTTAAATTGCTTAGGCAATGATCGGTCTTCTTAATTCCGAGGACGGAATTGTTTTAAGGAGGGTAGAATGTAACGGCATGTTTTCATCAAGACAACTATTTACATATTTAACCTATTTTCAAAATTTTTTAAACTATTTTATAATGGTTTGTCAGGAGTTTTACGATTTCAAAAATTTCTTATAAAAATAGTTTGACGTAGCAGACTCTTTATGGAATATTTTATAAAGATCGGGTTTCATCAAATACCTCTAAAAGATCTGATAAAAATTCCTTTTCAGATATTGCTGTTTTGGGGCAATGAATTTATTTCCTATTCAAACTTCTTCAAAATGTTTCCAAACTTTTACAGTAACATTCTATGATCATTTAGGGCTTTTCACATTAATTTCGTAATTTTCTGAAGTCAAATCGATAGAGAACTCGCAGACCCGCTTCCTAAACATTTTGGCCTAAAACTAGTATCCCTGTAGCTTAAACCCCGAAACGGATCTCGTATTCGCGATCCTCCCGACGATACGAACTCGTGGGTATGTTTTCGTAATTTTTCGGACACGTTTACTAGTAGGGGCAAAATCGTAATTTTGATTTTGTATTTTACTAATTACTTTTACTAATGGGGTTTTAATTACCTTTCTAACTATTCTAATTACCCTCTAATTATCTAATCACTTACGTAACTTATCCCTACCTAACCCCTACACATATGCCACCATGAGTTTCATGCCACATCCTAATTTCTATAATTAGTCTAAACTCTACCTAACATCATTTATTCCTTTGACTAAGGGATTCTTTAATCACTAATTATACCTATAAATACCCCTCTCTTATCTCTCTTCCCCACAAATAAAAACCCAAAACGACGGACACACAGCGGCCCGAAACCCACTCTATCTCTCAAAAGTTAACACAATATTAACTCTCTCCCCCCTATGATTAAAATCGTACCCGTAATTATCTCTCCCAGGCACACCCAGATCTCTCTCTATCTCTCTAATCCATCTCTTGTCTTTTATAAAACCCCGAACCCATCATCTCTTCTCCCTCGATCAACCCAAACCCAAAAGCAACCCAAACCTTCACAGCTCGGACCCACACAACTCAGCCCTACACATGCGTGGCCTCGACGCTGCCACGAACACTACCTCGCCCTCGTTCGAAATCTCCCCAACGCTGCAGCAAACGAAACCCAGCTCAAACCCAAACACATCCCCCACGCTCTCGCTCTCCCTCGCCCCCCGGTGGTGCACCGCCACTGCGCCGTTGTCGCCGACAAGCAGCAGCTCGAAGGAGACCCACTAGCTTCGCTCCGCCACCCCTTCGTTGGCGCCCTTCCCTGCAGTCAACGCCGAGCCCACGTCCACGCTCTCCGCCGTTCATCCCCGCTCTGATCCCCCGCTGCCGTCGTCTACCGCAAGCAGCAGCTCCCCCACGGCGTCTCCGACGAAGCCCCGTCGCCCGTACGCCGTCAACGAGCTCGCCAACGAAGCCCCGCCTCGTCAGCACCTGCTTCGCCTCCCCACCGTCGCCACCACGCCCGCCGTCACCGCCTCCGACTTCGCTCGTACGCCGCCGCCGCCGCTGCAAGCTCCGACGCTGTCGCCTCCACTCACGACGCCGACGTCGAAGCACCCGCAGCATCCTCCGCTGCATGCGAACGCGAGAAAACGAAGGGTAAAGCGTATACGGATAAGTATATACGCGTATAAATACGCGAATATATATTTATAAATAGGTTTTATTGGTTTTTAATATATAATAAATAATATAAGTATCAGAAAAATACAAGACTAGCTATAGAAAATCAGAAATGACATTCTGGACCCAATGGCGCTAGTTTCATCTCAATCCGACACTTAGTTTTTCCAAAATTAATTTTTAACCCTAAAAGTTAAATATGTTATTTTCGTTCTAAAATCCGTAACTTGATATTTTCACGTATACTAATATGTGAGAAAAATATATGCTATAGTACTCTTCGATACGGTCATTTTGACAGTTCACTTGAACCATTCCGATGCAGATTGCATCCAGAATAAATGTTTGAATAATTACGTTACTAATTGAAAAATAGTTTTAAAATTATTTTTGGGCTTTTAAAAATTATAAAAATTACAACAAGCTTCAGAAAAATATTTTGTCTTGCAAAAAAATTATTTTCATCATATCTAGCCTATAGAAAAATTTAGAACGTTTTTTGACTCCGTTTCATCCGGTTTTAAAAATCAAAACAATCAAGTTTAATAAATAGAAAATAGTGTGTGCTTTAACCAATTGTTTCTTATGTTTGCAGGTATCAATCCTCGTGCACCAGCTTCTCTAGCTCCAACCTCGTCTTGCCACGACGAGCTCGATAATGTAAGTCACGACTAATTCTAAAATTAGAAAATTAGTTAGTGTCCTCGTATGTACTTAAGAACTTTACATATAGCCTCAGAACGGCTACTTGACTTGAAACGAACTAGAGACCTAATCTAATAGGGAAGTAATCAACAACAGATTACTTTGCCAACTTTCAACTTTGGTGGTTGTAGCACACAACCATCAACTTGGGTAAATTGTGTGCTAAACAATACTTCTACGTGCTCGAAGCATGGAATCGGTATCCCCGTTGTTGGACTTGTCTTTATCCTCAGTTCGCTTTGGCACGGTCTGCTTTGGAATGAGTTATTACCCCCTGGTTGTCAATAAAAAGTCAACCAGTTGTCTTGGTTTGACTAGTAACATGTGGAACATCTTGTGGAATAACTAGTGGAATATCTTGTGGAACATCTTGTGGAACATCATGCAAAGGAAATGTACATAGAACACTTGACACATCACTGGTGTTTGGGGTAACTCATAGTTTGAGAGAGTGCGAGAGTGACTGGAGTTCAATCTACATGTCTAGCTGCCTGGGTTTTTGGCAATCATGTCCAGCTGCCTGTGCTTCGGCAAAAAAAATATGCTGCATGTCAACATCCTGTCTAGCTGCCTGTGTTTTCGGCATTCGTCTGGGTCCCGCCCAGGCAAGAGATGAACTCAATGGTCACATATTGTACTCTCCGACTTGAGTCACGTAGTGTAGTTACTTTTGCACAGTCACTTTTACTTTCGCATTACAATCACCTTTACTTTACACGTCCCATGCACATTACTTACTACACTTGTGTAGTCACCAGTACTTTACTTGTCGTACTTTTAGTAGTATGTTTCACTTGCTCAGTCTGCTTTACACTTGCACTACCACAGTACAGTTGTTCTCTCCTTTCAGTTCAGTTTGCCTTTACTTTTCAGTAGTGTACAGTTGTTACGCAGTACTTTACTTTTCACTCTGGTCTACTTGTACGTAGTTACTTTTGTCATACTTGTGCACTGCTTCTTTTTTATATTTAGAATTGTTGTGACTTACCTACGGTTCCATCTCTGTGGCACCGCAGACGACGTACATATGGAGTTAGATGCTACTGAGCTAATAGCGCCAGAATTCGACCGCAGCGTCCAGAGTTATTTTCACTTATGTACATTTCTTCTTTCATGTATATTTATTGGGACATATTGTACAGTATGGATTGTAATAATTGGACACTATTTGAGTATTTTTGTACATCTCTGCATCGTGGCTATTTTGTTTTTACTGGCGGGCCCCCGAAAGCGGGTCGTTACAAGTTTGGTGGCCCATGCAGGTCCGCGCTAACTACCTCGTGAACAATATAGCAAGATCAGGGTGTACAATATAAAATACTCAAATTAACCTCGAGTACGGGATGTCTCGAGTGTTCACCTGTATTGGATATACGGGTGAAGCGTCCTTATTACCATCTTCATTTGGTCTTCCTTGATCCTCATCACTTCCTTTGAACTCTTAACCCCTTGCTTAGGAACCCGTGTACCATTCTTGGTTATACCCTCCTTAGTAACCTCTTTTGCTAGCAGTTATAGTGATTTTGCATAGGTTGAACTATCTACCCACTTCTTCATCATCTCCTTTCCTTCAGTTGATGATGGCACGCATATAAATGATAAGCTTTCTTCAATGGACCATGATCCGGTCAATGTGCTTGGCTAAGTTTGTTGGATCACCCTTGCTAGACTTGGGATAAGTGATCCTGGCTTAGTCACTTCCCTGGCCGTGTTCCACTGGACCACAAGAACGTGAATCATGATTATGTAACGACATCGATCATCATCACTATCACCCTTTCTTTAGCTTGTTGACCTTTCGATTGACCTTCTTAGAATCTTTCTACTTTTAGTTCGCTTGAACTCTAGCTACATTTATTTTAAGGAGGGTAGCATTCGACTTTTTGATCACCAGAAGTTCGAGTTCGACAACAGAAGTGAATCGAAGGACGCTCAGAAGTATTGGAGGATTTGAGACGAATCAAAACGAGATGTGTAAGCTGATGCCGCTACTTCATCATCTTTTCTTGAACTCATCTTCCTTCTTCTATCTGAGCCTATTTTGACTAGTTACAGAAGCTATAGTGATATCAATAGTATGTATTCATATATAACATCTCTTGTTTTCTTGATGCTATGATATAACATTATATTTCTTACTATTAACAACTTATTTTCCCTATATCGTGATCGTTCAGCAAGCCTTCCTTTCGATCGTTTAAATTGCTTAGGCAATGATCGGTCTTCTTAATTCCGAGGACAGAATTGTTTTAAGGAGGGTAGAATGTAACGGCCTGTTTTCATCAAGACAACTATTTACGTATTTAACCTATTTTCAAATTTTTTAAAGTATTTTATAATGGTTTGTCAGGAGTTTTACGATTTCAAAAATTTCTTATAAAAATATTTTGAAGTAGCAGACTAGTTATGGAATATTTTAGTAAGATCGGGTTTCATCAAATACCTCTAAAAGATCTGATAAAAATTCATTTTCAGATATTGCTGTTTTGGAGCAATGAATTTATTTCCTATTCAAACATCTTTAAAATGTTTCCAAACTTTTACAGTAACATTCTATGATCATTTAGGGCTTTCTACAATAATTTCGTAATTTTCTGAAGTCAAATCGATAGAGAACCCGCAGACCCGCTTCCTAAATATTTTGGCCTAAAACTAGTATCCCTGTAGCTCAAACCCTGAAACGGATCTCGTATTCGTGATCCTCGCGACGATACGAACCCGTGGGTATGTTTTCGTAATTTTTCGGACACGTTTACTAGTAGGGGCAAAATCGTAATTTCGATTTTGTATTTTACTAATTACTTTTACTAATGGGGTTTTAATTACCTTTCTAACTATTATAATTACCCCTTAATTATCTAATCACTTACGTAACTTATCCCTACCTAACCCCTACACGTATGCCACCATGAGTTTCATGCCACATCCTAATTTCTATAATTAGTCTAAACTCTACCTAACATCATTTATTCCTTTGACTAAGGGATTCTTTAATCACTAATTAAAACTATAAATACCCCTCTCTAATCTCTCTTCCTCACAGCTAAAACCCCAAAACGACGGACACACAGCGGCCCGAAACCCACTCTATCTCTCAAAAGTTAACACATTATTAACTCTCTCTCCCCCCATGATTAAACCCGTACCCGTAATTGTCTCTCCCAGGCACACCCAGATCTCTCTCTATCTCTCTAATCCATCTCTTCTCTTTTATAAAACCCCGAACCCATCATCTCTTCTCCCTCGATCAACCCAAACCCGAAAGCAACCCAAACCTTCACAGCTCGGACCCACACAACTCAGCCCTACCCATGCGTGGCCTCGACGCTGCCACGAACGCTCCCCCGCCCTCGTTCAAAATCTCTAACGCCGCAGCAAACGAAACCCAGCTCAAACCCAAACACATCCCCCATGCTCTCGCTCTCCCTCGCCCCCCGGTGGTGCACCGCCACTGCGCCGTTGTCGCCGACGAGCAGCAGCTCGAAGGAGACCCGCTAGCTTCTCTCCGCCACCCCTTCGTTGGCGCCCTTCCCTGTAGTCGACGTCGAGCCCACGCCCACGCTCTCCGCCATTCATCCCCGCTCCGATCCCCCGCTGCCGTCGTCTACCGCAAGCAGCAGCTCCTCCACGGCGTCTCCGACGAAGCCCCATCGCCCGTACGCCGTCAACGAGCTCGCCAGCGAAGCCCCACCTCGTCAGCACCTGCTCCGCCTCCCCACCGGCGCCACCACGCCCACCATTGCCGCCTCCGACGTCGTTCGTACACCGCCGCTGCCGCTGCAAGCTCCGCCGCTGTCGCCTCCACTCACGACGCCGACGTCGAAGCACCCTCAACACCCTCCGCTGCATGCGAACGCGAGAAAACGATGGGCAAAGCATATACGGATAAGTATATATGCGTATAAATACGCGTATATATATTTATAAATAGGTTTTATTGGTTTTTAATATATAATAAATAATATAAGTATTAGCAAAATACAAGACTAGCTCTAGAAAATCAGAAATGACATTCTGGACCCAATGGCGCTAGTTTCATCTCAATCCGATGCTTAGTTTTTCCAAAATTAATTTTTAACCCTAAAAGTTAAATATGTTATTTTCGTTCAAAAATCCGTAACTTGATATTTTCACGTATACTAATATGTGAGAAAAATATATGCTATAGTACTCATGCAGATTGCATCCAGAATAAATGTTTGAATAATTACGTTACTAATTGAAAAATAGTTTAAAAATTGTTTTTGGGCTTTTAAAAATTATAAAAATTACAACAAGCTTCAGAAAAATATTTTGTCTTGCAAAAAAATTATTTTCATCAATCTAGCCTATTGAAAAATTTAGAACGTTTTTCGACTCCGTTTCAACCAGTTTTAAAAATCAAAACAATCAAGTTTAATAAATAGAAAATAGTGTGTGCTTTAACCAATTGTTTCTTATGTTTGCAGGTACCAATCCTCGTGCACCAGCTTCTCTAGCTCCAACCTCGTCTTGCCATAACGAGCTCGATAATGTAAGTCACGACTAAGTCTAAAATTAGAAAATTAGTTAGTGTCCTCGTATGTACTTAGGAACTCTACATATAGCCTCAGAACGGCTACTTGAATTGAACCGAACTAGAGACCTAATCTAATAGGGAAGTAATCAACAATAGATTACTTTGCCAACTTTCGACTTTGGTGGTTGTAGCACACAACCATCAACTTGGGTAAATTGTGTGCTAAACAATACTTCTACGTGCTCGAAGCATGGAATCAGTATCCCCGTTGTTGGACTTGTCTTTATCCTCAGTTCGCTTTGGCACGGTCTGCTTTGGAATGAGTTACTACTCCCTGGTTGTCAATAAAAAGTCAACCAGTTGTCTTGGTTTGACTAGTAACATGTGGAACATCTTGTGGAACATTTTGTGGAACATCATGCAAAGGAAATGTACATAGAACACTTGACACATCACTGGGGTTTGGGGTAACTCATAGTTTGAGAGAGTGCGGGAGTGACTGGAGTTCAATCTATATGTCTAGCTGCCTGGGTTTTTGGCAATCATGTCTAGCTGCCTGTGTTTCAGCAAACAAAATATGCTTCATGTCAGCATCCTGTCTAGCTGCCTGTGTTTTCAGCATTCGTCTGGGTCGCGCCCAGGCAAGAGATGAACTCAATGGTCACATATTGTACTCTCTGACTTAAGTCACGTAGTGTAGTTACTTTTGCACAGTCACTTTTACTTTCGCATTACAGTCACCTTTACTTTACACGTCCCATGCACGTTACTTACTACACTTGTGCAGTCACCAGTACTTTACTTGTCGTACTTTTAGTAGTATGTTTCACTTGCTCAGTCTGCTTTACACTTGCACTACCACAGTACAGTTGTTCTCTCCTTTCAGTTCAGTTTGCATTTACTTTTCAGTAGTGTACAGTTGTTACTCAGTACTTTACTTTTCACTCCGGTCTACTTGTACGTAGTTACTTTTGTCATACCTGTGCACTGCTTCTTTTCTATGTTTAGAATTGTTGTGACTTACCTATGGTTCCATCTTCGTGGCATCGCAGACGACGTACATATGGAGTTAGATGCTACTGAGCTAATATCGCCAGAATTCGACCGCAGCTTCCAGAGTTATTTTCACTTATGTACATTTCTTCTTTCATGTATATTTGTTGGGACATATTGTACAGTATGGATTGTAATAATTGGACACTATTTGAGTATTTTTGTACATCTCTGCATCGTGGCTATTTTGTTTTTACTGGTAACTTGCAGGACCTGCGCAAATATCAAATAAGTAACGGGCCCCCGAAAGCAGGTCGTTACAGTCGACCTGCAAAGGGGATGCCCCTTTGGTTGTATAGCTGAGCGGCTCATGAGGGTATTGATAGGTCGTCCCCGTTCGTATAGCTCGGTCGGCCCACAAAGGGGATCACCATCTAGTCGTATAGCTGAGCAGCCCGCGGCGATATTAATAGGTTGAATACTGATGTGTCATTATATTTCACATTTTATCTATATGATTACACGTCAAAATGATTTCTCATTTGCATATTTCAAACTTTTTACGCTATTATTTGGAACAATATGACTTTCGGAGCGTTTATGTCCGTTTCAGGGATTTGGAGCAATTCGGAGCCAATAAAACGATCGACGAAGTGAGAGCACCAAGAATACTCATGATGACATGCTTGAGGTGCCAAAGAAGAAGACTAGAGGAAGAGGAAGAGAAAGAGAAAGGAGAAGCCAAGAAGCAATCAGCTTCAGTTTCCTAGGCGACTCGACCGAGTAGCACAAGTTGCTCGGTCGAGCTGATACACGAGCCCAAAAGAAAAGAGAATACGCATCCTACTCGACCGAGCAAGGTGGCGACTCGGTTTGAGTCGTTCCTATTTTCGAACTCTGTCCCACCAACATATTGCTCGACCGAGCAGGACCTACACGACCAAGCCAGCAGACGACTCGACTGAGCAAGGCCTACTCGGGCCGAGTAGGCAGAGTGACAGTTTGGAAGGAGAGTTCCGATCTACTGACAACTCGACTGAGTAGGAGGCGACTCGACCGAGCAGGGGGCGACTCGACCGAGCAGGGGGGCGACTCGACTGAGCACGAAGGCTACTCGGTCGAGTAAGGCGAAAGCCCAGATTTTCAAATAGCCGTGCACTCTTTCCAAATCTGCTATCACATGGGATTTTTCAGTATTTTTCCGATATTTTTTCCAGATAGTAGACTTCAATACGGTTCCAACTCCACTAAGAACGTGCCAATCGGAGGTTGGATGTGCTCTGGGAAATTTCTACAAGATGGTGCTGCAGTGCTGAAATCTGCACTCGACTGGGTGCTGTTCCTACTCGGTCCGAGTGCTTCTGGGGTTCACCAATAAGTTGCGGCCAGAAACAGATTTGGACCGAATTGGAGGGGTATTTTTGGGTTTTTTTCTAGGGTTTAGAGGGGAGGAGAGAGAGGGATTGGCAGCCATCATTAGGGAGACTCTTTGGAGAGTTTTTTTAGTTAGATCTATCAAGTTTTGGGAGACGATCTTTCGGGAGTTAGGCTACGCCATAGGCCCCTCCCCATGTATCAAGCTAAGTACTTCTATTCTTTTGAATTATATTTTAGTTCTTCTTATTGTTTTTCTATGATGCTAGCAATGATCTTTATTGTTTTCAAAATGTTTGCTATGCTTGAGTAGTCTTTTCTATGGCTAATGGATTAGCCCTAGGATTTTAGGATCTGATGCGAAGATAGGATTTTTATGATGTGTTGGGTATAAAAGGGGTTGTATCTTGGTTGATCTAGCATAATCCCTAGGAGAACTTATACTGAGATTGTGCCCACGGTCGGTGGAATCGATTAGCTTAAGGAGTATCCTACGGATTTAATTAAGGAGTTAGTGGATTCAACCGAGGTACGTGATCATGCCCGGCTCGTGCCTTGATGGGATCCACCGACGAACTATATCACTAATTGACGGCTACCGCCATTGCGTCAATGAGAGCCACCAAAATACCTCGAAGCTCTAACCCATGAGATGGTATGAGTTGAGAGCATTCGAACTAGGACAGTGGTGAGATTATTGTAGATCCTTAATGCATGTACCGTATGCATCTATCGCACGAGCGGGGTGAATACTGTATGTTAGATTCATGATGTCTAGACACATGAATTCACTTCCTAGATGCTACAACCTCCAATTAAACCAATGCAACGTAGAAGTCTCAACCGAGCATCGACGTCCGACGGTCCTAGCGGCGAGTCCTAAAGCCCTAACCTTTTATATTTTATTTATTTCTTTCTTTGTGTGGAATCCCTTGTTTGCGACGTTGAGTGACACAACCTTCGCATCCATAACCATTACGACCCTCTATACTCCACCTCCACCAATATAAACCTGCAAGTCTAACTCAACCTAGGAGTAGATAGGTCGTATAGCACCGCTTCCCCGTATTCGATACCCGCTTGACACTATACCATATGCTTGTGGTTAGACGACATCGTTTCAGAGTTACTTTCGGGCCGATCAAGTTTATGGCGACGTTGCCGGGGATTTATCTCCGTGTAATTCGCGCCATAACTAGGTTGCTCTAGGGTTACATTTTGGACACATCCAGTTTTTGGTGCCGTTGCCGGGGATTTATCTTCGTGTAATTCGCGCCATAACTAGGTCGCTCTAGGGTTACATTCCGGGCGCATCAAGTTTTTGGCGCCGTTGCCGGGGAGGCGTTCTGCCATATTATCTATGTACCACAATTAGGTTGATTAGATTGCGTTTAAAAAAATCAAAATAAATCAAAAAAACAAACAAAAAACAAAACGAAAAACAGATAGAGAAATTTTCCCCACCTGCTTTATCATTATTTCTATCTTCTTGTGCCACTGATATTTTCCTCCAGGTATTTGTCATTGTATATCAGGTGTTATGGCTGACATGGCTAAGATTATATGGACCACATATTTTTATGCATACCTTGATAGGATTCTTGCACGGCAGGCTGAGGACCTTGATGCTTCAACCTGTGAGGAGACAACGGTTTTAGAGCTTCCGTAGCCACCTCATCCTTCCACTGATGCCGAGGACTATCCCACAGAGCTTATTGCTCCCATTCATGGAGAATTTTTTACTCCATTGCCCTTTGCTTTTGATTCCCCTCCAGTGTATGATGTTTTTATAATTCAGATTTTGATGACCATCGTGCCTTTTGCAGGATACATATACATATGAACAAGAGGTACGGTGGGACGTATACGAGGAGGAGAGCGAGGAGTTAGCACCCATGGATGCTATTGAATATGATCAGGAGGTGCGATGGGATAAGTCTGACGATGATGAGGAGTTTCCTGATGAGACCCATGCTTATATGCCAAAGCTACCTGAAGAACCTGAGGCAAATAACGAGGAGTCGATCGACATGGTGCACGAGAGTAGAGATTTATTTCCAGCGAAGTGTTGTCAACTAATCTAAATTTTAAATACTTATGTTGATGACCCTCTTTGGAATACATTTATTTTGGGGAAGAATCCACATCAGATTGATGCTACTTATCTCTTGCATGATACATGTGGAGTCCTTGGAGAGATGCTGGGAGCCGCATTGTTACAATCTGATTGAATCCGTGGACACACACGCCTAGCGGAGCCACGAAATGAGCAGTTGAAACAGTTGCCTGCACCGGCAAAGATACTGGATCCGCCTTTTTCTATTGGTGATATCAATCCAGTAGTGTAGTATTTTATGCTTTCAATAAACACGAATCCTCTCGACAGTGAGAGGACCGTATAGGATTTTATATGCTTTCTTAGTTTAATAAATTTACCCCATACGATGGCTCAATTTTCTTTTGCACCCAACCCACAATTTATCATCTATGCCGACCCTTGTATTCGGCGCTTACTTCACCTCTCTCCCCAATTTTTATGTGATGTTTAAGCTTGGGGGAGAGAAACTATTTTGTTAAGTGCCCTCCCCTATCTTGTCGTTGTTCTCTATTTATATTATACACACATTGAAGACAATGTGATGTTTAAGCTTGGGGGAGTGCAAAGTGCACGCACTTTGCTTCATCGTGAAACACGCTTCGAAATTTCCATATGAACCATGTTCACTTCTATATTTATGTTTCATATGCTTCATTTTCTATGAAATATCGTGGATTTATTTTTTATGAACTCTGATATCTGTTAGATTAGAGTTCGATTCCTTGATTAGTGTATCTTTGTTAATATGCTTTTTCATAGTAGAATTCATAGTTTCACAACCATATTCTCGAAACAGTTAAGCTAAAAATAAATGAATCAAATCTGAAAATCATTTGACTCCTGCGTGATTTGATTGATAATTCTATTGCTTCATGGATGTTTAGTGATTCAAAAGGGATATGATAATCCCACGACAACCAAAGTAGTGATGATTAGGATTCCTGAAACCGAGCCATGTTTAGATTCTATGCCTTTTCTTTTTCTTCTGTAAATAGCCAATAAATGATCTTTGATCATGTTTTGCATTCCATCACGTTTACGTGAGTTTTCAAAAATCCCAATAATGCAAAAATCAAACGAATGTCCTGAATAAAAGGCCCTAGGGGTTCTTTGTAACCCAATGCCCTAAGACCGTCTGGTCTGGGATGCATAGGCCGCTTTTTGTATATATTGAGTTATCTCGTGTATATAAAGAAAGAAAAATGCATATGAAATATTCATATAGCCAAAAACAATATAAAAGTACAAAAATCCCATATCCTTATCTCAATTTCTATATAGAACAAAGACATGGCAAAGTTGATGAGTTCTAGGAGTCTTGAAATGGTCGTAGTGTGGTGGTGCCTTACCTTGATTGAATTTGTTAAATTTATTCCATGAAGTATAACAAATACCACGCATGCTTGAAAACGTTTGATCATGACATATTATACTGCTTAGAGAATGAGTTGTGGATATTGGTTTCACTTCTGTGAACTTAGTATATTGCATGATAAACTATGATATGATAAAACTCTACTCTCACTTTATCACTTATCAAGTTCGTTACATTTATTGAAATCCACGTTATTTTAATTTGAGCGAGATTTGAGTATTTGTTGTATATATGTGTTCTAATTTCATATTAATGTATGTTCACGAGATTTTGCATACCTTAGGTTCTTATATTTTCTGAATTTAAGATTGAACCCCTTGTCTCCATTACACGCCACCGCCTCACATCTCCATTGTATCCCTCTCCCGTGCTCGCTTCTTACTAGTCTTCCTCGAGGACGAGTAAGAGGCAAGTTTGGGGGATTTTGATGTGTCATTATATTCCACGTTTTATCTATATGATTACACATCAAAATGATTGCTCATTTACATATTTCATACGGTTTACGCTATTATTTGGAACAATATGACTTTTCGAGCGTTTATGTTCATTTCAGGGATTTGGAGCGATATTAGAGTAATTTGGAGCCAATAAGACGATCGACGATGTGAGAGCACCAAGAATACTCATGATGACATACTTGAGGTGCCAAAGAAGAAGACTAGAGCAAGAGCAAGAGAAAGGAGCATCCAAGAAGCAATCAGCTTCACTTTCCCAAGCAACTCGACCGAGCACAAGCTGCTCGGTCGAGCTGATACACGAGCCCAAAAGAAAAGAGAATGCGCATCCCACTCGACCGAGCAGAGTGGAGACTCGGGCCGAGTCGTTCCTATTTTCGAACTTCGTCCCACCAACATCATGCTCGACCGAGCAGGACCTACTTGACCGAGCCAGCAGACGACTCGATCGAGCAAGGCCTACTCGGGCCGAGTAGGTAGAGCGACACTTTGGAAGGAGAGTTCCAATCTACTGACAACTCGACCGAGCAGGGGGCAACTCGACCGAGCAGGAGGGCGACTCGGTCGAGTAAGGCGAAAGCCCAGATTTTCAGACAGTCGTGCACTCTTTTCAAATCTTCTATCTCATAGGATTTTTCAGTATTTTTCTGATATTTTTTCTAGATAGTAGACTTCAATACGGTTCCAACTCCACCAAGAATGTGCCAATCGGAGCTCGGATGCACTCTGGAAAATTTCTGCAACATGGTGCTGCAGTGCTGAAATCTGCACTCGACTGAGTGCTGTTCCTACTCTGTCTGAGTGCTGCCGAGGTCCACCAATAAGTTGCGGCCAGAAACAGATTTGGGCCGAATTAGAGGGGTATTTTTGGGTTGTTTGCTTGGGTTTAGAGGGGAGGAGAGAGAGGAATTGGCAGCTGTCATTAGGGAGACTTTTTGGAGAGTGTTTTACTTAGATCTATCAAGTTTTGGGAGACGATCTTTCGGGAGTTAGGCTACACCATAGGCCCCTCTCCATGTATCAAGCTAAGTACTTCTATTCTTTTGAATTATATTTTAGTTCTTCTTATTGTTTTTCTATGACGCTAGCAATGATCTTTATTGTTTTCATAATGTTTGCTATGCTTGAGTAGTCTTTTCTAGTGCTAATGGATTAGCCCAAGGATTTTAGGATCTAGATGCGAAGATATGATTTTTATGATGTGTTGGGTATAAAAGGGGTTGTATTTTGGTTGATCTAGCAAAATCTCTAGGAGAACTCGTACTGAGATCGTGCCCACGGTCGGTGGAATCGATTAGCTTAAGGAGTATCCTATGGAATTAATTAGGGAGTTAGTGGATTCAACCGAGATACGTGACCATGCTCGGCTCGTGCCTTTATGGAATCCACCGACGAACTATATCACTAATTGACGGCTACGGCCATCGCGTCAATGAGAGCCACCAAAATACCTCGAAGCTTTAACCCACGAGAGTGATGAGATTATTGTAGATCCTTAATGCACGTACCGTATGCATCTATTGCGCGAGCGGGGTGAATACGGTATGTTAGATTCATGATGCCTAGACATATGAATTCACTTCCTAGATGCTACAACCCCAATTAAACCAATGCAACGTAGAAGTCTCAACCGATCATCGACGTCCGACGGTCCTAGCGGCGAGTCCTAAAGCCCTATCTTTTATATTTTATTTCTTTCTTTCTTTGTGTGGAATTCCTTGTTTGCGACGTTGAACCTTCGCATCCATTACCATTACGACCCTCCATACTCCACATCCACCAATAAACCCGCAAGTCTAACTCAATATAGGAGTAGATAGGTAGTATAACACCGCTTCCCCGTGTTTGATACCCGCTTGCCACTATACTGTGCGCTTGCGGTTAGACGACATCGTTTCGAAGTTAATTCCGGGTCGATCAAGTTTATGGCGTTGTTGCCGGGGATTTATCTCCGTGTAATTCGCACCATAACTAGGTTGCTCTAGGGTTACATTTCAGACGCATCAAATGTGCAGACTTGAGTACTTGAAAATAATAAAGTGCGACAGAATGACCCTTGTAAAGTACAGTTGTCGCACATGCATTAGCTCGACATAATGGAAATATTGGAAGAAAAGAAACTTTATTTATTGATTCATAAAAGAAAATAAGGACAATGGAAACCCATGCAAATTTTTATTCGAAGTAAGGCTTGAAGTGTCACAGTGCACATTTTGAGCTTCCGACCAATAAGACTTCCTTCGCGGATCATTCAACAACCCAGGTAACTGACGAGTCAGGCATGACCCATTTTCCTTTGTCTTTGCATTTTAAGGTTCCCTCAGTTTCCCTCGTCTCTAAATTATCGACGAATTTCTTCAGTGGCCACGTTTGATCAAGACTTCAATGTCCTTTTTAATGTCCAGTAATCCTCGGTGTCTGGCCACTATCTTGGTGATACCTGTAAAATTTGAAGTCATACCTCTTTTCATGCTTACCTTTTAGCTTGGGAGGAGGTCGGTCGAAGTATCCCTTTCCCTTAGCATAGGGCAATACTTCGGCCTTGGAAGCGTTCAGTTTGGTGAAGGTCTCGTCGATCACACATGAATGACCCTTGCGGCTTCTTTCTCGGCGTCGCCTATTTTTAGTCTCACGGCAAGATCCATCATGGGGTCGAGCTTCTCTTCTTGCCTCTGCAAGGAGACTAGAAACGCTTTTGTTTTGGGCAACCAGTGCTTCCTCTGCCAACATGTACCATTCCACCCAAGTGAGGAGATAGTCGAGGTTACATGGTGGTCGGTGATGCAACGATCTCATCAAATCCTTGCAGTAGATTCTTTCAATAGTGATATCATCGTTGTAACCCTCGAAGTTCAGCCTTTCATTATTAAAATGCATGAGGATGCTCCACATCATTTCCCCTTCTTTTTGCTCCAGAGTGAAAAGGTGGTCCGAACTTCGTTTTCGCCTATGCACTGCCATGAACTGCTGTCAGAAAAGCTTGGAAAAAGACCTTAAAAGGCCAAATGCAACAATTGAGTAGCCCATTGTACCATTCTTTCACTGCCTTGCGCATCGTCGTTTGGAAGACTCGACACATGAAAGGTTCACCTGCTCCATGTATATCCACAATCTTGTAATCCCGATGTGTTCGCGAGGATAACATGTGCCATCGTATTTGTCCAGGGGGCATCTTGAACTTTGCGAATCATGGAGCCAAGGTGATGTTCCTCTTCAGTGCATTGTGTTCGTCCTCTGAACCGGAGGACGGAGAATTAGGATGCTTCCTATCGCCACGAGTCTGGTCTATAGACAAGTGAAAGCACTGGAAGAATCGGTTGTGTCCCCTCCCGAACCATTTGGGGAGTTTGAGGGGGATGGTTGTCTCCCAAACTCTTCTGCTTCTGCCTGGACTTGTGCTGCTGGGGAGGATTGCGGTTGTGATCGTGCGGGAAGCTTTTCCAATGGTGAAAGGTCCTGGACACTTAGGTTTGGTAGAGTGGTTGTTGATGTTCCTCTCACCACGGTGAACTCCATCAAGGTTGTCAACCCTGGTTTTTTTCGAGGCGGGGGAGTAAAATTAGTTAGAGAGATGACTTGCCACTCTAAGTTTGGTGCATCGTTCCTCTGGCTCTTGGGTGTAGATTGCTGCCCATCGAGGGCTAATCCCGTGTTGGGGGATATGGCCTGGCAGCAACCTATGGCGGTTGGTTCACCATTCGTTCTATTACGATAGTCAACGCCTAAATGTTGGCATTGACCGCCTGAGAAAATGCTTGGAATTGCTCCAATGTGACCAGATGTGTCTCCGACATCCCTTGGGAAGAGGAGCCGAAACCTTCATGGATGATCGGGACAACTGTGTCCCTACTGGTGAATGGCAATGTGGACCCTTGGTTGGTGGGACGAACCGATATTGTTGATGTCATGGATGCTGACTCTGGTCTCCCACAAACGGCTCCAATTGTTGACAGGTAAATTCGTCACACAGTAGATTAGTGCAGACGAGGACGCCTCCGATAACGTGATGCTTCGTCGGTAGAAGAGTGGGACCTGAGGAAGGCTAGACAAAGGATAGGGAGAGCTAAGTCCGAGCTATTGGATGAAGCTTGACCTAACTCTGAGCTATCTTTGGTTATCTGCAGCACAGTCAAATCATTAGCTGGCTCGTATCTGGGTTCCGACCCAAATCCTCTCCGATACTTAAGTCAGTAAGAGACTTTAAGGAAGCTCAAGGGCTGCTAGGTCCGACCTAAAGGGAGGTCGTATGATCATTGTCACACCGAGTTATGGAGGAAAAATATAAAGTTGAAGTAGGAGAGTAAGTTGTCAGAGTATATTAGTGTTTAGTATCTCTGGAGCTTTCCCAATCTCATCATAGTTAGGACTATTTATAGGCGAGGGTTTCTCCTGTTCGAGCCATTAGTAGATAATGGCTTTCCTTTCATGGTGGCATGATTGTCCCTAAAAAATGGGCATAACCGATGTCCACTTACTCTGCCATTAATATCAAGCCCACCTTCAACCGATTCCATGAGGCTCGGAAGCTCAACGAGCAAAACATGTCTAGGATTTGAAGGTAAGCGGTTCGCTTAACATGAGGACTTCTCGGGCCTTTGGGGCCATGCCCATGTTCTCTGTGGGCTTCTTTGTTCGGATGAAATATTCTTTCTCCTTCTCACGGGCCCGCCTGTAACGGCCTGTATTTTTCAAACACTTCAAATACGTACTTAACATATTTTTATTGTAAATTTTCTTTATAATGGTTAGTTAGGAGTTGTATATCAAAACTAATTTAAAAAAAATTCTTATAAAAATATTTTAGAGCACTAGACTTATCATATTGTATTTCAGCAATTTCAGATTTCATCAAATGCCCAAAACATTTCTGTTAAAATTCATCTCCCAAAATTACCGTTTTGCCTCGATGAATTTATTTTCTATTCAAACGTCTTCAAAATATTTTCAAACTTCTACAATGGCATCCTGTGATCATTTAGGGCTCCCCACATTAATTTCATAATTTTCTGATACCGTTTCAGCCTAAAACCCGCAAATCCGCTTTCTAAACGTTTTGGCCTAAAACTAGTATTTCTGTAGCCCAAATCCCAGAACGGATCTTGTATTCGCGATCCTCGCGACGACACGATCCCGTGGGTATGTTTTCGTAATTTTTCGGAGTCGTTTGTGAAATCGTGTCTGTATTTCACCGCTTTGCTAATTACATTCACTAACGACTATTCACCTTTACTAGTCACTTTTAACTAAGTTACTTTTATCCCTCTTAAATTAGATCTACCCCTAATTACTGTCCCTATCCCCACCCCATTTAACCCATCGTATTTGTTAGGTCTGAATCAATTCAGATCCATCTCCCCTCTAACACCAACCTTCATTGGTACACTACTTATTTTATTATATTACATTGATTATAAATTAACCATCTGCTCTCTTCTTCTAAGAACCCAACCCGCAGGCAGCTTAACCCACACAGCACACTTTGATAAGAGAAAGTCTTGGTGTGGGTCTCTGGCTAGTGTCCATTCAATCAATTTGTCACCAAAATTAGATAAAATTTGGTCTTCTTGATGTTTAAAATATTTTTGGACACATCTCTGCATCACAAATTCATGTGCCATTGCACTAATGCGTTACCATACAAACGCATGGAGCTCCACCCTCAGCAGATGCCCTTCGCCTCCCTCGGCTCTCTCCCGTATCCTCAAGCTCTTCCCAAATGATCAGCTCGTCGATCCCCTCTGCGATGCCACCGTGAAGCACACTGATATCCTGAAGGTCCATAGGATCGCCGACGCAACCAAGACGCTCCGCCCTCTCCGACTGCCTCGCGCCCTCCACCGTCGCTGAGCCTCCGCCCGAGCTCCCCACTCCAGCGCAGCAACCCCCGCCACTGCTCCGGACGAAGGCAGCCGCCGCTGAGCACCCTCCGCCCAGATCCGCCGCCCTAGCCCGATGCCGCTCCGCCCCAAGGCCGCCTCATCGTCAGGCGCTGCCCCCTCTCACCGTGCACCCCCTCTCTCGCCCCCGTCGTGGATACGCCGTCGACAAGCCTGGAGCACGCCCCAGCAGCGCTCGCCACCGTCGAACGCCGCAAGACCCGCCGCGCTGCCCCGCCACTCGCCGACACCCCGCTGCCACCCCCGACGTCACCCGCCTCCGCCCCCCGACGTCGGAGAACCCACGAACCCCCACCGCCGGCGATCGTAAACGTCGGATGCGTGTTTTGCCCCAGTGGCAAAAGCGTAATTATGAAAATAATTTCGTATTTCTAATTTTTAATTAATTAATAATAGGGTTTAATGGTATAAAATTCATAACTTGAAATACAGGGCCCAAAAAAAGTGTGGATAGCTCCAGAAAATTAGAAACAACATTCCGGACCCAATGACGCTGGTCTCATCTCGATCAGACGTCTAGTTTTTCCAGAATTAATTTTTAAGCCAAAAGATTAAATACGTATAAATCTTTCTAAAAATCATAACTCGCTGTTTTCACTCACAATAATATGTGATAAAATTATATGTGAAAGTAATCTTTGAAACTGTCATTTTGACTACTTACTCAAGTTATTCCGACTTGTATTGCTCCCGTAAGAAATTACGGAAGATACGCGCTAGTAGAGTAAATTGGGGTTTTAAGCTAGTTTTGAGTTTCTAAAAATTATAAAAATTACTATAAACTTCAGAAAAATATTCCCTCTTACAGTAAAACTAGTTTTATCATATATAGCATATATAAAAATTTAGAAAGATTTCCGACACCGTTTCAAACGGTTTTAAAAATCAAAACACCCTATTAATTTAATAGAAATTAGTGTAGCCGTTAGCTGATATCTTCTTGTGTTTGCAGGTACCACTCCTCGCGCTCTAACTCCATGCTCGTCTTGCTACGACGATCCCGAAAGTGTAAGTCACAGTAAATTCTACCCTTAGAAATATAGATAGTGTACTCGTATGAACATAGGACTTGACACCTAGTCTCGGAACAGTTATTGACCTGAACAGATGACTAGACATGCTTGACAGAAAGATTGTAACTGGAAATGTGAGAATAGTAAATGACTCGTAAAACTGCAAGTACGGTAACCTGCACAGACACTAGGTTTTGGGGTAACTTATAATAGCGAGGGTGCGGGAGCGACTAGTCCAGACTTTGTTGTCACCGTGCGGGTTCTAGCAACCCATCATAGTAGCCGGTGACAACCATCACAGATCACAGATTATTGCATAGTATTCATAGTATTCATAGCATAGTTCGCCCGGGTAGCACCCGTGGTAAGAGTTGGACTCTTGGTTGCTCATTGCACCCCGCATTATAAGTCACGGACTAGGCTAGACACAATTAATCTCCCTATTGCTATTGTCATTGCTATCGTCATGGTTATTGCTATTGTCATTGCTCGGTCAACTTTACTTTACTTGTCACCCTTGCATGCTTGACTAGATGTACCTTACTTATCGCACTTGCATGCTTGTCCGTCCCTACTTTATTTTCCACACTTGTTTACTATGGACTGCTCCATATTTGTGCACTCCTCTTTTTCTATTGCTAGAATTATTGTGACTTACCTTCGGTTCCATTTATGGCACCGGCAGACGAAGACCTGATCGATGAGATTGCCCCAGAGATCGAGGAGCCTACATTGACCCAGAGGCGACAGAGTTTTAGTTACTTTTCTGTTGGTGTGTGTGTTGTACAGTGTATTTCCTTTTCCGCATTTCCTTTCAGTACTTCCTTCATGTATTTGTGAGAGAGAGTGCTGGTTGTTGTTGTACTTTAATTTGGACTGTAATAACGTCTGTACGCTGGTTTGAGTATTGTGATACATCTCTGAGTTGTGGCTATGCTGATTTCACTGGTAAATTGCGGAACCTACGAATAAACCAAATACGTAACGGGCCCCGAGAGCGGGTCGTTACAAGTTTGGTGGCCCACGCAGGTCCGTGCAAAATACATCGTGAACAGTATAGTGAAACCAGGATGTATCGTATACGATACTCGACTAAGCTGACATTTGTCTATGGATGCAGGTTTGACACTCGAAAGATGACGAGAACATCTCAGAGAGCCCCAATGGAGTTGACCTATCTTGCCTTAATAAAAAGTCATTAACAAAATTTTGATAGGATTAATTAGTTGTATAAAAAAAGAGAAAATCTTTCTATGTCGGTGGCACTCATATGAATGATAATCTTCCTTCAATGGACCATGATACCGGTCAATGTGCTTGGCTAAAGTCTGTTGGATCGACCTAGCTAGACTGGGCATAAGTGATCCTGGCTTAGTCACTTCCCTGACCGTGTCCGCTGGACCGCAAGGACGTGAATCATGATTACGTGACGCCATCGATCATCTTCAATATTAACCTCCCTTTAGCTTGATGACCTATCGATTGACCTTTCTTTCTAGCTACGGAGAGTAGCGTTCGAATTTTCGATCATCAGAAGTTCGAGTTCGACAACCGAAGCGAATCGATGGACCACACTGCAAGGGACTATCCTGAGGGGAAGTCTCAGTCTTCCAACCCTGCTCCAGACAATGCCTTGCCAGGAATGCACTGCAGCCAGTACCATCTGTTCAGCAACGCCAATCACTCCCTTCTCAACAGCAAGTGTACCAGCAGACTCCACGACAAGCGCTCCAGAGACGCCAAGCTTATACCCTGATAGTAGAAGAAGCCGAGGCTACGGACCAAGTAATCACAGGTACGAGATATCTCACTAAGCTATACCCTCTATTATTTAGAAATCGTAAGCTTAGACTTGATTCTCATCACGGTAGGTACCGTCTTAGTAGCCGGTAAACCTGCCCTCACACTGTTCGACTCAGAAGCTACACATTGCTTCTTGGCGAGTCGATTTGTCCTAACACATGCCATCTCTGTTCAACCTCTGACTTCCCGTTGGAAGGTCGAGACCACTGGCGATTCCCTACCGGTAACCAGCGGATGCCTCCAATGTTCTGTTGTGATTTGTAGACGAGATCTCTTTGCCGACTTCATGGTGATAGAGATGCCAACTTTTGATGTTGTTCTTTGGAATGGATTGGTTGGGAGCATTTCATGCCACCATTGACTAACGTCAAAGGAGGGTAGAATTCGAAATACCCAACCATCCAAAGTTCGAGTTCCTCAGTGGAAGACGATCAGAAGGACCAGTGAAATATCGAGCCAGACCCGACGTGTATGTTGTTGCATTGTTACATTCTTCATGAACTCGTATTTCTTTTCTAACCCTACTTTCGTCTTGAACCCAATTCTTCCATGTGTTTAAAATCCTTTTCCCGCCTACCACCTCCCCTTCATTATTGCCTTTGTCCTCTTCCTCGCCTCGAACCCCGTTCCCGCCTAACCTACCCCACCCTATCATCTACTTTCGGCGCCCATTTTCAAACCTCACCCCCTCTTTTCCCCTTTTAAACCCCCCTCTCCTTCCTCACCAAGCCATCCCACGGCTCCCCCCCTTCGCCCCAACATCACCTCCACCTCGCCCCTCTCGCCCAAGCTCCTCCGGCCTCACCCGAAGCTTCACCCCATCCCGGAGGCCCCCGCCACGTCTCGCAGTCGCAGCCGTCGCGCCTTGCCGCCATGGATCGACAGCCAGTCGCAGCCCTCGCCGCCGCGGATCGACAGCCGCCGATGGCCCATCAACGACTCTGGGGATTGCTTGGCTTGGCGACAGCCTTCGTCGTCTCCCTCGCTATTGCCGTGTGGTCGGGATATTGGGAACCCGCCGCTATTGGTATTCTTGGGAGCTCCTTTTTCTGGTTCTTCCCCCTTGAGCTGCCCAGCTTCGATTGCTTCTTAGGGGCGCTCCTTAGTGTTTTTGGGTTCATGAGTTTTTGGTCATTAAATTGCTTAGGGCTGATGGTGTTAGCAGTAGATGTCGACCAATGGCATTGGGGAGCAGTATCACTTGGGATGAGTATCGGCTTACTTTTGGCCTTAGGTGTTGAGATGAGATGCCAGTCTTGTGCCCTGATTTGGAGGACAGCTTTGATGCTGGCTTACTGTTGGATATTGTGGAGATTGCTGGAAGCAGTGGTAGCGATGATCGTGATCCTTGAGAGTTGGCCTTATGTCTGCCTTTTTGCGTCGATCTGGATATTGGATTGTAACTGGTTGGCATGGCAGATGAAGTCTTTGGTGTTCTGCTGGTTAAGTTGTGACCGCTTGCATGCATTTGGATTAGTCCTCACGCTTTTGTATGCTATGACGATTATTTTCACGGTTATAACCCAGTAGTCATCATTAGCCTAAGTTGTAATTTTAAATTTTATGATCTTCATGTTATGTTGTTAAATAAAGCTTGCTACTAACTTATCACCTCAGGTTCCAAGTTCGAACAGATGTTATTATAATAATTATCATTTTCATGTAATGCCATATTACTCCTTGGCGACTTGAAAAGTCAAAATAATTATTATGATGATACTAGTCGGGACTAGTTACGGAAACTATGGTGATGTTAATAGTATATATTTATTAGTAATATCTCTTGTTTTCTTGATGCTATGATATCACATTACATTTCATGCTATTAACAACTTATTTTCTAAATCATTCGCCTAGTTTTCCATTTTATCATTTATTTGTTTGTGCTTCTTAATAACAGCAATTATTTTATTTTATAAGGTTTTAAGAAATTCCGAGGACGGAATTATTTTAAGGAGGGTAGGATGTAACGGCCTGTATTTTTCAAACACTTCAAATACGTACTTAACGTATTTTTATTGTAAATTTTCTTTATAATGGTTAGTTAGGAGTTGTATATCAAAACTAATTAAAAAAATTCTTATAAAAATATTTTAGAGCACTAGACTTATCATATTGTATTTCAGCAATTTCAGATTTCCTCAAATGCCCAAAACATTTCTGTTAAAATTCATCTCCCAAAATTACCGTTTTGGCTCGACGAATTTATTTTCTATTCAAACGTCTTCAAAATGTTTTCAAACTTCTACAGTGGCATCCTGTGATCATTTAGAGCTCCCCACATTAATTTCATAATTTTCTGATACCGTTTCAGCCTAAAACCCGCAAACCCGCTTTCTAAACGTTTTGGCCTAAAACTAGTATTTCTGCAGCCCAAATCACAGAACGGATCTTGTATTCGCGATCCTCGCGACGACACGATCCCGTGGGTATGTTTTCGTAATTTTTCGGAGTCGTTTGTGAAATCGTGTCTGTATTTCACCGCTTTGCTAATTACATTCACTAACGACTATTCACCTTTACTAGTCACTTTTAACTAAGTTACTTTTATCCCTCTTAAATTAGATCTACCCCTAATTACTGTCCCTATCCCCACCCCATTTAACCCATCGTATTTGTTAGGTCTGAATCAATTCAGATCCATCTCCCCTCTAACACCAACCTTTATTGATACACTACTTATTTTATTATATTACATTGATTATAAATTAACCATCTGCTCTCTTCTTCTAAGAACCCAACCCGCAGGCAGCTTAACCCACACAACACACTTTGATAAGAGAAAGTCTTGGTGTGGGTCTCTGGCTGGTGTCCATTCAATCAATTTGTAACCAAAATTAGATAAAATTTGGTCTTCTTGATGTCTAAAATATTTTTGGACACATCTCTGCATCACAAATTCATGTGCCATTGCACTAATGCGTTACCATACAAACGCATGGAGCTCCACCCTCAGCAAATGCCCTTCGCCTCCCTCGGCTCTCTCCCGTATCCTCAAGCTCTTCCCAAATGATCAGCTCGTCGATCCCCTCTGCGATGCCACCGTGAAGCACACTGATATCCTGAAGGTCCATAGGATCGCCGACGCAACCAAGACGCTCCGCCCTCTCCGACTGCCTCGCGCCCTCCACCGCCGCTGAGCCTCCGCCCGAGCTACCCACTCCGGCGCAGCAACCCCCGCCACTGCTCCGGACGAAGGCAGCCGCCGCTGAGCACCCTCCGCCCAGATCCGCCGCCCTAGCCCGATGCAGCTCCGCCCCAAGGCCGCCTCATCGCCAGGCGCTGCCCCCTCTCGCCGTGCACCCCCTCTCTCTCGCCCCCGCCGTGGATACGCCGTCGGCAAGCCCGGAGCACGCCCCAGCAGCGCTCACCGCCGTCGAACGCCGCAAGACCCGCCGCGCTGCCCCGCCGCTCGTCGGCACCCCGCCGTCACCCGCCTCCGCCCCCCGACGTCGGAGAACCCACGAACCCCCACCGCCGGCGATCGTAAGCGTCGGATGCGTGTTTTGCCCCAGTGGCAAAAGCGTAATTATGAAAATAATTTCGTATTTCTAATTTTTAATTAATTAATAATAGGATTTAATGGTATAAAATTCATAACTTGAAATACAGGGCCCAGAAAAATGCGTGGATAGCTCCAGAAAATCAGAAACAACATTCCGGACCCAATGGCGCTGGTCTCATCTCGATCAGACGTCTAGTTTTTCCAGAATTAATTTTTAAGCCAAAAGATTAAATACGTATAAATCTTTCTAAAAATCATAACTCGCTGTTTTCACTCACAATAATATGTGATAAAATTATATGTGAAAGTAATCTTTGAAACTGTCATTTTGACTACTTACTCAAGTTATTCCGACTTGTATTGCTCCCGTAAGAAATTACGGAAGATACACGCTAGTAGAGTAAATTGGGGTTTTAAGCTAGTTTTGAGTTTCTAAAAATTATAAAAATTACTATAAACTTCAGAAAAATATTCTCTCTTGCAGTAAAACTAGTTTTATCATATATAGCATATATAAAAATTTAGAAAGATTTCCGACACCGTTTCAAACGGTTTTAAAAATCAAAACACCATATTAATTTAGTAGAAATTAGTGTAGCCGTTAGCTGATATCTTCTTGTGTTTGCAGGTACCACTCCTCGCGCTCTAACTCCATGCTCATCTTGCTACGACGATCCCGAAAGTGTAAGTCACAGTAAATTCTACCCTTAGAAATATAGATAGTGTACTCGTATGAACATAGGACTTGACACCTAGTCTCGGAACAGTTATTGACCTGAACAGATGACTAGACATGCTTGACAGAAAGATTGTAACTGGAAATGTGAGAATAGTAAATGACTCGTAAAACTGCAAGTATGGTAACCTGCACAGACACTGGGTTTTGGGGTAACTTATAATAGCGAGGGTGCGGGAGCGACTAGTCCAGACTTTGTTGTCACCGTGCGGATTCTAGCAACCCATCATAGTAGCCGGTGACAACCATCACAGATCACAGATTATTGCATAGTATTCATAGTATTCATAGCATAGTTCGCCCGGGTAGCACCCGTGGTAAGAGTTGGACTCTTGGTTGCTCATTGCACCCCGCATTATAAGTCACGGACTAGGCTAGACACAATTAATCTCCCTATTGCTATTGTCATTGCTATCGTCATGGTTATTGCTATTGTCATTGCTCGGTCAACTTTACTTTACTTGTCACCCTTGCATGCTTGACTAGATGTACCTTACTTATCGCACTTGCATGCTTGTCTGTCCCTACTTTATTTTCCACACTTGTTTACTTTGGATTGCTCCATATTTGTGCACTCCTCTTTTTCTATTGCTAGAATTATTGTGACTTACCTTCGGTTCCATTTATGGCACCGGCAGATGAAGACCTGATCGATGAGATTGCCCCAGAGATCGAGGAGCCTACATTGACCCAGAGGCGGCAGAGTTTTAGTTACTTTTCTGTTGGTGTGTGTGTTGTACAGTGTATTTCCTTTTCCGCATTTCCTTTCAGTACTTCCTTCATGTATTTGTGAGAGAGAGTGCTGGTTGTTGTTGTACTTTAATTTGGACTGTAATAACGTCTGTACGCTGGTTTGAGTATTGTGATACATCTCTGAGTTGTGGCTATGCTGATTTCACTGGTAAACTGCGGAACCTGCGAATAAACCAAATAAGTAACGGGCCCCGAGAGCGGGTCGTTACACCGCCCAATGTAGTATCAGTTTCAAATAGACTAAAATTTTAATTGAAATAATTTAACTTATATGTTTGTTACATGTTTCTTTTTTAAGTTGGTTGGAACTCTAATCAATCTTCTATATTTCTTAGTGATTTTAAATGTTTTTTGATTAATATTTATTTACATATTCACTTTATTGTAAACTTTATTTATATAGTTTGAAATTTCAATTAAAAAATTATTAACTGTTATAATAGTTTTTAATCTAATGAGTTTTTAAATATTCTTTTGACTAATTAAATTCTAATAAAAAATTAAAATTAAAATAAATGATTAATAGTGACAATAATAGAGTAAGCAACATTTTATTTTTTTCTTTAAACCTTTGCCTTTTACTACTTTCTTTACTTTCATGGCCAATTATTTTTTTGCACTTTACTATAAAAATTAGTTAATTACAATTTTACATATGATAGGAAAAAAAAAGAAAGAGAGAAAATGTACAATGTGTTTGCTTTTAATTCAAGTCAAAGATTATTGATAATTTTCTTCCGTTGGTTTCATACATCATGTGACATGCTTTATGGTTTTTTAAATTTTTCCCCAAAAAAATGCCCCTTATAATTCTATTATGGTATGTATTATCTCTTTTCCTATTCACCAATTGCTTCGCCAATTTTGTTTTAAAGCTCAAGACATAATGAATTTGCCCTCTTTCAAACATTTGATTATTTCAATTTTGATAATTAATTTTAATTTTAGAAGTTAAGGTGTATTAACGAAAAATACCAACACAGTTTGTAGTTTTGATAAATTAAGCTGGGAGTGGATTGATCAAATTCAATCGAGGAGGAGGATTCGTATCTGGTCATACACGGGGATGTATGTGGACAGACATGAAGGTCCAAGCGGGACGGGTCGTTCTTGATTTGTTTCCATGCCCAGAGGACTACTAGTTGCCACGTAGCTGGCACATGATTGAGTAAAACGGTTCCGAAGGATACGGGGCCCGGGTGAAAAGAAGGCAAGAAATTAATAAAAATTACAACAATAGCACACACCTAGCACGTTTTGTACCTTTCTTGGTTCCGAACGGATAAGGATGAAGGGCGTGGACGACACGTGGCCGCCAAGAACAGTGGAAATTAACGCGTCGGCGCTCGCTTGCTCTCCAGGCCTCCGCTAGATTCCAATTCCGAACATTGTTTGGGTCACTGCCGTTGGATCCATATCTGACGGCTGACGACGCGGGAAGGGCCTTTTCCTTCTTTGGCTGGGGGGCGGCGGATGCTAGGGGCCCAGCTGGCGCCACGTTGTGGTCGACGTCACGGGGATTCGAGGAGGTGGTCGAATTGTACCGAGCATCCTACGTGGCAATTTTGCTGCCGCAGGTTCCTTGGTAGTTAACTAAATTCGCTGTTCGCTGTTCGCTAGGGTGTATTCGGCCCCGCGTCTGACCTGGATTTGTACGGGCCGTACAGTGGTCAAGGCAATTGATTTGTCGTTAGCGAAGATCAGCAGCTTGGTGTCATGCTGCATGGCCGGTGGTTCTGTACACAGTCATACTTAAAATCTACAGACCGAAATTATGTTACGAATCAAGCAGTAGACAACTGAAGGGGAATGATTCTGAAGGTAACCAGAAGTAAATGAGTTGGAAGAAGTTTACAGAAGAGCTTCGAGAAGACTAGTCCCGGATGAGTTTGGTGACACCATGTATGCTCTTGATGAATTATAACAACTATCTATTGTTCATGGAACTTAGTAATTCAGTCAAGAACTTGCATGTGCCCTATCTAATTAGTTGTTTCTTAACTGTACTTAAAGAAGAAATTAGGTTTGAGGCTGGCTAAGCCCAAAACTGTAGTGAGACTTACAAAACGGCAATGACAAGAAAACAAATCTTGAGTCTTCATAGGAAGCTGTTCAGGATTCAAACATGGAAGACCTTCATAGGATACATATATACTTCTTTTTGGATATTAAATCACCCCAAATATGGTTTTGATGATATGATCAAGGCATCTCCTGTTCCGTATGATACATACTTCTTGTTGGATGATATGATCAAGACATCTCATGTTCCATCATCTTACTGACACATAGCAACAAGTTTGCCACAATGATACAAGTTTATGTGATGGTGTGACAAGTCAAGGCAAGTCAAGGAAAAGATAACTTGAAGATAACCATGGCAAAGGACATGGAGCAAAAGACCACATCAACATCAAGATTGAAGATTTGTAAATTTCATATAAGCTTTATTTTTGTCATAATAGTTTTATGTAAAGCAATGAAGATGTCACATACATGGAACCCTAGGAATAAACTTAGAATCAATAGGAAATTAATCCTAGACGAAATCCTTATGTTTCATGCTTAAATTGTACATTTTTATTAGTATTAGTCAACCAATTTAGGATCCCTAACCGAGTAATAAAAGACATAGACTTTGACAGCGCAGGCTAGTTGACCAATGTCTTACCATAAGACGAGTAATGGTTGCGCACAAGTCGACTAATCTGTAGAGAAATAAGTAAGCGTTTCTAAACAATATTGAAAACAACGAAATACTTAAATAATCTTTCAATTCCTAGTAATACATAGCCAAGATCTACTGTAAAACTTGAATTTAATTCTGGAAATAAAAACATACCTTGGTGCAGAAATATGTTTGCAATATCCACGGATCCAAAAATTCTTTTAGTGAAGGCCTCAATCTCGTTCACAAACTAGGTGCAATCGAATTTTCACCTTGATGATGTAGCCTCTTCATGATTCATGAGCCATCCAAGAACTTGAATTGGTCCCCATGCATTGCTAGTACCGGGTGGAGAAGGAAAAAAAAAACTTTATTTTAGACTGTAGAAATTCACCCACGAAGATGTATGAATTTTTCTTCTTAATAGATCTCCAATGCAAAGATATTTGATCTCTTGTTAGGTGTAGTTGGGTAGAGCACACGTGACCACATGCATACATGAGAGGGAGGCCAGGATCCCTATAAATTGATATAGGAATAATCCAGATCTTAGTTGCATTTGGAATTCAATAAGTTGGAACCCAACTTTATCCTCAAATGCAGAATTAGAAGTAGGCTTATTCATTAGTTTATCTAATCCCAATAGGATTGTAGATTTGAATCCAAATCATATCATAAAACAAGGTGGGATTATCATACCAAAACTCCTATGAATCCTCTAACTCTTAGGAGTTCCTGTTAGAGTTAAACTCTATTAATTTGGATTGGTCTTTAATCAACTCTAGGATTATACCCATATCCAATAATAAACCCTAGCTCATGATGATTATTAGTCGACTAATGGTCAAGTTTTAGTTGATTAATTTGAAACAAAAACTAGGTTCTTTTTCATTCAGTCAAGTTAGCCGACAAATGCATAGTCATTAGTCGACTAAGCCCATTTCGTCAACTAATGAGCTTCATTAGTCGACTAATTTAAAACAAAAACATTTCCTGTTTTCATGCAGTTAGTTTAGTCGACAATGTTTAATCATTATTCGTCAAATGGCTATCAGAAAGCCATTAGTCAATCAATGAGTCGACTAACCTGCTTGTAAGTGTTTGGTTTGGAGTTTTTGCCTTCGTTCTTCAGCTTGAAATATTTGTAACTCTTTATGGACGTTTCTAACACGTATTCACAACCCCTTGTAACACGTTATTCCTTCTCAAGTGAGTTGATCACAACTCTTGTAATCAGTCTAGTATATCAGAGTTTCTTTCTTTGCTTTTTGTGATGAGCCATCATCGGTGTGAAATTCTAAAAGTCTGATTCCTACTTTGAAAGTGACCCCATCGTATCGTGTCATAGAAATAGTAGTGGCACTATCTATGCATAAAGACCACCCTAGTTTTCTACTTTAAAGATTGTTTTTACCCTTATTAGTCAACCAATACATATCTCCTATTTGCCTAAAAGAAGACAGTAACGCTGGCTAGACAGTTTAGTCAACGAACGTTTAAGCATAGTTTGTTGGGGGAATGTGTGCCATTACATCAATTATTGTAATTGATTAATCTCGTTCAACATGATAATATGATATTTGGTAATCTTTATCTAGCAATTCTAAATTACAGTTGAGTATGTATGAGCTTATGAAATAATTGCATGGATAAATTCCTTGGAGATAGATGATGAACATTGGGATCATGATAAGATCATGGTAATGAGACCCAATAGATGTTGGGAACCACATGGAGTCTAGAAAGACTTATGTGTAAAAACGGTATGAGATTCCAAGATAAATGGGCCTGACTGCAAGTGGGAGATGTTTGGAGATGTATGCCCTCGAGGCATACATCTCTGTGTAATTGTACAAACATCTTGTTCAAAATAACAGTAAGCTGTTTAGTAATAATTTATCTAAGTCAATTATAATGTAGTTTTCATTAAATATTAACTTAGGTAAAGTCCTGAGACTTACTGTAAGGTCGGACACGTATCGAGATGAGTATCTCGATCATGGAGAAATGCTTGACCGCCTGTAGCATAAGTCTAAAAGGGTTCGTGGTCATAGATGTTTCGAGAAAAGGATTTCAAAACTTCGGATAGACCATTGTGTCTTAGTCTTCACCGTATAGCGGTGACGATGATCTCATGGTCGTTTGACTTGGCGAAGTCGAAGACGAGACACATGTGCTCATTGGAGAATGAGTTCACTGAACGGCCCACAAGAGTTATCATATGGTTATGATTGACCAAGCTGTTAATGATAACTCTAAGTGAAGATAGGCAAGTTGGTCTTTTGACTTGAGGACATTGTACGAACCTGTGCGTGAACGATGATACTTAGATCACTGACTAGCTTCGAGGCTAGGCCTGTCGAATTTGGGTGACATTTGAAGCGTACGAGGAGAGTAATGACCAAGAGAGGATTCGTCTCTCCCGGTCAATGGGAGTTAGTGTCGTAGAGTTAGTTCGGTCTTTAGTGAAATCTCTGGCCAGAGTATGTTGGAAGATATCCAAAATTATCTGACTAAAGATCTATGGAAACTAACCGGATTCGAGCTATTGTGGTTGACATTTTGACTGTGCCCTAGGCTTGAACTAGATGACATAGTTTAGACGAAGAGACTATAACTGCGGAATTCATCACGGACACAGTCAGGGTGGTCCCGAAAATACTCATGTCGATGAGTTAACCACATAAGTATGATACTGAAACATGGACATCAACTGCTGCTCGTGGTCACTGTCGTATGGAGCTTCGAGCCAAACCTGTAATAGGGTTAGGATGTATGGTCTCACACAGAGTGCGGCCTTCGTCTAGTAATAGGTAGAGACATTGGGGGAATATGCATTTGATGCAAGGGATAGAACACTGCAAAGAGTTTGCAGTTATCTTCTGCATTTGGGATAAATGATCCTAAGTGCAAGTGGGAGATGTTGGGGGATGTATGCCCTCAGATCATTTGTATTTGATGCAAATGATAATTTTAAGCATAGATAGGGGACTATGAATTTTTCATGTGATGCAAATGAGTTTAATACGTTGTAAATTGTTTATGTATGTATTTAAATATAATAAACGCAGACGGGATTGTCCCAATCTAAACGTAGGATCAAACCGCGTCAAAAACGGAGTCCAAACGAGCCCAGAAAGTCTATTTAAAAGAGTTTTAAATAGGACTTAAATAAAGCCCAATAGATCTGACAGCCCAAAGTTTTTTTTTAAAAAAATATATAAATCTGTTTTTTGGCCCGGCCCATTGGGCCGGGCCAAGTGCCCAGAAATGGGAACAGGCGCCCAATTTAATTGGGTGCAGGCGGCCCTTAAAATTGGGCACGTGCCCACGCGCCCAATTGGGTGCGTGGCCAGGACGCGCCAGCACGCGCCCAACAGCTTGGGTGCATGCACTGTGGGTCCCACGTGGTGGGCCACACAAGCAGGGTTTTGGAACCCTAGCAGATCGTTTTGACGGCTGTATTTTTTTGGCAAAAATCTGATTTTTGCTAATGTTTGGACACACGTTTGAGGGGTCAAACGTACTCGGATTGACTCGCCGTTTTTCTCCTACGCGTTCTCCATTCAACGCCCTTCGATTTGATAGGTTGTATCAAATATGAAGCTTAACGGTGAGGGAGTTAAAATTCATGGAAGTTTGGCCTTTATGAAAGGCAAACTAACTTGAATTATTTAACCCAAACTTTAATCCCACATCGGAAGTGGAGGAAAGGGGAGGGGTCAGCCGCTTATATAAATAGGGGTCTTCCTGTTGGATATTGGACTCCCCGGATTTGGTTTTGGATGATGAACAAACATAAATATATTGTGAACTAACAATTTGTGAGCGCAGTTATGGAGATCATCGCCAAATTCACTTGAACATCCAAAGCGACGTCTCGAGACTTCTCAAAGCATGTGATCGTATGCCTAAAGCTTCGTTGAAGCTTTTGGACCATTTTAGAAGTCATGAAGATTCGATAGAAGCTTTTGAAGACGGTATCGTCAAGTTTTATTTATAGTCTTTTAAGCTTCTTTCGTAGAATGTTAAGCCTTGAGTAGGTCTTACGTTTTAATCTTCATAACACTCCTATCTTAGACATAGGATCTTAGTAGAAGTCCATACTAACTTTCCCGAAGCATCGCGCTTCGTTTCGCCACTTCTTGTGCATGTTAGTTGGTTCAAGAAGAAGAACTAACCGACTATATGGTGATCTAGTCAGTCTGCAATCCTTCTTGGAACGACTAGTTTGCTTTCTCAATTCATAGCTCTTTACGGTTTACAGTTAGTTGGTGGGACCGAAAAGGTGCTCTCTCTCAAGCGCAAGAGTCCGTACAAGTAGTAAAATCTGGGAGTCCAGATGTCGAATCCACGGGAAGAAATCTGTTGCAACCACAATTCAAATCAAATAGAAATCCTACGAAAAGAAACTAACCACTTCAACAATGATGGCGATGGTGTGAAAGTGCGTGATGGTGATGTGAACACGTGAACAATATAAACATAGAAAATCATGTCTGAAAATATCTATAAAAAGTAAGCACATGGTATGGGTTCGTTAGGATCGATGATTCGTATTAATTTGGTTGATAGGTATAACGCAATGAATTCTCCTTTTGGGAGCAATTCACCGGAAAATATCCAATATAACTCAATGAATTCTCCTTTTGGGAGCAACTCATCGGAAGATGCCCTTTTGGGGGTTCAAACACAAAATTCAATGAGATCGTCACTAAAGTTATAATACGATATAAAACTCTCTTTTGGAGAGATCAAAACTACGGTATGAAACTCCCTTTTGGGGAGATCAAAATTCACCCTTTTGGGGCGATCATCAACTAAATCAATTCTTTTGGAATCTGAAAAAGTCGATTTACGAACAAAGATTACAATTTTAGTGGCGTTTAACGATTTAGCACAAGGAATACAACCAAACTAACACAAATAATATCCCCTAACTACTCCATACCATGCACAACAGAGATTTAGCTACTCATAATGCAATAATAAACAAGTTTCATAGCCAAATACTTCAAGTTCATAGCAAAATACAATAGAAAACACCAAAATACGGGGTTTGAGTTAAAGAAAATATCACCAATTCTCCTTGAAAAGACTTCAAACTCTCTGGAAATAATAAAACAAGCCTCTGGAATTTTACAGAATTTTTCAGGGGGAGAATACGGCTCCTAGAGCCTCCAATACGCCTAAAATACGCCCCAATCTGCTTGAATACGCCCAAAAAACCCTAAATACGCTTATATAATAAGGTTGCGGATTTACTGTGCTTATCGGGTTCCAAACCCGCATCCGAACGCATCCCAGCCGTAAATCTCGATCGGAGCAAATAATGGCCGTCGATCTGTGCGGGATCTCGTCTCGTGTCGACACGTGTCTAGCTTCGCGGGTTTAAATCTCGAATTCGCCCGAATCTGCTTCAAATCCGCCTCGCCTTCGCTCTCAACCGTACGATGAAGATCTCACGCCTCTCCGCGAGCCACGTCGCTCGGTACGCAACCGCTTTCATTTCAAAATGCGGGGGAGCTTACGTCCGTCGGATCGAGCGGGGAATCGTCAGATCGCCGCCGCGTGGCCTTTGGATTCGCGAAATTAGAGTTCGAGCGGGCGTCGTCCGCAGCCGTTGGATGGAAGATCGATGCTCACGAACACTCCACGTCGCCCGCTGCGTCGCTCTTCATTTCGCCCGTTGGATTCGAGCGGGAGCTGCCCGATTGCCGCCACGTGGCGCCGCTTATGCGCTCTGCGAGATCGATTTGGGGGCGATCGCGGGTCGTAGGATGAAGATCGTGCGGCTGAGAGTAAGCCGCGTCGCCCGAATGCTGAGGGCCGTTGGATGAGGTGGGAGAACGTCGGATACGCGCCACGTCGTGCGCCAAGATTCGTGCAAACTTTAATTTCTTCTTTTTATTGGTATTCTGCATTCAAAAATACACAGTAATTAGCACAGATCTCAGAAAAATACAAATAAATATTCGTTGGAATCGTGAAATCGAGGCGAAGTTAGGAAAAATATAAAAAGTGCAGAAATGCATCGTTAAATGCTGTTTTGTGCTTAAATAGTGTGTTTTCTCTAATAAATAAATGTGTAGAAAATACGTATGAATTAGAGAACAATGTAGCATCACATGAGCACAAAATAGGGCTAAATGGGGGGTTAAATATGTAATATTGAATCCGAATCACACCCCCCAACTAGCGATTTGCTAGTCTCTAGCAAAAAGAGCGATTAATACGGATGATTAATAAAACGATAAGTTCTTTCAAATTGCTCATGGCATGGCCCAATAATACGCATTCCAACATGATCTTGATCATCAATATACACATCCATGAATAAAATCAATCACATGATATTTTCTCTAATTTAGTATGAATAAATAACATGCAAGCCTCGTTTTGCGCAAGCGAAAGTATAACACGTCGTTTTGTTCTAGTTTTTGTGTTTCCAAGGAATTGGCCTATCAAAATAATCATTCAAGACATGGGTATTGAAGTTGCTTAGTATATTCACCATTTCTTTTCTTTTATTCGTTCCGCGTAACGCGCATCAAGCAACATTCGCAGAAAAAGGTATAACTTGGATCGCTCCATCAAATGAGTGAGTTTCCGGTCAATGGCTCCCAAATCAGACGATCATAGGGCATTAGGCCAAGAAGGACCCCTCGGACTGTACTGTTGAATATTGGACTCCCCGGATTTGGTTTTGGATGATGAGCAAACATAAATAATTCATGAACTAACAATTTGTGAGCGCAGTATTGGAGATCGTCGCCAAATTCACGAGAACAATCAAAGCGACATCTCAAGACTTCTCAAAGCTCGTATTCATTGCCTAAAGCTTCGTTGAAGCTCTTGGACCGTTTTGGAAGTCATGAAGAATTGATCGAAGCTCTCGAAGACCGTTCATTAAGGTTTTATTTATAGTCTTTTAGCTTCGATCTATAGAATGTTAAGCCTTGAGTATATCTTACGATTCTATCTTCATAACGCTCATATCGTAGCTCTAGGATCTTAGTACAAGTCCATTCTAACTTCCTCGAAGCATCGCGCTTCGATTCGGACTTGTTTGTGCATGTTAGTTGGTACAATAAGAAGTAATGACCGACTAGATGGTGATCTAGTCGGTCAGCAAAGCTTCTTGGACCGACTAGTTTGAGTTAATCTTTTCTTGTTCAGTACTGTTTACAGTTAGTCGGTCTACGTTGACTCACCGACCGACTAGTTTGTGAACTAGTCGGTCAGTGATGCTTCTTTGACTGACTAGTTGTGATTTACTGTACATGCCAAATTTCTCCTAAGCTACTGTTTATCGTTAGTCGGTCTAAGAACGTTTGGTGACCGACTAGTTGATAATCTAGTCGGTCAACTTTTGTTCTTGGACCGACTAAGTCAATTTGTATTCAGACTATTTGTTTTTGCCTCTTAGTCGGTCTACATTCACTGACTGACCGACTAGTTGTGAAACTAGTCGGTCAGAAAGTCTTCTTGGACCGACTAGATTTCTAGGTCTGAATATCTATCTCTTCTCAGTTCTTCACTTAGTCGGTCCATGTTGTTTGACTGACCGACTAGTTGATGAACTAGTCGGTCAGTGGTTGTTCTTTGACCGACTAGTTGCCTCAGATTTCTATCCGTTGGGACTTGACCTAACTTGTTTTTATGGGACCCTATAAATACGAACCTAGGTCATTTCTCTCTAGGTTAGAGCTGCCATTAAGAGATTCATTGAGATTGAAAGAGATAGCCATTCTCACTCTTTTCCAAAGCTCTCTTCCTCACAAGAAATCCATTCTCTCACTTTCTAGATCTAGAATCCATCTTGAGAGAAGTTTGTTCTTGGTGAGCCCTTCAAGCTCTAGCTTGATTCAAGTCTCCAAATCACTCCTAGGCACCCTTTGCTGGTCATTTCTTTGGTGCTAGGTCTTGGTGACTTCATCTTCCTCAAATCCCTCCTTGCACCTATTTGGTAAGAAAACTCAAGGTATAGGATTTTGTGGTAAGATTGTTTATTTCATTATAAACTTGTTTATATTGCTTGTTGATTCTCTCGGTTGTGAGAGAAGGTTGTGATCCCAGGTTGTGGGATTCACTATTGCCATTGAATGTATGATTTGATCTTGTGAAGGCTTTTCACAAGATATCATAGTGGAAATCTTGGGTTAGGGTTTCTAACCTAAGTATCCGGAGGGGATCCGGGTGGTTGGGACGTAGGATCATCGGAAACAAGTCTGGGAGACTTGGGTGGATCCGAACCCAGTAACATCTTTTGTTAGCATTGTTTATTTTGTTGTTGTCATTCAATTTAAGCTTCCGCAAATTGATTTGGTAGTTGTTTGCACTATAATTAGGAATTATACTCCTTGTTATTTTTAAAGTACTATTCACCCCCCCTCTAGTACTTGTGCAGTAGCTTGTAGGGCATTACATTTGGTATCGGAGCCAGATACTTAGCTATGTCTGCCAACGACAACAAGACCGTGCGTTCACCTTCCGACTATGGCACCTTCAAGAACCGTGAAGGAGCGTCTTCGGTGATGGAAGGGCATTCCTCTACGAGGCCTCCATTCTTCAACGGTACCAACTACGGGTACTGGAAATGCCGGATGGAAACCTTCCTCCGGAGTGCATCTCTATGGAGGACCACAATGAAGGAATACATCGAGCCCGAAGAAGAACACTTTGAGAAATGGACAACCGCGGAGGTCGTCGCGGAGGTAAGCAATGCCAAGGCAATGAACGCCTTGCAATGCGCATTGGAGCCCGAGGACTTCAATAAGATATGCACATGTAAGAGTGCATATCAAATTTGGAACTCCCTCCTCATACTACATGAAGGGACGAGTAGGGTAAGAGACTCTAAACTCGTAGTTGTAAACAAAGATTACGAAATGTTTCATATGCAACAGGGCGAGAAGATGAAGGAATATTACGCTCGTTTCGTTGACATAATAAACGAGTTAGAGGCCCTCGGCAAATCCTACACCCAAAAGGAGAAGTGCTCGAAGCTTATCGAAGGACTTCCTTCTTCTTGGGAGAAACGTACCTTCGCCATCGAGGAAGGTTATGACATGAATAAGTATACCGTAGTTCAATTGATGGGTACTTTGATGTCATACGAGGTACGCAAAGATAGCAAGGTGAAGTTACAAGAAAAGATGAAGTCCTATTTGAACCAAGACGTGCCTAAGAAAAAGGCGATTGCATTCAAGGCGGCTTCATCCACCTCTACCGATGATGAGGACTCGGAAGAAGAAATGTACATGGAATCCATTGCACTAATGGCAAAGAAGTTCAATCGCTTCTTCCGAAAGGGTAACTTCAAACAAAAATCTAAATTTACTTCTACTAACGCCTCTCCACCTTTGTGCTTTAAATGCAATAAGCCAGGACACATCAAAGCGGATTGTCCTTAAAACAAGCAAAAGGAGAAGTGGAAGGCACCGAAGTTCGACAAGTCCAAGAAGTACAAAAAGGGGTACAAAAAGGGACTTGTCGGAGCAACATTCACCGACTCCGAGGATTCCTCAAGCGGAGAGTCGGACGATGAGAAAGTGGAGCAAGCGGACATGTGCTTCATGGCAAGAGAGGAGCATGATCAAGGATCTTCCTCCTCCGATGATAGCGACGACGAAGGCGATGAGGTAACTATGGATGATCTTAGGGATGCTAACTCTCATTTATGGTCTAAATACACTAAATTAGTAAATAGATATACTAAAGTAAAAGATGACCTAGCTAGCATTCAAACCTCGCCTAAGACTATCATCACCAACAACGACACCGTTGTTGAAGAGTTAAGAAATGAGATTGTTAATCTCAAATCTAAACTTGAACATGTTTGCATTGAAGATCCGGAAGAACATAAGATAGCGGATTTAACTTCTCAAAACTCGACTTTGAGTATTGAGAACGAGAATCTTAAATCTCGTGTTTATGTGCTCACATCGCAAGTATCCAACTTGGATACCTCTATGCGTTCTCTCAAAGAGAAATATGAGAACACATTAGGCCGAATTAATAAATTCAATAAGGGTAAGGACCATTTGGATAAAATCCTAAGTGACTTACTTCCGGCCAATCACCACATTGGTTTGGGGTATACGATGGGATGTCCATCCAAAGCGGCCACTACTTTTGTTAGGCCAACTTCCGGTGACTCTACGAGTGGTAGCAAACACTCTATTGGTAGTTCATCTACCAATGGTGCTTCCACCTCGTCCACACCCTCTTTCGGAAAGAAACCCACTTTGGGTGGACCTCCAAAGAAGGGGCATGCTTATATGTACACCAATACCATGCCACGTAGGAACACACGTCCTACTCCACCGTCTCACACATATGATGATTTTTATGCAACACATTCTCGGGCACGTGCACACCATGTGAGACACCCTCACGCACGTGTTCCCACACATGCATATGTTCACCCACCTCATCATATGAATAATTCTCGTCGTGCACCATTCCATCATGTTCCTTATGCCTATCCACGACATGCATCACGTAGAAACCAACAACGCATGCATGCACCCAATAGGATGAGGGCTCCCAAGATTTTCACTATTTGGAGCCCAAAGGACACAAGCATGGATGAAAAACAAGTGTATATGAATGCTTATTTTTCAGATGTTGTGCATAGTAGAAATTATGTGGGGAAGTCTAAGTCCAATTGGACTTGGCTTCCAAAGGTCTAACCTTTGAGGACCCAATGACCTTGGGTACCATGATATGAAATTTTCTATCTTTAGGTACTCAAGGAAAAGAAAAAGAAAAGGAGCAACAAATTCAAATTTAGCTCCAAAGGGAATTGGATACTCGATAGCGGGTGTTCAAAACACATGACGGGTGACGCTCAATTGCTCTCCGGAGTAGTTCCCATTGCAAATGGAAACCACGTTGTGTTTGGAGGCAACGAGAGCGGAACCATCGTCGGTGTTGGTAAAGTGGGTAACCCGTCTAAACCCTTAATTAGTGATGTGTATCTAGTTAATGGTTTAAATCATAATCTTATTTCAATAAGCCAACTTTGTGACAAAGGTTACAAAGTTAGATTTGCGAAAGGATTATGTCATATTTCAAATGATAATAATAAGTTATTATTTTCCGGCACACGCCATAAAGATATTTATATTTTGGATCTTCCTAAGTCATATGAACAATGTCTCGTTGCCAACACAAGTGAACAACACTTATGGCATCGACGCTTTGGACATGTGAACTTTGGAACACTTTATAAGCTTTCAAAATTAAATTCCATTAAAGGTTTTCCGAAGATCGTTTTTGAAAAGAAAAGTTTTTGTGATTCTTGTCAACGTGGCAAGCTTCCTAAATCTTCATTTAAACCTAAGAAAAGCATTTCTACTAAATGGCCACTAGAGCTATTACATCTAGATTTATTTGGGCCAACTAGAGTTGCTTCCTTAGGAAATGCAAGATATGGACTTGTCATCGTCGATGATTATTCTAGATTTACATGGGTATTTTTCTTATGTAATAAAAATGAAGCTTTTGAAAACTTCACAATATTTGTGAAGAAAGTACAAAATCTCATCGGAACCACCATTGTCACTATTCGTAGTGATCATGGGGGTGAATTTGAGAATGAGTCTTTCTCAAATTTTTGTGATGATCTTGGAATTACTCACACGTTTTCTTTCCCTCGCGCACCTCCTCAAAATGGTGTTGTTGAGAGGAAGAATAGAACGCTTGTGTAGTGTGCTCGCACTATGCTCGAAGATAGCCAACTTGGTTATCAATTTTGGGCGGAAGCGGTACACACCGCTTGCTATATGTTTAATAGAATACTTTTGAGGCCCGGCACCAAACAAACTTACTATGAATTGTTGTTTGGTAGATTGCCTCAAGTTAAACATTTTCGTGTTTTCGGCGCAAAATGTTTTATTAAAAACACATATGATAATTTGGACAAGTTTGATCCGAGATCGGATGAGGGGATATTTGTTGGGTATTCCTCACGTAGCAAAGCCTACCGGATATACAACAAAAGATCCTCTACGATCGAGGAATCACTTCATGTCTCTTTTAATGAGAATTTTACTACTTCTAGAATTTCAAATGATGATGATTCTATGGATGTTTTATGTGATTCGTTTGAAAATTCCAAGTCTATTGATTCAATTGATTCTATTGATACTAACCCGACTAATGAAGTTGTTGAGAATGTGCCTAGTGATCAAGGTATTTCCAAGCGGCTTCATACCGTTCGCGATCATCCCCATAAGCAAGTCATTGGCAATATTCATGATAGTGTCAAGACGAGATCGCAAGTCCACCACTTCGCCAATTGTGCCTTTGCCTCATCGATAGAGCCAAAGAATATAGTTGAAGCGTGCGAAGATAGTGCTTGGATCCTTGCCATGGAGGAGGAACTCATTCAATTCGAGAGGAATGAGGTATGGGAGCTTGTTCCTTTGCCATCGAAGAACCACACCGTCATAGGGACAAAGTGGATATTCAAGAACAAAACCGACGAAAACCAAGTCGTCGTCCGGAACAAAGCTCGGTTAGTAGCTCAAGGCTATCGCCAAGAGGAAGGTATCGATTTCGAAGAATCCTTCGCTCCGGTAGCTAGATTAGAATCAATTAGACTATTATTGTCTTTTGCATGCCATAAAAATTTTAAATTATTTCAAATGGATGTTAAAAGTGCATTTTTAAACGGAGATGTTGTTGAGGAAGTTTACGTTTCTCAACCTCCGGGCTTCATAAATGAAAAATTTCCAAATCATGTTTTTAAACTAAAGAAAGCTCTTTATGGTTTGAGACAAGCTCCTCGAGCTTGGTATGATCGCCTAAAGAATTTTCTTTTGGATTTGAATTTTAAAATGGGCGAAGCCGATTCTACACTTTTTGTTAAGCATGCGAATAATGATATTTTATTAGTTCAAATTTATGTTGATGATATCATTTTCGGTGCTACTAACTTCACTCTTTGCGAAGAGTTTTCTAATGTTATGAAGGAACAATTTGAGATGAGCCACATGGGCGAACTCAAATATTTCTTAGGTCTCCAAATTCGCCAATTGAACGATGCAATCTTCATCCACCAAACGAAATACACGGTGGAGTTGCTAAAGCGATTTGGAATGGAGAATGCCTCCGGGAAAAAGACTCATATGAGCACTACAACGCATCTTGATAAAGATACGGGCGGAAAAGATGTAGACATTCGTCTATATCGAGGTATGATAGGTAGTTTACGTTATCTTACCGCAAGTAGGCCCGATATTATGTTTGCCGTTTGTATTTGTGCTCGTTATCAGTCTCAACCTAAGGATTCTCACTTAGTAGCGGTTAAACGTATTTTTCGCTATCTAAGTTACACTTTAGATTTTGGATTACTTTATCCGAAATCTAGCACATATGAGTTAGTCTCATATAGTGACGCTGATTATGCGGGATGCAAATCCGACAGGAAGAGTACTAGTGGCACTTGCCATTTTATAGGAAATTCCATTGTCTCTTGGTTTTCCAAGAAGCAAAATTCGGTATCACTTTCAACCACCGAGACGGAATACATTGCCGCCGGTGCCGCTTGTGCCCAGGTTCTTTGGATGAGACACACACTGAAGGATTTTGGTATTCATTGTGAAACTAGCCCTATCATGGTGGATAACCAAAGTGCTATTTGTCTTTCAAAGAATCCGGTGCACCATTCCCGATCTAAACACATAGATGTCCGACACCATTTTTTAGATGATCATGTTGCTAAAAAGGACATCATATTAGTGTACGTTGAAACCCAAAAGCAAATCGCCGATATTTTCACGAAACCCCTAAAGGAGGACTCCTTTGTGCGGTTGCGTCGAGAATTGGGGATTATGGGTGAATCCGAGATATAGGATTCATGTTTCATTCAATTATCTTGCATGCTATTATATTTCGCGATATTTCGTTCATGCTAGATTTATTGAATTTTTGGGGATTTTATATGATATGTTTGAATTTTTGCTCGAATTCTTATTTGAATGTCGTATTTAAGATTTCGATGTTTTATGGGGTAGTTTAGATGACTTATGAGAGGGTTAAGATGTTTCATCCAAGTGGTTTATGAAGAGAACTCATTTATCAACTTTTGGACTCTTCTAGTCGGTTTCAGTTCATCAGCCAACCGACTAGATGCTTATCTAGTCAGTCAGCTAGTGAACTTAGACCGACTAGCTCAAGCTTTAACTTTCTTTTGTCATTAACTTCTTTTAGTCGGTCACAGTTCTCTTACCGACCGATTAGATTGAAAACTAGTCGGTCAGTTTTTGAACTGCGACCGACTAACTCTAGCCCTAGAATTTTCGTTTTGCCTCTGTTTTGACTTAGTCGGTTTAAGCTCTTTGACCGACCGACTAGATCGTAATCTAGTCGGTCAGTGCTTGAACTGTGACCGACTAAGTACTCTAGGGCAGTCTCGTCTTTTCGCGTTTTTCAACCGACTTACTCTCATTCTATCCGACTATTTCCTCTTTTAGTCGGTTTACTTCATATCTCCAGCTCGAAAAACCCCTCTCCCTGCTCGAGACCCTTCGTCTTCCGTCGATCTCCGGCGTCGTTTCCGACCATCCGCCACCGCCGATCACCCTCCCCTAGGTATATTTCCTCCTCCTAGGTCGTTTTCCTATTCTAGGGTTTGATCTTGGCCGATTTCATCCTCTAGGGTTCTAGGGTTTCGAATTTCATTCTTAGGGCTTTGAGCTTGATTGTTTCAGTTCTAGGGTTTAAGCTTAGGAGTGTTTGATCTTCTTACGTCGCTTGATTGTACTCGTTGTGCCGCGATCATGGCACGAACGAGAATCTCGATTACCTCTTCTGGGGCATCCCCCATGACCGTAGAGGCCGCGACCGCTTCGACCCCTCCTAAGCGTAGGACCAAGACCACACGTCCCCCCTCTTCGTCTTCAACTCCGTTGAAGAGGAAGAGGACGTCCAAGCCCAAACCTACCGGCCAATCTTCCAAGCCCAAACCCAAGCCTAAAAAGTTCCGTGCTCCCACTCCTCCCGGTGAGCGTTCAGATAGTGATTCCGAGGATGATTCCGATGAAGAATACACTCCTGAACATCCCGAGAAGGCACCTACTCCACCCCCTCCTCCACCTCCTCCTAAGCCCCGTAAGGCTAAGGGTAAAGGTCCGATGCCAGTCGGCGGTGTAGATATATCGTTGTGCCGCGACGACCCTCAGTGTCTAGCAGCGTACAACCGTATAGAGCACTGCCCACTGCTGTTGGAGCATTACGTTCAGTTTTCTGATTTTCTTGGCCTTGCGGATCTGTTATCCTATAGTGGCCTATTGGACTACCTTAGATATGACCCTAAGGCGAACCCCCGACCCTATCCTCGCCTGGTCAAGCTATTCTATGCCAATCGTGTCCGGGGCCAGTACGGTGAGTCTCACTCCATCGAGACTTCTGTTTTGGGGACTCCTATAGTCCTCACGACAGAAATCTTGGGGGAGTTGATAGGTTGCTCATCGTGTGGCCTCCTCCCTTCTGACATCTCTGTCGACGATATCTCCTCCCTCGATCAGCGGACCCTAGCTAAAATCTTCCAGGTTATCCCCCCTGCATTCATAGGAGTCCCTTCGAAATCATTCAAGCCGAATGCTTGGGTGATTAACCTGATCTTGAAATCCTGCATTCTTCCCAAGTATGGATCTTCTTCTCTTCCATCTCAGCCGTTTCTAAAATTGATTTACGCTCTGTTTATGGGTAGCGAGATTAATTGGGCTCGCATTATACTCGATAAGATGGATTCTTTCGAGTGTATTCGCAAGACCACTAAATCTGCGCATATCCCATATCCTTGTCTCCTGACCTTGGTTTTCCGTCGATTCGGTGTTCCCTTGCCTCCTAATGATGAGCGTCCCCTTGGTCCTCCTCTGAACGCGACGGCCGTCAAGAAATCTCTTGCGGCACTCCGTCACGTGCAGCGATCGACACCTTCTGCATCCCAGGCCACCCCTTCAGCTGCTTCAGTCCCTCCTCCCTCCGCCTCTCTTGATGATGTCGTTCGGTTGCTTCGTCGGCACGAGTCGCGGTTGGCTCGTACCGAGGAGGTAGTTTTCCGTATGGCTCGTTTGATGGGCATTGAGCTTCCTCCGTCTGTTTCTGAGGATGAGGAGATGGACGATGAGGATATTGATGAGCTTGTCACCTCCTTGGCTCGTGGCGATGAGGCCACTGCTGCTGCTGCTGCTGCTGCTACCACATCTGCTCCTGATGCTGGCACCTCTTCCGGTGCTCCTGAAACTTCTGCACCAGTGGATCAGACTTCTGATGCTGCTGCTGCTCCTGCTGACGACCCTGCTCCTGTTTTGCCTGCTGTTGTTCCTGTTGAGACCCCAGCCGTTGAGCCAGTCGTCGATGTCTCCACCCCTGCCCCGACGATCCCTTCTGTTCACACGCCTCTCCTCCCTGCAGAGCCTGAGTCCACTCCCTCGACTGGACCCCCGGAGACTGCAGATCCTGCCACTTCCTCGTGATCGTCTGTTTCGAGGCCTCTCCTATGATCTTTGGATTATGCATCTTATTGAGAGTATTTTGGGTTAGGATGGAGTGTTGGGGTTGTTTTGATGTATTTTGGTTTTATGGATGTCGGTGTTGTATTTTGATGTCTTTGGATGTTGATGATGGTTCGATGATGTATGATGTATTTTTTTTGATGTGTATGTTGCACTTCTTATGATGTATTCGATGTCTTTTTGGATGTACTCATGGTATTCAAATATATATATACATCGATGTTCTCTTTGTTTTACTTCGTCGTGCACATTTAATTTTCCTTCAATGTCTATGATATGTGAAATCGTCGATCGTCGCTTAAAAAGTTGGTTAAATAGATTATATTTCTATAATTGTATAGAATTGTTTTCCATGCACAAATTTAACCAAGAATATTGAATATTGGAGAGTATGTTTCTTTATTCAATAAATGAATAAATATTTGGTATTTTTGATGATTTTACTCATCGCTTTTTGATAATGGACAATTTGGCACACCTTGATTTGATTTCATCACTTTTCCTTTGGTGTCGATTAGGTCCATCGTCAATATCTAATACTCCCAATGTTGGATTTTCCTTTTCCTAGTTGTTGTCGTTGTATGCCCCCCATTTTTGGGATAATGCCAAAGGGGGAGAGATAATGATAATAAATAGGGCAAATGAAAAATTTAACTCAATTTCCAAGAATCTAATTTGATGTGTTAGATTCAGGGGGAGTTAAGATATATATAAGGATTTTCAAAATCCGATATTTCAAAAATCGATTCTCGTTATATATCTTACTCGTCTGATTGATGCAATTTATATATATTCATTTTGGAATTAACGTGTCATCAATGCAGGGGGAGTAAGTATTTTACATTTGAATCATTATTTTTGATTATTATTTATGTTGGTTTGTCATCACCAAAAAGGGGGAGAATGTTGAATATTGGACTCCCCGGATTTGGTTTTGGATGATGAGCAAACATAAATAATTCATGAACTAACAATTTGTGAGCGCAGTATTGGAGATCGTCGCCAAATTCACGAGAACAATCAAAGCGACATCTCAAGACTTCTCAAAGCTCGTATTCATTGCCTAAAGCTTCGTTGAAGCTCTTGGACCGTTTTGGAAGTCATGAAGAATTGATCGAAGCTCTCGAAGACCGTTCATTAAGGTTTTATTTATAGTCTTTTAGCTTCGATCTATAGAATGTTAAGCCTTGAGTATATCTTACGATTCTATCTTCATAACACTCATATCGTAGCTCTAGGATCTTAGTACAAGTCCATTCTAACTTCCTCGAAGCATCGCGCTTCGATTCGGGCTTGTTTGTGCATGTTAGTTGGTACAAGAAGAAGTACTGACCGACTAGATGGTGATCTAGTCGGTCAGCAAAGCTTCTTGGACAGACTAGTTTGAGTTAATCTTTTCTTGTTCAGTACTGTTTACAGTTAGTCGGTCTACGTTGACTCACCGACCGACTAGTTTGTGAACTAGTCGGTCAGTGATGCTTCTTTGACCGACTAGTTGTGATTTACTGTACATGCCAAATTTCTCCTAAGCTACTGTTTATCGTTAGTCGGTCTAAGAACGTTTGGTGACCGACTAGTTGATAATCTAGTCGGTCAACTTTTGTTCTTGGACCGACTAAGTCAATTTGTATTCAGACTATTTGTTTTTGCCTCTTAGTCGGTCTACGTTCATTGACTGACCGACTAGTTGTGAAACTAGTCGGTCAGAAAGTCTTCTTGGACCGACTAGATTTCTAGGTCTGAATATCTATCTCTTCTCAGTTCTTCACTTAGTCGGTCCATGTTGTTTGACTGACCGACTAGTTGATGAACTAGTCGGTCAGTGGTTGTTCTTTGACCGACTAGTTGCCTCAGATTTCTATCCGTTGGGACTTGACCTAACTTGTTTTTATGGGACCCTATAAATACGAACCTAGGTCATTTCTCTCTAGGTTAGAGCTGCCATTAAGAGATTCATTGAGATTGAAAGAGATATCCATTCTCACTCTTTTCCAAAGCTCTCATCCTCACAAGAAATCCATTCTCTCACTTTCTAGATCTAGAATCCATCTTGAGAGAAGTTTGTTCTTGGTGAGCCCTTCAAGCTCTAGCTTGATTCAAGTCTCCAAATCACTCCTAGGCACCCTTTGCTGGTCATTTCTTTGGTGCTAGGTCTTGGTGACTTCATCTTCCTCAAATCCCTCCTTGCACCTATTTGGTAAGAAAACTCAAGGTATAGGATTTTGTGGTAAGATTGTTTATTTCATTATAAACTTATTTATATTGCTTGTTGATTCTCTCGGTTGTGAGAGAAGGTTGTGATCCCGGGTTGTGGGATTCACTATTGCCATTGAATGTATGATTTGATCTTGTGAAGGCTTTTCACAAGATATCATAGTGGAAATCTTGGGTTAGGGTTTCTAACCTAAGTATCCGGAGGGGATCCGGGTGGTTGGGACGTAGGATCACCGGGAACAAGTCGGGGAGACTTGGGTGGATCCGAACCCAGTAACATCTTTTGTTAGCATTGTTTATTTTGTTGTTGTCATTCAATTTAAGCTTCCGCAAATTGATTTGGTAGTTGTTTGCACTATAATTAGGAATTATACTCCTTGTTATTTTTAAAGTACTATTCACCCCCCCTCTAGTACTTGTGTAGTAGCTTGTAGGGCATTACATGTACTACTCGAGCCAACCAAGTTATTTATTAGTGACATACTTATTCATTCATTTTTCATCATTCATTTGTCATTCATTTTCTTTTCTTTTCTTTTCTTTTCTTTCTTTCTTTTTTTGTAAGCAACTCAAAACCCATCTTTGAATATAAACATTAGAATCAAAGGCCAAATTCCTCTTCAACTTGAAGACTATTCTTAAAAATCGTGTATACTTAAGCGTTTTCATCACATTAGCATGCATGAAATAAATTCAAACTATTTCGAGATATTAATCATGAAAATTGAAAATTTTCATGAATAGCAAATTAACGGCAATTCCATGAAGGAAAAATAATTAATCAAGCCATAAACAATTTTTAGAACACAATTAATGTATAATCATCCGCATTTGAGGCATATGAAGGAGCTTTAAAGGATGAGATTTGGTGATTTATTCTTATCTTAACCTTATTTTTGAAAAAAAAAATCCTAAGGTCTCATACACACCCCCCAACTAAAGATGGACATTGTCCTCAATGTCGGAAGAGGTACGAGTTTATTCAAGCAAGCAACCTAGAAAGCATATAAAAACTACACTACTGGAAAGAACACACCGTGATCAAATGGCGGATCCCGAATCTTTAATTGTGGAGGAAGTTGTTCAATTTGCTCCTTGCGCTCCTCGGCGATTATTCTTCCTCCAACGACTAAACTGGATCCCAGCAACGCAACTCCCAGTATCTCTATAAGATGTCCACCTATATCCTGCAAGAGATGAGTCACGTCAATCCATTTTAGTTTAAAATTCTTCGAAATAAAATTATTCCAAATGTAGTCATCAAAATAAGTGAAAGAAATTAAAATAAGTTGACGACTACTCCCTGAAAGATATGCACTACTCTCTGTACGATGCTCGATCAATGGAGAGAGGGATAAATGATTTTGGGACAAAACTGGAGGAGGGCATGGTTCTGAATCCATGGCGATAATCTCAAAACCCTTGTCCCGAGCTGTCTCCTCCTCTCGTTCATCCAAAATTGCTAGCTCGTCCTCTCTTTTGCACATACTTTCTGCCATGTGTATATTTATATCCGTGTCATCAACGTGCCATGGCTCGCTCGATATACCTGCAATAGAAGATGAACTCGTATTAGATTCTTTAAATTGAGTTTCAAAAGCATTACCTTCTTCTAAGCAAGTGGCAATCAGATTAAGATCTTCAATAGATTTTTGAATCTGCCGTCTCCGAGCAAGGAAATTCTCCTGGAATTGAAGGGATGTGGCCTCCTGTGTCTGAATAATCAGGTAAGCTTCCTCTTTCAAGTATTGCAAAGGTACGTCTACGCTTTGCTCTTCTTGATCAAGGCACGAAGGCTCCGTTGAATCGCACTCTGAAATCTCTTTCATGGTTTCTTCATTTTCTTGCAGAGACTCCATATATTCCCACGCCTCTGTCGGCGTCATGCCTCCCAATAATTCCTGCAGCTGCGGTCGTAGTCCATCTAGGAAGGATGCCATAAGCTCTTCATTTGTGTACCCATGCTACGGATAGCTCGATATAATGTCTGTGAATCTCCTCCAGGCCTGAAAGAAAGTTTCACAGTCAGTTTGATTAAAATTAACAATTTTGAGCTTCTCCATTCTATGTTTGTGTGCATTAGCATACCTTGCATCATACAGATTGTTTGTGCAATAGAAGTTCATATATTCCATTTTTTAAAAATTAAAAAATAATAATAATAAAAAATTTATGTACAGTAAAGTGGAAAGATCTCACCAAAGGTCCTCTAAATGAAATAAACCGTAGTCACAAACCATTCCTCCCCGGCAACGGCGCCAAAAACTTGGTGGGACCGAAAAGGTGCTCTCTCTTAAGCGCAAGAGTCCGTACAAGTAGTAAAATCTGGGAGTCCAGATGTCGAATCCACGGGAAGAAATCTGTTGCAACCACAATTCAAATCAAATAGAAATCCTATGAAAAGAAACTAACCACTTCAACAATGATGGCGATGGTGTGAAAGTGCGTGATGGTGATGTGAACACGTGAACAATATAAACATAGAAAATCGTGTCTGAAAATATTTATAAAAAGTATGCACATGGTATGGGTTCGTTAGGATCAATGATTCATATTAATTTGGTTGATAGGTATAACGCAATGAATTCTCCTTTTGGGAGCAATTCACCGGAAAATATCCAATATAACTCAATGAATTCTCCTTTTGGGAGCAACTCATCGGAAGATGCCCTTTTGGGGGTTCAAACACAAAATTCAATGAGATCGTCGCTAAAGTTATAATACGATATGAAACTCTCTTTTGGAGAGATCAAAACTACGGTATGAAACTCCCTTTTGGGGAGATCAAAATTCACCCTTTTGGGGCGATCATCAACTAAATCAATTCTTTTGGAATCTGAAAAAGTCGATTTACAAACAAAGATTACAATTTTAGCGGCGTTTAACGATTTAGCACAAGGAATACAACCAAACTAACACAAATAATATCCCCTAACTACTCCATACCATGCACAACAGAGATTTAGCTACTCATAATACAATAATAAACAAGTTTCATAGCCAAATACTTCAAGTTCATAGCAAAATACAATAGAAAACACCAAAATACGGGGTTTGAGTTAAAGAAAATATCACCAATTCTCCTTGAAAAGACTTCAAACTCTCTGGAAATAATAAAACAAGCCTCTGGAATTTTACAGAATTTTTCAGGGGGAGAATACGGCTCCTAGAGCCTCCAATACGCCCAAAATACGCCCCAATCTGCTTGAATACGCCCAAAAACCCCTAAATACGCTTATATAATAAGATTGCGGGTTTACTGTGCTTATCGGGTTCCAAACCCGCATCCGAACGCATCCCAGCCGTAAATCTCGATCGGAGCAAATAATGGCCGTCGATCTGTGCGGGATCTCGTCTCGTGTCGACACGTGTCTAGCTTCGCGGGTTTAAATCTCGAATTCGCCCGAATCCGCTTCAAATCCGCCTCGCCTTCGCTCTCAACCATACGATGAAGATCTCACGCCTCTCCACGAGCCACGTCGCTCGGTACGCAACCGCTTTCATTTCAAAATGTGGGGGAGCTTACGTCCGTCGGATCGAGCGGGGAATCGTCAGATCGCCGCCGCGTGGCCTTTGGATTCACGAAATTAGAGTTCGAGCGGGCGTCGTCCGTAGCCGTTGGATGGAAGATCAATGCTCACGAACACTCCACGTCGCCCGCTGCGTCGCTCTTCATTTCGCCCGTTGGATTCGAGCGGGAGCTGCCCGATTGTCGCCACGTGGCGCCGCTTATGCGCTCTGCGAATTCGATTTGGGGGCGATCGTGGGCCGTAGGATGAAGATCGTGCGGCTGAGAGTAAGCCGCATCGCCCGAATGCTGAGGGCCGTTGGATGAGGCGGGAGAACGTCGGATACGCGCCACGTCGTGCGCCAAGATTCGTGCAAACTTTAATTTCTTCTTTTTATTGGTATTCTGCATTCAAAAATACACAGTAATTAGCACAGATCTCAGAAAAATACAAATAAATATTCGTTGGAATCGTGAGATCGAGGCGAAGCTGGAAAAAAATATAAAAAGTGCAGAAATGCATCGTTAAATGCTGTTTTGTGCTCAAATAGTGTGTTTTCTCTAATAAATAAATGTGTAGAAAATACGTATGAATTAGACAACAATGTAGCATCACATGAGCACAAAATAGGGCTAAATGGGGGGGGTTAAATATGTAATATTGAACCCAAATCATTAGTCGGTCTACGTTGACTCAACGACCGACTAGTTTGTGAACTAGTCGGTCAGTGATGCTTCTTAGACCGACTAGTTGAGCTTTCCATGTACATGCCAATTTGAGCCTGAGCTACTGTTTATAATTAGTCGGTCTGTGTTCATTTATCGACCGACTAGTTGATGAACTAGTCGGTCAACTTTCCTTCTTGGACCGACTAGTTTAGTTTTACTGTACATGCAAATTTTCACCTGACTTACTGTTTATTGTTAGTCGGTCTATGCACATTTGGCGACCGACTAGTTGGTGAACTAGTCGGTCAACATTTGTTCTTGGACCGACTAAATCAATTTGTGCTCAGACTTCAGTTTTATCTCTTAGTCGGTCTCAGTTGAGTAACCGACCGACTAGTTGTGAAACTAGTCGGTCAGCTACTCTTCTTGGACCGACTAGTTCCTTTTGTCTGAACTTCGACCTATTCATTGTTCACTCATTAGTCGGTCTACGTTGATTGACCGACCGACTAGTTGATGAACTAGTCGGTCGGTGGTTGTTCTTTGACCGACTAGTTGCGATCAGAATAGAGCCGTTGGAGCTTTAATTGAAACGTTTTTCTCTCTCTCTTTCCTCTAACCTATATATACTTGTTGAGCTGCATTCATTGCACTCAAGGCTGATTATTGGAGAAGTTTAGAGATCAAAGAGAAAGCTATCATCTCATTTAAAGCTCATTCATTTCCCTCTCAAGAATCTCTTCCTCATTTATTTCAAAAGAGAGATTCATTGATTGAGAGCCTTCCAAGCCAAGTGCTTGATCCTAGCTCACCAACATCCCCATAGCTCTCCATCGCTGATCTACATCTTGGAGCTAGGGTTTGGTGCCTTCTTCTTCCTCAAAATCATCCTTGCCCTAATTCGTAAGTATACTCAAGGCATATGTATTTTGTGGTAAGCTATTCTATTTCATTTACTTTCATTTTGTAAGTGTTTAACTCTCGGTTGTGAGAGTTGTGTTTGTGATCCCGGGTTGTGGGAGTCACAAATTACTTTGTGTATGATTTGACTTGGTGAAGGTTCTTCACAAGTATTTCATAGTGGAAATCTTGAGTTAGGGTTTCTAACTCAAGTATCCGGAGGGGATCCGGGTGGTTGGGACGTAGGATCACCGGGAACAAGTCAGGGAGACTTGGGTGGATCCGAACCCAGTAATATCGTCTGTTTGCGATTGTTTATTTGTTGTCGATTATTTCCTATTCAGCATTTCCGCATTAATTGGTAGAGTTTGCACGGTAATTAGGAATTAGCCTCTTAATTATTTTAAAGTACTATTCACCCACCCTCTAGTACTTGTGCAGTAGCTTAGCAGGGCATTACATTTGGTATCGGAGCCAAGTCTATAGCTATGTCTGCCAACGACAACAAGACCGTTCGTCCACCTTCCGACTATAGCACCTTCAAGAACCGTGAAGGAGCGTCTTCGGTGATGGAAGGACATTCCTTAACGAGCCCTCCATTCTTCAACGGTACCAACTACGAGTACTAGAAATGCCGGATGGAAACTTTCCTCCGGAGTGCTTCACTATGGAGGACCACAATGAAGGAGTATGTCGAGCCAGCCGAAGAAGATTTCGAGAAATGGACTCCCGCGGAGGTCGCCGCGGAGGTAAGCAATGCCAAGGCAATGAACGCCTTGCAATGCGCATTGGAGCCCGAGGACTTCAATAAGATATGCACATGTAAGAGTGCATATCAAATTTGGAACTCACTCCTCATCTTACATGAAGGGATGAGTAGGGTAAGAGACTCTAAACTCATTGTAGTTAATAAAGATTAGGAGATGTTTCATATGCTACAGGGTGAGAAGATAAAGGAGTATTATGCTCGCTTCGTCGACATCATAAACGAGTTAGAGGCTCTCGGCAAAACCTACACCCAAAAGGAGAAATGTTCGAAGCTTATCGAAGGACTTCCTTCTAGTTGGGAAAAACGTACCTTCGCCATCGAGGAAGGTAACGATATGAACAAGTATACCGTTGTTCAACTAATGGGTACCTTGATGTCTTATGAGGTACGCAAGGATAGCAAGTTGAAGTTGCAGAAAAAGATGAAGTCTTACCTTCAACAAGACGAGCCAAAGAAGAAAGCGATTGCTTTCAAGGCCGCTCCATCTACTTCCACATCGACCGATGATGAAAACTCGGAAAACGAGTTGGACTTGGAGTCCATGGCTCTCATGGCCAAGAAGTTCAACCGGTTCTTCCGGAAAGGTAACTTCAAAAACAAGTCAAAGTTTAATTCTTCTAACGCCTCCTCTCCTTTGTGTTTTCAATGCAACAAGCCCGGACACATGAAAGCGGAGTGTCCTCAAAACAAGCACAAGGAGAAGTGAAAGGCGTCGAAGTACGACAAGTCCAAGAAGTACAAGAAAGGGAACACAAAGGGGCTTGTCGGGACATTCACCGACTCCGATTATTCATCTAGCGGAGAGTCGGATGATGAGCAAGTGGAGCAAGCACACATGTGCTTCATGGCTAGAGAGGAGCAAGATAAATACTCCTCTTCCGATGATAGCGACAACAAAGGCGATGAGGTAAATATGGATGACCTTAGAAATGCTAATTCTCAACTGTGGTCTAAGTACACTAAATTAGTAAATAGGTATACTAAAGTAAAAGATGACTTAGCTAGCATTCAAACCTCGCCTAAAACTATCATCACCAACAACGACATCGTTGTTGAAGGGTTGAAGAATGAGATTGTTAATCTCAAGACTCAACTTGAACATGTTAGCATTGAGGATCCGGAGGAACACAAGATAGCGGATTTGACTTCTCAAAACTCGACTTTGAGTATTGAGAATGAGAATCTTAAATCTCGTGTTTATGTGCTCATATCGCAAGTATCCACTTTGGATGCTTCTATGCGTTCTCTCACCGAGAAATATGAGAACACATTAGGCCGAATTAATAAATTCAATAAGGGTAAGGACCATTTGGATAAAATCCTAAGTGACTTACTTCCGGCCAATCACCACATTGGCTTGGGGTATACGATGGGAAGTTCATCCAAATCAGCCACTACTTTTGTTAGGCCAACTTTCGGTGACTCAACGAGTGGTAGCAAACACTCTATTGGTAGTTCATCTACCAATGGTGCTTCCACCTCGTCCACACCCTCTTTCGGAAAGAAACCCACTTTGGGTGGACCTCCAAAGAAGGGCCATGCCTATATGTACACCAATACTATGCCACGTAGGAACACACGTCCTACTCCACCGGCTCACACATATGATGATTTCTATGCTACACGTTCACGGCCACGTGCACACAATGTGAGACACCCTCATGCACGTGTTCCTCCACATGCACATGTACACCCACATCATCGTATGAATAATAATCCATATGCACCATTTCATCATGTTCCTTATGCCTATCCATGTCATGCATCACGTAGAAACCAACAACGCATGCATGCACCCAATAGGATGAGGGCTCCCAAAATATTCACAATTTGGAGCCCAAAGGACACAAGCATGAATGAAAAACAAGTTTACATGAATGCTTATTTTTCGGATGTTGTTCATAGTGGTAATTATATGGGGAAGTCTAAGTCCAATTGGACTTGGCTTCCAAAGGTCTAATCTTTTGGACCCAATGACCTTGGGTACCATGATATGAAATTTTCTATCTTTAGGTACTCAAGGAAAAGAAAAAGAAAAGGAGCAACAAATTTAAATTTAGATCCAAAGGAAATTGGATACTCGATAGCGGGTGTTCAAAACACATGACGGGTGACGCTCAATTGCTCTCCGGAGTGGTTCCCATTGCTAATGGAAACCGCGTCGTCTTTGGAGGCAACGAGAGCGGAACCATCATAGGTGTTGGTAAAGTGGGTAATCCTTCTAAACCCCTTATATGTGATGTTTACCTTGTTAAAGGATTAAACCACAATCTCATTTCAATAAGTCAACTTTGTGACAAAGGTTACAAAGTTAGCTTTGCGAAAGAAATGTGCCATATTTTAAGAAAAGATAATAATGAATTATTGTTTTCCGGCACACGCCATAAGGATATTTACATCCTAGATCTTCCAAGATCACATGAACAATGTCTTATTGCCAACACAAGTGAACAACACTTATGGCATCGACGTTTTGGTCATGTGAACTTTGGAACACTATTTAAGCTTTCCAAGTTAAATTCTATTAGAGGCTTCCCTAAGCTTGTCTTTCAAAATAAAAGCTTTTGTGACTCGTGTCAACGAGGCAAGCTTCCAAAATCGTCGTTTAAACCTAAGAAAAGCATTTCTTCTAAGCGGCCACTAGAGCTATTACATCTAGATTTATTTGGGCCAACTAGAGTTGCTTCATTAGGAAATGCACGATATGGACTTATCATCGTTGATGACTTTTCTAGGTTTACTTGGGTATTTTCATTATGTAATAAAAATGAAGCTTTTGAAACTTCACAATTTTTGTTAAGAAAGTACAAAATCTCTTAGGAACCACCATTGTCACTATTCGTAGTGATCATAGAGGTGAATTTGAGAATGAGTCTTTTGAGACATTTTGTGATGAAGTTGGTATTACACACACCTTTTCATTCCCTCGCGCACCTCCTCAAAATGGTGTAGTTGAGAGAAAGAATAGGACGCTAGTGGAGTGTGCTCGCACTATGCTTGATGATAGCCAACTTGGCCATCAATTTTGGGCGGAAGCGGTACACACCGCTTGCTATGTGTTTAATAGAATACTTTTGAGGCCCGGCACCAAACAAACTTGTTATGAATTGTTGTTTGGTAGGTTGCCTCAAGTTAAACATTTTCGTGTTTTTGGTTCAAAATGTTTTATTAAGAACACGTATGGTAGTTTGGAAAAATTCGATCCAAGATCCGATGAGGGGATTTTTGTTGGGTATTCCTCACGTAGCAAAGCATACATGATATACAACAAACGAACCTCAACGATCGAGGAATCGCTTAATGTTTCATTTAATGAAGGATTTGTTCCAACTAGAATTACTAATGACGATGACTCCATGGATGTCCTATGTGATTCAATTGGTAATTCTAACTCAATAACTTCTATTGATTCTATTGATACTAACCCGACTAATGAAGTTGTTGAGAATGTTCCTAATGATCAAGGAATTCCCAAACGGCTTCATACCGTTCGTGACCATCCTCATGAGCAAGTCATTGGCAATATCCATGATAGTGTCAAGACGAGATCTCAAGTCAACCACTTCACTTATTGTGCCTTTGCCTCCTCGATAGAGCCAAAGAATGTTAATGAAGCTTGCGAAGATAGTGCTTGGATCTTAGCCATGGAGGAGGAACTCATTCAATTCGAGAGGAATGAGGTTTGGGAGCTTGTTCCATTGCCATCGAAGAACCACACCGTCATAGGGACAAAGTGGATTGATCGCTCCGGATATACACCCAAAGAACGGTTGTAGTTTTACCGCAAGTGCACGGTGTAGCAGCGAGCGGGTATCGAACACAGGGAGGACGAATGACTGTGCTTGCTCCGAATCAACCTGGCTATTTGAGAACAGAGAAAATTGCCTTGGATGATCCTGTCACAATCGTCAGACAAATGTGCGAAATATCAAATCAAATAAAGAACGTCTAGGGAATGGGGAATTCCCGCTACTCACCGTATTTCATAAATGTGGTTCGTCGGTATCAAAATTGCTAGAATGAGAATTCGGATGAACTAGTTGCAACTGAATGTAGAACAAAGCTCACGCTCTCGCGCTGTTGCCGGTCTATAGCTATCCTAGGTTTGGGTCCAATCTCTTGCAAACCCTAGCCTAGGGAAGCTAGCATTAGGATCAACATCATCGTCCAATTGCGCACCGAGCCCAATCTCTTGCAAACTCGGTCCACAATCTAAATTAGGATAGTTCCTACCCGTCCAATCTCTTGCAAACGGGTATTGTCATGGAATTGCAATCGGAAATCCTGGTATCGGTCCAATCTCTTGCAAACCGATACTTCGAAAATCCGACTCCAACCTAATTCGGATTTCTAGGGCTTCCTATCAAATTGGGATCCAATCTCTTGCAAATCCCAATTGATATGAATTCCTAGCTATCCGTAGTAAATCGATCCCAATCTAATCCCTAATAGCAATTCTAGCTCAATTTCTACCAATTCATCACAAATAGGAAATAGGGCTTGTCCCACGCCCCAAGACGTGGAGACTACTCACAAATCATAGCAATAGCACAAAAATAATCAATGAAATAAGCAATAGAATTCATCACAAATATTGAGATAAACAATAAAAATAGGATTTTTAGGGAAGAGAGATGCAAACCAATGGAGTTCTTCAATTTAATCCAACAAAAATCCAAGTTTTTCCTCTTCTCCAATCACAATAATAAAGCTAAAAAGTAATCTAAAAAGCTGCAAAAAATCTAAGAGATGGCTCTCCAAACTAGGGTAAAAACAGGGCTTAAATAGCCCCAAAAATCGTCCAAAAATCGTGACCAAAATACCCCTGCACAGCCTGTTTTCCGCAGTTTTCGCTACAGGCAGCGCATCGCACTCGGCCGAGTGACAAAAGTCGCTCGGCCGAGTGAAAACCCTGCAATTTTCCAGAAAGTCGGGGCTTTCAGGGGTCTTCAGTTCGGAGGCGGCTCGGCCGAGTGAGTTGTCGTCACTCGGCCGATGACTTCACTGCACTCGGGCGGACGGGATTCTCCACTCGGCCGAGTGGGTCTTCTGCAGTTCAGGCAGCCGAAAAACAGAAACTTCGATGTTTTGGAAGGGCTTCGTCTGGGCGCCACTCGGGTGGACATGGTATCGTCACTCGGCCGAGTGGGTCTTCTGTGCTCGGCCGAGTGCACAGGTAACTCGTGTCTGAAATGGTCGGCCGAGCAGTGTCTCGCTGGTCGGCCGAGTGGCTCCTCCACTCCGCCGAGTGGGACACAAAGAATGCCCAATCTGCTTGTTTTGGCCTCCTCGTCGCTCCTACGACGTCCATTCTTCTTCCGCTCCTCTCCAACAGCAAAATACCCCTCGGGGAGGTCGTTGGTGACCGTCTAGAGTAAGCGCATCTCGGGATCACTCCAAATCGCGCCAAATCACCTGAAATGCGACAAAAACAACGAATCGTGAAAAGCATCGCAATATCGTCGATATATCGTGAAAAACATGATTTGGGCGATCCAAATGGCATGCAAACATGCGGAAAAAGGTGTAAAATAAGGAGTGATCAAAATCCCCCAAGCTTGCCTCTTACTCGTCCTCGAGGAAGATAAGTAAAAGGCGAACCCGGTGGATTCTGAAAACGAAAACGGCGAAAAACAGAAAAATAAAAAAAACGAAGAAGAATGAAAACGAAGTGAAAATAAAGAAGAGATAAAGAAAGAAAGAAAGAAACGAAGAGGTAGGATGCTAGATCATTTTCTCAGGACGTGGGTTTCACTTACTCTTATAGCATGCACCGGATGAAAAACTCATGTCAAAGGATTTTATTTTGTTATCATAGTATAATGGTGCAAATAGAAATAGAAAACCCACGAAAACGTTATAATCATGAAAAACGGAATAATTTTAAAATTAACGTCGTCTGAATCATTTAAAGCGGTATACAAATCACAGATCACACACTTTTCAATTGAACGCTTTCTATCTGGAGTATAAGAGTATCACACTATAGAGTAGAGAGAATAGAAAAGTATGGATTTCATGAAATGAACGCTAGGCTTAGATTTCTGGATTTCGTAAAACTAAAATAATCTCACCGAGTATAGAATATTACTTAGCCTAGGTTGTCGTGCAATGTCAAGTAGTCACTCTCTCTCACATCAATGGATCCCCTCCCCCAAGCTTATCTATAAGCGTGGTGGCATAAAAAACATTTACATCCCCATTTTTATATATAGCTCCAAAAGCAACGAAAAGAAAGAAGAAAGAAAGAAGGTGAGATGGGATCTTTTATTGAGGATTTTTTTTTCTCTTTTTTTTTCTTTTGTTTTTGTTTTTTTTCTTTGCAATAAGCAATATATACACAATGATCCCAACTCAGAGAGAGATAATGATGTACAAGAATGTTTTTCTCTCTTTTTTTTTTCTTTTTTTTTCTTTTAGAATAAGAGATTTGGAGCTAGAAATTAGTAGCGGGGGAAAATGCCATAAAATAGAATCGCTAAGGGGAGATTCACCAATGATTTTAAAAGTAGAGAAATGATGTTCAAGATTTGTGGAGAAAGAAATAAATATAACTCTCGGTTCACTCTATAAGACATGCACGACAACTTCAGCAGGGTAATTTAATCTACTCAGTTTCGATCACAAAAAAGCTAACTAATCCAGATATATCATAGCTAACATCATTCAATCGTCCTGAAGTGAAGTGTACAATTCATGCATATAGAAGTGATATAGGAAAAGAAAGTCAGTACTCCAGATATAAGCATTCAATGCGTGAATCTTGGTGTGTTTTCTGTGATAGCATACATATGAATATTCAGACTTAGCTAATAACAAAATTTCATCCATTTTCATGCGGAAAAAGGTGTGGGTTACTATTCTAAATGCAAAGCAAGTCATAGCATCTGATATCTGAAATAAAACCTAAGACATGACAAATATAGCATGCATATAGAATAAGCTAAATCCAACGTCATCATCATCACAGAAAAGTCATCTCTAGCATGAGATGAAAAAGAAATAAAGATAAAGGGAAAATAGAAACTATGCAGTGCGGCACACAGGAAAATAAGAAAAACGTGATGCATGGCAAAATAAAAGAAAAATGATGAAAAATAAGTGCAAAAGCGAAGAAAAAGTGGTGTGAAAAACTAAAAATAAAGGTGGCAAATCGAAAAAGAACGTGAGAACTCACTCCCCCAAGCTAAATGGCACAGTGTCCTCAATGTGCAAAGTGTGGCACACCGAGAGACAAGCGATGGGAGGGGCAAGTGAGGATGCATGCATGGAAAAATGAAAAGAAAAAGGTAAAATAAAGAAATGACAATATGATGCGGACATGATGCATGCACAGATAGGAGTGATACATACGTATAAGTGTCACCAAAAACTCTCCCTCTCTCCCAGAATAGATATAAAAAGATATGATCAAAAAGAGAATACCATAATAATAAGTGAGGGGAGGGGGGGGGGGTGGACAAAAAGTGCAACAGGACCCAGCAGAAACGGGCAGCACAACGGCAGGAATGGATCAAGGCATCAAGGGTGCCTAAGAAGGTGGTGCTGCGCCGTCTCCGTCCTGAGGCGGAGGAGGAGGAGGTGGTGGTGTAGGCTGCTGAGCTGGGGTGGTCGTGGAAGTGGAAGCAGGTCTAGTGCGTGTGGAAGTGTGTGTGAGAACCTGCTGGGTGGGTGGGGGTACGCGTGGGAGACGCTCCAAGACCTGTGTAAGGCAGTAGTGGATCTGGGGGATCAGCTCGAAGCGTCCAGCCATCGCAGAGACGGTGGAGGACAGGGTCCTAAGGTCACCTCTAAGACCACTCACCGCCAACTCAAGAGCACGTATGCTCTGCAGTACAGTGTCGGGCGGGGGTGGTGCAGAGGGACGCACCGGTCTAGGCTGTGCAGGGCGAGGCTGGCGTACGCGAGTGGAGTATGTAACGGGCTCAGCAGGGAAGGGGACAAAAGGTGCTGCGCCTGCAAATGTGGGCCTGGCCTCAGTGTGAGGCCGGGGCACCGGCTGGTGGGAAGTGGAGGCAGCGGCAGTGAAAGAAGTGTGCAAAGGTGGCAACGAGGCGACCAGAGAGGTCAGTGACACAGAAGTGTGGACAGACGCCACGACACTCTCGGAAAATACAGCGGGGGTGGAGACAGAGGTAACTACCGCCGGGGCGGAACTGTGTGGACCAAAAGGCGCAACCCCAGCGGAGATCATGCTAGCACTGGTCTCCACGACCGCGGCAAACGAGGGCTCTCCACTCTCGACAAAGGTCGGCGGGCGCTCGGGGAGTGCGGAGCAAAGAGGCTCCACGGACAGAGGGCCAGAGGTGGCAGTGGGAGTGGTGGGGACAGCCTCGGAAGTGGTGACAGTGGTGGAAGTGGGCTCAGCAAAAGTACTCTCGACACCGACAGCGGTGTCAGGAGCAGCGGAAACATCTGGTATGGGCTGAGGGGCCACTGGGTCAACAGGGTCGGCGGCAGGCTCGGCAGGGTGTGCAGCAGGGTCTGCGGGGGCAGCCTGGGCAGCGTGGGCAGCGTGGGCCTGCTCGGCCTGCTCGGCCTCGAGCACGTAGGCGGCGGGGATGAGAACATCCATCGCCGGGAGCCAGTCGACATGGGCTGGTGCAATCTGAGTCCGAGCAGGGCTCGGGAGAATCATGTAGTCGGCACCGTAAGGGCCGTGCAACCAGACCCAGTGACGCTCACCATGCGGACGAAGCATCTTCATCCAGGCCATAACGTCTATCGACAGAGAAGTGGGGCCCGGGACGCGTCGCAAGTCGTCAGGTAGGTCCTCGCCGGTCATCATGGTAAGCAGGGTGATCAGACCGCCGCAGCAGATCGGTGAGCGAGCGCCCACCGATACAATGATGCGGTCTAAAAACCAAGCCGCAATGTCGATCACGACGGCGGGGACAAGCTCGTGTCCATCCCTAGATAGAGCTCTGGGACGTGTCATCGCATAGAGCATGTAGAGCTCTGGCGTAGACATCGTGCCCGGCTCATATCTGGCCAAAAAGGTGGTCGCCATGAGGCGCTGGGCAATGCGTAGGCAGGGGTGGACAATGGCCGAGGCCTTGGCCCTACTAGGGTCAAAGGCGGCGTGGTGGCCTGTAATCCGGGCCCAGAAGGCACCGGCGTCGAAGGAAGGTGGGGGGATATGGGTGGGGCCGTAACCGCGATCGGCTCCGGGGACGGCGGGCCACGAGAAGAATGCTCTCATCATATCAAGAGTGACCTGGCACTCTCGATCCATAAACCAGAATGAGCATCCCTCATCGGTCCGGGTGATCGAACTCAAAAACTCAAGTGTCGGGCGGGTAAAAGTATCCGCCGACACCTGCAGAAAATCTCGCCAGCCCACGTTGTCGTACAACGTGAGCATCCCCTCTAGTACCCCCAGGCGTCCTAGGTCAGCGAGGTGTGCAAACCTGGAGGGTACGATCGAGCGCTGGGAGATACGCTCGAAGACGGCGCGGTGTGCGTCGTCTCGGGACGTAATCCCGAGCGGCCTGACCAGTGGAGCCGGTGGTGGTGGCTGTGGGTCGGCGGGGAGAGGCTGTGCGGGCTGTGGGTGCACTGCAGGCTGTGCGGGGTGTGCGGGGCCTGCAGGCTGTGCTGGGTGTGCGGGGTGTGTGGGGGACGGTGGAGGAGAGTCCTCCAACTCGTGGGAGGGGCCGGCATCATCCGACCGCTTCCGCTTGGCGGAAGCTCTCTTCGACCGCGGCCGTGTCCGGGGCGGCATATCGGCCCCGAGCGCGCGCTGAAAAACGTGAAAAGTGTGGCGTGTGCAAAAAGAATGGAAAGAGTATACCCAAACACGCCGCGAGTGCTAAGCAGTGGAAGCGTGCGAAGTCCGCGCCTCCACGAAGTCCAAAACAGCCCGTGGAAGCTCCCCTGAGCTCCCCTAAGCTCCAAAAAGCAACCTGCGCATGAAAAAGCGATATCAGCGAGTAATAATCAAAATGTATGGAGCAATATGGGTATAATGGATAGATATAGAAATTGATTTGGGTTAGGGGGGCGTTTAGCACATTGATCCTCAAGAAATACACGAAAAGAGGAGAAAACGGCGAAAACAGGGGTACCGGAGGTGATCGGCCGGTCGGCCGCCGGCGGCGACTCGGGCGAGGCGTCGGCAGGTGCTCGGCCGGCGGTGGCGGGCCGAGCGGCGGCGGGGCGGCGCTGGTCGGGCGAACGAGGGGTCGGGCGAAGCGATCAGGCGAGGGAAGCTGAAGGGCGCGGGCGGTTTGGGGTTTTGCGATTTCGAAAACTGTGCCCCCCCTCGCCCCTTATATATAAAAAAGTTACGACTCGGCCGAGTGACGTAGTCACTCGGCCGAGCGAGGCCAATGAAAATTTCCTCCCCGCTATCGCTTCGGCCGAGCGGCTTTGCCAGCCTCGGCCGAGTGGAGTAAGTCCATTCGGCCGAGTGACTCAAGCTACTCGGCATGACTCGCCCTAGGAGGGTATCCGTTTCACTCGGCCGAGTGAACATATATACTCCGCCGAGTAGCAGTTATATCGAAATCAAGAAAATAAACAGAGAGTTGGGTACAGCAGACTTCCCTCGTTCGTGAGTGGCTCGGCCGGACGAACTTGTGTACTCGGCCGAGTGACTAGTATACTCGGCCGAGTGAGCCTTGTGTTCTGCTGTTTGTCTTTGTTTTGGCTCTAAACTCCTTCTTTCTTCCTCCAATCGATTTCATCTTCCTCCTGAGCGTCGAGCGCCTTCTTGGGGCGCTCCTCGTCGACTCGTTCATCCTCCTCATGATGGATCTACCTATCTCCTCTACTGTCAAGAAAAATAGGAACCGTTATCACAAAATTTTTGGGCGAACGACTCAAAACACCAAAAATTTCTAAAACGAAAATAAAGAAAAAGTAAAAATAAAGCAAAAACCGTCGGGTTGCCTCCCGACAAGCGCTCGTTTAAGGTCGTGAGCTCGACCCCCTATAATTTTCAATCAATGCGGGATGTTTGGTGCATATGAGATGCACCCATCAAACTTTCCGGGGAGCGCGCTTGGATTTGGATGTGGCGGCGGCGCGTTCTCCCTCGGTGGTCTCCTATCTCGAATAGTGTTGGGGGGAGGCTCCCCCAAGCTAGCATTTGCTCCGGTCAACGGCTTTGCCGGTGGTGCCGATTTCCGTGCCGGCGGAGCTTTCTTTGGAGACTTTAGTTTCGAGAGCTTGCAGAGCTCTCGAATCCTTGCGACATCAGCGTCGCCTTCATCTTCTTCAGCGGAGAAGTCGGGGGAATCATCTTTATTCTCTTCATGGCCTAAATCCGGGCCTTCTTCAAATTCTTCATCAAAAAGAGCGCCAATTGAGTGAGGAATCGCCTCCTCTATCACCTCATCAAGGAGGTCCATGTAGTCAAGTTCCTCGTGATAAGGCATATGCTTCATAGCCTTAGGAATGTGGAGCTCCACCTCGATGTTTCCGACGTTTAAGGTTAAGGTACCTTCGTGCACGTCGACGATGACTCTGGCAGTGGCGAGGAACGGGCGTCCAAGTATCAATGAGGTGTCTCCCTCCTCCTTAACGTCCATGATCACAAAGTCACATGGCAAGCATATTCCACCCGGGACTTGAAGTGGTATGTCTTCGGCGATCCCCACCGGCCTTGTTATCCATCCATCGGCTAATTGAATGCGCATGTCGGTGGGTTTCAACTTTGTTCCGGTGTTTAGCTTTAAGAACATGGAGAGGGGCATGAGGCTCACACTAGCCCCAAGATCAACCAACGCCTTTTGAAGAGGAACGCCGCCCAAGGTGCAAGGAATCCGAAAACTCCCCGGATCTTTGAATTTTGCCGGCTCCTTCTCTCTCTTGGTGAACCAAGAGCCCTCCTCGGCTAGCATGATCTTCTCCTTCCTTTTCCTCCCCGAAATCAAGTCCTTCAAAAATTTAGCGTACGTGGGGATCTCGACGATGGCGTCAAGGAAAGGGATGTTAAGGCTAACTCCTCTTAGGTACTCGAGAAATTTCGCTAGCCTTTTCTCCATTTTCGCTCTAGCGAGCCTTTGGGGGAACATGACCGGTGGCATGAAGCGCCTTTCCTCAATTAATTGCTCCACCCTAGATTTCTCCTTGTCTTGTGGCTCCTTCTCCTTTTCAACTTCAACTATCGGCTCAATCGGCTCCAAGCTTTCCTCCACGGCCTCCTCGGTAGGAATCATAGCGGGGGTGGTGTCCTTCCCGCCTCTAGTAGTAACGGCGACTACGGCGTTGATGTGGCCGGTGTTGCCCCGTGGGTTTTGCTCCGGTTGCGCCGGTAATCGTTGAGTGTTCCGATTGAGCAACGCTAATTGCTCCGATATTTGAGCCACTACGGTATTAAGAGAGTCTTGCCCCGCCTTCAAAGTAGCATTCACCTTATTTTGCTCGACCATGAACGCCTCCACTCTAGTTTCGAAATCGGACCGTTGTGGAGCTTGCGGAGGGTTTTGATTTTGATTCCTCCACCCTTGGTTGTAACCGGGCGGCCTATAAGGTGGAACTTGTTGCTTCGGTTGAAAGTTTTGTTGAGTAGGCCCCCTCGGTGGATCGTTTTGTTGTTGGGGTGGTGGTGGTCGAGCTTGTTGAGGTAGTGGTTGTGGCGGGTTCAAAGCTCCTTCATTGTTGGCATAGGAGAATCCGGGATGATTTCTTGCGGCCAGATTGGACCAATACCCTTGGTTCCCCGTAACATATTGTACTTGCTCCAAGGATCCTTCTCCTTGCTCTCCTCCCGAGTACATGGCTTGAGATTGGTCTTGCCAATCACACATTTGGTTGGTTGGAGCGGAGGTGGAAGGGCTTCCTTGGGGCTCCGTGATGAACTTCTCCAATCTCTCCACCACCTTGTGGAGAGAATCAAATTTGCTCGTGAGCTCCGCTACGGCCTTCGCCTCGTAGATGCTAGTTGGCTTTAAGGAGGACGTGGAGTGTCCTCGCTCATCGCCCCATTGTTGGTTATTTGAGGCCATCTCCTCAATTAGGGCCGTAGCTTCTTCGGGAGTCTTTGACAAGATTGCACCATTCGCCGCGGCATCAATAATTTGTTTGGTCCCCGGTTGGAGACCGTTGTAGAAGCTATGAACTAGCTCCCAATCTTCTATACTGTGGTGCGGGCATTGATGCTGCAAATCCTTAAAACGCTCCCAAGCTTCATAGAGCGTCTCCTGTGGTCCTTGCTTGAAGGACATGAGAGCGCTCCGGATCTTCACCGTCTTGGATGGCGGATAGAATTTGTCAATAAATGCACCCGCCAACTCGTCCCAAGTGGTGAAGACTCCATCTGACTACGTCCTCAACCAATAGAGTGCCTTGTCCTTAAGCGTGAAGGGGAAGAGACGCAGTCTGATAGCATCGACGGAGACCCCCGGCATCTGGAATGTGGCGCACTTTGACAAGAATAATTGGATGTGGTAGTGGGGGTTCTCATGGGCGTTCCCATGAAATGGGTCTTGTTGCATCAAAACCACCAATCCAGTCTTTAGCTCGAAGTTCTTGTCAGCCGCCAACTGCGGCACGGCAATGGACGAGGTAGTAGAAGAGGTCTTAGGCCGAAGCCTATCGCGAATAGAAATTATCCTCGCCATCCTTGCCGCCAATTCTTCAGGAGTTTCCGGGTTGGTCATATACCTCCCTTCCGGATCTTGTCTTCTTTCCGCTATAAGTCTCCGCCCGGTACGTTCGATCTCGGGATCAAATAATAAAGCTTCAGGGTCCGCCGTAGATCTCGTGTACATGCACAGGGGAAACAGAGTTTCAAAGAAATGGTTAGCACCGTGGAAGGGTTAGGTAAGAAGTAAGAAATAAAAATAATGATAATAGTAATAAAAAAAAGAATAGCTAGGGTGAGAAAGAATCAAACGCAATCGCCTCCCCGGCAACGGCGCCAAAAACTTGATCGCTCCGGATATACACCCAAAGAACGGTTGTAGTTTTACCGCAAGTGCACGGTGTAGCAGCGAGCGGGTATCGAACACAGGGAGGACGAATGACTGTGCTTGCTCCGAATCAACCTGGCTATTTGAGAACAGAGAAAATTGCCTTGGGCGATCCTGTCACAATCGTCAGACAAATGTGCGAAATATCAAATCAAATAAAGAACGTCTAGGGAATGGGGAATTCCCGCTACTCACCGTATTTCATAAATGTGGTTCGTCGGTATCGAAATTGCTAGAATGAGAATTCAGATGAACTAGTTGCAACTGAATGTAGAACAAAGCTCACGCTCTCGCGCTGTTGCCGGTCTATAGCTATCCTAGGTTTGGGTCCAATCTCTTGCAAACCCTAGCCTAGGGAAGCTAGCATTAGGATCAACATCATCGTCCAATTGCGCACCGAGCCCAATCTCTTGCAAACTCGGTCCACAATCTAAATTAGGATAGTTCCTACCCGTCTAATATCTTGCAAACGGGTATTGGCATGGAATTGCAATCGAAAATCCTGGTATCGGTCCAATCTCTTGCAAACCGATACTTCGAAAATCCGACTCCAACTCAATTCGGATTTCTAGGGCTTCCTATCAAATTGGGATCCAATCTCTTGCAAATCCCAATTGATATGAATTCCTAGCTATCCGTAGTAAATCGATCCCAATCTAATCCCTAATAGCAATTCTAGCTCAATTTCTACCAATTCTCACAAATAGGAAATAGGGCTTGTAGGGTTCATCCCCACGCCCCAAGACGTGGAGACTACTCACAAATCATAGCAATAGCACAAAAATAATCAATGAAATAAGCAATAGAATTCATCACAAATATTGAGATAAACAATAAAAATAGGATTTTTAGGGAAGAGAGATGCAAACCAATGGAGTTCTTCAATTTAATCCAACAAAAATCCAAGTTTTTCCTCTTCTCCAATCACAATAATAAAGCTAAAAAGTAATCTAAAAAGCTGCAAAAAATCTAAGAGATGGCTCTCTAAACTAGGGTAAAAACAGGGCTTAAATAGCCCCAAAAATCGTCCAAAAATCGTGACCAAAATACCCCTGCACAGCATGTTTTCCGCAGTTTTCGCTACAGGCAGCGCATCGCACTCGGCCGAGTGACAAAAGTCGCTCGGCCGAGTGAAAACCCTGCAATTTTCCAGAAAGTCGGGGCTTTCAGGGGTCTTCAGTTCAGTTCCAGAAAACCCCTGCCCAATCTGCTTGTTTTGGCCTCCTCGTCGCTCCTGCGACATCCATTCTTCTTCCGCTCCTCTCCAACAGCAAAATACCCCTCGGGGAGGTCGTTGGTGACCGTCTAGAGTAAGCGCATCTCGGGATCACTCCAAATCGCGCCAAATCACCTGAAATGCGACAAAAACAACGAATCGTGAAAAGCATCGCAATATCGTCGATATATCGTGAAAAACATGATTTGGGCGATCCAAATGGCATGCAAACTTGCGGAAAAAATGTGTAAAATAAGGAGTGATCATGGATCTTCAAGAACAAGACCGACGAAAACTAAGTCGTCATCCGAAACAAAGCTCGGTTAGTAGCTCAAGGCTATCGGTAAGAGGAAGGCATCGATTTCGAAGAATCCTTTGCTCCGGTAGCTAGATTAGAATCAATTAGATTACTATTATATTTTGCATGCCATAAGGATTTTAAATTATTTCAAATGGATGTAAAAAGTGCATTTTTAAACGGAGATGTTGTTGAGGAAGTTTATGTTTCTCAACCTCCGGGTTTTATAAATGAAAAATTTCCAAATCATGTTTTTAAACTTAAGAAAGCTCTTTACGGTTTGAGACAAGCTCCTCGAGCTTGGTATGACCGTCTAAAGAATTTTCTTTTGGATTTAGGTTTTAAAATGGGAGAAGTTGATTCCACATTATTTGTTAAGTATTCGAATAATGATATAATTTTAGTTCAAATTTATGTTGATGATATCATATTCGGTGCTACAAACTTTGCTCTTTGCGAAGAGTTTTCTAATGTGATGAAGGATCAATTTGAGATGAGCCACATGGGTGAGCTCAAATATTTCTTAGGTCTCCAAATTCGCCAAATGAACGATGCAATCTTCATCCATCAAACGAAGTATACGGTGGAGTTGCTAAAGCGATTTGGAATGGAGAATGCCTCCGGGAAAAAGACTCCGATGAGCAGACTACACATCTTGATAAAGATGCTGGTGGAAAAGATGTAGACATTCGTCTATATCGAGGTATGATAGGTAGTTTACTTTATCTTACCGCAAGTAGGCCCGATATTATGTTTGTCGTATGTGTATGTGCTCGTTATCAGTCTCAACCTAAGGAGTCACACTTAGTAGCGGTGAAGCGTATTTTCCTTTATTTAAGTTATACACTTGATTTTGGATTACTTTATCCAAAATCTAGCACGTATGAGTTAATCTCATATAGTGACGCAGATTATGCGGGATGCAAATCCGACAGGAAAAGTACTAATGGCACTTGCCATTTTATAGGAAATTCTCTTGTCTCTTGGTTTTCCAAGAAGCAGAATTCTGTATCACTTTCAACCACCGAGACGGAATATATTGCCGCCGGTGCCGAGTGTGCTCAAGTTCTTTGGATGAGACACACACTTAAAGACTTTGGTATAAACTGTGATACTTGCCCTATCATGGTTGACAACCAAAGTGCAATATGTCTTTCCAAGAACCCGGTACACCATTCCCGTTCGAAACACATAGATGTCCGACACCATTTCTTAGATGATCATGTTGCTAAAAAGGACATCATATTAGTGTACGTTGAAACCCAGAAGCAAATCACCGATATTTTCATGAAACCCCTAAAGGAAGACTCCTTTGTGCGGTTGCGTCGAGAATTGGGGATTATGGGTGAATCCGAGATTTAGGATTCATATGTTTTCAATAATCTTGCATGCTATTCAATTCTTTATATTTGCTCATGCTAGATTAATTGAAATTTTCTGGATTTTTGTTGAATTTTGGGAATTTTCGCTCGATTTGTGCGTAATCGTCAAATTTCAGATTTTCGATGTTTAATGGGGTAGTATAATGATTAATGAGAGTATTTTGATGTTTCGTCGAAGTGTGATTAGGAGAGAAATCAAATTTCAATTTTTTTTCAATTTTTGGACTCTCTTAGTCGGTCCAAGTTCATTGGCCGACCGACTAGATTCAGTTCTAGTCGGTCAGTGAATGAGATTTGACCGACTAAATCTTGTCAGGAAATTTTCCTTTAGTTATTGTTTACAACTAGTCGGTTCAAGCTCATTGACCGACCGACTAGATCGTGATCTAGTCGGTCAGTGCTTGAACTGTGACCGACTAATTGTGCCAGGGACTGATTTGTCTTTTGAGCTCCCGACCGACTTAAACTCGTTTCAATTGACTATCTTTCATTCCAGTCGATCGAAAATATCTCTCCAGCCCAAATTCCCCCGTGCCGTTTGGTCTCCCTCCTCCCTCTCCGTCGTGTCCGGCCTGTTTCCGGCCATCCCCGCCGTCGCCGACCGTCCACCTCTCCTCCTAGGTGATCCTCTCTCCTCTCCTAGCTTCCTAGGGTTAGGGTTAGCTCTCTAGGGTTAGATTCTCACGGCTAGGGTTTCATTTCAGTTTGCTAGGGTTTTGATTTAGGGTTTCTTCGTTTCAAGTTTGATTGCGACGTGTCGTGCCGCGCTTATGGCTCGTACACGTATTCCGATCACTCCCTCTGGCCCTTCGCCTATGACTGTCGATTCGCCACCCTCAGACCCCCCGTAATCTACGCGAACCCCTCCTAAACGCCGTTCGAAGACCACCCAACCCTCTTCGTCTTTTCCTCCTCTTAAGCGTAAGAGGACAGCGACTTCGAAACCCCGTGCCCAATCTCAGCCCAAGCCTAAGCCAGTGACTTTTCGTGCTCCCACTCCACTCGGTGCTTCGGATTCCGACACCGAGTACATTCCCAAGACTCGTAGGGAACCCTCTCCTCCTCCTAGGCAGCCTGAGTCTAGCTCACGACCCCGTACCCGTCAGCCTAAGGGAAAGGCTCCGATGCCGGTTGGCGGTGTCGATATTTCGTTGTGTCGCGACGACCCTATGTGTCTCGCGGCTTACAATCGTATCGAACACTGCCCGCTGCTTCTGGAGCATTTCGTTCAGTTTAGTGACTTCCTTGGCCTCGCAGATCTTCTTTCGTCGTCCGGTCTTCTCGATTACCTTTGATATGACCCGAAGGCGAACCCACACCCTTACCCTCGCCTCGTGAAGCTCTTCTATGCCAATAGGATTCGTGGTCAGTACGACGAGTCCCACTCGATTGAGACGACTGTTTTGGGGACTCCGATAGTCCTCACGGCAGAAATCTTAGGAGAGGTTTTGGGTATCTCCTCGTCTGGCCTTCTACCGTCTGACATTTCTGCTGATGACATATCCTCTCTTGATCAGGTCGTTCTCTCTCAGATTTTCCATGAGATTCCCCCCTCCATGATTGGCGTTCCCTCCAAGTCCTTCAAGCCTATTGCCTGGGTCCTGAATTTGATTCTGAAATCGTGCTTGCTTCCCAAGTACGGCTCCTCCTCTTTGCCGTCCCAGCCATTCTTGAAGCTTATTTATGCCATCTTCATGGGGAGCTCGATTAACTGGGCTCGCATTATACTCGATAAGATGGATTCTTTCGAGTGTATTCGCAAGTCCACGAAGTCGGCGCATATCCCCTTCTCGTGCTTGTTGACTCTGGTATTTCGCCACTTCCGTGTCACACTTCCTCCTGACGATGAGCGTCCATTTGGTCCTCCCCTAAACGCGACAGCCGTCAAGAAGTCTATTGCGGTGCTCCGTCACGTACAGAGGATGACACCTTCAGCGTCAGCCTCTGCTTCTGCCTCTGCTGCTCCCTCTTCTACTCTTGCCGAGCTCGTTCGTGCTGTGCGACGATTGGAGTCTCGTCAGGCTTGTTCTGAGGAGATTCTCTGCCGTATAGCTCGTCACCTTGATATTGAGATCCCTCCGTCTTTTTCTGACGAGGATGAGTTGGATGAGGAGGATATTGAGGAGCTTGCTCGTGCTTCTACTCGTGCCCCCGAGGGCACTTCTGGTGATGATGATGCTGCTTCGTCTGCTGGTGCCCCGAGAGCACACTTGTTGCCACCGCTCCTGTGGTGGATGCTCCGACTGGTGCTCCCGAGGACACTACTGTTGCTGCTCCAGAGGTTACCACTTCCGTCGCTCCTGTGGACACTACTGATGACCCGGTGACCACCTCCACTCCTGCAGAGCCTGCTGCTGCTGCAGATCCTGCCACTTTCTCTTGAGCTTCCTTGAGGACTCTCCGATGCTCCTTGGATGGTTTGTCTAGTGTGAGAGAGTTTGGGTAGGATAGAGTGGGGTTCTGGATGATTTTGACATTTTGATGTATTTTGTTGTATCTTCATATATTTTGGTGTACTCTGATGATGATATATGTGTGATATGCTGTTGTATCTTTTGTGCTTCGATCGTTGGATCGCATTTTGTATGTTGACGGATGTATCTTTTGATGTACTCATGCTTTATATTTATATATACATCGATGTTGACATTTCATTATCTTGTGCACATTTAATTTTTTTATATGTCCCTGATGTTTGATTTCGTCGCTCAACGATATTAACTTGGTTAAATAGAATTCATTTTATGAAAACATAGAATTGTTTTCCATGCACTAAATTAACCAAGAATGTTGATATTGGAGAGTATATTTCATAACTCAATTCGTAAAATTAATTTGAGTTTTGATGATTTTATTTATCGTTTTTCGCCTTTGGTCTCATTGACACGCCTTGATTTAATTCGTATTTCCCTTTGGTGTCATTTAGACCGTGGTCGTATTCTACGACTCCCATGCTTTTATCTGAAGCCATTGTTGTTGTCGTTGATCTCCTCCCGCTCTTTTTGCTAATGCCAAAGGGGGAGAGATATAATAATGACATGTGCTAAATGATAATTTAAGCATTTTTCCCAGAATCTAATTTGATATGTTAGATTCAGGTGGAGTTAAGATATAAAAATTGGATTTCAAATCTGATATTTCAATAATGGATTCTCATTTTTATACTTTACTCGTCTGCTTGATGCGTATTATTATTATTCATTTTCGAATTAACGTGTCATCAATGCAGGGGGAGTAAGTAAATTACATTTGAATCATTATTTTTGATTATTATTTATGTTGGTTTATCATCACCAAAAAGGGGGAGAATGTTGGATATTGGACTCCCCGGATTTGGTTTTGGATGATGAACAAACATAAATATATTGTGAACTAACAATTTGTGAGCGCAGTTATGGAGATCGTCGCCAAATTCACTTGAACATCCAAAGCGACGTCTCGAGACTTCTCATAGCATGTGATCGTATGCCTAAAGCTTCGTTGAAGCTTTTGGACCATTTTAGAAGTCATGAAGATTCGATAGAAGCTTTTGAAGACGGTATCGTCAAGTTTTATTTATAGTCTGTTAAGCTTCTTTCGTAGAATGTTAAGCCTTGAGTAGGTGTTACGTTTTAATCTTCATAACACTCCTATCTTAGACATAAGATCTTAGTAGAAGTCCATACTAACTTTCCCGAAGCATCGCGCTTCGTTTCGCGACTTCTTGTGCATGTTAGTTGGTTCAAGAAGAAGAACCAACCGACTAGATGGTGATCTAGTCGGTCGGCAATCCTTCTTGGACCGAGTAGTTTACTTTCTCAATTCATAGCTCTTTACTGTTTACAGTTAGTCGGTCTACGTTGACTCAACGACCGACTAGTTTGTGAACTAGTCGGTCAGTGATGCTTCTTAGACCGACTAGTTGAGCTTTCCATGTACATGCCAATTTGAGCCTGAGCTACTGTTTATAATTAGTCAGTCTGTGTTCATTTATCGACCGACTAGTTGATGAACTAGTCGGTCAACTTTCCTTCTTGGACCGACTAGTTTAGTTTTACTGTACATGCAAATTTTCACCTGACTTACTGTTTATTGTTAGTCGGTCTATGCATATTTGGCGACCGACTAGTTGGTGAACTAGTCGGTCAACATTTATTCTTGGACCGACTAAATCAATTTGTGCTCAGACTTCAGTTTTATCTCTTAGTCGGTCTCAGTTGAGTAACCGACCAACTAGTTGTGAAACTAGTCGGTCAGCTACTCTTCTTGGACCGACTAGTTTCTTTTGTCTGAACTTCGACCTATTCCATGTTCACTCATTAGTCGGTCTACGTTGATTGACCGACCGACTAGTTGATGAACTAGTCGGTCGGTGGTTGTTCTTTGACCGACTAGTTGCGATCAGAATAGAGCCGTTGGAGCTTTAATTGAAACGTTTTTCTCTCTCTCTTTCCTCTAACCTATATATACTTGTTGAGCTGCATTCATTGCACTCAAGGCTGATTATTGGAGAAGTTTAGAGATCAAAGAGAAAGCTATCATCTCATTTAAAGCTCATTCATTTCCCTCTCAAGAATCTCTTCCTCATTCATTTCAAAAGAGTGATTCATTGATTGAGAGCCTTCCAAGCCAAGTGCTTGATCCTAAGTTACCAACAACCCCATAGCTCTCCATCGCTGATCTACATCTTGGAGCTAGGGTTTGGTGCCTTCTTCTTCCTCAAAATCATCCTTGCCCTAATTCGTAAGTATACTCAAGGCATAGGTATTTTGTGGTAAGCTATTCTATTTCATTTACTTTCATTTTGTAAGTGTTTAACTCTCGGTTATGAGAGTTGTGTTTGTGATCCCGGGTTGTGGAAGTCACAAATTACTTTGTGTATGATTTGACTTGGTGAAGTTTCTTCACAAGTATTTCATAGTGGAAATCTTGAGTTAGGGTTTCTAACTCAAGTATCCGGAGGGGATCCGGGTGGTTGGGACGTAGGATCATCGGGAACAAGTCGGGGAGACTTGGGTGGATCCGAACCCAGTAATATCGTCTGTTTGCGATTGTTTATTTGTTTTCGATTATTTCATATTCCACATTTCCGCATTAATTGGTAGAGTTTGCACGGTAATTAGGAATTAGCCTCTTAATTATTTTAAAGTACTATTCACCCCCCTCTAGTACTTGTGCAGTAGCTTAGCAGGGCATTACACTTTCCCCTTCCTCTAAATTCATCCCAAGCTCTAGATCTGAGCGGCTCCCAAAAATATTGGAGCACTCATGGATTTAAGCTTAAAATAAATATTTTTTCTTCTCCCTAAATTTCTGCCTTACTCCTCAATGGCTCTAGCAAAGCCACAAAGGGGTTCGGATCCGATCTGAAATTTTAACAAAGGTTCACACTCGGGTGAAACTTTCTTCAGCACATGGTTGGCTCGGCGACAAGAGGATTGCTCGCCTCAGGACGCGGAGCAGTTCGAGGAGTGGGTCGGCACAGGACCGGGAGCCGCTCGGAAGACAGTGTGGTACACCTTGCCAGTACCAAGGCAATGTTACGGGTATGTGAATTTAATTAGCTTTTCTTTAATTTAATCGAAGTAGTTTAGATCCTCCTTGGGGTGGTCAGATCCACCCCAAGTCGGTAAAGATCCTGGCTAAGGGTCTTGAACCTTAGGGCTTCGTTAAAATAGTTTAACGAATCAAATTTTTCCGCTGCATTCTTTTCTCTCTATAGTCCGTCTGACTTAGAACGGGTATAGATTTGTGCCTTGAGGGTCCATAAAACCCTACACCATACTCCTCGCAACCGAACGACTCTCTTCGTCGTCCGTCGTAAGCCGATGGGCTAGCTCCTTGCAATTGAATGACTCTGCCTAGTCATTGGCCATAAGACGAAGGGGCCATACCCCTTGCAACCGAACAACTCTCTTCGTCGTCAGTCGTAAACCGATGCGATGGGCTAGCATCCTCGCAACTGGATGCCTCTACCTAGTCGTCGGTTGTAAGACGAATGGACCGTACCCCTCGTAACTGAACGACTCTCTTCGTCGTCAGTCGTAAGCCGATAGGCAAGCACCCTCGCAACTGAACGACCATACTTAGTCGTCAGAAGTAAGACGAAGGGGCCATACCCCTCGCAACCAAATGACTCTCATCGTCATCAGTCGTAAGCTGATGGGACCAACCCCTCGCCACTGAACGACGCAACTTCCGTCGTCCGCTGTAAGTCGAATGGACAATGTCCCTCGCAACCGAACGACGTCCTTCATTAAACCGTAAGTCGAGGGCCCCAACCTCCTCACCACCAAATGACATTTCTTCACCCCTCTGATCGACCAAAGTTTATTCTTTCTCTCAATTGAACACATCACCCGACCTCAACCTTCACAATAGGTTGAACTCTGGTGATGGGGGCCATTGTTGAATACATGGGCCCAGCCCATTAAGAAAGTAGATAAATTCTACCGGCTGGACGTAGACGGTCCATGGCCCATAACGTTTGGGTTGAAGGAGTCAACCCAACCTCACTCATGGCCCCATACTCTTGGGTTTGAGAAAGCCAAATTTCCTCATTAAATGGCCCATTTTCATAACTTTAATTAGAGAAATGAATGGCCAGAATAAATGGGGGAGAGTTACTCCTTTTGGGGACTAATTCAAAGCCCACTAATGGGGCAATTAGTTGTCACTTGATGTGGGAGGTAGTTACAAGGCAAAAGGAGAGAGAATAAATATCTCTAGAAAGACGGAGAATGGGAGGCCAGATTTCCTACAGGAGATCTCCAAGAATGGCTAAGTACCACACTAAATATACTCTCATCCATCACTCTAATCTCTTCTTCTTCTTATTGCTCTTTAGTTTTTCATATAATGGAGACTAATTTAAGCGTCGGAGAGGGATCGGTCGGGCCCCAATCCCGATCCTCTAACGGTTTTCTCATGTTGCAGGATAATAGAGATATCGCGAAGCTAGGGAAATATCCATCCGTGGAGTCCGATCCTAGCACCCTCTACCCGGAGACACTCGTTTACGGGTCCTATCTCTCCGCCGACGAAGGATCGATCCAACGAAAGCATTCTCATCGGCCCAACAACTGTATCGGTCATTTTTTGCCTTAATAGGATTAATACGAAATAATATGTTAAAAATGATAAAAAATAGAACCATCATTATATTAAGTGATTTGTCCTGATAATTTAAAACCCCACGAAGGAAATTTTTAGATTTAACCCCATCCCAACAAAATTAAAGAGGCCTAAGATAGTTTTCGTCTAGAATTAAAATTTTTTTAAAAATGTTTGAACTTTGGAATCATGGATTGAAATCTAAGAAAAATGTTTTCCTCCATACTCATCTCCACCTCTCTATATTCTTTTATTTTTGTATTAAATTGAAACATGCATCTTGATACCTGTTACGCCTATTTGGCCGAAGCCCGAAAGACACGAGCCCAGAAACCTGACTGCTGGTTAGAAGCCCATCTGCACGATCAGGCCCGCCCGACAAGGCCCTATAGAGGACCCCCGAATATCGATCCGACCCGGCCCCGATAATGCGCAAGTCACTCGCCCACTCCTGCGATAACCGTTCCCCCAGAACCGTTACCACTTAACGGCCGTTATGGGGAGGTGCTAGGATGATGCAGGAAGCGGCGAAGGGGGGGGCGGATTGAGGGGGCACGATTGGGGGTGGACGAGGGACGTGAGTCATGGGCAGTCACGACGGGAGGTCTATAAAAGGGCTAGAAGGACGACTGGACGGGGGACGACATCTCAGGTAGCTAAAACCTAAGGTACTCCATCAACGACCTAGTTCCCCAATTTCATCTCCTTCCTCCCCCGCTCACGCCGGTAGACGTCGTTCCGATCTCCTCTCGAGTCGAACCGTCTCCGCCGAGCCACCTCTTTCAGATCACCGTCTGACTTAGGCATCGGAGGGGATTTGGCCGGAACCAAGGTCCGGCCCCCCTGACGAGTGTTCTCGTCTACGCAGGAGGACATCAGATCCACGGGCCGAGGCTTCCCCTCCGCCCCTCGCCGGCCACGCATCAGCCAAGACAACCGAGGCTACTCCTCGTCGTCCGACCGACCGAGGCCGAGCACGTCCGTCCGAGCCGAGGCTTCCCCTCCGTTCGCGAGGCGCCGAGGCAATCCCTCGTCATCCAGACGTCCGAGGCCGAGCGTCTCACACCGGGCCGAGGCTTCCCCTCGCCCCCCTTGTGGCCGAGGATCCAGACCCGGCCCAGCCGAAGTGCTCCACGTCATCCACAACTCAGATTTGCGCCGCGTCTGCACGGACTCGGCGCACCCGAGGGACCCAAGTCGGCCCCTTGACCACGTTGACCGGGTAGTCCACGGTCAACGCTTTTGTAGTGAGAAAACACTCTGAAACATCTGGCGCCGTCTGTGGGAACGAACTGTCCCACGAAGAAACAAACCACACCTGCAATGACACGGCTTCACCCATCTCGTCGAAAGGAGAGCAAAGCTCAGACGCGAAGCGACAGGGCCCGCCATCGTTGGCAAGAGTGGGCCCGGGCCCAGCACGAGGAGGATCATGAGAAGAGGACCGGTAAACCCTCACCGGCCCTACCGGTCGGGAGGCCGAGCACGTCTATAACGGTGCGCAGGTCAGACGTAGCTTTGGTGGTGTCGGTGATCATCGACACAACTATGGTACGGCGACTGCTCGTCGACACCGGCAGCTCCTGCGACGTCCTCTTCATGTCAACCCTGGAGAAGATGGGGCGGTGGAAGGAAGACTTGCAACCTCGCTCGGGTCCCGTGGTAGGATTCACGGGTCATTCCACCCCCATCATCGGCACGATCCATCTCCCGGTAACACTCGGAGGCCCACCAGACTCGGTGACCCTGGCGGTAGAATTCATCGTATTGGGGATCGGGTCGGAGTACAACGGAATCATCGGCCGACCCCTTCTCAACGCCATCGGCGCAGTTGTCTCGACCCTCCATCAGACTATCAAGTTCCGAACGCCCAGGGGGATGGGACAGGTCGAAGGCGACGCGGGGAGACCAAATACCTGCTATCAACTGGAGGAGGAAGGGCCCGGAGATCGTCTAGTCGACCGGATGGCCACGCTCGACTTAAGGGGCGGGCCGAGACCCACCCCTGCGGAGGAACAAGAGCAGATCCCGGTCACGGACGTCGAGGGCAGGTTCGTCTTAATCGGGAGAGGGCTAAGCCACGACCTGATGAGCCAACTGGTCGAGTGCCTGGAGGCGAACCTAGACGTCTTTGCTTGGTCACCAGAGGACATGCCCGGTGTAGATCCCCAGGTGATCGTCCACCAGATCAATGCCGACCCCAACTTCAAGCCGGTCAGCAGAAGAAGCGGAACCTGGGTGGCGAGAAGATGAAGGCGGCCTCCGAGGAAGTAGAGCGTCTCCTCGACGACGGCTTCATACGAGAGGTCTGGTACCCGGAATGGCTATCGAACGTGGTGATGGTCAGGAAACCCAACGGGAAGTGGCGAATGTGCGTGGACTTCAGTGACCTCAACAAAGCCTGTCCCAAGGACAGCTACCCCCTGCCGCGCATTGACCACCTGGTGGACAACGCCTCGGGGTACGAGATGCTTAGCTTCATGGACGCCTACTCAGGGTACAATCAAGTCCAGATGGATCCCCGGGACGAAGAGATGACAGCCTTCATGACAGACCGAGGAACATACTGCTACAAGAAGATGCCCTTTGGCTTGAAGAATGCAGGGGCCACCTACCAGAGAATGGTCAACAAGGTTTTTTACTCCCAGATCGGGAGGAACCTGGAGGTCTACGTCGACGACATGCTTGTCAAGTCGAGAAGGCCGGAAGATCATATCGCCGACCTTCGTGAAACCTTCGAGCGGTTGCGGCGACACAACATTCGACTCAACCCCACGAAGTGCACGTTCGGGGTAAGATCTGGCAAATTCTTGGGATTTATGATAACTAACCGTGGCATTGAAGCTAATCCTGACAAGATCGAGGCACTGATCAACATGCGGGAGCCGACGATGATCAAAGAACTGCAGAGGCTGAATGGGCGCATCGCAGCCTTGGGGCGATTCCTCTCCAAATCGGCGGAAAGATCACTCCCCTTCTTCAAAGTTCTGAGGAAGGCGATCGCGGAACCATCAGACAATAGGAAGGCGATACTATGGGACGAAGACTGCTCCAGGGCGTTCGCGGATCTCAAGGAGTACCTCCGTAGCCTGCCTCTCCTGTCCAAGCCACGAGAAGGGGAGTCGCTAAGCCTTTACTTGGCGTGCGCGGAGGAAGCAGTGAGCTCGGTGCTGATCAGGGAAGACGGAGGGGTGCAGTGGCCGGTGTACTACACGAGCCGGATCTTGAAGGGGGCGGAGACGCGGTACTCGCCCATGGAGAAACTGGCGTACGCCCTCGTTCTCTCAGCGCGAAGGCTCAGGCCCTATTTCCAAGCCCACACCATACTGGTCTTGACCGACTCACAACTGGAGCAGAATCTCAAGAGATTCGATCGAATGGGAAGGATGCTAAACTGGGGGGTGGAATTGAGCGAGTTCGACCTCCGATTCAAACCGCGCACAGCCATCAAAGGGCAGGCTTTGGCCGACTTCATCGCTGAATGCACAACGGAAGGAGAACACCCCCCGGAGGAAGAAGGCCCAGCAACGGTAATTGCCCAACCCTTGTCTTTTCTTTCGGCTGACCACCTCCAGTCAGGAGTCCCAGGAGCGTGGATAGTCCATGTGGACGGATCGGCCACACAGTCAGGAGGCGGGGCTGGGATTGCGATCCGATCTCCGGAAGGGAACATCGTGGAATACGCGTTGCGGTTCGAGTTCCCAGCCACCAACAACGTGGCGGAGTACGAAGCGGTGATCAACGGCCTGAGGCTGGCCCTGGAGCTCGGGGCCGAGTCCGTGCACCTCCTCAGCGACTCGAAGCTCATTATCAACCAACTTCTGGGAAGTTACGAGGCACGGGAGGAGGCGATGCAGAGGTATCTCGCCGTCGCCAAAGCGGCGTTGTCCGGGTTCAAAAACATGGAAGTCTTGCATCTCCCACGATCGGAGAACGCACGGGCAGATGCGTTGTCGAAGCTAGCCTCGTCCTCGCCTAAGGAGCTGGGCCGCACCATCTACGTGGAGAACCTGCAGTCCCCCAGCACGGAAGAGCAGGAGGTGATGGCGATCGACCAAGATCCCACCTGGATGTACCCGATCATACGGTACCTCACTCATGGGGAGGTACCGACGGATTGGGACGAGCGTCGGACCCTGGAGAGGAAGGCGCTCCGATACGTGATCCATGAGGGGACGCTCTACCGGAGACGCTGGACGAAGGCGGATGTCCTCCCATACCTGAAATGCGTCGGACCGCAGGAAGCCGACTACGTCCTACGGGAGGTTCACGAAGGGATCTGCGGAAATCACCACGGGGGCAAGATGGTCGCACAGAAGATCTTGAGGCAGGGATACTACTGGCCGACCCTGGTACAAGACGCAACAAACTACATCCAAAAATGCCAAGAATGTCAGAGGTATGCCCACCACACCTCAACTCCCCCGTCGGAGCTCATCCCTATCGTGAGCCCCATCCCCTTTGCGAAATGGGGGCTCGACATCCTCGGATCGTTTAAGCCAGGCCGGGGGCAGCGGAAGTATCTGATTGTGGCGGTGGACTAATTCACCAAGTGGATCGAGGCCGAGCCATTGGCCACCATCACGTGGAAGAAAGCGAAAAGCTTCGTGTGGAATTCTGTCATCTCCAGATTCGGAGTGCCACGGGCCATCGTCACAGACAACGGGAAACAGTTCGACTCCGCGGGGTTCAAAGACTTTTGCGTGGAATGGGGGATTAAGCTTCTCTTCGCCTCTGTAGCACACCCCCAGACCAACGGAATGGCGGAAGCAGCCAACAAATGCATCATAGAGCCCCTCCGAAAGAAAGTGAAGGACGAGGAAGGAAACTGGCCAGAAGAGCTCCCCGGGATACTCTGGTCATACCAGATGACCCACAAGGAGGCCACCGGCGAGACCCCGTTCATGCTTGCCTACGGGGCCGAGGCGGTGGTACCGGTCGAGTTGGGTGAAGAATCTCTCCGCCTCAAATGCTTTGACGAAGACAGGAACTCGCAAGGTCTGGAGCTCAGTCTGGAGCTCCTCGGCGAGTGGCGGGAGCAAGCCCTGGCCACCATTATCCGCCAGAAGCAGAAGGTGGCCCGATACTACAATACTCGGGTCAGGGGAAGAAGCTTCCACCTTGGGGACCTGGTCCTCCGGAAAGCAGGCTTCAACACGGATACCGCTCGCAAAGGGAAGCTCGCGGCTAAATGGGAAGGACCCTACAAAGTCATCGAGGTCCTCGGACCCGCAACCTACCGTCTAGCCAATATGGAGGGGAGGATTCTCACTCACGCCTGGAATGCAGAGCATTTACGCAAGTACTTTCAATAAATGTATTGTTTTCTGTGAAATAAATTTATTTAAGTTCGTTCCTTTCCAGATAAGCAAAAAGATGTACAGAGAGACGCACGAAGAGGCCGAGGGGCATTCCCCTCCCTCATCCATCTCCAGGGGCACCCGTGGAGCCACAGGATGGCGGTCCGCTTGGGCCATCCCCCACACTCCATTCGCCGTCAGAGTGCATCCGGAGATCCTCGAAGTTGACTCCCGAAAGCGGGAACTTCTTCTGGATCTCGGACTGACACCGGGCGAAGCCCTTCTCGAACGCCTCCGCCAAGGCGGACTCAACGAAGGAGGTGGCATACTCGGCCACGACGTCTTGGGCGATCCGGGCCGGATCCACCTCCTCAAGCCCACGCACCCGAGCCTCTAAGGTCTCGATCTGGCATTGGTGCTCCGCCCTCTCCTTCTCGATCTCCCGGGACCTCTCGCCGAGTTGAGCAAGGAGAACCCTCACCTGCTCCTCCGTCGCCTCCAGACGATCGGAGATCTCCAGGGCCTCGGGGGCAGCAACGGAGACGTGGATCTTTTTGGCTCCCCCAGATGTGTCGGCATCTCCCAAAAGCTCGGCGACCCGCGCCTCGGCCTCCGACCTTGCAGTCAGAGCCAAGGCCCTCTCCCGGTCCGTCTCTTCCAAGGCAGAGGACAGCTCAGTTACGCGGGTCTCCAAGGACCTGACCCGCACTTCCTCTAACTGACCTGCCTCTCCCTCATCACCGTGGGCCTCAAGATCTTGCCCGGCATCGGATTTGGCTTTGGGAAGCGCCGCAAACTGGCGCCTCATCGAGAGACCCACCGAGGACAACTGCACCAAGGCAACAAAGGTAAGACGGCGAAAGCAGCTGGAGGGAGGACAAGCAGAGACACTCTACCTGTTGGCCGGCCTGAATCACGAAGGTGGCCAAACAGTCACCTCTAACTCCATCCAGCACAACCTGATCGGGAGGGAGGCAACTGTTCTCGGCCACTCGTGCGGCGGCTCCGCGGCTTAAAAACACCGATTCCTTCTCCCCCACCGGGAAGCGTGGACGAAGAAGGCCTTCCCTTGACGAAGGAAACTCGCCGGGGTTGGAGCGGAACGCGCCTAGATACCGATCGTAGGCATCAGGGAGAGAACCGCCCGGGAGAGGCGAAGGGCCAACCCACGGCCAGGCAACCTCAACGGGGGCGGGTCGGAGCTGATCGGCAGGCGGCGGGACGTCAACTCCCTCGACCCCCTCACGGACCCTCTTGGAAGACCCCAACAAGGGGATAGAGGGGGATGGCCCCTTCTTCCTTTTGGAGCCTCCAGTCAAGGTCACGGCCCGCTGCTTCTTCCGGACCTCCAGCACATGATCCCTCATACGCGGATCCGGATCTGGGGCCTGCACGTGAGTGCTGGCGGGAGAAGGACCGAGAGGGAATCCACCTACACCCAAAGAAGAAGTGAGAGACCGAGAAGAGCCCGGGCAACCTCGAATGGCGAATACTCGGAGAGCTTACCCAAGGGCCACACCGTCTTGCGCAAGTTATGGTCACTAAAGAGGACGTCGATCGTCCGCTCCCTCGCAGGAATCGCCAGCAGGTCCTTCGCCGTCTGCAGCTCGGCGGCAGTCGGCTCACCCAGGTCGAGGATGACCGCGCCGACCGCTCCCCACCGAACCGGGAAAGGTACACTCGACGGGAACATGACAAACACATATTCCCCCTTCCAACGTTTCAGGGAGCTCGGCAACCCCAACACCAGTGTCATCTTCGGGCGGGCGCTGATGTAAATCCACGCCCCCGATTGGTGGTGACTCAGGCGATAGAACTGGGCGAAGAGACGGAGAGAGGGCACCACTCCCCTCAGCATGCAGACGACGACAAACCCGACTAGGAGCCCGACGGCGTTGGGGCAGAATTGGCACAAGCCCACGTTGTGGGCCTGAAGGAACTCAACGATAAAGGGGTGGAGCGGGAAACGAAGCCCGAAGCGGAAGCACTTCTCGTATGTCCCAACCTCGTTGGGACCTGGAAGGCAGATCCGCTCGTCGGACCCGGGAGCACGAGCCGAGTAAGGCGGAAGCAGGTAGGCGGACCGCATGCTCCCGATGGCGGTGGCACAGACTGACGAAGGCCACGACAAGACCTCTGGGGGCACCCCTGAAAGTTCACCCCCGTGCCGACGAATCGCCGAAGGAGGACTACCCACCAGGCCAGGAGTGGCGTCACGCTCTGGCCGACCCGAACCAGTGGCAGAGGAAGACGACATGAGGCAAAGCTCGGGCAAGATCGAGATCAACGCAAAGAAGAAAAGGACGGGATGGCGGCTCACAACCCACCCGGCTTCTCAACCTAAGACGGCCTTGCGAGCGGTGGGGATAAACCTGCAGCTACACGTGGCAGCTTCAGAGGACCGACGGCGCTTCGGAACCCGCGCCTTAAAAGTATCGAATGGACCAACTCATGATGACGACCAATAAATGAGTCGGCATCGACTGACGAGCCTGTCAAAGTTGGCGGAAGTCACATCGGCCGAGCCGAACCGGCCGAGGCCGATTGACCCGACCAATGGGGGCAATTGTTACGCCTATTTGGCCGAAGCCCGAAAGACACGAGCCCAGAAACCCGACTGCCGGTCAGAAGCCCATCTGCGCGATCAGGCCCGCCCGACAAGGCCCTATAGAGGACCCCCGAATATCGATCCGACCCGGCCCCGATAACGCGCAAGTCACTCGCCCACTCCTGCGATAACCGTTCCCCCAGAACCGTTACCACTTAACGGCCGTTATGGGGAGGTGCTAGGATGGCGCAGGAAGCGGCGAAGGGGGGGCGGATTGAGGGGGCACGATTGGGGGCAGACGAGGGACGTGAGTCATGGGCAGTCGCGACGGGAGGTCTATAAAAGGGCTAAAAGGACGACTGGACGGGGGACGGCATCTCAGGTAGCTAAAACCTAAGGTACTCCATCAACGACCTAGTTCCCCCATTTCATCTCCTTCCTCCCCCGCTCGCGCCGGTAGACGTCGTTCCGATCTCCTCTCGAGTCGAACCGTCTCCGCCGAGCCTCCTCTTTCAGATCACCGTCTGACTTAGGCATCGGAGGGGATTTGGCCGGAACCAAGGTCCCCCCCCCCCCCCTGACGAGTGTTCTCGTCTACGCAGGAGGACATCAGATCCACGGGCCGAGGCTTCCCCTCCGCCCCACGCCGGCCACGCATCAGCCAAGATGACCGAGGCTACTCCTCGTCGTCCGATCGACCGAGGCCGAGCACGTCCGTCTGAGCCGAGGCTTCCCCTCCGTTCGCGAGGCGCCGAGGCTATCCCTCGTCATCCGGCCGTCCGAGGCCGAGCGTCTCACACTGGGCCGAGGCTTCCCCTCGCCCCCCTTGTGGCCGAGGATCCAGACCCAGCCCAGCCGAAGTGCTCCACGTCATCCACAACTCAGATTTGCGCCGCGTCTGCACGGACTCGGCGCACCCGAGGGACCCAAGTCGGCCCCTTGACCACGTTGACCGGGTAGTCCACGGTCAACGCTTTTGTAGTGAGAAAACACTCTGAAACAATACCTTTGTTTAAAATTAAAATATGATAATGAAACATAAGAAATATCAAATGAGGAACTTTTGGATGAAAAAAATAATATGTTTACCACTTGAGAAAGAAATCTTTGAGATGAAACAAAGAGAGTGTCTATAACTTGCGAGCAAGATTGAAAAGTAGGGTTCTGATTAGCTTTTGCTAGTTAGCGGGTTTATACGTGTTATTTAAGTGAAGGCCCGCTGTAAGTTTTTTACAAGAAGCAAGCCCAACTTAAGTTTAGGCCAATGTTTATAATTGGGCTAGTTATAAAAATACTTGAACTGGTGTATTTGATCTTAGACAAAACTAATATAAAAACTAATATAAGACAGCTTCGAATTCCTGGCTCCGCCTCCATTTTCAAGGAAACAATCAATTGGTCTTTTCCACAACTCTTTTGTAGGGTCGAGCTTAGAAAACTTCCCATCAACTATTTCCTGGTAAAGGTCAGGACTCGGCGTGTTGTTTCGGTAAAGACGCGGTTAGCCCGGACTGCGCGCTGGTGCCTTGCATTCACTGATGGGTTTTGCTCTTTCCCACTAACCGCTCCCTCTATTATTGCACGCCTGTGATCAACTGCATGATTGCTAACCGATGTCGACTTAATTAATTGAAAAATAGATCAAATGATACGCAGAGATTTGGGAACATAAAATAAAAATCATAAATTTCGCCGCCATCTGTCAGGCCCAATCCAACTTGTCCCAATCGAACTCCTCAAGCAACTTGAGATCCATGCCCCCTTCTTGAAGTGAAGCTCCAGGGTTTGAACCATGGTCGTCGGGCGATGAGCTTACTTGAGTTCTGTTTCTCTTGACGCCGGAACAGCTGCCGTGAACCTGCGCTGATCTCGGGTCCTCACTAGTGTTGCGGGTTAAGACTCGCGTACACTAAATTTGTATTCAGGGGAACCAAGGACACGGTGGTTATGATTAGGATGTGGTTAGGGTAGTCTATTTAACAAGAATGAGGGTAGTAACGAGGCTGGACGCACTACGAAGGCCGACCACGGGACCGATTCCGCGAGGACTTCGCCCACCAGCTGTACTGCCTGAGGTGGGGGCCTGAGCACAACCTGTGACGACGGGCTAGCCTGCACAAGGAGCAGCTCGTCAGAAAGGCCGGATTGGGGTTCAACCCTTAGCCTCTCTGATGCCTAAGTTAGTATTAGGGCTTAAAAGCGGGGGGCTAGGCACGCAGGTCGGACTAAGAGTGAGTCGACCTTACGTGACGAGCTATCGAATGTGAAAGAACAAAGATATGAAAGACATTTGCTCTTGTGTGTGTGAGTAATGAGATTCTCCGTTAATTTGCCAACCCCCTCCCCGATGGAGGCGAAGGGGTATTTATGCCTGATGGAGGCGGTTAGGTGAGGCTGGCTTGGCGTGTTGACTCGACGTGCTGAGCTAGCTCATCTGTCAGCGAAAGCTTCGGATGAGGATGCCAGGATCTGGAACGTCAGCCGTGCTTTTGTCAAACGGCGCAACGGCCATGGGTGCTTTTGTCAGGGTGTCAGCGCCGAAGGCACCAAGGTCAGGGGGCACAACGGCCAGGGGGCACTTTGTCAAATTGTCGAACGGCGGAAGTGTCAATGGCATCCTTGTACTAGGTTGTTTGTCGTGTCCGACGTGCCAACGAGTCGTCGGATTGCGTCTGGGGAGCGAGGCCGCAGGTGGGTCGTGATCACTCCATATTTTACACCTTTTTTCTGCATATCTGCATACCGTTTTGATCGCCCATATCACGCTTTTCACGATTATTCGACAATATTGCGATGCTTTTCACTATTTCTTGTTTTTGTCGTATTTCAGGATATATGGAGCGATTTTGATCGATTGTGAGATCAAGAGGATTTGCGCCCACTCCGGAGAGTCAACCATGGCCCTTTTGAGGGTTATTCTGCAATGGAAGAGGAGTGGAAGAAGAAAGAACGCCGTAGGAGCGACGGGGGAGCGAAAAGATGAAGATTGGGCATTTTCAGCATGCCACTCGGCCGAGTGAAGGAGTCACTCGGCCGAGCATTGAGACCCCGCTCGGCCGGCCAGATCGGACACGCAACAGAGATGTATCAGCGTGCACTCGGCCGAGCATCGCACGCCGACTCGGCCGAGTGCGGAGACTCCGTCCGCCCGAGTGGCACCCAGACGACGGCAAGCCAAAATGTCCAACTTACTGTAATCCGTCAGTCTGCCCCAGAAGCCCGACTCGGCCGAGTGACGAAAGCCGTCCGCCCGAGTACCAAATGCCCCTCGGCCGAGTGACATTTGCCACTCGACCGAGTGATGCCGAGGACATGCAGCGCCCAGATTTTCAGATAGCCTCTCACTCTTTTGAAATCTGCTATCATTCCAGCAATCAAAGTATTTTTTCCATATTTTTTATGGATATTAGACTTCATGACGGTTCCAACGCCGCCAGAACGCGCAAATCGGAGGTCGGATGAAATCTGGTGAATTTCTGCAAGTTGATGCGTGCAGTGCTGGAATTTGCATGTCAGTGTCACTCGGCCGGGTCACATATTCCACTCGGCCGAGTGCGGCCTGGGGCCCAGATTTTAAGTTGCGGTTTGGGCTGTTTTTGGGAACGAATTTGAGGGGTTTTCTAGGGTTTCTTGCTAGGGTTTTGGGGGAGTATTTAAGGGGTTTGTAGCCACCATTAGAGGGGATCCCCATTATGTTTTATTAGAGTTATTTTTAGAGGTTAGGCCATGCCCTAGGCCCCCTCTTGGATCAAAAAGCTTGTATTTGGATTGGAATTCTTCATCAAAGCTAAGTATTTCTATTCTTATTATTTGATCTTGATTTGCTATCTTTTTACATGCAAGCAATTCTTTTATTGATTCCCCTATATCGTTGTTGCTATGCTTGGAGTAGATTTGATGTTCTAGGGCATGTGGATGAACCATATGGATCTAATTTCATATTTGTGATGAATGAATTTCTAAATTGTTAGAATGCTAGGAGATTAGGTTGTGATTGATTTATTACGGATAGCTAGGGATTTCCATCGATCTAGGGTTTGCAAGAGATTGGATTCTAATCGATGGGAAGGCCTAGATATTCGATTTAGGTTTACAATGGGTTTCTCTAGATTTGGTTTGCAAGAGAATTGGACCAAGCTAGGATTTTTAATTGTAAATCTATACCCATATTCGTTTGCAAGAGATGGACGAATACGAACTATCACAACCTAGATCGTAACTCGAGTTTGCACGAGAGTGGGCTCGAGGAGCGATTGAACGATGACGTCGATCTTCATGCTAGTGGCTTAGGTTAGGGTTTTGCAAGAGATTGTGCTCTAATCCAGGTTGCTATAGACCGGCAATAGCGCGAGAGCGTGAGCTTGGTTTCTATATTCAGTTACGACTAGTTCACCTCAATGCAAGTCTAGTAATATTGAGATTCACTATTTACGATGATGTATGACGATCCGTAGTGGGAATCCCCTAGCCCTAGACGTCTTTATTTGGCTTTATATCCCCATACTTTGCCCGACGATTGTGACAGATCGCCGCAAGGCAAATTCCCTTCTTTATTATATTGTATTTGAATCGATATTTGACCGATTTCTTTATCACCGACACCGACATCCACCACCATTGCCATTACATCATACCATATCCATCTCCACCAATAAAACGTTCGTAGTCAAATCAACCTAGGATAGATTGGAGCACAACACACCTCCTCGTGTTCGATACCCGCTCGCCACTTTGCCGTGCGCTTGCGGGTAAAACTACAACCGTCGCTCCGGGACGTGTATCCGGGGCGCGATCAAGTTTTTGGCGCCGTTGCCGGGGAGGTGTTTCCGTTGGGTGCCAATTTGTCACAATTAGGTTGATTAGACTACATTAAAAACAAATAAAAATAAATATTGAGAGATTTTTTTCCACCACCTGCTACTATTATTATCTTTATCTCTCTTTGTACCACTGACGTCTTTTCCAGGTTGTTTACTTTGCTTGATCCAGGTACAGTTGTTGCAGCAATGGTGCTTCCAAAGAAAATGCGAGCGGGCTCTATACAATCCTACATATATCTCGCTGCATTCTATCAGGCTGATGGAGAATCCTTCGGGAAGCCTTGTCTAGGTTTGAAGGAATGTTAGAAATTGTTCCAGACGGAGTCAGACCACGAGTGGAATGACTCCACGTTGTTTGATATCTTCACTAGAAGGCTAAAGGGACCCTCACGTGAGTTTTGAAGAGGATGCAAGTGGGAAAGTTCAGTGATCTACAGTTGGGAGCAGCCTTGGAGCAAATGATAGATGATGCTCGATCTACCGGTTCACTAACCGTTACGGTAAGTAAACCATACAACCAAGTATTCATCGATTTTGTATGGCTAATGTCTCTAGCGCAGGGTACTATCATAGATGGAGTGTATGCTTCACTTGAAGGTGATCATATCCACCTTATACCATCAACACTCCACAAATAGAGACATCTGAGTTGCCAAAGGAGGACACGTACACGGACCTATTGAGAAACATTGTCGACATAGTTCGAAATTCCGGTCCATTAACAATAACGGCAGGTGATCCTTATGAGCTTGAATTTCAAAACTTTATTACTCATTGTATCTCTTCTACAGGCAAAATTGATGATGGAGTCTACGCTCTAATTGAGGGGCACAAGACCCATTTTTACACCATGGTCGAGATACATGAGCCTATAGAGCCACCTTATGCCGTCGTCGCCTCCCCTGCCACCCACCTGAGTCAGAGCAGCCTATACCATAGAGGATATTATTGTGGAGGTCACGCATACAGTAGTGGAGCAGACCATCGAGGAGGACGTGACTTTGGACGATGACATCTGCACCACAGATGGAGCCCGAATTGTGCCCCCTCCTTTCGAGCTACCGCAGCCATCCCACCTTCTACAGAGGCTGAGCATCCGTCAGAGGACCACGTTTCCACTGATGTTGAGGACAATCCCACAGAGCTTATGGCTCCCCTTCAGGAGATCTCTTTACTCCCTCATCTCCTACATTTGATTCTCCTCCCGTGTATGATGTTTTTTATGATTCAGATTTTGGCGACTCATCGTGCCTTTTGCAGGATTCATGTGCATACGATCAAGAGGTACGATGGGACGTATACGAGGAGGAGAGCGAGGAGTTAGCACCCATGGACGCTATTGAATATGATCAGGAGGCGCGATGGATAAGTCTGACGATGATGAGGAGCTGCCTGATGAGACCTACGCTTATATGCCCAAGCTACCTGAACAACCTGAGGCGAACAATGAGGAGTTGATCGACGTGGTATACGAGAGTGGAGATTTATTTCCAGGGGAAGTGTTGTCACCCGTCTTTAATTATATATACTTATGTTGATGACCCTCTTTGGAATACATTTATTTTGGGGAAGAATTATCCACATCAGATTGATGCGGCTTATCTCTTGCAGGGTACAGGTGGAATCCTTGGAGAGGTGCTGGGAGCCGCATTGCTGGAGTCTGATGGAGTCCGTGGACACAACGCGTCTGGCGGAGCCACGGAAAGAGCAGTTGGAACAGTTGCCTGCACCGGCAAAGATACTGGATCCGCCTTTTGCTATAGGTGATATCAATCCAGTAGTGTAGAAATTTTATGCTTTCATAAACCCGAATTCTCACGACAGCGAGAGGACCGTATAGATTTGATTGAATAAATATCACCTCATATGATGGCAAACAAAAAAAATCTTTTACACCAAAACCCTTTATATATTAATTGCCCCTTCATATTTTGAAGTGTCACATCCTTTTGCTCACCACCATCGAGCATTTCTTTCAAGTGAAACTCCGCTTTCTTATTTGTTTGACTTGATCACGCTTAGCAAAATCGTGATTTTATTGATCGAGTCATTTGAATAGGATTGTTTGGTATAAGCTTGGGGGAAGGCGCTCTCATGCATCATTGTATGTGCATGTAGTTGCATTAGGATCTCATGTCATTCATTTCATCATTTTGCATTCACCCCCCTATTATTATCGTTGTTCCTCATATTCTATCCATTATGATCACATTGAGGACAATGTGAAGTTTAAGCTTGGGGGAGTGCATTTCCATGCCATTTAGATTCATTTGTTGCATTTTACCTTTTTAGAATTTTTAGAATTTTTTCAAAATTTTGCATCATCTTTTTGAATTTTCCATCTTATTTTCCTTTTATTGTGTGTTCATGCATCATGTTGTGTGCTTGTTTTTCTTTTATTTCCTCTCTTTTATTTTTTATTTCTTTATTTTCCTTTTTTCTTCTTCGCTAGATGAATTTTGTATGATGATATCTCTTATTGCTTTAGCAACCATCACGATGCTTATTATTCCTTGCCATGCTACTTAGAGTATTCCATAGTCTTGCTATTCACATGTTTCTTGCAAATCTATTTCTTTTGATGATTCCTCTATGAATGCATGATATTAATTGAAACTGAATGCATGGATTAGTGTTTAGTATGCTTTTGTTGGAAATGCACCAAGATTCACGCATCATTAGTATATCTGAAGCATCAGTTTTATTGTCTTATTCACCTTCCGTTGCATGCCTGATATGATTGTAAACTTACTGCTTGACTTCACTATTTATTGAAATGATTGAGAATATCCATGCTTACATATGAGTTTTAGTTGAAGCATTATTTTATTGAACCGTTCGTGCACATCTTAGAGTGAACCGAGTGCTACATTATTTCTTTCTCCACATATATCCTTTTATTCTCTACATGTCACTTGAGTTCACCTCCTAAAGCTACTTATATCGCATCTATTTCCGATAATCTCCACAAAAGAAAAAGTTGCTCCAAAAGTCCAAAAGGCCAAAAGGAGTCAAAAATCCAAAAATACAAATCATATAGCTCCTACAAAAATCCAAAAAGAAAAATGGGAAACAAAGTCCAAAAGAAAAAAAACATTTCTCTATCTCATTATTGGAGCCACAAAATACTTGGGGAAAACCAAGGCAAAAATCCCATTTTCCACTATCATATTCCTTTAGATGTGATGCCTCAAGCTAAGCTTGGGGGGGGGGGGGGGGTGAATTCATTTGACCATATGAGTGAGTGCGACATTAGAGTGGAGAGGTGCACGAATGGGGAAGTTTGATAATGCTGAAACTTAGCAAAATACTTAGTTATGGAAAATTTCTTATGAATCGATATAAATACGTGAATGCCATGATTTATTCCATTCTCTATTGCATGCTTGGTGTGATTCTTATATGCTTCATTTATAACTTTTGATTGAAAAGTGCATTGCCACATTTGTATATTAAATCCTATGAAATGCGTGACGTGGATATGAATTGATTGTATGAATTTAGAGAATCCCTTTTGTTGTTCTTAAAAACTTGCAAGAACCATGTTTATGTAAGATTTGAAATCCTTATAGCACGTTATTTGTATTTTCCAAGTCATCGTGATGTGTAGCTTATGGCTTGAGATCTGAGAGTATAATCTAGCGACCCTTCCACTTCGGTATTCTTTTATTTCATTTCCCTTATTTTTCATCTCCCGAGTTCGTCTTTTTTGCTTATCTTCCTCGAGGACGAGTAAGAGGTAAGCTTGGGGGATTTGATCACTCCATATTTTACACCTTTTTTCTGCATATCTGCATACCGTTTTGATCGCCCATATCACGCTTTTCACGATTATTCGACAATATTGCGATGCTTTTCACTATTTCTTGTTTTTGTCGTATTTCAGGATATATGGAGCGATTTGATCGATTGTGAGATCAAGAGGATTTGCGCCCACTCCGGAGAGTCAACCATGGCCCTTTTTGAGGGTTATTCTGCAATGGAAGAGGAGTGGAAGAAGAAAGAACACCGTAGGAGCGACGGGGGGAGCGAAAAGATGAAGATTGGGCATTTTCAGCATGCCACTCGGCCGAGGTGAAGGAGTCACTCGGGCCGAGCATTGAGACCCGCTCGGCCGGCCAGATCGGACACGCAACAGAGATGTATCAGCGTGCACTTGGCCGAGCATCGCACGCCGACTCGGCCGAGTGCGGAGACTCCGTCCGCCCGAGTGGCACCCAGACGACGGCAAGCCAAAATGTCCAACTTACTGTAATCCGTCAGTCTGCCCCAGAAGCCTGCCGAGGACATGCAGCGCCCAGATTTTCAGATAGCCTCTCACTCTTTTGAAATCTGCTATCATTCCAGCAATCAAAGTATTTTTCCCATATTTTTTATGGATAGTAGACTTCATGACGGTTCCAACGCCGCCAAGAACGCGCAAATCGGAGGTCGGATGAAATCTGGGGAATTTCTGCAAGTTGATGCTGCAGTGCTGGAATTTGCATGTCAGTGTCACTCGGCCGGGTCACATATTCCACTCGGCCGAGTGCGGCCTGGGCCCAGATTTTAAGTTGCGGTTTGGGCTGTTTTTGGGAACGAATTTGAGGGGTTTTCTAGGGTTTCTTGCTAGGGTTTTGGGGGAGTATTTAAGGGGTTTGTAGCCACCATTAGAGGGGATCCCCATTATGTTTTATTAGAGTTATTTTTAGAGGTTAGGCCATGCCCTAGGCCCCCTCTTGGATCAAAAAGCTTGTATTTGGATTGGAATTCTTCATCAAAGCTAAGTATTTCTATTCTTATTATTTGAATCTTTGATTTGCTATCTTTTTACATGCAAGCAATTCTTTTTATTGATTCCTATATCGTTGTTGCTATGCTTGAGTAGATTTGATGTTCTAGGGCATGTGGATGAACCCTATGGATCTAATTTCATATTTGTGATGAATGAATTTCTAAATTGCTAGAATTGCTAGGAGGTTAGGTTGTGATTGATTTATTACGGATAGCTAGGGATTTCCATCGATCTAGGGTTTGCAAGAGATTGGATTCTAATCGATGGGAAGGCCTAGATATTCGATTTAGGTTTACAATTGGGTTTCTCTAGATTTGGTTTGCAAGAGATTGGACCAAAGCTAGGATTTTTAATTGTAAATCTATACCCATATTCGTTTGCAAGAGATTGGACGAATACGAACTATCACAACCTAGATCGTAACTCGAGTTTGCACGAGAGTGGGCTCGAGGAGCGATTGAACGATGACGTCGATCTTCATGCTAGTGGCTTAGGTTAGGGTTTGCAAGAGATTGTGCTCTAATCCAGGTTGCTATAGACCGGCAATAGCGCGAGAGCGTGAGCTTGGTTCTATATTCAGTTACGACTAGTTCACCTCAATGCAAGTCTAGTAATATTGAGATTCACTATTTACGATGATGTATGACGATCCGTAGTGGGAATTCCCTAGCCCTAGACGTCTTTATTTGGCTTTATATCCCCATACTTTGCCCGACGATTGTGACAGGATCGCCGCAAGGCAAATTCCCTCTTTTATTATATTGTATTTGAATCGATATTTGACCGATTTCTTTATCACCGACACCGACATCCACCACCATTGCCATTACATCATACCATATCCATCTCCACCAATAAAACGTTCGTAGTCAAATCAACCTAGGATAGATTGGAGCACAACACCACCTCCTCGTGTTCGATACCCGCTCGCCACTTTGCCGTGCGCTTGCGGTAAAACTACAACCGTCGCTCCGGGACGTGTATCCGGGGCGCGATCAAGTTTTTGGCGCCGTTGCCGGGGAGGTGTTTCCCGTTGGGTGCCAATTTGTCACAATTAGGTTGATTAGACTACATTAAAAACAAAAAAAATAATATTGAGAGATTTTTTTTCCCACCACCTGCTACTATTATTATCTTTATCTCTCTTTGTACCACTGACGTCTTTTCCAGGTTGTTTACTTTGCTTGATCAGGTACAGTTGTTGCAGCAATGGTGCTTCCAAAGAAAATGCGAGCGGGCTCTATACAATCCTACATATATCTCGCTGCATTCTATCAGGCTGATGGAGAATCCTTCGGGGAAGCCTTGTCTAGGTTTGAAGGAATGTTAGAAATGTTCCAGACGGAGTCAGACCACGAGTGGAATGACTCCACGTTGTTTGATATCTTCACTAGAAGGCTAAAGGGACCCTCACGTGAGTTTTTGAAGAGGATGCAAGTGGGAAAGTTCAGTGATCTACAGTTGGTAGCAGCCTTGGAGCAAATGATAGATGATGCTCGATCTACCGGTTCACTAACCGTTACGGTAAGTAAACCATACAACCAAGTATTCATCGATTTTGTTATGGCTAATGTCTCTAGCGCAGGTACTATCATAGATGGAGTGTATGCTTCACTTGAAGGTGATCATATCCACCTTTATACCATCAACACTCCACAAATAGAGACATCTGAGTTGCCAAAGGAGGACACGTACACGGACCTATTGAGAAACATTGTCGACATAGTTCGAAATTCCGGTCCATTAACAATAACGGCAGGTGATCCTTTTGAGCTTGAATTTCAAAACTTTATTACTCATTGTATCTCTTCTACAGGCAAAATTGATGATGGAGTCTACGCTCTAATTGAGGGGCACAAGACCCATTTTTACACCATGGTCGAGATACATGAGCCTATAGAGCCACCTTATGCCGTCGTCGCCTCCCCCTGCCACCCACCTGAGTCAGAGCAGCCTATACCATCAGAGGATATTATTGTGGAGGTCACGCATACAGTAGTGGAGCAGACCATCGAGGAGGACGTGACTTTGGACGATGACATCTGCACACAGATGGAGCCCGAATTGTGCCCCCCTCCTTTCGAGCTACCGCAGCCATCCCCACCTTCTACAGAGGCTGAGCATCCGTCAGAGGACCACGTTTCCACTGATGTTGAGGACAATCCCACAGAGCTTATGGCTCCCCTTCAGGGAGATCTCTTTACTCCCTCATCTCCTACATTTGATTCTCCTCCCGTGTATGATGTTTTTTATGATTCAGATTTTGGCGACTCATCGTGCCTTTTGCAGGATTCATGTGCATACGATCAAGAGGTACGATGGGACGTATACGAGGAGGAGAGCGAGGAGTTAGCACCCATGGACGCTATTGAATATGATCAGGAGGCGCGATGGGATAAGTCTGACGATGATGAGGAGCTGCCTGATGAGACCTACGCTTATATGCCCAAGCTACCTGAACAACCTGAGGCGAACAATGAGGAGTTGATCGACGTGGTATACGAGAGTGGAGATTTATTTCCAGGGAAGTGTTGTCACCCGTCTTTAATTTTATATACTTATGTTGATGACCCTCTTTGGAATACATTTATTTTGGGGAAGAATTATCCACATCAGATTGATGCGGCTTATCTCTTGCAGGGTACAGGTGGAATCCTTGGAGAGGTGCTGGGAGCCGCATTGCTGGAGTCTGATGGAGTCCGTGGACACACGCGTCTGGCGGAGCCACGGAAAGAGCAGTTGGAACAGTTGCCTGCACCGGCAAAGATACTGGATCCGCCTTTTGCTATAGGTGATATCAATCCAGTAGTGTAGAAATTTTATGCTTTCAATAAACCCGAATTCTCACGACAGCGAGAGGACCGTATAGATTTGATTGAATAAATATCACCTCATATGATGGCAACAAAAAAAATCTTTTACACCCAAAACCCATTATATATATTAATTGCCCCTTCATATTTTGAAGTGTCACATCCTTTTGCTCACCACCATCGAGCATTTCTTTCAAGTGAAACTCCGCTTTCTTATTTGTTTGACTTGATCACGCTTAGCAAAATCGTGATTTTATTGATCGAGTCATTTGAATAGGATTGTTTGGTATAAGCTTGGGGGAAGGCGCTCTCATGCATCATTGTATGTGCATGTAGTTGCATTAGGATCTCATGTCATTCATTTCATCATTTTGCATTCACCCCCCTATTATTATCGTTGTTCCTCATATTCTTCCATTATGATCACATTGAGGACAATGTGAAGTTTAAGCTTGGGGGAGTGCATTTCCATGCCATTTAGATTCATTTGTTGCATTTTTACCTTTTTTAGAATTTTTAGAATTTTTTCAAAATTTTGCATCATCTTTTTGAATTTTCCATCTTATTTTCCTTTTATGTGTGTTCATGCATCATGTTGTGTGCTTGTTTTTCTTTTATTTCCTCTCTTTTATTTTTTATTTCTTTATTTTCCTTTTTTCTTCTTCCGCTAGATGAATTTTGTATGATGATATCTCTTATTGCTTTAGCAACCATCACGATGCTTATTATTCCTTGCCATGCTACTTAGAGTATTCCATAGTCTTGCTATTCACATGTTCTTGCAAATCTATTTCTTTTGATGATTCCTCTATATGAATGCATGATATTAATTGAAACTGAATGCATGGATTAGTGTTTAGTATGCTTTTGTTGGAAATGCACCAAGATTCACGCATCATTAGTATATCTGAAGCATCAGTTTTATTGTCTTATTCACCTTCCGTTGCATGCCTGATATGATTGTAAACTTACTGCTTGACTTCACTATTTATTGAAATGATTGAGAATATCCATGCTTACATATGAGTTTTAGTTGAAGCATTATTTTATTGAACCGTTCGTGCACATCTTAGAGTGAACCGAGTGCTACATTATTTCTTTCTCCACATATATCCTTTTATTCTCTACATGTCACTTGAGTTCACCTCCTAAAGCTACTTATATCGCATCTATTTCCCGAAAATCTCCACAAAAGAAAAAGTTGCTCCAAAAAGTCCAAAAGGCCAAAAAGGAGTCAAAAATCCAAAAATACAAATCATATAGCTCCTACAAAAATCCAAAAAGAAAAATGGGAAACAAAGTCCAAAAGAAAAAAAACATTTCTCTATCTCATTATTGGAGCCACAAAATACTTGGGAAAACCAAGGCAAAAATCCCATTTTCCACTATCATATTCCTTTAGATGTGATGCCTCAAGCTAAGCTTGGGGGGGGGGGGGGGGTGAATTCATTTGACCATATGAGTGAGTGCGACATTAGAGTGGAGAGGTGCACGAATGGGGAAGTTTGATAATGCTGAAACTTAGCAAAATACCTTAGTTATGGAAATTTCTTATGAATCGATATAAATACGTGAATGCCATGATTTATTCCATTCTCTATTGCATGCTTGGTGTGATTCTTATATGCTTCATTTATAACTTTTGATTGAAAAGTGCATTGCCAACATTTGTATATTAAATCCTATGAAATGCGTGACGTGGATATGAATTGATTGTATGAATTTAGAGAATCCCTTTTGTTGTTCTTAAAAACTTGCAAGAACCATGTTTATGTAAGATTTGAAATCCTTATAGCACGTTATTTGTATTTTCCAAGTCATCGTGATGTGTAGCTTATGGCTTGAGATCTGAGAGTATAATCTAGCGACCCCTTCCACTTCGTATTCTTTTATTTCATTTCCCTTATTTTTCATCTCCCGAGTTCGTCTTTTTTGCTTATCTTCCTCGAGGACGAGTAAGAGGTAAGCTTGGGGGATTTTGATCACTCCATATTTTACACCTTTTTTCTGCATATCTGCATACCGTTTTGATCGCCCATATCACGCTTTTCACGATTATTCGACAATATTGCGATGCTTTTCACTATTTCTTGTTTTTGTCGTATTTCAGGATATATGGAGCGATTTTGATCGATTGTGAGATCAAGAGGATTTGCGCCCACTCCGGAGAGTCAACCATGGCCCTTTTGAGGGTTATTCTGCAATGGAAGAGGAGTGGAAGAAGAAAGAACACCGTAGGAGCGACGGGGGGAGCGAAAAGATGAAGATTGGGCATTTTCAGCATGCCACTCGGCCGAGTGAAGGAGTCACTCGGCCGAGCATTGAGACCCCGCTCGGCCGGCCAGATCGGACACGCAACAGAGATGTATCAGCGTGCACTTGGCCGAGCATCGCACGCCGACTCGGCCGAGTGCGGAGACTCCGTCCGCCCGAGTGGCACCCAGACGACGGCAAGCCAAAATGTCCAACTTACTGTAATCCGTCAGTCTGCCCCAGAAGCCTGACTCGGCCGAGTGACGAAAGCCGTCCGCCCAAGTACCAAATGCCCCTCGGCCGAGTGACATTTGCCACTCGACCGAGTGATGCCGAGGACATGCAGCGCCCAGATTTTCAGATAGCCTCTCCCTCTTTTGAAATCTGCTATCATTCCAGCAATCAAAGTATTTTTCCCATATTTTTTATGGATAGTAGACTTCATGACGGTTCCAACGCCGCCAAGAACGCGCAAATCGGAGGTCGGATGAAATCTGGGGAATTTCTGCAAGTTGATGCTGCAGTGCTGGAATTTGCATGTCAGTGTCACTCGGCCGGGTCACATATTCCACTCGGCCGAGTGCGGCCTGGGCCCAGATTTTAAGTTGCGGTTTGGGCTGTTTTTGGGAACGAATTTGAGGGGTTTTCTAGGGTTTCTTGCTAGAGTTTTGGGGGAGTATTTAAGGGGTTTGTAGCCACCATTAGAGGGGGATCCCCATTATGTTTTATTAGAGTTATTTTTAGAGGTTAGGCCATGCCCTAGGCCCCCTCTTGGATCAAAAAACTTGTATTTGGATTGGAATTCTTCATCAAAGCTAAGTATTTCTATTCTTATTATTTGAATCTTTGATTTGCTATCTTTTTACATGCAAGCAATTCTTTTTATTGATTCCTATATCGTTGTTGCTATGCTTGAGTAGATTTGATGTTCTAGGGCATGTGGATGAACCATATGGATCTAATTTCATATTTGTGATGAATGAATTTCTAAATTGCTAGAATTGCTAGGAGGTTAGGTTGTGATTGATTTATTACGGATAGCTAGGGATTTCCATCGATCTAGGGTTTGCAAGAGATTGGATTCTAATCGATGGGAAGGCCTAGATATTCGATTTAGGTTTACAATTGGGTTTGTCTAGATTTGGTTTGCAAGAGATTGGACCAAAGCTAGGATTTTTAATTGTAAATCTATACCCATATTCGTTTGCAAGAGATTGGACGAATACGAACTATCACAACCTAGATCGTAACTCGAGTTTGCACGAGAGTGGGCTCGAGGAGCGATTGAACGATGACGTCGATCTTCATGCTAGTGGGCTTAGGTTAGGGTTTGCAAGAGATTGGGCTCTAATCCAGGTTGCTATAGACCGGCAATAGCGCGAGAGCGTGAGCTTGGTTCTATATTCAGTTACGACTAGTTCACCTCAATGCAAGTCTAGTAATATTGAGATTCACTATTTACGATGATGTATGACGATCCGTAGTGGGAATTCCCTAGCCCTAGACGTCTTTATTTGGCTTTATATCCCCATACTTTGCCCGACGATTGTGACAGGATCGCCGCAAGGCAAATTCCCTCTTTTATTATATTGTATTTGAATCGATATTTGACCGATTTCTTTATATCCATCTCCACCAATAAAACGTTCGTAGTCAAATCAACCTAGGATAGATTGGAGCACAACACCACCTCCTCGTGTTCGATACCCGCTCGCCACTTTGCCGTGCGCTTGCGGTAAAACTACAACCGTCGCTCCGGGACGTGTATCCGGGGCGCGATCAGGTTGCTAGGTCGCTCCTAATTGATGACGAGCAATCCGGTCGTACGCCTTGCGAGCTACGCCCGGTGAGCTTGGAGGGGAACGGGCGCGCAACCGGTAAGGATTGTGGCGGAGTGCGCCCCCCTCACTAATCGAGGCGGAGGGTGCCCCTCCCCTAACCGTGTTGGACTTTTAGGGTCGACGGGCGCCTAGCGGGCACTGGAACAAGTGAGCGGGCGAGCTGGCCGGGTATCTGGCGGGCTTGGATGGAAGGTCGGACTATCAAGATCTTTAGGTCGTAACAATTGCCCTCATCATTCGAGTTCGAGATGGAAGCCCGGCTCGACTAGGATGACGCACCACCTCTCCTTCCTAAAAAAGGTAGTTTGGGTTTCGTTCCGTGCTTGGAAGCATCGGCGGTGGTCTCGAAATTCCTACCCTGCTAGCCATTATTATGATTTGAAAGGGCGGGAGGAAATCAAAGCGTCTCTGCTACTGAACATGTGACGCGTGGTTGAAGCGACTGTCACGCCAGTCGAGGCGTCAGTGAGGCTCAGATGGACACCGCGTGACGTCGCATCAACTGTCGGGATGGCCTGCAGCTTGCTATAAGTATGGAAAAGAGAGGATCGATCGAAAGTTTCTCCCGATTTCAACTTTCTTTCGCGCTTTCCAGCTTCTGTTTATCGCTCACCTATGTTGCTGCCGTTGCCCTTGTCGGAGATTCGCTTCCGGTCGTCTCCTGAGCTCGGCTGCTCTGCTAGGTAATTTCTTGATCTTCCGATCGATGACTTCTTGCTTTGAGTTCGGAGGTGGTAGTGGGACAGTAGAGGAAGAGTCAGTGGAAGAGGAAAGGTTGCAGTAGATGCGAAGGCCACGGAGGCGGAGCATATGGCGAACAGACGTGCCGAGACGATTGCGGCCGTCCGGTGTAGTCAGACAAGGTTAATGTTAGGGAGATTCAGGTGCGGTTCGCCCGTTTGCCTTGTGAAGTGCGGCTCCCCGGGCTCGAGGAAAGGGTATGTTGGCCCGGTGATAACGAAGTTGGGGTTTACATTCGGTCCTTCGAGTTAGGGCTCTGCTTCCCGATCCACCCTTACCTTCTCCATCTCTTGAATTTCCTGGAGCTGCCGATCTTCGCATTGGCGCCCTGCTCCTTGGATTTGCTGGTAGGATTTGTCGTCCTATGCCTCACTAGCTCCTTGAGCCCGTCCCTGGCTGTGTTCCAGCATTTCTTCGAAGTACGGAAGAGGGGGATGTACCACCGTGTCTGTGCGAGGAAGGGACGAGAGCTTATTGTCGGGGTGCCGGTTAATGCGAACAGGTGGATGGTGTAATGCCCTGATAGCTACTGCACAAGTACTAAAGGGGGTGAATAGTACTTTAAAATAATCAAGAGTAATTATTCCTAATTATCGTGCAAACTCAACAAACAATGCGGAATGAAAATATGACAACAATAAAAGACAATTGCAAACAAACGATATAACGGGTTCGGATCCACCCAAGTCTCCCCGACTTGTTCCAGGTGATCCTACATCCCAAACACCAGGATCCCCTCCGGCTACTTGAGTTAGAATCCTCTAACCCAAGTTTTACACTTTGAAATTCTTGTAGAAAACCTCTACAAGATCAAATCATACACAAAACGAAATGTGACTCCCACAAAACGGGATCACAAACTTCTCTCACAACCGAGAGAAAAACTTGCAATATCAAAGTAAATATGAAATATAAACACTTACCACAAAACCCTCTGCCTTGAGTAAAACTTACGATTTTAGGGCAAGAAGGATTTTGAGGAAGAGAATGTCACCAAACCCTAGTTCCAAGAAGATGAATATCGATCGAAGGCTAGGATGGAGTTGGTGACTTTGAATCAAGCTCTTGGCTTGAATGGCTCACAATGAAGAGAATCTCTCTTGAGGAAATTAGGGCTCAAGGAGTTTGGAGAGATTCTTGTGAGAAATGAGTGAGCTTGGAAATGAGAATTAAATGCTCTCTCTTTGATTTCTAAAACTCAATAATGGCAGCCTTGAATGCTATGAAGAAGCATCACAAGTATATATAGGATAGATAGAAGAGAGAGGGAAAATTCGTGCATTTAATGCTCCAACGGATCTATTTCTGAAGCAGTCTAATCGGTCTAAGAAAGATCACTGACCGATTAGTTTGGCAACTAGTCGGTCGGTGATTCTTCTTGGACCGACTAAATGGTTCACAGTCAATACGATGAATTTCAGGAGTTATAGAACTTGTCGGTCTAAGAAGACTTGCCAACCGACTAGTTTGACAACTAGTCGGTCGGTGAGTGTTCTTTGACCGACTAAGAGTTAAAAATCAATAGGCTGAATTCAAGAAGAACTAGTCGGTCTAAGAACAAATTCCAACTGACTAGTTTCACAACTAGTCGGTCGACAGTTGTTCTTTGACCGACTAACGATAAACAGTAGCTCAGGCTGAAAAGTGAAAGACATAACTAGTCGGTCTAAGAAGGATTCCTAACCGACTAGTTTGACAACTAGTCGGTCGGTGAACCTTCTTGGACCGACTAATTGGTCAACAGTGAAGATGCTGAATTGAGCAAGGAGATCTAGTCAGTTCAAGAAGGATTACTGACCGACTAGATGACAATCTAGTCGGTTGGTTCTTCTTCTTGAACCAACTAAGATGCACTAGAAGCCACAAAATGAAGCGTGAAGCTTCGGGAAAGTTTGTATGGGCTTCTAAGATAATCCTAGCACTAATGATATGAGTGTTATGAAGATTATCAAGTAAGATCTACTCAATGCTTAACATTTTACGAAAAGAAGCTAGAAGACTATAAAATAAACTAGACGAACCGTCTTCAAAGCTTCAATCCGAATCTCTTGACTTCAATAATGCTCTTAGAGCTTCAACGAAGCTTCAGGCACACGATCACGCGCTTTGAGAAGTCTTGAGACGTCGCTTTTGATGTACGTAGAATTTTGGCGACGATCTCCATAACTGCGCTCACAAAGAGTTAGTTCACGATATTTATGTTTGTTCATCATCAAAACCAAATCCGGGGAATCAATACTCAACATTCTCCCCCTTTTGGTGATGACAAACCAACATAAATAATAATCAATAATAATGATTCAAAAGAAATTTACTTACTCCCCCTGCATTGATGACACGTTAATTCAATTTTAAATAATAATCATACGCATCAAGCAGACGAGGAAAGTATAAAATGTGAATCCAATTATTGAAATTTAGGATCTAAATCCATTTTTATATCTTCACTCCTCCTGAATCTAACATATCAAATTAGATTCACAGTAAATTGCTTTGAATTATCATTTAGCACATCGTCATTATTAATTCTTTCCCCCATTGGCATCAGCAAAAAGAGCGGGAGGAGATCAACGACAACAATAATGGCTAAAATAAAAGCACGAGAGTCGAAGAATACGACCACGATCCAAATGACACCAAAGTAAAATAACGAAGAAAATCAAAGCGTGCCAATGAGACCATAGTTGAAAATCGAAAAAATGAAATCATCAAAACTCAAATCTTTTTCACGTATTGAGTTATGGAACATACTCTCCAATATCAACATTTTTAGCGAATTTAGTGCATGAAAAACAATTCTATGTATTCATAGAAAGAATTCTATTTAATCAAATATAATCGTCGAGCGACGAAATCAACATCAGAGACATACATCATACAACACCAAATGTCACAACATCGATCGAAAAGGATCACAAAGGGTAAGCATACCAAATCTAAGTGAAGTGTGCGATGTGAGGTGACGAGGTGACTAAAACAATATGAATATCAACTATCAATATAAACCATAGTACTAGTATGCATTCCAGACGAGATACTCACTAAATGAGTCAAAAAAAATAAACATGGAATGGCATGAGCATAAGAAAGATAAGTACTATAGCATAAGCTCAAAACAAGCATCAAGCAAGAGCATGCAAAGATGATATCCAATATAGAGAATCATAAATACGACGTGCATGAACATATCTAGCATAAATTCCGAAAATCCAATCATAAATCCAGAAAATTACAACAAATCTAGCATGAACATATAAGAATATCATTATCATGCGGGATTATAGAGAATATGAATCCTAAATCTCGGATTCACCCATAATCCCCAATTCTCGACGTAACTGCACAAAGGAGTCTTCCTTGAGTGGTTTCGTGAAAATATCGGCGATTTGCTTCTGGGTTTCAACGTACACTAAAATGATGTCCTTTCTAGCAACATGATCATCTAGGAAATGGTGACGGACATCTATGTGTTTGGAATAGGAATGGTGTACCGGATTCTTAGAGAGACATATTGCACTTTGGTTGTCCACCATGATAGGGCAAGTATCACAGTTTATACCGAAGTCTTTAAGAGTGTGTCTCATCCAAAGAACCTGAGCATACGCAGCACCGGTAGCAATATATTCCGCCTCGGTGGTTGAAAGTTATACGGAATTCTGCTTCTTGGAAAACCAAGCGACAAGATAAATTCCTATAAAATGGGAAGTGCCACTAGTACTTTTCCTGTCGGATTTGCATCCGGCATAATCTGCGTCACTATATGAGATTAACTCATATGTGCTAGACTTTGGATAATATAATCCGTAGTCGAGTGTGTAACTTAAATAACGGAAAATACATTTTACCGCTACTAAGTGAGATTCCTTAGGCTGAGACTGATAACGAGCACATACACATACAACAAACATAATATCAGGCCGAATAGCAGTAATATATAATAAACTACCTATCATACCCCGATATAGACGAATGTATACATCTTTGCCGCCCATATCTTTATCAAGATGTGTAGTAGTGCTCATAGGAGTCTTCTTGCCCGAGGCATTCTCCATTCCAAATCGCTTTAGCAACTCCACCGTGTAGTTGGTTTGGTGGATGAAGATTCCATGGTACATTTGGCGAATTTGGAGACCTAATAAATATTTGAACTCACCCTTGTGGCTCATCTCAAATTGGTCCTTCATGACATTAGAAAAATCTTCCCAAAGAGTAACGTTAGTAGCACCGAAAATGATATCTTCAACATAAATTTGAACTAAAATAATATCATGATTCGAATACTTAACAAATAGTGTAGTATCAACTTCACCCATTTTAAAACCCAAATCCAAAAGAAAGTTCTTTAGGCGGTCATACCAAGCTCTTGGAGCTTGTCTCAAACCATAAAGTGCTTTCTTAAGTTTGAAAACATGATTTGTAAATTTTTCATTTATAAAACCCGGAGGTTGAGAAACATAAACTTCCTCAACAACATCTCCGTTTAAAAACACACTTTTTACATCCATTTGAAAGAGTTTAAAATCTTTATGGCATGCAAAAGATAACAACAACATAATAGATTCTAATCTAGCTACCGGAGCAAAGGATTCTTCGAAACTATACCTTCCTCTTGCCGGTAGCCTTGAGCTACTAACCGAGCTTTGTTCCGGATGACGTTTTGGTTCTCGTCGGTCTTGTTCTTGAAGATCATCTTCGTTCCTATAACTGTGTGGTTCTTCGAAGGCAATGGAACTAGCTCCCAAACCTCATTTCTCTCAAACTGAATGAGTTCTTCCTCCATGGCTAGGATCCAAGCACTATCTTCGCACGCTTCGTTAATATTCTTTGGCTCTACTGAAGAGGCAAAGGAACAATGAGCGAAGTAGTTGACTTGAGATCTCTTCTTGACACTATCAAGTATGTTGCCAATGACTTGCTCATGGGGATGGTCACGAACTGTATGAAGCCATTTGGGAATTCCCTGATCACTAGGAACATTCTCAAAAGAATCATCAGTAGGGTTAGTATCAATAGAATCAATAGAATTAGAATTACTAATAGAATCACATAAAACTTCCATGGAGTCATCATCATTGATAATTCTAGATGGGACAAAATTTTCATTGAATGAAACATGAAGTGATTCCTCGATCGTTGAGGTTCTTTTGTTGTATATCCGGCAGGCTTTGCTACGTGAGAAACATCCAACAAATATCCCCTCATCAGATCTTGGATCAAATTTGTCCAAACTACCATACGTGTTTTTGATAAAACATTTTACGCCAAAACCCCGAAAATGTTTAACTTGAGGCAATCTACCAAACAACAATTCATAACAAGTTTGTTTGGTGCCGAGCCTCAAAAGTATCCTATTAAACACATAGCAATCGGTATGTACCGCTTCCGCCCAAAATTGATGGCCAAGTTGGCCATCATCAAGCATTGTGCGAGCACATTCCACTAGCGTCCTATTCTTTCTCTCAGCAACACCATTTTGAGGAGGTGCGCGAGGGAAAGAGAAGGTGTGAGTAATACCAACTTCATCACAAAAATTTGAGAAAGACTCATTCTCAAATTCCCCTCCATGATCACTACGAATAGTGACAATGGTGGTTCCAATGAGATTTTGTACTTTCTTAACAAATATTGTGAAGTTTTCAAAAGCATCATTTTATTACTTAAAGAAAATACCCAAGTAAATCTAGAAAAGTCATCAACGATGACAAGTCCATATCGAGCATTCCCTAATGAAGCAAGTCTAGTTGGTCCAAAAAGATCTAGATGTAAAAGCTCTAGAGGCCGTTTAGAGGATATGCTCTTCTTAGGTTTAAATTGACGATTTTGGAAGTTTGCCTCGTTGACACGAGTCACAAAAGCTTTTCTTTTGGAAAGTAAGCTTAGGAAATCCTTTAATAGAATTTAACTTGGATAGCTTAAAAAGTGTTCCAAAGTTCACATGACCAAAACGTCGATGCCATAAGTGTTGTTCACTTGGCAATGAGACATTGTTCATGTGATTTTGGAAGATCTCGGATATATATATCCTTATGGCGTGTGCCAAAAAATAACAAATTATTATTATCTTTACTAAAAATATGGTATATTCCTTTCGCAAAGCTAACTTTGTAACCCTTGTCACAAAGTTGACTTATTGAAATGAGATTGTGATTTAAACCTTTAACAAGGTAAACATCACTTATTAGAGGTTTAGATGGGTTACCAACTTTTCCAACACCAATGATGGTTCCGCTCTCATTGCCTCCAAAGACTACTCGGTTTCCATTCTCAATGGGCACCACTCCGGAGAGCAATTGAGCTTCACCCGTCATGTGTTTTGAACACCCGCTATCGAGTATCCACCCATCCTTGGAGCTAAATTTGGATTTGTTGTTCCGTTTCTTTTTCTTGAGTACCTAAAGATAGAAATATCATTCCATGGTACCCAAGGTCATTGGGTCCTAATAGATTAGACCTTTGGAAGCCAAGTCCAATTGGACTTAGACCTCCCAACATAATCATCATTGTGCACGACATTCATAAAATAGGAATTCATGTATGCTTGTTTCTCAAGCATGTTAGTGTTCTTTGGGCCCCAAATAGTGAAAATTTTGGGAGCCTTATTCCTATTGGGAGCATGCATACGTTGTTGATTTCTAAGTGATGCATGTCGTGGATAAGCATATGGCACATGATGAAATGGTGGTGGCGACATATGATATGGTGCATGATGGTAATCATTCATATAATAATGTGGATGAACATATGCATGTGGGGAAACACGTGCGTGAGGGTGTCTCACATGGTGTGCACGTGCTCGTTGATGTGGAGCATAAAAATAATCATAATTGTGAACCGGTGGAGTAGGATGTGTGTTCCTACGTGGCATAGTATTGGTGTACATAAATGCATGACCCTTCTTCGGAGGTCAACCCGAAGTGGGTTTCTTTCCAAACGAGGGTGTGTACCTAGTGGAAGCACCATTGGTAGAAGAACTACCCATGGGGTGTTTACTCCCACTAGTTGAGGCATCGGAAGTTGGCCTTACAAAGGTGGTGGAAGATTTGGATGAATTTCCCATTTTATACCCCAAGCCAATGCGATGATTGGCCGGAAGTAAGTCATTTATGATATTATCCAAATGATCCTTACCTTTATTGAATTTATTAATTCGGCCTAATGTGGACTCATACTTCTCGGTGAGAGAAAGTATAGAAGCATCCAAAGTGGACACTTGAGTTGTGAGTACACAAACACGAGACTTGAGATTCTCATTCTCAATACTCAAAGTTGAGTTTTGAGAAATCAAATCCGCTATCTCGCGTTCATCCGATTCCTCAATATGAACATGCACAAGTTGAGATTTGAGATTTACAATCTCATTTCTCAAACCTTCAACAATGGTGTCGTTGTTGATGATGATAGGCTTAGGTGAGGTTTGAAGACTAGTTAGCTCATCTTTAGTTTTAATATATCTATTTGCCAATTTAGAAAACTTAGACCAAAGTTATTTGTTAGCAACTCTAAATTCATCCATAGTTACCTCTTCGCCTTCATCCCCGCTTTCATCCTCGCTTTCATCGGAGGAGGACACTTGATCATGTTCCTCTCTAGCCATGAAGCACATGTGTGCTTTCTCCACTTGTTCATCTCCGACTCTCCACTTGAGGAGTCATCTTCCGAGTCGGTGAAAGTGCCGACAAGCCCTTTCTTGTACCCTTTCTTGTACTTTCGTGACTTGTCAAACTTTGGTGCCTTCCACTTCTCCTTGTGTTTGTAGAGAGGACAATCCGCCTTGATGTGTCATGGCTTGTTGCATTTAAAACACTAAGGAGCGGAGGCATTAGTCGAACTAAATTTTGATTTGTTCTTAAGGTTACCTTTTCGGTAGAATTGACTGAAATTCTTTGCCATGAGGGCCAAAGATTCCAAGTCCAATTCGCTTTCCGATCCTTCACTATCGGTAGGTGTAGAAGGAGCGGCCTTGAAAGCAATTGCCTTTTTCTTTGGCTCTTCTTGCTTCAAGTACGACTTCCTGTCCTGCATCTTTATCTTACTCTCCTTCCGTACCTCATGCGACATTAAGGTACCCATTAGTTGTACGACAATATACTTATTCATATCGTTACCTTCCTCGATGGCGAAGGTACGCTTTTCCAACAAGAAGGAAGTCCGTCAATAATCTTCGCGACTTACTCCTTTTGGGTATAGTTCTTCCAAAGAGCTTCCAACTCGTTGGATATGTCCACAAAGCGCATAGTACTCCTTCATACTTTCACCCTGTTCCATGTGAAATAACTCGAACTCTTTGTTAGCAAAAACAAGTTTAGAGTATTTTACCCTACTCGTTCCTTCGTGCAAGATGAGGAGTTGGTTCCAAATTTGATATGCACTCTTACATGTGCATATCTTGTTGAAGTTTTCGGGCTCCAACGCACATTGCAAGGCATTCATTGCCTTGACATTGTTTACCTCCGCGGCGACCTCCGCGGTAGTCCACTTCGTGAAGTCTTCTTCTGAGGGCTTAACAGACTCTGTCAACATGGCTCTCCATAGTGAAGTGCTCTGGAGGAAGGTTTCCATCCGGCATTTCCAGTACCCATAGTTGGCACCGTTGAAGTGAGGAGGCCTAGTTGAGGAGAGTCCTTCCGACACCGAAGATGCTCCTTCACGATTCTTGAAGGTGCTATAGTCTGAAGGTGGACGAACGTTCTTGTTGTCGTTGGTAGACATAGCTATGAACTTGGCTTTGATACCAAATGTAATGCCCTGATAGCTACTGCACATGTACTAGAGGGGGGGGTGAATAGTACTTTAAAATAATCAAGAGTAATTATTCCTAATTATCGTGCAAACTCAACCAACAATGCAGAATGAAAATATGACAACAATAAAAGACAATTGCAAACAAACGATATAACGGGTTCGGATCCACCCAAGTCTCCCCGACTTGTTCCCGGTGATCCTACGTCCCAAACACCCGGATCCCCTCCGGCTACTTGAGTTAGAATCCTCTAACCCAAGTTTTGCACTATGAAATTCTTGTAGAAAACCTCTACACGATCAAATCATACACAAAACGAAATGTGACTCCCACAAACCGGGATCACAAACTTCTCTCACAACCGAGAGAAAAACTTGCAATATCAAAGTAAATATGAAATATAAACACTTACCACAAAACCCTATGCCTTGAGTAAAACTTACGATTTTAGGGCAAGAAGGATTTTGAGGAAGAGAATGTCACCAAACCCTAGTTCCAAGAAGATGAACATCGATCGAAGGTTAGGATGGAATTGGTGACCTTGAATCAAGCTCTTGGCTTGAATGGCTCACAATGAAGAGAATCTCTCTTGCGGAAATTAGGGCTCAAGGAGTTTGGAGAGATTCTTGTGAGAAATGAGTGAGCTTGGAAATGAGAATTAAATGCACTCTCTTTGATCTCTAAAACTCAATAATGGCAGCCTTGAATGCTATGAAGAAGCATCACAAGTATATATAGGATAGAGAGAAGAGAGAGTGAAAATTCGTGCATTTAATGCTCCAATGGATCTATTTCTGAAGCAGTCTAATCGGTCTAAGAAGGATCACTGACCGATTAGTTTGGCAACTAGTCGGTCGGTGATTCTTCTTGGACCGACTAAATGGTTCACAACCAATAAGATGAATTTCAGGAGTTATAGAACTTGTCGGTCTAAGAAGACTTGCCAACCAACTAATTTGACAACTAGTCGGTCGGTGAGTGTTCTTTGACCGACTAAGAATTGAAAATCAATAGGCTGAATTCAAAGAGAACTAGTCGGTCTAAGAACAAATTCCAACCGACTAGTTTCACAACTAGTCGGTCGACGGTTGTTCTTTGACCGACTAACGATAAACAGTAGCTCGGGCTGAAAAGTGAAAGACATAACTAGTCGGTCTAAGAAGGATTTCTAACCGACTAGTTTGACAACTAGTCGGTCAGTGAACCTTCTTGGACCGACTAATTGGTCAACAGTGAAGATGCTGAATTGAGCAAGGAGATCTAGTCGGTTTAAGAAGGGTTATTGATCGACTAGATGACAATCTAGTCGGTTGATTCTTCTTCTTGAACCAACTAAGATGCACTAGAAGCCGCAAAATGAAGCGTGAAGCTTTGGGAAAGTTTGTATGGGCTTCTAAGATAATCCTAGCACTAATGATATGAGTGTTATGAAGATTATCAAGTAAGACCTACTCAAGGCTTAACATTTTACGAAAAGAAGCTAGAAGACTATAAAATAAACTAGACAAACCGTCTTCAAAGCTTCAATCCGAATCTCTTGACTTCAATAATGCTCCTAGAGCTTTAATGAAGCTTCAGGCACACGATCACGCGCTTTGAGAAGTCTTGAGACGTCGCTTTTGATGTACGTAGAATTTTGGCGATGATCTCCATAACTGCTCTCACAAAGAGTTAGTTCACGATATTTATGTTTGTTCATCATCAAAACCAAATCCGGGGAATCAATACTCAACAGATGGAGGATTTCGTCTTCGTCATGATGCCAGCCAACGTGGTGCTAATGTCGAATTGGGGGAGTTTGAACCCTCTGGTGAACGAGACGGTGAAACTGACGGGTGAAGATCTGGCGAAGGCCCAAATTTTGGCGGAGCTGCACGAGGTGGACCGCCATCTGGCGAGCTTGACGCAAGACGATCGGCTTGCCCAGGACTTTTGGCCCCAAGGTACTTGAATCTGGCGAGTCCTCATGTTGGCTTACCCTGATCTCTCTCTCTCCTTCACAGGTGAAGACACGATGCTCTCGCGGGAGGAAGTGCTGAGAGCTGCCGGTGTGCCGGTTGCGAAGAAGACCGACCCTCTGAACAAAGGCAAGAGGGCAATAGATGAGGAAGGGCCAGCGAAGGTGGTGTCCCGAAAACAAAATGTCGAGACCCCGACTGTGGAGGGGGTGAATACGAGGCGACGAATGTCTGAATTGGATGCTCCCCTAACGAGCTAGCGGGGATGCGTCGGATGGATCGTACAACCCAGGAGTGGTTTCCTCGGCCCCTATGCAGATCCCGACCGTGGATAAGCCTCGCAAGGGACCCCCTGTCCAGAAGTGGCCTTACAGGATTCCCATGTGGAAAATGGGAAGAAAGGCGCACCCGAGTTGCGAGAGGGCGCTTGCACACTTCAAGTTGACGAAGGCTGAGGCCGAGGCTCTGCCAAGTGAGGATCTTCACCTGTCGACCCACCGGGTAGGCAGGAAAGAGTCGGTATTCGAGGATGCCGGGGTAGCGGCCCGTCTGGCGGAGTACTGCATGCTGCCGCGGGATCGTGAGTCCTTGACCAATGTGGGCTCGGAGCCGTTGTGCGACTCTGTGATATGGCACACTATGCAGGTAGGTCGAACTCCTCACTTCACCCTCGAAGTTTTCTCGCTTACGTCTTACTGTGTCAGATCCTTTTGTAGGCGATGGCGGCTATGGTGGCCCTGCAGCACCACACCCCGGCGGCTGTGACAAAGGCTGCTCTCGAGCAGGCGAGGGACGGTCTTAATGAGGCAAGGGAGAAGCTGCGAGAAAAGGATGCGGAGCTGGGGCGGGTCACAACGGCCCATGACATTCAGAAGATGCGGGCTGAATACTTTGCGGTGATGTTGGCCACGCTTGAGGCAGAGCAGGCCGCGCTTGCGCGTTAGCTTCGGGATGAAGAGGGTAAGAGGGATGACCTCCTAAAGAGGCACACCGAGCAGGCGGCCAGCAAGAAACGGGTGATCGATTTTCAGCAGGACAAGATAGCCGAGCTGAAGTAGGCGATCGAGGCAGAGAAGAAGGAGAAGGCTGTCCTGAAGAAGCAGCTGGAGGAGAATGGGAAGGCCAATCGTGGCATGATCGAAGCCACTGTCTGTCGATTTCAGGACGAGGTGCTCATCCCGTTGCTGCAAGAGGCGAGGGAGGCGGGCGTCCTCTAAGGGATGGAGAAGATGAAGGCTCGGTTGGCGGAGACGCAGCTCCCCGGGGCGGCGGTCGAGGGTGAGGCGGCACAGTCGAGGAACTCTTAGTGGTAGGGGAATTTTGTACGGCCCTGCTATTGGCATAGCTTGGTGTCGCATAGTATTCTTGACGGGCTCTGTGTTAGCGAAAAGTTGAATAAACGAAGTATATATTTTTTGTTTTCATCACCTATTGTTCTCCTTGTTGGTTGTGAGGTTGGTGTTCTTGCCCAGGTATGAGTGATGAATGCCCCCAACGTTCCCCATAGGACGAGTGTTTGGACGAGGAGGAGGGGAAAGTTGCGATGATGTTAGTCCGACTAGGCTCCGAACGTGGCATTTAGGCGAGCGTTGGGAGTGAGCTGGCTCGCCCAGGCATGACTTGATGTGCAGAACCTTGCCTCGGATCCTTTCGGTGCACCAGCGCTAGCCGAGCCGAGCAGCTTAGTCCGCCTTGTTAGCTCGAGTGTCGTTACAGTGGGCGCATAGTCCAAGTGTTGGAAAACGGTGGGAAGTTATTTCGAAGAACCCGCCCCCAAATCTCAGTCGAATCGCAGCTATCATTTCGAATTAAAGGCAGAGGGTATCGAAGGGTCATGACCGTTCCTCGGGCGACACGTGGGGGACATGACCGCGGATGTCAGGCGAAGTGTCAGGTGGTCTGGATCGGCGACACGTGGCCGGGCTTGTGCGGCGGAGATTGGTAGGCGATTTCTATAAATAGGGGTGGGGGCGTTGCGGAAGAGTTTCTCATTTTTGAAAATTTCCAGAGCTCTCGTCTGTCTGAGTTCATCGTCTTTGCCGCCACCGTAATCGTCGCCGAAGCTCGTGCCGTTGCAGTCGTCGTCGTCGCCACCGTAGCAGGGATTTGATTGGCATATTTCTTTTCCTTTCTTCGAGATGATTTCTTCATCCTCAACCCAGCCGTCGGGGTGGACGGACAGCTCCACGACGGATTCAGTGGAGGTGGTGGGGGAGGTTTCGCCGAGGAGTCAGGGACGAACTGGGAATGGGTCGGGGGTTGAGGCCGCAGCTCGATCGTCCGCGTCGTATATTAAGGGATCCCCTGGAATCGAAGGCGAGAACGTCCGCCGGAGTCTGCGTAACAGTGGCCGAGCTCGGGGTCGTCGTTCCTGCCGAGATAACGGGTCAGAGGTCGGTGGCGCAGACAGATGTTATTTCCACCGAGTGCGCAAAGTACCTCAGGCCGCCCTATGCAGTCCGCCTACCGACTGCTTCGGAGAGGGTATTTTTCACTGGAGAGGGCAAACTCGGGGTCTACGTGGCGTGCTTTCAATAAGGATTTTACGGTTCCCTCTCCGCCCCCTGTACCATGAGATCCTGATTTCCTGGGTTTGTCGCTCTTTCAGCTGATACTGAACTCCATCAGCGCGATCGTGGGGTTTCTAGTTCTCTGCACGAGGAGCGACATTAGTCTGACCCTCCCTCTATTCCGCTACTTCTTTGCTGTCAAGAGGTTGAGGTCGTACTACTACTTATCGGCGAGGAGGAGCCATCCTCTCATCCGAGGCCTGCCGGGGAAAATTAAAGGTTGGAGGGAGTCATTTGTGTTCGGCTCCCAGCCCGCCGACGTAGAACTGAAGTCGGACTAGGGCACGCTTAACCCCGAGGCAAGGAAAGGGATCCGTTTGGACGAAGTGGAGGCGGAGCGGGTGAGGATCTTGGAGGCTATCCCCCCGAAGGTAGGCAGTACGCCTGGCTTGGCCACGAGAAGATGATAGCACGATACCTATGGCCCGAAGGTAATCCTGACATATTGGCTTCCATACCTAATTTGCTCACCCTGAACTCCTTCTCTTTTGCAGATCCGACGATGAGTCTATCCTTTGAGGACCTGGAGAGGATGGCTGACAAACTGATGGCTGCAGAACAGGGGGCCGACGAACAAGTTGCTCCGTCGCCCACTCGGAGCGATAAGAAAAGGTCAAGGGACGGGAGAGAGTCCAATAAGGCCGAGAAGCTCAGCAGGCCGAAGAAGACAAAGACGGTGGGGAGTCCGATCGTCGTTGAGGCTGGTGCTGGGGGATTGTTGAGGGCATCGGGCACGTCGACATCCCCACAGACCATCGGCCTCGAGGTGGGGGAAGCGAGGCACGGTTGTTCGGTAGGCTGGGTGTCTCCGAGCAAAGGGGAACATCAGAGGCAGGCACCTTATCGTCGGCTCCTAATCCAATCTCGGTCACTCAGGAAGGCCCCGCAGGGTCGAGCTCAGGGGTTGGGTCGACCGCTGAGGAATCGTGGCCCTATGGCTGCGGCCTCTTCGCTCTGGAGAGGCCCGCCCACCCGAGCTGCGAGGAGAAGCTGGCGACGTTTTGGTTGAAGAAGGCCGATGTCGATAAGTTGCCTGCGGACACCCTCTTGGGGATGACCTACCCGGTTGGAAAGGGCGAGTCCATCTTTGACGAGGCCGACATAGCGGCGAAGATCACCGAGAACTGCCAGCTGCCCAAGGACAACGAATCCCTATCGCAAGTTGGCTTGGAGAGGCTGGGAGCCACCGCGACATGGCATCTTGTGCAGGTTTGTTGACGGTTATTCTGTGGGTGTTTTAGTGTTTACCGCTGTCAAACCTAACTTTCCCTTGTTTGGGCGTGCATGCTACTGCTTCGATGGTTGCCCTGTAGCGTCGCACCTCGGCCATCATCAAGGCAGAGGCTGCGGTAGCGAGGATGAAGGCAGAGCTTGACCGAGAGAAGTCTTGGTATGCCAAGCTGAAGAAGTCATACGCCGCTCAGTGGACATCGATTGAGAAGTACCAAGTGCACGTGGCAGAGATGGAGAAGTAGGTCACCGCCGGACTCACCCGCCAGGCCGTGCTGGAGAACGAGGCAGAGCATGGTAGGGTCAGGTTGGGCAAAATGGAGGGGCAAGCGAATGATGCGAAGGGGGAGCTGTTGATGAGGATGGAGGAATTCTGTCAATTCCAAACGAAGACCTTCGCTCCCCAGCTAGCTCAAGCCAAGATGAGATCGCTGGAGAGAGACCGGGGAGAAGGATTGGAAAAAGGCCGAGAAGAAGGATGGAAGGCCTGTCTCCAGAGGATCACAGAGAAGGCCATAGCTCTTCACCCTCTGCTGGAGGTCGACTTTGAGGCGTTGGCGGCATCAGAGGGGGAGGAGGACGAGGAGGAGGAAGAGGGCGCCCCCGCGGTTAACACAGAGGGGCCAAGCGCTGAAGACCAAGCGTCAGGCAATGCTACATAGGGCAGCCCCGGGAACGGCTGCCTCGTAGGTGCCCTTATAGGAATTTCGGGACTTCTCTTTCCTTTTTGTTATGGACTGGTGGGGACGAACTAGGGGAGTCAAGGTTGTAAGTTTGCCCCTCGATATTTGCATGGTTTAAAGTGCATTGTTTTATAAGTTTTGCTCCGACTTTTGAATAAAATACGAAATTAAAAAATTTCACTTCCCTTGCCCGGTTTAGAGTGCATAACCTAAGTACCAGTAAGAGATATCAAGTTATGCTAGTGGAGGGGGGAAGAGCACATAGCTCAGCCCGGGTCCCTTTCTAGTTTGGGTGGCCGAGCTCCGTAAGCTCGCCCCGGAGTTCGATGGTGATCATAAACAAGTTAATTTTCTCATAGGCAGAATTTAACAACTTTCTTGGAGGGACATTTCCTTATTCTTTAAAATACGTCGATAAAGACGAAGTGGTTGAGTAAGTGTGACATGATCTACGGACGGGCTGGCGTGTCGTTCCACTTTACTGTAAACTGCATCAGAATGAGCGAACTCCGGATTTTAGACGTGGCCTTCCTTATCTACCGGTACTCGTTGGGTCCTCTTTCACTTCCTTGATGATGGTGGATTGCTTGATCTCTTCTGGGAATCCCCGAATCGAAGGAAAACCCTAGGAGAGGAGGAGCAAGAGGCATCATGGTGGCGTAGCCTCCCCGAGAGGTCGAGGAGTGGAAGGCGAGCCATTGGAGGGCAGACCGGTGGAGGCTATTATGCCCAGTGGTGTGATTTGGGAGGGCGGCCCCCCTAACCGGTGATTTGGAGCGTCACCGCACGGGCGGCGACGCCTTCCACAGTGGTGGAGGTCATCGCGGAGTGGGTGCTGGAAGGGAGGAGTGGTCCGCCGTAGGTCTCCTAAGTTCCCCGTCGCAAGTTTTCCAAGGGAAGTCAAGGAGTGGAAGGCGGGCCGTCCTATGTGTAAGAGGAATAATTCGTCGGCGATCCACCTGTAAGAGGAATAATTCGTCGGGAAGGCGAGGTCTGGTGTCAGCCGAGGGCCTATCCAACGATCAAGCCAATGGGAGGTTTTTCTTGAGAGTGGAGGATTTTCTAGAGGCCAATCGACCCTAAAGCCCCTAGTTTGTGAGGAGAGATCGAATACGGGGGCATCTCGCCCCCTTTTAACCTTCATAGGAGGCGGACTAAGTCTTATTGGCTCTCCCCTTCCTTTCTTTTTCTCTCCTAAAGGTGAACAGGGGGGGGGGGGGGGATATTTATAGATGGTGAGGGTGTCAGTTGGTAAGCCGGAGCTGTGAGCTGGCTTATCAGGGTTAAGTCATTCGAACCCAATTTTGTCAGGCGGTGTCAGGCATGAAGCATCAGGCCTGCACCTCTCGGGGGCGCGTCGTCATTAATGGCGGGCCTCCCGAGTGTCCTTTTATTATGACAAGTCACATCAAGGGCACACTTTATCGGGACCGTGAGTTGACCTGAGGTTCTAGCCCTGTGCGAGGCCAGCCTCGGTTAGGGTGCACGTGTCCTTTTCCCCCAGTTTGGGTGGCGAGGCTCCAGATTCTTTGCTTGAAAAAGGGGGGAGTAAGAGCTTAGCTCGGCTCGTGCCCTTCTCCGGTTTGGTGGCGAGGATGAATCATGTCCCGGAGGCTTCATTTGAGGGGGAGTGAGTGCTCAGCTCAGCCGTGCCCTTCTCCGGTTTGTGTGGCAAAGACGAATCCTGCCTCAGAGCCTTCATTTGAGGGGAGAAGCGAGTGCGCATCTCGACCGTGCCCTTCTATGGTTTGGGTGACGAAGACGAATCCTACCCCGGAGCCTGTTCTTGAGGGGGAAGCGAGTGCGTAGTTCGGCCTGTGCCCTTCTCCAATTTGGGTGGCAAAGCTCTGTAAGCTTGCCCCGGATTCTTTGAGATGGCAGGTATTGGGCCGTCACCTCCCCGCATTTGGCTCTCCGGTTTAGGCGGCGAGGACGGATCCTACCCCGGAGTCTTCATTTGAGGGGGGAGGGAGCCGTAGCATGCCCAATGCTATTTTTCTCCAGTTTGGGTTACGAAGCTCCGTAAGCTTACCCCAGAGTTTTTAAGAGGGCGGGTGTTGGGCCGTCGTGTACCTACAATCTCTATAGTCAGATGGGTATTGTGCCGTCGCCTACTTGTCATTTGGCTCTTCAGTTTGGGTGGCGAGGACGGATCCTGCCCCCAAAGTCTTCTTTTGAGGGGGGAGGGAGTCGTAGCTCGGCCCATGCCCTTTTTTCCAGTTTGGGTGGCGAAGCTCCGTAAGCTTGCCCCGGAGTCTTTGAGAGGGCGGGTATTAGGCCGTCGCCTCCCTGCAACCTCTGTAGTCGGACGTGTATTGGGCCATCGTCTACCCTGCATTTGGCTCTCCGGTTTGGGTGGTGAGGGAGGATCCTGCCCCGGAGTCTTCATTTGAGGGGACGAGGGAGCCGTAGCTTGGCCCATGCCCTTTTTCTCTATTTTGGGTGGCGAAGCTCCGTAAGCTTGCCCCGGAGTCTTTGAGAGGGCGGGTATTGGTCTGTCGCCTCGCTGCAACCTCTATAGTCGGACGGGTATTGGGCCGTCGTAACCCCGCATTTGGCCCTCCGGTTTGGGTGGCGAGGACGGATACTGCCCCGGAGTCTTCATTTGGGGGGGGGGAGGGAGCCGTAGCTCGGCCCATGCCCTTTTTCTCCAGTTTGGGTGGCGAAGCTCCATAACCTTGCCCCGAAGTCTTTGAGAGTGCGGGTATTGGGCTGTCGCCTCCCTGCAATCTCTATAGTCGGACGGGTATTGGGCCGTCCCCTGCCCTGCATTTGCCCTCCGGTTTGGGTGGCGAGGACGGATACTGCCCCGGAGTCTTCATTTGAGGGGGGAGGGAGCCGTAGTTCGGCCCATGCTCTTTTTCTCCAGTTTGGATGGCGAAGCTCTGTAAGCTTGCCCGGAGTCTTTGAGAGGGCAGCTATTGGGCCATCACCTCCCCACAACCTCTATAGTCGGACGGGTATTGGGCTGTCGCCTACCCTATATTTGGCTCTCCGGTTTGGGTGGCAAGGACGGATCCAGCCCCGGAGTTGTCATTTGAGGGGGGAGGGAGCCGTAGCTCGGCCCATGCCCTTTTTCTCCAGTTTGGGTGGCGAAGCTCCGTAAGCTTGCCTTGGAGTCTTTGAGAGGGCGGGTATTGGGCCGTCGCCTCCCTGCAACCTCAATAGTCGGACAGGTAATGGGCCGTCACCTACCCCGCATTTGGCTCTCCGGTTTGGGTGGCGAGGACATATCCTGCCCTGGAGTCTTCGTTTGAGGGGGGAGGGAGCCGTTGCTCGGCACATGCCCTTTTTCTCCAGTTTTGGTGGCGAAGCTCCGTAAGCATGACCCGGAGTCTTTGAGAGGGCGGGTATTCGGCCGTTGCCTCCCCGCAACCTCTATAGTGAGACGGGTATTGGGCCGTCGCCGACCCCGCATTTGGCTCTCCAGTTTGGATAGCGAGAACGGATCCTGCCCCGGAGTCTTCATTTGAGGGGGGAGGGATCCGTAGCACGACCCATGCTCTTTTTCTCCAATTTGGGTGGCGAAGCTCCGTAAGCTTGCCCCGGAGTTTTTGAGAGGGCAGGTATTGGGCCATCGCCTACCTGCAATCTTTATAGTCGGACGGGTATTGGGCAGTCTTCTACCCCGCATTTGGCTCTCCGGTTTGGGTGGCAAGGACGGATCCTGCCCCGGAGTCTTCATTTGAGGGGAGATGGAGCCGTAGCTCGGCCCATGCCCCTTTTCTCCAGTTTTGATGGCGAAGCTCCGTAAGCTTGCCCCTGAGTCTTTGAGAGGGCGGGTATTGGGCCGTCGTCTCCCTACAACCTCTATAGTCGGATGGGTATTGAGCCATCACTTACCCCGCATTTGGCTCTCCGGTTTGGGTGGCAATGAAGGATCCTGCCCCGGAGTCTTAATTTGGGGGGGGAGGGAGCCGTAGCTCGGCCCATGCATTTTTTCTCCAGTTTGGGTGGCGAAGCTCCGTAAGCTTGCCCCGGAGTCTTTGAGAGTGTCCACGCAGAACTGAAATATTTCAAGTGGAGACAACAAAATTTGAAAATGTGCAGGAAAAAGAGTATTTTATTAAAAAATCACAATTATTGACAGTATTTCAGTAGGTGTTCTGCAATCCACAGGTGAGCTAGCTCGCCTCCGTCCAGGGTTGCCGGGATATATGTGGCCGTCCCGACGATGTCGATGATTTCGTAAGGTCCCTCTCATTTTACTGCCAGCTTCCCTCAGCGAGCAGTCTCTGGTTAGAAGGTAGCGTCCCTGAGGACTAATTTACCGATCCTGAAGCTCCGCTTCTTGACCTGGGAGTCGTAGTGTCGGGCCATCCTTTGGCTGTGACGGACGAGGTTCGTCAAAGCTCGATCTCTTACTTCGTCGACGAGCTCGTGGGTGAGGCTGAGGCCCTCCACATTGATGTCTTCGTCGAAGTACCGAAGCCGAAGAGTATCCTCTCCAACTTCCATGAGAACGACCGCTTCCGACCCAAACGCCAGCAAGAACGGGCTTTCTCCGGTCACAACTTTGTGGGTTGTGCGATATAACCAGAGAATGCCCGGCAGCTCGTTCATCCAAGATCCGAGAGCGTTGTCGACCTTCTTCTTCGGGGGGGCCCAATTTGCATTTGTTCGCTGCCTCTGCCATTCCATTGCACTGGGGGTGTGCAATGGATGCAAAATGAAGCTTGATTCCCCAGCTCGAACAGAAATCTCGGAAGCCCTCGCAATCGAACTACCTCCCGTTATCTGTTACCATGAACAGGGTATCCCAAAGCGGCATATCACGGACTTCCAAATGAAGTTCTTTACGTCCGTCCACGCGATGCGCGCCAAAGGTTCGGCCTCGACCCATTTGGTGAAGTAGTTGACGGTGACGACCATGTATTTCCTCCCCCCGGAGGCTTCGGGAAGGGTCCGAGGATGTTGAGACCCAACTTGGCGAAAGGGACTGGGCTTAGGATAAGCACCAGGTTCACCGGAGGCGTCGCAGTGTGTTGGCCAAACTTTTGGCACGCCCCATACTTCTTGACGTACCGGGCCACGTCGTGAATCATGTTTGGCTAGTAGTACCCCTGGCACACTATCTTGTGGGCGATAGTACGCACGCCGTAGTGGTTTCTGCAGAAGCCCTCATGTACTTCACGGATGACTTGTTCAGCTTGCTCCGACCTCGACACTTCAGGTAAGGCAGGACCTCAAGCTCGTGCGGCGTCGACGGTACATCACTCCGTCGAAGAGCACGAACGACAATGCCCGCCTCTCGACCTTCTTGGCTTGCAGCCACTCCTCGGGAAGGGCCCCCGTCTCCAAGTATTTCATTATTGGGCTCATCTATGTCGTCGTCGGGCCGACACACATTAATTCCTCTTCTTCAATGGTGGGCGTCAGCAAGTTCTCGACGCAGATGGCCTTTCCAATCTTGGCCAGGAAGGAGGAGGCTAGCTTTGACAAGGCATCTGCCCAGAGATTGTTGGAGCAAGGTAGGTGTTGGACCTCTTCTTTCTTAAATTTCTGGAGCTTTGCTTGGGTGCGCTTAAGGTAGTGCTTCATCACCTCCTCTCGGGCCTCGAAGCTCCCCTGGACCTGTTGGACGACGAGCCGTGAGTCGCTCAGCAAAGCACGTTCGTAGCCCCCATATCTCAACAAAGCGTCAACCTATTAACCGCGGCCTCGTACTCCGCGACATTATTGGTTGTCGGGAAGTTAAAGCGTAAGGCGTACTCCAGCAAGCATCCGTCGGGAGTTTGGGTGACGATGCCTGCCCCCGTCCCAGACCCTGTGGCTGACCCGTCGACGTGAACGGTCCATAATCTACCCACTTCTTCTTGGACGTGCCTTGAGGGTCTGGCTACTTCCATCGCTCTTTGAGATGCGACCGTCGGCAGAGCGCCCGGTGGTTCCTTCGGAAGGTCTTCCATAGTGCACTCTACCACGAAGTCCGCCAGTGCCTGGCCCTTGATCGCCGTTTAGGGTCTATATATTATATCGAACTCGCCGAGCTCGACGCTCCAGTTGAGCATTCTTCCCGACCGCTCTAACCTCTTCAGGTTCTTCTCGAGGGGTAGGTTAGTGTGGACGGCGATGGTGTGAGCCTGAAAGTATGGTTGGAGCTTCCTCGCCGTCATGACGAGATAGTAGGCGACCTTCTCTATGGGGATATAACGGGTCTCCATATCTCAGGGCACATGGCTCGCATAGTAGACCAGTCTTTACACACCCTTCTCTTCCTTGGTCAAGACTTAGCTGACGGCCTCTTCATTGGTGGCTAGGTACAGCCCCAGCTGTTCTCCCTCCTCGGGCTTTGCGAGCAGCAGTGGGCTCTACAGGTAAGCCTTCAGCTCTGTGAATACTTGGGCACATACGTCGTCCCACTGGATCACTTTCCTATCAATTTTAGCTACGCCGAGGGCCTTCCACAAGACTCTAAAGAAAGGGAGCGATATCTCTGCGGACTTCGACAGGAACCTCCCAAGTGCGACGATCCTGCCGTTCAGCCGCTGCAAGTCTCGCATGGTCCGAGGCTCTGCTATGTTGACGAAGGCTGACACCTTGTCAAGGTTCGCTTCAATTCCTCGCTTCGTTATTATGAAGCCAAGGAATTTCTCCGATTGCACGTCGAAGATGCACTTCACCGGGTTCAACCTTAGGTTATATCGGCGCACCTTCAGGAACGTCTCCCGTAGGTCAGCGAGGTGGTCCGGGGGCTTTTTGCTCTTAACCAGCATGTCGTCGATGTAAACTTCCAGATTCCACCCAACCTGCAAGCTAAAAATCTTATCTACCATCCGCTGGTAGGTTGCCACGACGTTCTTCAATCCGAACGACATCTTCGTGTAGTAGAAGGTGCCCTTGTCGGTAATGAAGGATGTCTTCTCCTCATCCTCCTTTGACATCAGGATATGGTTGTAGCCCGAGAATGCGTCCATAAAGCTCAGCAACTCATAGCCGGACGCCTGGTCGACTAGGTGGTCGATCCTCGATAGCGGGAAGCTATCCTTCAAGCACACCTTATTGAGATCTGTGAAGTCGACGCACATGCGCCGCTTCCCACTGGCCTTCTTCACCAAGACAACGTTGGCCAACCACTCTGTGTATCTCACCGGCCTGATAAGCTTGGCCTGAAGAAGTCGCTCCACCTCTTCACCGGCTGCCCTCATCTTCTCTCCTCCAACACTCCTCTTCTTTTGCCGGACCTGTCGAGATTCCATGTCCACATTCAGCTTGTGGGAGATCACTACAGGATCAACTCCAGGCATGTCCGAGGGCGACCATGCGAATATGTTCACGTTCTATCTGAGGAGGTTGATGAGGTCCGCCCTCAGAGAGGCCAGGAGCTTCGTGCCGATAGAGACAGTCTTGCCCTCCTCCGTGGTCACGGGTACTTGTTCGACCTACTCCACAGGAGTCAGTCGCTGGTCACAATAATCCTCTCTCTCGTCGAGGAGGTCGACCGATAAGGCCTGCTCCGGGCCCTTGTGTTTGGTCGACCCCACGTAGCAGCTCTGGGATAGTTTCTGGCTCCCGCGCACTAGCCCCACCTCTCACGGAGTATGGAATTTAACCATCTGGTGCAGCAGGCCAGGGAGAAATTTAATGGCCGTCATGTAAGGTTGCCCTATGATCCCGTTGTATGCTAACGCAATGTCGACGACAACGAACTGCGTCATGTGCGTGACGACCCTCGGCTCCTCTCCGAGCGATACCGGCAAGGTGATCACCCCGGTAATGGGAATCAAGTGGCTGGTGAAGCCGATGATGGGTCCCATGCAATGCCTTAAGTCCGTCTGCTTCAGCCCCATCTTCTCAACCGTCGACATGAACAGAATGTCGCAGGAGCTTCCGGTGTCGATCAGGAGGCGGCTGATGATGGCCGTCTCGATCTGAGCTTCGATGACGATGGTGTCATCATGCGGTAGCTCGATGCCCTCCAGGTCATCATCAGTGAAAGTAATGGGAGGTCGAGCTGTCCTTCTTCCCTTCACCTCGCCGCCCAAGTCCACCGCCATCACCTGCCGCGCGTACGCCTTCTTGCCCGATGACGACGCACCCTTGAGGACGGTCCGCTGCATATCACATCTATATGCATGATCGCCCTTGGTGGGCGGGGTTCTTCCTGCTCATTGCTTGGGGGTGGGTCCGGCCTCTGCGCTCCTCGCGGAGCTCTCTCTTCTCGGATCGGCCTCCTGCCCTCGACGAAGCCCCGAAGGTGACCCGCTTGGATCAGCTGCTCGATCTCCCTCTTTAGGGTGAATCAATTTTCGGTATCATGACCGTGATCTTGGTGGTGCCGACAATACTTCTGGAGATCTCTCCTCGCCGGGTCCGACCTCAACTCTCTAGGTGGGTCCGGTAGCAGCTCGGCCCTTGTCACCGTGGCTAACACCTCTATCATTAGGGTGTTAAGCTGCGTGCATTGGGCCTACAGTGGTCCCTCCAACCTTGGGATCGCCCACACGGGCTTTCTAGTGGGGACGAATTCTCGCACTGGGCCCGGGCAATCTTGCGAGCGACGCCCCTCAGGGTCGCTCCTTGGCTGAGCCAGTTGGTCGCGGCCCGGGGGCCTATCTTCTTACCTCGGCCTAGGATGGGACCATGGCTCGTCGTGGGACGTCCCTCCCCGGGCGACCTACTTCTTCGCGCTGAGAGCCTCCTCGCTCAGCGTGTACCTTTCCACCTGAGCGACTAGTGCGTCGTAGTCGGCAGGCGGGTCTCGGAGCATGGACATGTGAAGGCTTCGGTTTGTCATTCTTGCCTCCATCATAACCACCTCATCACCGTAGGCCACCACTCCCAGCTTCTCATCCTGGAAGCAGCGCAAGTATTTCCCGATCGTCTCCCCTTCCTTCTGGACGATCGTGAAGAGGTAGTCCGTTGGCTTCTTCCTGGTACGCCCGGCTCGGAACTGCTGGCAGAATTTGTGAGATAGCTCGCCAAAGTTCTCGATGGACCTCGCAGGCAAGCCATGGTACCATTCTAGGGCCGAGTCCCACAGACTCTGCTGGAACTCCCTACAAAGGAATGCGTCGTCCACGTCCTGCATCTCCATTACCCCTCAGTACTGCTGCACGTGCGTGAGGGGGGTCACCTCTCTCGTTGTAGGTCATCAGGTGGGGAGCCTTGAACCTTGTGGGTCTTAGGGCTGAAGTTATCCATCGCGCCAGTGGCGTGGCCTCCTCCGGGTAAGCGGGGTGCTCAGGGGTGCGCTCCCTCCGCCTCTCTGGGGTTTGGCTTCGGTCCTGCCTTGGATGTCGACGGTCATCACGCTTCGGGGAGGGAGGAGGTCGTCTCGGAGGACTCCTTCCATGCGGTAGGGATCTGGCTGAGGTCAGACTGCGGGCATTCATGTATCGACGGCCCGAAGTCGACACCTCTGGGATCTCTCGATTCTCCTGATTCTCCCTCCGGAGCCTCTCGCGCTCTGCGATGATGAAGCGGAGATGATGACGAGCGGATTCCTCGTCAAGGCAGGCTTGTTGAGCGGCCTCTGTCGCTTCGTCTTGGCATTTTTTGTCCACAGCCACTTCTTCGTCGTGCCTCTACCGCCACGCAGCTTCCACCTCTTCGTACAGGAGTCTCTGTTGGGCCGCTATCTCCTCGGCGAGCCCTCTCTATCCCACTTCTGCTTCAAACTGAGGATGAAGGTTTCGCCTCAAGTTTGGGGGCTCGAAGGGGCCTGGGGCGCTTTAGCCCAGGCCACCACGAAGCCTTCCATCATTTTGGTGAAGGCCTCGAAGCTTTGTTGTACAGCATGAGCCGAGTCCTGTACGGTCTCAACCACCACCTCGGGAGGAAGATTGGTTGCAGGCGTCCTCGGGTGAGAATGAGATTCTTGATCCATGGGGGATTTGCCGTGGTCGAGGTTCCGGTTGATGGTATGGAGTTAGACATGGGTGTGACCCTTCTTTCCCATAGATAGCGCCAGTTGTTGTGGGGCAAAACTCGTGTACAATGAATTTGTATTAAGGGAAACATAGGACACTGTGGTTATGATTAGGATGTGGTTCGGGTAGGCTATTTTACAAGTAATGAGAATAGTGACGAGGCTGGGTGCACTACGAAGGCCGACTACGGGACCGATTCTGCGAGGACTCTGCCCACCAGCTGTACTGCCGGAGGTGGGGGGCTGAGCACAACCTATGACGACGGGCTAGCCTGCACAAGGAGTAGCTCGTCAGAAAGGCCGGGTTGGGGTTCAACCCTTAGCCTCTCCGATGCCTAAGTTAATATTAGGGCTTAAAAGCGAGGGCTAGGCACGCAGGTCGGACTAAGAGTGAGTCGACCTTATGTGACGAGCTATCAAATGTGGAAGAACAAAGATATGGAAGACCTTTGCCCTTGTGTGTGTGAGTAATGAGATTATCTGTTAATTTGCCAACCACCTTTCCCGATGGAGGCGAAGGGGTATTTATACTTGATGGAGGAGGTTAGGTGAGGCTGACTTGGCATGCTGACTCGACGTGCTGAGCTGGCCCATCTGTCAGCAGAAGCTTCGGACGTGGATGTCAGGATCTGGAACGTCAGCCGTGCTTTTGTCAGACGGTGCAATGGCCAGTGGTGCTTTTGTCAGGGTGTCAGAGCCGAAAGCACCAAGGGTTGGGGGGCGCAGCAGCCAGGGGGTGCTTTGTCAGATTGTCAAATGGCGAAAGTGTCAGTGGCATCCTTGTACTAGGTTGTTTGTCGTGTTCAACGTGGTAAAGAGTCACCAGATTACGTCTAAGGAGCGAGGCCGCAGATGGGTCGCTAGGTCGCTCCTGATTGATGACGAGCGATTCGGTCGTACGCCTTGCGAGCTACGTCCGTCGAGCTTGGAGGGGAACGGACACGCAACTGGTAAGGATTGTGGCAGAGTGCGCCCCCCTCACTAGTTGAGGGAGAGGGCATCCTTCTCCTAGTCGTGTTGGACTTTTAGGGTCGACGGGCGCCTAGCAGGCCCTGGAACAAGTGAGCGGCCTACAAGGTTGGGGTGAAGAATGCCCTGCCGCTGGTCTAGGTGGCCTTCGTGAATGATGGGGTGAGCTGGCCAGGTATCTGGCAGGCTTGGATGGAAGGTCGGACTATCACGATCTTTAGGTCGCAACAACTAGCGTTCACGGCAATAGATGGCCAGCGATCGAATGATCGCATGCATCCCGATTTCTTGTACACGCGACACAAACTGAACTCGTTGCAGAGCAGCAAAGGGAGAACGATACAATGAGTAATTAAGAATCTAAGATACATACACATGCATGCGATTTGATATACAACACAGATCAAGCTAGTTGTAATCTTTTGGCCAGTGGTACTCATCATGTTATCTAAGCAGATGGGCCCCTGATTACCTAAGTTATGACTCAGGGCTCCTGTCCGATAGAAACAAATTCCACGGAACTTGACTTGAAGCAGAGCCAGAATATTTAGGACAAACTATCTTGACTACTAAGTCAATACGTACGTGTTGCAGGGTAGGATCCGTGTACAATGAATTTGTTTGTTAGGGGAACCAAGGGCACGATGGTTATGATTTGAATATGATTAGGGTGAGTTTTTTAACAGGTGGTGAGTTAGGTGACGAGGCTAAACGCGCAGTGAAGGCCGACCATTGTATCAACTTCGCAAGTACTCCGCTTGTCTGCCTCTCTGCTGGGGACGAGCACTGATTGATAGCTGCGAAGGCGAGCTCTCCTGATCAGAATGGCGGGTTTGGGATCCAACCCTCAGCCTCTTCGATGCCTAAGTTATAATTAGGGCTTAGAGACTGGGGCTAGGCACACAGGTCGGACTGAAAGTGAGTCATCCTTACGTGGCGAGCTATAGTGGAAGAACAAAGATATGTGAGACCATTGCTCTTGTGTGTGAGTAATGAGAGTGAGAGTCAATTTGCCAACCCCTACCTTGGTGGAGGTGAAGGGGTATTTATACCTGATCACGACGGTTTGGTAGGGTTGCCATGTCGTGCTGAGCTGGCAGACCAGACACCGAAAACTTCGGCCGAGGATGTCAGATCCATGTGTGTCTGCCATACCTTTGCCAGACAGCGCAACGACCGATGGTGCTTTGTCAGGGTGTCAGAGCCGAAAGCATTAAACGGTCAAACGATGCAGTGGCCAGGGGGCACTTTGTCAGGTTTTCGAGCGGCAAATGTGTCAGTGATGTCCTTGCACTAGGTTGTTTGTCATGTCTGATGTGCCAAAAAGGTCGCTGAGGTGCGTCTGCATAGCGGGTCCACACTTCGGCTCACCAGGTCGCTCTAGGCGGGTGATGGGTGACCTACTTGTTTGCCTGGTGGACTTGAGGGGGAATGGGCGCCCATCGGGCGGAGTTCGGGGCTCTCCCTGTTGGCCGAGGCAGATTTCACACCTGTCGGGCGATAAGAGGACTGAGGATGTAGAACCGGTGCCGCACTGGTGTGGCCAGGATGTTGAACACCCACCCTTCGATAGGTGAGGTGTCACTTCTACGAAGACGGAGCGAGTTTGTGTAGAAAGTCAGAGTATCACGATCTTTAGGTCGTAACAATTGCCCTCGTCATTCGAGCTTGAGGTGGTAGCCCGACTCATTTCGGATGATGCACCATCTTTCCCCTTTCTCGAAAGAGACGGGATGGATCTCATGCTGAGCTTAGAAGTGGCGGCGGTTATCTCGAAGTACCCGCCCTTCTTCTGACAGCCATCATTACGATTTGAAATGGCAGGGGGAAATCGAGGCATCTCTGCTACTATGGACGCGACGCGTGGCGGATGTGACTGGAGCACCGGTCGAGGCTTCAGTGAGGCTTAGATGGGTACCGCATGGCGGCGCTTTGACAATCGAGATGGCCTGCAGCTGGCTATAAGGAGGGAGGGAGAGGATTGATCGAAGGTTTCTTCCGATTTCAAATTTTCTTCGGGTTTTCCTTCTTCATTCTGTCAATTTCTGTTGTCGCTGCTGCTACCATTACCGGAGACCCCGCTTCCGGTCGTCTTTCTAGCCTGGCTGCTCTGCTAGGTAATTTCTCGATCTTCTATTTGAAGGCATCTCGTCCTGAGGTTGGAAGTGGTAGTGGTGCGACGAGGGAGGGAGCAGTGGTAAAGGAGGAGGAATTGGAAGAGACGTTATGGCAGTGGAGGGAGATGTCGTTCCTAAGTCGGGTGCCGAGGATTGCAGTGACCACTCGATGCAGAACTGACAGGATCAATATCAAGCAGATTTGGGTGAGGTATGTCTGCCCCCCCTTGCGAGGTGCGCCTTCCTGGAGCGACAGAAGGATATGCGGCCCAGGGAATAACGAGGTCGGGATTTATATCCAGACTTTCAAGCTGGGCCTCCGATTTCCACTTAACCCACCTCTCCTTCATCTGTTGAACTTCCTGGAGCTTCTTCTCTTTGTGCTGACGCCGAGCTCCGTTGGTTTGATGATCGGCTTCATCGTCCTTTGCATCGCCAGTGATCTGAGTCCGTCCCTTGCGCTCTTTTGCCATTTCTTCGTAGTGCAGAGGGAGCGGATGTATTACCGCGTGTACGAGAGGATTAGGGCAGCCTCTTATCCGAGGGGTGTCGGCCGACGAGAAGTGGTGGAGGGAGAGCTTCGTTTTTGTCCTGATGCCGACCGATGTGGTGTTGCTGTCGAACTAGAGGGCATTGAACCCTTTAGTAAATGAGGAGGTGGCCTTGAAGGAGGAGTTGGCGAGTGCACAAATTTTGGAGGAAATTCCCGAGGCGGACCGACAGCTGGCAAGCTTGATACAGGACGACCGGCTCGCCCAGCATTTTTGGCCCAAAGGTAATTTGAACTTGGCGGGCTTTCTTATGTAGGCTTACCATGGTCTTTCTCATCTTTGCAGGCGAAGACACGATGCTCTCGAGGGTGGAAGTGCTGAGGGCGGTCGGGGTGCCTGTCGCGAAGAGGTTCGACCCCCAGGACAAAGGTAAGGGCGTGGTGGATGAGGAAGGGTCAGCGAAGGCGACCGCCATAAATGAGTTGTCGAGCCCATGGCTGGGGACGTGGCAGCCAAGAGGCAACAGACGTCCGAACCAGACGCTTCCTCCCACAGCCCTAGCAAGGCTGTACTTGAGGCTCAGGTCGACCAGGGAGAGGCCGCCGTGGCTTTCCGGAGATTTCGGCTGCGGAGAAGCCCAGCAGGGCATCCACCGTTGATCAGTGGCTTTACGGGATTCCCCTGTGGGAGATGGGAAGGGTGGCGCACCCAAGCTGTGAGAGGATGCTTGCCAGTATTAAGTCGAAGATGGCTGAGGTTGAAGCCCTTCCAAGGGAGGATGTCCTCCAGCCGACCTACCCAATAGGCAATGAGGAGTCCATTTTTGAGGATGACGGAGTGGCGGCCCGCCTGACAGAAAATAGCAAGCTGCCGCAGGACCACAAATCCCTAACCAATGTTGGAGCGGAACGGCTGTGTGCTTCCGTGATCTGGCATAGTATGTAGGTAGGTCGAACTTCTTACTTCGTCCTACAGGTCTTCTTGCTCATGCGCCTAACTGTGTCTTGGTTTCTTTTACAGGCGGTGGCTGCGATGACGTTTTTGTAACGCCACACCTCGGTGGCCCTTGTCAAGGCGTCTCTCGAGAGGACGAGGGTCGAGTTTCATGAGTCGCAAGAAAAGTTGCAGGAGAAGGATGCTAAGCTGGGACGAGTCTTGAGGGTTAGTGACGCTCAGAAGAAGCTTGTTGAGTATTTAGAGGCGAAGCCGGCCACGCTCGTCCAACAGCTTCAGGAGGAAGACACCAGGTAGGTTGACCTCATAAAGAGGCATTCTGAGGAGATGGCCAGCAAGAAGCAGGTGATCGACCTTTAGCAGGGGGGATAGTCGACCTGAAACGGGCGATCGAGGCAGGGAAAGGGAGAAGGCTATCTTGAAGAAGCAGATGGAGGGGCAGGGGAAGGTAGACTAGGGCATGATAAACATTGCCATCCGTCGATATCAGGACGAGGAACTCATTCCGTTACTAAAAGCAACGAAGGAGGCAGGCTTCGATGAGGGACTGTCGAGGATGAAGGATCGGGAGGAGAAATTGTATACCTCGCTTGTGGTCGACTTCCCCAAGCTAGACGTCCCCTTAGCCGGGGAAAGAGAGGAACCAGGAGATGTGCCAGGGGTCGGAGGTCCGGAAGTCGAGGTGGCGGATATGCGGGCTCAAGGGGGCGATGCGTAAAGATGAAGTGGCCGAGTCGAGGAGCTTTCACGGTGGGCGACTTTTGTACGGCCGGCCCTAGGCCGAGCCTGATGTCCCGTTGTATTTTTAGTAGACCCTGGGTTGTAAAAAGTTAGTTATATGAATGAAATGTCGGACTTTTCCTTTGTTTGATTTCCTTGCAAAACTTTGCTTGCTTTCCTTGTAAAACGGTGTGAATGCCCCCAACATTCTCCTACTGGCGGGCGCTGAGACGAGGAGAAGGAGGATATTGTGATGTAGAATGTCCAACCTGGATTTGGGGGGAACTTCCGAAGAGGGGGGAGGGAGGGACCCCACTGCTGGGCCTGGCCTGAGGTGACGGGTGCTCGCATATAGCTTGGCGGCCGGACTCTCTGAAATGGTCATTAGGCAGACAAAAGAGCGCACAAGAGTATATTTGTAGGGCGAGGAGCGAGAGGGGTCCCGTCCTGCTAGGTTTGGGATCGATCAAAGACTAGGCTATGTTTGCAGTTCGCAAGAAATGCCTTGACACTCCTTGTATAGTTAGTGCGACAGTCCGGACTGTCCCAGTCAATGGACTTGCTCCTCGCCCGCCCCCAAAGACATGGAGCGGGTTCTTGATCCGAGCACAGGGAAATGGCGGGAAACATTTCTAAAGACCCGCCCAACACTTCGACGTAATCATTTCGAATCGAAGGTGGGGGGATATCAAAGTGTCTCAACTGCTCGGCAAGTGACGCGTGGTCGATGCGACTGCCGATGTCCGTTGAAGCGGCAGAAGGCCGGATTCTCGACGCGTGGCAGGACTTCTGTGACCGAGATCGGTCAGAGAGTCCTGTAAATAGGTTTGGAGGGTGTCAAATGAGAGCTTCCCATTTCTGAGCTTCCTTGAGTACTTGCGATCGCTGGAGCTTCTCGTTGCTATTGCCGTTGCAGTCGCCGTCGGAGATCGGGCCACCGTCACGACACCATCACTCGAGCCACCGGAATTGTATAGGTAATAACTCCTTTCCGTCTAAAGATGACTTCATCAACATCTTCGTCTCGGTCGTCGGCATCGAGGGAGGTGGAGCAGTGGATTAAGAGCCGGGCAGGGGTGGAGAGTGCAAGGAGAGCTCGTCTGAGAGCCAGAGTCGCACTGGGGGGCCGAGCAGCTAGTGAGCTCATCCATGGCAAACCAACAGGACCCGAGGAAGGGGAAGGGGCTTATAGTACTGACGTCGAGTCCAGCAGCCTAGGCCGTTGTTACAGTGGCCGAGGCCGGAGACGTTCCTGTCGAGATCTTGGACCCAGTGTCGATGGCGCGGACATACAGCATACCTGACATTCGGGCATCGTACATTAGGCTGCCCTACTCGGTCCACCTGTCGACCGCATCGAAAAGGGTGTGCTCCACGAGAAACTACGAGGTCGGGGTATACGTATCATGCTTCCAGCAAGGGCTGCGCTTCCCCCTTCCTCCTCTAATGCTTGAGATTCTGAACTTTCTGGAGTTGCCGTTGTTCCAACCGATGTCGAACTCTATCAGTGCAATCGTCGGCTTTCTCATTCTGTGTACGAACAATGATGTTTGCCCGTCCCTCTCCCTGTTCTGCCACTTCTTCATGCTCAAGAAGCTAAGGTCGTACTACTATCTGTCGGCGCACAAGAGTCATCCCCTCATCTTGGGCTTTCCTGGAAAGATTAAATGGTGGAGGAAGCAGTACGTATTCATCTCGACTCCCCCTGATTTGGCGTTGAGGTCTAGCTGGGGCACCCTGAACCCAGAAGCGAAGCGGGTGGTCTATCTGAGTTAGGACGAGGAAGAGCGGACCAGTATCCTGAAGGCGATCCCTAATGAGGTAGGGAGTACGGCTAGCTCACCTAGAAGGAGATGATAACTTGGCATATCTGGCCAGAAGGTAACCTCGAGACTTGTGAATGTCGCTCATGATTCGCTCACCCTGATCTCTCTGTCTTTTGTAGGTCAAACAATGAGTGTGCCGCTCGAGGAACTGAAGCGGCGTGCTACGGAGCAGGCGGCCCAGCAACCTAAGAAGGTCAACAAGAAGAGGTCTCGTAAGGGGACTTCAACAAAGGGGGAGGAGATGGCGAAGAAGGGGATAGCATCCAGTGGGACGAAGAGGACGAAGCTGGCAACAAAGTCGTCCGTTCTCGATCCTCAGACGGAGAGGGACGTCTGTCGGTATGTTGAGGGGACCACACGCGGTGCCGAACCCCTGATTATCAATCTTGAAGTTGGGGGCATAGGGCAGACCGAACCAGGGGCCAAAGGCTCTGAGACCAGTCGGTCGCGCCTGAAGAATACTGCTGCTGCAGCTCCGACCCACACCCTGGCTCCCCTGGGGGGCTCCAGTGGGTCGGGCCAAGTTGTCCGGTCGACGGGCAGGGATTGCTGGCCTTATAGCTGCCTGTGGTTCGTGCTGGAGAAGCTCGCCAACTCCAGCTGTGAGGGCGTGCTTGCCGTCTTCAAGTCGAAGATGGCCGAGATCGAAGATCTTCCGCCAGAGGCCCTCAATATGATGCCCTACCTTGTTGGGGCCGCCGAGTCGGTATTTGACGAGGCCGGGGTGGCGGTGAGTTAGCTGAAAACTGCCAGCTGCCCTGAGATAATGAATCCGTGGTGGCTGCTGGTCAGGAGCGGCCCTGTGCCTCTGCGATATGTCACACCATGCAGGTTGGCAGTCCGGACTCGTTTAGATGCATTTTATTTTGTTGGTAAGGAATAGTCTGACCCTTTTCTGTTTTTTTATGCAGGCCAATGCTATGATGGTTGCCGCCAGGCGCCATGCATCGGCCATGACCAAGGCCGAGGCTGCCATTGCCAAGAAGGTGGCCGAGCTTGCCAAGCTCCAGAAGGACGCCGACGAGCGGTTGTCGCACGAGAGGGTCAAGTATGGCAAGCTAAAGTCGGAGGTCCAACAGCTGGAAGCATGCCTAGAGGACCACGAGATGAAGGCCGCCGCCACAACGGCTCGCCAAACAAAACTTGAGGGTGCACTGGAGCGAGAGAAAGCACTAGTGGTCGACCTAGCGACGCAGGTGAAGGCCGGGAAGGATGAGCTGGCATCGAGGATCAAAGAATTTTGGGGTTATCAGGAGTCAACTGTCATCCCCGCCCTGGTGGATATGAAGCGTGAGGGCCTGGAGGAAGGCCGGGCTGAGGGTTGGGAGGCGTGCCTCCGAAGAATCAAGGGAAGGGCGGGGAGCCTTTATCCTTCGATTGAGGTGGACTTCAACAAGCTAGCGACCTCCGCCAAGGAGCAGGGCCAAAGGATGATGAGGGTGCGCTCGTCGATATAGAGGGGGACACCTGAGAGACCGATACATGGGATGGTGGCCAGGGGACGACGACCAGCCGGAGTAGTGTGTTGTCCCCCCCTTTTGTAAGTTTCGGATGTTTGAGGGGGTCGACCTAAGGGAGGCCATGTTTTGTAAGGTCGGCCCTGTTGTTACTTGTAAAATTTTAGCCAAGTTATATTGAGTGGAATGGAGTTTTTTTGCTAAATGATGTATTCTGGGCTTTCTTTCGTAATAATGTAGCGTGGCCCTGGTAGGTGTTATCCCGTTGCGCAGGGCAGGCCCTAGCCAAGGGAGGGAGCGGGTTCGTAGCTTGGCCCGTACCCTTCTCCGGCTGGGGTGGTGAAGCTCCGTAGGCTTGCCCCGGAGTCTTTACCGGAGGGGGGAGCGAGCGCGTAGCTCGGCCCGTGTCCTTCTCTAGTTTGGGTGGCGAAGCTCCGTAAGCTTGTCCCGGAGTCTGGAAGAGTTCGAAGATAAGTAAATTTTCCACACGGAAGACGGAATTTGGCAATTTGCATGGAAGGACATTTCATTAACATTTATAAGACAACCGATAGTGATTGAACGAGCTTGCCGCCATCCGTGAATGGGTTAGCGTGCCGTTCTACTTTGCTGTAAGCTTTTGGTGATGAGCAGGCTCCGGTTTTAGAGTGGGGGGGAGTGTCCCGGGCGTGCTTGGCTGTCCCTTGTCGGCGACGGCCTTCTTTCTCTACCGTTACTCTTCGCGTCCTCTTTTGCCTTCTCGATGATGATGGGTTGCTTGATCTCTTCTGGAAGCTCCTCCGGCCCGGGGTAGCGACCCTGGAAGAGGAAGAGCAGGGGCAGATCGGAGGAGGGAGGGGCTCGTGGTTCGGGAACATGGGTTTGCTGTTGGGAGAGTTGGGCGGTTGGGGTGGCGATGCCTCCCCGGAGGTGGAGGTCATCGTGGAGTGGGCGCTGGAAGGGAGGAGCGGTCCGTCGCGGACCCCCTCGCGCAAGTTGTCCAAGGGAAGCCGAGGAGTGGAAGGTGGGCCGTTCTCTGTGTAAGAGGAATAACTCATCGACGATCTACCTGTAAGGTAAATAACTCGTCGAAACGGCATGGTCAATTGTCAACCGAGGGCCTATCCAGCGATTGGTCCGGCGGGGGGTTCTTCTTGAGAGGGGAGGGCGCTTAGGGGGATCTAAAGGCAGATCGGCCCTAACCCCGCGAATTTGTGAGGGGAGATCGAATACGGGGGGTGCTTCGCCCCCTTTCATAATCCATGGGAAGCGGACTAAAGCTTACTTGCTTCTTTTTCCCCCTGATGGCAGACGGGGGATGGTATTTATAGGCGTTGGGAGTTGGCAACCTCTAACAGGCTGATGCAAGGAGCTGGCCCTGTGAGCTGGCTTGTCAGGGTCAAGTCAATTAAACCTGCTTTTTTCAGGCATGCGATGTCATGTATGAAGCGTCAGGCTCGCTTTTGTCAGACTCGTCGCTGTCAGGCCCACTTTTGTCAGATTCACCGTTGTCAGGCCTGCTTTTGTCAGGTGGCGTGTTGTCAGTGATAGCGGGCTTCCCAAGCGTGTCCTTGAGCCGATAGGTCACTTCAGGGGTGTACTTCCTGGTGACCACGAGGCTTGACCCGGAGTCTCTGCTTGAGGGGAGAGCAAGTGCACGGCTCGGCCCGTGCCTTTCTCCAGTTTAGGTGGCGAAGCTCCATAAGCTTGCCCCAGAGTCTTCACTGGAGGGGGGAGAGAGCTCATAGCTCGGCCCGTACCCTTCTCTGGTTTGGGTGGCGAAGCTCCATAAGCTTGCCCCGGAGTCTTCACTGGAGGGGGGAGCGAGCGCGTAGCTCAGCCCGTGCCCTTCTTCGATTTGGGTGGCGAAGCTCTGTAAGCTTGCCCCGGACTGGAGGGGGATCGAGCGCGTAGCTCGGCCCGTGCCCTTCTCCGGTTTAGGTGGTGAAGCTCCGTAAGCTGGCCACGGAGTCTTCACTAGAGGGGGGAGAGAGTGCGTAGCTCGGCCGTGCCCTTCTCTGGTTTGGGTAGCAAAGCTCCGTAAGCTTGCCCAGGAGTCTTCACTGGAGGGGTGAGCGAGCGCGTAGATCGGCCCGTGCCCTTCTCTAATTTGGGTGGCAAAGCTCCGTAAGCTTGCCCCGGAGTCTTCACTGGAGGGGGGAGCGAGCGTGTAGATCGGCACGTGCCCTTCTCCGGTTTGGATGGTGAAGCTCTGTAAGCTTGTCTCGGAGTCTTCACTGGAGGGGGAACGAGTGCGTATCTCGGCCTGTGCCCTTCTCTGGTTTGGGTGGCGAAGCTCCGTAAGCTTGCCCCGGAGTCTTTAAGAGTGCGGGTATTGGGCCGTCACCTACCCCGCATCCTCTATAATCGGATGGGTATTGGGCCATCGCCTACCCCGTATTTGCCACTCCGGTTTGGGTGGATGATGGATCTAGCCCTGGAGTCTTCACTGGATGGGGGAGCGAGCGCGTGTCTCGGCCTGTGCCCTTCTCCGGTTTGGGTGGCGAAGCTCCGTAAGCTTGCCCGGAGTCTTCACTGGAGAGGGAAAGCGAGCACGTAGCTCGGCCCATGCCCTACTCTGGTTTGGGTGGTAAAGCCCCGTAAGCTTGCCTAGGAGTCTTTGAGAGGGCAGGTATTGGGTTGTCGCCTACCCTGCATCATCTATAAATTGACAGGTACTGAGCCATCGCCTACCTTGTATTTGCCACTCCGGTTTGGGTGGCGAGGATGGATCCTGCCCCAGAGTCTTCATTGGAGGGAGGGAGGGAGCCCATAGCTTGGCCCGTGCTCTTCTCCGATTTGGGTGGCAAAGCTCTGTAAGCTTGCCCCGGAGTCTTCACTGGAGGGGGAGCAAGCGTGTAGCTCGGCCCGTGCCCTTCTCCGTTTTGGGTGGCAAAGCTCCGTAAGCTTGCCCTGGAATCTTTGAGAGGGCAGATATTGGGCCGTCTCCTACCCCGCATCCTCTATAATCGGACGTGTATTGGGCCGTCACCTATCCCGTATTTGCCACTCCGGTTTGGGTGGCGAGGACAGATCCTGCCCCAGAGTCTTCACTGGCGGGGGGAGCGAGCGCGTAGCTCGGCCCGTTGCCCTTCTCTGGTTTGGGTGACGAAGCTTCGTAAGCTTACCCCGGAGTGTTTTCTGTAAGGGAGAGAGCACGTTGCTTGACCCGTGCCCTTCTTCGGTTTGGGTGGCAAAGCTCTGTAGGCTTGCCCCAGAGTCTTTGAGAGGGCGGGTATTGGACCGTCGCCTACCCCGCATCCTCTATAATCGGACGGGCATTGGGCTGTCGCCTACACCGTATTTGCCACTCCGGTTTGGGTGGCGAGGACGGATCCTGCCCCGGAGTCTTCACTGGAGGGAGGGAGCGAGCGCGTGGCTCGGCCCGTGCCCTTCTCCAGTTTGGGTGGCAAAGCTTCGTAAGCTTGCCCCGGAGTCTTTATTGGAGGGGGGAGTGAGCGCGTAGCTCCGCCCATGCACTTCTCTGGTTTGGGTAGCGAAGCTCTGTAAGCTTGTCCTGGAGTCTTCACTGGAGGGGAGAGCGAGCTGTAGCTCAGCCCGTGCCCTTCTCCGGTTTGAGTGGCGAAGCTCCGTAAGCTTGCCCCGGAGTCTTCTCTGGAGGAGGGAGCGAGCACATAGCTCGGCCCGTGCCCTTTTCCAGTTTGGGTGGCGAAGCTCCGTAAGCTTGCCCCGAAGTCTTTGAGAGAGCAGGTATTGGGCCGTCTCCTACCCCGTATTTGCCACTCCGGTTTGGGTGGCGAGGACAGATCCTAACCCAGAGTTTTCACTGGAAAGGGGAAGCGAGCACGTGGCTCGGCCCGTGCCCTTCTCCGGTTTGGGTGGCGAAGCTCCGTAAGCTTGCCCCGGAGTCTTCACTGGAGGAGGAAGCGAGCGCGTCGCTCGGCCCGTGTCCTTCTTCGGTTGGTGGCGAAGCTCCGTAAGCTTGCCCTGGAGTCTTCACTGGAGGGGGGAGTGAACCATAGCTCGGCCGGTGCCCTTCTCCGGTTTGGGTGGCGAAGCCCCGTAAGCTTGCCTCAGAGTCTTCTCTGGAGGGGAGAGCGAGCACGTAGCTCGGCCCGTGTCCTTCTCCGGTTTGGGTGACGAAACTCCGTAAGCTTGCCCTGGCGTCTTTGAGAGGGCATGTATTGGGCCATCGCCTACCCCGCATCCTCTATAATTGGACGGGTATTGGGCCATCGCCTACCCCTTATTTACCACTATGGTTTGGGGGGCGAGGACGGGTCCTGCCCCAGAGTCTTCACTGGAGGGGGAGCGAGCGTGTGGCTCGGCTTGTGCCCTTCTCTGATTTGGATGACAAAGCTCCGTAAGCTTGCCCCAGAGTCTTACAAGTGTTTGCATGGACCTGAAATTCTCAAGTGGAGACGGCAAACGCTGAAAATATGCGGGAAAGGAAAATATCTTTTTTAAAACTTACGAAGTCATTGATAATTTTTCAGCAAGTGTTCCGCATTCCAAAGGTGGGTCAGCTCACCCCCTCCATGGTTGCTAGGATGTAGGTGGCGGGGCCGATGATGTCGATGATCTCGTAGCGCCCCTCCCATTTTTCTGCGAGCTTCCCTTGGTGAGCGATCTCTGGTTTGAAGGTTGCGTCCCTAAGGACTAGGTCACCGATCTTGAAGCTCCGCTTCTTCACCTGAGAGTTGTAATACCGGGCCATCCTCTGGCTATACCGGACAAGATTAGTCAGAGCTCGGTCTCTCATTTCGTCGAGGAACTCGAGGTTGAGGTTAAGGCCCTCTGCATTGATGTCCTCGTCGAAGTATCTGAGCCAACGGGTTTCTTCCCCCACTTCTACAGGAACGACTGCTTCCACCCCGAATGCCAGCATGAACGGGCTCTCACTGTTTGACGCTTTGTAGGTTGTTCGGTACGACCACAGGATACCCGGAAGCTCGTCCACCCAGGATCCCAGCGCGTCGTCGACTTTCTTCTTCAGCGGGCCCAATATGCATTTGTTGGCTGCCTCCGCCATCCCATTGCATTGCAGATGAGCTACAGATGCGAAGTGGAGTTTGACCCCCACTCCGAACAAAAACTTCGAAAGCCATCGCAATCGAACTGCCTTCCGTTATCAGTCACTATGGAGCGAGGTACCCCAAAGTGGCATATCATAGACCTCCAAATAAAATTCTTCATGTCCGTCTATGTGATATTCGCCAAGGGTTCGGCCTCGATCCATTTTGTAAAATAGTCGACGGCCACGACGAGGTATTTCCTCCATCCGGAGGCCTTTGGGAAAGGTCCGAGGATGTCGAGTCCCCACTTAACGAAGGGGATCGGACTGAGAATGGGCACCAGATCGGCCGGCGGTGCCACCGTGTGTCTGCAAAATTTCTGGCATTCTTCGTACTTCTGGACATACTGCGAGGCGTCGTGGACCATGGTCGGCTAGAAGTATCCCCGACGCACTATTTTGTGGGCGATAGTGCGTACATCGTAGTGATTTCTGCAGAGGCCTTCGTGCTCCTCACAGATGACTTGTTCGGCCTGGTCCGGCCCTAGACACTTTAGGTAAGGCAGGACGTAGAACCTTGCGCGATGCTTGCGGTAAAGCACTCCGTCGAAGATCACTAACGACAAGGTTCACCTTTCGATCTTCTTGGCTACAAGTCGCTCCTTGGGCATGGTTTCCGTCTCCAAGTATTTCATTATCAGGCTCATCCATGTCGTCGTTCAGCTAACACACATTAACTCGCATTCCTCAATGGTAGGTGTCAGCAAGTTTTCGACGCAGATGGATTTCCCAATTTTGGCCGGGGAGGAGGAGGGCAACTTCGACAGGGCATCGGCCTGGAGGTTGTTGAAGTGAGGTAGGTGTTGGACCTCCGCCTTTTCGAACTTTTGGAGCTCGGCCTGGGCACACTTAAGGTAACGCTTCATCAGCTCCTCCAGGGCCTCAAAGCTCCTTTGGATCTGTTGGACGACGAGCCATGAGTCGCTCAGCAGCAACATGTTCGTCGCCCCCATCACTCGACACAGCTGCAATCCATTTACCGCGGCCTCGTATTCTGCCACATTGTTGGTCACCGAGAAGCTGAAGTGCAGCGCATATTCCAGCAGGCACCTATCGGGAGATTGGATGATGATGCCCGTGCCTGTTCCAGATCCTGTGGCAGATCTGTCGATGTGGACGATCCACAGTTCGCCCTTTCTCCATGGGTGGACGTTGAGGGTTTGACTGCTTCCAGCGTTCTCTGCCACGCTATTGCCGATTGGGCGCTTGGCGGTTCTTCGAGAAGATCTTTGATGGTGCACTCCACTACGAAATCCGTCAGTGCCTGGCCCTTGATCGTCGTTCGGGCTTTGTATACTATGTCGAACTCGCTGAGCTCGACGCTCTAATTCAGCATTCTACCCGATCGCTCTAACCTCTTCAGGTTCTTTTCGAGTGGCAGATTGGTGTGGACGATGATGGTGTGAGCTTGGAAGTATGGCCGGAGCTTCCTGTCCATCGTGATGAGACAATATGCGACCTTCTCTATGGGACTGTAACGGGTCTCCGCATAACGGATCACCCGGCTTGCATAGTAGACAGGCCGATGCACGCCCTTCTCTTCCTTGAATAAGGCAGAGCTGACAGCTACTTCATTGGCAGACAGATACAAGCCCATCTGTTCTCCCTCCTCTGGCCTTGCAAGCAGCAGGGGACTCTGCAAGTAGGCCCTCAGACTTACGAATGCTTGGGTGCAGGAGTCGTCCTAATCGATCACCTTCCTGTCATCCTACTTTGCAGCGAGTGCCCGTCGCAAGACTTTGAAAAATGTGAGCGACCTCTCAGTGGATTTGGACAGGAACCTCCCCAGTGCGGTGACCCTCCCATTCAACCTCTGCAGGTCCCGTATGGTTCGTGGCTCCGCCATATTGACGAGGGCTAAAATCTTGTCTGGGTTCGCCTCGGCCCCCTCTTCGTGATTATGAAGCCGAGGAACTTTCCAGATTGCACTCCGAAGATGATTTTGCTAGGTTGACCCTTAGGTTGTAATGGCGCACCCTCTAGAAAGTCTCCTGCAGGTTGGCAATGTGGTCTGGGGCCTCCTTGCTCTTGACTAACATATCATCGATATAGACTTCGAGATTTCACCCAACTTGAGGGCCGAATATCTTATCTACCATCTTCTGATAAGTCGCCCCGGTGTTCTTAAACCTGAACGACATCTTCGTGTAGCAGTATGTGCCCTTGTTGGTGATGAAGGACGTTTTCTCCTCGACCATCTCTGCCATGGGGATCTGGTTGTAGCCCCAGAACGCATCCAGAAGCTCAGCAATTCATACCTCGATGCGTGGTCGGCGAGGTGGTCAATCCTTGGCAGGGGGAAGCTGTCCTTTGGGCATACCTTGTTGAGGTCAGTGAAGTCAACGCACATGCGCCACTTTTCACTAGCCTTCATCACCAAGACGACGTTGGTGAGCCACTCCGGGTAGCTCATCGGCCGGATAAACTTGGCCTCGAGGAGCCACTTCACCTCCTTGCTTGTCGCCCTCATCTTCTCTCCTTCGGAGCTCTTCTTCTTCTGTCAGACCGGTCGAGCTTTCGGATCCGCGTTCAGCCTGTGAGCGATCATCGCAGGGTCGACTCCAGGCATATTCGAGGGTGACCATGCGAAGATATCAGCATTCTCTCTGAGGAGATTGATGAGTCTCATCCTCAGAGTGGATGAAAGCTTGGTACCGATGGAGACGGTCTTGCCTTCCTCTGCGGACACCGGTATTTCTCCGATCTCCTCCGCCGAGGTGGGTCGCTGGTCGTAATAGTCCTCCCATTCATCAAGGAGGTCTACCGACAAGGTCTGCTCCGTCGCCTTGAGCTTGGTGGACCCGACGTAGCAACTCCGGGATAACTTTTGGCTCCCCCGCACTTGCCACCCCTTCATGGAGTCTGAAATTTAACTATTTGGTGTAGCAGGCTAGGGAGAGTTTCGATGGAGGTCATGTACGACTGCCCTATAATCCCGTTGTATGTCGACCCAATGTCGATGACAACAAACTGCGTCATGCGAGTGATGACCCTTGGCTCGTCCCCCAGAGAGACCGGCAAGGTGATCACCCCGGTAATGGGGACCGAGTGGCCAGTGAAGCCAACGATCGGGCCCGTACAAGGCCTCAGGTCTACTGGCTTCAGCCCCATCTTCTCGATTGTCAACAAGAACAAGATATCACGGGAGCTTTTGGCGTCGATCATGAGGCGGCTAATGATGGCCGTCCCGACCTGGGCTTCGATGAAGATGGCATCGTCATGCGGTAGCTCGATCCCCACCAAATCATCACCAGTGAAGGTAATAGGCGGTCGAGCCACCCTTCTCTTCTTTATCCCAGCTCCAAGGTCGGTTGCCATCACCTGCCAGGCGTACGCCTTTTTACCCGAAGACGACGCGCCTCCTGAGGACTGCCTGCGGCAGCCGAGGCTCTTCCTGTTCGGCATTCTGTGGTGGGCCCGGCCTCCGTGCCCCCTTTTCTTCTCGAGCCTGCCTTATTCCCTTAACTAAGCCTCGGAGGCGGTCCGCTTAGATCAACCGCTCGATCTCCCTCTTCAATGTGAAGTAGTTGTCGGTCTCGTGATCGTGATCGCGGTGGTATCGACAATACTTCTGAAAATCCCTCTTCGTCGGATCTGACCTCAACTCTCGAGGTGGGTCCGGATGCAAACCAGCCCTCGTCACTACGGCGAACACCTCTATCATTGGGGCGTTGAGCTGAGTGAATTAGGCCGGCAGAAGTCCCTCTGCCCTCTGGATCGCCCGTGCGGGCTCTCTGGCAGCCGTGAACTCCCGCATCGGGCCGGGACGGTCTTTCGGGCGACGCCCCTTTGTGTCACGTCTTGGCTGGGCCAGCTGGTTGCAGCCCCTGGATTTGTCCTCTTGCCTTGGCCTGGGGTTGGGCCGATGCTCATCTTGAGACGCCTTTGCCCTGGCGACCTCCTTCCTCGTTCAAAGGGCCTCCTCGCTCAGCTTGTTTCTCTCTGTTTCTCTCTGCCTGAACGATAAGTGCGTCAAAATCGACAGGCGGGTCTCGGAGGAGGGATTTGTGGAGGCTTCGGCTAGTTAGTCCCGCCTTGAAGGCCGCCATGACCAACTCGTCTCCGCGGGCTACCAGCCTAGCTTCTTATCTTGGAAGCGATGCATGTACTTTCCGATCGTCTCCCCTTCCTTCTGGATGATCGTGAATTGGTATTCTATGGGCTTCTTCCTCATTCGCCCAGCCCGGAATTGCTGGCAGAATTTGTAGGACAATTCGTCGAAGCACTCGATGGTCCGGGCGGGCAGGCTGTGGTACCATTCCAGGGCCAGGCCCTTCAAGCTCTGCTGGAATCCCCGGCATAGGAGTACGTCTTCCGCCCCCTGCATCTCCATCACTCCTGGGTACTGTTTCACATGTGCAAGAGGATCACCCGCTCCGTTGTAGGTCGTCAGCTGGGGGAGCTTGAACCTCGAGGATCTCAGGGCCGTCATCCACCTTGCCAAGGGCGTGGCTACCTCAGGGTAAGCGGGGCGCCCGGGGGTATGCTCCCTCCGTCTCTTCAGGGTTCAGCTTTGGTCACGGCCCTGTTAACGGCTGTCACCACGCCCCGGGGAAGGGGGAGGTTGCCTCGGAAGGCTCCTCCTGTGCAACAGGGAACCGGCCGATGGCAGGCTACGGGCATTCCTATACCGTTGGCCGAGGTCGACACCTCCATGATCTCTCGGTTCTCTTGCCGGAGCCTCTCGCGTTCTGCGATGATGAAGCAGAGATGTCGACGAGCGACTTCTTCATCGAGGCAGGCTTGATAAGCAGCCTCGGCTGCGTCGTCTTGGCGCCTCTTATCCGTGGTCGATTCCTTATCGTGCTTTCGCTGCCGGGCAGCCTCCACTTCTTCGTCCAGAAGTCTCTGTTGGGTGGCAATCTCCTCGGCGAGCCCTCTTTGTCCTGCTTCTTCTTCAAACTGAGGGCAAAGATTTCGCAACTGTCACGGTCACTTTCCGACCGTACGTATTTTAGCGCGTAGCCGTGTTTCGTGTGTGTTTTGTGTATTTGATTTTTATTACTACTTTCTGTAGTTCAGACGCGCGACCAAACCCCGTATTCACGATCCTCTCGAAGGCGCGATCATCCTGGTATTTTTCTTTAATTTTTGGATGCCAAAGGGCGAAGCTATAAAAATCGGATTATTAATATTTAACATAATATTTTTTCAGTTCCTTTTCAAACTGTTACGGGTGTAATCTTTCAGAATTAAAGTTTTTTTTAAATAAACTCTTTTAATTAATTTTCTTTTAACTAATACCTATTAATTATCTTTATACCTAACAACTAAGGTATCATGCGGTTAGTTTTAAACAAATTCAATCAAAATTTTAAAAAAAACAGATCCTAAACCTAATATTATCAAACACTAACGGCCTGCCCCTATCCCCACGTACTACCCCACAACCCATCATCCCACATCAATAAACCACCCCGCCGACCCTCACCTTCACCTATCCGAGCGCCTCTCCGCCACCGCACGGCGACACCCCCGATGGCAGCTGAACCCCTTCCCCACCCTACCGTCTGCCACCTCCCCCAAATACCCCGCATAAACCCGTCACCTCCCCTTACCGCTCGCCCATGACTCCCTCAGTCCTCCTCTCTCTGACAACACCGAACCCCGACGAGCAAATCCCGCCGGCGCCCCTCCGTGACCCAGCACCCTCCTCTCTGACACCCAGATCCGAGCGCCACCCTCGCTCTCCGATCAGCCTCCCCTCCTCCCATCGAAATGCCCCAAGCCCACACCAGCAAACTCGCCTCTCACCGCACTCACCGAGACCAGCCACTGAGCCGCAGTCGCTGCCGCCGTTGGGCACTGCATGACCCCAGCTCTCCATCGCCGCAAGCCCCTCCCCGTCGACGACCAAGCACAAGCCTCCCCCGCAAACCATCACCACGCCGGACTTCATCTCACCTGCAAGAAGCGCAGCGACGAGGAGAAATGAAAACAGTGAGTGCATGCAATGATATTATCCCATGCTATATAATATTGTATAATAATGCTTCCTCTTATTTATCCCATCCCATGCTGTGTATGTTAGTGCATGCAAACGAGCTGTACCACCTTTTAAAGATATAATATATATAGATTACTTTAGTCTTGTTAGTAAACTGTGCCCAAGATGAGTGAATAGTGACTATTAATGTATGAGCAGTACCCTATGTTTAGTGATGTTAGTACGTAAACAGTCACCTATATTGAACTTGTGAATTATTAATGCTGCTACCCTAAGTTATACAAGTTATGTACTATGTACTAAACTTGTCACTAAACTCACTTGAGGGTATACATGTCATGTTGCTTTAAGGATTGTACCAACCTGCAAGCTTTTGGATACAACTTGGTTACTTGTGATCTGCACGTCAGATAAATGGATGTATTGTACTAGCAGTAGTTATATATATGATGAATTTATATATTAAAAACATGTTTTTTACCTTGTAGCATAAATTATACTCATAAACCGAAATCTGTGTTATATATTAATTACTAGGCAGTGTGTTAATTTAGACTGTAACTCAAATTATATAAGGTTTAGTGTAGTTTTTTTTATTAAACACATTTATCTTATTATCATAATCCTTGCCGCAGATAAACCGTACTTTTCGTCGCTATCACCGGGACACCCAAAACCGTCTTTTCAGGCAAGTGAAACTTGCCAATTTTTCTTTATGCCATGTCTTTAGGCCAATTCCTCGAACTAGCGTGAAGGAGACTAGATCGTGAAATGATAGCGATCTAGGCGCAACTTTGTGATCTAGCTTGACAACGAAGCTAGATCCGACACCTTACCATATCATTCATGCATAGATATCTGCCATGTTTAAATTCCTTAACTGTACGCATTTGAATTGTTAACTGCCATGCATTGCATCTTACATGTCATCCTAGTTAAACTTGCATCGTAGCACACGCTACACTACTTGTGCAATCCATGTTTCTGTGTTACCGGCTAGGCACCTGTTATGCGGGCATAACCCTACGCCATCCGTGTTAAAAACACTTCCTGGCTCGTGATCCAGAAGCGAGCATTCCGTGTTCGGGGGTAATGCCCTGGCTCGACACACGTGGAGGGGTAGGGATAAACGGTCACTTGAGCGTAAGAGTTGGCCCGTACAGCCACTCTAGCCAAAGGGCGGAATCTCTGTGCACGACGTGATTACAATTCCAGTACTTGTCCTTTACTTGTTTACTTGCCATGCCATGTTATTTGCCATGCTATACCATGCCATACTTTACTTTAGAATTGCTAGGTTGCTTTACTTTCAAAGTTGTCATACTTTACTTTAGAACTGTTAGGTTGCTTCCTTTTATAGTTTCCTTGCACAAGTCTTTTAGACTTGCTGACATGTGCCCCTTCTCTTTGGGTGACGAATGTTAGTTGCTGAGCCAGAGACTGCAGTCGAGGGTGACGTGTTCGTGGAGTACGTGCCCGATCCATTGTTGACGTTGAGTACGATGCTTCCGGTGACTATTCTTAGTGTCCCCCTGCTGAGCTTCCGTTTGTTTAGTTTTGTTAAGTTGTCGGTGTGCGGCACCTGTACTATTTTTTTTATGTACCTTGTACTTTTGTTTGGCCATGCTGGGGCCCTTGGTTCTTTTCTTTGTAAGCCTGGGGGCTTTTTCTGTGATGTTGTAATTTAATTTAATGGATATTCTGAGATTTCTTTTTGGTCTCATTTCCTTGTTTATTATCTTTGTTTCGTATCGCAATTGCAAGGACCTGCCAATTAATGTTTATTGACGCTTATCGGACTTGCGGCTTTGCAGCTTCAAGTCTGAGCGGACCTTCTCACGCTACGCCTCCACATTTTTGGGAAGCGGGGCGTGACAGGTTTTGTTGGTGGCCCATGCAGGTCCATCTTACAAATGTGAAATATCGGAACAACGATAATAACTATAGAATGTCCATTAAATAAATTGCAACATCCGAGTCATAAGCCTTGAGTCTAGTCGTTTTACTATGTCACTAGGTGGTAGGAAGACTTAGTTAGACGTCTGTGCTTGCTAGTTAGAGGCCCCTGATTGTTAGTTAGACCCACTGCTAGGAATTGATTTAGTCGTTGTAGGAGTTACCTTAGTGGTTCCCGTCTAGCTTGACCATGATAGACTTCTAGAATTCTTTTGTCGTTCGCTTGGGTTCATCGATTTCGGACCAAGCTGAACGCATTTCATTGCTGTCCAGCTCCTTAGAAAGCTTTAGCGCCAAGTTTCCTGAACCCTAATTAGTCGACCGTAAGAGTTCCCCGTTGATTTTCCTGAGTCTATCCTAGGCGTGTTATGTTCGATCATGCGACCAAATTCCTTGCCCTCGATTCGCGAGATTGCCTCATGGCAATCGTCGTTAATTTCAGCTTGAGGAAAATCTTGAAGCCTTTTAAAAGATGTTCATCATTCGCTAAATTTTAAACTCATTAGAAAACTTTTTAATATATACATATTTGGACTTCATGCTCTTCCCGAAATCATGCTCTTCATTCGAAAACTTTTTAATATAAAGGAATTTTGACTTAAATTTATTTTTGAAATTCGGAAGTTTTGACGAGATTTTGATTACTGTTTTATAAGGTTTTTCCAGTCTTTACTTTTCATACCTATTTAAATATCTTGTCCCTTTCATATATCAATTTAATTCTGAGTCAAATTTCTATTTTTCCCCATTCGATTTATAATTTTCCTTTCTTATTTATGCCATTCAAATGACTCATCGCGCTCCCTTAATATACTTTTCAAGTCACATATGATTTCAGCTTCCAACAATCAAAGTTATGTTCAACATTTTTCCCTATTACAGATTTTTGGAAAATTACTATTTCGTAACCACTTCCTGATCTAGACCCTCCATAAGTTGGTTTTAATGCTTTATTACAGATTTTGATAATTTTACTACTAAAATATTATTATCTTTCCGTTCCCCATACATACTTTAGAATAAATTCTAAACTAAATAGAATTTCAATTATTTTTATACCCGTACCATGCTCGTTGTGCTCGTATGTTAAGAACCTTGTGTAAATCAGTTTCTTTTTGGCAAATTCCGGCTCCTCTAAAAAGTAGTACAGTATTGGTTATTTTAAAAATTTTCCCTAGCTTAAAGACTTTGAAAGTATTTAACATGAACTTAAAATTCTTCAGTTCATTTCATTCCTTGAATTTCAAAATTTTGCCAAAATTATATTAAATTACTGCCATATAATATTTTTCTAAACTACGTCCTTAATGATCGCATGAACGATTTACTTTCTTTCATAATGATTTCCGTTGAGCCAATAAATCATTTCATCTTATTATGTATATTCAACTCAAACTTATTTCGAGCAACTTATTTTATCGATATCCAAATATTGCCTATACGGAGGAGAACTCCAACTTTTCAAATATGACAGTTTTATACTTCTAGTGTTGTTGACTTATACCATTTACGTCCTATTTCCGGTAACTTATGAGGGCAATATTTACATCTTTCTTCCCCACCTAAACATCCACAATTTTATCTCAGTTTCACTTGATCTATTTACCTCCTTGTCCTCGTCCTACCTGAACCCATTCTTACGATCTTGCTTCGTTACGCTATCTAATCTTGGTTTTCTTCCTTCTGCTTAGTCATCCCACTAGTGCTTGCCGTTGTTTACGTCACACCAGTTTAGTAGTGGGCCCTTGGACCTTTGTGATGTCGTCGTGGCGCATGCACCTAAGTTGAGTATGTGGGCTTGAATGAGTGTACTTCCGGTAGTATATTAATGATTGCCTATTGTGTGATATATACATACTCTGAGTTATTCATGATGTTATGAAGTTGTATGTGTGTTAGTATTTATAGATATGTGTGAGGATAGCTATACCACTCTAGGGACGTCTGTGTATAAATGAATTAGTGTTGGAATATCTAATGGGGTGTACGTTGTTGGAAATACTTATAATGGTTGAAATAATACGTTGGTAAAATTACGTGTATGTTAGGTGTAATGGTAATAGGTGAACGTATAGTTAAGTAAGTAGGCCTATTATATGACATGTATGTTGGTACGTGTGAGTGTGTGCTCATACGTAGATACGTATTGTGCTTGGACGTAAGTAGTTATGTATTTGCTGCATGAATATATATGTGATATACGTATGGTAATAGGATTATAATTTTGGTTGGTATTGCTTGCCTTTACGGAATATTATGCGTGTACGTGTGTACCGTGGAGTATAGACGATTATGGTATGTCTTAAACTATGTATAGATAAGTAGATGTGTTGGTATACTAATTATGGGTAGAATGGCTATGGTGCGAATATATATTACATGTATGTGACTATACGATGAATGCAGGTAGTAGAGAGTGTATTAAAGTTATACGTGTGCTGATATTGGCAATATTACTATAGGGTGAAAAGTGTTTGCATTATGTGGGCTTTACTTGACTAAATATAGTGATTGATGATATGTTATGTATGTGGTTATATTGGTAGATGTATATATTGGAGTGGTGTTGGTATATGTATAGATACCGTGTTATGTATATAGAGTTTTCTAATGTGGGTTTTGGAGTCTCACTCAAGCTTGAGTGGGTATATTAAGTATATTGTTACATAAGTCTGTGGATGGCGTGTAGTACTATAAATGTAGTAATGGACGATGTATGAATAGTGATAGGATTGGTTGTGTCTGGTGGTGTTACGCACATGATTGTGGGTGGCTATACTATAATAGAGTTATATGTGTTGGTCTTGTGGTATAGTTAATTACAAAGGACTTACATGTTGATTGTATATGTGCTAGCTGAACTAGGTGTTTAGTTGTACTAAGTATATAGTGGTATGAGTGGTATGTATGAATGTTATGATAGCGTGTGTGGGCGTGCACCGTGCAAGATTAAGTGTGTGCTTAGTTATAGGTATTTGTGACTATGGTATGTGTGGCATGTCTTGAATATAGTTATAGGACAGTATGTGAGGTGAATATATGGTGAAGTGTTTGCGTGCATTTGAATAACTATATCTTTGTGAAATTATAGCAGTGATGAATGTATATTAGATATAGTAAGCATGATTTAATATTGTGTGGTGTGATTACTGTAGGGGAATTGGCGGTCCCTTAGGGCACAAAAAACTCTAGTCCCGTCCTAAGTCGGACGGAACATAGATAAAAAAATCATAGCAGCGGAAGAAAAACCTATGTTAACTAATTAACATGCAGTTAAAAACAATTTTTTAACTTAGCCCTAAGGTCCAAGACCCTATGCCAAGATCTATGCCGACTTGGGATGGATCTGACCATCCCAAGAAGGATCTAGCCTACTGCGATTAAACTAAACTAATGCTAATAAAATACTTTAACCACATACCCGGAATCTCAGCCCTGGAGCAGGCGAGATGTTCCGCGCCGTCTTCCGAGCTGCTCCCGTCCCACGCCGAGCCGCTCCTTGAACCGCTCCCCGAACCGCTCCTCGAACCGCTCCGCATCCCGAGGCGATCAATCCCCGTGCTGCCGAGCCAACCACGCGCCGAAGAAAGTTTCACGCGAGTGAAACCTCCGCCAAGATTTCAGATTCAGAATCCGAACTCCTTTGCGGTTTTGCTAGAACCCGCAGGAGTAAGGCAGAAATTTATAGGGAGAGAGAGAAATATTTATTTAAGCTTAGATCCGAGCGTGCTCCAACATTTACGAGAGCCGCTCAGATCTAGAGCTTGGGACAAGTTTTGAGGAAGGGGGGAGACCCCTATTTATATAGGCGGCGGACTCTCCCCTTTTCTCAAAATCCGATGTGGGACTAAAAATAGAGTTAATTTAAAATCAAGTTAGTTTGCACTTCACAAAGTGCAAACTTCCGTGAATTTTAACTCACTCACCGTTGAGCTTCAGGATTGATACAACCTATCAATACGACAAGCGTTCAACGGTGAACGCATAGGAAAAAACCGTTCGTCAATCGGAGTTCGTTTGACCCTCCAATTGAGTGTCCAAAGATCAGCCCTAGGCTAGATTTTCGACTAAAATCAGCCGTCATTTGATTCAGCATACTTAGGGTTCAAAACCCTAGAGGTGGGGCCCATGGGTGGGCCCCACGCATGCCAAAAATGCCCGAGTCGCGCCTGGGCAGACCCCAGGTCGCGCCTGGGCTCGCCCAGCCGCCTGGGCGAGCCCAGGTCCGTGCCTGGGCGAGCCCAGGCCCGCGCCTGGGCTCTGCCCAGGCGCGGGGCAGAGCCCAGGCGGGCATGGGCTTGCCCAGGCCCGCGCCTGGGCAGAGCCCAGGCGCGCCTGGGCTTAGCCCAGGCTTGTGCCTGGCTAGCCCAGGCCGAGCCTGGGCAGGCAGCGCCTGGGCTAGCCCAGGCAGCCTGTTCTGCCTGGGTCTGGCCTGGTCTAATATTTTGGGCTGTTTTGGCTTTTTCTTGATCATCCGGCGTCTGATTTGGACGCCGTTCGAACCTGGGTCTAGACCGGGACATTCCCGTCTTACCCGTGAACTTTTCCTTGCGTTTATATTATTAAATATTGTATTAAACAATTTAATACACATTTAATCGCTTTTGCATCAAATGCAAAATAGTCCCTATCTAAGCTTAAATTATCATATTGCATCAAATGCAATTATCTCTTCTTTTGCATCAAATGCAAATATTCTCCCTAACTATTTTCTACCTATTACTAGACGAAGCGTTGCACTCTGTGTGAGACCCTACAGCCTGACCCTTACAACAGGTTGGGCTCGAAGCCCTATACGGCAGTGACCACGAGCAGTGGTTGCCGTCCCTGCTTCAGGAATCATCATTATGTGGTTAACTCATTGACATGAGTATTGTCGGGACCACCCTGACTGTTTCCGTGATGAATTCCATAGTTATAGTCTCTTTGTCTTAAATATGTCGTGTAGATCAAGTCTGTGGTACGGTCAAACTGTCAACCCCAATAACTTGACTCCGGTTAGTTTCTATCGATCTTTAGTCAATAAATGTTGGACTTCTTCCAACATACTCTGCGCAGAGTTTTTACTAAAGACCGAACTAACTCTACGACACTAACTCCCATTGACCGGGAGAGACGAATCCTTTCTTGGTCATTACTCGCCTCGTACGTTTCAAGTGACACCCAATCAAAAGACCTTTCGACAGGCCTTGCCTCGAAGCTAGGTCAGTTGATCTAAGTGGCACCGTTCACGCACAAGTCTGTCAAAATGACCTCAAGTCAAAAGACCAACTATCCTATCATCACTCAGAGTTATCACTGACAGATTGGCCAATATAACCATATGATAACTCTAGTGGATCGTTCAGTGAACTCATTCTAATGAGCACCTGTGTCTCGTCTTCGACTTCGCCAAGTCAAGCGATCATGAGATCATCGCCACCGCTAAACGGTGAAGACTAAGACACAATGGTCTATCCGATGTTTCGATATCCTTGTCTCGGAACATCTACGACCACGAACCATTCTAGACTTATGCTACAGATGGTCAAACGTTTCTCCATGATCGAGATACTCATCTCGATACCTGTTTGACCTTGCATAAAGTCTCAGGACTTTACCTAAGTCGATATCTAATTATAATATAACTTAGATAAATCATTACCAAACAGCTTACTGTTATTTCGAACAAGATGTTTGTGCTATTCACACAGGAATAAATGGCCTCGAGGGCATCATATTCCTACATCTCCCACTTGCACTCAGGCCCATTTATCTCGATATCTTATACCGTTTTTACACATAAGTTTTTCCGACTTCATGTGGTAGAGCCTTCGTGAGTGGATCTGCTAAAACCGTCTACACTATAGACTTAAGGGGTTTCTATGTTTATGTTAGACCAACCTTTTGAATCTTATTCAAATAATTCACTTGGTCTATCTATAATATTTTATTTCCCTGGATCTTATCCAGTTCATCGTACCTTACGATAATAATTTTAAATTAGTTATTGGTCATTACAATTGGCTCATATTTATTTCTGATAAAGTATCAAACTTTTTGATTACTTAATCAAAATATATGTTCCATCTCTTTGATGTCTCGCATGTAATTTACACGCTCCCACTGACCTTGAAAACTATCTGGCTAATTCATATAAGTCAGTCTGTCTAAATCATATTTAGAAAAACGAACTTATAAGTGAATGCTCCAATTTTCATGGTCAACTTAAGCGTTTTACATCGGCTTTGGTCCGAGTAGATCTGTACACATCTGTTGGCGAAACCGGTTTCATCATAATCCGTTTTTAAGAAATTAGGATGAAAACCGTTCTCGACCAACATGATGGTACTTCACTATTTTCTTTCTGCACCAACCTTTCAACTTAAAGATTTACTTGCAGAAAGTGGGGAAACATTTTCCTTTGGTACGTAAACTAAATTCTTAATTTATTTACGCACACGGACCTGCATCAAGTTTTAAATCGGAGTTACTACTCCGAATTTCATCCTAGAAGTTTGACTAAGTCATCATCAGTTATGATGTCTTAACTCGACTTTTCGTCTCACGAAATTCGAGTAAAAATACAAATTCCTTACGATTGATTTATTGAATATATTATTGATAATGTCCTTATAGAACATTATCAAAAACTTGGCATTACTATATGGGACTTAACCCAGAGGGAGGAGTTAACTCAGAGTCACTTATTTATGGAACGCACCAAGTCTAACTAAGTGTGATTCATACCTTTTAACACTCTGATGTGTTAACAGACTTGACCTGAGAGAAAATCACATTTTTTTTAATTACACAAGATTTTATGTAGCTAAGTATTTGACCATTCGATCTAATCGAATCAGTTTAAATACTTTCGTCATTTCGTTCTTTATTTTATCAGACTTGCGTTTCATCAAGAACACGTGTCTTAGTAAAATATACGAATAACTTATTTTGTTAAAAATAGACTCGGGTACATCAGTATGTACGAGACTGAGTTCGACAACTAATTCTCCCACTGTCTTACAGATGGGTTTCGGCCATTGTATCTAAGAGGCTAAGACTCACAAGTGTCCGTAGACTTCATAATACGAGAGGTCAGACCCCTCTTTATGTGACTTGTGAAGCTTAATCTCTTGATACGACCTAGTCTAATTTTACCATATAAGTTTGCTACTATCTTGTGTATTAACATTTAATATATAAATAGTTATTTACAAATTACTTAACACAAAACATTACTTCAGAAGCAATGTGACGACATTCGTCAAAATGTGTTAAACGTCTTTTGTATAACAATTTATTCTGAAATCGTGACATCAAAATATGTCACATTTTCATTTCCTCCTACTTATGCCTTTACTAATGATAAATTAAACTAACTTTCTCAATTGACTTTCCGAAGTGCCTTCTTCCTTTTTCAAAATCACATTTAGATATCAACATAAATAAATAGATCTGCAAGCAACTTATGTATCCAAACGCTTGAGCTTTGCAATCTTGAGTGTAGCTCAAGAAGTTGCTTGTCTCAAGATCTGGTTGGGATACATAGTCTTGCATCGCTCATGCACTCGTATTCGTCTCAAACGGTTTGATCGAATTTTCGAACTTTGCGGATCAAAATTGTTTGTCCATACAACCTTGAGGGTAGCTCGACAAGTTGTAGGGAGAAACATACTTTGAATGTCCTATATGTTCAAGCTGCCTCATATAGAGACGAGTGACATGTAGCTTTAATTTATTTGTTGGACCCAGAACTTAATGAAATCATATTTCTTAAGTCTGTTCTTTAGAAGGTCATTTAATGTCAACGAGAATATAGTTTTAATTCTATCCATTAGAATTTAATTTGATATTCAATTAATCAACTTTTGACCAATTAACTTATTAAAATATTATATTTTAATTCCTACGGTAAACATAGTCTTGCCCTAGTTTTAGCATATGTTCAATATTAAATATAGGTAGATTGGCTTTTATCTATCTATATCCTCCCACTAATTTTATGATCGTTTTAAAGCTTAATAACGAACGATTTAATCGAATTAAAATTAATGGGTGAGAGTTCCAATCACCTTGAGTCTAAACAACCTTGAGTGTAGCTCAACAAGTTGATTGACTCTGCGATCGGAAGATGACTCTTCATCGATCACATCGGATATGACTCTCTTAATCGGTTTTTGCCCCTAGCCATTCGTGATCATGAGTGTGCTCATCCAAATCACAACGTCTAGTCTAGTCGGACCCTTGTTTTCATGTCTAGCCTGACTTGCCCCTCAGCTCGGTGTATGCACGACACGTCGGTTTGGGTCAGGTCTTAGACTACATCTAGGCAGACTACATCCTTGACTAAACTTGCGCCGCCGCTCGGTGTATCCACGACAACGTCTGTTTGGGTCAAGTCAAGATGTCATCTTATGTATTTAAGAAGTTGGTTTCTACAAGGTTGCCATGTCACAGCTTGAGTGTATCTCAACAACTGTAACACGGGCCCTATAGTTGCTAACCCCTAAAACAAGGAGGGCTACGGCTAATCTTGAAAAAGATTATTAACGTATTTGACTTAGATATAGTCCAGGGTGTCATACAATCATGATTCGCGACATTGCGGTCCAGCGGAACTCAGCCAGGGAATTGACTAAGCCAGGATCACTATCCCTTAAAGGGTGATCCAGAACTCTTAGCCAAGCACATTGACTGGATCATGGTCCATTGAATGAAGCTTGTCATTTTTGTATGTATGCCATAGACTAAACAGCTTTTATTAACAACTAATTAATCCTATCAACTAGTTGAATCCTTAAATTCAAAAATTTTAGGATTTGTTTAATAACTTTTATTAAGTCCTTATCAACTATAAGGTTCACGTGCTACCCTAATCGTTATTAGGATTTTAATAAATTTTATTAACAACGCTAGAAGTGAAGTCCTTTAATGAAAATTAATTATAACAATTAGAATTGAAAATTCATTTAAAGGACTACCCTAATCAGGAATTAGGTCTTAATATTGTTGTTAATGATTTATTAAAACATATCATGTCATTAAAATTTAAGTAATAAATTTTAATCATTTTTAATGGCTAACCTAAAAGGTTGTCTTGTGTTATCAAATAAGGGACAAGATTAACAAGCCATTAAAATAAAGCTACACTAATTTATCGCATAAAGATAGTGCACAACTATTTAACATTTAAATATACTAAGTTTATCGCATAAACAATTTTTAGACTTTTAAAATCAGTTTTAAAAATATCTTATAAATTTAAAACATTGCTTTAAAAATTTTTCATGTTCAAAAATTTATCATATACAATTTTTAAACATCTAAAATATTTTAAACTTATCGCATAAATTTAAAGCCTTAAAATCAATTTTAAACTTTATCACATAAATTTAAAATTACTATTTTAAAATTTCCATGCTTAAAAAATTTATCATATAAAAGGATTTAGGCATCCAAAATAAATTTAAACTTTTAAATATTTAAAATTAGTTTTAAAATTATCACATAAATTTTAAAACGTCATTTTAAAAAATTTTCATGTTCAAAAAATTTATCGCATAGAATTTTGAACTTCAAAAACATTTTTAAAATTATCTAATAACTTTAAAAAATTTAAAAGTATTTAAAAAGCATTAATTAGTTTAATGAAATCGCAGTACCTAGATCGACTACGCAAACCTTGCTCTGATACCACTGTAGGGGAATTGGCGGTCCCTTAGGGCACAAAAAACTCTAGTCCCGTCCTAAGTCGGACGGAACATAGACAGAAAAATCATAGCAGCGGAAGAAAAACCTATGTTAACTAATTAACATGCAGTTAAAAACAATTTTTTAACTTAGCCCTAAGGTCCAAGACCCTATGCCAAGATCTATGCCGACTTGGGATGGATCTGACCATCCCAAGAAGGATCTAGCCTACTGCGATTAAACTAAACTAATGCTAATAAAATACTTTAACCACATACCCGGAATATCAGCCCTGGAGCAGGCGAGATGTTCCGCGCCGTCTTCCGAGCTGCTCCCGTCCCACGCCGAGCCGCTCCTTGAACCGCTCCCCGAACCGCTCCTCGAACCGCTCCGAATCCCGAGGCGATCAATCCCCGTGCCGCCGAGCCAACCACGCGCCGAAGAAAGTTTCACGCGAGTGAAACCTCCGCCAAGATTTCAGATTCAGAATCCAAACTCCTTTGCGGTTTTGCTAGAACCCGCAGGAGTAAGGCAGAAATTTATAGGGAGAGAGAGAAATATTTATTTAAGCTTAGATCCGAGCGTGCTCCAACATTTACGAGAGCCGCTCAGATCTAGAGCTTGGGACAAGTTTTGAGGAAGGGGGGAGACCCCTATTTATATAGGCGGCGGACTCTCCCCTTTTCTCAAAATCCGATGTGGGACTAAAAATAGAGTTAATTTAAAATCAAGTTAGTTTGCACTTCACAAAGTGCAAACTTCCGTGAATTTTAACTCACTCACCGTTGAGCTTCAGGATTGATACAACCTATCAATACGACAAGCGTTCAACGGTGAACGCATAGGAAAAAACCGTTCGTCAATCGGAGTTCGTTTGACCCTCCAATTGAGTGTCCAAAGATCAGCCCTAGGCTAGATTTTCGACTAAAATCAGCCGTCATTTGATGCAGCATACTTAGGGTTCAAAACCCTAGAGGTGGGGCCCATGGGTGGGCCCCACGCATGCCAAAAATGCCCGAGTCGTGCCTGGGCAGACCCCAGGTCGCGCCTGGGCTCGCCCAGCCGCCTGGGCGAGCCCAGGTCCGCGCCTGGGCTCGCCCAGGCGGCCTGGGCGAGCCCGGGCCCGCGCCTGGGCTCTGCCCAGGCGCGGAGCAGAGCCCAGGCGGGCCTGGGCTTGCCCAGGCCCGCGCCTGGGCAGAGCCCAGGCGCGCCTGGGCTTAGCACAGGCCGAGCCTGGGCTTAGCCCAGGCTTGTGCCTGGCTAGCCCAGGCCGAGCCTGGGCAGGCAGCGCCTGGGCTAGCCCAGGCAGCCTGTTCTGCCTGGGTCTGGCCTGGTCTGATATTTTGGGCTGTTTTGGCTTTTTCTTGATCATCCGGCGTCCGATTTGGACGCCGTTCGAACCTGGGTCTAGACCGGGACATTCCCGTCTTACCCGTGAACTTTTCCTTGCGTTTATATTATTAAATATTGTATTAAACAATTTAATACACATTTAATCGCTTTTGCATCAAATGCAAAATAGTCCCTATCTAAGCTTAAATTATCATATTGCATCAAATGCAATTATCTCTTCTTTTGCATCAAATGCAAATATTCTCCCTAACTATTTTCTACCTATTACTAGACGAAGCGTTGCACTCTGTGTGAGACCCTACAGCCTGACCCTTACAACAGGTTGGGCTCGAAGCCCTATACGGCAGTGACCACGAGCAGTGGTTGCCGTCCCTGCTTCAGGAATCATCATTATGTGGTTAACTCATTGACATGAGTATTGTCGGGACCACCCTGACTGTTTCCGTGATGAATTCCGTAGTTATAGTCTCTTTGTCTTAAATATGTCGTGTAGATCAAGTCTGGGGTACGGTCAAACTGTCAACCCCAATAACTTGACTCCGGTTAGTTTCTATCGATCTTTAGTCAATAAATGTTGGACTTCTTCCAACATACTCTGCGCAGAGTTTTTACTAAAGACCGAACTAACTCTACGACACTAACTCCCATTGACCGGGAGAGACGAATCCTTTCTTGGTCATTACTCGCCTCGTACGTTTCAAGTGACACCCAATCAAAAGACCTTTCGACAGGCCTTGCCTCGAAGCTAGGTCAGTTGATCTAAGTGGCATCGTTCACGCACAGGTCTGTCAAAATGACCTCAAATCAAAAGACCAACTATCCTATCATCACTCAGAGTTATCACTGACAGATTGGCCAATATAACCATATGATAACTCTAGTGGATCGTTCAGTGAACTCATTCTAATGAGCACCTGTGTCTCGTCTTCGACTTCGCCAAGTCAAGCGATCATGAGATCATCGCCACCGCTAAACGGTGAAGACTAAGACACAATGGTCTATCCGATGTTTCGATATCCTTGTCTCGGAACATCTACGACCACGAACCATTCTAGACTTATGCTACAGATGGTCAAACGTTTCTCCATGATCGAGATACTCATCTCGATACCCGTTTGACCTTGCATAAAGTCTCAGGACTTTACCTAAGTCGATATCTAATTATAATATAACTTAGATAAATCATTACCAAACAGCTTACTGTTATTTCGAACAAGATGTTTGTGCTATTCACACAGGAATAAATGGCCTCGAGGGCATCATATTCCTACAATTACATGTGTTGATATGTTTGGTGTTGGGTGTGTACTAGGAGATATTAGGAAGTGGTATATTCATGTTTGCTTGGTGCTTAGGTAGTTATCTATATGTGAGTACTATGATCGTAATTGCTACTGTAAAACTATTTTGTGTATGTATATGTACCTTGGTTATGGGATAAGTGAGTAATAGCTATATAAGGATGTACGTTATTATATGAATGATTGAAGTACGTGTATGAATTTGTCTGTCTAAGATAAATATGAGTATAGAATGTGCGTAAATATGTACATGTTTGTAGTATTAATGATTGACTATCTAGTGCATATATAAGCACTTGCAGTGACTATACCTGGTTGAATTATAATGTGATATGATTGGGGTAGTTACTACAGTGACTAGATATATTTATATTTAGAAAGTCCGAGGACGGACTTTGTTCTAAGGTAGGCAGGATGTCACTGTCACTTTCCGACCGTACGTATTTTAGCGCGTAGCCGTGTTTCGTGTGTGTTTTGTGTATTTGATTTTTATTACTGCTTTCTGTAGTTAAGACGCGCGACCAAACCCCGTATTCACGATCCTCTCGAAGGCGCGATCATCCTGGTATTTTTCTTTAATTTTTGGATGCCAAAGGGCGAAGCTATAAAAATCAGATTATTAATATTTAACATAATATCTTTCATTTCCTTTTCAAACTGTTACGGGTGTAATCTTTCAGAATTAAAGTTTTTTTAAATAAACTCTTTTAATTAATTTTCTTTTAACTAATACCTATTAATTATCTTTATACCTAACAACTAAGGTATCATGCGGTTAGTTTTAAACAAATTCAATCAAAATTTAAAAAAAACAGATCCTAAACCTAATATTATCAAACACTAACGGCCTGCCCCTATCCCCACGTACTACCCCACAACCCATCATCCCACGTCAATAAACCACCCCGCCGACCCTCACCTTCACCTATCCGAGCGCCTCTCCGACACCGCACGGCGACACCCCAGATGGCAGCTGAACCCCTTCCCCACCCTACCGTCTGCCACCTCCCCCAAACACCCCGCATAAACCCGTCACCTCCCCTTACCGCTCGCCCATGACTCCCTCAGTCCTCCTCTCTCTGACAACACCGAACCCCGACGAGCAAATCCCACCGGCGCCCCTCCGTGACCCAACGCCCTCCTCTCTGACACCCAGATCCGAGCGCCACCCTCGCTCTCCGATCAGCCTCCCCTCCTCCCATCGAAATGCCCCAAGCCCACACCAACAAACTCGCCTCTCGCCGCACTCACCGAGACCAGCCACTGAGCCGCAGTCGCTGCCGCCGTAGGGCACTGCCTGACCCCAGCTCGCCATCGCCGCAAGCCCCTCCCCGTCGACGACCAAGCACAAGCCTCCCCCGCAAACCATCACCACGCCGGACTTCGTCTCACCTGCAAGAAGCGTAGCGACGAGGAGAAATGAAAACAGTGAGTGCATGCAATAATATTATCCCATGCTATATAATATTGTATAATAATGCTTCCTCTTATTTATCCCATCCCATGCTGTGTATGTTAGTGCATGCAAACGAGCTGTACCACCTTTTAAAGATATAATATATATAGATTACTTTAGTCTTGTTAGTAAACTGTGCCCAAGATGAGTGAATAGTGACTATTAATGTATGAGCAGTACCCTATGTTTAGTGATGTTAGTACGTAAACAGTCACCTATATTGAACTTGTGAATTATTAATGCTGCTACCATAAGTTATACAAGTTATGTACTAAACTTGTCACTAAATTCACTTGAGGGTATACATGTCATGTTGCTTTAAGGATTGTACCAACCTGCAAGCTTTTGGATACAACTTGGTTACTTGTGATCTGCACGTCAGATAAATGGATGTATTGTACTAACAGCAGTTATATATATGATGAATTTATATATTAAAAACATGTTTTTTTACCTTGTAGCATAAATTATACTCATAAACCGAAATCTGTGTTATATATTAATTACTAGGCAGTGTGTTAATTTAGACTGTAACTCAAATTATATAAGGTTTAGTGTAGTTTTTTTTATTAAACACATTTATCTTATTATCATAATCCTTGCCGCAGATAAACCGTACTTTTCGTCGCTATCACCGGGACACCCAAAACCGTCTTTTCAGGCAAGTGAAACTTGCCAATTTTTCTTTATGCCATGTCTTTAGGCCAATTCCTCGAACTAGCGTGAAAGAGACTAGATCGTGAAATGATAGCGATCTAGGCGCAACTTTGTGATCTAGCTTGACAACGAAGCTAGATCTGACACCTTACCATATCATTCATGCATAGATATCTGCCATGTTTAAATTCCTTAACTGTACGCATTTGAATTGTTAACTGCCATGCATTGCATCTTACATGTCATCCTAGTTAAACTTGCATCGTAGCACACGCTACACTACTTGTGCAATCCATGTTTCCGTGTTACCGGCTAGGCACCCGTTATGCGGGCATAACCCTACGCCATCCGTGTTAAAAACACTTCCTGGCTCGTGATCCAGAAGCGAGCATTCCGTGTTCGGGGGTAATGCCCTGGCTCGACACACGTGGAGGGGTAGGGATAAACGGTCACTTGAGCGTAAGAGTTGGCCCGTACAGCCACTCTAGCCAAAGGGCGGAATCTCTGTGCACGACGTGATTACAATTCCAGTACTTGTCCTTTACTTGTTTACTTGCCATGCCATGTTATTTGCCATGCTATACCATGCCATACTTTACTTTAGAACTGCTAGGTTGCTTTAGTTTCAAAGTTGTCATACTTTACTTTAGAACTGTTAGGTTGCTTCCTTTTATAGTTTCCTTGCACAAGTCTTTTAGACTTGCTGACATGTGCCCCTTCTCTTTGGGTGACGAATGTTAGTTGTTGAGCCAGAGACTGCAGTCGAGGGTGACGTGTTCGTGGAGTACGTGCCCGATCCGTTGTTGACGTTGAGTACGATGCTTCCGGTGACTATTCTTAGTGTCCCCCTGCTGAGCTTCCGTTTGTTTAGTTTTGTTAAGTTGTTGGTGCGCGGCACCTGTACTTTTTTTTATGTACCTTGTACTTTTGTTTGGCCATGCTGGGGCCCTTGGTTCTTTTCTCTGTAAGCCTGGGGGCTTTTTATGTGATGTTGTAATTTAATTTAATGGATATTCTGAGATTTCTTTTTGGTCTCATTTCCTTGTTTATTATCTTTGTTTCGTATCGCAATTGCAAGGACCTGCCAATTAATGTTTATTGACGCTTATCGGACTTGCGGCTTTGCAGCTTCAAGTCTGAGCGGACCTTCTCACGCTACGCCTCCACATTTTTGGGAAGCGGGGCGTGACAGCCTCACATTGGGGGCTCGGAAGGGTCAGGGGGCGCTTTGGCTCCAGCCACCTCGAAGCCTTCCATCATCTTGGTGAAGGCCTCGTAGCTTTGCTGAACAGCTCAGGTTGAGGCCTGGACGGTCTCTGCCATCCCCTCAGGGGGGAGATTAGTCGAGGGGGTCCTCGAGCGAGATTGCAATTCTTGATCCAAGGGGATTTTGCCGTGGTCGGGATTTCAATAGATGGGTATGGAGTTAGACATGGGTGTGACCCTTCGTTCCCAGAGACGGCGCCAATTGTTACGGGGTAGGATCCACGTACAATGAATTTGTTTGTTGTGGGAACCAAGGGCACGATGGTTATAATTTGGATGTGATTAGGGCGAGTTGTTTAACAGGTGGTAAGTGGGGTGACGAGGCTAAACTCGCATGGAGGGCCGACCACTGGATCAACTTCGCAAGTACTCCGCTGTAGAGAGATGATGCCCTCGAGGCTATTTATCTCTGTGTGAATATCACAAATGTCTTGTTCGAAATAATAGTAAGTTGTTTGGTAATAATTTTTCTAAGTTATTTTATAATGTAGTTAACATTAGATATTAACTTAGGGTAATGACCTGAGACTTTATGCAAGGTCAAACAAGTATCGAGATGAGTATCTCGATCATGAAGAAATGTTTGACCGTCTGTAGCATAAGTCTAAAAGGGTTCGTGGCCGTAGATGTTTCGAGACACCGATATCGAAACATCGGATAGACCATTGTGTCTTAGTCTTCACCGTTTAGTGGTGGCGATGATCTCATGATCGTTTGACTTGGCTAAGTCGAAGACGAGACGCTGGTGCTCATTAGAGAATGAGTTCACTGAACGATCCATAAGAGTAATCATATGGTTATATTGACCAATCTGTCAATGATAACTCTCAGTGATGATAGGCTAGTTGGTCTTTTGATTTGAGGTCATTTTACGAACCTGTGTGTGAACGGTGCCACTTAGATCACTGACCTAACTTCGAGACGTACGAGGAGAGTAATGACCAAGAGAGGATTCGTCTCTCCCGATCAATGGGAGTTAGTGTCGTAGAGTTAGTTCGGTCTTTAGTAAAATCTCTGATCAGAGTATGTTTGAAGAAGTCCAACATTAGTTGACTAAAGATTGATAGAAACTAACCGGAGTCAAGTTATTGGGGTTGACAGTTTGACAGTACCCTAGAATTGATCACACGATATAGTTTTGACTAAGAGACTATAACTGTAGAACTCATCACAGACACAGTCAGGGTGTTCCCGACAATACTCATGTCGATGATTCAACCACATGATTATGATTCTTAAGCAGGGACGGCAACCACTGCTCGTGGTCACTACCGTATAGGGCTTCGAGCCCAACATGTTGTAAGGGTCAGGCTGTAGGGTCTCACACAGAGTGCGACCTTCGTCTAGTAATAGGTAAAAATTCATTAGGGAGAATAATTTGCATTTGATGCAAGGGATAGAAAATTGCATTTTTGATGCAAATGACAATTTAAGCTAAGATGGCGGACTAATTTGCATATGATGCAAAAGAGATTAAATGTGTCTTAAATATTTTAAGACCAAATTTAATAAAATAAACGCAAGAAAAAGTTCATGGGCAAGACGGGAATGTCCCAGTCTAAACCCAGGTTCGAACGGCATCCAAATCGGACACCAAATGCTCAAGTTAGAGCCAAAACAGCCAAAGGAGCCCAAATGGATCAGCCCAACAGGTTTGGGCTGAACACAAGCTGAAGACGGGCGTAGGCACCCGCTTGGAGCGGGCACAAACCTGCGCCCACAGCCAGTGGACGCGGGCGCACGCTGGAAGTGGGCGCAAGCCTGTGCCCGTTCCAGTGGGCACCCGCTGGGAGCGGGAGCCAACCTGTGCTCGCTCCAGCACGCACAACACACGCGTTGGGGCACGTGCAGTGCATGCACCTCGAGGCACGTGTGCTGATTGCTCCTCAGTACAATAGGGCCCCCTTCCTAGGGCTTCGAGCCCAGTTTTTGATGGCTGGCTGTTTTGCAGTTTTTTGGGTGTAGGCTGATTTTTGGACGATCAATTGGAGGGTCAAACGGACTCGGATTGACGAGCCGTTTTTTCCTATGCGTTCACTGTTGAACGCCCTTCGAATTGATAGGTTGTATCAATCATGAAGCTCAACGGTGAGGGAGTTAAAATTCACGGAAGTTTAGCCTTTATGAAAGGCAAACTAAATTGAATTGATTAACTCCAAATTTAGTCCCACATTGTATTTTGAGTAAAGGGGAGAAGTCAGCCACCTATATAAATAGGAGTTTGCTCCTCTCCTCAAAACTCGTCTCAAGCTCCAGATCGGAGCGGCTCCCGTAAATGTTGGAGCACGCACGGATCGAAGCTTAAATTAATTCTTCTTCCCCCTATATTTCTGCCTTACTCCTGAAGGGCTCTAACAAAGGCACGAAGGAGTTCGGATTCGGATCCGAAATCTTGGCTAAGGCTTTCACTTGCGTGAAACTTTCTTCGGCACATGGTTGGTTTGACGACACTAGGATTGCTTACCTCGGGATGCGAAGCAGTTCGAGGAGTCGTTCGAGGAGCGGCTCGGCATGGGATGTGGAGCGGCTCGAAAGACGGTGCGGTACATCTTGCCCGCCCCAGGGTTGAGATTCCAGGTATGTTTTTAGAAGCTTTCGTTTTAATTATTCGCAGTAGTTTAGATCCCTCTTGGGGGTGGTCCCGAGTTGGCAGAGATCCTAGCTAAGAGTCTGGTTTCTTAGGGCTCCATGTTAATTAGATTAACATAATTTTATTTTCCGCTGCAATTTTATGTCAATGTTCCGTCTGACTTAGGATGTGAATAGAGTTTTTGTGCCCTAAGGGTCCGCCAAAACCCTACAGTGGTATCCGAGCCATGTCTGTATGCTGATCTAGGACTGCGATTAATTAATTGAACGCTTTTAAATACAGAAAAATGTTTTCTTTATGCGATAAGTTTAAAATGATTTTAAATGTTTAAAAATTTTATATAGAAAATTTTTAAGCATGAAAATTTTAAAATGATGTTTTAAATTTATGTGATAATTTTAATACTGATTTTAAAACTTTAAAAATTTATGCGATAAGTTTAAAATGATTTTAGATGTTTAAAAATTTTATATGATAAATTTTTAAGCATGGAATTTTAAAATGATGTTTTAAATTTATGTGATATTTTTAAAACTGATTTTAAAAGTTTAAAATTTTTATGCGATAAATATTTTAAGTAGCATGCAAATTTTGTGATCTTTTAAAACAAATTTTTTTGTTTTATGAGATAAAATAAAATGTTTTAAAATCATATTTTAAATTTAAATGTTAAATTTAAGTATGCATGCTAAACTTGTTTATTTGATAAACATTATTCTATTTAATTGTTAAATAGTTGTACACTTTTCTTTTATGCGATAAAATTAGTGTAACTTTATGTTAATGGCTATGTAAATGTTGTCACTTATTTGATAACACAAGACAACCCTCTTAGGTTAGCCATTAAAGAACTCGTTAAAATTTATCAGATAAATTCTAATGACATGCCATGTTATAATAAAACATTAACAACACTTTAAGACCTAATTCCCGATTAGGGTAGTCTTTTTAATGAATTTTTAATTCTAATTGTTATGAAATTAATTCTCATTAAAGGACTTCGCTTTTAGTGTTGTTAATAAATTTATTAAAATCCTAATAACGATTAGGATATCACGTGAACCTTATACTTGATAAGTATTTAATAAAAGTTATTAAACAAATCCTAAAATTTTAAATTTAAGGATTCAACTAGTTGATAGGATTAATTAGTTGTTAATAAAAGCATTTTAGTCTATGACACGCATATAAAAATGACAAGCTTCATTCAATGGATCATGATCTTGTCAATGTGCTTGTCTAAGTTTGTTGGATCACCCTAGCTAGTCTAAGGGATAAGTGATCATGGCTTAGTCAATTCCCTGGCTGTGTTCTGCTAGTCCGCAATGATCCGAATCATGATTGTATGACACCTTGGACTATATCTAAGTCAAATACGTTAATAATCTTCTTCAAGATTAGCTGTAGCCCTCCTTGTTTTAGGGGTTGGCAACTATAGGACCTGTGTTTCAGTTGTTGAGCTACACTCAAGCTTTGACATGGAAACCTTGTAGAAACCAACTCCTTAAATACATAAGATGAAATCTTGACTTGACCCAAACCGTCGTGTTGTGAATACACCGAGCGCCGGCGTAAGTTAAGTTAATGATGTAGTCTGGCTAGACTTGACCCAACCCGTCGTGTCATGACAACGAGCGCCGGAGTAAGTTGAGCTATAGATGTAGTCTAAGACCTGACCCAAACCGACGTGTCGTGAATACACCGAGCACCGGGGCAAGTCAGGCTAGACACGAAAACAAGGGTCCGACTAGACTAGACATTGTGATCTGGTAAGCACACTCATGATCACAAATGGCTAGGGGTAAAAACCGATAAGAGAGTCATATCTGATATGATCGATGAAGAGTCATCTTCCGATTACAGAGTGAAGCAATTTGTCGTGCATACACTGTGGTTGTTAGGCTCAGGGTGATTGGACCTCTTACCCACTAATTTAATTCGATTAAATCGTTCATTGTTAAGGCTTATAAATGATCGTAAAAATAGTGGGAGGATATAGATAGATAAAAGCCATTCTACCTATATTTAATATTGAACATATGCTAAACTAGGGCAAGACTATGTTTATCGAAGGAATCAAAATATAATATTTTAATGGAATTAGTTAACTGATTAAATAGGTTGATTAATTGAATATCAAGTTAAATTCTAATTGATAGAATTAAACTATATTCTCGTTGACATTAAAATGACCTTCTAAAGAACAAACTTAAGAAATATGATTTCATTAAGTTCTGGGTCCAACAAATAAATTCACGCTACATGTCACTCGCCTCTATATGGGGCAGCTTAAACATATATGATATTCGAAGTATGTTTCTCCCTACAACTTAGTGAGCTACGCTCAAGGTTGTATGGAAAAACAATTTTGATCCACAAAGTTCGAGAATTCGATCAAACGGTTTGAGTCGAATACGAGTGCATGAGCGGTGCAAGACTATGCATCCCAACCGGATCTTGAGACGAGCAACTTGTTGAGCTTCACTCAAGGATGCAAGCTCAAGCGTTTGGATACATAAGATGCTTGCACAGCTATTCATTTATGTTGGGCTATTTAATATCTAAATGTGATTTAGAAAAGGAAGAAGGCACTCCGGAAAGTCAATCGAGTTAAATAGTTTAATTTATCATTAGTAAAGGCATACGTAGGACGGAATGAAAATGTGATATATTTTGATGTCACGTTTTCATAATTATTGTTATACAAAAAGTTAACACATTTTGACGAATGTCGTCACATTACTTCTGAAGCAATGAGTAATATATATAACGATAATATGTATATTAAATATTAATATATGAATACACAAGATAGTGATTCCGAATGAAAAGTGTCATTTTCACCCCGTATTTCATTGGGCTTTAGCGTATATATTTCACATATAGGCTCTATCTAGCTCGTAATTGTGCATAGTCTGTATATTAGATCTTATCACTTTTTATACTTAAAACCCACTTCTTGTCACTAATTATTGCATTTCCTATTTTTCAGGATTTTTCTGGAATTTATGGAGATTTATCGGAAGCAAGAAGAAGAGAAGAAGAATTCTGCAATGCCTTCTCTTGTGCAGAAATCTTCTGTTATTCCAATGTATATTCCGGCCTCATGATATTTTTCAGTCAAATTTCGTGAAGTCCCGATTCCAACGTCGCTTGGAACACGTCATTCCGAGGTCGGATGATTTTTCTAGAATTTTTGCAAGACAGGGTGACGGTGCTGAAAATTTCTGCAGCTTTGTCCTTCTTGTGAAGAATTCTGCTATCATTCCAGTATATATTCCGGCCTAATGATATTTTTCAGTCGAAGTTCGTGAACTTCCAATTCCAACGCCGTCTGGAACACATCATTCCGTGGTCGGATGATTTTTCTAGAATTTTCGCAAGACAGGGTGACGGTGCTGAAAATTTCTGCAGCTTTGCCCCTCTTGTGAAGAATTCTGCTATCATTCCAGTATATATTCCGGCCTAATGATATTTTTCAGTCGAAGTTCGTGAAGTCCCGATTCCATCGCCACCTGGAACACATCATTCTGAGGTCGGATGATTTTTCTAGAATTTTCACAAGACAGAGTGACGGTGCTGAAAATTTCTGCAGCTTTGGGCATTGCTTGCGGGTTTGGGCCAGAATCCAACCCGTTTGACTTAATTTCAGACCCGTTAAGCTGTGAATGGGTTTATATTACGAATTTGGGTGTTTTTCAGCCCTAGTTCTTATTTTTTGCTGAAATTTGGAGGAGGAAGATGATCTTGGAGGCCATGGGGGGAGGATGATGAAGCTTGGAGTTTGGAGGACCACTTGAGTATGAGGATTTCATCTTTGAGTGACACATTGGTGAACTCTGTCTTAACTCTTGTGTAATTTTGGTTTAGCAACTTGTATTGTATTGGATGATTATCTCTAGAGATATAGATGTCTTCTTTTCATCATGAATTGCTAGATCTTGCTTGTGTTGTTGTATTGTGTGATTGTTGTTGTTTGGGTTGTGAATTTCATCTCTAGCATGTTTCTATTTTCTATTTGGTGGATGAAACTTTGAGATGTTGGTTGTTGATGGAACCCTAGAGGGTAATCCATAGAGAGGAACTATCATAGTCTACCCTCTCTTCTTTGCTCAAAGTATTTCTCTTTGTTTCATACACTACTTTTATTGCACCCCACATGTTCGATGAAATGCCACACCCACCGATTGTTCGTCCCTTAGCCGGAAAAACAATTGAATTATATTTGAGATGAATTCCCACGCCCACGGCCTCATTCACACACACAACATACGAGTCCTCCTTGTTACTTGCCAATTCGGCTCTCCACCCCTAGCCACTTAGGTTAGATTTTTAGTTTCTTCACAAGTTTTTCCCACACACTCATCCACCGTAATTGAGGTGGTAGTTATCACACTTTATTTTTCGTTATCGATCAATTTTGTGAACGTAGAACGACTTGTCCCTGTGATCCGACCCGGTACTCACCGGTTATTTTTATTGCATTGACACTCCTACGCTTGGGAGTGGAAGGCGTGCCTCGTGCGCGTTTTCCGAGTCAACCAATTGGCGCCGTTGCCGGGGACAACGGTTTTTATTAGTAGCAATTTTTGATTGATTTTGAAATTTTTAGTGTGATACTTCTATCTCTTAGTGTTGTGTCTTTTCATTTTCTTTATTCTCCACTTATTGAGTCTTTTGGTTGTTTATTTTCATTTTCTTTGGATTTTTTTTTAAAAAAAACAAATGGCATCATCTTCAAATTTTTCGGACATTGATTTGGAGGATATCCCACTTCCGCCATACTTTCATGGCTCGGAGTGGGAGAACCCTCATTTACATATACAAAAATTTGAAGAGTGGATGCATTCATGTCTTGGTGGTAATATTGATGATGATTGCATATATTTTAGATTTTTTCCCTCTTCTTTACATGACGATGCTAGACCTTGGTTTGATTCATTGTCTCTGGACTCACATTTTACTTGGTTGTCGTTTCAGGCTGAATTTCTCCGAGTATTTTTGCCTATCTTTTTGGAGCAGGTACAGGGGCGACATGCCATGGAGCAGTATATAGTGAGCTTTACCCAGGCTGAATGGAGAGGCCTACCATCAGGCTTGGCAGAGGTTCACTGATTTGGTGCTTGCATGCCCACACCAGAGCTTTCACGAGGATCATCTTCTGCAGATCTTCTACACAGGGTATCGCCATCTAGGCGAGATTTGGTGCAGATGAGCTGCGGTGGAGAGTTCTTTGATTATTCGACCGAGGATTCCTGGTGTTACCTGAGGGACCTTGCAGGGTGGGAGTAGACTGCGCCATCTGGAGAGCCGTCACTTGGATATGAGGATGATGGCCAGTCCCAGTTTCCATTTCAGGATGCAGAGCAGCAGGTCCAGTGTCAGTTTGAGGAGCCACCTTTTGACTCTTTTTCTTGCGACCCCATGGGATACAGAGCAGAGCAGGATGATGGGTTGCATGAGATCCAGATAGAGGATATTGACAGAATATATTTTGAGGAGTCGAAGGAGACAGATGATGGAGTGCGTGTCGACCACGCCGGTGACACGATGTTTTTTCACTTTGAGGTTGACGATGAAGCGGATGTGCATGATGGCCTAGGGCAGTTTGAGGACACCATGGGGCCTGAGCCACAATCCACTTCAGAGTTAGCTTCACAGGTCGAGGCGGTTGAGTACTTAGGGAGGACGACTGAGCTGAACTATTTCTGGGATGCCGAGGATGATGCGTGCTTGGATTTGCCCAAGACATGTCAACCTCCAGTCCTGACACAGATGTCACTTCCCTCGCCTCAGGATGCGCACTTGCCAGTCATCGAGGAGGTTTGTCAGGAGCAGTTACCAGTTTTGGGAAGTGCTGCAGAGATTGTTGATATTGGTGTCGAGGAAGAGGATAACGACGGGGATTGCGACATGGTAAACATTGAGCCCGAGCTTTCTCCTACTCCAGTTTTCTCTCTGCATCCACTTCCACCTCCTCCTGAGGCAGCGTATCACTCCACACCTAGCACCACATTTCAGGGAAGTTCCCACCATCTCATGCCTTGCATTTTTGAAACCAAATTTTCACTTCCATATACATTTGTTTCAGATTGTCGTCCATTGCATTTAAATTCTTTTATTTGTTTTGACGACCCGTTTTGGAATGCTTTTGCAGGGCATGAGGACATTGCTTGGATTGATGTAGCTCGTCTCCCACATGATCCATATTATCCAAAGGAGATACTTGGAGTTGCATTGCTGGAATCCAAGGAGGCCGGTGGCGGCCTAGCTCCAAAGTAGCTGGCGGAGGAGCAAAAGGATATGATCGAGCAGTTGCCACCGTAGTTATACATCCGGGATCCGCCATTTGCTAAGGTGTATTCTTTCCTTTAAGTAGTGTAAATAAATAAAAAAATTAGTTAGTTTGCTTTTGCATGTTTGCTTTCGTATGTTTTTTTTCTTTTCTAGGATCTTTTGCCAAGATCTAATACTCTTCCATCATTGAGGACAATGCTTATTTTAAGTTGGGGGGAGAGTGTTAGATTCTTTAGGATTGTTAGGATTTTGGCCTAATTTTTTTTTTTGAGATCCCTACATGCTTCGCCTCATCTCATTGCACTTCATTGCATATCATTTTTTGGCCTCCTTGTCCTTACGCCATTAGCTTTGTTTAGTCCCTACTTGCTTAATGCCATGCGATTTTTCGGATTATCATTTTGGTATCAAATTCTCGATGTTCGATTGGCACGTTTTCATTTCTTTTCCAATTTGGAGTCGATTGCTAATATGCCATGTATGAAACTACATTAGATGTTGTGATACTCTCTTTGAGATAATTTTTGAAAATTTTGTTGTAAGTGATTGCATGTGTTGGGATGAATGGTGTAGTTTTTAATTGGATTGGATTTGGCCAATTGTGCATGCTTTGTTTTCCTCTTAGGAGTGGGTGGATGAGTTGATAATTCAGGTTGGAGAATGAAAAAGAGAGTAGTATAAGCGAATGGTTTTTCTAATCAAATCGAGTAGCCGGTGCCCCACGAAACATTGGGGAGGACACCAAAGATGAGATTTAGGGAATCATTCCATCCATTTGCATATATAGCGTCATCGCGTGTATGTAAATGTGATCGTGTCTGCATTTATGGCGTTATCGCGTGAATGCAAAACATAAACATCAAAAACTAAAAAACAAAAAAAAAGGAAAAGAAAAGAAAAATGAATGAAAAAAATGAAAGAATAAGCCACATGAGTGATGCAATCTCATCTCCCACAACTTAGAGGAATTTTTTTTGTTTTGGCCATTTTCATGAAAATTGGAAATTTTGACATCGTGATATTTCCCGATACGTGTGATACGTTGCTTATTACTTCACTTTTCGTTGAATTGGATCGAGGGGAGTATCATTTGTTGTTTATTTTCATACATTGGGTATATTAGTTTTGAAATCATTTGGAAATACCATTTTGGGTGTGCCATGAGAATATTGTGAGTCGGTGCATGTTTTTCAATTTAATCCGAATTTATCGCAAATTTTGCTAGGGAGTAGCAAAAAGCTAGTTGGGGGGTGTGATTCCGAATGAAAAGTGTCATTTTCACCCCGTATTTCATTGGGCTTTAGCGTATATATTTCACATATAGGCTCTATCTAGCTCGTAATTGTGCATAGTCTGTATATTAGATTTTATCACTTTTTATACTTAAACCCCACTTCTTGTCACTAATTATTGCATTTCCTATTTTTCAGGATTTTTCTGGAATTTATGGAGATTTATCGGAAGCAAGAAGAAGAGAAGAAGAATTCTGCAATGCCTTCTCTTGTGCAGAAATCTTCTGTTATTCCAATGCATATTCCGGCCTCATGATATTTTTCAGTCAAAGTTCGTGAAGTCTCGATTCCAACGCCGCCTGGAACACGTTATTCTGAGGTCGGATGATTTTTCTAGAATTTTCGCAAGACAGGGTGACGGTGCTGAAAATTTCTGCAGCTTTGCCCCTCTTGTGAAGAATTCTGCTATCATTCCAGTATATATTCCGGCCTAATGATATTTTTCAGTCGAAGTTCGTGAACTTCCGATTCCAACGCCACCTGGAACACGTCATTCCGAGGTCGGATGATTTTTCTAGAATTTTCGCAAGACAGGGTGACGGTGCTGAAAATTTCTGCAGCTTTGCCCCTCTTGTGAAGAATTCTGCTATCATTCCAGTATATATTCCGGCCTAATGATATTTTTCAGTCGAAGTTCGTGAAGTCCCGATTCCATCGCCACCTGGAACACATCATTCTGAGGTCGGATGATTTTTCTAGAATTTTCACAAGACAGAGTGACGGTGCTGAAAATTTCTGCAGCTTTGGGCATTGCTTGCGGGTTTGGGCCAGAATCCGACCCGTTTGACTTAATTTCAGACCCGTTAAGCTGTGAATGGGTTTATATTACGAATTTGGGGGTTTTTCAGCCCTAGTTCTTATTTTTAACTGAAATTAGAGAGCTTTGAGGCCATGGGGGGGAGGATGATGAAGCTTGGAGCTTGGAGGAGCATTTGGGGAGAGGAGGATTTCCATCTTGGAGTGACACTTGGGTGAAATTTCTCCAACTTCTTGTGTTTTGATTTAGGGTTTTGTATTGTAATTGGATGATTGATTTTGAGTAAAAACGTCTCCTTTTTCATTATGAATGTCTAAATCTCTCTTGTGTAATTGTGTTTGGTGATTGTTGGTTGCTTGGGTTGTGATTTTATCTCTAGCACATTTTATTTTCTAAATTGGTGGATGAAACCCTAGAAATTTGTTTATTAGAACCCTAAGGGGAAATCTAAGAAGAGGATTATCCTAGCGGACCCTCTCTAATGTGCTTATTGATTACTCTTGAGTTTCATTTATTACTTATTGCACCCCACACGTTCGATGAAATGCCGTATTTTCCGATTGAGCTCCCTTAGCCGGGAGATCAATTGAGTTATATTTGGGATGAATTTCCACGCCCACTGCCTCATTCACATGCACACCACATGAGTCCTCCTCGTTGCTTGTCGATTCGGCTCTCCACCCCTAGTGCTTAGGTTAGGATTTTAGATTTCACCACACTGTTTTCTCACTCATCCACTGTTAGTTGAGGTGGTTGTTTCACGCTCTATTTTTTTATCGGTCAAACTTGTGAATATAGAACGACTTGTCCCTGTGATCCGACCCGGTACTCACCGGTAATTTTTATATTGCATTGACACTCCTACGCTTGGGAGTGGAAGGCGTGCACTTGCGCGTTTTCCGAGTCAACCAGATAGTAGCAAACTTATATTTGGAAAATAGACTAGGCCGTATCGAGAGACTAAGCTTCACAAGTCACGTAAAGAGGGGTCTGACCTCTCGTATTATGAAGTCTACGGACACTTGTGAATCTTATCCTCTTAGATATAATGGCCGAAACCCATCTGTAAGACAGTGGGAGAATGAGTTGTCGAACTCAGTCTCGTACATACTGATGTACCCGAGTCTAGATTAACCAAAATAAGTTATTCTTATATTTTATTAAGACACGTGTTCTTGATGAAACACAAGTCTGATAAAATAAAGAACGAAATGGTAAAATTATTTAAACTGATTCGATTAGATCGAATGGTAAAATACTTAGCTATATAAAATCTTGTGTAATTAAAAGAAAATATGATTTTCTTTCAGGTCAAGTCTGTTAACACATCGGCGTGTTAAAAGGTATGAATCGTACTTAGTTAGACTTGGTGCGATCCATATCAAGTGACTCTGAGTTAAGTCCTCCATCTCGGTTAAGTCTCAGATAGTAATGCCTAGGTTTTGATAATGTTCTATGAGAACATTATCAATAAGATATTCATTAAATCAATCGTAAGGAAGTTGTATAATTAGTCGAATCTCATGAGACGAATTGTCGAGTTAGACATCATTACTGATGATGACTTATTCAACTTCCGGGATGAAATTCGGAGTAGTAACTACTATTTAGAACTTGATGCAATCAGAAAAGGTCCGTGTGCATACATAAATTTTGGAATTTAGTTTACGTGCCCAAGGAAAATGTTTCCTCATTTTCTGCAAGTAAATCTTTAAGTTAAAATATTGGTGCAGAAAGAAAATAGTGAAGTACAATCATGCTGGCCAAGAACGGTTTTCATCCTAATTCCTATAAAACAGATTATGATGAAACCGTTTTCGCCAGCAGATATGTACAGATCTACTCAGACCAAACTCGATGTAAACGCTCATGTTGACCATAAAAATTGGAGCATTCACTTATAAGTTCGTTTTTCTAAATATGATTTAGACGAACCAACTTATATGAATTAGCCAGAAAGTTTTCAAGGTCAGTGGGAGCGTATAAATTACATGCAAGGCATCAAAGGGATGGAACATATATTTTAACAAAGTAACCAAAGAGTTTGATACTTTATCAGAAATAGATATGTGCCATTTGAAATGACCAGTAACAAATTTAAATGATTATCGAAAGGTACGATGAGCTGGATAAGATCTAGGGAAATAAAATATTATGGATTCCGACAGTCCAAGTGAATTATTTGAATAAGATTCAAATGGTTGGTCCAACATGAACATAGAAAGCCCTTAAGTCTAAAGAATAGACTGTTTAGCAGATCCACACACGAAGGCTCTACCACATGAAGTCTAGAAAAACTTATGTGTAAAAACGGTATAAGATACCAGGATAAGTGGGACTGAGTGCAAGTGAGAGATGTAGAGAGATGACGCCCTCGAGGTTATTTATCTCTGTGTGAATAATACAAACATCTTGTTCGAAATAACAGTAAGCTGTTTGGTAATAATTTATCTAAGTTATTTTATAATGTAGTTAACATTAGATATTAACTTAGGTAAAGTCCTGAGACTTTATGCAAGGTCAAACAGGTATCGAGATGAGTATCTCGATCATGGAGAAATGTTTGACCGTCTGTAGCATAAGTCTAAAAGGGTTCGTGGTCGTAGATGTTTCGAGACACGGATATCGAAACATCGGATAGACCATTGTGCCTTAGTCTTCACCGTTTAGCGGTGGCGATGATCTCATGATCGTTTGACTTGGCGAAGTCGAAGACGAGACACATGTGCTCATTAGAGAATGAGTTCACTGAACGATCCAAAAAAGTAATCATATGGTTATATTGACCAATCTGTCAATGATAACTCTCAGTGATGATAGGCTAGTTGGTCTTTTGACTTGAGGTCATTTTACAAACCTGTGCGTGAACGGTGCTGTTTTGACGGCTGGCTGTTTTGCAGTTTTTGGGTGTAGGCTGATCTTTGGACGATCAATTGGAGGGTCAAACAGACTCGGATTGACGAACCATTTTTTCTTATGCGTTTATCGTTGAACGCCCTTCGAATTGATAGGTTGTATCAATCATGAAGCTCAACGGTGAGGGAGTTAAAATTCACGGAAGTTAGCCTTTGTGAAAGGCAAACTAAATTGAATTTATTAACTCCAAATTTAGTCCCACATCGAATTTTGAGTAAAGGGGAGCAGTCAACTGCCTATATAAATAGGGGTCTGCTCCCCTCCTCGAAACTCGTCCCAAGCTCCAGATCTGAGCGGCTCTCGTAAATGTTGGAGCATGCACAGATCTAAGCTTAAATTAATTCTTCTTCTCCCTATATTTCGGCCTTACTCCTGAAGGGCTCTAGCAAAGCCACGAAGGAGTTCGGATTTGGATCCAAAATCATGGCGATGGCTTTCACTCACATGAAACTTTCTTCGGCCCGTGGTTGTCTCGGCGACACGAGGATTGCTCGCCTCGGGATGTGGAGCGGTTCGAGGAGCCATTCAAGGAGCGGCTCGACATGGGACATGGAGCGGCTCGAAAGACGGTGCAGTACATCTTACCCGTCCCAAGGTTGAGATTTCAGGTATGTTTTTAGAAGCTTTCGTTTTAATTATTCACAGTAGTTTAGGTCCCTCTTAGGGTGGTCAGATCCACCCTGAGTTGGCAGAGATCCTGGCTAAGGGTCTGGTTCTTTAGGACTGCATGTTAATTAGATTAACATAATTTTATTTTTCGCCGCAATTTTATGTCTATGTTCCATCTGACTTAGGACGGGAATAGATTTTTTTGTGCCCTAAGGGTCCTCCATAACCCTACACCCGCTTGTCTGTCTCTCTGCTAGGGACGAGCGCTAATTGATAGCTGCGAAGGAGAACTCTCCTGCACACAGAGTAGCTCGTCAGAAAGGCCGGGTTGGGGTCCAACCCTTAGCCTCTCCGATGCCTAAGTTAGAATTAGGGCTTAAAGACGGGGGGCTAGGCACTCAGGTCGGACAGAAAGTGAGTCGACCTTACGTGGCGATCTATAGTGGAAGAACAAAGATATGGAGACCTTTGCTCTTGTGTGTGAGTAATGAGAGTGAGAGTGAATTTTCCAACTCCTACCTCGTGGAGGTGAAGGGGTATGTATACCTGATCGCGATGGTTTGGTAGGTTTTTCCTGTCGTGCTGAGCTGGTAGACCAGACACCGGAAACTTCGGCCGAGGATGTCAGATCTGTGCATGTCAGCCATACCTTTGTTAGACGGTGCAACGGTCGATGGTGCTTTGTCAGGGTATCAGAGCCGAAAGAATTAAATGGTCAGACAGCGCATCGGCCAGGGGCGCTTTGTCAGGTTGTCGAGCGGCGGATGTGTCAGTGATATCCTTGCACTAGGTTGTTTGTCGTTTCTGATGTGCCAAAAGGTCGCTAGGGCACGTCTGCGTTGCGGGTCCGCACTTCGGCTCACCATTTCTTTCTAGGCAGGCGACAGGCGACCTACTTGTTCGCCTGGCATACTTGAGGGGGAACAGGCGCCCATCGGGCAGAGTTTGGGGCGCCCCGGGCTCTCCCTGTTGGCCGAGGCGGGCTTCACGCCTGTCAGGAGATAAGCTGACTGAGGATGGAGAACTGGTGCTGCACTGGTGTGGCCAGGATGTTGAACGCCCACCCTTCGATAGGTGAGGTGTCACTTCTACGAAGGCAGGGCGAGCTTGTGTAGAAAGTCAGATTATCACGATCTTTAGGTCGTAACAGTACGCATCCACTGAATTTAACATGAAATAAACTACTATATATGCATGTTTATCTCCGACTGTATCTCTTGTTTGACATAGTTATGGTTTCCTTCATCTTGGCATCACTGGCCCGATCTTCTCGCTCCTTGACAAGTTATGCCATTAGGGCCTGATGGTCTGTCGCTGTGGGCGAGTAAGATCGCTACGGGAGAGACTTAGGTCACTAGGGAGCAGCGAAGGCATGTGGAGGTGAATTGCCAGCGGGGTGACTGCCCTTCGTGGGATAGATTTCATGTGCACCCCTCGACACGGCCACTCTAATCTTCTTATGCTCCACCATTGGACGAGATAATTTTGAAAAGGATGCTGAAGCAGAGGATGATAAAGTGGACGATGGGAATAAAGACAGTGAACACAATGAAAATGCTGAAGAGGTTGCTGAGATGATAGCCTATGCGATAATAGTTGTCACAAGGTTCTTCTTCTAGCATCAACGGTTGATGCCTAGGATCTCGTGGAGCCGTGATTCGATTGTTGAGACAAGTATCCACACAAACTGGGAGCCCAAACAGTATGGTTTGATGGGCTGAGTGAGGGATCCTTTGACACCATCTAAAATGGATGGGGAAATCGTCAGTGGGATCAGAAAGGTGGTGGCCCTCCGATTCGACTCTGATACTTAAATTAGAGTTAAGCATCGGAAGAAGGGAGCATCGGTTGAGTATAGCTGCAGCTAGGGTTTGTTGAGAGACTTAGAGGTATTACTTTCGAGATGGAAATTGAAGAAGTGATTTCAGAGCTACCGCATGAAGGGAGATCTATGTTATCTTTATACGGTTGGAGAGCAGTTACACCACATCGGATGGCTCCCCACTCTCCTTTGTAACCGATATGTAAACTATCAACGATATTATGGGGATCTCAGCCATCTGCCATAAATATGCCTTCTTAATAAAGCTCATTGTTCGATGCGCTTGCCATAACTATTTCCTTGTCAAATTTGGCGCCATGTCATTGTGATAAAGTGTACCGTGCATCGTCTGATGAGACTATCGTTACACGTGGGGTGAGTAAAATCACTGGTAATGGCTTAGAGAAAAATGCGACACATCCGCCTGAGATTACGTCGCTTTGGTCGAGCGGGATGGTTTTTCCAGGCAGTCGAGTGAAAAAGGTTGTGGAGTCAAAGGGACTGACCCCGAGAAGGTCATCATTATGGATGGCCATCGTTGAAGGGACGACTTGATGGAGATCATCCCCATGGAGTTGAAATGTTGAAGAAGCCAACATCATGAAGGACATTATTGTGGAGCTGTGCTACTGAGGGAGCAACGCTAAGTTCTATTAGGGTCTGATCGGGCTAACCCCCTTAAGCTAAAGGCCATGCAATCTTCGAGGACATATTTGTTTTCCGATGCGTCCCATCCGTCCAGCTTGTAGGACCTGCATCTATGAGGGAGAACAATAGAGAAGGGTGAATAGTGTTTTCTGATAATAAAAAGAAATTTATGCCTAATTAAACCCCTAATAACCAACAATGTGGAATAAATGAAATAAAGACAACAACACAGAGAATTCACAATGCAAATACAAGGATATACAGTGTCTCATATTCCCTGAGTTAATCATGACTCCTTTAAATCCTACTCCAGTAACACTCAAGGAAATCCCGCTTGAGATTAGTTTTCACTAATAAACCACTTACCAAATATTGGTAAGTGTAAATTGAATACACTGATATCACCTACTTCCCACAACCCGGGAATGGATACTCTCACAAGCCAAGAGTTGATTCAACAAAAGAAAAAAATAGAAAGTGAAACAATTCAATTTGAAATATTACTACAAACCATATGCCTTGAATATGACTTACTTGAAGAAAAGGTCAGGTGTGTGTTAGTGCTCTAAATGAATGACTTAAAAGCATTTACTAAACTTGTCCTAGAGAAAGAAGCATACAATGCTTTGAGTGTGATCTCGAAAGCTTGTTGGACATGAGAGCGACTTGAGAGCTTGAGGGAAGATGAGAGCTTTGAATGCTATTCAATGAATGTAAATGAGTTCTAAGAGGTCTGAAATGAATGTTCTCAATCCATATTTATAATGCTCAAAAAAATCCCTAAAGAATCCTCAAAAAGTCCCAACATTAAATGTAGCTACAGGCTGTAACTGGCAGATTTTGGCAGGACTAGACGTCTGGAGAAGGATCGTCAGATGTTGGGTGCACTATTATGAGAAAACATTAAATCCAGTCTACCAGCTATTTGATCAGACATCTGGTGAACTGTTGGCCTAAAAGCATCAGACAACTGATAAATGGGATCAAGGAGAGAGAGCTCTCGAAAAAATTTCAGGCTGAATTAGCCCGTCGTCTGAAGTTCAATAGCCAGACGTCTAACTCACTGTTCAGACATATGAGAACAAGCCTTCAGACGTCTGATACATGAGGCAGTTAGAGGAGAAAAGTTTCTCTCCATCAGACATGTGGAGTTCACCTCCCAAATAGATGATTGCTTCATCAGACATCTGTGAAGACAACTTCAAACGTATGGGGGAATCTGTCTTCTAAACATATATGAAATTTGCACATCAGACGTTTGATGGTCCTTCTTCAGACATCTGATTCTGGGCTGAAAACTCAAATTTGAGTTTAATGAACTACGAGCACTATGGGATCATCTAGTGAATGTTCTAATGAGGTGTGGAAGATATGTAAGTGCTTCTAAGTAGTATATTCAAGGCTTAACACTCTATATTCTTAAAGAGGTAAAGAAATAGGAAAATTACATATTTAATCATCTTCACTTCTTCGATTTCTTGAATCTATCTACTTGAATCATTGCTTTGATCTGACATCGCTTTTGATTATATATTAATCTCAGTTGTCGATGCTTTTACTTAACTGTAAAATAGGGAGTTAATCAAAATAATTTATATTTTTTATCATCAAAATCAAATTGGGGGATCCAATACTCAACATTCTCTCCATTTTTGCTGATGACAAACTAAAAAATAAATCAATGTGTGAAATAAAAAAGTTAATCCCCTTGCATTGATGCCAATCAAGTTAGTCCAACCAAAGAAATATAATATGTGGCATCAATTAGCAGTTATAGTATATGTATCACATGAAATTGTGTCTTTAGGCATGAAAGCACAAAAATGAATGAATACACATAAGAAATGAACATGATACGCATGGGTGAAATCGAATAGAATGAGAATATGAAATCTAAAATCTAATTTAATATCGCATTTGAAATTGAATATGGGATATATAGTCCAAATTAATATCTTATCCGCCCCTTGAATCATACAATGGTTCAAAAAATAACTTTTGAATGTTATATTTCATGGAAATGTTTTATATTCATAATAGCACATGAATTATTACTTTTTTGTTTGGAGAAAGAGCAACCATGGCAATAGCACATAGTATCCTTTTATTCATTCATAGTTTAGGAGGTTACACCTTGTAGCCCAAGGGTTCATCCCAATACATGGTAGTGGGGTGTTATGGTGGATAATGAGGGAGGAGAGACCATAAGTCTCCCTCACTCATAACGCTCTCCCTTATCCATCCATTACCTTGGACTTAGCATATGAATGCTTCAGGATTCATGATGCTAATGGGTGGATACTTCTGGATCCAGAGTAAACGTGTTTCCCCCGTTAAAAACCTTAGCTGTGGAAAACCCAGTGGAAAAAACCAACAGTCTTATGGAAAAGGAGTACAACCCATAGGTTACTCACCTTGATCCGTACGAGCTTCAGGCTTGTAGGTCTCTCAGCTGTCTCATTACGATTCCTTTTACAAGCTTTACAAAAGTACATCTATGGAGAGCCTTAATGAACAAATCAGCTAAATTATTATAAGACTGAATCTGATGTACTTCGAATTACTTCTCCTCTTGTAGATCGTGCGTCCAGAAGAACTTAGGAGATATGTGCTTCTTCTTGTTGCCCTTGATGAAACCAATCTATAGTTGAGCTATGCAGGCTGTATTGTTCTCAAATAACATGGTTGGCTCAATATCACCAGTCTTCAGGCCGGTAGTCACTAAGATGTGATGAATGACTGAACGCAGCCATACACATTCTTTGCTTGTTTCATGGATATCGAGGAGCTCGGAATGGTTGGAAGAGATTGATGTAGTAGTTTACTTCACAGATTTCCAGGAGATGGCTGTACCACCGTAAGTGAATACAAAACCAGTTTATGATTTGTTTGTATGAGGACCAGACCTGTAACCTGTATCTGCATAACCGATTAAAGTGGGAGATCCACCTTTAGGAAAATATAATCCCAGGTCAGTTGACCCTTGGAGATAGTGCAGAATCTGCTTAACTCCATTCCAGTGGCGCTTTGTGGGTGCTATACTATATCTGGCTAGAAGATTCACTGAGAACACTATATCGGGACACATACAGTTAGCCAGATATAGAAGTGCTCCAATGGCACTAAGGTAAAGTACTTCAGGACCTAACATTTCCTCCCTATCTTCCATCGGACGGAAAGGGTACTTACGTACATCCAAGGATCAAATGACCATTGGTGTACTTAGAGGATGACATTTATCCATTAGGAAATTTTTCAGTAATTTCCTTGTATATGTGGATTGGTGTAACAGGGTACCACCACGAAGGGGTTCGATCTGTAAGCCAAGACAATACTTTGTTTTGCCTAGGCCTTTCATTTCAAAAGTATTCTTTAGGCTTGCAAATATCTCAGTAATCTTTGCAGGAGATCCAATAAGATTTAAGTCGTCCACATAAATGGCGACTATAACAAATCATGTTCCCGATCTTTTAATAAAGATACATGTGCAGACTTCATTATTGGTGAAACCTTGATGCGCAAGGAAATCACTCAGTCTGTTATACCACATTTTACCCGATTGCTTAAAACCATATAATGATCTTTGAAGCCTTACAGAGTAGACGTCCCGAGGTCTCTCTGCTATCTCTGGAGGTAGTTTATATCTGTCAAGGAGTTTCATATAGATATCTTTATCTATATTGCCATATCGATATGCAGTCACAACGTTCATGAGCTGCATTTCTAGGATTTTTTTAGAGATGATAGGCTTAATAAAAATCGGAACGTGATCACATCCATAACAGGGGAATATATTTGTTCATAATCTATCCCCAGTCGTTGGGAAAATCCCTGTGCTACAAGCCGTGCTTTGTAGTGTACGATCTCGTTATTTTCATTTCGTTTTCTGATGAAAATCCACTTATAAACCACCGGTATTACACCTTCATGTGATTGGACTACTGTTCCCAAAACTTCGTGTTTCAAGAGTGAGTCCAGCTCTACTCCTCTTGCATCGTTCCACTTTGGCCAATCATCTCTGTGTTTACATTCTGTAAGAGATCGTGGTTCGATGTCATCGTCGTATTCAGCTACATGCACGGTAATATTGAACACAAAGTCGTCATCAACGACAATGCTTTTTATGTCCAGTACCTCCCCAGTATGTACAAAATTTAATGATGTTTCTTCTATAATTTCCTCTTTAGGAGAATGTAGGAGGGGGGAGGTAGCTAGTCTGAGCTCTGCATCCTGTGTAGGGTTCATCTTTATTTCTCCATGATTTTTTATTTTTCAAGGAGCTTTGTCCTTCGAACTTGGTTGACGTCCTCTCTTCAATTGAGTTACAGCTGATTCTGCTGCAGGTGGATTGCATCCATCTTTGAAGATGTTAATCCTAGCTTGCGTATTGGCAGCAGAGACGTATGGTTTGACAATCTTCTGGTTGTCAGTAAAATTATCTGGTAGTAAATGTACTGTATTCCGAAGATGAAGGATCTTCAGGATCTCATCTTCACATTAACGAGTACGCGGGTCATAATGAGGCAAAGTCTTTGTGTCCAAAGAAATGGTCTCAGAAGCTTCTAGCTTCTTAGACTGTGTGCCTAGTTTGGAAAAATATTTTCATCAAACTCACAGTCATTAAGACGTGCCTTAAATGCGTCACCCATCAGGGGTTCAAGATATCTAATTATAGAGGGTGAATCAAACCCTATATAGATACCCAAACGACGTTGTGGACCCATTTTGGTCCTTTGAGGTGGTGCAATGGGGACGAAGACTGCACAACCTAATACACTCAAATGAGAGATATTTGAAGGTGCACCATACGCTAGCTACATTGGTGATAAAATATGGCCCCCAGAGGGCCGTATTCTGATAAGCAATGTGCATGTAATATGGCATGTCCCCAAGCATTAACAGGCAACTGTGACTGTATCAACAATGGACGTGCAATCCATTACAACCTCTTTATCAGAGATTCTGCTAACCCATTTTGGGTGTGAACATGTGCTACTGGATGTTCAACTTCGATGCCAGTTGCTCGACCATAGTCTTGAAAGACTTGAGAAGTGAATTCTTCCGCATTATCAAGACGTAGTTTCTTGATATGATTATCAGGAAATGAGCCCGCAACTTAATTATTTGTGCCAATAGCTTTGAAAAAGCTAGGTTGTGTGTGGACAAGAGGCACACATGAGACCATTTTGATGATGCATCTATCAGTACCATAAAGTATCAAAATGGGCCACTTTGCGGGGTGAATAGGCCCGCAAATATCCCCATGTATTCTCTCCAAAAAGCTAGGAGACTCTAATCCCACTTTAAGTAGGGATGGTCTCGTGAAACAAGGTAGACATGGAAAATCACCCTTCTGAAGAATAAGATTATGTCCAAAATATTGGTTGATGATGCGATGCATCATTGTCGATCCAGGGTGACCAAGTCTGTTATGCCAGAGTTTGAAACCTGGCGAGGAAAGGAACTTCTGGTGCACAGTCAAATTAGCTTCTATAGGTTGAATATGAGTATGATAGAGACCCGACGGGAGTCCCTTAAATCGTTCTAGATAGTTTTAAACCGTCTTTTTGACGAGTAACATACAGATATTCATCCTCATTTATATTTTTAGTTTCTAAGTGATATCTGTTTAAACGAATATCCTTGAAACTTAACAGATTCCTATTTGATTTAGGAAAGAAAAGTGTGTCTTTTATTATTAGTCTCGTGTTATTTGGGAGCAAAAACATTGCTTCACCAGATCCTTCAATTATGTTTGACAATCCTGAAATAGTAATGACAGAACCATCATAATCATTTAAGCTAATAAAATAGATTTTTTCGCGAAGGATTATGTACGTCGAGGCACTCTCCACTAGGCACTCACACTTCATCTCTAGATCATGAATTCAATACTTTAATAAAAAGAAAGACATTCATTATTGAAAAGGAAAGATATAACATGATTAAGCAAACTACAGATGAAGTACTGATAACAGATAAAGTAAATGCATAACAGATAAATATGACATCAGTCTAGGAGGTCGTCATTCTCGAAGTTGTCCATTGTGAACTTGGTTGACGGCTGGTTTTCCACCAGATTGGTTTCAACAGGAGACTTCATGCTCGCCTGATACAGATCTTGGAGGTGTCGTAGAGTACGACAGTTTCTGGACCAATGTCCATTTATGCCACATTTGTGGCATTTGTCCTTCCAATTTTCTTGGGAATAGACGTTTGTCTAGTGTTCTTTTTCTTCCACTGGAGCTTCTTCTTTTCCTTATTGTTGGTGCTATGGGGAGGGTTGTTGTTCTAGGGAGGACCTCTGGCCTGCCTCTTAGGGGCTTTTTCTTTGTTGAATTTCCCCTTCTGTTTGTTCTTCTGTTTCTGGGAAGAAACTTTTAGCCTCAGGGAGAGAAGCTGAGCCTACAGGGCGTAGGTTATGTGTGGCCAGTAGCAAGTCTTTGTTCTGCTTTACCATGAGAAGTCAGGAGTGCAGGTCAGAGTACTTAGTAAACTTGCGTTCACGGTAATGTAGCATGAGGATTGCATCCTTTTAATGGAAGGATGTGTAAGTCTTTTCCAGCATGCATTCTTCCGGGACTTCTTCACCACACAACTTAAGGCGTAATGTGATATTGTGAAGTACTGAGTTATACTCAGCAACAGACTTGAAGTCCTGAAGTCAGAGATTTTTCCACTCATAACGTGCACGTGGGAGGATCACATCTTTCTGATGTTTATATCTGTTCTCCAGTGCAGTCCACAACTCTAGTGGATCTTCTACAGTGAGATATTCGGCCTTCAATGTCCGATCAATATGTTGCCTGATATAGATTACGGCTTTCGTCTTATCTACATCAGAGACTATTAGTGCAGAAGATGCCTCAGCAGTGCCGTTGTCACGGATGTAGCCATAGGTTCAGGAGTAGAGATTGTGGCCATAAGGCCATGTGCGCGCAAGTGAAACTTCAAGTCCACCTGCCAGCTCAGATAATTCTTTCCAGACGCATCGAGAACTTCAAAGTCTATGCTCGCTATTTTTGCCATATTATCGATACATTTAAAATAACATGAATTAATAATAAATCATATTAAAAATTCATGTAAAATTAATAAATTAGTTGCATGGATCGGCCAGTCACCACATAATAAAGTCCAAAGTCCATAAGATATATAGCCCAGAGAATACAAAAGACAAAAATGGAAAAGTACAACTTGGAAACCCATTGGGGTCCCAGCAAATATGCAATTTTGCCTCCGTCTTCAAGGAAAGATACTCCATTCTTTGTCTTATACAAATATATCCTCAATACAATTCAATTTCTCTCAAAAAAGAAAATAAAATTCAAGGAATATAAAATGGGACAAACTGGCCGATCCAAAGCCACAACGTAATTTATTAAACATCTACGCAATTTATAAATTATGCAACAAACTCATGCATAGATCATTACACAACATCACATGTAAGTAATTATATGGAAAAATTAAAATATTTAATAATTACTTAGGCCACGAGGAGACATATCATGCACTGTTAGGTTAGATAACTAACGACAGAGTGATCTCAGGACCTTTCATAATTATTATACATAAAAATACTAATTAATCCAATGTAAAAATTATGCAAATAGTGATGTTATTACTATTATATGGACCAAAAATATTATTTTATTAACAAAAGTTCTCCAAAAAATTAAATTTTATTGCCAATGAATGATTTATGATTTATCCTTATTTTTTCAGAATTTTCCATAATATTTCTGGATTTTTCTGATTATGTTAAGGATTTGTAATAGAAAATCTGATTTTAAAACATATTTTACTATTTAGAAAGGCCCTATATATGTAATAAGAGGCATTTTGGGCCAGCTAAGGGCATCAGGCCCAGTAGCCAGATATAAATTTATGAGGGAAATGTGCCTAAGAATGACCTCAGGTAGAGATACCTGAGCACACCCCCGCTGTTCGGGGTTTTTGAGTATATTTTTTTGAAACTTTTTTTTGCAGTAGGTAGATATACTTGTTATGTAGCTCCCCACAAAATTTCAGCTCGATCCGACACCGTTTGAGCCTCCGTTCATCGATTTCAAAAACGTTGCGCAAAACTGTCCAGAATTCTGGACAGTTTTGCGCAACGTTTTTGAAATCGATGAACGGAGGCTCAAACGGTGTCGGATCGAGCTAAGGGCATCAGGCCCAGTAGCCAGATATAAATTTATTTATTAAAACATGTTGAGAATCAAAATCAAATTTCCATAAATTTCTGCTTGGCTGGAAATTTCATAACGGTCAGGTTTAACAGTAAATATTCCTCCATATTTTATACAGACTGTGACAATTCAATGTAAATGATGCAGATATTTTTGTTTGTTTGTAATAAAATAGTTTTTTTTTGTATTTTGATTTGATTATTACAAGCAACATGATATGCAATAAAAATGTTATGGTCCATAATCTATATCTACGAAAAAAGAAGTATATTTCTAGATCAATAATCTTGGGAAGAAGCAAAAAATCCGTAGATAGAAAAAATCCCTGCTCCCGCAATGCTTTGCCAGTAATCGCTCGCTCGTCATCGTAAAAACTTTGCCGCAACAACTAGATTTCTTCGTAAGAGGGAAAAATATGTGGTGAAGATGGAATAAAATTTTGTGGCTCAAAAAGATTTTTTTCTAGAGCTTCATGCTCATAACGTATTTGGAAAAAGAGCAACCATGCCAATAGCCCATGGTATCCTTTTATTCCTTCATAATATAGGAGGTTACACCTAGTAGCCCAAGGGTTCACCCCAGTGTTATGGCGGATAATGAGGGAGGGGAGACCATAAGTCAAAATAGATTTATTACCAGAATTGACAGGTGTAAGGACATTACCCTGTGAACATTGTTTAACTGGGAAGATGATCAGGAAATCATTCTCAAAAGGTCAAAGTGCAAATGAATTGTTGGAATTAGTTCATTCTGACATTTGTGGGCCTTTGAGCATAAAGACACGTGGGAATAAGGAATATTTCATAACCTTTATAGATGATTATTCCAAGTATACTTTCGTGTATCTTTTAAGCAGAAAGTCGGAAGCCTTTGAAAGTATTAAAAGATACAAGACAGAAGTTGAAAGAAAACTTGGAAGGAATATAAAGGTATTAAGAACTGATAGCGGTGGGGAATTCAACTCAAAGGAATTTGAGGAATACTCTATTCAATACGGTATAAAGAAGCATACTACTATGCCTTATATGCCACAACAGAATGGTGTGGCTGAAAGGAAGAATAGAACATTAATGAATGCAGTGAGATGTATGATATCGCATTCTGGTCTCTCCAAGGATTTTTGGGGAGAAGTCATATTAAGTGCTAATTATGTTCTGCACAGAATTCCCCAAAATCAGTCGAGACAACACCGTATGAGATATGGAATGGACGCAAACCCAATTTAAGTCATTTGAGAAAATGGGGTTGTGTGGCTCATGTTCTCATTCCATACCAGGTTAAAGATAAGCTGGATCTCAAAACCGTAAGATGTGTATTCATAGAATATTCTGAAAAATCTAAAGGATAAGGGTTCTTCCGTGAAAATAAAGAAGTCATTGAAAGTAGAGATCCTACTACTTTCTAGAGAATCTAGAAGAAAAGAAACAAGTCCAAGAGAATGTGCCACTCTTGCTGGACTTAGATGATGCTCTAAATGATGACTTGGATATATTGGATGATGTACATCATCCAGCTATAGAAGACGAACCTGTAAATGAGAATATACCTATGGCAAATCAACCAGCTAAACCTGTCCAGCCTGCAACCCTTAGTGGCAACAAAAGACCCAGAACAACGCCTGCATGGATGGATGATTATTATCTATATTCATGTGAACTATCTTTTTTCTTTGTAGATATTGATGTAGATGAGCAAGCGGATCCCTTGAATTATACAGATGCAATGAAATCATCTGAGTCAGATCAATGGCTTGAGGCCATGGAAAGGGAGCTTGACTCAATTAAGAGAAATAATGTATGAGAGCTATGTGACTAACCAGAAGAGTGAAAGTCCATAGGATGCAAGTGGGTGTTAAAAAAGAAATATCGGTTTGATGGGTCTATTGATACATTCAAGGCCCGGTTAGTTGCAAAGGGATTTACTCAGAAAGCATGGATTGATTATCAGGAGACTTATTCTCCGGTGGCTAAGTTTGCATCCATACAGATAATCTTAGCGATTGTTGCGCATCTTGACTTGGAACTCTACCAAATGGATGTTAAGACTGCATTCCTCAACGTAGAGTTGAAGGAGTGTGTGTGTGTGTGTGTGTGTGTGTGTGTGTGTGTGTGTGTGTGAATATGTGTGTGTGTGTGTGTGTGTGTGTGTGTGTGTAATCGTTGTATGGTTTAAAACAATCTTCTAGACAGTGGTATCTCAAATTTCACAACACTATTACCCAACTTGGTTTCGTTGCAAATAAATTGGATAACTGTGTGTATGTCTTGGAAAGTGGAAGCAGTTTTACGATATTATCCATGTATGTGGATGATATTTTGCTCGTTGGAAATGACATTGAAGTATTGTAAAGAATCAAATCAGCACTTTGTAGTAAATTTGAGATGAAGGACATGGGTGATGCATCCTATGTTCTTGGAATATAGATCCTTAGAGATCGGAAGTCTAGAATGTTAAGTTTAAACCAAAAAAAGTATTTGCATACAATATTGAGGAGATTTGAAATGTACAATTCCAATCTGGCCCATAAACCATTGGTTATGGAGAAGCCATTAAGTAAAGAACAATGTCCTGGAGAGGGACAAAGTCGGCTGAATATTCCATATGCTCAGGCTATTGGAAGTTTGATGTATGCAATGTTACATACTAGACCAGACTTGGTGTACCCAGTTAGTCTGGTTAGTAGATATCAAAGTAATCCTGGTCCAGCTCATTGGGAATTTGTTAAGAAGATTATGAAATATATAAAGGGTACGGTGCACTACAAGTTAGTTTATCAAGCAGATTCGCTTGAGGTTCTTGGTTACTCCGATGCAGATTTCGGAGGGGACAAAGATGACAGGAAGTTAACTAGAGGACATGTGTTCATCTTTGGTGATGCAGCTGTTTCTTGGGGTAACAAGAAACATGATTGTGTAGCGAGATACACACAAGAAGCTGAGTACATTGCCTCTACATGCGGTCTGAATCAGACTGTTCCTATTGGACTTGAATCTCAATTTGGTGGATGGACCAATTAAGATGTACTGTGTTAATCAAGCATCCATCAGCTTGATCCACATTGGTGCAAACAGTTCCAAATGAAGGCATATTGAAACACAATATAATTACATACATGATATGGTGAAAAGGAAAGAAGTCAATGTGACATATATTCCAATAAGTGATATGATTGCTGATCTCTTGACGAAGAGTATTCCAGCAGGTACATTCATCAAACATGTTGGTTTGATGGGACTGAGAAATATCTCAGTTAAGGAAACTTTCATGAATAATGAAAGGAGACAATCATGAATAATGATTGTACTCGGTAAATAAAATGTGCATATCTCACGGATAGTAGGAGTATGTGAAATTACATCATGGGTTATATCCCACGGATAGTGAAAGTATGACCGGAATGTACTTGGCCATTTCAGGCCTAGTGGGAGATGTAAGTGGTTATGGCCTGATATGACCAAATGACATGTCACCGACCCGATACTCGGTTGAGAATTTTCCTCAACCGAAAGACCAAGTCTCACATGGCCGTTGAGAAAATCATGGGTCGGTTGAGGAAAATCCGGCGGGGGTTGCAGGATGGAGGATATAGCGGTGACCCTATAAATAGAGAAGAGATGTTTCTCTTCTTTCGTATCAAAAGCTCTCAGCTATAATCCGGAATTCCCAAAATACATTTCTTTCTCTCTCTTTCGTTCATTGGTATCAAAACCACGCTAACCTCGCATAACGGAGGAGACAAATCTCTCAACTACTTCCTGTAAAGGTCAGCACTTATGTTTTGTTTCTGTGAAGACGAGGTTATCAAGGCTGCGCGCTGGTGCCTTGCCTGCACTGATGGGTTTTGCTCTTATACCGGCAAGCATATCACTTCCTTTCTGGCTTTAACATTTAACAACTTTCAAGAGGAGTCTCACGAAATAGCTTCCACTACAATACATTTTTATTATTAGTCTTAAATGGGCACAAGACACCACGGAGTCGGGCTCTTTCCCACTAACCGCTCCCTCTATTATTGCACGCCTATGATCAACTGCATGATTGCTAACCGATGTCGACTTAATTAATTAAAAAATAGATCAAATGATACGCAGAGATTTGGGAACATAAAATAAAAATCATAAATTTCGCCGCCATCTGTCAGGCCCAATCCAACTGGTCCCAATCAAACTCCTCAAGCAACTTGAGATCCATGCCCCCTTCTTGAAGTGAAGCTCCAGGGTTTGAACCATGGTCGTCGGACGATGAGCTTACTTGAGATCTGTTTCTCTTGACGCCGGAACCGCTGACGTGAACCTGCGCTGATCTCGGGTCCTCGCTAGGCCTCGCGGCAACAGATGGCCGGCGATCGAATGATCGCATGCATCCCGATTTCTTGTACACGCGACACAAACTGAACTCGTTGCGGAGCTGCAAGGGGAGAACGATACAAGGAGTTAGCTTGTAGTTTAGATGCATGCATGCATGTAAGTTGATGTACAGCGCAGATCAAGCTAGTTGCAATCTTTTGGCCAGTGGTACCCATAACGTTATCTAAGTAGATGGGCCCATGATTACCTAATTCATGAGCTACATCAGCTGCTCCTGTCTGATGGAAACAAATTTCACGGACTTGACTTGAAGCAGAACCAGAATATTTAGGACAGACTGTCTTTTTTTTTTTTTTGTGTAAGTAAGGACAGACTGTCTTGACTACTTGCTAGAATGCATTTTTACAAAGCAATTAACAGAAAATTTACGGTGTTAAGTGATAGCAACACATGAAATAAATTACTATATACGTATGCTTTTCTCCCAGTACTGTTTCTGTAATTGTCGTTCCCTTCACTATGTCTACTAAAAAATGCATTTCATTTAAAAAAAGGGAAAGAAGAAGGGTAACCCGAGCTATATAGAATTACCCTTGGAGTAGAACCCGCGGCAACGATGGGTTCAAGATTTTCCAAAGCCCTGTATTCATTCATCTTCCATTTGGTTTTGCTGCCCCTGGGAGCTTTCCCCATGTAGAACACCATGGTCTTCTTCACACCTAACAGCCTTGCTCGGTTCGTCGACGAGAACACCGGGCCGGGCGAACCGGTGGCCTTCCAATAGCCCGAAGGCGTAGTCCGGGTCGGCCTCCCACCGTGAGCCTCCCTCGGCTGCTGCGGGCAGAAGAAGAACCACTCCTCCGTGTCCCGTACGCATGGCTCCCCTGCCACCCCTACGTTGAAAACAAAATTTCTATTCCAACTCAAAAAGAAGAGGAGAAGCAAATAGAAGAATGTGAGGTTCAGACGTCAATCAAGTACCTGGGAGCTGCCATGGGTCGAGGTGGTAGATGGTGATCACGGGTATGATCCGCTCGATGTCGGCCTCTCTGATCCCGGAGAGCTTGTTGTGGAGGAAGAAAGAGAGGAGCTCTTCCTCTGTTGGGGAGAAACGGAAGCCCACGCGCATCCCATCATTGTCCATTGTTCCTGTGTATTGTTGATGGCTTCTGTTTCAGAGGTGAAGCGAGGGTCAGAAGTTGTAGAATGAGTTTGGTGGAATGGAAGTGCGTGGGTTTATATAAAGAGAGGGGGAGGGGCTGGTGGTTGAATGTTCCACGTGCAAGATGGGAGTTTGTGGAATTTTTTTTTTCTTTTTTGCCCTTCAAGAGAGCTATAGAGGAACGAGTCACTCCCTTCATTGTCAATAGAGCATTGTCCGTCATTACCGGGACCTATGGCAAGAATAAGGTACACGTGACATCTTGCCCTCAGCAAGACCTCAGGTCAACTTGGCCAGATTGGCGGTTAAAACAGTATTTACGTACTTTAAAAATGTCTCTGTTTCTGCTGTTTGCATTAAGATCGGTTTGGGTTTAGACATGGGAGACATCCGATTTCGATTGCCGGACTAGATTTTTCACATATTGTAAAGGGATCGGGTTGGCTCCTACGCGCGTAGGATCATGCGATCGTCCAACGCGACGTGGACCGTTCGATCAAGCCATTTTTGGTTCTTTATGGACCCCACCACGTAGTGAGAGGGAAAAAGTTCAAAAAGAGGTGGGTGGTGGGGCCCATAGAGAACCAAAAAATGGCTTGATCGAACCGTCCATGCTGCGTTGGACCGATCACATGGGCCTATGCGCTAAAAATATTGAATGTTTGTTGTCATGCAAATTAGCAAGTGGAACACACACGTGTTCGGTCTATTTCTAGATTATTCTACGTAAAACCATGCCGTGTTAGCATGTTCTTCTCGTCTTCCTCATATGAACACACATCATCATTTACGGCTAGTGCAAATAAACCCCCTTTAAGGAGTCATGTCAACGAATGGCGTTTGAGGTCAAATTGAGCGACTACAACTCTCGAATGGCCAAGTGGTAGAGCTGTTGTATTTGGACATGAATATGCTCTTTTTCTATCTTTTTTTACCCCTTCTGCAATGATATGGTTGATGATACATGCATGATTTGTGTCGCAATGCATTCCACTGCGATTTAGAGAATGCATAGTACTTTGGCCGGAACGACAAGAGGTGAACCTGAATGATACAAAAGTCTGACTGTTGAAGGTTGGGCTTTGGCGCCGTAAGTTTCCATACCTTGCCAGTGCATTCCACTTCGAGTTGAAGATACTCGAAAACCATGCATGAGTAGATGTGTGTGTGTGTGTGTGTGTGTGCCCGCGCGCGCCAAGTCGGTGTATTTGTATATGTGTCTGTGTGTTTGTGTATTCTGTATGTGTGGTATGTATAGTAGGGTGTGGGAGGTTGTGTGTAGTCTATAGTCATAATGAATTGTCTTAAAAGATTTTTTTAATATGATGAATATGGGATGTGTGATCTGTATTTTGTGAGGAATTAGCAATGTGGCATCCTTAGTTTTCGATGAGCAAACATAATCAGGATATAGTTAGTTAGATAATCGTGAAGCATAGCATCATTCGCGAGATTGCTGACCTATAAGCTATATAATCTGCAATACCCATAAATTATTTTTCATAGTAATTTTATCTATTTGTAAGAGATTTTATCCATCATTAAGTTAAATTTAAATTTCTAGAAGCAAAACAATAAGGAAAATATAATCATGGTATCCTTGAAAATAAAAGAATTATTTAAGTATGCTGACAATTTAAATTTTAGGGTATGAGTTTAGGTTTTCTATATGAGTTTACATTGTCATTTTTCTTTAAGGGGGACTCACAAATCATATTTTCATATCGTTTACAACTAGAATATCTATGCTAACTTCATATTAGATTTTGTTTCTCACAATTAGAGGAAATTATTTTGGAAAGTAATTTAATGCGTGTCTGTTAATACATGGATTCGGCCCACGAAGCTGGGATATAACAATACAACTAGAAAGGTGAAGCCCACTAGAAATGATATGCCTTGGCCCAATAGCTCAAGAGCCCATCAACGAGGATGAGCTATTACTTAGTCAAAGGAACAACTCATCCACCCGTTGGGGTCTTGCTAATTACTTGGGATTGGTTAATGAGGGCCGAGTAAATGGGCAGCTGTTATCAACAATCCCGGAGAAGATTTCACCATCATAAATGAGGAGGCGTTATGCATTAACAAGGAAAATCATCGATTATAAATAGGTGAGAGAACAACAGAAGAAGGGTTCAGATTCCAGAGGTGCAGAATACTAGGTACTCTGACAAACTTATCTCCTCACACTTTTAAATTTATTCATTCAAACACTTGAGGTGACTCAATCAGGACGATTCCATTGGGGTCAATCTTGACAGCCCCAAGTCTCTCTTAAGTCCATACTAACTTAAGCATCAGAGGAGAATTGGGTCGGACCCCAAATACGACCCCCCGAACAACTGTCTGTGGTGCAGGTAATTCGAGGCACGATCCAGAAGAATGGTCAAATGGTCATCGCATTCGACCGTAAGATCGATCGAGCATCAGCCCAGCACTCTCAGCTCAGCCTTCGTCGACACTGGTTCTACCAACAAAGGGTCCCACATCACCAGCTAACGAGTCTCTACCTCGACAAAGGAGTCCACGTCAGTTCCAATCACTGTTGATCGGAACCTAGCCGTCAACAGTTGGCATCGTCTGTGTGAAAAAAGAGTCAACATCACCATCACCCACTCAGTCTGACGATGTCGACTCGCCCAACAATACCTGATGAGAACATCTCGACTTTTCCCAGTACCCGTATCCTTGGCATGATAATGGGAGGGCCATCACACACGGAGTTATTGACCTTCCTTCAAAGTTCATACGTTCGGAGGGTGATGACTATTGCAGTTGGAATAAAATGCTCGGGGGACACCTCGCCCCTAATATCTTTTTCTGATGAAGATTTAGAGGGTGCGGAGTTGCAGCATGATGATGCCATCATCAGCACAATGGCAGTGAAGAGATTACTCGTTGATATGGGGAGTTCGTGCGACGTACTTTTCTTCACTACGTTGGAGATAATGGGGTTGGGTTCATCGGATTTGAGGGAGTGTCCGGGATAACTTGTTGGTTTCACGGGACACTCTGCCCCAGTTACGGGCATGATCAGGCTATCGGTGACCCTCGAAACATCTCCATGACAAGTCACCCGATTGATCAACTTCATCGTAGTAAACATCCATTTCGCTTATAACGGAATCATCGATAAACCACTTCTCAACTCAATGGAGGTGGTGGTCTCAACTTTTCACCAGACGATCAAGTTCCATACTCCCCAAGGAGTTGAGAAGGTGAAGAGAAACCAGCTGCAATCCCGATCATGTTACCTCTTGTCCACTTCAATAAGGAAGGCAGGACAAGCAGATCCAGATGGTATTAGTAATAATAAGGGTAATCATGATGACAGACGACCCATAGCGTCGAAGAGACGGAGAACATCCAAGTCTCTAAAGGAGAAGGAAGAACTGTTTCCATTGGATCGATGCTCCATTTCGACCTAGGGGAACAGTTAATTACTATCCAAAGGGAAAATGCCGACGTGTTTACCTGGTCTCCAACGACTTGCCTGGTATCGACCCTCGGGTGATATTTCACGAGTTGAATATAGACTTGACTTTCAATCCCGTGAAACAAAAGAATAGGAATATTGGAGGTAACAAGATGAATGTTGTTATTGAAGAAGGTGATTGACTTCTGAAAGCTGGTTTCATTCGTAAGGTTCATTATCCTGAGTGGCTGTTTAACGTGGTGACGGTGAAGAAAGCGAACCGCAAGTGGAGGATGTGCGTTGACTTCACTAATCTCAACAAGACGTGCCCAAAATACAGATACCCTCTACCTCGGATCGACCATCTCGTTGATAATACCTCTGGCTATGAGCTTTTTGAAGGGTTTCGAGGGACCCTTAGGGTATAAATCTATGCCCGTCCTATGTCGGACGGACAATAGAAGCAAAAAAATAGACATCGGAATAATTCATTAAACTATTTAATGAGCCTTAAGGATATCGTTAACCCTAGTCAGGAAATCTACTATCTTGAGGTGGGTCTGACCAAGCCCAAAGATAGATCCAAAATACTGCAATAATATATGAAAGCAAAGGAAAAACAGAAAATATACCCGAAACGTCACTTCCGCAGAACACGAAGCGTAGTTTTCAGCAACCTTATTTATTTCCCCGTAGCAAGACGACTCCGCGCCTCTAAGACTGGACCTCCCGAGGTGAGCCGACACCATGCCTCCAAGCCAATCACTTGCCAAATAAATTTTTAATTGAGTATGATCCACGTTAAAGACTATGGATCTAACCCAAACCTCATCGTCGTCTTGCTAGGACGTGAACAGAGGAACGAAAGATTAAGGAGGAGAGAATAATTTATGTCTCGGCTCGAGCGTGCTCAAAACTTTTTGGAGCTACTCGAATCGGAGACTTGGGATAGATTTTCTAAGGGGAGTCAGCCCCTATTTATTTAGGAAGCCGGACCACTTGATCGTCTCACGAGCAATGTGGGACTAATTAAAATTTGGGGAGAAAATTAAGTTAGTTTTGTTTTACACTAAGGCTAAACTTCAAAAAATTTTCTCTCACTCACCGTTGATCTTCGCAAGTGATACAACCTATCAAATCGAAGAGCTATGAACGGTGAACGCATAGAAACAAATGGCGCTTCAATTTGATTTCGTTTGACCTTTCAAACGATAGCTCAAAGTCGGGAAAAAAGCACAAACTGGCTGAAAGCGCAGCCGTCATTGGGGAATTAGGGTTTCTACAGACTGGGCCTACCCATGGGTCCCACCCACAGGTCTGGATGCGCCCAACAGGGTAGCCTGCCCGCCTAGATGGGTCGGGCACCCGCTCTGGCGTGCCCAGACTCGACTGCCTGCGCGAGCGGGTGGGGCACCCGCTGGAGCGGGCATGGCCCGCTCTGGCAGGCCAGACCCGCCCGCCTGGGCGGGCAGGCGGGCGCCCGTGTGAGCGGGCCCTACCCTGCCTTCCTGTGAGCGGGCGGGCTTGACCTGCCTGCCCAGGCTCGGTGGGCTACCCCGCCCAGCTAGGTCGGGCTAGGCCAGAACTGGGCTTTTTGCCCAGTTCTGGCCTATTGAGCCATATCTTGAGCATTTGAGCTCCGTTTGTGCCCATTTCAGATCCATTTGAAAACAGGTTTCGAATGTGACTATCCCAAAAACCTTTGTTACCTTTTCTATGCTTTTATTATTTAAAATATTCATGTAAACATTTTATGATTTATTTTTAAACCCTTTTGCATCATATGCAATAATCCAACTTAGCATTCTTCTAATGCTTATCGCAAACATTTTGCGACACTATTACTTCACATTTAATAAAGACTTAATGTCACAACCTCTTTGTGACTAAATAATTCACCTGCACCCGAGTGCACTCCCCATACATACTTCCTATTATTAAGATGCAAACCATACCAGGTGTGAGACCCTACAGACTGCCCCTACTACATTTTGGGGCTCGAAACTCCTAGACAACAGTGACCACGAGTAGCAGGTATCGTCCCTGTTTCGACATCATAATTACGTGATTGACCCATTGACAAAAGTGTCGTCGAGATCACTCTGACTGTGACCGTGATGAATACCACAGTTTTAGTTCCTTCATCAAAACTATATCACTGCATAGCCTAAGGTATAGTAAACTGTCAACCCCACTAGCTAGGACTGGTTAGTATGCTCCGGTCTTTGGTATATACATGTTGTACTTCCTACGACATACCCCGGTCGAGGTTTAGCACCAAAAACCGTATTAAGCTTGTGACACTAACTTTCCATGAATGGAAGAGACGAATCCTTTCTTGATCACTACTTTCCTCGTATGCTTCAAGTGTCACCCAACCCAAGACCTTTCAACGAGTGAAGACTCAAGGCTAGACCATAGATCTAAGTAACACCGTTAATGCACAGGTTTGTACAATGGCATTAAGTTTTAAGGACTAACTTACTTATCTGTTAGGATCGATAAGACACCCTAGAGGGGGGTGAATAGGATGAATGCAGAATTAAAAATATTTAACGATGCAAGCACGTTCAATTAATATGATTTGCAGAAATAATCACAGGCAGTCAAAAAATATGCAGAAAATAGCAGACAACCAATCACAGATGACACCAAGATGTACACTGGTTCGGTCGAACCTTGACCTACTCCAGTAACTCCCAAAATCTACTCTTTGATTAATCAGTTTCTGCACGCCTACAAGACACTATGAACTCGCAACTCCCTTTGCTCCACGTCCAATAGCTCTCTAGACTCGCAACTCCCTTTGCTAAACTGAACTAACCAAAGAAGCTAGACCATGGCTAGATCATATCCCATGCATCGAGAATCCCCCAAACTACAAAAATTAGCTTGCACAAAAAGTTTGTAAAAATAAGATTTACAAAGATCAAAGAAACTCTCAAAAGATAAATACGAGTTTACAAATCTCAGATTGAGATGTTGCGATGTCCTTGTCCTTCTACACGTGCAAATATTCCCAAGGGCTCTCGCCGTTCGTCGTTTGCATGCTTGTGCAGAAAGTTGTCTCTGTTCCAAGTTTGATCGTCGTATCGTCTCCTTCTTTAGCTATGAAGAGCCCCCTGGAATTTTTCCTTCAAATCTTCAGTTTATCTATCATAGGTTGTTGGGTAAGTCGTTAGGAACACGTAGGATAAGACAGCTCATCGTTTCGACGTCTCTCGTTCTTGGAATTGGCAAAATACCCTAGGTATATACATTGACTTATATAGGGTAGAGTCCTATAGGGTTTCGAATACTAAAATGGGCCAAAACCCGCTTAAAATGCATACAAACCATATATCCAAGTCGGTAGCAATCCTGGCCATCGGATCAGCCTTCAAAATGCAGGATTGGCTGAGGTGATCACACGTGTCCAAGAGATTTGCTCAAATCCAAAAACCATGCATATTTCAGCCGTATGTGAGTGTATTTTGGCCCCTAACAAATTCGTATATTCCTGAAAAAATCACCAAAATTCCCAAAGCCCAATCTTCACATTGTAGAATTTTCTCAACCCTTTTATTACACTATAGCTCAAATTTCCTTTATAAGAACTCTGTTTCTTCACGTATTTCGCCCGTATACGTGACATTTCCTGTCACTACTACAAAAAGGACCTTTAATAGCACACCTTTAATAGCGCTTGCCAATTATAAGCGCTGTTAATTAGAGGCACATATATTAGACAGTGCTTCTTTTTACAAGCGCTGTTAAAGGTCGGAGAATAGACAACGCTTCTTTCTGCAAGCGCTGTTAAAGGTCCGACAATAGACAGCGCTTATTTCTGCAAGCGCGGTGTATTAGAGAAACAGATAATACACAGCGCCTGTAGAAAGAAGCGCTGTTAAATGTCAGACAATAGACAACGCTTTTTTCTACAAGCGCTGTTAAAGGTCCAAATAGACAGCGCTTCTTTAGAACAAGCGCTGTTAAAAGTCCCAATAGACAGCGCTTGTTTAATACAAGCGCTGTTAAAGGCCACCCTTTAGCAGTGCTTACACAAACAAGCGCTGTTAAAGGGGGTCCTTTAACAGCGCTTGCATAAACAAGCGCTGTTAAAGGCCCCCCTTTAACAGTGCTTGTTTGTGAAAGCGCTGCTAAAGGGTGGCCTTTAATAGCGCTTGTATTAAACAAGCGCTGTTAAAGGTATTATACATTCACGGTTTTGCAATATCGATCGCTCCGAAGCCCGACTCATGTAATCGCGCAAGTAAATTCATGCAATATCGCTCTGAAGCTCCGAAGCCCTAGGATCGTGCAATCGATAGCGATTACGTCCGCTGCCATCTTCGTGCGCTCCGAAGCCCTAGGATCGTCCGCTGCCATCTTCGTTGCAACCCAAGCCCTAGGATCGCGCTGCCATCTTCGTTGCAACCCAAGCCCTAGGATCACGCTGCCATCTTCGTTGCAACCCAAGCCCTAGGATCGCGCGATTTGCTTTGTGCCGCAGCCGCTGCTTCGTTGAAAATTCCCGCCGCCGCTTCGTGCGCTCAAGAAGCCCTAGAGCAACCCCAAGCCATATTCCCTATTCCATCTTCCATATCTGTGTCTTCGTGCGCTCGAGAAGCCCTAGAGCAACCCCAAGCCCTATTCCCTCTTCCATCTTCATGCTCTCGAGTAACCCAAGCCCTAGTGGGAAAAAACCACCTAAAAATTCGATATCTTCCCTCTTTAATCGCGCGACTGCTTCGTGCCCTCGAGCAACCCAAGCCCTATTCCCTCTTCCATCTTCGTGCGCTCAAGTTTTGCTTATCGATCCGAGGTAATCTTTATATTAATCTTAATTTCATCATGGGGTCATCTTAATCTCATAGATATGAGTTGTCTATAAACCCTAAACATTTCAAATTTCGTGAGCCCTAATCTAAATTGAACCGTGCATTTTGCAAGATTTGATTTATTATTATTATTGTTATTAATCTATATGTTTTATTTCAAAACGTTAATCGCGTCAAAACAATTTATACTGACATGCGTTTTGTATGTGCAAGGTCTAGATTTGGAAGTGGATTTTTGAGGCATGAGCTTGTGTTGTTCTGTTAATTTATTTTCCCAAGATGTAATTTCCTGGTAATATGAATACTGCTAAAATGTGATGTAGATTTAGTTGTGATTTTGTGAGAGGATGTTGTTGAGAAAAAATGCAAATAAGCGTTTGTTATAAATGTTTACCTTTGAGACTTTTATTTGACATATATTCTAGTAGTAGGTTTGACAAGCCTGTAGAATGACATGGTGTCTGTTCTTTTTTTGCGGGGTCGATTGGTGTGAAGTTAAAAAGATCTTACCGTTCATTTGAGTATTTTAGTTAAATATATGGCACACATTTGTAACTCTCTATGAGTTGTTTGACGTTCCTGGTTTTAATCTAGGTCGCATTGGTACCTTAGAGTTACATGGAGAGGAAGCTTTGGTATTAGTATTCAATATTAGTTGCAGCAGCAGTGCGCGCTCCGGGTGATCTAAACCATGCGATTCTATGAGTAATAGGGGTCCTGAAGAGGATGATAAGCTTGTGGAGTCTTTTTTTATCTGCTTATTATTTGCTGAAGTAAACTTTACTATATGCTATATGTTAAATTGCCAAGTTACTGCCCACATAGGAGAAATCAAGAGTTTCATGACAATGTTATTGACCTATGGAGGAAATACTTGAAATTTTATATTAATGTATCTTTCGGGGAGCTATTTACCAAATATATATCCTCTGTTTTGCTACTTTTTGTGGGTCCATTGATTTTTATTGCATCAAGAAAATCCGAAATAAATTTAATGTCTACCTAAATCCTATATGTTGAAGAATTCATATTGTAATTTTGTTGAGTAACCTTGTCTGATATTGCTCAGCGAATATTTTTGCATGACTTTCATGATGCAACTGGCAAAATCAATGGAGTAGTCTTCTGGAGTATTCATATATAATGATTATACATGTCCTTGGTCAAATTCTATGATGAAAAAGACAAATTGGTATTTATCTTAGTTTTTGTGTTTGTGCCGTTTGGATTTGTAGGAGAGTTGAAAACTTGTCATCAAGCGACGCAAGATCGCATAAATTAGTATATTGCATTTTTTGTAATTTCATTAATATTTTTCAGCATATACATATAATTGTGTTTTTTTCCATATTCGTTGGCTCATTAGCCTTCTACTTGCATTCAGACCTTAACCTCTCGAATAACAAAATAACTAATGTTAATAATTTTTTTGTTAGATTGATAAATATGGATCGAAAATGGATGTCGGCAAATCGTTTATCCAAAGAATACGAGGATGGAGTGAAAGAGTTCATTAGATTTGCAGTTGATCATGCAGAAAATCCAAGGAAAATCATATGCCCCTGTTTAAAGTGTTGCTATGCAAGGGGAGTTAGCGAGGATGAGTTGAAAGATCATTTAGTGTGCAATGGAATTGATCAAAGTTATACATGTTGGACAAGGCATGGTGAGACAAGAGAAGAGTGCAGTGAATTTGGAAGTATAGAGAGGTATGCTACAAGTGATACAAACACAAATACATATGACGACGATCGCCTAGAAGAGATGGCAAATATGGTTGAAGAGGATCTCCGGGATTGTCCTGAAATGTTTACGAGGTTGGTAAGTGATGCGGAGAAGCCATTGTACAGTGGTTGTACTAAATTCAACCGATTGTCGGCGGTATTAAAATTGTATAACTTGAAAGAGAGCAATGGATGGTCTGATAAGATCTTCACAGAATTACTCATAATTCTAAAGGATATGTTCCCAGAAGATAATGTGCTTCCTAGTCGAACATATGAGGCTAAGCGAATGTTATGCTCTATAGGCATGAGCTATGAGAGGATTCATGCTTGTCCTAACGATTGCATCTTATTTCGTAATGAATATGCATCGTTAAACATGTGTCCTAAATGTAATGCCTCACGATATAAAAGAAAAGAATCAACTCCAGTGAAGGTGGCATAGAATTTCCCCTTAATACCGAGATTTAGGCGCATGTATCGCAGTTCAGAAGATGCAAAACACTTGACGTGGCATTCAAATGAACGGATTAAAGATGGCATGTTCCGTCACCCAGCAGATTCTCCTCAATGGACAAAATTTGATCACGATTATCCTGAATTTGGGGAAGAAGCAAGAAACCTACGAATTGCATTGTCTACCTATGGAATGAACCCACATGGTATTCAAAGTAGTTCCCACAGCATATGGCCAGTGATTTTGATGATTTATAATCTACCTCCATGTTTATGCATGAAGCGCAAGTACATGATGTTGTCTATGTTAATTTCTGGGCCTAAACAACCAGGAAATGATATAGACATATACTTGTCTCCGTTAATTGAAGATTTGAAACAAATGTGGGACACAGGTGTAGAGGTGTATGATGGGTATAAGAAAGAGAATTTCAACTTGAGGGCTATGTTATTTGGCACAATTAATGATTTTCCCACATATGGTAATCTGTAAGGATATAGTATTAAAGGAAAGTGTGCATGCCCTTTATGTGAAGAGAGTACGTATTGGATGCGGTTGGAACATTGTAAGAAGAATGTCTTCCTCGGACATCGTAGATTTTTACCCGTGAGGCATCGTTACCGGTGGTTGAGGAAAGCATTCAATGGGAATACAGAGGAATGTAGAGCTCCTGTGCCATTGACCGGTGATAAGCTGTTTGAAAAGGTAAAGAATTTAAGTAGTAATTTTGGTAAGCCATTTGCAGGAGAACTTGTCACCAGTGGGTGGAAGAAAAACTCTATTTTCTTTGAATTACCATATTGGAAGTCATTGTATGTAAGACATTTCCTTGATGTGATGCATATTGAAAAGAATGTTTTTGAAAGTGTTATCGGGACGTTACTTAATGTTCCAGGAAAGAGTAAAGATGGGATAAATGCGAGGTTGGACATGGTAAGTATGGGAATGAGGATGGAATTGGGACCGATAAAGAAGGGAAAGCGTACATATCTACCTCCTGCAGCTCATACTCTATCTAGGAAAGAAAAAAAAGTTTTTTGTAAGTTTCTCGATGGAGTTAAAGTTCCAGAGGGATACTCGTCAAACATTAGAAGCCTCGTATCTATGAAAGATCTCAAGGTAAAAGGTCTAAAATCTCATGATTGTCATGTTTTGATGGAGCATTTACTACCAGTGGTTATACGTTCCATTTTGCCAAAAAAAGGTGAGGGTGACCATCACAAAACTATGTTTCTTCTTCAGGGCAATTTGCAGTAAAGTTATTGATCCTAGAAAGTTATCGGCATTGCAAAAAGAAATTGTTGTCACATTGTGTGAGCTTGAGATGTATTTACCACCCTCCTTCTTTGACATAATGGTTCATCTGACTGTTCACCTGGTTAGAGAGACACAATTGTGTGGACCAGCCTATATGAGATGGATGTACCCGATCGAGCGCTATATGAAGATATTAAAAGGGTATGTGAAAAACCGTAGTCCACCAGAAGGTTGTATGGTTGAGCGTTACATAGTTGAAGAAGCTGTTGAATTTTGTACAGAGTACCTAAGCAATGTTGATTCCATAGGGCTTCCATGGTCTCGTCACACAGGAAGAATATCAGGGGAAGGGATTAAGGGAGGTGATGTAGTGCTCATATCAAGGACAGAGTGGGAGCAAGCACATTTATATGTTCTGCTCAATGATGTTGAAGTTGAGCCGTATGCTGAAAGACACAAGGAACTACTTCGAAATTCAAACCCAAATAGGAATGAGAATTGGATAACAAGAGAACACAATCGGTCTTTTATAACATGGCTGAAAGAACAAGTCTTTGGAGAGTTGGCTATAAATAGAGCTTCAGTTTCAGATAGATTGAGATGGTTAGAAAATGGTCCAAGTGTACACGTTTTTTCTCACAATGGTTACCTTATTAACGGGTATACATTCTACACTAAAGATCATGATGATCAAAGTACAATGCAAAATAGTGGTGTGACACTTGTAGCTGAATCTATGCACATCTCTAGTGCAAAAGACAGAAATCCCATATATGCAAATATGTCATACTTTGGTGTTATTGAACGCATATGGGAGTTGGATTATAGTATGTTTCGATTGGCTGTGTTTGTTTATAAGTGGGCAGACAATAATAATGGGGTTCAAATTGATGAGTTAGGGTTCATGCGGGTGGATCTCAATAGGGAGGGGTATAAGGACGAGCCTTTTATTTTAGCTTCGCAAGCTCAACAAGTATTCTATGTCACAGATCCCACTGATGTGAAGTGGTCCATTGTGTTGTTGAATAACAAATTAAATGACTGTCGTAGCCAAGCACATGAAGATATCAATACGGAGGATGATCCTTTCTTAGGGACATCACAATCACTTGATATTGATCCTACTGTAGATGATGGTTTCTATATGAGAGATGATCATGATGAGGGGATTTGGGTCAATCCGTCATTTCATGTCATGAAGGGACAAACAAGTGTTAATCCAACAAGGAAAAGGAAAAGATTAACCTAATTAAGTTCATACGACTTTTTCTGGTGAGTGGTATTATGTATATTGATCTTAATTCATTTTTCTTGCATCTTTTGTTGTGAACTAACAATTTAATGTTGTTTTATTTTGTTATAGATAATGTCTTCTAGTGATGACAACTGTGTTCCCCTTGAAGGTGATGCTCCCAATATTCAGGAAATTGTTATTAAACGTGGAGTGACCGCTATGGAGGGAGTTATTCGTGCACGAAGCAAATGGATATCATTTAAGGTATTCTACTTACAAGTATTTATTATTTAATCATATTAATTTTCATCAACATATATTCATTTTCTTATTCTATCATTGTTATTAGGTTGGATGGAATGATAGGGGTCAACCAATTGATCCTAACAGTGCTACATTTTTGAGTTATATTGGGGCCATTACCCGACAGATGGTGCTAATGACATGTGATAACTGGAAATCTTCGGCTTTAGATGTAGTGAAAGAAAACATCTGGAAGGATATACAGGTAATATACATACTCTCACCTTTTTTTATTCTTTTACAAACATACTAACACAATTAAGCACACTTTTGTAGACATCTTTCATTATTGATGATAGTCATCGGAGATATATTCTTAAAGAAGCAGGCAAGCTTTGTAGAAATTTCAGAACCTACTTAACAAAGAATTATGTTTATGATGAAAGTGGTAGTGTTATTGAGCATCCTCCACATGAGTATCCATTCATATCTGAAGATCAATGGAAAGCGTTTGTTGCTAAACGTCAGTGTGATGAATTTAAGGTAATGTTACTCATTTTGAGGAATCTGACTAAACATATTACTTTGTATTAATATAGTTGCTTTGTGCCTAAATAGATGCGAAGTACTCAAAATCGAAAAAGAGCATTAAATCATATGTACCCATATAGAAAGGGTCGTATGGGTTACGCACGCATTGAGCAAAAGATGGTAAGTATGCAAAGATATAACATACAAGATGTTAGAAATGATTTTCAATTAGTTTATTAATTATCTTAATTGTCTGAATGTACAGTTAAAGGAGTCAGAATCAAATGACACATCCATAGCCCGTCATGATTTATGGAAGGGTGCTCGTGTAAATAAGTTAGGAGTGGTTGATAATGAAAATGTTCAGCAAGTGTGTGAGAAAATTGTAAGTATGATATCATTTTACTCTAGTTCTTTTATTATTTTCTTATTTTATCACTAATGATGTATATGTTACCTTTCAAATTTATGTGCCAGGAGACCATTTCACAAACTATATCACATGATCAGTTACAGGACTCGCAGGATATACTTTCTCGAGTCTTAAATGTCCCAGAGTATCCTGGACGTGTTAGAGGTTATGGATTCGGGCCGTCAGTAAAAGATTGTTTCCCAAGTGAAAAGCGCAGAAGAAATAATGATAACGCGGACTTGATAGAAACAGTGGCATTGCTCTTAGAGAAGATGAAAGTATTAGAGAGTATGGGTCACAACAAAGAATTAGCTACAATCAGCAAAAGTGGTAGTTGCACGCTTCTATCCTGTAATATTCCTGAAGTAAGTGTTTTTCTATTAAATTATTGCATTTACAAATAATTAATTCAAGATATTATTAGCAAAATACATTCCTGTATGATTAACATTAATTGATGTTTTCTTTATGAAATTTTTGTTTTAGGACATCTCATCATGCAATTTCTATTTATCATCCCCAACACATCGCATAGTTGGGAAGAGAAAGGTCTTCAATCGTCTTGATGATAGAAAACTACACAATATATCATTACCCATGAATCATATGAAAGTTATGATTGAACATGTGATAGAGTCAGATGCATCACTACCAATACCTATAGAGGATGCAGGAGTCATGGCAGTAGGTGATGCGATTGGTACTTTTGTTGCATGGCCAACCAACCTTATTGATTTGGTCTCTACGATAAGACTTCTTATAGTATACATTAGATTCTTATATTGTTGTTTCATTATTTTCTAACTAAATGATTTCCCATACAGATGCCCGCAAAATCTAACGTCAAAGAGTCGGTTAAAACAAAGGAGTCATGTACTCCTAAAAAGAAACAAGAAAAAGTAAAGGCAAAACATCAGGAGCCCTCCCATGCTGTTCGTGCAACTAGTAAAAAGAAACACGAAAAAGTAGAGTCAAAACATCAGGAGTCCTCTCCTGCAGTTGCTGCAAATAATCTCTCTATGTATTGCAATTTTATTCAGATATATGCTTCACAAAAGCTTCAAGGTGGTGCGCTGTTACAAATAGACATGGAGAGAGACATTTTTGGTATATCATATATGGAGTTAATTAGTCATCAAATTGTCAATGAACTTCTTCAACACGAATGGTTGGATTGTCCGATAATCTGTGTATATATCAGGTACTTTAAGTAAACAATTTTTAGAATTTCATTTCAATTAAACGTTGATATTATTGCTAACTTATTTTTAATCTTCATTCAAGGTACTTGTACTATGAGTTGGTTCTCAACAGACAAAACACAAGGAGATTCTCATTCTTATGCCCACATAACACATCTTCTTTTGTGGATGAGTCAACGAAGTATATAGCTGATGCACTTATTGAATATAACGAGCCAGGGAAGTTATTCTTGGCACCATATAATACAGGGTAAATAACTTTTTAATATATTTTATTTAATTTAATGAATTCCTAAGAATGTAGTTACTTAGAATTTGTTAACTACTTTGTAGGGGTCATTGGGTGTTGTTAGTCATCAATGCCACATCAGAGAAAATATATTATTTAGATTCCTTGCATCATGATCCAAAATATAATCGAACCATGAAGGATACATTCGACAAGTAAGTTAATTGTGTTTTATGTCAATATGTAAATATGATATATGTTGAATATAACGAGTTGACTAAATTTATTTTATTTTGTTAGAGCTTTGTGCATTTATCGTGCTTCTAAGGGAACCAGGGGCCCGAAATCTAGATCAAACAAACCCACGTGGATCCGTATAAATGTATGTACAACGGTCTATTCTAATTTCATATGTTGCTCAAATCTAGATCAAACAAGGATAACGTACCATTCATATAATTTTTCATTTTTGAATTGTATAGTGCCCCCTTCAGACCAATACAATTGATTGTGGTTATTATGTTATGCGATTCATGAAAGAAATCCTTTCACAAAATGAAAACATCATCCCAGATACGGTATGTAGTTTTAGTTTTAATTTATATTTATCGCATTTTTTAGTTATATTTGCTAATATTTGATTATAACATATATTTGCTATTTGCTATGATATTCTATTTTGTAGTACTTCCCTGACTACAAATGTGCTACTTACTCTACTGATCAACTAGCTGAAGTCAAGGAAGATTGGTGCCGTTATGTGGTCCAGAAATATGTCACTTAGTATAGATGTGCACCCTAAAGGTCGGTATTCAGTGAAACTTTGTTTTTTAAACCTTTGATAAAGTTGTGATATTTGGTCAATTTGCATTAATAATGCTTGCTTTTTGTAGCACTATAAAGTTGTGATTGCAATTTTTTAAAGTAAAAGTTCCTCACAATCTCATATATTGCACCATCTTATAAGTAATATCATAATAGGATCAATTGTGGTAAGACCCATTATGTTGGTTTGGGCATATGCACCGAAAGTTAAAAAAGTGGTAAGAGTATTCATTAGCTGGACATTAATGAACGACGAGGACCATCAGTCTAGAGGTAGATCTAAATGACTACAGATACAGATAACTAAGGACATGCCCTTAATTTAACATTGGAGATGGCCATTAGGACAGTTGAATGGCAAGACTTCTAAAATTTGGAATAAAGGCTTTCTTTTTCTTATTTTATTTTTATTCAGTTTTTGCTTAACATTCTCTTGGCAGAATTCTTGAGTAGCCAAACCTCCTTAGAAGCATCTGAGATTCCAAACCAGAAAAAAGTCAAAGTTTGACTTTTGATATGTTCTCCCAAACCAATCATATTTTATAACTTTTTGCTACTTATAAGATATCCCACTATATTTGTTAAGCATACAAATAATTTTTAAAATAACTTTGCTATTTTTGTTCTTTTAATAAATGAACTGACTGAAGTGAAATTCTGGTGCAGGCTAAGAAACAAACTAAAACATCTTGCGGATCAATATGCTCTTACTGAAGAACAATTTTCGCAAAAGGTAGGTGCAGTAATATTGAAAATTCACTGGGAACTATATGATATTTCTTGCCTTTTGCTAGTCTATCCGTAGCCATGGCGCAAAGGTCCGAAACCCTCCTCCTTTTCCCTGCAAAACGCTGGAAGTCCTGCTTGTGTTAGCCATGGTTATGATCTTGGAATTCAAATAAGCAGAACTCGAATATATTACTGTTTCATTCCCCTCGTTGTTCTGAGCAACTCATGAAACTTTCAACTTTTGGATTCTGGATCAAGGCAGGCTGGGCAATCACGATGCATCTCGCTTTCCAGAGCATCGGCGTGGTGTATGGAGACATCGGGACATCGCTCCTCTACGTGTATGCAAGCACCTTTACTGATGGGATCAAGCACACAGACGACGTACTCGGTGTCCTGTCTCTTATCATCTACACACTGGTCCTCATACCCTTGGCCAAGTATGTATGTATTGTTCTGTGGGCTAACGATCATGGAAATGGTGAGTATACACCCCTAGTCACCATATGATCTCTCCGATTCAGGATACTGTCATTTACTAGGTATTGCACTATAGTTTGCAATTACCAATATACACATAAACGGAGGTAATTACTGTCAAGAACAAGTCACAAGTAGATATGTCTCTCAAATATTATGCCTGTTAATTTTTTAAGGCCCTGCTTGAAATCTGCAATAAGATTATACCCAATTTTTGGTGTTTTATAAACTATGTAGCTTTCTTCTCATAGCTTCTATAATTTGACTTTCTGCATTGTGTTATTTGATTTGTCAAATTATTCTTCCATTGACGCACACGTTGCTTTCAGGTACCATCTTAAATCATCAATTATGTCATCATTGACATGGAAATGCAGGTCAGTTGACAAATATGCTGTTATACCCCCCTAAGCTTTACTTGCTCTTGATACCAACATGAATTGTGTTGGACTAGAAGACAATGAAAATTTGGGTTTACTGGAAACATCAGGTTCTATGCACATGTGCCAAATTGTGATGTGTGTGGTTTTTTACTTGCATCCGTCTGTTGTCAGTCTTTGTACGTTTTGTGTGTTCTGCATGCGTAAGTTGTGCATGGTGCATTTGTGCGCGTGTGTTGGCAAATTCCTAATCGTAATCTACGTTTATTGCAGACAAGTAGAGTTGTGACATCCCTTATCATGCAAAAAAAACATGTTTCTGTTTGAGTGATTATGGGATTCGACTGGTTTGCAGTTCCAGTGACATCGCAGGCCTCCACCAGCTCTTGATGGACCAGCCCAACATCCCAAGAGATGAAGGTGAGTTGCCAATATTAAAGCACCCAAGGGAGATTAATTTGTACTCATAAATTATTTTTATGTACCAAGAGGATGCAATGTGTAATTTGATAAAATATTCGGTGAGAATACTCATAAACTGCTTCTTATCCTTTTGTACAGTGCCTCCATTCTTGAGATATGAGAAATATTGTTGGATTTTGTACAGTGGGTGCTGTGCAATGCCCCCCAATTCATTTCATGTCGGGTGTAATTAGTTGGATAAAATTGGTATATGATGACAGAATGGATATGCCATCCAGTTTCAGATATCTGTGTCACAAAGACATTCCGGATATGGAAATTTCAAATATTATTGTTCATCATCCATTTTTCTGCATTAACAGTTTCAACTTGTGGAAATTAATTAGATTTGTTTTCTCATGTGCAGGCTTTTTGATTGTTTGTGTTTTTCATAATTGTGTAGGGAGTGAAGATAGTCAATGAGTCACATCATCAGGACACAACAGATTTACACAAGTGCATTAATATCAAAACGTCTTTCATGAAGGCCGGCCCCCTTCTTGGAAAGCGTACGGATTGGATCATGCATACATATCATGAAAAGGAGAACAAGTGTAAAGCTGCACAAGATATGAAGGTAACTTATAATCCTTTCTTTGGGCAAACTTCAATTGACGATTCATTACTTATAGATCTTGTGATTGAAAGTTAAACATGAAGATATATAGCAACTTCTTAATAACTTTGTTGAAATTTCTAGTTTCCCGATTTTCATCCTAAGCAGTAGAAAAAAGAGTTAGTTGCATCATCAAATGCTTAGATATATTCTATGTTATGTGCTATTTGTGTATGCTTCTCCAAGTGTAGCTGGTTCCATTTTATTAGACATCTGGATTTGAAAACACAATTGTCAACAATGTATGTTACGAATGATACATTAGATTTGTACAGTTATACAGTAAAGGATGGATTAAACAATCTCTGAAATGTTCTCAGCGTGGAATCGTGGGCTTAATGATGCATGATGTGACAGACGGGCTGCCTGTCTTTTGGTTATGCATGAAAGAAATTTCTTCAATCTGCATGTGGAAATAAAATGGTGTGTCGTGCTTGTACTCTTTATTCCCAATATCTGTTTGATGTTTATGCATCCATAATGTTGCTTTTGGTTTCATTTGCAGGAAAAAAACCATTCTCATGGACTGCATAACCTCGCTAAGGTATGTTATGGTATGTCTACCTTTCTTGACTGATTAATTTTGTTGCAAATTCATGGCATATAGAGAATTACAAGTTTCTTCTTGTCTCCAAGAACCTGTTAGGTAGTAATGTGTATAAAAAATGATGTTATCCGCTAGTGGAGTTCTCATATGAAAGTTGAAATCATCAGCTTGTTGAAACAATTGACTGTGGTGGCATGCATTTTCCCATATATTGACATAAGAAAATCATAACTATTGACAGGAAAAAAACTTCCAATATGATATGATACACTATTCAATACCAATGGATAAAGAGTATAAATGTTGTATCTTCCAAGGTCCAACTTAAAATCAACTATCCGTAACCACCGCCAATCACATTCTCTGCATCGGAGAGCCATAATGGTCAATTCTACGAATGCTAAGGACATATGCGGGCTACAGTTTGCACCTCTTTAAAGTACAAACTAGGGGTCTCTAGTTCAGCCATTCAAGATTTATGAGGTTTAATTCTCACAATCTCACATCTTCGTTTGTGCAACTACATACTCATATATTTCTTCTTCGTACATTATGCCTTTGTTCTCTGCCGTGTGACCAAAAGGAATGGGTTGGGTGCTAGACGATAAGATTGATCAGTGAGAGAGTGTACAGGTCGAGAATGTGCACAACAGCCCAAAAGTACTTTGGCTTTGTCAGCGGTGCCAGAGGAATCATCGAGTCCATCAGAGAGCACAGAGGACATTGAAGCATTACTTAGCGAGCTCTTTGACCCCAACATTTCTGGCATCCCCCCTCTTGGTGAAGTCAAGAGCAAACATGAGGTATGCTGCAAGCTCTAATGAAAGTCATAAATATTCTTCTTTTTTATTTTTCATTTTACATTGAACATAGAAATTGTACCGTTCATGCACACGTAATCTTAGGATCAATACTATGTGACAGAGTTTTATGAACGTAATCATTATGAATCTCATCATTGAGTCGCATGTATTATTTAACAGTGTATTGTGCTAACTGTAATTTTTGATGGTCCCATGTGATCCTTTGTCTCCACATCATCTACCCTGTTGGCTCTCACAACCAAACCATGTGACCCTTTGTCTCTAAATCTTGTAGTCAATGAGTTCCCTTCTGCTAAACAATCAGTATTAAAAACATAATACATTCTCTCAAATAAAAAAATATGTGCATACATAATGTAAAAGAGCTCGGCTACATGGCACAACTGTAAATAGAGCTTATGCCCTCTATAAAAGGAGCACAATGTCAGCTTGCCTCACATCAACAAGCCATTAACTAACTACTTGTTTCCAGAGGAGTTGAGATGGTGTACAAGGTAGATGAGTACATGCTCAAAAAGCGAGAGTCCACGGAGAAGGGCCAACAGAATGACAGTGTATTGTGCTGACAGTGTATTGTGCTAACAGTGTATTGTGCATCTTTGTATACACCGCAGGTTGAAGTTTGGTAAAACATCATATTTGCATTTTTTCCTGCTTCCTAGTTGCATAAAAAGATTGAACATCATCTAGTGCTTTCTGTTTATGTGCTCATGATAATATTTCTGCTGTTGCAGGCAAAGATCCATTATTATGCAGGAAATAAGGAGGCCTACAAGGATCTCGTTCATCGGTACTAAAAGGAACTTAAATGGATTTCTCGGGGAGAACCACAGCCTGGTATGATTGAAACCAAACATCACATTTGCTTTCACTCACTTTTCTGCATATTGCTTCAAATCAAGCAAATACCGCATATATTCATCTACTCTGAATGCGGACTACGCTCTGTGGAGGTGATCCTAGCAGTTACACCCAAGGCCAACCCCTTAACAGCTACGTTCTGCAACGATGACCTTAGCGGTAGACACCCGGAAACGGTTTCGGGGGTCAGCTTGACCGAACTCCCGGCATGGTTCTACTACAGATCAATCTTTCATTATCCATAGCTCGGCTTGGCCAATTCTTAAGTACAGACAAGGCAGGTCATTTGTAGGGGAGAAGATTGCGACCACACTGGCATGGTTGGTTCTACGTGGATCACATCACGTGAGTGGTTGCACAAATGGTGTGTGATAAAGATTTCCACTCAACACTAGGGACATACATAAAACAACATATGTCCAATATTTATTTATTTATCGATGAAATGATATGATCAAGGAGTGATTGATTTGGTTCGTGGTCTGGAAATAGGCGTGGCTCGATCTTCTTCTATGTAACTGGCAGGCTACTAGAAACTAAGAGCTCGGTAGCGAGACGATGGAGAAGATGGTATCGAATGGGCTGATCGAGGGGAGGGTGGTGCTGAAGGCCTACATATTTCCGGAAGGAGAGCGGCCGATTGCAGTGAATGAGTGCGAGAGCATCCCGGTGATAGACATTGAAGGAGGCAGTGAAGACAAGGTGTCCAAAGCCATCCTCAAAGCCGGCAAAGAGTTCGGCTTCTTACAGGTGCGTGCGCGCTAATTTGTCCGCTGTTGATTCAGTGGCATGCAGCGAAGAAGCTAGGTTCAAGTGGGTGATTATATGTGCAGGTAATCAATCATGGGATTCAGCAAGAAATGATGGAGGATGTGATGAGAATCGCGTAGGAGTTCTTCGAGATGCCCGCAAAAGACATGGGACAATACTACTCGGAAGACCCAAAGAAAGAGACGAGGCTCTTTACGAGCATTGGATACAAAGAGCATTGGATACAAATTGAAAAAGTCCAGCTGACCCAACCACCGAAAGAGGATTTGGTACAAGTTGCACGGTTTCTGTTGATCCTTTGGAACAATGTCAGGTGGATCTGTGTTTTTATTTTAGTTTTAGAAATTATGTAGTCAGAAACATAACCACGGTGGTTTTCCCATTTGTAAGCTATGCACATGTATCCAAAGATCATTTGTAATGTCTTAAGATGCGCTTCAGAAATTTGATTCCTCTTGGTTTGTGTTTTCTAGTGCTCATCAGCTAGTTCGTGGTTCTGTTTTTTATGTTTTTTATCCTGGTTACTGTGGTATACTTTTTACTCGAAATGTTTCAGTTTACTGCTAAATTTGTCGGTTTTCAGCTGAACTCTTATGAATGGTTTAAACCCTGGTTAAATGGGTTAAAATGAACAGGTTTAAGATGTTTAGATATTTAAATTGGGGTAAATGTCATAATAGACCGCACTTGTTTAGTACATACAAGCGCTATAAAAGGTCCACCTTTAACAGCGTTTTTAGTACAAGCGCTGTTAAAGGCCCCCCTTTAACAGCGCTTGCAGTAACAAGCGCTGTTAAAGACCCCCCCCTTAACAGCGCTTGTAGTAATAATCGCTGTTAAAGACCCCCCTTTAACAGCGCTTGCAGTAACAAGCGCTGTTAAAGACCCCCATTTAACAGCGCTTCTTTAGAAGAAGCGCTGTTAAAGGATGGCCTTTGACAACGCTTGCAGTAACAAGCGCTGTTAAAGGCCATCCTTTAACAGCGCTTGCACAAACAAGTGCTGTTAAAGGCCCCCCTTTAACAGCGCTTGTTTTGTTTGTGCAAGCGCTGTTAAAGGTGGGCCTTTAACAGCGCTTGCACAAACAAGCGCTGTTAAAGGCCCCCTTTTAACAGCGCTTGCAGTAACAAGCGCTGTTAAAGGCCCCCCTATAACAGCGCTTGCAGTAACAAGCGCTGTTAAAGGCCCCCCTATAACAGCGCTTGCAGAAACAAGCGCTATTAAAGGCCCCCTTTAACAACGCTTGTAAAGCGCTATTAAAACCAGCCCCCCTTTAGCAGTGGCAAGATAGACAGCGCGCAGAAGCACTGTTAAAGACCTTATTTAAGCGCTATTAAAGGTCCCTTTTGTAGTAGTGTGTGCCAAAAAATATTCCTAAATTCACCATAAAATTCCTGAGAGTTCTTTGACATACTCTTCACTATCTTGAAGAGTTTAACTTCATTTTTTCGCTGTTTGCTTTGACATCCCCTTGCAAGTACTCAATTTTCTTTCGTATTCAAGGGTATTACTCCGTATTACTTTTCATAATCAACTCCATCACGAGTATTGTCTCCACCATCATATTCCATAGTCTTCATAGCTGTGTAATGACCTAAAATACACTTAACAAGCACATTAAAACAGTTCACACGGGTTTGTTATCATCAAACAAGAAATCATCGACAACGATGTTTCCAACAATCTCCCTCTTTTGATGATGACAAACCGCAATTAAGATTTGATCATATAAAAGCTCATAATCATGTCATCGTGCTTGTCTTTGTGAAGTATGATCATGCAATTCAATGGGATATAATAAATCATACAATTATAAAGCTCCCCCTTTGACATGCTCCCCCTATTTGGATACTCCATATTAACACATAACCAATTACGTTAACATCCAAGATGGTAGTTCAAATCTTATAAATTTCTCTCCCTTTGTTATCATCAAAAGTCAACAAAAGATAATATTTCATATGCATATAGAAAATAAAGCATTATAAAACATGGCATATGAAAACATTAAGACCATCACGAGTAGTTAATCACTATTCAATAATTTAGAACTTAGATTATGAACATCTTCGTGCTCGTGTGTGCAAATCAAAAGATAAGTTCATAGGGAGTTGACTTCATGAATTCTACCTTTTCATACCAACATTTTTCATATGTATAAATTTCAAAGATTGAATTCCCCCACTTCATGAAACACGAATTCAAGTTACCAACACCCACACATGGCCTATAAGGACTTTTAAACGAGTGGTGGCATTGCTTGATGAACAAAACATCAATGCTAATAAATAAGAATTTCATAGCATAAGTTGAATGTACGTGGGTTGAGACTTAGCCAAGAATTGTATCCATTTTTCATACAAGCTCTTTATATGTAATTTTTCTTCCTTTTCACAATTATTTTTCTTTTCATTTTCATGAGCATCAATTTTTATTCTTGGCTAGAGTCATCATATCCCATCAAGATATAAACATATAATTATACACCTTCATACACTTTTAACATATGTTGAGTATTGGACTTCTCTCTACTTGATTTTGATGATGACCAAACATAAATACTTGTGACTAATCACCTACTTGCAGTTAATCAATTACCTAAGCATATCATGAAGATCAATTAGCAATAGATGTCACTCATGGATCAATCAAAGAATGCAAAGTGGATTGGATGATCAAAGATGATCAAAGAAACTCCTAGAAGACTTCAAGCTCATTCTATGGAAAGAAGAGAGGCTAATACAAGATGTAATATTTTTATTCTCTTCTAGTATGTAGCTTAGAAGTAGAACTATGTTAGAGCGCACACACATCCTTATTTCTGTCCTAGAAAATCGTTAGATCACATTTCCTTGGCCTCCAATTCATTATTCTCAAGCATGTGCATTTTCGACTTTCAACAGGTGACTACTGAACGATTTACATGCACCTGTCTTCGAACAGTCGCCTGTGATTTGTTCTACAGTCGTCTGTTTTGCATATATTTTATCATTTGGTTTTGGGCTTTCAGCTATTACTTTCATCAGGCGATTGCTGTACAAATTACAGGTGCATGTCCAGTTACAGGCGCCTGTAACTTGTTAGTCAGTCGCATGCCTCTCTCTTACCCAAAGATCTTTAACTTGTATTCCTTTGGTCAGACGACTGATGTTGGATTCACAGTCGCCTGCCCATTGGCACAGGCGCCTGTGATTGCTTCTATAGTCGCATGTCGATCCTTGTTCTAACTCTCTGTATTTTTGGCAAGTTTCACCAGTTGTGGCCAGACGACTGATGTTGATTTCATAGTTGCCTGCCCATGGCACATGCGCCTGTGAATACTTCAACAGTCGCATGTCGATCCTTTTCCTGACACTCTGTGCTCTGGAAAGTTTCACTAACTAGGGTCAGACGACTGATGTTGGTTTCACAGTCGCCTAGCCATGGCACAGGTGCTTGTGGGTTCCACATCAGTCACCTGTCCTGTCTTACCAGAACTTCCTGAGTTTTCACAACTTACGCATGTTTCGCTCAGTCGCCTGTAGAAGCTTTCTCAAGCACCTGTTGGTTTACAGGTGCATGTCCGACCTTCATCAGTCGATTGTCCTACGTGGTACGTTACCGTTTGAATTCTCACCTACCCTCTGAAACAGTGCAGCAGTCGACTGTGTTTTCTTTACCAGTCGACTTTCTATTGTGTAAATTCTATCTGTTGGCTATTTCTCTACGGATTTCAAAGGGGTTTTTGGGAATTCTGCTTAGGGTTTTTAGAGAACCTATAAAGAGGACTTCTACTGTTCAATTGAGGAACCTTTTCTAACTCTTGAAAACCCTAAGCTCTCATCTTCAAGTTCTTAAGCTCTCAATTCCAAAAGCCCTAGATTTCCAATCTCATTCTCTCTTGCTCTCCAACATAGAATCAAAGTGATATCCTCTAGGCAATTGGTGGTGACAAGAGAAAGTGCTTTCTCTCTTCTTGGAAGAGACTTCAACACACAACACACTTGCTCCTTCAAGTTCTACTTCAAGGCATAGGTGATTGTAAGTGTTGCTATTTCATTATTTCATATCTTTCGATATTAGTTTTACTCTCGATTTGTGAGAGAGGTTTGCTTGATCCCAAGTTATGGGAGTCAAGGACATCGATTGTGTTTCGATTACATTTGTAGGGTTTCTACAAGTGGGTTTAAAGGAAACCTCAAGTTAGGGTTCTAACTTGAGTATCCGGAGGTATCCGGGTGGAAGGGACGTACGATTACTGGGAACAAGTCGGGATTTGACTTGTGTAATCCGAACCCTTGAAACATACTTTGTGTTATCATTTTTTCATTTTGGGTTTATTTATATTGCCGCATTTATTGTTGGTTAGGAATTTAAATTGGTATAACTATCATTTAAATTTTATAAACACTATTCAACCCCCCTTCTAGTGTTTTTCTCATAGCCTGGGTCCTTACAATTGGTATCCGAGCGCAATATTTTTAGCTACGGTATCCAACAACAACAACCACGTTCCTCCACCTCTTTCGTACAACAATCACGATCCTGACGGTGCGTCTACCGTCTTCGAAGGATAATCAACGGTTCGTCCTCCGTGTTTCAATGTCACGAATTTTGGCTATTGGAAGTTTCGGACAGAGACATTTCTTAGGAGTGCTTCTCTTTGGAGAACCCACCATAAGGAGTACATTGTGTAGGAAGATATATGCCCTGGAGGCAATTTATCCTAGAAAACATCTTGTTCAAAAGTAAATGGTACTAATTATCCTAGTATGATTAAATGTTTTTTAATACTTGGATAATTTCCTTAGACGTAAAGTAAGGTCATACACGTATCTAGATAGGGATTTTATGGGGAGTGAATGATCGATAGGAACTTGAGTCTTAAAACGTTCATGATCATAGATGTGTCAAGGAAGGGATATCGGCACATCGGACATACCATTGTGTCTTTGTCTTATCCTAAAGGGTAATGATGATATCATATTCATTCGACCTGGCAAAGTTGAAGACAAGGCACAGGCACTCATTGGAGAATGAGTCCACTAAACGACCCAATAAAGAGTTGTCAAATGGTTAACCTTAACTAAACTGTCATTGATAACTCTCTAGTTGGTCCTTAAGACTTGAATTCATTGTATGAACCTGTGCGTGTACGATGTTACTTAGATCCATGATCTAGCCTCGAGTTTTCACTCGTTGAAATGTCTTAGGTTGGGTGACACTTGAAGCGTACAAGGTAAGTAGTGACTAAGATATGATTCGTCTCCTTCGTTAAAGGAAAGTTAGTGTCACATGCTTAGTATGGTTCTTTATGCTAAACCTTGGCCGGGGTATGTTGTAGGAAGTACAACATGGTCATACCAAAGACCGAAGTATGCCTACCAGTGCTAGCTAGTAGGGTTAACGTTTACCACACCCTAGGCTATGCAGTGACATAGTTATGACGAAGGGACTAAAACTGCGGTATTCATCGCTGCCATAGTTAGGGTGATCCCGATGACACTTTTCTCAATGGGTCAGTCATGTAACTATGATGCCGAAACAGTGGCAACACCTGTTGCTCGTGGTCACTGTCGTCTAGGGGTTTTGAGCCCCAACCTGTAGTAGGGTTAGGCTGTAGGGTCTCACACCGAGTGGGATTTGCATCTTAGTAATAGGAATAACACAGGAGGAGTGCACTCGGGTGCACGAGAATAATTGAAGTCACAAAGAGTTTGTGACAATAAGTCGATATTAAATGGGAGTTAACAATGTCGCAAAATGTTTGCGATTTTAGCATTAGTAAAATGCTATGAGGGATAGTTGCATATGATGCAAAATGGGTGAAAATATATTCTGGCTCAGCCCAACCCAGACTAGGCAGGTGGGTCCAACTCGCAAGGCGGGCTGAACCTGCCTGCAAAGGGGCTCAGCGCACGGGCGGGTCCAGCCCGCCTGCCCAGCATAGGGGGGCATGAAAAATAGGCTGGGCGCACCAAATGGGCAGTGCCATTTAGCTGGTGGGCCCATCTGTGGGCCCACAGTTCAGAAACCCTAAGGGGTTAATGACAGCTGCGTTTTTCAGCCAATCCATGATTTTTGCTCAACTTTGAGCAATTGTTTGAGGGGTCAAACGAAGTCGGATTGGAGCACCGTTTGTTTCTATGTGTTCATCATTCATAGATCTTCTAATTGATAGGTGGTATCACTTCCGAAGCTCAATGGTGAGGGAGAGAAAATTAGTTGAAGTTTTAGCCTTAGTGTAAGGCAAACTAACTTAATTTTCTCCCCTAATTTTAATTAATCCCACATTGCTCATGAGACGAGCAAGGAGTCTGGATTTCTATATAAATAGGGGCTGACACCCCTTGGAAAAAATACACCAAGTCTCCGAATCGAGTAGCACCGAAATTTTGTGAGCACGCTCGATCCGAGACGAATTTATTCTTTCCTCCTATAATTCTTCCATTCCTTCATTCGCATCCTAGCAAGATGGGGAGGAGGATTGGATTCGATCCAAATTCTAAGACGCGGATCACTTTCAAGTGAAACTTTCTTTGGAAAGTGATTGGCTCGGAGGCACTGTGTCGAGTCGCTTCAGGTGAACCATTTTCGGGGGCGCGAGCTAAAGTTGTTGCTAAAAACGACGCTTTGTTTTCTACGGAAGCAAAGTTCTGGGTATGTTCTTTTAATGATTTATATTAATATTGCCGCGGTTATTTTTAGATTTATCTTTGGGACTGGTCAGACCCACCCTAAGATAATTGATTTCCTGGCTAGGGTCATGATATTCTTAAGGCATTTTTATTAAAGCGTTTAATAAATTTATTTTTCCGATGATGTTTATATTTCTATCGTCCGTTCGACGTAGGATGAGCATATATTTTTGCCCTAAGGGTCCCTCAAAACCCAACATTGGTATCAGAGCATAGGTCTATTTTGATCTAAAAACTGCATAGGATATAAAAGCATATATGTTAGCTTTAGGACATGCTGATAATGTGATTATCTATCTTTTAAAAAGATTATGAGATAATTCTTGAACATGGAACAACTTAATAAATTTTTAGATGCTTTAAAATTATGCTTAAAAATTATATGATAAAATTTTAAGTTGCATGTTATTATTTATGGGATAAATTTTAAATTGTTGTTCATGTAAATAGTTATGAGATTATTATTAAAAGGATAGTAACTTAAATTTATGTGATATTTTAAGTTGTTAGTCTTCATGCTAATTTTATGAGATAAAATTTAGTTGATGTTTTTAATGGTAATTCTATTTTCTTGCATATTATGTGATAATTCAAGAAAACCTCTTAGGATAGCCATTAAAAATCTTCTAAAACTTATAAGATAAATTTTAGATGGACATGCTATGTTTTAATAAATTGTTACGACAATCAAATTCTTAATTCCTGATTAGGATAGCCCTTTCCAACAATTATTATTTTAAATCGTTCTAATAATAATTTTGATAAAATGATATATTTTAAATTGTTGTAATTTGAATTTATTAAAATCCAACTACATGATTATGATATCACCTTGAAACCTATAAATCCTTATAGTTGATAAGGACTCTAATAAAAGTTATTAACCAATCCTAAGAATTTTGAATTTTAGGATTCAACTAGTTGATAGGATTAACTAGTTTTAATGAAGCCATTTTAGTCGATGACACACATGTGAATGGTGAGTTTCCTTCAATGGACCATAATCCGGTCTAGTGTTTTTTGACTAGTGTTATGGATCACCCTAGCTTGACTGGGGATAGTGATCCTGGCCTAGCCAAATCCCTGACCGTGTTTCGCTGGACCGCAAGGATGCGAATCATGATTATGTGGCACCGTCGACTATATCTAGTCTAATACGTTAAAAATCTTCTTCAATATTAATCGTAGCTTGCCTTATTTTTGGATTAGGGAACTAAAAGACGCCTGTCATGGTTGTTGAGTCTCCTCAATATATGACATGGTCTCTTTCAGAAACCGACTTCATAATACATATGATGTAGTTTAGTCTTAACCTAAACCGTAGCGTCAGGTCTCCTCGAGTGTCGGTGTAAGTTAAGTTTAGACATGAAAATAAGGGTTCGACTAGACTAGTCATTATGGTTTGTTGAGTCTCCTCAAGATCATAATTGGCTAGGGGCAAAAACCTATAGAGAGTCACATGTGATGTGATCGATGAAGAGTTCATCTACCTATTATAGAGCCGATCAACTTGTTGAGTCTCCTCAAGGTTGTGAAGGGTGGTTGGACCCCTCTCCCACAAATTTTAAATATAATAAATTTTTCATTATTATGGCTTAACTGTTCATTAAATTAGTGGAAGAATATAGTTTAATAAAAACCTCTTAAACTATAAAAGAACATATGCTAATTCAAACTTCTACTAAAATGAAGTATGGAGTCAGGACCTAAGTTTATCATCGAGAAGAATGTGCTGAAGAGGACGAATTACAAGGACTGGTTGAGGAACATCAAGCTAGTTCTTTCATTAGCTGGAATCGGTTATGTACCGACGAAACTGCTACGAAGAAACACGACGACAAGACACCAATGAACAGAAGGAGTCGTACAAGCTGTGGTAAAGGGATGCAGAGAAGGCCATGTGCCTTACTCTGGCCTCAATGAGCAATGATCTGTAGAGAAAGCATGAAAATACAGATGTTCAGAGCATGCTTTTGAATGTAGAAGAATTGTATGGTAAGCGTTCTAGAGCTGCCAGATTCAAGGCCACCTGCAACCTTTGGGAAACGAAGATGAAGACGGGCCCCGTCTAGGATTATGTGATTAAGATGATCGGGTTCGTAAAGGACGCAGCCCAGCTAGGATTTGTCCTGGAAAATGAGATGAGCATGGACATAATCCTAAAGTCTTTGACCCCTGCCTTCAACCCATTCATTACAAGCTTTATAATAAAAAACACTAAGGTGGAACTTCCAGGTCTCCTGAACATGCTTCGGCAGTTCGAGGAGAGAATCGAGAAGAACCCACCAGTGTTGGTTGTCGGATATGCTTCTTTTCACCAGCCTAAGGGCAAGGGTAAGAAGAGGCAGATCCCTCAACCTACCAAAGGAAATAACGGGAAGAAGAAGAAAGGATCGTCGTCAGAGTCTGAGTGTTTCTATTGCCACAAGCCGGGATACTGGAAGAGGAACTGCAAGGCCTACCTTACAGACAAAAAGAGGCATGGTGATGCCTCAACCTCAGGTACGAATCTTGTTAAAGAGTATATCTATTTCCATAAAGCGTAATACGAGGTATGAGATACCATTATGATTACTAAAACATCTGTATATTGTCTACATGTGCTTGAAGCTGTGGATGGATGAAGTTCATGGTGCGGTCGGTAATCAGAGTAATCGTTGCTGCTGGGGCTGTCAAGGAACTTTAGAGATATCAAGGATGCAGTCATATTTTATTTTGAATAAATGAGGCGATGAAATTTTGAACAATGATTAAGTGAATGTCACTTACAATGAAAATGTTGTGAACAATTTTCCTTTCAATAAAGTCATTATTTTTTATATCTTGATCAGTATACTCTGGTGGCTTTCTGAGTTGTTGTGTATAGTTTTCTGAGTAGTTGTGTATGCTTCTGAGTTGATGTGATTGATTGGAGCAGTCAGTATTCTTAACAAATCTATAGTAACAAGTATATTCCAGGCACCTATAAATTAGATGTGATCTTGATTATGTGCACAATAAGAAAAGTTCTTGTTTGCCTGCATATAATACTTCAAGTTAGAAGATTAATGCAGATAAAGGAAATAACGGTGTATGTAGTTATGATTGAGTAAGTTATCATAAGACTCCTATAAACGGATTTTGATATAACTTATTTGTCAAAACAACCTGACTAGTACACTCTATTTTAACTCATCAGCATAAATGGTCTGGTTATACTTAATAATCAACATTCTAAATTAGATTTAGAAAGTAAAGTTGAAGTATTAAAACCAGACAGTTCTCAAAGGCAGTGGGAGCTAGCATATTGCTTGGTTCAGTTTTGGGCTAAGTAAAGTTTCAAGTTATAAAACATCTATTTTGGACATACAATCAAAAGAGTTTTGATTATATCAGAGATATAGAATATTTGGTGTCATTAATGTGCTGGACATAAATGACACAAGAATATTAGAATATGCTATGTTATGACTGACTAGTATAAAATGATAAACATTAAATTAAGTAGTATATGCTAATCAGAAGAAAAATCGTTGGATGAGATCCAAAGATGGTTTCATGAAATCACCCATGTGTGATCAATGGTGTATAAGTAATAAGACTCTGTAATACTGCATAATAGATACGTTTTAGCAAATCCAATTTTAGGCTTTGACATATGAACGTTCGTAGTGACTGGTATGTTATAGCGGTATGAGATACCAAGATAAATAGCCTCAGTGCAAGTTGGAGATGTAGGAAGATATATGCCCTCGAGGCAACTTATCATAGAGAACATCTTGTTCAAAGTAAATTGTACTAATTATCCTAGTATGATTAAATGTTTTTTAATACTTGGATAATTTCTTTAGACTTAAAGTAAGGTCATACACGTATCTAAATAGAGATCTCGATTATGGGGAGTGAATGACTAATAGGAAATTGAGTCTTAAAACGTTCATGGGCATAGATGTGTCAAGAAAGAGATATCGGCACATCGGACAGACCATTGTATCTTTGTCTTATCCTAAAGGGTAATGATGATCTCATAATCATTCGACATGGCAAAGTCGGAGACAAGACACAGGTGCTCATTGGAGAATGAGTCAACTGAACAACCTAATAAAGAGTTGTCAAATGGTTAACCTTAACGAAACTGTCATTGATAACTCTCTAGTGATGATAGGCTAGTTGGTCCTTAAGACTTGAAGTCATTTTACAAACTTGTGCATGTACGGTGTTACTTAGATCCATGATCTAGCCTCGAGTCTTCACTCGTTGAAAGGTCTTAGGTTGGGTGACACTTGACGCGTACGAGGTAAGTGGTGACTAAGATAGGATTCGTCTCTTCCGTTAAAGGGAAGTTAGTGTCACAGGCTCAGTATGGTTCTTTGTGCTAAACCTCGACCGGGATATGTTGTACAAAGTACAACATGGACATACCAAAGTCCGAAGTATGTTGACCAGTGCTAGCTAGTAGGGTTGACGGTTTACCATACCCTAGGCTATGCATTGACATGGTTATGACGAAGGGACTAAAACTGCGGTATTCATCACTGACACCGTCAAAGTGATCCCGATGACACTTTTGTCAATGGGTCAATCATGTAATTATGATGCCGAAACAGGAGTGACACCTGAAGCTCATGGCCACTGTCGTCTAGGGGTTTCGAGCCCCAACCTATAGTCAGGCTGTAGTGTCTCACACCGAGTGGGATTTACATCTTATTAATAGGAAGAACACAGGAGGAGTGCACTCGGGTGCACGAGAATAATTGAAGTCACAAAGAGTTTATGACAATAAGTCTATATTAAATGGGATTTAATAATGTCGCAAAATGTTTGCGATTTTAGCATTAGTAGAATGCAATAAGGGATTGTTGCATATGATGCAAAATGGTTGAAAATATAATGTAAAATGTTTACAAGAATATTTTACATAACAAAAGGCATAGAAATGGATACATGGCTTCTTGGGATAGTCCCATTCGAACCATGCTTTTAACGAACCATGCTTTTAAACGGATATAAAATTGGCTCAATCGGAACTGTAGAGCTCAAGAAATAACCCAAAAGGCCAGAAGTGGGCTTATGCCCAGTTTTGGCTTAGCCTAACCCAAACTGGGCGGGCGAGTCCAACCTGCAAGGTGGGCTAAACCCGCTCGCAAAGGGGCTCTGCCTGCAGGTAGGTCCAGCCCGCTAGGCATGCTGGACCCGCACACACTAGGCGTGCTGGACCCGACCGCTAATGCGGGCGGGTCAAGCCTGCCTGCCTGCGTAGCAGGTGGGTCAGACCTGCCCACCCAACATGGACAGGCACGGAAAATAGGCTGGGTGTGGCTAGTTAGCAGGTGGTCCCCATCTGTGGGGCCCACAGTTCAAAAACCCTAAGGGGTTAATGACGGCTGCGTTTTTCAGCCAATTCGTGATTTTTAATCAACTTTGAGCAATTGCTTGAGGGGTCAAACGAAGTCGGATTGGAGTGCCGTTTGTTTCCATGCATTCATCGTTCATAGCTCTTTGAATTGATAGGTTGTATCACTTCTGAAGCTCAACGGTGAGGGAGAGAAAATTAGTTGAAGTTTAGCCTTAGTGTAAGGCAAACTAACTTTATTTTCTCCCCTAATTTTAATTAATCCCACATTGCTCGTGAGACGAGCAAGGGGTCCGTCTTCCTATATAAATATAGGCTGACACCCTTTGGAAAAAAATGCACCAAGTCTCCGAATCGAGAAGCTCCGAAATGTTTTGAGCTCGCTCGAATCGAGACGAAATTATTCTTTCCTTCTATAATTCTTTCGTTCCTTCATTCGTGTCCTAGCAAGACGAGGAGGAGGATTGGATTCGATCCAAAGTCTAAGATACGGATCACTCTCAAGTGAAACTTTCTTTGACGAGTGATTGGCTCGGAGGCACGGTGTCGGCTCGCTTCGGGTGGACCAGTTTTGAGTGCACAGAGGTGGCTTGCTTCGGGGAGCTAAAGTTGTTGCTGAAAACGACGCTATGTTTTCTGCGCAAGCAAAGTTCCAGGTGTGTTCTTTTAATGCTTTATATTTATATTGTTTCGATTATTTTTAGATCTATCTTTGGGGATGGTCAGACCCACGCCAAGATAATCGATTTCCTGGCTAGGCTCATGATATTCTTAGTGCGTTTTTATTAAAGTGTTAAATAAATTTATTTTTTCGCTGTTTTTTTATATTTTTATCGTTCGTCCAACGTAGGACATGCATAGATTTATGCCCTAAGGGTCCCTCAAAACCCAACACGTTGAACCCACCGAAGAGGATTTTGACAAGACTCCCGCCGAGAAGTCCACCGAGGTGAACAATGCCAAGGCAATGAACACTCTTCATTGTGCCTTGGATTCGGATGAGTTCAATAAGATATGCACATGTAAGAGTGCATATCAAATATGGAACCATCTCTTCGTTACCCACGAGGGAACGAACAAGGTAAAGTTGTCTAAATTATATGTTGTAATACAAAATTTCGATAGGTTTCATATGCAAGATAATGAGAACATTGCAACGATGTATGGTTGCTTCACTGACATCACCAATGAGATTGAAGCTCTTGGTCAAGTCTACACCCAATAAGAAAAGGTGAGAAAGATAATCATGGGAATGACCTCAAAATGGAAAAGAAGAGCAATCGCCATTGAGGAGGTCAATGACATGAAGAACTACACCATGGTGAATCTCATTGGTACTCTCATGTCTTACGACGTAAGAAGGGAGAACCGAATAAAGATTAGAGCGATAATGTACCCAACGGAGGCCAAGAAGAAAGCGTTAGCCTTCAAGGCTACTTCTTCATCCTCCGATAGTGAAGAATTCGAGAACGAAATGGATTTGGAAGAAATGGCGCAAATGGCGAAGAAGTTCCAATGCTTCTTTTGCAAAGGTAAATTTCCTTCCAAAACTAAATTTGATTCCACTAACAATACTTTGTCTCTTTGTTTTAAGTGTAACAAGCCGGGGCACATCAAGAAGGATTGCCTAATGCTAAGAAACAAATAAAAGTGGAAAGCACCAAAGTACCACAAGTCCGACAAATTCAAGAAGGACAAGAAGAAATGACTTGTTGGAACGTTCGATGATTCAAGCGGAGATTCCTCAAGTGAATCCGAGGATGAGAAGGGTGAGCGTGCACATATGTGTTTCATGGCCTGAGAAGATCCATTCTCCGATGAAAGTGATAGTGACAATGATGAACCCGAAGTAACCATGGATGAACTTCATATTGCTAACGAAGAATTATTCTCTAAGTATTAATCTCCTATGCTTAGATATACTATTTTAAAGAAATCTAATGTAGCAAATCATACATGCCATGCATCATCAACAATGACACCATTGTTGATACACTTACACTTGAGAAAGCCAATTTGGTTTCTCAAAATAAAAGCTTGAGAAATGAGGTGAATTCCCTCAAATCTCAACTAGATCAAAATTATTCGAAAGATAGTACTGATCGAGCTTCACAAAACACATAATTGGGTATCGAGAATGATTTTCTTAAAACCCAAGTACACGAGCTCAAAACACGTGTGTCCACCTTGGATACCAATATTTCTTTTTAGGGAGAAATATGAGTTCATGTCCTCCCAAGTTAAGATATTTAACAAAGGGAAAGGGCAATTGGATGAATTGCTTGTAAACCAATTCCCGGCCACACATCGTGTTGGACTTGGTTATGTGTAACTATAGATTTTGTGAGGCCATCCTCCGGTGCATCCACAAGTGGTGTCAAAAATACTATTGGTAGCAAACCTACCAAGAAAGCCACCACTTCACACTCTCCTTCTTTTGGCAAGAAACCCACTAAGGGTGGAAGTCAAAAGAAAGGTCATGCATATGTGTACACCAACATTCATACACATAGGAAATCTCCTACTTCACATGTAGACACGTATGACATATTTTATGCTCCACATCCACGGACACGTGTAAACCCACACATGAGATACTCATGCACGTGCTCCTACATATACATATGTTCATTCACATCATCCTCCCATGTATGCACATCCACCACATCACATGCATGCTCCATATGTTGCATATAATATGCATGCCTCTAAATTTGCATATAACTCATGTATGTCTCATGCTTATGCACCTCCATCTTCATATGCTAGATCTCAAGCTCCTAGGAAGCATGCACCACATAGAACTCAACCAAATGTGCATGCAACTAGGAAAAGGACACCCAAAACATGCACAATTTGGGGTCCTAAGAACACTAGCACAAATGATAGGAATGCTTATGCTAATTCTTATTTTAGTGATGTGATAAATAGTGGTAACTATATTGGGAAGCGAAAGTCCACTTGGACTTGGTTTCCAAAGGGCTAATCCCCTTGGACCCAATAAAGCTTGGGTACCATGAGCTTATGGTATATTATGTAGGTACCTAAGAACAAGAAAGAGAGCAATAATAGACATATTGGCTCTAAAAGGAAAAGATGGATACTTGATAGCGGATGCTCCAAACACATGACTGGAGATTCCACATTGCTCTCCGAAGTGGTTAGCATCATTGATGGTGCAACGGTCACTTTTGGAGGCAATCAAAATGGAACCATCATAGGAGTAGGCAAAGTTGGTAAGCCTTCCAACCCATTTATTACCAATGTTTATTTAGTTAGTGGTTTATGTCATAATCTTATCTCCCTCAGTCAACTTTGTGACATGGGTTACAAGGTTAACTTTAAAGAGGGTATTTGTAATACCGTTGATATTAATTCGCATGTTTTATTTACCAGTATTAGGCGTAAAAATATTTATTATTTGAGCTTGCCTAAAACAATAGAACATTGCTTAGTTGCTAATACAAATGAACAACTATTTTGGCATCGCCGTTTTGGTCATGTTCATTTTAAGCACTTATATAAGTTAGCTAAGCATGATCTTGTTAAAGGTTTTCCGAAAATTGTTTTTAGTAAGAAAAACTTTTGTGATCCATGCCAAAGAGGTAAACTAAGTAATTCGTCTATCAAACTTAAAGAAGGCATAACTTCTAAGAGGCCCCTAGAATTACTTCATTTAGATTTATTTGGGCCAACTAGAACCGCATATTTAGGTAATACTCATTATGGATTAGTCGTCGTAGATGACTTCTCTAGATTTACTTGGGTTTCATTTTTAACCAATAAAAATGAAGCTTTTGAAGAGTTTACTATATTTGCAAAGAAAATTCAAAATTTCTTAGGAACCACCATTATCACTATTCGTAGTGATCATGGAGGAGAATTTGAGAATGATTTTTTCACTAAGTTTTGTGATGACAGCGGAATTACTCACAACTTTTCTTTTCCTTGCACACCACCACAAAATGGTGTTGTTGAGAGAAAGAATATGACCCTAATTGAGTTTACTCGCACCATGCTACATGATAGTCATCTTGGACTACAATTTTAGGTGGAGGCGGTGCACACGGCATGTTATGTGCTAAATAGGCCCTTAGTGAGGCTCCGAATGAACAAAACCTGTTTTGAATTGTTTTATGATAAAAAGCCGCAAGTTAAATATTTTTCGTGTTTTTGGTTCAAAATGTTTTATAAAGAACACCTAGGTAACGTAGATAAATTTGAGCTAAGATCCGATGAAGGAATTTTTGTTGGATATTCCACATGTAGCAAATCCTACCGGATATACAATAAAACCTCTTCAACGATTGAGGAATCACTACACGTCTCATTTTATGAAGATTTTGATATTCCCCATGTTGTCGATGATATTGTAGATGTTTTATGTGATTCCATTAGTAATGTAAAAATTAATGATTCTATTATTGAGACTAATACTACTAATGAAATTGTTGAGGATGTTCCTACTGATCCAGGTATTCCCAAAGCTTATCCGACTGTTCTTAATCACCCCCATGACCAAATAATTGGAGATATTGGTGTGGGTATCTGAATAAGGTCAAGGATTGATGAATTCTCTCATTGTACATTTGTCTCTACCATTGAGCCAAAGAACATTCAACAAGAGTGTGAAGATAGCTCTTGGATAGTTGCAATGGAAGAGGAGCTCATGCAATTTGAAAGAAATGAAGTTTGGGAGCTCGTTCCTCTTTAAAGTGGTCACCAAGTGATTGGGACCAAATGGATTTTTAAGAATAAGACCGATGAGAACGGGGTCATCATAAGGAATAAAGCAAGGTTAGTCGCTCAAGGCTATCGGCAAGAGGAAGGTATTGATTTTGAAGAATCATTTGCCCCCGTAGGTAGATTAGAAGCTATTAGGTTGCTTTTATATTTTGCATCTCATAAAAATTTTAAATTAATTCAAATAGATGTTAAAAGTGCATTTTTAAATGGTATTGTTAATGAAGAAGTATATGTTTCTCAACCACCTGGTTTCATTCATGAAAAATTTCCAAACCTTGTTTTCAAACTTAAGAAAGAGCCATATGGGTTGAGACAAGCTCCTAGAGCTTGGTATGATCGACCCAAAACCTTTCTTTTTGATTTAGGTTTTAAAATGGGTGAAGTTGATTCAACTCTTTTCATTAATGATTATGAAAATGACATCCTTTTAATTCAAATTTTTGTAGACTATATAGTATTTGGTTCGACTAACTTTAATCTTTGCCAAGAATTTTCTAAGTCTATAAAGGATGAATTCGAAATGAGCCATATAGGTGAGCTCAACTACTTCTTTGGACTACAAATTCGACAAATGAAGGATGGATCTTTCATACATCAAACAAAGTATACCGAGGAGCTTATCAAGCGATTTGGGATGGAACGTCTTCAAGCAAACCGACTCCTATGAGTACGACAACACATGTACACAAGGATGAAAACAGAAAAGATGTAGACGTTCGTCTATATGAAGGTATGATCGGTAGCTTATTTTACTTAACCACTAGTGGGCCCGATATTATGTTCTCTGTATGTCTTTGTGCTAGGTATCAAGCTAGACCTAAGGAGTCACACTTGATTGCAGTGAAACGAATTTTTCGTTATCTCAATTATTCACTAGATTATGGGTTACTTTACCCTAAGTCTAGCACATATGAGTTAATCTCATATAGTGCTGCTGATTTTGCCGGTTGCAAATCCGATAGGAAGAGTACTAGTGGAACTTGCCATTTTCTAGGAAATTCCCTTATTTTTTGGTTTTCCAAGGAACAGAACTCGGTATCATTGTCCATGACTGAAGCGGAATATATTATCGCAGGTGTTGCATGTGCACACATTCTTTGGATGATACATACACTCACAAACTATGGTGTCAATTGTATTTGTCTTTCCAAAAATCCAGTACATCACTCTCGTTCGTACCAAATACATAGATGTGAGGCACCATTTCATTAATGATCAAGTAGCTAAGAAGGACACCATCTTAGAGTATATTGAAACCCAAAAACAAATCGTCGACATCTCCATTAAACATATTAAAGAAGATTCATTTGTGAGGTTGCATAGAGAATTAGGGATTATGGGTGAATCTGAAATATAGGAGTTCATTTTTCAATGTTAAATCATGCTTTGAACTCATGTCATCATTTCACATCTCATGTTTTGATATGTCATATGTTTACATATATTTTCAATGAGATTTATTTGAGATTTTGATGATTTTATTTGTTTGGATTAATATACGTGATTTGTATGTTAATCTATATTATTTTGATAGTGATTTCATGTTTAGAGAATTGTTAGAGTATAGGTCTTAGGGTAAGTTGTCTCAATTTTTTTGATTTCAGCCTTATCCTACATTTTTGGACCAAGACAGACGACTGTCTATCCTTCGACAGTCGCCTGCCTTGTTCTAGATTTTCTGACTGAAATTCGTGCTTTTTGTACAGGCGACTGATGTATAAATTACAGGCACCTGTCTCTACGAAAGGCGACTGAAATTTGTTCATCAGGCGCCTGCCTTGATCTTGAAAATTTTCTATCAACTCATCAAAATTATTGACTTTCTATCAGGCGACTGTCGTGTATTTTACAGGCGACTGTCACTTTTCCAGGTGACTGTGAATTACACAACAGGTGCCTGTCTATCTATCTAGTATGTTTTTATCTTCTCGGCCAGTTGACTGATGATTGTACATCAGTCGACTGTCCATGTATGTGGAGGTTCGATAACTTAATCTGAGCCGTCCATCTTTCGATCAAACGGCCTAGATTTGTTTTCCCTCAACTTAAGTAATCGAGAGTCATTGATTTTTCTCTCTCATCCGATCGATTCTCTCTCGCCTTCCTCCTTCAAACGACAGCCATCTCTTCGTCTTCTTCGTTGATTTGAAGCTCGTAGCCATCGATTCCTCTCTCCATTGACTCGATTGAGCTTTCAGATCTATTCTTCTCTGTTGTTCGTCATTGGATTGGTATTTCTCATCCGTCGTTCGTCGTTGGATTGATATTTCTCTTTCATTTCAAGCCCTAATCAGTTATTCCTTTTGGATTTAGCGTATGGCACCGAAAATTGAAACTTCTTAGTTCAAACCCGTGAGGAAATTCTCGCGTTCCTTCTACATTCGTTGGTTCGAAGTCTCCTCGACTAAGGCTTCTCCATCCTCACCTCGCTCTCAGAGTCCTCGGTCCTCATCTTCTTCTGGTGAATTTCTGGGGATATCTGTCGCTGATCCTCCTCATTCAGCATCTGAGTTTAAGCCTTCTCTGTCTCATCCTGCAATGCCATCATCTCCATCTCCTCCAGCTCCATCGCCTGATCACTTCCTCGTTCAGTTGAATGAGCGAGTTTCTGTGCTTGATATGAAAGTATCTGACATGGATTAGAAGTTTTCACTTCTCTACAAGTCGTTTGCATATCAAGGATTTCTTGTTCCAGCCTCCCTTCAGGCTATGCTTCCACCATCTGAGGACGTCCCCCATTCTGCTGTTCCACCTACACCCACTACTATTCCTCATCCTACTGGTGACTACCAGGCCCCTTCTGATGAGGTCACCTTGTCTCCTCATGTTACTACCTTTCAGCCTCCTATGAATGTTGATGCTGAGTCCAGTCAACCCTCTGCACCTATTGCTCGTGGCGTTGCATCGTCATCCAAGAGGAAGGCTCATGTGCATCCTCTTCGACGATCTACTCGCGTGATGTTTCGTCACTCAGGTTGTCCTTCGTATCCCACAATGATCCATATCGATTGATGGTGTTTTGGAGACAGACTCACCTTAGGACTAGTTTTTGTTAGGGTTTGAGTCCATGGTTGTATGTATATAGTTCTGGATGTTGTATTTGGTGCTTGTAGCACCTGTTATAGATGATGGTCTCATTATTATATGGATGTTGTTATCTTCTATAGTATTAGTAGTTAGTCTCTTCTTGTACTCCTGGTATACTTTTGGTTGTATGGAATAGTAACTTTTGTTGGATGATGATGTATATGGAGTTGTTTTTGTTTGCTAAACTCCATGTAACTTTCGATTATATATGTGTGTGTGTGTGATGTTGTTTTACTTTATCATGTGATTTTTCACATTGTGTCTCTATTTTATCTCTGATGAGATCTTTGTGTATATGTTATGCAATTATGTCTCTCTGTGTCCTCTACTATATACATGATGTGATATGAGACATTTTCTTTCCAATGTAATGTTGATATTGGATTCCTCTTCCTTTAGTCAACTAAAATCTATTTTGTTGATGAGTATTTGATATATATCATTGTCACGCACCTTCATATTTTCTCGATTTTATTGTGGTATCACATTGAATATACATCCCATTCTTTACACTCCCATGATTGTTTTAATCTTATTTAGCACTATTGTTATTGTTTTCTACTCCCTCTTTTTGGGTAATGCCATAGGTGATGAGAAATAAACAAATAATAATTTTGTGCTAAGTATAATCTAAACTTGAACCTAAGATTGAAGTTGCCTTAGATTCAAGGGGAGTAAGATATAATGAACGTGGATCCTAAAATCCTAAATTTCTAGTATTGAAATCATTTTATTCATGCATATCTTACATGTTTGCTTCAATTGATCAATAGATGCCCTTACTTTATTTGACTAACTTGATTGGCATCTATGTAGGTGGAGTAAGTATTCTTTAAGCACAATTATTTACCTTTTTGTTTATGTTTGTTTGTCATCATCAAAAGGGGGAGAATGTTGATTATTGGACTTCTCCCTACTTAGTTTTGATGATGAGCAAACATAAATACTAGTGACTAATCCCCAACTTGCAGTTAATCCATTGCCTAAGCATATCATGAAGATCAATTAGCAATGGATGTCACTCATGGATCAATCAAAGCATGCAAAGTAGATTGGATGATCAAATATGATGACTGAAGCTCCTAGAAGACTTCAAGCTCATTCTATGGAAAGAAGATAGGCTAATACAAGATGTAATCCTTTTATTCTCTTCTAGTATATAGCTTAGAAGTAGAATTATGTTGGAGCACACACACATCCTTATTTCTGTCCTATGAAATCATTAGATCACATTTCCTTGGCCTCCAATTCAGTATTCTCATGCATGTGCATTTTGGACTTTCAACAGGCGACTGCTGAACGATTTACAGGGGCCTGTCTCCGAACAGTCACCTGTGATTTGTTCTACAGTCGTCTGTTTTGCACATATTTTATCATTTGATTTTTGGGCTTTCAGCTATAACTTTCATCAGGCGACTGCTGTACAAAGTACATGCGCCTGTCCAGTTACATGTGCCTGTGACTTGTTAGTCAGTCGTATGTCTCTCTCTTGCCCAAAGATCTTTAACTTGTCTTCCTTCGATCAGACAACTGATGTTGGATTCACAATCGCCTACCCATTTGCATATGCGCCTGTGAATGCTTCTACAATCGCCTGTCGATCCTTGTCCTAACTCTCTCTGTATTTTTTACAAGTTTCACTAGTTGCGACACGAGTGATGTTGGTTTCACAGTTGTCTGCCCATGGCACATGCGCCTATTAATGCTTCAACAGTAACCTGTCGATCCTTTCCCTGACACTCTGTGCTCTGGAAAGTTTCACTAACTAGGGTCAGACGACTGATGTTGGTTCCACATCAGTTTATGTCCTGTCTTACCAAAACTTCCTGAGTTTTCCCAACTTACTCATATTTTACTTAGTCGCATGTAGAAGGTTTCTCAGTCGCCTATTGGTTTATAGGCGCATGTCCGACCTTTATCAGTCGACTGTCCTACGTGGTAAATTACCGTTTGAATTCTCACCTACCCTCTGACACAGTGCAGCAGTCGACTGTGTTTTTGTCACCAGTCGATTGTCTATTGTGTAAATTCTATCTGTTGGCTGTTTCTCTACGGATTTCAAAGAGGGGTTTGGAAATTTTGTTTGGGGGTTTTAGAGAACCTATAAAGAGGGCTTCTATTGTTCCATTGAGGAACCCTTGATCAACTCTTGAAACCCTAAGCTCTCATCTTCAAGTTCTCAAGCTCTCAAATCTAAAAGCCCTAGATTTCTAATCTCGCTCTCTCTTGCCCTCTAACCTAGAATCAAAGTGATATCCTCTAGGCAATTGGTGGTGACAAGAGAAAGTGCTTTCTCTCTTCTTGGAAGGGACTTCAACACACAACACACTTGCTCCTTCAAGTTCTACTTCAATGTATAGGTGATTGTGAGTGTTGCTATTTCATTATTTCATATCTTTCGATATTAGTTTTACTCTCGGTTTGTGAGAGAGGTTTGCTTGATCCCAAGTTGTGGGAGTCAAGGACATCGATTATGCTTCGATTACAATTGTATGGTTGCTACAAATGGGTTTAAAGGGAACCTTAAGTTAGTGTTCTAACTTGAGTATCCGGAGGTATCCGGGTGGAAGGAACGTATGATTACAGGGAACAAGTCGGGATTTGACTTGGATAATCCGAACCCTTGGTAACATACTTTGTGTTAGCATTGTTTCATTTTGGGTTTATTTATAATTCCGCATTTATTGTTGGTTAGGAATTTAAATTGGCATAACTATCGTTTAAATTTTATAAACACTATTCAACCCCCATTCTAGTGTTTTCTCATGGCCAGGGTCATTACAACATATTAATGAAAAAGCAATTCTAAATAAATAATAACATTTAATCCGTGAAAGTGTGATAGAAGATGTAAAAATCTAGTTTTTCATTATTGAACATTTCTGAACTAAACATCAAGTCTATTATGCATGCATAGCCAAGAAAATAATATTAGACATTTAAAGGACTATGAATTTTATCAATAGTTTCCTTTTATTTCAAACAAATAAAAAGATATTCAATAACCTCATCGATTTTTGTTTTTTTCCAATTTTTTTCATCCCTTTTCTTTTCCAATTTTATTCCTCATCTTTTTCATAAGAATCTAAACGTGCTAAGCAAAAGAAGCATAAGCTTAAAGAAAAGAAAATCAACCTAAAAGAAATATCAAAATGAAACACACATAATGGACTGATGGCAATGTGATGGCAATGTGGTGATGGTAATGTGATGCGTCGGTAATAAATAAAAAGGGGAGAGAGTGTACCGACTCAACGAGCAATGCGAGTGCGAGGATCTCCCCTAAGCTTATCCAAGTAGTCGGTGCTGTCGTAGGAAAGGAATACCGCAATAGAAACAATTAAAACGTCAGAATATGGCATTAAAAACAGGGGGAATGTATGAGTTGGGGCTGCTCGACCGAGCAGATGTACTGCTCGGTCCGAGCAGTGCTGCTTGAAATTTCATGACCGAGCACTAATTTGCTCGGTCAGCCTCGCAGCCGTGCCCTAGGGCAGCGACGATCGGGAATTGGGGGGTGTTTGTTTTGGGCGGTGCGATGAGAGGGGGGGAAATGGGGGCTGAGGAGTCGGGGGGTATTGGGGTGGGTGGTTGGACGGAGCCGTCGGCGGCAGTGGCACCGTCGATAGTGCCGTCGATTGGAAAGGGGAAAGGGGGGGATGGAGAGCGAGGGAGGGGCGGAGAGTTAGAGAGAGAGTGTGTGTGTGTGGGCGACTGACCGGAGTTTGGCGGCCAGATGGGCGGTGCAAGCGGCGGCGCGGGAGGAGGAGGACGGCGACGACGAGGGTTTCCAAGTAGAGGGTGAGGGAGAGCTCAGGGAAGGTTAGGGTAAAATATTTTAAAGATTAGGTAATTTTTAGAGAGCTTAAGGTGAAAGTAAAAACGAGTTGGGTTAAAAACCCAACTCGTTTGGGAGTGGGACCCACGGAATATAGGCAGACCGACTCGATCGAGCAGTCAGATACGAAAAGTTTAGAAACTACCTCATGTGCTCGGACCGAGCAGCGTATACTCGGTTAATCGGATTGCTACTTGGCCCAAGCAGGGTTGCTCGGGCCGTGTAGGCAGAGTGCTGTTTTCTCCAAGTCTTCAAGAGCCTGTCATACTCGACCGAACAGTAGGATGCTCGAACCGAGCTGCTGTCTGCTCGGACCGAGCAATGATGCTCGGGCCGTGCAGACAGAGTGATGATTTCTTCTCAACTCTCGTCCATGCGCTGCTCGACCGAGCAGTGTAGCTGCTTGGTCGAGTCACCTGTGTCTTCTTTTTGCTTCTTTTTCTTTCGTTTTCTCCTCAAATCTGGTGCTCTCCTTCAACTTTCTTCCGTTTAAAATGTCGATCTGCATGCCCCCTCATGTTCAACCTGTACAAAGGATGAACTCATCAAATTTTGTGGTTTTATAATTTTACGTTTTTGTTTGGTTTTCTAAAATATGTGAAATAAAAACAAAAAATTTAAAAAGATAATCCAAGATACAAGAAATTGGGTTGCCTCCCAATAAGCGCTCGTTTTTAGTCATGAGCTCGACTCCCTTTGATTTATCAATTATCGTTTGGTGCACGTGGAATTTGCGCATCGTTCTTTCATATGATGCAATTCGGTGGTATTTGGTATCCGCCTACTTCAAGCTTCTCCCTCGAGTAGCCTAAGGCCTCCGGTTCTTCATGATTCAGAGGATGATTTAGAAGTTCCTCATCCAACACTCGGATGTAGGTGGTGATCGCTTTGTGGTAGGTTGGGTCGCCGTTTTCGTCAATTCTTGTTCTGATTGGGTCATTCATCACCCCCTCAGAAGAAAAATCTCCAAGAGCCTCATCTTCCAGGAGCTCCAAGTAGCTAGCTCCTTCATCACGGGCATGTTCCCTCATTGGCTTCTGTAGCTGAAATTCAGCTTCGATGTTCCCCACATTCAGCGAGAGAGTCCCTTCTCGGACATCAATCAAAACATCGGCCGTCGCCATGAAGGGACGGCTGACTAAGAGCTGGGAGCTCCCTCCCTCAGGCATGTTCATGATGACGAAGTCGACGGGAACACATAATCCAGTAGGTATCTGAAGAATGATATCCCTGGCTATGTCCATCGGGTAAGTGATCGAATGGTCTGCAAGCTGGATGGACATATTTGTCGGCTCTAGTTCGCTTCCAGTCTGCAATCTCCTGAAAATAGAAAGGGGCTTCAAATTGATGCTAGCCCCCAGATCAATCAAAGCCCGGTTTATGGGCATCCCTCCGATGGAGCACGGAACGGTGAAGCTCCCCGGATCCGGTAGCTTCCGGGGGAGATGATTCTTTATGATGGAGGTGGAGTCCTCCATAAGCTTAATTTCTTCAGGCTTCCTTTTTCCCATGATCAGATCCTTCAAAAACTTGGCGTAGATGGGGATCTCCGTGATAACATCCATGAACGGGATATTTAGCTGGATTCCCTTCAGCAACTCCATGAATTTGGAGTATTTCCTCTCCATCTTTGCCAAAGCAAGCCTCTGTGGGTATGGTGGGTGAGGTCGGGTAGCTTTGCTCTTTGCAGCATCAACAGGAGGAGGTGTTGTAGTAGGCGTGATGGCCGGTGGATCCGCCTTCTCTTCATTATTTGCAGGTTCTTCAGCAACCTCTTCTTCATTACCGTCATCAACAGCTTCTTCAACAATGACTCTCTCTTTGTTTACAACCGGGACCATGACGGGGTCAGTCGCCCGTCCACCACGTGTGGTGACAGAAACCACAGCATTCGCTTGGGCCCTTGGGTTTGTCTCTGGTTGCGAGGGCAACCTCCCTTGGTTCTTCAAAAGCTGGGACATCTGGCCCCTCAGTTCATCCAGTGAAGTGTTTATACTCTTAAATTGGGTGAAAGTGTCCTAGTTGAATCGGGCTTGACCACTCATAATGGTCTCCAATGTTGCCTCCAGATTTGACCGAGATGGATTTGGCGCATAACCCTGCTGAGGCGGCCGGTTGAATTGATAACCTGGCGGTTGGTAATGCCCAGCTAGCCTAAACCCGCTCTGTTGTTGGCTCTGCTGCTGCCCATGTTGTTGCTGAGGAGGGGATGGCGGTCTCTGAAATTTTGGAGGTTGCAGCCCTCCACTTGGATTCCCATAAGAGAATCCCGGATGATTCCGAGTATCCGGATGTTGCCATTGATTTCGTCCCTCTCCTTAGACATACTGCACAGATTCTGATAATTCGGTGCCATCGTAGTGTGCCTCACTAGGAATATACCCCTGCTCTGCATAATCCTCTGCAAGATGATAAGTAGATGAGCTGCTGGGTGCAGGGATGGAATCCAGGCACTGTTCAATCCTGGCCACTTGTTAGCATAAGGTCTCGATGTGAGAGTCCAAATGGCTGGCAGCTTTGACCTCGGGGGTCCGGGTCACAATGGTTCTTTCTTCACTCCATTGCTGATTGTTGGCTGTCATGTGCTCCAGCAAGTCTATGGCCTCTTCAGGAGACTTGTCAAGTAAGGCGCCTTGCGCCGCAGTTTCTATAATCATCTTGGTGCTGGACTGAAGCCTGTTATAAAAACTCTGCACCAAATTGGATCCCGTGGTGAGGACATTGATGTTGGAGGTCCTTGAACCACTCCCATGCCTCATACAACGACTCTTATGGGAGCTGCTTGAAGTTCGAGATGGCTCCCCGGATCCGTACTGTCTTCGAGGGTGGATAGAAATTATCCACGAATGCGAGTGCCAGCTTCTCTCATGTAGTGAAATGGATGGGAGGATGGGCCCATAGCCAGTACGAGGCTTTATCCCTCGAAGTGAACAGGAAAAGCCGTAGCTTCACAGCATCATCACTTACATCCTTCGCCTTGAAAGTGTCACACTTTGCAAGGAAGGTATCAATGTGGTGGTTGGGGTTTTCATGAGGATGCCCATGGAAGGGATCCTGCTGCATCAAATTAATGAGCCATGTTTTCAGCTCGAAGCTCACCGCCGCCAGTTGCGGTCTAAGAATAGAGGAGTTGTTTCCAAACGTCGGCTTCATATGGTCCCTGATGGACCTAGTGCGAAGAGGAGGAGTATTGTTGTCTACCATCTGGGCAGAGGGAGATGGATTTCTGCTGGAGGCCCTCAAGGTCCTTGCCGTTTTCTCCATCTCGGGATCGAATAACAATTCTCTAGTAGATGCCCCGAAACGAGTGTTCATGCACCAAAACAACTAGACAAATACCATCAGTAGCACGGTAATAGATAAAAGAATAAAAATGATGGAAAGATAAGAAATGGTTAGAGTTGCCAGCAAACTTCTCAAAATAAAAATAAACTGAGATAACACTATTTTCGTCCCTGGCAACGGTGCCAAAAACTTGACGCACCCAAAACCTACACCTAGATTCCACCCGGCGGTGTCACGATCGCTAGACATGGTATGGCCTCTAGGTGTCAATTCCAGGCTCAATCCACAAGTGGACGGTGTCAAGTTGTAGTATAAAAGATATCGAATCTCACATGGACGGTAATAGTGTATTGGGGTTCTCAGCTTACTTCTATATCTCGAAGTGAGATAGCTATCGGGTTGAGAGAATTGGTTGTTTTTTTAATAATAAAAAGGACTAGGGCGTTAGGGATCACCACTAAGACCGTTAGGGATCGACGTTGGAATAGAATCCTTACGTTGCATTAAGGTTAGGGGATTAATCTCCCAATTCGTACCACTCTCGTGGGTTAGAATTGCGAGGTATTTCGGTGGCCCTCGTTGACGCAATGACGGTAGCCGTCAACGTAGCGGTATAGTTCGTCGATGGATCCCCTCAAGGCACGAGCCCGGCATGGTCACGAGCCTTGGTTGGATCCACCGATTTCCCTATTTGAATCCTAAGGATACCCCTTAAGAACATCAATTCCACAGACCGTGGGCAAGATCTCAGTATGGGTTATCCTAGGGATTCGGTATGATCGACCGTAATATTCCCCTAAATCCCTAATTCAATGTATGGATCCAGATCTACGTCTTCCCCCTAGGATATTAGGGCTAACCCATCAACCCTAGAAAAGTCTACTCACTCATAGCAATATTAACGAATAAAAACATAATTTTCGGAGGTGAAGACATCATAACAAATCGACAAATAAAGATTGAGAACTTACAGCGGGAGATTAAGAAAAATAGCTATTAATAGATCCAAAGGAAACCGAGATTCCAAGAGCGCAAGTAGAACCAAGAAAAATTCCAATCAATTTCGATCCGATATATTCAATAAAATTAATCTAGATCTCACCAAAAATTATTCTCCTAATATTCGCTCCAAAAACTATTCCAAAACTCAGAATGAATTTGCCTCCTCATCCACTCGCAGCTGCCAGCCTTCGCACTCCCCAAATCGCAAAACAGCCGCACCAAAAAAATCCTTCCAAAAATGGCCTCAGCATCGTCGACTGAGCGGCTACTCGGTCAAGCAGTGCGTTGCTCGGTCAGTTGCTCGGTCCGAGCAGCTGTAATGCTCGACCGAGCACGACAGGAAATCGCAATCCTCCAAGATCTTCACTCTGTCTGCACGGACCGAGTCAGCTCTGCTCGGTCCGAGCAGACAGCTGACTCGGTAGCTGAAGAAGTCGCTCGGGCCCTGCAATGAGCTGCTTTAGCTTCGAAGGTTGGCGTTGCTCGACCGAGCAGGTGTATTGCTCGGTCCGAGCAATCCCTGTATCAGCCTCCTCTTCTCTATTTGCGTCTGCTCGGTCCAAGCAACTGCTCTGCTCGACCAAGCAGCCTGGAAATTTATCTCCTGAAGCTGCTGAAGCTTCCCCCTCCTCCTGCTCTCTCCTCCACTCCTCCCAAGGCTCCCAAAACATGGTGAACTCCTGTAGAGCTTCACCAACGAGCTCACGGGCGTGTCGGATGTGTCCATACCCATGTCAGGTCCCAAATCGCTCCAAAATCCCTGAAAACTCATAAAATACAACGAAACTCGAATATAACGTCAGAAATGCGATATCGTAGGGAAATATGGGATTTGGATGCGAAAATGACACGGAATGCAATGTCAAGATGATATGAAAAAGGTGTAAAATATGGACACATCAAGCCGCTTACACGCTACTGGTGCAGGCACCAGACTGCTAGCAGCGCCTCGCATGGGACACGTGCCAGCTACGTGCCCAGCAGGGCATGAAGCAGGTGGGGCCCATAGGTGGGCCCCACCAAGGGGCTAGGTTTCTGTGTACTTTTGGTGGCTGAAATTGTTTTCGAAACACGATTTTTTTGGCAAACATTGGAATGATGTTTGAGGGGTCAAACGACGTCAAAATTGAGCCCTGTTTGTTTCTAAGCGGTCACCGTTCAGTGCTCTTCGTTTTGATATATGATATCGCTTGCGAAGCTTAACACGAGGGAGGTAAAATTCGATGAAGTTTGGCCTTTGTGAAGGTCAAACTTAAAAATTAACTTTCTCCTCAAACGTTTAGTCCCACATCAGATATGGAGAAAATGGGACGGGTCAGTCACCTACATAAACAGGGACCAACCCCCCTTTCTTGAAACTGGCACCAAGCTCCAGACCTGAGTTGCTTCATTAAATGTGAGCAAGCCCTGATCTATGCTTAATTAATATTACAATTTTATCCCTTATTCTTCCTTGCTCCTGATTGGGCTCTGGCAAAGCTACGAAGTAGTTCGGATCGGATCTGAAGTCTTGACGGAGGATCCACTCAAGGTGAAACTTTCTGGAGCGCGTGGTTGACTCGGCGACAAGGAGATTGTTTGCCTCGGGACGCGATTCGTCTTGGGAGAATCGGCTCAGCCCTAATGCAAGGCATCGCTTCGAAGATAAAGACAGGTTGCTAAAAATGACCCTTCGCGTGGTAGCGAAGTGATGGGTATGTCTTTTATTTTACGTTTTTATATATGTTGCAGTAGTTTAGATCTTTCTTTAGGGTTGGTCAGACCCACCCCAAGATAGTAGATTATCCTGGCTAGGGTTCTTGAAATCATTAGGGTTGTCATTAAATAGTATAATGAATTTTATTCCGCTCACTTTTGTGCTTCTATCGTCCATATGACGTAGGATATGCGTAGATTTTATGCCCTGAGAGTCCATCAAAACCCAACGTTGAAGTCACTTCAGTTGCCCTCTTCTCTGGGTTGTCGATGAATTTGATCAAGTGGCCACACTTGATCAAGACTTCGATGTACTTTTTCAGCGTCCAACAGTCCTCCGTGTCGTGGACATTGTCTTGATGATACCTATAAAACTTCAGGTCATCCCTTTTGTCATATTTACCTTTCATCTTTGGAGGAGGTCGGTCGAATTATCCTTCGCCCTTTGCATAGTCCAGTACTTCGGCCTTGGAAGTGTTCAACTTTGTAAAGGTCTCATCGGTTGCACGTGATCAGCCCCTGAGGCTCCTTTCTCGTCGACATCAATCTCTAGGCTCTCGGCGAGAGCCATCATGGGGTCGAGTTTCTCTCATTGCTTCTACAAGGGGATTAGATAAGCAGTTCTTTCGGGTGGCTAGTGCTTCCTCTGACAAGATGTACTGTTATGCTATAGTGAGGAGGTGGTCGAGGTCACGCGACGACCACTGGTGCAGCGATTTCACCAAATCCTCACAGTAGATTTCTTTTGTGAGAGCTGTAATGACAGTTTCGTCATTGCAGCCCTCGACATTTAGCCTCTCATTATTGAAGCGTGTGAACTATTCTCGCAGTATTTCCCATTCTCCTTGCTCCAGAATAAACAGATGACCTGAACTCTGCTTTTACCTTTACCCCGCTATGAATTGTCGGCAGAAAGCATGGTATAAGCTTTTAAACGACCTAATGCTATGATTGGGTAAAATGGTGTACCATTCATTCGCTACATTGGTCAACGTTGTGTGGAAGGCTCGACACATGAATGATTCAGCCGCCCCATGTATTTCCATTACACTCTTGTATTTTTGGACGTGTTCACGAGGGTCACACGTGCCATTATATTTTTCCAAGGGAGGCAGCTTGAATTTTGGCAATAGCGGAGCCAAGGTGATGTTCTTTTTCAGCGGGTTGCGCTCGTCCCTTGAATCGGAGGACTGTGAATCAGGACCATGTACATCACACGGTGTCTAGTCTGTTGACAGGCTGAGGTGTTAGAATAATCAGCTGTGCCAGCTCCCGAACCATTGGGAGAGTTTAAGGGAGGGCCACCTCTTTGGCTCTTGCGCTTGTGCCCAGCCTTAGGCTACTGGGGGATCACGGGTATGATCATGCATGTGACGGGATTTCTTGTAACGGTCGGTTTCCGATCGTACTTTCTTCGTGCACGTGCTCTTGATCGTGCACGTGTTTATTTTTTGACTCTATTTGATTTTGAACATTATTGTGTGATATGTCGTTGTGATCATCTCTGAGGGTATTAGATTGTGGAACTATTTTGGAACGACATTTCTCGAGTCGTTCTTCCGCGATTCTATCTTATTTGATGTGACGTCACGACTTTTTGTTTTGACGCGAGACATTTCTATTTTTAGTTTCATCTCTCGACGTCGAAATTTAGATCCGTCTTCTTGGTTCTCTTTCTTTCGTCGTCTGGATCACCCCATAATTATTTTACAATTTTTAGGCTTAATTTGACCTAGTTTCCATTTTTGAGCAAGTGTTAACTAATTTTAAAACCTTTTTTTAAAAGTGTTTTAATTATAAAAAAATTCCTTAATTATAATAACGTATTAAATAATTTTCTGACCAAGTTTCAAAATTTTTGGCCGCACACAACTTGAGTGAGGGAGAGGAGAGTAAATTTGTTTTAAATTAATTATTTTAAATGTTTTAATTACTTTTCTTAAAACCATAGACCTAACCTTAACTCTTTTCTATTTAAATAAACCTTAGGCTAGCTTATTTTCGCAGCCACCAAAACCCTAGCCGTCAAAAACACTTCCCAAAGTTCGTCGCAACGTTGCAGCAGCCGCCGCCGTGTCCGACCGAGGAATTTGCCCACGTTCTCTCAGTCTGACCGAGAGGCCGCCCCGCACCCACGCTCCGCTCTGCTTCGTTGCAAGTTGCAACGTTGCAACTTCGCCCGCTCCGCATCCGACCGATGAGATACATCGGTCTGACCGAAGCCCGCTCCCGCATCCTGCACCCCGCTCCGCTTGTTGCAACCCCGCATCGCTGCACACCCCCGCTCCCCGCTGCGATCGAGACTTCCTCTCGGTCTGACCGAAGAAATCCCCCTCTCCGCACGCTGCAGCGCTCTGTTGCAGCCGCTCCGCATCTGCCCCGCACCCGCTAGTGCCCGACCGACAGCCGCCTCCGCATCGGGCTGTGTCTGACAGAGAGACCAAGCCCCCCTCGCACCCGCTGCACCCGACCGACGCTCAGCCCTGCATTCCCTCGGTCTGACTGAGGGAATCCTCTGCACCGACAGTGTCTGACCGACGGCTGAACATCGCAACTTGGATTCTTCCACACCAACTCCTGTGGTGGGCCCCCAAGTCCTCCAGAGGTGCTGTGGGTCCTTCATTGACCCCTAGCACTGCTGTGGGCCCCACTTGGGTGTGCTACTTCACGGATTTGCCGTCTACGACGTTACGACATGTCGTAGGCCTTCGTCGCAAGTTCCAGCTTTTGGGAAATCGTGCGTGGACCAGATTTGACGCTGAGGAATTCTCTGTTCAGACACGACTTCCACCCTACGACGAACTCCGGTAAAGGTTGGTTCCCCGAAACTCGTAGAAATCCCCACAATAGCTGATTGAACCCTAAACTAAAAACAGACAGTTTGAACTAAAATTTATTTTCCAGCACCAGTAAAACGTTGTACAAATCTAGAAAATCAACGAATGGACTTTGTTGACTGTGCACATAGGATTAGATCGTCGATTAGGCTGAAACATCAAAATGTGACTTTTGACGAATAGGATAGTCCCGATAATCTAGAAACGAACCCTAATAGGATTTGATGAAATTGAGACCTGACACCGTCACCACGGCACTGTTTCAGACGGACTTCCACGGACGAGACGCTTGGACGAGACGCTTCGAGAGGACGACACGCTCGCCATCGCAGGTAAGTGTATCCACTTGCACTTTTTGGCCGTGCTTAGGCCTTAGTTGGTTAGAACTGATAATTGTGAACACATAGAACCGGACTTGAAATGATAGCATCCGGGACGACCCCTGACGTCTCAGACTTGACTACGAAGTCTGAGCCTGACAACAACAACTTTTGATATCGTAGGGCTATCATGTGTGTTCGTGTGTGTGGACACCCTAGAATAACCCTTCCTGTCTTGTGATGTCCCGTCCCGTCTTGCATAGCCTACGGGCAATAGGGCACTTTCCGAGTGATCCCTTGTACTGATTCACAGCCTGCGGGCAGTAGGGCACTCTCCAAGCTAGAGAGAGTGATCCCTTCTACTGATACACAGCCTGGCACTCGCCAAGCTAGAGTGAGTGATCCCTTGTACTGTTTGTCTTGTCTTGTCTTTCTTGGTATTTGGGGTTCGGTTGAGCGTGCGCACGGTAAGAGGGTCTGATCCCCCTCGAATCGTAAGGCGTGAACCCTTTCGTGTCTCACTTGTCTTGTCTCGTCTTGTCCCATCACGTCCCGACTTGTCATGACACCTGTAGGTTAGTCCCGTAGTTGGTAGCACACGCTACGACTACTACTTGCTATGCTTTACTTTCCTGCTGCGTTACTTCTCTTTGTTACTCAGTTATAACCCCAGCATGCTAATCAACCAGTAAATCGTTGTCTAAAAGTTGATACACTTGCAGTTTGGTCTAACCCTGTTTATAGACCTTACCTGACGTACAGTTCCTTCTTTTGGTGCTGTACGTCAGGTGTTGAGCCAGAGTACGTCGACGAGGCGGACTTGCCAGCAGACGGAGAGCCGGAGGACGTTGATCCGGAGTACGATCCAGAGGAGGACCAGAGTTAGAGGCCTATAGTTGCTGATCCAGAGTTCTGTTCCAGTTTAGATTGGGTGTGTAGCACCTGTTGTTTTCTTGTCTAGGTTGGGTGCTTGCACCTGTAGTTTCTTTTTCTGCAGTTGTAGCCATTCGGGCGTTTTAGACTCTCAGTACCTTAGATGTTATATTTGGAATAAAATGAAATGATATCTCTTGTCAGTACTTTTGTTGTTCCGTACTCACTTGCAGGGACCTGTTTCCTTCGTTTTGGAATACCACAGACGCTTATTGGGTCTGGGCTCTCAGCCCCGGCCTAAGCGGGCCTTAGTCACGATTCGCCTCCGTCCTTTTTGGGAAGCGGGGCGTGACATTTCTCTTGGTCCACATTGCTTTGAGTAGGACGTCGGGAGGACGTCGGGGGTTCTTTCGTTGGCAAAGGGTCTCGAACCCTTAGGTCCGGCACAGCCGTGTTGCCTTCCCTCTAGCCACCCTGACCCCCATTCAGGTTAGCGACCTCAGGTTCCTATTGAGGTGGGGGAGTCACATTAGTCAGAGAGATGACATGCCACTTGAAGTTCAGTTCATCATCTCTTTGGTTCCTTGGTGAGGATTGTTGCCCTCGGCCCAATACTAAGTTGTGGGGTTTATTGCCTGGCTATCATCTATGGCAGTTGGAGTGCCAGTCGCTCTATAATGATAGTCAATGCCTGGATATTGGCATTAACCACTTGCGAGAACGCTTGGAATTGCTCTCGTTTTACTAGACATGGTTCTGGTCTTCATTCGGAAGAGGAGCCGGAATCTTCATGAATGATTGGGGCATATGGGTTTCGACTAGTGAATGGTCCAGTGGACCCTTGGTTGGCGGGATAAGTCCACATCGTCTTAAGGATCAGTGAAGACGGGGATGTTGACTCCCTTCCCACAGATGGTGCCAACTGTTGATGGATAAATTTGTCGAACAGTGAAGTGTAGCTGACGAGGATGCCTCTGGTGATGTGTCGCTTCGTCAGCTAAATGGTGGGACACACTGTAGCTCAGACCCGGGTCAAAGAGAGCTAAGTCCAAGCTATTGGGATGGAGCTCGACCAAGATCTGAGATATTCCGAGCTATCTGTAGCACAGATAAATCATCAGAGGGGTCCGATCTAGGTTCCGATCCAAATCCCCTCCGATGCTTAAGTCTGTAAGAGACTTAAGGAATGCTTGGGGCAGCTAGCTAGGTCCGACATAAAGGGAGGTCATCCGATCACTGTCACACTAAACTATGGAGGGAAAAATGTAAAGTGGAAGTAAAGAGAGTAAGTTGTCAGAGTACTATAGTATTGAGTGTCATTGGAGCGTCCCATTCTTCCCTCGTCATTGAGACTATTTGGGGGTGACGGTGCCCCCTCAGTGCCATTAGTGCATAATAGTCTTCCTTTAATAGTGGCACAAGCATTCCTGACAGTGGGCTTAACCGCTGTCCAATTATTGTGCCATTAATACCAAGCCCATTATCAACTGATCCCTCGTCATGCGGGAGCTCAATGTGCAAGAGTGGCTTAATCCTGATTGGGTAAGCGATTGGCCTTCAACGTGTATTTCCCGGGCTTTGTGGGGGCTTCGTCATCATGTTCCTTGCAGGCTCCTTTATTTAGACGATATATTCATATCTGCCTCGTGGGCATTCCTCTTCTATTCATGGGCCGGCCCAATGCGGTAAAACATACCTTCTTTTATGCTGAGAAAAATCATATTTATTTATTAACACCTACGATTGATGTGGCCGATTGTTTGCTATAAAAAGTGCAATAAAAATGATTTGGATCTATTATGAGGGGGCTTTTGTAGGCCAATTAATGTATTGGGTATCCACCCATTATGTAACCCTAGTTCTATAAATACAAGGCTACGAGGTTCCGTAGCCAAAAAAAGCTTACAACACGTTATCAGCACTATCACAGCTGAGCCGAACATCTGCCGACGGACGAATCGGGTAGGATCTAGAGGTAATTTTCATCCCCTAGATTTAAAACTCTATGCGCATCTGATTAGATCTATATCTGTTTAATTAGATCTAGATTTTTTTATCTTAGATCTATATGATTGGATCAATGTTTGCTTAAATTAGATCGATTTTTTTATCTCAGATCTATATACAAAATCAACTTTTGAATTATAACTCGAAGTTTTTATCACTAAAAATCAAATTTTTACAATTAAAAACGCTGATTTGAAGACTAAAAATAGTTTTTTTATAAAAACCTGTTTCTATGATCTTCTTCCCCAATTTTTCAAACCCTAAAGGGGCTTCTTCATTGCCACATGGCCGGCAGCCACGCACGCGCATGATACCCCCTTGCGATCTTCAACACCGCCTGAAGCGGCGACATACTGCTGCGGTGCTGAGTGACAGCAGGCGCTACCGACCGAAGCGGCAGCAGCCACTACCGCCCCGAGCGGCAGCTGACGCCACCTTGCCGCCCGAAGCGGCGCCCCCCACGATGCAAACCCTAACCGCCCTCGCGACGGCCCTCGCGGCGCAAAACCTAGCCGCCCGCACAGGCCCGCACGACCGATCGCCTCCAAAAACCCTAACTACGGTTGTTCCGCAAAAATTTCGTTTTTACAAATTCTTTTTCAGATTTAATTAAGAGTTTTCTTCTTTAAATCCTGATTAATTACATGCATTATAAATCATCGCATCTTTGGATTATTTGATTATTAAACGTTTAATAATTAGGAAGATCATGCGACCGCTCTGCCGTTAGTTAACCAACCTAACGGTGTTTGACATTGCCAAGTGGTCTAATAATTATTAAATGAAAAGTTTTCATTTCCATTTATAAAACTGCCTGTGATGATTAAATGCCTTAGATGAATAATTTCCTGCGATGAAATAAATGCCTGCTACATTTTTCTGCGGCATATGTTTATATTTTTTATGGTTTTGGATCGGTTACCTATCACCATCATTTTCCTCGCATTTTTTCATTTTGAGAGAAATTGTAGTGAGGATAAAATTGTATAAACTCCAAGTCTGGCGCACGTCCCATGAAGATGAATATCTATTTCCTGAAGAATAGGGGCCCCACGAGGGTTCCCGAGTTATATTTTCTATTTTATGGGAATGCATGGACTTTATTTCTTTTAAAATGGTGACTAGCCGATCCACACAACAAATATCTGTGTCTGAAATGCAAAATTACTTGTTTTATTTTAAAATATCTAATTATTGCTCATTTTAACATGCTTAGATAATGGCAAAAATTGCGGGCGTCGACTTTGACGTATTGGATGCTACATGCAAAAATTATCTGAGCTGGTAGTTGGATATCAAATTCCACCTGCGCTCACAGGGACTGAGTCATGCCATTGCTGTAGGCGATACGGTTTCTGGCATAGATAAAGCGAAAGCAATTATCTATATCAGACGCCATATCGATCGGACCCTGAATGCTGAGTACCTCACAGTGGAAGACTCTTACGAGTTATAGACCGCTCTCGAGGATAGACACAAACATCAAAAAGATGTTATCCTTCCTCGAGCATGATATGAATGGGAGAACCTCTGTCTTCAGGACTTTAAGTCCATTTTCGAGTACAACTCGGCACTTTTAAGTATCACCTCATGCCTGAAGTTGTGTGGTAAGAAAGTGATGGAGGAGCGCATGTTGGAGAAGACTTATACATTCTTTCACGAGAAGGATGTCATACACATGCAATAGTATCATGAACGAAAGTTCACGAAATACTCGGAGCTTCTCTTATGCCTTCTGATGGCAGACCAGAATAGAGACCTCCTACTGGCCACCCATAACTTGCGCCCTGTCGGCACTGCACCTGCGCCTAAAGCGCACCACATCTCCTCCCAAAAGAAGAAGATCAACTTCAAAGGCAAACCCCAGAAGGAAAAGGCAATGAAGAAGCAGGCTAGAGGACCCCCTCCAAAGACCTATAATGAGGGGAAGAGGAAAACTGTGTGGAAAAAGAAAGACAACGACTAGACATCTGCCCCCAGGAAAGACTAGAAATACAAATGCCACAGGTGTGTCATGACTGGACACTGGTCCAAAAATTGTCGGACTCTACGTCACCTCTAGGACTTGTATAAAGCTAGCCAGAAGCCACTCGAAACAAACCTGGTGGAATATGAAGACCTGGCACCAATCAGGTTCATCGCTGAGGACTTCTCAAATGATGACCCGCTCAACTGAAGCCTTATCTATTTTTCTGCACTGCATTGTAGTTGAAACAATTAATCTCCAGTTATTTGTTTTTCAGCATGTTAGTTAACTTTCAGACTTTGAATGAAATTTAGTTATGTTTGTGCCTTATACTGCTATGCTTTTGTCTCTTACTCTAGATGGATTATAAATGCCTAGTGGACAGTGCTTCAATGCACATGATCCTTCAATATATTTGCTTTTTTCAAAGCATACACAAATATGATGGAACCGTGAATACTATGTCCGGTCCATCAGGAATAATAGAAGGATAAGGGGAAGCACATTTTCTGCTCCCCAATAAAACACAACTATTAATAAAAGATGATCTTTTCTCTCCAAGCTCACATAGAAACTTGCTAAGTTTCAAAGATATCCGTCTAAACGGATACCACCTAGAAACGGTGAACAAACAAAACAAAGATTTCTTGTATGTAACGACTCTTAAATACGGTGCTAAAACCATCGTTGAGCGTTTCGAGGGACTCCCGTTGGGTCTCTACCATACAAAGCTACGAGCAATGGAAGCTAACACAATTAAGCATCAGAAGTGCAAGAATCAACCAGAATTCCAACTCTGGCACAATAGACTTGGACACCCTGGATCGGCAACGATGCACCGCATCATATCCCAATCCCCTGGAATTAACTCGAAGAGCCTAAAGCTACTTAGAAAGGGCGCGTTTCCTTGTTCCCCTTGTCACAAAGGGAAAATGATTACGAGACCATCTCCACTTAAGGTGGACTCAGAGTCTCCCAGCTTCCTAGAGAGAATACATGGAGACATTTGCAGGCCTATTCACCCTGCAAGTTGTCTATTTTGGTACTATATGGTACTGATAGACGCATCTTTCAGATGGTCGTATGTGTGCCTCCTGTCCACCTGGAACGTAGCCTTCACAAAGCTACGTGCACAGATCATTAAGTTGCGGGCACATTTCCCATACAATGAGATCAAGAAATTGCGTCTGGATAACGCTGGGAATTCACATCACAAGTCTTTCTAGACTACTGCCAATCAACTGGCATTGAAGTTGAACATCATGTAGCTCATGTTAACAAACATAACGGGTTAGCTGAATCTCTTATAAAGTGACTACAATGGATTGTTCGTCTATTGTTGATGCAATCCCAGTTGCCTCTTGACATGCGTATATATTTTATATATTCACACACGTCTTGTCCATCGTTTTCCGTCATTTTTCGTTGTTTCGTATCCGTTCCTTTGTGTTTTTAGTTCCTTTTTACTTTCGTTGTGTTTGTGTGCATTTGCTGGACATTGCTAGTGCAGGGGACATATACGACCACCATCATGAGTCCCCGGAGCAACGGGAGGTGTCGCACAAGATCCTGAGAGCCATTCGTCAAGAAAAACCATGTATCAGCTCTCAACCGATCGGCTGGAACAGCCATGCGATCGGTTCATGCGGTCTGTGTCATTCCTGATGAAGAGACAGATCCACCCGATCGGTTCAGTGATCGGGTGGATGTATAACAGAACGCAGTTTTGAAGGCCAAAGCTCACCTGGTCGGTTGACTTGTCAACCGATCGGGTCACTTGTAGCTGCTGTTTCCCAAGCTCGAGAAATCAAAGACTCACCCGATCAGTTCAGTGATCGGGTGAGATTTATCAGAGCTAAAGACTAATCTTTCCGTCGTCTCACCCGATCGGGTGAAGTCTCAACCGATCGGGTGAGTGTCTGTTTTTGTCTTCTTGCGGGAATATTCCCTGGCATATTGCCCACTTGTATAAATAGGGCTAGGTTTTCCCAGAAACATGATCCCTATTTTTAGCCGGTTTAAGGGATTTTTGGCTGCTTTGAATTAAACTCTAATTGTAAGTTCTTTGTATATTTTGCTATTGCGTTTATACTTCTATTTGCTACAGTAAACAATCGCTTGATTTCTATTCTTACGGCTATATCTTGTTTTATTGCATTTCATACCATGTTTAGTGAGCAGTTCTTCAATCTGGGACATTGGTGGAAGCCCCTCCGTGGGTTCTTCCCAGAACGGCCATAGGACTAGGGATTCGATCGGATCTATGGATTTTGATGGTTACGTGGGGGCGTTTCATTGTCATCGGTGGGAAAAAGTGCTCCTTTGACCGTTGGGCCAAGAGGAAATAAAATGGGAGTTTGATTCTCTAGCCATAGCTCACCCCCTAGCGTAGACATTGAGTCCTTGCACGTGGGAACGGCTTGGACAAAATGTTGGAAGCAATCGTTGCGAGCTTAGTGCTCCCAGAGTCGGGTGGTGTTGGACATGGGAATGCCCACCGTGCAAACCCAGGTAGACCTAGCGTATCATCCTGGGCATCGACCGGAATATCGGGCCCGTGGGACGCTAGGTATCACTTTTAGAGGCAACGTCTCTATTGTTGTAGTCCTATTTCTCTCCATTTCTTACAGGTTTTCTACTCTATAGCAAGAATGTCATGTGCTGTTTCAGATGATATCTGGGCACATGCACACCACACCAGCTATTTGGTCCAGTGTCTCACAGAATCCCTAAGCACCCCGAGCATCCAATCCTTCCTGTCAGCTGCAGTGGAAAATCAAAATAGGAATCACGATATTCAGCAGCATCCCGACACGACAGTTTTCCCCCTTCTGATGATGTGATGCTTATTGACATACCCAATACCGACTTCAGTGAGGTTGATCTATGCATTGATAGGGAGATTTGTCTGAAGGATTATCTGGCAGGACTTGTCAAGTGCCGTGAGAAGGAATCTATCCTTTCCTTGCAGTCCTCTACAGAGCACCTTGGAGTTTGGGACCATGATGGAATTGGAGGTAGTGGTGGAGGGCTGTCTACTATTGAGACTTGCTTTCGTGTTGAAGCTTTTTTGCCCTATAATTATCATACATGTGAGATGGAACCAGAGCCTTCCTCCATAGTCTCCTCACCCCCTGCAAAGCTTCGCCCCGCGGACCCATGGTTGAAAGTGAAGTTTCGGATGTTGGCATCCCGAAGACCCGGGGAGGCTCTTTCATTGGAGGATGCATAGTTTGAAAAATATGTATCTGGACCACACGAAGTCGAGATGAAGGAGTTACCTCCGGGATTGAGGTATGAATATTTGGGGAAGGATTTGACGCAGCCGATCATCGTTAACTCATCGCTACCCGAAGACCAGATCACCAAACTTCTTGATGTTCTGAAAAAATTTAAGAATGTCTTTGGGTATGTAATTGAGGACTTGAAGGGAGTAAGCTTGGGGCTTTTCTCTCATAGGATATTGCTTGAAGAAGAGCAAGCCACTTCCATTGAGCCACAACGAAGATTGAACCCCATTATGATGGAAGTAGTTAAGAAGGAGACATGATTATCTACCCTATTTCTGACAGTCGTTGGGTTAGCCCAGTACATGTTGTGCCCAAGAAGGGAGGGATGACAGTCATTCGTAACGAGACAAATGAGCTTATACCTACAAGAACAGTCACCGGTTATCGGATGTGCATCGATTACCGGAAATTAAACAAAGCCACCAGGAAAGATCATTATCCTCTCCCTTTTATTGATCAAATGCTTGAAAGGCTGGCCAAGCGCAACTATTTTTGCTTTATGGATGGATACTACGGCTTCCTGTAAATTCCCATCCACCATGATGACCAAGAGAAGACCACTTTTACATGTCCGTTTGGAAGGTATGCTTATAGGAGGATGCCATTTGGGCTTTGCAACGCCCCGGCCACCTTTCAAAGATTGATGTCCGCAATTTTCTCTGATTTCTTCCAGGATATAATGGAGGTCTTCATGGATGATTTTTTCGTTGATGGAACAGAGTTCGACTTGTGTCTCCACAACCTGGCTAAAGTCCTGCAAAGATGCCAAGATAAAGGGCAAGTTGTAAATTGGGAGAGTGCCGCTTTATAGTACAAGAAGGAGTCATGTTGGGGCACATTATCTCTTTGAGAGGGATTGAGGTGGAGAAAGCAAAGGTTGATGTCATCGAAAAGCTTCCGCCTCCACTTAACCTTCGGGGAGTCCGTGGTTTCTTAGGGCATGTGGGATTCTACCATCGGTTTATAAAGGATTTCTCTAAAATTTCTAAGCCCTTGACTCAGCTCCTCGTGAAGGATACACCTTTCGTCTTCGATGACAAGTGTATGGAAGCTTTCCGCCTCTTGAAGCAAGCCCTTATTTCCGCACCTGTGATTCAACCGCCCGACTGGAGTCTACCGTTCGAATTGATGTGCGATACTAGCGACTATGCAACTGGGGCCGTCTTGGGCCAAAGGAAAGACAAAAATTTGCACGTCATTTATTATACAAGCAAGACCCTCGACGAGGCTCAAAGGAACTATACGATGACGAAAAAGGAATTGCTAGCTGTCATCCACGCCATGGATAAGTTCCGGTCGTATCTTGTGGGAGCTAAGGTTATCGTGCATACCGATCATTCCGCCCTCAAGTACCTTTTGAGTAAGAGGGATGCCAAGCCGCGCCTCATAAGGTGGATTCTCCTCCTCTAGGAATTTGACTTGGTAATCAAGGACAAGAAAGGGGCGGAGAATGTCGTCGCCGACCATCTGTCTAGGTTATCTACCTTCGACCCGGATGCCACTCCTATTGATGACTCATTTCCTGATGAGCATATTTTCTTTATTTCTTCTGTTTCGACTCTGCGGTATGTCGACATCGCCAACTATCTCATGTGAGCCATTGTACCCTACAATGTAAGCTATCAGCAAAAGAAGAAGTTCTTTCACGAAGTTCGGAAATTCTACTGGGATGACCCTTATCTACACAAGACTTGCAATGATGGGTTGATACGGAGGTGTATTCCTGAAATGGAGGCGACCTCCATTATTTCTCATTGCTATGATCAACAATGCAGAGGCCATGCAAGTTCTTATAAGACCACTGCGAAGATTCTCCAAAGTGGATTCAATTGGCCGACTCTTTTCAAGGACACTTATACATATGTCCAGGCCTGTGACAAGTGCCAAAGGACGGAAAACGTATCTAAGAGAAACAAAATGCCATAGCATTACATCCTGGAAGTTGAGATCTTCGATGTATGGGAAAATGACTTTATGGGGCCGTTATCCTCTTTCTCTGGTAACCAGTACATCTTGGTGGCTATGGACTATGTATGCAAGTGGGTGTAGGCGACATCTAGCCCCACCAATGATTCTCGGGTAGTGGCCAAATTCTTGAAAAACTACATCTTCTCGAGATTCGGTGTGCCTCAAGTCCTAATTAGCGATGGAGGGAGCCACTTCATAGAATAGAAATTTGAAGCCCTTTTGAAGAAGTACAGAGTGCAGCACCGAATCGGGCGTGCTTATCATCCGCAAACTAGCGGCCAGGTGGAAGTCTTGAACCGGGAGATAAAGAGCATCCTAGAGAAGACAGTAGCTAGATCTAGGAAGGATTGGTCATCCAAGCTTTCAGATGCGCTCTGGGCCTACCGAACTGCATTTAAGACTCCGATGGGCACGACCCCTTATCGACTTATCTACGGGAAGGCATATCATTTGCCTACAGAATTGGAACATAAGACATTTTGGGCAGTCAGAAATCTGAACTTCAATGCCAAAGAGGTGGGGAGCCACCGACAACTCCAGCTTAATGAACTTGATGAAATCCGGCTCAACGCATACGAAAATGCCCGGATCTACAAAGAGAAATTGAAGCGGTGGCACGACAGGCGAATCTTGAAGAAAGAATTCAAGGAAGGAGACTTAGTTCTCCTATTTAATTCAAGACTGAGGCTTTTTCCTGGAAAGCTCAAGTCTAGGTGGTCGGGACCCTTCCGTGTCACCAAGGACTTCTCACATGGAGCCATTGAGATCATGGGAAGAGAAGAACACTTTAAGACCAATGGGCAGTGCTTAAAGCACTATATGATCAGCGAGCCCGTAATCTCTCCGGTCGAAAACTCAACGACTGACATCTCTGCTGCAAATCCTTCTGATCCGCATTGAACACAAATTGAGGAGTCGAGCTGCCGACTATAACCAAGCGCTTCATGTGAGGAAACCCATGTTCTAACCCTTTACTCGCTTCAATAAGATTGATTGGTATATATTAGTATAAATTTACAGCTCGGGGTATCCTTGTTTCGAAGCTTAGCGAATTTTGAAATTTTGTGCAGGATTGTGAAGGGACAGCTTTGGTTCTGAGGAAGAATCACCCGATCGGGTGACACAGCCGGCGAGCGAGTGGATTATCGGGTCACATTTTCCAGTAACCAGGGGAACTTTCTGAGAGTCGGTGACCTGATCGGGTGAACTCCCAACCGATCGGGTGACCTGTAGCTTCATTTCTCAATTGGAACACATCCAATGCAGTGACCCGATCAGGTGGACCTCACCCGATCGGCTCGCTGCATCCCAATAAAGACAACCATCTTCTCCACATGACCCATTTCAAAGAAAAAAAGGGAACCCAACACCCAAACACCAAATTTGCCTTCCACCAGCAATGTCTTGAAACCAAATCAACCCACAACCATTACCCAACACCATGAACACCATCTACTCCCCCATCTCCTACTATTAAGCCATACATCCAAATTCCCCAAAACCCTAACCCTACCAACCCATATTCCCCCAAACCCAAAAACCAAATCGTTCCATCTGAGAAATGAGGCGGCGGGCTCTCCGCATTTCGCCAAGGCGTCTACAGAGGTGCATCTAGCTTGGAGTCGCATCATTGCTTGGAAACTTCTTTCCAAGCTTTATATTTCTATTCTCATCTGCAATGTGTTGATTTTGTGTCTGCATCCTACATCTGCGTTATCATCATCCTTGACACCATCCCCTGCATTATTGTTATTCTCCTACATCATTACCATGTCTAAGGAAGGGGAAAGAACACGCATCATCGTCACACAGACACCACCTACACGATCCCTTTCCCCCATCATTCCTTGGCATTAATCCATCATCTGAGGAACAATTCGCACGTCTACACGCCCTTCTTCCTTGCCCCATGCGACCTACCCTTTTCGCTAATCGTCCCACGCTCGAATCTTTAGGACTTTTGAGGAGAGTCAACAAACTTTTCGACTACATTGGGTGCGATTTCCTACTTCGTGCTTATGCCCCAACCCATTGGAAACTCACCCTCGAGTTCCTTTTTTCACTCGAAGTGTACGATTGGGGATTCACTTTCTACGCCTTTAATGCTGACTTTACCATGACTTTTGCCGAGCTAAATAATTCACTGAATTTCCCTCACCTCGATCATTATGTTGAATGTTCCACTCATGATCGGTCTGATATCTATTTCTACTTTCAGGACGATGGCGTTTGGCAACGATTCGCCTCCTACATTATACACCCGTGTTACTGCTATGCCCACGGTCTATTTGCCAACACCATCTTTTCCCACGTGGATACTTTCACGGTGTCTAGGGACGAGCTTTTCTTTCTGTATGCCATGTCTCACGACAGGATCCGTGGACATGACCCATTACCCATCAACACCGCCCATTGGATAATCCATGAGCTTTTACCTGTTAGCCGTGCAACCTCCAGATCTATTTGTTATGGTGGGATTATCACTCTAATTGTCAGTCATGTTTTTGAGGCTACCATCTGACCTCTAAATTTCACTGGGTAGGACCCGCATCGATCGTGACTACTTGATCGATATTGGAATGTTCACTCATTTTGGTCGCGAACATGCAGTTTATCTTTCTGGGCTGACAATGTTCCTTTTGCCGTCCTCCCACCATCATCTCTTGCGCAAATCCCCATTTGCACTTCCCATTTACCATGTGAATTCTATCCCGATCCATTGTATACTACCCCAGTAAATCTTCCACCCTTGGATCCTTCCCATTGGCACCCATATGCCGGTTCACTTGGTACCATCCCAATCCACCACGATCCACCGATCAATCTCGATCCGCCTGTAATCCAGCCTGTTGCCCCTCCTTCTCCTGTCGACACACCTTCCCCATCTTCCTCACAATCATCTTTCGTCCACTATTCACCCCCACTTCACCATCTCCCTCCTGATAGCAACTCAGACTGATTTTCATGTGCTTGTGGTCATGTCATTTGTTTGCCGTGAGCTTGTTTTGTGTGCTTGTGTGTTTCTTTTGTCTAGTTGGTTTCGGTATTTATTTTATTTATTTCTCTACGTCTTGTTTTCTTTGTTTTTCATGTTTTTCCATTTCTTTGTCTGTGTCATGTGCGTACTTCCCTCCCATCTTTCATTGCCCTCCCGCACTTCATGCTATTGTATTGAGGGCAATACAACATTCAGCTTGGGGGAGTCGCACTATGTGCGTCAGTCGTGTCTTTTCGCCGTTTTTGAGTCGTTTTCGTCGTGTTTTTCTTTTTTTCCTTCCTTTCATTCTCTCTCTCCTAGAGATGACCCTGCATGATGAAACTACTACTAAACCACACACACACACACACACACTCACTCACTCACTAACTCACTCACTTAGCTAAGCAACAATAACTATCTTCACTAACCCTAGGAAGTCGTGTTCTATTGCATTTTATGCTCCGTGGGTTCACTTTTCCTTTTGTGTTGAGTTGTGTGTCGTGAGTTGCTAGTTGGTGTGCTTCTACGTTGTGATTTTGTTTTATACGCCTATCCATGGATAACCCCTAGACTATCATGTTTCAATTTCGAACATGCGGTACATTGCTTCCACTTTCTGCTTCATTATGCATGAATCATCCTATATATGTACGCTTCAAATCGCATGTGTCTGGACTCTACCAATAGGACTAGGATAACCCATGTTGCTTACGCTCTGATCCGCAAAAAAATACACCTATTACCAAGTGTTTAGAATTCGAATTCTTTTTTGTTTTGCTTGGTGCAAATCTCCTCGTCGTGTACTTTACTTCCACTTGGGAGATTACACAATTTTCCCACTTATCAGCACATCATTCTCCCGCTTTTGGAGAATGCGCATTATCCCACTTCTACCAAAAATAAAAAAAATACTAAAGGCCAAAACCAAAAAAAATTCTGTTGTGAATGTTACTCCTACCGCCGTGAATAAAGGAAAGGCGAGAATTTGCACCAAGTGCTCTCCTCCAAACCTACTCAACCCCATTCGTTTTCGAACACACTCTGCATAGGAACTTTCTAGCAATCATCTCGACAATTATGCGGTGATTTCCTAGTTTCTAGCGATTGAGTCCCAAACATATGACATGTTTCTATTCTTACTCTGTTCTCATGCATGCTTGAACTATTATTCACCGCAAACTCGAATTGATTAGATATTTGGGTCATTCCATGGACATGTGTATATGGAGCTTCATTCATGATTTAGATAGTAACACCGTTGGTTAGCTCACCACCACACTCACTCGCGCTTCACCGCGTGGACCCACGAAACCAGTACGGACTCGTATTCCTGGGCTTAATGTTATGTTTCTCGCATGCTTGCTCAGTGTGTTGTGTTTATTTCCGTTGGCTCTGACGGGTAATTTAGGATTCCTTCTTCTTTGTCTGTTTCTCTCCTTCTATTTTCTCCCGCCGGGCTTCTATTCTTACTCGTCTTCCTCGAGAACAAGGAAAGGTTCAGTTTGGGGATTTTGACGTGCGTTTATATTTTATATATTCACACATGTATTCTCCATCGTTTTCCGTCGTTTTTCGTTATTTCGTATCCGCACCTTTGTGTTTTTAGTTCCTTTTTACTTTCGTTGTGTTTGTGTGCATTTGCAAGACATTGCTAGTGCAGTGGACATATACAGCCAACATCAAGAGTCCCCGAAGCAACGGGAGGTGTCGTACAAGATCCCGAGAGCCATTCATCAATAAAAACCATGTATCAGATCTCAACCGATTGGGTGGAACAGCCACCCGATTGGTTCATGCGGTCTGTGTCAGTCCTGAGGAAGAGACAGATCCACCCGATCGGTTCAGTGATCGTGTGGATGTATAACAGAACGTAGTTTTGAAGGCCAAATCTCACCCGGTCGGTTGACTTGTCAACCGATCGGGTCACCTGTAGCTGTTATTTCCCAAGCTCGAGAAATCGAAGACTCACCCGATCGGTTCAGTGATCAGGTGAGATTTATCAAAGCTGAAGACTAATCTTTCCGTCGTCTCACCCGATCGAGTGAAGTCGCAACCAATCGGGTGAGCGTCTGTTTTTGTCTTCTTGTGGAAATATTCCCTGGCATCTTGCCCACTTGTATAAATAGGGCTATGTTTTCCCAAAAACAGGATCCCCATTTTAGCTGTTTTAGGGATTTTTACTGCTTTGAATTAAACTATAATTGTAAGTTCTTTGATCGTTCTTATATTTTGCTATTGCGTTTATACTTCTATTTTCTACAGTAAACAATCGATTGATTTCTATTCTTATGGCTATATCTCGTTTTATTGCATTTCATACCATGTTTAGTGAGTAGTTCTTCAATTTGGGACATTGGTGGAAGCCCCTTCGTGGTTTCTTCCTAGAACGGCCATAGGACTAGGGATTCGATCGGATCTAGGGATTTTGATGGTTATGCGGGGGCGTTTCATTGTCATCGGAGGAAAAAAGACCGCCTTTGACCATTGGGCCAAGATGAAATAAAACAGGAGTTTGATGCTCAAGCCATAGCTCACCCCCAGCGTAGACATTGAGTTCATACACGTATGAACGACTTGGATGAAATGTTGGAAGCAATCGTTGCGAGCTTAGTGCTCCAGGAGTCGGATGGTGTTGGACATGGGAATGCCCACCGTCCGAACCAGGGTAGATCTAGCGTATCATCCCGGGCATCGACCGGAATATCGGGCACATGGGACGCTAGGTATCACTTTTAGAGACAATGTCTCACTGCCAAACCCTAGCATTCGGTCGCATTCCTATCCTTCGTCCGTAATAGTGAGAACTCATGATTAAGGCAGAAGCCAAAGTCCTAGGTTACCTTTTTACCATTTACATCTTTCTGTTAGCTTATTATCGTGACAACCAACTGAGAATTGGCTGGCTCATCCATCGGGTGACCCGATTCCTGATTGTTTCCAAGTACAACACATGCCTCCCCGTGATCGACCCCCAAGCTACACTTCGACACCGTGCGCTTGCGGTTTACAAATTCTAATTCTAGTATCCCAGTCCCGATTTGTGTGCCAAACGAATGGGTGGTCAAGCTTTATGGCGCCGTTGCCGGGGAGGCAACGTGTTTGTTACACTTAGGACCTTGTTATCCTTGAGACTAGCTCACATCCTCACCCCGTGATCATTTTCACATTCTTCACCCTTCTTAATTTTGCATGGACATATTGTACATATTCGTTGTAGGGGGTTGGTAGACTATGTCTCTATACCGCCATCGACATTCTTATCTCTCCATTCCTACAACTTGTGCTATTAACGTGTTCTCTATTGTTGTAGTCCTCTTTCTCTCCTTTTCTTACAGGTTTTCTACTCTATAGCAAGAATGTCGTGTGCAATTTCAGATGATATCTGGTCACATGCACACCACGCCAGCTATTTGGTCCAGTGTCTCACAGAATCCCTAAGCACCCCGAGCATCCAATCCTTCCTGTAAGCTGCAGTGGAAAATCAAAATAGGAATCACGATATGCAGCAGCATCCCGACACGATAGTTTTTTCCCCTTCTGATGACGTGGTGCTTATTGACATACCCAATACCAACTTCAGTGAGGTTGATCTAGCATTGATAGGGAGATTTGTCTGAAGGATTATCTGGCTGGTCTTGTCAAGTGCCGTGAGAAGGAATCTATCCTTTCCTTGCAGTCCTCTACAGAGCACCCTGGAGTTTGTGACCATGATGGAATTGGAGGTAGTGGTGGAGAGCTGTCTACTATTGAGACTTGACTTCATGTTGAAGCCTTTCTGCCCTATATTTATCATACACGTGAGATGGAACCATCGCCTTCCTCCATGGTCCCTCACCCCCTTGCAAAGCTTTGCCATGTGGACCCACGGTTGAAAGTGAAGTTTCAGATGTTGGCATCCCGAAGACCCGGGAAGAGGCTCTTTCATTGGAGGATGCACAGTTTGAAAAATATGTATCCAAACCACACGAAGTCGAGATGAAGGAGTTACCTCCGGGATTGAGGTATGAATATTTGGGGAAGGATTCGACGCAGCCGATCATCATGAACTCCTCGCTTCCTGAAGACCAGTTGCCCAAACTTCTTGATGTTCTGAAAAAATTTATGAATGTCTTTGGGTATGTAATTGAGGACTTGAAGGGAGTAAGCTTGCGGCTTTGCTCGCATAGGATATTGCTTGAAAATGAGCGAGCCACTTCCATTGCGCCACACGAAGATTGAACCACATTATAGTGGAAGTAGTTAAGAAGGTTATTAGACTTCTCCGGGCCGGGATTATCTACCCTATTTTTGACAGTCGTTGGGTTAGCCCGGTACATGTTGTTCCCAAGAGGGAGGGATGACAGTCATTCGTAACGAGAAAAATGAGCTTATAGCTATAAGAACTGTCACCGATTATCGGATGTGTATCAATTACCAGAAATTGAACAAAGCCACGAGGAAAGATCATTATCCTCTCCCTTTTATTGATCAAATGCTTGACATGCTGACCAAGATGGGTCCCCAATGTCGCCTGGGTATATACATAGGATTCGACTCACCATCGATCATTAGATACCTGGAACCCCTAACGGGGGACGCTTTTAAGGCGAGATTGTAAGTTTGACGAAAGTACCTTTTCCAAACTAGGCATAAACACAGAGAAGCCGTAAGCTCCAAAGACCATTTCATGGGATACCAAAACTTTATCACATTTTGATCCGCGTACAGACCAATGTGAAGATGAGATCATGAAGATCCTCTAAATACAGAATACAGCTCACATTTTACCTGACAAATTTACTGAAAACTAGAAGATTGTCAAATCACACGTCCCTGCTGCAAACACACCAGCTAGGATTGACATACCCAAAGATGGATGCAATCCACCTACAGCAGAAGCGGCCGTATCTCAACAAAAGAGAGGACGACCCCCAGGCTCTAAGGATAAATTCTCTCGAAAGAGGAAAACTCCTGGAGAAATGATAACGATACCACTATAGGAAGCTGAGCTCAGCCCATATACCTCTCCCCTCCTAAAACCCCAGAAGAGGAAAATATATGAGAAATATCATTAAACTATGTACGTACTGGGGAGGTACTAGACAGAAAAAGCACAATCATCGATGATAACTTCGCGTTCATTATTGCCAATCACGTAACTGAATATGACGATGAAATCGATCCACGCTCTCTAGTAGAATGTAAACGCAGAAAGGATTGGCCAAAGTTGAACGAGGCAATAGGAGTAGAGCTGGACTCACTCTCGAAACGCAAAGTTTTTGGTCATGTAGTCCTAACACCGAAGGGTGTTAAACCTGTGGGATATAAATGGGTATTCGTAAGAAAAAGGAATGAAAATAATGAGATCGTATGCTACAATGTGCACCTTGTTGCACAAGTCTTTTCCCAACGACCAGGAATAGACTATGATGATATATATTCTCCGATCATGGATGCGATCACTTTCCGATTCATTATTAGCCTAACCACTACGAAAGGCCTGGAAATGCAGCTCATTGACGTTGTGACTACATACCTATATGGCAATATAGATAAATATATCTATATGAGACTTTCGGATAGCTATAAATGTCACGCCCCGCTTCCCAAAAATGTGGAGGCGAGACGTGAGAAGGTCCGCTCAGACTTGAAGCTGTGAAACTCCAAGTCTGATAAGCGTATAAATTATCATATGGCATGTCCTTGCAACGCAAACGAAACAACAATAATAATAAAGAAGAAATGAGACGAAAGACAATCTCAGAATATCCATCTTATTAAATTTCAACATCACAGAAAAAGCCACCAGGCTAAAAGAGAAAGGAGTCTAAGGCCCAACATGGCCGACAAAAGTACAAGGTACAAGTAAAATGGTGCCACGCACCGACCACTAACAGGAATCCTAGAACAGAAAGGAAACAACTCAACAAAGTCACCGGTGTCCACAAGACTCCTCCACAACAAACATCGCGTCCTCTGCAACAAGCTCTGGCTCTGAGTCTAACATGTGACACCCAAAAGAGAGAGGGGCACATGTCAGCAAGTCAAAAAAGACTTGTGCAAGGAAACTGAAAGTAAAGCAACCTAGCAGTTCTAGCATGATGCGATAACAGGGTATATAAAAATAGTGCAACAAGTAGGTAAACGAGCACGACAAGACAGGAGCATGACATGGCAAGTATAGTATGGAAGTGACAAGTAAAAGGGAAGTACGAGTAGCAAGTATGTCATGGATATCAAGTAAAACACGGACAAGTGCAACTCAAGTGGTTCACGTCAAGTGAACAAGTCAAGTAAACAAGTTGTGTACAGAGATTCCACCTGTTGGCTAGAGTGGCTGATCGGGCCAACTCCTAAGCTCAAGTGACCATTTATCTCTACCCCTCCACGTGTATCGAGCCAGGGAATTACCCCGAACACGGAATGTTCGCTTCTGGAACACGAGCCAGGAAGTGTATTTAACAAGTATGGCGTAGGGTTATGCCTGCAACGCAGGTGCATAGCCGGTAAACAAGTAGATCGGGCATTGGCTATCAACCAACTCACGTAGCCCGCTTCTGGAACACGGGCCAGGAACACAAGTATTGTAGCGTGTGCTACGAATGCGACATACAACATGGATAGCATGGATGACAATTAATTCACGTACCGTTAATCAAAATTAAACATGACATGATAGTTATGCGACATGATAAATGACGGTCCTAGCTTCGTTGTCAAGCTAGTTCCTGAAATAGCGCCTAGGCGAGTATCATTTCGTCGTCCAGTCTCTTTTACGCCTACAACAAGGAAATGGCCTAAGACATGGCCCAAACCCTAAGTGGCAAGTTTCACTTGCCTCACGCCAAGGAAGATGATCAACGAGGCATGCCACAAAAGTTATCTACGGAGAGGAAATCGCTGCCACGGAGAAACAATCATCAAACAACATCCAACCTAGTTTATTATTAGGGTTTCAATAAAATCACAAGGAGAGTTATGAGAAAACCAATGGATCGAACCCTACCGTATAGAAGCGGAAGATCGATGCCGAGCAAGCACGGCAACGGAAGAACGATCCGGAGATCCACGGTTCAGATCTGGAAAGGGGGGAGAAAACTGGAGAAATAGGGTTTGATGGGGTTTTTGGGGGTTTGATGAAGGTTTGAGGAAGGTGGAAGGTGGAAAGTGTTAAGTGAGGGTTTGGATGATGGAGGATGAGCTTGGAATGAAGGTTTGAGGGTTTGGGGAAGAAGAGAGCTCAATGGGGGAGAAATTAGGTTTAGAGTTGAAGAAGAAGAAGAAGAAAACGTTTGGGAGGGGTATTTATAGGGTTTGATGTCGGCTAGGGAAAAATTAGGGTTTACTGCACTGATTAGTCGGTCAAAGAACAACTGCTGACCGACAAGTTTGAGAACTAGTCGGTCGGTTGACCAAAGCAGACCGACTAAGTGTAAACAGTAGCTCCTGACGAAAACCTGAACTAAGAGTTAGTCGGTCAATGAAGAAGCATTAACCGACTAGTTTGGGATCTAGTCAGTCGGTGAGTGTTCATAGACCGACTAAGAGTAAACAGTAACTCGGCTGGGAAGATGATCAATGAACTAGTCGGTTGAAGAACAATGGCTGACCGACTAGATTACAATCTAGTCGGTCGAAAGATGTTCTCAGACCGACTAAAGATAAACAGTAACTTAGGGGAAATTAATCAAAGGAACTAGTCGGTTAAAGAACAAGTTCTGACCGATTAGTTTCACATCTAGTCGGTCGGTGGTTGTTCTTAGACCGACTAACGATAAACAGTAACTCCTGAATTATAATCAAAGCCCACTAGTCGGTCCATGAAGGATTGCCGACCGACTAGATCTCAATCTAGTCGGTTGGTTCTCCTTCTTGAACCAACTAACGTGCACGAAAAGTGTCGAATCGGAGCGCGAAGCCCCGGGAAGATTTCTACGGCTTCTATGATCGATTTATACTCTAAGATATGAGCGATAAGAAGCTCGTCATGAGTGACTTACTCCAAGATCAACGATATTTGGAAGAAACTAGAAAATCACAACGAAACGATCGAAAACGAAAGCGATGGAGATGGGAAATCACGCATACGGAGAAAATCCACCAAACATATTATATTATCGATAACACTAACGTATAAAAACCAGTCGTTACATCCTCCCCAACTTAAAATTAAGTCTGTCCTCGGACTTTCTAACATATCTAGTCGCTTTCGTAACTACCCTCAATCAATATCACATTAATATTCAACCACGTATAGTCATTTCAAGTGCTTATATACGCACTAGGTAATCAAATATTAACACCACTATCACGCACATCATACACTTATACTTATTACAATTAGTCAATTTCATACACGTATTTCATTCATTCATATAGTCACAACATCCTTATATAACTATTAAATACTTATCACATACCATGGTGCACCTACTCACAAACGACCAAATAGTTCACGCCACAATTAGATAACTGCCTATGAACCACAATAATAAGGATACACAACTCCATATATCTCTTAGTGTACATCCAATACCAAACAATCAACATGTGTAATCACACCATACCATTATTAAAACAAGTTCACTATATCTAATATACATTCACCATTATAATTTCACAATATAGTCATTCAAAGTGCATGTAAATATTTCAACATATCTTCACATCACATACGGCCCTATAACTATACCCACGTCATGCCCAACATATCATAGTTACCAAAACTTATAACTAGGCACATACTTACCCGTGCATGGTGCACACCCATACACGCTAACATTTCATCCATGTATATCAATCATACAATTTCAAACTCAGTACATTGACACGCTTAGTTTAGTTAGCACACATACGTTCACACGGACAAGTCCTTAGTAAATATCTATACCACAAGACCAACACCTATAGCTATATACTAGTTAGTGACCCACAATCATGTGCGTTACACAACCGGACTCAAACATTCCAAACATTATACATACGTCATCCATCACTATACACCAACCACATACAAACACACCAACGTACATAGAGTATACCCACTCAAGCTTGAGTGAGACTCAAAATCATAGCAGAATAATTCCATATACATAACATAGCATCCATACATATGCCAATACTATCTAATGCATACACGTCTACCAACATAACAACATACATATCTAAAAGTCAACACCCTTAATATCTAATCAGGTAATATTGCATATTTCAATCACTTCATATACCATGATATTATTACAAACATTAGCGCACCTATAATTACATTATTCCCCCTAATAAGTACAGTCATCGTATAGTCACATACATGTATCATATATTCATACCATATCCATCCATCTATAATTGGCACACCAATACACTTACTTCATCCATTAGTTAAGATATGCAATAGCCGTGTATACCTCGAGGCATACACGCACACAACATCCATAAAAGCAAACAATACCAAATCAAAATTATATTTCTACTACCATATATATATCACTTATATACTCACGCAGCAATCACATAGGTCACATAATAGGCCTACCCACTTTAACTATACGTACACATATTATTATCACACAATAGGCAAACATTATCATGCTATAGGGGGGTACACTCTTCAAGCCTACATACTCAACTTAGGTACATGCACTACGACAACATCACCAAAAGTCTAAGGACCCACTACTAAACTGGCGTGACGTAAACAACGGCAAACACTAGTGGGATAACTAAGCAGAAGGAAGGAAACCAAGATTAGATGGCGTAACGAAACAAGATCGTAAAAATGGGTTCAGGTAGGGCGAGGACAAGGAGGTAAATAGATCAAGTGGAACGGAGATATAATTGTGGATGTTAGGCGGGGAAGAAAGATGTAAATATTACTCTCATAAGTTCTCGGAAATAGGACGTGAAAGGCGAAAGTCAAAAACATTAAAAGTATAAAACGATCATATTTGGAAAGTTGGAGTTCTCCTCCGTATAAACGATATTTGAAGATCGATAAAATAAGTTGTTCGAAATAAGTTTGAGTTGAATACACATAATAAGAGGAAATGATTTATTGGCTTAACGGTAATCATTATGAAAGGAAGTAAAGCGTTCATATGAACATTAAGGACGTAGTTTTAGAAAATATTATACGGCAGTGATTTAACAATGTTGGCAAAAAATTTCGAAACGAAATTAAATTAACGAAAGAATTTTAAACTCGTGCTAAATCCTTTCAAAGTCTTTAAGCCAGGAAACAGCTTAAATAATCAATATTGAAACTACCTTTTAGTGTAACCAGGATTTGCCAAAAGAAATCGTTTTACACAAGTCTCTCAACATACGGGCTAATGAGCCTAGCACGGATATATGAAAATATTCGAAATTCAATTTAGTTTTGAAATTATTCTAAAAGCATGTATGGTGAACAGAAAACTTAGTAGTAGGTTTAACAAAATTCGTAATAAGCTTAAAAACCAAATTATGGAAGGTCCAGGTCGGAAAATGGTTACAAAAACGTAATTTTCCAAAAATTGTAACAGAGAAAATGTTGAACATATCTTTGGTTTGTTGAAAGCTAATATCACGTGTGGCTTGGATGGTATATTAAGGGAGCGTGATGAATCATTTGAATGGCATAAATAAGAAAGGAAAAACTCTATAAATCGAATTTGGGAAAAATTAGAAAGCTCAGAATTTAAATTGATATATGAAAGGGGACGAGATATTTAAATAGGTATGGAAGTAAAGGCTAGAAAAACACTATAAAACCGTAATCAAATCTCGTCAAAACTTTCGAAATTCAAAAATAAATTTAAGTCAACGAAAGAACATGAGGTATAAATATATATATATATATTAAAGTCCCGAACGAATTTAAACTTAGGAAAAGGAAGTCGGAAAGATACTTTCAGAAAATTCAAGATTTGCAACGGAGAGGTTCGGAAATATTACACGGCAGTAGCTTAATATAATACTTCGGCAAAATTTCGAAATTCAAAGAATGAAATCCGATCAACTATAGTGTGAAAATTTAGGCCCATGCTAAATGCTTCCAAGTTTTAAAACTGAAGAGAAAATTCCGGATAAATAACATTTAAAATACTTTTTAGAGGGACCTGGATTTGCCAAACAACTGATTTATACAAGATCTTAAAGTACGAGTAAAAATGTATCCAGTACTGATATATGAAAATAATTGAAGTTCTATTTATCTTGGAAGAGATTTTAAAGTATGTAAGCTATGCGATTAAAACAGATCTCATAGTTAGAAAATGGTATATCGAATTTTTCAAATTAGTAATAGAGTCCTTAAACCGAAATGCGAAATATAGATTAGAAAAATGGTTTCGAGATAGCAATTATAATTACAACCATTAGACTCCGAAATCTACAAGGAATTTGACTCAATCAAAAAGTGAGAAATTTAAGTATATACGTAGCGGGATTAAAACAAAATTTAAACTTAGCGAAAACTTTAGTAAGGGAAATCGAAAAATAACTTTAAAAGAAATTAAGCCTTGCGAATGGGGACATTCAAAGGATCAACGATTATCGAAACGTGGTGGTCGTGGGAATCGAGGCAAGGGATTTGGTCGGATGATCAAAACATAAACACGCTCAGGATATGACTTAGGAAAATCTACGGAAACTCCGACGGTCAACCAACTAAAGATTATGGAACTAAGCGCTAAGACTCCCTAAGGGCTAGACAGCGATGAAATGAGTTCAGCTTGGTCCGAAATCGATGAACCCAAGCGAGAGACCAAAGAATTCTAGAAGTCTATCCTAGTCAAAGCTAGACAGGAACCACTAAGGTAACTCCTACGACGACCAAATCAACTTGTCACGCCCCGCTTCCCAAAAATGTGGAGGCGAGACGTGAGAAGGTCCGCTCAGACTTGAAGCTGTGAAACTCCAAGTCTGATAAGCGTATAAATTATCATATGGCAGGTCCTTGCAACGCAAACGAAACAACAATAATAATAGAGGAAAGAGACAAAAGGGAAATCTCTGAATATCCATTGAATGAATTACAATATCACAGAAAAGCCACCAGGCCAAAAGGAAAAGAGTCTAAGGCCCAACATGGCCTACAAAATATAACATACAAAACAAAGGTGCCACGCACCGACAACTAACAGCAAACCTAAACAAAGAAGTGAACACGAGCGGTCTTCAAGACAGGCCCCTGGTGTCCACTCACCACCACAGCAAACATCAGCATCAGCAACACCATATCCCCTACAACAAAGCTCTGGCTCTGGGTCTAACATGTGACACCCAAAAGAGAGAGGGGCACATGTCAGCAAGTCTGGAAAGACTTGTGCAAGGAAACTGAAAGTGAACTAGCAACCTAGCAGTTATAATAAGATGCAATGACATGGCATTTAAGTATGATGCGAAGTTTTAAAGGTAGGTAAGCCAATCACTCACGATGTAGCAAAAGCTACCAATCACTATTCACGAATCACTATTATCACTGTTATCACTGTTATCACTGTTATCAGTGTTTGTCACGTACAAGTAAACACGTCAAGTCAAGTACAAGTACAAGGGATCACTCAGCGAGTGTCCTATTGCCCGCAGGCTGTGTAATCAAGTCAAGTACAAGGGATCACTCAGCGAGTGCCCTATTGCCCGCATGCTGTGTAATCTTCTGGTCACGAGCCAGGAAATGTATTTTGTTTGGCATAGGGGTGCACCTAGCCTCCATATCGAGCGTTGGGGTTAGCAACTTACTATGCTCGCTTCCGGTCACGAGCCAGGAAATGTATTTTGTTTTGTTGCGTGAGCTACACATTCACGATAAACAATCAATGTATGCAATTACATGAACAGATATTCGCGTACCGTTAATTGTATTTAAACGTGATAGGCAAAATGCAATGACATGAACAATATTCGCGTACCGTTTATTGAAATTATACATGACAGGCAAAATGCAATGACATGAACAATATTTGCGTACTGTTAATTGTAATTAAACATGACAGTTTAAAGATGCATGGATGACATGCACAGATAATACGTGTACCGTTATTTGTAATTAAACGTGACATACAAGCATGATGAGGGTGACGGACCAAGCTTCGTTGTCAAGCTAGGTCAATGGTGTCCAGACGGCTATCCTTTCACTGTCTAGTCTCTTTTACGCTAAAGCAATGTAATGGCCTAAGACATGGCCCAAATCAAGAGATGCAAGTTTCACTTGCCTGGCACCGAGGAGAACGATCAACGAAGGCATATCACACAAATTTTTTATCTACAGGAATGGATCACTGTCATGGAAAAACAACATTAGAATGGTAACTAATCTGTATTAACAATCGAACCCTACGATTTCTAATCATCCATTTTATTAGGGTTTCACAAATATCAAGTGTGGGTTATGAGATTATTAAAGGAAGAATACTACCCGTGAAGAAGCGGAGGAACGACGCCGAGAACTACGGCGACGGAAGAACGATCCGGCTCAGATCTGGAAATGGGGAAAATCTGAAGAAATGGGTTTGGATGAGGCTTTTGGGGATTTGATGAGGGTTTGAGGTTGAGGAGAGGTAAGATATGTGAAATGAGGGTTTGGATGATGATGGATGAGCTTGGGATGAAGGATCAATGGTTTGGGGAAGAAGGGGGCTCAATGGGGGAGAAATTAGGGTTTGGGGTGATGAGGAAGAAGAAGAAAACGTTTGGGGCGTATTTATAGAAAAGTGTGGCGGCTAGGGCAAAACTAGGGTTTCCTGGGCTGATTAGTCGGTCAAAGAAGGATTGGCTGACCGACTAGTTTGGAAACTAGTCGGTCGGTCGAATAACTGTGACCGACTAAGAGCAAACAGTAACTCCTGAAGGAAAAATGAGCTTTGAATTAGTCGGTCTGTGAAGGCTTGTCAACCGACTAGTTTGAGAACTAGTCGGTCGGTGAGTGCTCATAGACCGACTAAGAGTAAACAGTAACTCGGCTGGGAAGATGATCAATGAACTAGTCGGTTGAAGAACAATGGCTGACCGACTAGATAACAATCTAGTCGGTCGAAAGATGTTCTCAGACCGACTAAAGATAAATAGTAACTTAGGGGAAATTAATCAAAGGAACTAGTCGGTTAAAGAACAAGTTCTGACCGACTAGTTTCACGTCTAGTCGGTCGGTGGTTGTTCTTACACCGACTAACGATAAACAGTAACCCCTGAATTATTGATTGAATGAACTAGTCGGTTTCAGTTGATTTCCTGACCGACTAGATTGGGATCTTGTCGGTCGGTTGATCTTCTTGAACCAACTAACGTGCACGAAAGTCTCGAAATGGAGCGCGAAGGTCCGGGATGAATTCTAAGGTTTCTAGGATCAACCTATCCCTAAGATATGATCGATATGAAGCTCGTCACGAGTGACTTACTCCGAGTTCAATGATTCTAAGGAAGAAGCTAGAAGATCACATCAAAATGAATGAAAACGAAAGCTAGGAAATCTCAACGAGATGAATGAAAGCGAGAACTATGGAAATGGAAACCACACAAGGAGAGAACCCACCATCACAAGCAAAACACACTGATAATCCAATCATACAAAAACCAGTCGTTACATCCTACCCACCTTAGAATAAAGTCCGTCCTCGGACTTTCTAACATATATATAGTCGCTCTGGTAACTACTCTCAACCAATATCACATCATAAATTCAACCAAGTACTTTCATTTCGAGTGCTTATATATATGCACTAGAAATCAAATATTACTACCACTACACACATATTTTCGCGCACATAGTACACTCATACTTATTATAGTCAATCAATTTCATACACGTATTTCAATCACATACATATAGTCAATATATTTATACAACAATAAACACTTATTACTTACTATAAGAAAATAACCAAGCCTCTCTTATTTGAAAATAATTTCACATTTCTTTTTTGTCATTCAAATACATGCAAATATTTCACCATATTTTCACCTCACATATAGTCCTATAACTATATATTGGTATAGCCACCCACAATCGTGTGTGTAACACAACCAAGCACAAACAACTCAAACACCATACATACATCATCCATCACTATTCACCACCACATACAATTATACCAAAGTACATAGAGTATGCCCACTCAAGCTTGAGTGAGACTCAAATCATAGCAGGACATTTATATGCGTAACACAGTATCCATACACATACCATTACCACTCCAAGGCATACACATCCACGTATCACATATTCTCACACTATATCCATCCATTTTTAATTACCATATCAACACATCAACTACATATAAGTTTAAGAGATGCAATAGTCGCGTATACCTCCTGATATACATGCATACGACATCTCATTAAACAAGTAGTACCAATCAAAATTATCATTCTGTTATCATATGTATATCACATCATACTCGAGCAGAAAATTACCTACACACAACATACAAATGCCAACACCCATACCACTATATACACACCACGAAATCAACACTACGACGACATAACCACTTAACTAATGGGCCCACCAAACTATAACAAGGTTGACACAGGCAACGACAAGCTTTATGGGCTAGACAATAGGAAAGAACCGAACCTAGATCATGACGAATAGAAAGATCGAAAAAACATGGGTTCAGCTAGGACGAAGATAAGGAGCCAAATTCGGTTAGGGGAATTAGGGTAAGACTGTGAATGTTTAGGTGGAAAGATGATGCAATGATACCCTTAAGGAATACGTAAAGAAGGTAGTGTAAACAACATAAGTTAAAATACGTGAATTCGAAGACCGTTGTACTTCAAAAAGTCGGAGTCCTCGTTTGTATAAAATTATTTAGAGGTCGATAAACAAGTTGTTTGAAAACGAGTTTGAGACGAATATACGTAATATGAGGAAAAGTGGTTTATTGGCTTATATAAAATCATCATGAGAAAAAAGGAAATCATTTACTCGAACATTAAAACATAGGTCAGAAATGTTGTGCGGCAGCAATCTAAAATTTTTGGAAAAGTTTTGAGATTCGAAGATTGAAATCAGATCAAGTATAGTATGGAGAATTTAAGCGCATGCTAAAGGTTTTCCAAATCTTAAAACTTAAGAGAAATCCCAAATAAACCATATCGAAAATACTTTTAGAGAAATCCGGATTTGCCAACAAAAATTGATTTATACAAGATCTTAATGTACGAGCAAAACGAACGTGGTACTGATATATAAAAATAATTGAAGTCATATTTTAGAAATTATCTTAAAAGTGTGTATGGTGAATGGAAAGATAATATCTTAGTAGTATGGAAAGAGAAAAGGATATTTAAACTCATCAAGTTAGTATTAAAACTTTTAAACCGTTTTATGAAGGGTCTAAGTCAGGAATGATTTCGAAATAGTAATTTTTTTTACAAAAATCTGAAATATGGAAAATGTTGATCATAAAATCGACTTGCTAAAAGCCGAAGTCCAAAGGGACTTGAAAAGTTTATTAAGAGTAAGCACGAGTTGTTATCGAATAAAATTTTAATGGCACAAGTAAGAAAAGAAATTATGAATCGAGTTAGGAAAATAGAAATACGGTTCAGAATGAAATTGGTATATGAAAAGGGACAAGACATTTATATCGATACGAAAGTATATGCTGAAAATATTATAAACTTCTAACTAAAAATCTCAACACAAGTTTCGATATTTAAAAATATAAATAATTTAAGTCGGCGAAGGAGCATGAAACCTTACATATATCAAAAGTGTTTCGAACAAATTTAAACTTAACGAAAGAAGAAGATCGAAGATACTTTTAGGGAAATAAGGATTCGCCAAAAGAACGTGTTGGTATAAAAACTTTTGAAGTACGAGTACGACGAACCTATAATTGATATATACAAAAATTAGTTGAAGTCCATTTAGTTTGGAAAAGTACCCCTAAAGGTATGTAAGATAAGTGGTTAAAATAAATCTTTGTAGTTAGGAAAAAGGACGGTATATCGAACCATCAGGATAGTAATAAAGTTTAAAAATCGAAATGCGAAAGATACATTGTTAGAAAAAATAGTACAAGATAGTAATTTTAAAATTACGACCAAAAGTCTTCAAAATTCAAGAACGACTTTTAACTCCATCGAAATTTAGGGAGACATATTTAAAGAAGTTTAGAACAAAATTTAAATTGAGTGAAACTTCAAATAAGGAAGGCATTCGAAAATAACTTTGGAAGAATCAATATTTGCAACGGAAAACATTTGAAAGATCAAGGATAATTGTAATGAGGTGGTCATGTGAATTGAGGACAAGGGAAGTGGTTTATGTGAATTGAATGCGCCTAAATTACGATGCAAGAAAACCATGATGAAGATCTACGGTCAGCAACACCAAAGTGTAGTGACCAGGAAAGATTGAATCAGGGGAGGGGTTCTAATCATCGGGTTAACTAAAGGCCAAGGGAACCTTAACACTAAAGCTTCTAATGGGTTAGAATATATAGATCTCAGGAAGGTTCTAAGAGAATCAAGATCATGTTCTGTTGGGCCCGAAATCGATGAACCCAAGCGAACGGCTAAAGAAAGCCTAGGAGTCTATCATGGCCAGAGCTAGGCGGGAACCACTAAGGTAACTCTTAAGACAATCGAACAAATCACTAACATGGAGTCTAGCTAACAATCAAGGATTCCTAACTAGCAATCACAGACGTCTATCTAAGTCTAGCAAGGGTCCTGATCTAATGGGTTCCTACTAAGCTGAGACAGATGCCCTAACACGTCTATTAGCTACCTAAGGCATATGAACACAAAAAAAAACCTAGACTCAAGGCTTATAAATTGGATGTTCTAATTTATTTAATGGACATTCCATAATTATTATCATTGTTCCGATAGTTCGCATTTGCAAATGGACCTGCATGGGCCACCAATAAAACCTGTCACGCCCCGCTTCCCAAAAATGTGGAGACGAGACGTGAGAAGGTCCGCTCAGACTTGAAGATGTGAAACTCCAAGTATGATAAGCGTATAAATTATCATATGGCAGGTCCTTGCAACGCAAACGAAACAACAATAATAATAGAGGAAAGAGACAAAAGGGAAATCTCCGCATACAAAACAACCTGTCACGCCCCGCTTCCCAAAAATGTGGAGACGAGACGTGAGAAGGTCCGCTCAGACTTGAAGATGTGAAACTCCAAGTATGATAAGCGTATAAATTATCATATGGCAGGTCCTTGCAACGCAAACGAAACAACAATAATAATAGAGGAAAGAGACAAAAGGGAAATCTCCGAATATCCATTGAATGAATTACAATATCACAGAAAAGTCACCAGGCCAAAAGGAAAAGAGTCTAAGGCCCAACATGGCCTACAAAATATAACATACAAAACAAAGGTGCCACGCACCGACAACTAACAGCAAACCTAAACAAAGAAGTGAACACGAGCGGTCTTCAAGACAGGCCCCTGGTGTCCACTCACCACCACAGCAAACATCAGCATCAGCAACACCATATCCCCTGCAACAAAGCTCTGGCTCTGGGTCTAACATGTGACACCCAAAAGAGAGAGGGGCACATGTCAGCAAGTCTGGAAAGACTTGTGCAAGGAAACTGAAAGTGAACTAGCAACCTAGCAGTTATAATAAGATGCAATGACATGACATTTAAGTATGATGCGACAGTTTTAAAGGTAGGGAAGCCAATCACTCACGATGTAGCAAAAGCTACCAATCACTATTCACGAATCACGATTATCACTGTTATAACTGTTTATCACGTACAAGTAAACACGTCAAGTCAAGTACAAGTACAAGGGATCACTCAGCGAGTGCCCTATTGCCCGCAGGCTGTGTAATCAAGTCAAGTACAAGGGATCACTCAGCGAGTGCCCTATTCCCCGCATGCTGTGTAATCTTCTGGTCACGAGCCAGGAAATGTATTTTGTTTGGCATAGGGGTGCACCTAGCCTCCATATCGAGCGTTGGGGTTAGCAACTTACTATGCTCGCTTCCGGTCACGAGCCAGGAAATGTATTTTGTTTTGTAGCGTGAGCTACACATTCACGATTCAATGTATGCAATGACATGAACAGATATTCGCGTACCGTTAATTGTATTTAAACGTGACAAGCAAAATGCAATGACATGAACAATATTCGCGTACCGTTTATTGAAATTAGACATGACAGGCAAAATGCAATGACATGAACAATATTCGCGTACCGTTAATTGTAATTAAACATGACAGTTTAAAGATGCATGGATGACATGCACAGATAATACGCGTACCGTTATTTGTAATTAAACGTGACATACAAGCATGATGAGGGTGATGGACCAAGCTTCGTTGTCAAGCTAGGTCAATGGCGTCCAGACGGCTATCCTTTCACCGTCTAGTCTCTTTTACGCTAAAGCAAGGTAATGGCCTAAGACATGGCCCAAATCAAGAGATGCAAGTTTCACTTGCCTGGCACCGAGGAGAACGATCAACGAAGGCACATCACACAAATTTGTTATCTACGGGAATGGATCACTGTCATGGAAAAACAACATTAGAATGGTAACTAATCCGTATTCACAATCGAACCCTACAATTTCTAATGATCCATTTTATTAGGGTTTCACAAATATCAAGTGTGGGTTATGAGATTATTAAAGGAAGAATACTACCCGTGAAGAAGCGGAGGAACGACGCCGAGAACTACGCCGACGGAAGAACGATTAGGCTCAGATCTGGAAATGGGGAAAATATGAAGAAATGGCTTTGGATCAGGCTTTTGGGGATTTGATGAGGGTTTGAGGTTGAGGAGAGGTAGGATATGTGAAATGAGGGTTTGGATGATGATGGATGAGCTTGGGATGAAGGATCAATGGTTTGGGGAAGAAGGGGGCTCAATGGGGGAGAAATTAGGCTTTGGGGTGATGAGGAAGAAGAAGAAAACGTTTGGGGCGTATTTATAGAAAAGTGTGGCGGCTAGGGCAAAACTAGGGTTTCCTGGGCTGATTAGTCGGTCAAAGAAGGATTGGCTGACCGACTAGTTTGGAAACTAGTCGGTCGGCCGAATAACTGTGACCGACTAAGAGCAAACAGTAACTCCTGAAGGAAAAATGAGCTTTGAATTAGTCGGTCTGTGAAGGCTTGTCAACCGACTAGTTTGAGAACTAATCGGTCGGTGAGTGTTCATAGACCGACTAAGAGTAAACAGTAACTCGGCTGGGAAGATGATCAATGAACTAGTCGGTTGAAGAACAATGGTTGACCGACTAGATTACAATCTAGTCGGTCGAAAGATGTTCTCAGACCGACTAAAGATAAATAGTAACTTAGGGGAAATTAATCAAAGGAACTAGTCGGTTAAAGAACAAGTTCTGACCGACTAGTTTCACGTCTAGTCGTTTGGTGGTTGTTCTTAGACCGACTAACGATAAACAGTAACTCCTGAATTATTGATTGAATGAACTAGTCGGTTCCAGTTGATTTCCTGACCGACTAGATTGGGATCTAGTCGGTCGGTTGATCTTCTTGAACCAACTAACGTGCACGAAAAGTCTCGAAATGGAGCGCGAAGGTCCGGGATGAATTCTAAGGTTTCTAGGATCAACCTATCGCTAAGATATGATCGATATGAAGCTCGTCACGAGTGACTTACTCCGAGTTCAATGATTCTAAGGAAGAAGCTAGAAGATCACATCAAAAGGAATGAAAACGAAAGCTAGGAAATCTCAACGAGATGAATGAAAGCGAGAACTATGGAAATGGAAACCACACAAGGAGAGAACCCACCATCACAAGCAAAACACACTGATAATCCAGTCATACAAAAACCAGTCGTTACACAACTCCTAGCGGGGAGTCTAACTAATAATCAGGGGCCTCTAACTAGCAAGCACGGACGTCTAACTAAGTCTTTCTACCACCTAGTGACATAGGAAAACTACTAGACTCAAGGCTATAGACTCGGATGTTGCAATTTATTTAATGGACATTCCATAGTTATTATCGTTGTTCCGATAATTCGCAATTGCAAATGGACCTTCATGGGCCACCAACAAAACCTGTCACGCCCTGCTTCCCAAAAATGTGGAGGCGAGATGTGAGAATGTCCGCTCAGACTTGAAGCTGTGAAACTCCAAGTCTGATAAGCGTATAAATTATCATATGGCAGGTCCTTGCAATGCAAACGAAACAACAATAATAATAAAGAAGAAATGAGACGAAAGACAATCTCAGAATATCCATCTTATTAAATTTCAACATCACAGAAAAAGCCACCAGGCTAAAAGAGAAAGGAGTCTAAGGCCCAACATGGCCGATAAAAGTACAAGGTACAAGTAAAAAGGTGCCACGCACCGACAACGAACAGGAATCCTAGAACAGAAAGGAAACAACTCAACAAAGTCACCGGTGTCCACAAGACTCCTCCACAGCAAACATCGCGTCCTCTGCAACAAGCTCTGGCTCTGAGTCTAACATGTGACACCCAAAAGAGAGAGGGGCACATGTCAGCAAGTCTAAAAAGACTTGTGCAAGGAAACTGAAAGTAAAGCAACCTAACAGTTCTAGCATGATACGATAACAGGGCATATAACAATAGTGCAACAAGTAGGTAAACGAGCACGACAAGACAGGAGCATGACATGGCAAGTATAGTATGGAAGTGACAAGTAAAAGGGAAGTACGAGTAGAAAGTATGTCATGGATATCAAGTAAAACACGGACAAGTACAAGTCAAGTGGTTCACATCAAGTGAACAAGTCAAGTAAACAAGTTGTGCACAGAGATTCCGCATGTTGGCTAGAGTGGCTGATCGGGCCAACTCCTAACCTCAAGTGACCATTTATCTCTACCCCTCCACGTGTATCGAGCCAGGGAATTACCCCGAACACGGAATGCTCACTTCTGGAACACGAGCCAGGAAGTGTATTTAAAAAGTATGGCGTAGGGTTATGCCTGCAACGCTGGTGCATAGCCGGTAAACAAGTAGATCGGGCATTGGCTATCAACCAACTCACGTAGCCCGCTTCTGGAACACGGGCCAGGAACACAAGTATTGTAGCGTGTGCTACGAATACGACATACAACATGGATAGCATGGATGAAAATTAATTCGCGTACCGTTAATCAAAATTAAACATGACATGATAGTTATGCGACATGATAAATGACGGTCCTAGCTTCGTTGTCAAGCTAGTTCCTGAAATTGCGCCTAGGCGAGTATCATTTCGTCGCCTAGTATCTTTTACACCTACACCAAGCAAATGGCCTAAGACATGGCCCAAACCCTAAGTGGCAAGTTTCACTTGCCTCACGCCAAGGAAGATGATCAACGAGGCACGCCACAAAAGTTATCTACGGAGAGGAAATCGCTGCCACGGAGAAACAATCATCAAACAACATCCAACCTAGTTTATTATTAGGGTTTCAATAAAATCACAAGGAGAGTTATGAGAAAACCAAAGGATCGAACCCTACCGTATAGAAGCGGAAGATCGATGCCGAGCAAGCACGGCAACGGAAGAACGATCCGGAGATCCACAGTTCAGGTCTGGAAAGGGGGGAGAAAACTGGAGAAATAGGGTTTGATGGGGTTTTTGGGGGTTTGATGAAGGTTTGAGGAAGGTGGAAGGTGGAAAGTGTTAAGTGAGGGTTTGGATGATGGAGGATGAGCTTGGAATGAAGGTTTGAGGGTTTGGGGAAGAAGAGAGCTCAATGGGGGAGAAATTAGGTTTAGAGTTGAAGAAGAAGAAGAAGAAAACATTTGGGAGGGGTATTTATAGGGTTTGATGTCGGCTAGGGCAAAATTAGGGTTTACTGCACTGATTAGTCGGTCAAAGAACAACTGCTGACCGACAAGTTTGAGAACTAGTCGGTCGGTTGACCAAAGCATACCGACTAAGTGTAAACAGTAGCTCCTGACGAAAACCTGAACTAAGAGTTAGTCGGTCAACGAAGAAGCATTGACCGACTAGTTTGGGATCTAGTCGGTCGGTGAGTGTTCATAGACCGACTAAGAGTAAACAGTAACTCGGCTGGGAAGATGATCAATGAACTAGTCGGTTGAAGAACAATGGCTGACCGACTAGATTACAATCTAGTCGGTCGAAAGATGTTCTCAGACCGACTAAAGATAAACAGTAACTTAGGGGAAATTAATCAAAGGAACTAGTCGGTTAAAGAACAAGTTCTGACCGATTAGTTTCACATCTAGTCGGTCGGTGGTTGTTCTTAGACCGACTAACGATAAACAGTAACTCCTGAATTATAATCAAAGCCCACTAGTCGGTCCATGAAGGATTGCCGACCGACTAGATCTCAATCTAGTCGGTTGGTTCTCCTTCTTGAACCAACTAACGTGCACGAAAAGTGTCGAATCAGAGCGCGAAGCCCCGGGAAGATTTCTACGGCTTCTAGGATCGATTTATACTCTAAGATATGAGCGATAAGAAGCTCGTCATGAGTGACTTACTCCAAGATCAATGATATTAGGAAGAAACTAGAAAATCACAACAAAACGATCGAAAACGAAAGCGACGGAGATGGGAAATCACGCATACGGAGAAAATCCACCAAACATATATATATTATCGATAACACTAACGTATAAAAACCAGTCGTTACCATAAACTACCGACGAAAATGACAGAAAGACCTCGGGACGTCTACTCTGTCAAACTCCAAAGATCATTGTATGGTCTAAACAGTCAGGGAGAATGTGGTATAACAGACTCAGTAAATTCCTAGGGCAACAAGGATTTACAACTAATGAAGTCTGCCCTTGCATCTTTATAAGAGCAAAGGAAACATGATTCGTAATTATTACCGTCTACGTAGACGACTTAAATCTCATCGGATCTCCTGAAGAGATAGCTGAGATATCCACAAGACTTACACAGACTTTTGAGATGAAAGACATTGGCAAAACAAAGTTCTGCCTAGGCTTACAAATCGAACATCTCAACAGAGGAATCTTGTTGCACCAATCCACCTACACAAGGAAGTTGCTGAAAAACTTCCTTATGGACAAATGTCATCCGCTTAGTACGTCAATGGTCGTCAGATCATTGGATGTAAATACGTACCCCTTCCGGCCGCTGGAAGAGGTGAAGGAAGCACTGGGTTCCGAAGTACCCTACCTAAGTGCAATTAGAGTACTCCTTTATCTGGCAAACTGCATGTGTTTCGATATAGCGTTCGCAGTTAACTTACTAGCCAGATACAGTTCAGCTCCCTCAAAGCACCACTGGAACCGAGTGAAGCACCTTCTGCGCTACCACCAAGGGTCAGTTGACCTAGGACTATACTTCAAGAAAGGCATATCCTCCAACTTAGTTGGTTTTGCAAATGCAGGATACAGGTCTGACCCTCACACCGCAAAGTCCCAGACCGGCTTCGTATTCACCTACGGTAGAACAACCATCTCATGGAGGTCTGTGAAGCAGACATCAACATCAACCTCATCCAACCACTCCGAACTCATTGCGATCCACGAAGCTAGCAGAGAATGCTTCTGGTTTCATTCAGTTATCCACCACATCCTTGTGACAACCGGCCTGAAGACGAGAGATGTTGAACCAACCACCATGTACGAAGACAATGCTGCCTGCATAGCTCAACTACGAGGTGGCTACATCAAAGGTGACAGGACGAAGCACATTTCTCCCAAACTCTTCTAGACGCATGAACAAAAAGTAGACAACCAGATCGACATTCAGCAGATCCAGTCTTGCAATAACCTGGCAGATCTATTTACTAAAGCTTTATCTCGATGTACCTTTAGAAAACTTGTAATAGGAATTGGGATGAGACAGTTGAAAGATCTACAAGCCTGAAGCGTGTACGCAACAGGGGGAGTTAATGTTGCGTTGTACTCTTTTTTCCTTAGCTATTGGTTTTTCCCACTGGGTTTTCCATAGCCAAAGGTTTTAACGAGGCAACCACATCAACGCTGGATACAGAAGTATCCATCTCTGATGATATACATCAATCAGGGGAAGTTAAAGAGACTTATACTTTTTTCCCTTAGCCATTGGTTTTTCCCACTGGGTTTTCCATGGCAAATGTTTTAACGAGGCAAGAACTCTTAACTTAGGATCCAGAAGTATCCATACCCTCATGGTAAGATAAGCTCTATGAACCCTGAAGCGCTCATATGCCTAGCTTACAACAATGGATGGATAAGGAGAATTGTTATGAGCGGGCTTTTGTAGGCCCATTAATGTATTGGGCATCCACCCATTATGTAACACTATTTCTATAAATACAAGGCTACGTGGATCCGTAGCCAAAAAAGCTTACAACAGGATCCAAATAGTACACGCTCTATTGTGATGTCAGGTGACAATTAAGGAAATGAAACATAAAAGAAACCAAAAAGTAATGTGTCATTTAATTACGATATATAAAAATAAAAAAATACTAAAACATAACTAAACCGATAATTAAAATAATGTTAGAAGAGGATTAACCATGGCACATAGCCATGGTACTATATTTATAAAACTCTCATGTTAAGTTGGGAGTCCAAGGGCCTCCCCACTAACTTAGTGGGGAGTAATGGAGAGTGATGAGGGGAGGGAGGCCAAAGGCCTCCCTCAACTCACAACACTCCCCCTCATCTCTCCATTACCTTGGGTTAAGCATATGAATACTTCAAGATTCAGTATGCCAATGGGGTGGATACTTCTGGATCCAGAGCCACTGTGGTTGCCTCGTTAAAACCTTAGCTGTGGAAAACCCAGTGGGAAAAACCAGCAGCTTAAGGGAAAAGAGTACAACTATCGAGGGACTCCCCCTGATCTGTACAAGCTTCAGGCTTGTAGATCTCCTATGTATCTATACAATCATCTCCTATCCATCTATACATCCATCATTTCTTGAAAGAAAATACAATTATCACTCATCTGTACAAGTTTCACTCATCTAGCGGCTATTGGAAGGCAGAGTCGCTCTGGAGTGTAATGCTCTTCGAAGTTGGTAGATGACTCCACTAAATTATTCTTTGAATCAGTCTTCAGTGTGTCTGCAAGGTACTGCTAGACCTGGCTGGGCGTTTTCAATACTTGCTTCGTGGATGATGAGCTTCTCAGAAGATGTAGACATTGGATGATGATGTGTATATATTTAGGAGGTGGCCGGCCTATTGTGTTTCAGTCATCGCGATGATCTTTAAACCTGCATATGCAATATATATTCTTTGACCCTTGGAAGTTGCGCAGAAGCAGCCTATCCTTGGTCTAGTGTTGCTCTCCAGGACAACACTGTATCTGGTTAACAACTTTACTGGAGACGTTCTATCAAAGATACGTGCAGTTGGCCAGATAATACACTAGAGCTAGGCTCTTCGGGATCTAGGATGTCCTCCCCCTCTTCCAGCTACTGGAAGGTGTCATAAATAAGCATCCATTTTTAATAGGTTGCAAAATGACATCATTCTTCGTAAACTCCAGGTGTATGAAGAATATGAAAGGGTTCCACCACGAAGGTGTTTAATATGTAAGCCGAGACATCTTCGGCATGATTAATAATAGTTCATCTTCACGATGATTAATGTCATCTGCAGGATGATGGTTCATCTCCAGGATGATAGTTCATCTTCAGGATGATTAATGTCATCTCCAGGATGATGGTTCATTTCCAGGATGATGGTTCATCTCCAGGATGATTAATGTCATCTTCAGGATGATCGTTATACCTAGGTTTTTCATTTCCAAGGTATGCTTTAAAGCTATCTGAAAACTCAATGGTCTCTGCTGGAGATCCTATTAGCTTTAAGTCGACCATATGTAAGGCAAATATAACGAATCCTGTCAACGATCTTTCGAAAAAGATACAAGGGCAGAATATTGCTTAAGATCAACTAATGATCTTTGTAGCCTTTATGGAGAAGACGTTTCTACGTTTCTCTTTCATCTCTGGAGGTAAAGTATACCCTTCTGGAAGTTTTATATAGATCTCTATATCTATATTGCCGTATATATATGCAGTCACAACGTCCATGAGCTGCATGTACATGTATTGGCTTTTGCAGAGAAGTGTAGGCTTAGTAGGAAAATGATCACATTTCCTTCATTTCAATTTCTTTATGAAATTCGAATTATATTCCACAGGTTTTTACACATTCAGGTGTATGGACTACTGGTCCAAAGACTTTGCTTTTCAAGAGTGAGTCCAGCTCTACTCTTATTGCCTCATCCCAATTTGGCCATTCTATGCGTTTACGCTATAGAAAAGTGGGTAGATGTCATCGTCGTATTTAGCGACGTGAACGGCAATAGCGAAAGCAAAACCGTCGTCGACGACTGTGCTATATATGTCCAGTACCTCTCCAGTACGTACGTAATATAATGATGTTTCTCCTGTTGTTTCCTCTGCAGGGGAAATTAGGAGGGGAGAGGTTGCTGGTCTGAGCTCAGTATCCTGTGGTTGGATCATTTTTATATATCCAAGAATCTTCATATTATGAGGAAATTTTTATTTTGAACCTGGCCGGCGTCCTCTTTTCAAATGAGGTACAACCAATTCTGCTGCCGGTGGATTGCATCCATCTTTGGGAATGTCAATCCTAGCTGGCGTGTTGGCAGCAGGGACGTGTGAACGAACAATCTTCTGGTTGTCCGAAATTTTATCCGTCAATTGATGTACTTTAGTCTGAATGTGAAGGATCTTCTGGATCTCAACGTCACACAGAAAAAGTATGCGGATCATAACGAGATGAGGACTTATGTGTCCCTTGATATGGTCTCAGAAGCTTCAGGCTTCTTTAGATTGCGTGCCTATTACAATGAGACTTTACTCATCAAATTCACATTTATCAAGACTTGGTGGTAAACCATAAGAAAGCGGCATCAGCAATAAGATATGGCCACAAGCGGGCCATATCGTGATAAGCGATGCGGAGTGCAGCTTGTTGGTCACTAAATATCAACAGGCAACTGGAATCTAACAATGGACGTGAAATCCATTGGAGTCTCTTTACCAGAGACTCTGATAACCCATTCTGAGTATGAACATGCTACAGGATGTTCAATTTCAATGCCAGTTGCTTGGCAGAAGTCTTGAATGATATGAGTGGTGAATTCACCCTTATTATTAGCTTTGAGAAAGCTATGTTGCGAGTGAATATGAAGGTACACAGAAAACCATCTAGTAGATGCATATATCAGTACAGTAATGAAGTACCGAAAATGAGCCACTTGCGGGGTGAATAGGCCCGCAAAGGTCACCATGTATTCTCTCAATGAAGCCATGAGACTCTAATCCCACTTTCCGGAGGGAAGGTCTCTATATTAGTTTTCCCTTATGACAAAGGGGGACAAGGAAACTCAACCTTTTGAAGAATCTTCTGGTTCTCCAATGGATTCATTTGATGATGCGTCCATCATCGCTGATCCAGGATGAACAAGTCCATTTTGCCAGAGTTAAAAACTATGGCAATGAAAGGCACTTCTGGTGCTCAGTCAAGTTGGCGTTCTATAGGATGAATATCTGTAATTATAGGGGCCCGTCGGGGGCCCAATGAAATCGTAAGTAGATGAGCTTCTGGCCATCCTCTTGACGATTTACTGATATTCAATATATATTATCCACAATTTTCAAGTTATTTTTGTTAAAAGAAATATCCTTGAAAATTGGAGATTTCATATATGTTTAAGAGGAGAATTTGCATCTTATATTCTCGTTGTATGTGGGAGCAATATCAATGCTACACCAGTGCAACGAGGCACTGTCCACAATATTCCATACTTCATCTATAAGTAAAACGAAATTTTATTTTAGTCAATGAAAAAGACATTCAAAATAAAAGTTCGTACTTTAAGCAAATTAAAGATGAAGCAACATTGAATTTTAAATGCATAGATAAAAGATGAAGCTTAATCGAGCAGGTCGTCGTTCACGAAGTCTTTTGCAGTGAACATCGTTGGTGGCTGAACAGCCACCAAGTTTGTTTCAGGCAGAGACTTCTGGCTCGCCTGATATAGTTCCTGGAGGTGGCGAGGAGTGCGGCAGATCCTGGACCAATGGCCAGTCATGCCGCATCTATGGCATTTATCCTCCCAGTTCTTCTTAGGAAGTGACACTTGGTCAGTGTTCTTTTGCTTCCATGTGAAGTTACGCTTTCCTGTATTGTTGTTGTTGGACGGGGGTGCTGATCCTCGTCCATTCTTCATCACAGCTTTCCCTTTGTTATTACTAGCCTTTTTCTTGTTTTTCCACTTCTGGGGAGAAACGTGGTGGGCTTCAGGGATATGTTATGAGTGGCTAGCAGTAAATCTCGATTCAGCTCAGCCCTAAGTAGACATGAGATCAGATCAGAGAATTTCGTGAAGTTGCGTTCACGATACTGCTGCATGAGGATTGCATTTTTATCGTGAAACGAGGTAAATGTCTTTTCCAACATGCGTTGTTCTGTCACTTCTTTACCGCACAACTTCAGGCGTGAGGTGATATTATGAAGTGCATAATTATATTCATAGACGGACTTATAGTCCTGAAGTCTTAGGTTTTCCCACTCATAACTGGCATGCAGTAATATTACATTAATTTGATGTTTATTCCGTGCCTCCAGCGCTGTCCACAGCTCTATTGGGTCCTCTACCATTAGGTATTCGGCCTTTAAGGTCCGATCTATATGTTTCCTAATATAGATAATGGCTTTCGCCTTATCCACATCAGAGACAGTGGTAGGAGTGCTGCTAGACGATTGGGCCGCTTCTGGGGCCTTACTAGCAGAAACATCGGCCGCTGCTGGGGCCGATGAAGGAGCCAAAATTGAGCCAAGGAGGGCCATCGAACGCAAGTGGAACTTCAGGTCCACTCGCCAACTCATGTAATTTTTCCCTGCAGCATCAAGGACCTCGAAATCGACGCTTGCCAATTTTGCCATTTATCTATGCAATTATAGCAAGCATGAATTAATTAAAATTGAAATTCACGCATAAAAATAAAATAAGTAAAATGTGGGGATCGGCCAGATACCCAAAAACTTACAAAGTCCAAAGTCCGAATATACAGTCCATAAAGAGAAGAAAAATACAATTTGGAAACCAAGAAGTGGTCCCTGTCAATTGAAATTATAAACTCCGTCTTCATATCTTGGTACACCGGTCTTTGGCATTAATACATTTAATCCTCACTTACAAATTCTCTCAAAAAGAAAATAAAATTGCAAGGAATTTAAAAGGTATCAAACTGGCCGATCCCAAAAATCACATTTTAGCTTATATTAACAACCACGCAGTTTATAATATGCTACAGGCACAAAAGAAGCAACCACGCAGTTTATAATATGCTACAGGCACAAAAGAAGCAACCGCGCAGTTTATATAACACATGCATATATAATATGGAAAAAGAGACTATAAAATATAATAATCTCTCGGACCACGGGGAGACGTCATACACCGTTAGGTTAGTTGACTAACGGCAGAGCGGTCGCAGGATCCTTAAGATAATTATATTTTGAAAAAAATCCTAATATTCCATAAATTAATAATAATGCGAGAGTGTTATTATTTTAGCAATATGAAAGACTGGGCAACAGGCCCATGACAAGGAATTAAAATAAATTAATAGTTTGAATGGGGCTGCAGGCCCATAAATATTAATCATTTTAATATATTATTAACATTTGGGCTGCAGGCCCATTAGCCAAAAATTAACAAATTAATTATTGCAATTGAATTAACTTGGCATCAGGCCCAATAAGTCAAATTAAAATATTAATAATACTTGGGCTTCAGGCCCATTGGCAAAATTTTAATTGACAAATTAAGTTTGCTATTAGATTTACTGGGCTTCTGGCCCAATTTAGAAGTCAAAATTCATTATTCATCTGAATGGGGCTGCGGGCCTATAAAACTTATTTTCATTGTTATAAACTGGGCTTCAAGCCCAATAATTGAACATAAGCCCTTAAACAAATTTTAAAGATAATTGTAAGGGAATATGAACAGTTCCAAAATCCAAATTTTAGGGTTAATGAGTGCCAAAAATCCCCAACCCCTCATCTAACAGATGGTGTCCCATCCTCTTTCCTTATCTACGCAAAACAACTCCCCCTCGGTGTTGTTGATCAGAGGCCCCCCTTCGGGAGGGAGGTGCACGGAACCCCCCGCCGTGGGGGGGGTGTGTTTTTGAGTGTGAGTGAGAGGACAACAGAGGTCACCCGAAGGGGGGGGTGGGGTGGGGTGGGGTGGGTGGATGGGTTCCGTCAGTCGCAACAGAGGCCCCAGCAAAATTACATTGCAGTCCAGCTAAACTTCGCAACCGCAAACACCCTACCCTTTTATTGATTGGATGTCAAAGGGATATACAAAATTATAACAATTTTTTTCAAAAAAAATATATGCAAAAGTATACATCAATCATATTTTCTGCAGAGCAAATGACTTGGATGTTAAGTCAAGTGGAGCATTTGAGTCTAATTATTACCCAGAAGCCCCCTGCATGATGAAACCAAGTGACTACTCTCTTTATTGGTAGCACTAATCAAAACCCTAGGAGCTGGCGTATGCGTGGAACGCCACAATTTTGCATCTTTAGTTACTGTAATCCACGTTAGAACAAAAGAACATGATTTCGTTAGGGTTAGGTTCTATAGCAATGTCTTAATTTTGATGCCGAGTTGATTGGTAGATGGCTAACCCATTAACCTTTTTGGGGCTAAAACTGTTAAGCTAGTTTTGGGTTTTTTTTATTTTTTGTTATTTTTTAATCTTAATTTTGATGTTTATCAAGAGGTTGAAAATTTATACAAGCCTCAAGAAAAGCTACGTAAAAATCATAGCTAACAATATATTGTAATTTTCTACGGGTTCAAAAGAGTTTACCTTTAGATCAAAGATCTAGGGACGATTGTAAAAAGAGAAGATCCGTAGAAAGAAAAGTCCACGCTCCTATTACGCCAAAAAGGATCGCCGCAACAATAGATTCCTTCGCGCGTATGGGTTTAATTTTTGAGGGGAGACGGGATGAAAATCTCAAGAGATGAGAGCTTTACGTGCTGATAACGTGTTAGAAGAGGATTAACCATGACAAATAGCCATGGTACTATATTTATAAAACTCTCATGTTAAGTTGGGAGTCCAAGGGCCTCCCCACTAACTTAGTGGGGAGTAATGGAGAGTGATGAGGGGAGGGAGGCCAAAGGCCTTCCTCAACTCACAACAAATAATCTATTCTATATTTGATGAAGAATTTGAATGTTGTCCTACTGTGACAAGTGACTAGGACAATGTGGCTTATGACTAGGATAAAAGCTTGATGACTAGGATTGGGATAAGTTTGGGGGGGGGATTTGTGGGGAAGATTTGTATTGGGGGGCATAAATTTCAGGGGAAACTTAAATTTGGGGAGAAACTTGAAATTTTGGGAGAAATTTGAAATGTGGTGGAACTCGAATTTGTTTTTTTTTTGTTTTGTTTTTTTTTTTTTTTGGGGGGGGAGGGGGGCTCAACCATTAAATAAGCCGTGTCCTATGGACACGGGTAATGACTAGTACAATTAGAAAAGAGGACTCAATCAACTTATGCTGGGACTTGCTCACAAACGAAGAAAGGGTTTAGTAAGATTCCACTTGTCAGCAGTACGCCATCCAATACACCTCTAAAATCCGTTTTTTCCCCCAAATAGTTTATTCATAATAATTATTTCATTTGTGTTCAAGAAACTAGCACTGGCAAACTGGCCATCGCAAATACCCAACTTTTTGCTTCCCTTTCATGAGGTTTCCTCATCTAGAATTAAACCTAGAGTTAAAAAGTCCTTATCTAGGATATATGCAGACATTGTTGAGCTGAGGGTCCCGTTAGGGGAAGCTGCAAAGTTCATAGGCCCCTCGCAGGAAGCGCGTCAAAAAGACTCGGAAACTAGAAGACAATTAACAAGACCATAAACTAGTGAAAGCCATGCTGAAGTCAACATCATCAAGCGTGGGACACGAAAGAGAAATAAAATAAGACTAGTAAGATAAGGGATCATGCATGCGGCCGCGTATCGAAGCGACAACCGTGTTATTCTCTTTGCTCCTCGCTTTCACCCGATTCCTCACATTATTCTTCTCGAACGCGTAAGTGGACGGATCTTTGCCAAGCGCGTATGCTCAGCGCGTTAGATTATGGTATTCTAGCCAAGCGTGTATCCTTCTTTAACACTCCCGTCAACTTCGCGTGGTGCTTTCCTAATGCAGACTTAGAACTGGTCATGCTGCAGTCGCGCAAATAGCAGCAGCAGAGAAATCGAAGACAAGTAAATTCAATCTTCCGGTATATATCGATCTATAGTCATGAGTCGTACTTTAATCCGTAGCGAAAGAGTTCTACTGGTAGTGGCAAACTCGATGTTTGGAAATAACTCAGTCAGGCTTAAAATTTTGAGATTTGAAAAGGATGCGAAATAGTCAAACGGTATGTTAACTGTCTAGTTTGAGAAAATTACGAATCCGTCTATTTATAGAAATGCCCAAGCATGCCTAGCACATTTATATATTAAAAAGGAATAAGTCATCGTGGAGCAACCGGTCATATGGTTAGTCCTTTAGAAAGTGGTTCAATCTACGTTGTTGTAGATACCAATTCTAGCAAATTGGGTTCGGCCCATTAGCGACAAAGCCCGGCCCAACACGTCGGATGGGCCCCATCACCGAAACCTCCCTATCTGTCTCGAAGGGTCAGCAGACCCGACCTTGGCATAGCCTCTTTGGGAAAACCCGACCTCGGTGTCTGCGGCTTGATCCCACACATCCTCAGGATGACTTTCCTACTCGAGGCCAGCCCTCAGCAGCTCAGCCTGGCTCACGACGTCCACGTGGCACAATATCAGAAAACTGACAAACATTCTCTCTCCAAGTACAATCACATTTAATACATGTCTTATCTGTCGACACTGTCAGCGGCCCCTTGCGTGCAAAGTTGGCTATGTTCAGAAGCCCGTAACTTTACACATGGCTAACATCCATTGACCAGTAGCATATCTATTTAAACAGGAGGAACCCCCCTTTTGCAACATACATTCTCTCTGGGCTAAATAACCCCGAATGACCATGGGCACATCCACGCTTAACCTATGCACATCCACAAATGTGTTATCATACACCCATCATCTCTTAGGCATCGGAGGGGAGACGGTGGGTTCAGCCCCCAACCTCAGGCCTGCGTTCCTGGGACCTCTGATGCCATTGTTTCCTCCATTTTATGTACATGAGAAGGAAGACGGCCCGACGAAACCGACCAATCTGGGACCAACTATTGTGGGATTGTTCTCCCCCGTCGCCTGATCCGACCCAGCGAAAATCCATGCATCAACAGTTGGTGCTAGAAGGAGGGCCATGTGACAACATCTGTCACGTAGGCTCTCAAACTGGCATCTCAGTGCAGATCTCCTTCAGATCTCATCTTAGATCTACGAGACCCACAACTCCAGATGGGGCCGTTCCTCTTCTTCATATCTCATCATCTTCGACATCTCAGATCCATAGCTCTTCCTCCATCATGCCTTTCGGTGGGGGAAGCCGCAGATCTCGATGTTCCTGGCTCTTGGGGACTACCATGGGTTCAATCCCTTTACGAGCCACTCTCCGTGGAACGATCCCAATGGTTCTTCCAATGGGACACTCCTTCACGAATTACGCCCAATGAAGACGGTAAAAGTGCTAGGGAACACCCTTTGGAATTGGCATACCTGAGCTCTCGATACGACCCACCACTTGGGGCCAATCTTCTTTTCAGATTAATTGACCCACTCGGTTGAACTTCAAAAGAAGAGAAAGCTAGCCACAATGAAGCAACATGGGTTGGGGCCAACCCCCCAATGATACTGCCTCATACAGACCCCAACTTAGGCTAGGGGCCCCACTGGACCCATCTCACTGGTCCAGCATAGAGGATGTCCTAACAACGTTCGCTTAACCCTCCTCTAAAGGATACCACCCTCAGGCCCTTAGCTCAGATAGGGGCCCCCACTGATGTTATTTCAGATTCCTGGCTCTGCCCAGGCCAAACTGACCATGAGGCTCGCAGTGGAAGCCTGAGGATGCATATGCCAGTGCATTAGACTCCTCTGTACTCAAGAGATTAAGGGGCCAATATGTACTTGACAACTTGTGCTCAGCAAGTGATGTCATACAGTATGCCATGATTTCAATATTTAGTCTCTTGAGTAAGGACTCGATGATGCATGAGAAGTAGAATAATAAAGGTGAAGTAAGAAAAGTAATGATTTCAAGAAGAAATGTGTTTGATTTAAATTTTTTCAAATCTCATTCTCATTCATGAAATATATATTATTCTATTACAATAGTTCAACACACTATGCATGAGAAGTAGAATAATAAAGGTGAAGTAAGAAAAGTAATGATTTCAAGAAGAAATGTGTTTGATTTAAATTTTTTCAAATCTCATTCTCATTCAATAAATATATATTATTCTATTACAATAGTTCAACACACTATTACAATTGTTCGGCCTCCACTAGTGGCCTCATTCTTTTAAAAAGATCAAGCCCTTTGGCTCCTTTATAAATAATCAAACCTTTCGGGTGGAGGAGCACAAATGTGTCAGGGACGCAGAGCAAAACTGAAGCTCTCTCCTCAACAGATGCTCTTCAGGACAAAACACATGGCCACACATAGGACAAATCTGCCACGTCCCAGGAAATTCTAGCTCATAGCAGAAACGCTTAGATAGGTAGTCTTGAGATAGAAACTAAGGGAGACCCTTGCAATAGAGGCCGATACCTACAATGGGTGGACACCAGGCTGGCCCTGAGAAGTTAAGGTGGTGATGGGCACCTAAGCCGCGCAACCACCATCAGCTTGGAAGGTGCCAACCACGTTGATCACTTCCCTGCACTACGGCATAGACACCCGTAGCAGGTCTGGCATCAACACCGATGAGGAAACATGTGTGCTTATGTTCCTCCTCATCTCGAACCCCTTCGATCACAGATGGATCAGCAAGACTAGAGTTGGCCTAAGTCTAGAAGCATCTCTGCATCCATGGAGTTCAACTGCCCCATCAACTCTCTTTTCGATTTCAAAGAAGATCTACCCGTTTTCTCCACAGATGAGGACACATCAATGGGGGAGGAGGAATGCCTCAACAAGGACAAGGGTGGTCCTCTAACCGCATGTCTGTCTCTCCATTTATAGACACTTCGGGTAGAGTCTAAAGGATCGTGACTGTACCACATCTATACTGGAGCCCCATTCTCGAAAATACCATATGGCTAATCAGGCCTTGCCATGGAAAATGGTCATGTCCTTCCAAATCCATCCTTTAATATGAGTTGTTATAGCTCTGGAGTGTGCAACCATGCTAGCGATCACCACATATCTATCTCCTAAGCACCCTTCCTCCAACCAGGAACTTTTGGGCAATGGACTCAACACCACCACATGCTCGACGCAAGACCCCTAGTTCGGACTGGGTCCTGTCCATTAGCTTTGGCCTCTGGGCACCAATGTGGTCTTATTATTCCACTGGCTCAGGCCTCCGGGCCCCAATGTGGTCTTCTTATTCCATGGGTTTAGGCCTTCGGGACCCTAGTGTGGAATTATTTTGTTGGCGAGGCCTCTGGGCCCCAGTGTGGTATTCTTATTCAACTAGTTCAGGCCTCCAGGCCATAGTGTGGCATTATTCCACTGGCTCAAGCCTTTGGGCCGTAGTGTGATCTAATTATTCTAATGGCTCAGGCCTCCGAGCCTCGGTGTGGTCCCTTATCCTCTTAGCAAAGCCCTCAGCCATCCATAGACCCATGGTATTCGACCTTACATGGTCATGCCATGTCCACAAGTAATTCCTATAGCCAGTGTAAGGCATAAGGCTGTGGAATTTGACCCTGCACGGTCATGCCATGTCCACAATTAATGCCCTCAGCCAGCCTGAGGCGCAGACCTTTGGCATTCTACCACATACGATTATGCCATGTCTATAGGCAAATCCCTCAGCCAGCCTGAGACACAAACCTCTGACATTTGCAGGTTAGGCCACGTCCACAAGAAAAGCCCTCAGCAATCCTTATGCATATGCATCTAGCATTCGACTTTGCACAGTCATGCTACGTCTTCAAGAAAAGCACTTAGCCAGCCTATGACACATACCTCTGGCATTCAACCCCGTGCAGTCATGCCACGTCTACAAGCAAAGCACTTAGCCAGCAGACACATACCTCTGGCTTTCAACCCCGTGCAGTCATGCCACATCCATAGGCAAAGCCCTCAGCCAGCCAGTGGCATATACCTCTGGCATTTGACCATGTGTGGTCATGCCACGCTATAAGCAAAGCCCTCAGCCAGCCTGATGCATTCACATCTGGCATTCGACCTTGCACGGTCATGCCGTGTCAACATCAAATGCCTAGCCTGGGTCAGGGCACTTGCTATCGAGTCCTCAGGGTCCCAGCATTGAGCATTGTTAATGGACCCAAGTCATGCCACATTCGGCCTTCAACCCCCTAGTCTAGACTTAGGCTGGTAACTTTTGGTGATTGACCTTGATTACGTCATGCCTGAAACACGCTGTCGAGACCCATAAGTCCCAACAATGTCAAAATAGCACATGACCTTGGTTATGCCAAGTAACCCCTAGCTCAGGCTGGGGCACTCACTGGTCCGATCTTAGTATCCCAGCATTGCTACTTTCCTTCGTATTTGGACGATTTATTTATCCCTTCCAGGAATCTTAGTTCGATGCATGGGCTATCAACCTTTCAACTAGGGCCGAGCCATGGCAAGATGAGGTCATGGTACTTCATGGGCTGAGCCCACAGCTCATGCTAGGGCACCAGCAGCCATCCTGTTCAATACATGCCACATCCCCCCGGGTCCAGCTGTACGACCAGCATTACCTGGACTCACAAAGATAATCCAAGTCTAACATTTGGTAAACTTTGGACACCAAGGCCTACTGTGGACATTCCACACATGGGGGCCAGACATTTATGCAAACATGGGACAGACAGATAAGATCTGGGCAAAAAGTTGACTTTCATTCGTCCCTCCAAAAACTTACTGAATATGCCACCTTGTGGCTCAACGAGAAATAGAGTAAAAGTTATGCAGCAGGCCCTGAATCAGGCTAATTCTCTCCCTCACTAGGGCCCCCTTGACCGAGGTCCCAGCTACAGTGTTAGGGGCCCATCTTAATGGATCCCCAGCAATGGCTGTAGGTACAACACCCATCTCCAGGAATATGAACATGCTGGCATATTTCGGGAACATCCTTAGATACAAGTCCTTTATAAATCTGACCCCAACATCAAAGTCTATGTCAGCCTATGCCTTAACTTTCTCCAATTGTCGATGGTGGACCTGGGCCACTAGTGTAGCCTCCTCCTTTTAGCTCGGACCTGCCGTCCTCGGCTAGATGAAGATCAGCCCTCAAATCCTCCACTTCCGCATTCAGCTTCCCCTGTGACGAGTAAGGTCATCCTCCATCTTCTCTACTCAGTGTCTGCATAGGCTTAAGCTATGATGTTAGGACATAGCTCAACTACTCCCTGCAAAAAGGAAATGAATGTTCAATACAACTATAGAAGCAAATGGGGCATATTCTATAATGAGGCATTCCTGGTTGACATGATGGAGGGCTAGTGTGAACCCATCCATATCCAGCATGGTCAAGTCTGCAACATCCCTGGCTTCTCCCAATATATATTCTAGCACACCAATGCCAAGGTTATCAACATTTCCTTTAATCAGATGCTAAGGCAGCATCAACATTTCCTTTAATCAGATGCCAAGGCAGCATGCATCCTCCAGGCTGATGTAGGATCCTAATCATCTCTGGAAACGTGAGGTTATCCATCTCCTATCCTTCTTTACATTTCCTCTTCTACTTGTGATCCTCTATGGCACGATGATGAAGCTCGATCTCTTTAACCGAATCACCTTGGACCATCGATAGAGTCTGACCGACTTCAAGGCTAGACAATTGAGCCATGGACTGAATAGACCCAGTGCCACTTCGATGGAACAACTACCTTCTTATCCGAGGAACATGACTTCCCAATCTCCTCAAGCCAGATCCTTCCTCCTGCCTAGTAGGAGACGATTGATCTGTCGACAAAGGGGATGAGCAGATAGCCATCGGCCCTGAAGGAGAAGGTCGCATTAACACAATGACAAGCAAAGAAATGGGAACAAAAGGCAAAGCACAAGTATTGAACGGTCGTCTTTCCTCCCCTTTTAAACCTAATTTCGGAGGGATCAGCAGGAGATCGTGGCAACCATTCGATCTACTCAATGCCAATCACGACCGTCTGAGTTTGATGCGAATGGCCACTCCATGCATGGCATACAGGCAGACCATCCCTCTCCACATGGTCATCCCTCATTGAGTGGACTTGTCTTTTCAAACCCCACATTAAATGCAGGTCCTAGTGATGCCATCGCCTTGCATTCCAAGGACATTACTGCATCTTTTGGAATGTCGGGATTGTTGAGGGATGTTTTCCCTCAGTTCATTTGTATTTGATGCAAATGGATTTTAATATTAGATCTTGGAATTTTGCATATGATGCAAAGGAAATTAAATGTGTCATAAAATGTTTACATGCATATTTAATATAATAAATGCATAGAAAGGGTTACCTGGATGACGAGGTCGTCCCGGTCTAAACGCATGTTCAAACCACGTCAAAAACGGACTCCAAATGAAGAAATTAAGGCCAAAATAGTGTATAGAAGCCCATTAAGGGCATTGTGGGTCGGGGCCCGCACCGGCAGGTGCCCGACCCCCAAGCCGCCCAACCAGCAAGGCAGGTGGGCACACATCCGTGCTTGCAAGGTGGACGAGCGCGTCCCATGCCAGCCAGGCGGGGCCCGCCCGCTTCATACGGGCGGGTCCCTGCCTACGTGCACAGCACGCGCCCGCGGGGCACGTGCTGTGCATCCACCTGTGCCTTGCATACGCCTATGCACATGCATTGCATGCACGTAAGAGCAGACTGTGTGGGGCCGCGTGGGGGTCCCATGACCTAGGGCTTCGTGCGCATCTTCTGGCGGCCGCGTTTTTGGGCTAAGAGCTTGTTTTGGGTCTTGTTTTGAACATCGTTTGAGGGGTCAAACGAAGTCGGAATGAGTCCCCATTTTTTCCTTCGTGTTCACCGTTCAACTCTCTTTGCAACGATGTGTGACATCGTTCTTGGAGCTCAATGATGATGGAGAGAAAATTTGTCAAAGTTTGGCCTTCATGTAAGGCAAACTAATTTGATTTTTCTTCTCCAAAATTTTTTAGTCCCATATCGGATGCGAAGAAAGGGGATGGGTCAGCCGCCTATATAAATATGGGCCAACCCCCTTCCTTGAAAATCGCACCAAGTCTTCAAATTCGAGAAGCTCCCAAAAGTTTTGCATACGCTCGGATTAAGACGTAAATTAATTATTTCATCTTTCTCCTTAAAATTCTTCCTTGCTACTGATCAGGCTCAAGCAAAGTTACGATGGAGTTCGGATCGAATCCGAAGTCTTGATGGAGGATCCACTCAAAGTGAAACTTTCTTCGGTGCATGGTTGGCTCGACGACAAGGGTGTTGCTCGCCATGGGACGCGGTGCAGTTCGGAAGGTAGTTCAGCTCAAGACGAGTTGCAGCTCGGGACACGGTTCGGTTTGGGAGAAGCGACGCGGGGCCAAAGAAATATTGTTGAAAATGACGCTTCTTATTCTACGGAAACAAAGTGAAAGGTACGTAGTTTAAATTAAACATCTGTTTATAATTGCAAATATGTTAGATAGATTTATCCTTATGGGTTGGTCAGACCCAACCCCAAGATAGTAAAGATCTTGGCTAGGGTTGTTTCTTTAGGGCTAGACTTAAAATAATTTTAAGTTGATTTTTCCGCTATATAATTCGATCTCGTCATCCGTCCGACTTGGGCCATACGTTGATTTTAATACCCTAAGGACCCAAGATACCCTACAATGGAATCAAAGCCATGTCTACTTGATCTTATTTTGCATTTATAAAATGTATGTGATACATCATGTTTCTCCATGAGATGGAGGTTTTTAATTAAACTATTAAATTGTCGTTTCATGTAAAAAAAAATTTATTTTCGAAAAATTAGATCTAATTTTAAAAACATGTGAAAATTTTAAAATATAGATCTTTATAATTATTTAATAATTATTAATGTAACTTAAACTTATGCGATAAATTTTAAGTTGCATGTTTAGCAAAAAATTTATGAGATAATTTTAATTGCTATGTTTAGTTGATTATTTTTTAATGGTTATATTATTCTTGTTGATTATGTGATAATACAAGAAAAGCTTTTAGGCTAGCCATTAAAAGCTTTCAGAAAATTATGAGATAATTTTTTTGATGTAAATGCTATGATTTAAACTTGTTTAAATGCCTAATACATGATTAGGATAGCACACTAAAATTCATTCCTTATATTTGATAAGGATATTAATATAAGTTATTAACCAATCCTAATAATTTTGAATATTAGGATTCAACTAGTTGATAGGATGAACTAGTTTTAATGAAACTATTTCTAATCGATGGCACGCATATGAATAAATAGTTTCCTTCAATGGACCATGATCTGGTCTAGTGATTTTTGACGAGTGTTGTGGATCACCCTAGCTCGACTGTGGATAGTGATCCTGGCCTAGCTAAATCCTCGGTCGTGTTCCGCTGGACCGCAAGAATGCGAATTATGATTATGTGAAACCGTCGATTACATCTAGTCAATTACGTTAAAAATCTCCTTCAAAGTTAGCCGTAGCCCTACTTGTTTTGGGATTAGGGGACTAAAAGACACCTGTCATGGTTGTTGAGTCTGCTCAAGCTATGACATGGCCTCTTTTAGAAACCGACTACATCATACATGAGATGTAGTCCGGTATCGTCGGGTCTCCTCGAGTATCGGTGTAAGTTAATATTAGACATGAAAATAAGGGTTCGACTAGACTAGTCATTATGGTTTGTTGAGTCTCCTCAAGATCATAAGTGACTAGGGGTAAAAACCAAAAGGGAGTCACATATGATGTGATTGATAATAAGTTTATCTACCAACTGCAGAGTCGATCAACTTGTTGAGTCTCCTCAAGGTTATGAAGCTCAGGGTGGTTGGGTACCTCTCCCATTAAATTACCAAATTCGTTCATCTTATAGCTAAAGATGATCACAAAAATAGTGGGAGGATATAGTTGAATAAAAACCATTTTGACTATGTTTAAAAATCTTGAACATATGCTAAACTAGGGTAATTCTATGTTTTACTAGGTGAAATCCAAATCATAATATCCTTAATAAAATAAGTCAACTGGACAAGATGATTAGTTAAGGAATATTTGGTAAATCAAACTATGTTCTCACTGATATTAAAGTGTCCTTCCTAGTACTGAGTTAATGACAATGATTTTCTTAAGCTCTAAAGTCTAACTCAATAAAAGCACGCTATTTAACACTCGCCCATATGAGCTTGTGCAGCTCAAACATACTGATGTTTAAAGCATGTTTCTCCATATAACTTGTTGAGTCTCCATAAGGTTGTATGAAAAACAATTTCAATCTGCAAGGTTTGTAATTTCGATCAAACTGTTTGACTCGAAGATGAGTGTAAGAGCGGTGCAAGACAATGTATCCAAATTAGAACTTAAAACAAACAACTTGTTGAGTCTCCTCAAGGTTGTAAAGCTCAAGTGTTTGGATGCAAGTGATGCTTGCACAGCTAATATTTGTGTTAGGACATGAAATGTCTAAATATGATTTAGAAAGAAGAAGGCACTAAGGAAAATTCATTGAGAAAGAATGTTTGGTCTAGCATGGAAAATGGCAGGTAGGAGGAACTGAATATATGACATGTTTGATGTCTAAAATAATTGTTATACAAAGACAGTCTCACATATTGGCTAATGAACAAAAGTTGTCTTTAGGCCAAATGGGATGTATATCACATTTGGCGAATGTCATCACATTGTTTTAGAAGAAATGTTTTGATGTGATAATTTTGTAAAACGATGATGTAGAAAATGTTAATACATGAATACACAAGTTAGTAGCAAATATTATATGGCAAAATAGACTAGGCCGTACCGAAGAGACTAAGCTTCATAAGTCACATAAAGAGGGGTCTGACCTCTCGTACTATCAGTCGAATGACACTAGTGAATCTTGACTCAAAGGTATGATTGCCGAAATTCCATCTCTAAGATAGTGGGAGAATGAGTTTGTGAACTCATTGTTTCGTACATACGGATGTACCCGGACACAAATCTAAGTAAGCCAGGATAAGGTATTCTTATTTTATTATGACACGTGTTCTTGATGAAACACCAATCCGATAAAATAGAGTATACCATGACAGAAGTATTTGAACTGATTCGATCGGATCGAAGAGTCAAATACTTAGCTATGTAATTCTTGCGTAACTAAAAGAAAATGAGATTTTCTCTGTGGTCAAGTCTTTTAACACATCGGTGTGTTGGAGAGCATGAATCACACTCTGTTAGACATGGTGCGATGCATGGCAAGTAACTCTGAGTTACAATCCTCCCTCTGGGTTAAGCCCCAAATTATAATGCCTAGTTTCTTGATAATGTTCTAAGAGGACCTTATCAATATAATATTCCTTAAATCAATCGTTAGGAAGTTACATAATTACTCGAGCCTCGTGAGACGAAGAAGTCCAGTAAAACATCATAGTTAATGATGGCCTAGTAGACTTCCAAGATGCCATTCGGAGTAGTGACTCTTAAGAAATGGCTTGATGCAAATCGAAAAAGGTCTGTGCACATAAATAAAGTATGGACTTTAGTTTACGTGTCCAAGGAAATTGTTTCATTTGGCTGCAAGTGAATCTTCGAGTCTAGAAGATTGATGCAGAGGGTAAATAGTGAAATAATACTTATGTTTGTTGAGAACGGTTATCATCCTAACTCCTATAAACAGATTATGATGGAACTTTCTCGCCAGCAGATGTGTATAGATTTGTTTGGATCAGACTTGATGTAAATGCTCATGATGACAATAAATACTGGAATATGTTTGTTTTCTATAGAAGAACAAACTTATAGAGTTTTCAAGGTCAGTAGGAGCGAATAAAAGGCATGCGAGGCATCAAGGAGCCTGAACATATGTTTTGACAAAGTGTTCAAAGAGTTTGACATTCTATTAGAAATTATTATGAACCGTCTAAATGACCAGTAAACTAATTTGGATTATTCTTGATGAGCTGGATGAGATCTAGACAAGACATATATTTTGGATTCCAAGGGACCAAGGGAATTTTTTTGGATGAGATTCAATTGTGTGGTCTAAAATGAACATAAAACCCCCTTAACTCTATACAGTAGATGGTTTAGCAGATCCACTCATGAAGGCTCTACCACAAGAAGTATGAGACACATGGATAAATGGGCCTGAGTGCAAGTGGGAGATGTAGCGAGATGGGTTTGCCCTCGAGGCAATTTATCTCCATGTAACTGTACAAACGTCTTGTTCAAAATAACAGTAAGTTGTTTGGTAAGAATTTACCTAAGTTAATAATAATGTAATCTTCATTAGAACTTAGGTATAGTCCTGAGACTTAATGCAAGGTCAATTATGTATCAAGATGGAGATCTCAATCATGGAGAATTGTTTGACCATTAGTAGCATAAGTTTAAAATCGTTCATGGTCGTAGATGTTTTGAGAAAAGGATATCGAAACATCGGATAGACCATTATGTCTTTGTCTTCACCATGGAGTGGTGACGATGATCTTATAGTCGTTTGACTTGGCGAAGTCGGAGACGAGACACGGGTGCTCATTGGAGAATGAGTTCACTGAACGACCCAACGAGAGTTATCATATGGTTAAAATTGACCAATATGTCAAATGATAACTCTTAGTGATGATAGGCAAGTTGGTCTTTTGACTTGAGGTCATTATACGAACATGTGCATGAAAGGTGTCACTTAGATCACTGATCTAGCATCGGGAAAGCCCCATTGAAAGGCCTTTAGTTGGGTGACACTTGAAACGTACAAGAAGAGTAATGACCAAGAAAGGATTCGTTTCTTCCGTCAATGGGCAATGGGGAGTTAGTTCGCAGTGTTAGTTCGATCTTTAGTGAAAATTCTGACTAGAGTATGTTGGAAGAATTCCAACATTATTTGACTAAAGATCAATGGAGAATGACCAAGTTCAAGCTAGTAGGGTTGACAGTTGATTATACCCTAGGTTTGACTAAGCGACATAGTTTTGACGAAGAGACTAAAACTACGGTATTCATAACAGACACAGTCAGGGTGGTCCCGACAATACTCATGTCAATGAGTTAACCACATAATTATGATACCGAAACAGGGGCATCACCTACTAGCCGTGATCACTGTAATCTGGGGTTTCGAGCCTCACCTGTGGTAGGGTTTGGCTGTAGGGTCTCACTCAAAGTGAGACCTTTGTTAAGTAATAGGTAGAAATTAGAAGAAAATGCATTTGATGCAAGAGACAGTAAACTGCAAAGAGTTTGCAGTTAGCTTCTGGACTCGAGATAAATGATCCTGAGTGCAAGTGGGAGATGTTGAGGGATGTATGCCCTCTGTTCATTTGTATTTAATGCGAATGGATTTTAATATTAGATGATATGATGCAAAGGAAATTAAATGTGTTGTAAAATGTTTACATGCATATTTAATATAATAAACGCGTGGAAAGGGTTACCTGTATGATGGAATCGTCTCGGTCTAAATGCATGTTCAATCCACGTCAAAAATGGACTCCAAGCGAATAAATTAAGGCCAAAACAGTGTATAGAAGCCAAATAAGGGCATTGCGGGTCAGGGGCCGCATCTGCAAGCGCCCGACCCACGAGTCGCCCAGCCAGCAAGGCGAGTGGTCGTTTGACCGCACCAGCAAGGCAGGCAGGCACGCACCCGCTTGCTTCATGCGGGCGGGGCCCTGCCCGTGTGCATGTGCCCCAAGCACGCACCCGTGCCTTGCGTGTACCCGACGCATGCATTGGGTGCATGCAGGAGCAGACCTTGTAGGGCCCACGTGGGGGCCCCACGGCCTAGGGCTTCGTGCCCATCTTCTACCGACTGCGTTTTTGGGCTAAGAGCTTGTTTTGGGTCATGTTAGGGACATTGTTTCAGGGGTCAAACGAAGTCGAAATGAGTCTCCGTTTTTTCATACGTGTTCACCATTCAACCCTCTTCGCAACGATGTGTGACATCGTTCTTGGAGCTCAATGGCGAGGAAAAGAAAATTCGTCAAAGTTTGGCCCTCATGTAAGGAAAACTAATTTGATTTTTCTTTTTGAAAATTTTTTAGTCCCACATTGGATGTGAAGAAAGGGGATGAGTCAGCCGCCTATATAAATAGGGACCAACCCCTCTCCTTGAAACTCGTACCAAGTCTCCAAATCCGAGAAGCTCCCAAAAGTTTTGTGCACGCTCGAATTAAGACTTAAATTAATTATTCCCTCTTTCTCCCTAAAATTCTTTCTTGCTCCTGATCGGGCTCTAACAAAGCTACTAAGGAGTTCGGATCGGATATGAAATCTTGACGGATGATCCACTCAAGTTGAAACTTTCTTCGGTGCGTAGTTGGCTCGGCGACAAGGGTGTTGCTCGCATCAGGACACGGTGCAGTTCGGAAGGCGGTTCGGCTTGGGACAGGTGTGGCTCGGGATGCGGTTCGGCTTGGGAGAAGCGGCATGGGGCCAAAGAAATGTTGCTAAAAATGATGCTTCGTATTCGTAGAAAGGAAGTGAAAGGTACGTAGTTTAAATTAAACATGCCTTTATAATTGCAAATATGTTAGATAGATCTATCCTTAGGGGCTGGTCGGACCCAACCCCAGGATAGTAGAGATCTTGGCTAGGGTTATTTCTTTAGGGCTAGTCTGAAAATATTTTAAGTTATTTTTCCGCTGCATAATTCGATCTCGTTGTCCATCAGACTTGGGCCGGACGTCGATTTTATTGCCCTAAGGACCCAGAAAATCCTACATGGACTTCTCTTTCCAAGGTGTTGTCCTTGGATTTTTTTCTTATCTCGGCAAGGGTCACTATCTCATCAGATAAGGTTAGCAACGGGTTGGCTTTACATCTTGACCCCATAATGGTAGCTTGGGCCAACAATGCCAGACCTCAATGCCTCGGTGATTAATAGTGCTCGACGCAGGGTCCAAACGAGCTTGACCCACATCCCATTCTAGGGCCATCTTTTGCTCCAATAAGTCATCTGGTCAGAGTTTAGGAAGAATCTGCTAGCTACGGATACTCTGAAACCTGGATCTCAGATAAAGCTCCATGATCCTTTCTCCAGAGACCCGAGCACAACTGCATATATACTCTCCTAGTCTAGAGGACTAAGTCTAACACTCAGCCATGAAATTCAAAGCCCGAGACCCCTCTGGGCCTAGCAAAAGCATCCCAGCCCAAGCCTTCCAAGCTCGGTATGGTGCAATTTGAAAATTTTCCAAGCTTACATTGGCGCAAAGAATATGCATTCATAGCAAAAAAAATCCTTCAATTTCATTGGTTAAATGTTACAAAATTAGCTGACTCAGTGGCGTACATCTTTTAACAAAATAAAAAAAGAGGATAAAAGGGGAGATGAAGACCACAGTCAAGAAATTGGTCCCATGCCAGATCCGTCATCCCCTGGCATGCCTCGCTTATCCGGACCATGTCTGCCCTTCATTAGCTCATCCTTGGACAGTCTCCGTCAGGCATTCTGCTCTTTCACGTCCGCATCCATCGCATGGACCAGACCCTGGAGCCAGGAATTCAACCACTCTAAGTCCCTTATCTGATTCTTGTAGAGGCTTAGCTCGGCCAAGACATCATGTCAGGACTCTACCTCCTCATTAACCATCGGGACCTCTGCTCGGCCTCGGCATCAAGGGGACAATAGCAAACCGTATCGCCTGAATACGCCTCACATCTTCAAACCTCCTCTCAACCTTGAAGAAATACATGATGTCCACATCTTCTCTGTTGACCTCCTCCTCACTCCATGGAGCCTCGACAGATGATGACACCAGCATCGATAAGGTGGTGAGGGCGATGGTGGCATCACCTGAGAATCAGTGGTGTCGGAAAGGACACGAGACTCAGACATTTCAACCAAAGAAGGAGAAGAGAGAAAGACCAAAAGCACAAAGGCAAGTTTCTCTCCTTCACTGGTTTATAAGCTAAGGGATCCGTGGGATTCAACCCTGTCATGGTCTGTTTTCGATCGTACGCTTTTCGTGCACGTAGTCTTGTTCGTGCACGTATTTATTTTAGACTGTCTGTATCCGAACCCTATAGTGTGATATGCCGTTGTGACCCTCTCGAAGAATATTAAATTATGAAATTAATTTGAAAGTCATTTCACGAGTCGTTCTCCCACGATTTGACTTTGTTTGATGAGACGTCGCGATTTTCACTTTTGTCGTGAGACGTTTTTATTTTTTAGTTTCGTTTCTCGTCGTCGAAATTGTGACCGTCTTCTTTTTCTTGTTTCTCTCATCCGTGTGGTCACCCCAGTATTTATTTCATAATTTTTGGGCTTCGTTTGACCTACTTTCACTTTTCCCCCAGTTTAATTATTTGTTTAACCCTAAGTTTCACATAGTTAGTGGTCCTTAATAAATTATTAATAATAATAATATTTCCCTAATGTTGACTTAGCCCCTCTTAGCCGCACCACGCATGAGAAAGCGAGGGTAAGAGAATTTGGGTTTTAATAATAATATAATAACAATTTTAAAAACTCTAACAACCCTAAGCTCTAGCCCTCACGTGAGCCTACCCCTTTATAAAAGAGAACCTAGGTTTAACAACTCTCTCTCCCAGCAATCAAAAAGCCACCGCCTCCTATTATTTTCGCCAGCAGCACTTAAACCAAGCCCCGACTTCGTTCTCCGGCTCTCCCCCGCGCCACCTAGCCTCGTCGGCGGCCTACCCCCTTGCCCCGACTTCTTCCGCCTGCCTGTGCCATCGGAATCCTCGCTGCGCCGCCATTTTCCTCTGCCAGCCCATCGCCGGCCACCTCCGTTCGGCAGCCACGAAGACCCCTTCTCCCATCCTTCCGACCGCCTTAGCCCGCACGGATCCGACGCCACCCTCGCAAGCACTCACCGCCATCTCCTCCTCCCGCCGTTCATGGCGAATTCAACCCAGTCACCGCCCAGCCTCTCCCACGGCGCCTCCCTCCCATCCAACGACCGCCGGAAAGACCCCTCGCCCACGCAGCAGCACACCGCCTGCCGTCCTCCCTCGCACACGCAAATGCCACAACGACATCTCCATCTGCAACCGCCAGCGCCGTGAACCCCGAACGCCTCCTCCTTGACCACTTGCTGTCGCCGCCTCCACCGAAGTCGACATGAGAAGAACGACGTAAGTTTATATTATATGTGGTTGTTAACATAGACATGCTATGTGATAAATACATACAATTGTTGATCCAATTTTTAGTAAAATATGGGGGGTGAGTACGAATGTTAGTGCATTTATTAATATTACTTTAAAGTTAGATATATATTAGTTCTCTTATAAACTTGGTTACATGTTAAAAGTGCCAGCATTGAAGTTTGTGGGCTATATTATATATTGGTGATAGGTTAGTGATACAGAATATATCATAATACCCACTGTTGATTGATTGCTTGTTACAGTGTATCTGGTATAAATATATATGATATATGTAACAAACTTTACTAGCTAGTCTTATATCATTTAATTGGTCAGCTCCTAGCTTAATATCACGACTGTGTTGATGCAGATAAATTCACGATCGTCGAGTCACCCAGAAACACGTCGTTGCGCTCCTCGCTGCTATCTCTCGCTGTTGGCTTCTTCCGACAGCCCCTACCTCGCCTAGAGGTATTCCTCGACATCACAATCATCCCCTAGAACGCTCAACGTCGTAGTCTTCGTGTACGTCGACCCGTTCATCCCCGTTTATCGTTACGGCTTCCCGTGAGCCGTAGATCTACTACCGATCACTTTACTCGCTGTTTGGAATCTATTCGCTGATATCGTCACTGTCCAAGGATTGGCGATCGTAGGTATCTATTTTGAAATCTGGATTTGGAGCATTTTCTATATTCCAACCACTGGCATCGCTACCCGACGCCAGTGTAGCTCTCGCGTCGTGTAAGGGTAAATTTCTGAACTCGTAGGACCCCCAACCAATGCATGCTAAACAAGATAAAAATCGGTATTTTAATTGCTTGATAAATCACTAATGAAGATAATTTAAATTGGGACTGTAGGCTGGTGGATCAGAGCATATAGGTAGATTGGACTGGTTGGACAGTATTTTCAGAACGACTGATTGCAGGCAAGTGAAACTTGTCAATTTGTGCTTTAGGCCATGTTTTAGGCCATCTTTTGTAAATCCATGTGAATGTTAGTAGCTTTGCTACCCTTGTAATTTCATACTTGTTGCCATGTCATACTTGTTTCCATGTCATACTCGTTGCACTCTCTTACTTGTTGCATTCATACCTTAAACTGTCATGTCATCGCATATTTTAGAACTGCTAGGTTGTTTCACTATCTTTTAGTTTCCTTGCACAAGTCTCTTGTAGACGTGCTGACATGCAGCCTCGTCTCTTTTGGGTGTCGCATGTTAGTTGTTGAGCCAGAGTCCGTTGCTGAGAACGAGGTGTTTGTTGACGTTGAGCCTGGGTCCACTGTTGATGTGGAGTACGAGGACACCGGCGACCAGTCGTAGAGACTTAGTGCTGTGTTGCTTTCTGATTAGTTCTTGTTAGGATGTTGGTGCGTAGTGCCCTTTCTTTCTCTACGTTGTTATTTCTGTCGGCCATGCTTGTGCCTTTTAGACTCTCTTTTAGCCTGGTGGCTTTTCTGTGATGTTGGACTTTGTTGGTGGACATTCTGATATTGGAATAATAATATCTGTCTCTTTTCTTTTATTATTATTTTTGTTCTGTATCGCATTTGCAAGGACCTATACTTGGTTATTCCAGACGCTTTACAGACTGGAGCCTCACAGCTCCAAGTCTGAGCGGACTTTTCACGCCTCGCCTCCATTTTAGGGAAGCGGGTCGTGACAGGTTTTATTGGTGGCCCATGCAGGTCCCTCTTGCAACCGCGAATTATCGGAACAACGATAATAAAAATAGAATGTCCATTAAATAAATTAAAACATCCAAGTCATAAGTCTTGAGTCTAATTTTATCGTTTCCTATATCTTAGGTGGTCGGTAGACGTGTTGCCCGAGCATCTGTCACAGCTTAGTAGGGAAATCCATAGATCAAGACTATAGTAAGACTTAGTTAGACGTCTGTGCTGGCTAGTTAGAGGTCCCTGATTGTTAGCTAGACTCCATGCTAGAAATTGATATAATTGTCTTAGGAGTTACCTTAGTGGTTCCTGCCTGGCTCTGACCATGATAGACTTCTAGAATTTCTTTAGTCGTTCGCTTGGGTTCAACGATTTCGGACCCAACAGAACATGATCTTAATTCTCTTAGGACCTTTCCCTGAGGTCTCTAATATAATCTAGCTCATTAGAAAGCCTTAGTGTTAAGTTTCTCTTGACCTTTAGTCAACCCAATAATTAGAACCCCCTGATTCTATCATTTTCCTGATCACTACACGTCTATGTTACTGACCGTAGAATTCCATCGTAGTTTTCTTGAATCGTAATTTACACGCGTTCAGCATACAACCACATACTTTGCTCTCGATTCACATGATCACCACATTACGATAATCGTTGATCTTTCGGATGTCCTCCGTTGCAAAACTTGAGTCTTTCAAAGTTGTTTTCGGTTTCCCTTGATTAAAAGTTTTGCTCAGTATGAATTTTGTTTTTAAACCCTCTTCTTATATATATTTATATTCCCCAGTTTACGATTGAGTAAAAAAAGGATTCCTTCGTAGATTTTGAAGTCTATTGGTTGTAAGTTTAATTACTATCTCATAACTATTTTCTGACATATACTTTCGCATTTCGGTTTAAAAACTCTATTATTATTCTGAAAATTCGATATACCATCTTTTCTAAGATATGAGATTCATTTTAACATCTTAACATACATAATTTAAAACATTTTTCCAAGCTAAATAGAACTTCAATTATTTTTATATATCAGTTCTAGGTATGTCGTACTCGTACTTTAAAATCTTTGTATAAAACCGTTTCTTTTGGCAAATTCTGGTTCCTCTAAAAGTAGTTTCAATATTATTTATTTTAAATTTCTCCCCAGTTTAAAGGCTTTGAAAGCATTTAACATGAGCTTAATTTTCTACATTTCAGTTAATCTAATTTCATTCTTTGAATTTCAAAATTTTACCGAAATTATATTAAATTACTGCCGTATAATATTTTCTAAACTATGTCCTTAAAGTTCGTGTGAATGTTTTATTCTTCCTTATAATGATTTTCAATAAGCTAATAAACCATTTTTCTTATTTTGTATATACGACTCAAACTTATTTTGAACAACTCATTTTATCGACCACCAATATTTTTCTATGCATAAGAGGACTTCAACTTTTGAGGTACGATCGGTTTTGTACTCTTCGTATTTTAACTTATATCTTTTGTACACTATTTTCCTGTATCCTATAAGAGTATCATTACATCTTTCTTTTCCCACCTAAACATTCACAATTATACCCCTGATTCACATAGCCAAGCTATCTCCTTATCCTCACCTTAATCTGAAGTCGCTCTTTTCGATCTTGTTCGTTACACTTTTGGTTTCGGTTTCCTTTCTATTGTAGTGCTCGTCGTTGCCTGTGTCAACCTTAGCATAGTAGCGAGCCCATTGATTTTATTACGATGTCGTTGTGGTGCATGTATAAGTAGAGTGTGTGGACCCGTGTGTGTGAACCCCGGTGTATCACTCACGTATGAGTGTACTCCCATGTAGTATATTAATGTTTGCCTATTGTGCGATATATACATACTTAGTGTTATTCATGATGTATAAGAAGTTGTATGGATGATATTAGTTATATATGTGTGGGTAGCTATAACACTTTAGGAATGCCTGTATATATATTGGAAATTGTATTGGAGTGTAGACTAGTAGTGTAAGTAGCTTGAAGATACTTGGAGATGCTTGGTATATAATATATTAGTAAGTCGTGTGTATATTAGGTGTAATGATAATAGGTGTACTTATAGTTAAGTGAGTAAGCCTATTATATGACCTATATGTTAGTACATATGAGTGTGTGCTTGTACGTAGATATGTATTGTGCTTAGACGTAAGTAGTTATGTATTTGTTGCATGAGTGTATATGTGATATAAGTATGGTAGTATGATTATAATTTTGATTGGTATTGCTTGCTTTTACGGGATGTTGTGTGCGTGTATACCATGAGGTATACACGATTATTGCATATCTTAATTATGTATGGATAAGTAGATGTATTTGATACTAATTATAGGTAGATGGATATGGTGTGAATATATATGTTACATGTGTGTGACTATTCGATGAATGCATGTATTAGGGAGGGTATTATAATTATACGTGTGCTGATGTCTGTAATATTATTATGGTATATAAAGTGATTGAACTACGTGGGTGTTACCTGACTAAATATTGAGTGTGATTGACATTATGGTATGTATATGGCTATGTTGGTAGATGTGTATACATTGGAGTGGTATTAGTATAAGTATAGATACTGTGTTACGTATATAGAGTATTCTGATATGTGTTTTGAGTCTCACTCAAGCTTGAGTGGGTATACTCTATGTATATTGTTACATATGTCTGTGGTTTCCGTGTAGTACCATGAATATAGCGATGGATGATGTATGTATAGTGATAGGATTGTTGGTGTCTGGTTGTGTTATGCACATGATTGTGGGTCGTTATACCAGTATGTAGTTATAGATGTTGGTCTTGTGGTATAGTTATTTACTAAGGACTTGCCTGTGTGAACGTATGTGTGCTAGCTAAACTAGGTGTGTAGATGTGCTGAGTATATAGTGGTATGATTTGTATACATGAATGAAATGTTAGCGTGTGTGGGTGTACACCATGCACAGGTAAGTATGTGCTTAGTTATAGGTATTGGTGACTATGGTATGTGTGGCGTGTCGTGAATATAGGTATAGGACCGTATGTGATGTGAATATATGGTGAAACATTTGCATGCATTTGAATGACTATAAATTGTGAAATTATAGTAGTGGTAAATGTATCTTAGATATAATAACATGATTTAATATTAAGTGGTGTGGTTAATTGTGTTGATATGTTGGCATTGGATGTACACTAGGAGATATATGGAGTAGTGTATCCTTAGTGTTTTGTTCATAGGTAGTTATCTAACGTAGAGTATTACGATTGTATTTGCTGGTGTGAACTATATAATTATGGTGAGTATGTGCACTATGTTATGTAATAAGTGTTTAATAGTTATATAGGGATGTACGTGATTATATGAATGATTGAAGTACGTGTATGAATTTGACTGACTATGATAGGTGTAAGTTTAGAATGTGCGTAAATATATGCATGTGGGTAGTGTTACTGCTTGACTATCTAGTGTATATATACGCACCTGTAGTGATTATATCTGGTTTGAATTATAATGTGATATGATTTAGGGTAGCTACTAAAGTGACTAGATATATTTATAGTTAGAAAGTCCGAGGACGGACTTTATTCAAAGGTGGGGAGGATGTCACGGTCTGTTTTCGATCGTACGCTTTTCGTGCACGTATTTATTTTAGATTTTGTCTGTATCCGAACCCTATAGTGTGCTATGCCGTTGTGACCCTCTCGAAGAATATTAAATTGTGGAATTAATTTGGAACGTCATTTCACGGGTCGTTCTCCCACGATTTGACTTTGTTTGATGAGACGTCGTAATTTTCACTTTTGTAGTGAGACGTTTTTATTTTTTAGTTTCGTTCATAGTCGTCGAAATTGTGATCCGTCTTCTTTGCCTTGTTTCTCTCGTCCGTGCGGTCACCCCAGTATTTATTTCATAATTTTTGGGCTCCGTTTGACCTACTTTCACTTTTTCCCCAGTTTAATTATTTGTTTAACCCTAACTTTCACCTAGTTAGTGGTCCCTAATAAATTCTTAATAATAATAATATTTCCCTAATGTTGACTTAGCCTCTCTTAGCCGCACCACGCAAGAGATAGAGAGAGGGTAAGAGAATTTGGGTTTTAATAATAATATAATAACAATTTTAAAAACTCTAACAACCCTAAGCTCTAGCCCTCACGTGAGCCTACCCCTTTATAAAAGAGAACCTAGGTTAAACAACTCTCTCTCTCAGCAATCAAAAAGTCGCCACCTCCTATTATTTTCACCCGCAGCACTTAAACCTGCCCCGACTTCGTTCTCCGGCTCTCCCCCGCGCCACCTAGCCTCGCCGGCGGCCTACCCCCTTGCCCCGACTTCCTCCGCCTGCCTGCGCCGCCGGAATCCTCGCTACGCCGCCATTTTCCTCCGCCAGCCCATCTCCACCCACCTTCGTTCGACAGCCACAACGACCCCTTCTCCCATCCTTCCGACCGCCTCAGCCCGCACGGATCCGACACCACCCTCGCAAGCACTCGCCGCCATCTCCTCCTCCCGCCGTTCACGAAGACTTCAACCCAGTCACTGCCCAGCCTCTCCCACGGTGCCTCCCTCCCGTCTAACGACCGTCGAAAAGACCCCTCGCCCACGCAGCAGCACACCGTATGCCGTCCTCCCTCACGCACGCAAACACCGCAGCGACATCTCCATCTGCACCCGCCAGCGCCGTGAACCCCGAACGCCTCCTCCTCGACCACTCGCTGTCGCCGCCTCCACCGAAGTCGACACGAGAAGAACGCCGTAAGTTTATATTATATGCGGTTGTTAACATAGACATGTTATGTGATAAATACGTACAGTTGTTGATCCTATTTTTAGTACAATATGGGGGGTGAGTACGAATGTTAGTGCATTTATTAATATTACTTTAAAGTTAGATATATATTAGTTCTCTTATAAACTTGGTTACGTGTTAAAAGTGCCAGCATTGAAGTTTGTGGGCTATATTATATATATGCGATAGGTTAGTGATACAGTATATATCATAATATCCACTGTTGATCGATTGCTTGTTACAGTGTATCTGGTATAAATATATATGATATATGTAACAAACTTTACTAGCTAGTCTTATATTACTTAATTGGTCAGCTCCTAGCTTAATATCACGACTGTGTTGACGCAGATAAATTCACGATCGTCGAGTCACCCAGAAACGCGTCGTTGCACTCCTCACCGCTCTCTCTCGCTGTTGGGTTCTTCCAACAGCCCCTACCTCACCTAGAGGTGTTCCTCGACGTCACAATCATCCCTACGACGCTCAACGTCGTAGTCTTCGTGTATGTCGACCCGTTCGTCCCCGTTTATCGTTACGGCTTCCCGTGAGCCGTGGATCTACTACTGATCACTTTACTCACTGTTTGGAATCTATTCGCTGATATCATCGCTGTCCAAGGATTGACGATCGTAGGAATCTATTTTGGAATCTGGATTTGGAGCGTTTTCTATATTCCAACCCCTGGCGTCGCTACCTGACGCCAGTGTAGCTCTCGCATCGTGTAAGGGAAAATTTCTGAACTCTTAGGACCCCCAACCAATGCATGCTAAACAAGATAAAAATCGGTATTTACATCTCTTGATAAATCACTAATGAAGATAATTTAAATTGGGACTGTATGCTGGTGGATCAGAGCACATAGGTAGATTGGACTGGTTGGACGAAATGATAAATCTCCTAGACGCAACTTTAAGATCTAGCTTGACAACGAAGCTAGATCTGTCACCCTGCCATGTCACTCATGCATTTTTGCCTGTCACGTTTAATTTCCATATCTGTATGCTCTTTACTTTTGCTCTGCCATGCCTGTCACGTTCAAATTCCTTATCTGTAAGCACATTAAATTGTACCCTTGCCATGCCATGCATCTTAATGTCAATCCATGCTTGAATGTTGCATTCGTAGCACACGCTACTTGTACTTTCTTGTTGAGGCTAGGCACTTGCGTTGCAGGCACAACCCTATGCCAAATACACTTCCTGTCTCGTGATCCAGAATCGGCCTACATGTGTTGGTCAAAAAGCCAATGCCCCATTACACGTGGAGGGGTAGGGTTAAGCGACTACTCAGCGTAGAAGTGTGCTCGTACAGCCACTTCAGCTGTAAGGCGTAACCTCTGTGCACGACGTGTTTACGTGACTTGTAAATCCATGTGAATGTTAGTAGCTTTGCTACCCTTGCCATGTCATACTTGTTGCCATGTCATACTTGTTGCACTCTCTTACTTGTTGCATTCATACCTTAAACTGCCATGTCATCGCAAATTTTAGAACTGCTAGGTTGTTTCACTATCTTTTAGTTTCCTTGCACAAGTCTCTAGTAGACTTGCTGACATGCGTCCTCGTCTCTTTTGGGTGTCGCATGTTAGTTGCTGAGCCAGAGTCCGTTACTGAGAACGAGGTGTTTGTTGACGTTGAGCCTGGGTCCACTGTTGACGTGGAGTACGAGGACACCGACGACCAGTCATAGAGACTTAGTGCTGTGTTGCTTTCTGATTAGTTCTTGTTAGGTTGTTGGTGCGTAGCGCCCTTTCTTTCTGTACGTTGTTATTTCTGTTGGCCATGCTTGGGCCTTTTAGTGTCTCTTTTAGCCTGGTGGCCTTTCTGTGATGTTGGACTTTGTTGGTGGACATTCTGAGATTGAAATAATAATATCTGTCTCCTTTCTTTTATTATTATTTTTGTTCTGTATCGCATTTGCAAGGACCTATACTTGGTTATTCTAGATGCTTTACAGACTGGAGCCTCACAGCTCCAAGTCTGAGCGGACTTTTCACGCCTCGTCTCCATTTTAGGGAAGCGGGTCGTGACAAACCCCAATCATAGGATCGAAGCATTTTGAGTTGTCTGATCGCAACAAAAAAATAGTTTCCATCGAGCACGAATTAGGCAAGGCCACAACATTAGCTCCTCAAAAAATAATACTACCCGTTCGAACTCTGCATTCACTATAGGTCAATACAATGGATCATCCTTCACTTCATGAGGCGTCAGTTCGCAAAGTATGATGATCAGAACTGCATGCCATTATGAGCACTCGTCCCTTCGAACAATGCACCCTCTCATTTTCTTCTCCCCAAAGCATGATCTTGAAGAGCAACAATGTCAATAATCAATTCATCTCCTCATATATGTACTCTTTACCTCGCAGCACCAGCTTGGGCCTGGGGTTCCTAACAGAGAATACACTGGGCCATTATAGATACTAATTCCAGCAATTGGGTTCGGCCCATTAGCGATGAAGCATGGCCCATCACGTCAGATGGGGTGAATCAGTGGACCCTATTGATCTGGCTCGAGTGGTCGACAGACCCGACCTCATCATAGCCTCATTGGGACAACCTGACCTCATGGTCTATAGCTTGCTTTCCCACATCCTTAGGATGACCTTCCTGCTCGAGGCCAACCCTCATTAGCTTAGCCAGGACCACACCATCCATGTGGTATGATCCCAGGAGTAATGCATGTCTTATCTGTCGACACTATCGATGGCCACTTGCCTGCAAAGTTGGCTACCCAGAAGCCTACATCTTTACACATGGCTAGTGTCCACTGGTCTATAGCCTCTCTATATAAACAAGAGGAACCCCCCTTTCGCAACGTATACCGCTTTCTTTGGGTTAAACAACCCCTAACAGCCATGGGCATAACCATGCTTAACTCATGTGCCGCAACACATTGGCTATCCTATGCCAATCACATCCTTTTCTCCTATAGTTTCGCATGACTTAGGCATCGGAGGAGAGACGTGGGGGTCCATCACCTAACCCGGGGGCTGTGCCTCCTGCATCTTCTAATGCCTTTGTTTTCTCTGTTTCAGTTATAAGAGAAGGAAAGCGACCCGACAAAACCAACATGTTTGGGCCCAACCAATTGCGGGATTTCTCTCCCCAACGGCCCAATCCAGCCTATCAAGAATCCATGCATCAACAATTGTTAAATTTCACGATTTTTACAGGTAGTATACAACCTAAAAGGCCTATGGATCCAATTCAGCTAAATGCCCACTGGTCCAACAAAGCAAGAGGCATATTGTAACGACTGGTTTTCATGTATCTGGATTTATTATATTATATTTATATATATATATATATATATATATATATATATGTTTTGGTGGATTTTCTCCTCATGTGTGGTTTTTGTCTCCGTAGCTTTCATTTTCGATCGTTTCGTCGTGATTTTCTAGCTTCTTCCTTAGAATCGTCGATTTTGGAGTAAGTCATTTGTGACGGGCTTCATATCGGTCATATCTTATTGTTAGATCAAGCCTAGGAGTCTTAGGAATCGATCCCGGAGCTTCGCGCTCCATTTCGGAACTTTCTGTGCACGTTAGCCGGTGTAAGAAGGGGAACCGACCGACTAGATGACGATTTAGTCGGTCGGTAAACCTTCATGGACCGACTAGTTGGCTTTGTTAATTATTCAGGAGTTACTATTTACTTTTAGTCGGTCTAAGAACAACCACCGACCGACTAGATGCACAACTAGTCGGTCAGAACTTGCTCTCAGACCGACTAGTTTCTGTCAGTAGATTTCACCTAAGTTACTGTTTATCGTTAGTCGGTCCATGAACACTCACCGACCGACTAGGTTGCAAACTAGTCGGTCGACGGGCCTTCACAGACCGACTATAATTCATTACCCAGATTTTTCCCTACTTTCGCTGTTTGGTGTTAGTCGGTCACAGTTAATCGATCGACCGACTAGTTGCTAAACTAGTCGGTTAGCCACTCTTCTTTGACCGACTAATGACCCCAGAAACACTAATTTTTGGTGCCTATTTAAACCCCCTCAAACGTTTTCTTTTCTTCTTTCATTTCTCATGAGCCTCCTTCTTCCCCAAATCACCCTCCAACATTTCCCCAAGCCATTCCTTCCTCCCTTGGAGTTTCCCTCTCTATTTTGATCTACCACCATGCCCTAGGTCATCTCCAACCCCCAAAAATCCCCAAAAATCCCCAAAACCCCATTTCTCCAGATTTTCCCCATCCATTCCAGATCTGAACCCTAGGTTCCCCGGATCATTTCTTCTGTTGCCGTGCTTGCTCGGCATCGTTCTTCCGCTTCCGATACGGTAATAAATCGACCTCTTAATGTTCTCTTAACCCATTTGTGTTTTTGTGAAACCCTAATGAAATGAATGTGGTTTTGATGATTGTTTCTCCATAACAGTGACTTCCCCGTAGATTAGCGTCCGTGAGACGAACCTTCGTGATCGTCATCCCCGGTGCTAGGCAAGTGAAACTTGCCACTTAGGGTTTTAGGCCATGTCTTAGGCCATTTGCTTGTTGTAGGCGTAAAAGAGACTAGGCGACGAAATGATACTCGCCTAGGCGCAATTTCAGGAACTAGCTTGACAACGAAGCTAGATCCGACATATATCATGTTGCACATCTACCATGTCATGTTTAATTTCGATTAACGGTACGAAAATTGATTGTCATGTCATTGCATTCTTTAAGTGTTCCCGTGATTGCGTAGCTCCGCTACACCTTGTGAAATGATTGAGGCTAGGTGCACCCCTATGCCAAATGAAATACGCTCCTGGTTGTGATCCAGGAAACGAGCTCTTGTGCGGGGCAACCCTGGCTCATTTACTGAGCTCGTGTACAGGGACCCTGGCTCGTTTACATGTGGGTTTTTGGGGGTAAGAGTTAAGCGGCCATTCAACTGGGAGTCTGCCCGATCAGCAACTGCAGTTGTAAGGCGTAAACTCTGGGTTCTGGGGTAGTGTTAAGCGGCCAATCAGTGTGAATGTCCAACATTTCAGCTGTAAGGTGTAAACATCTACAAACAACTTGAAACGTGACTAGTTAAAAGATCGAGATTGTTAGTAGCTTGGCTACTCTTGACATGCCCTGATAAATTGTTCTCTTGTACTTATTGTTCCACCATGTCTTACTTGTGCACTCATACCATAACTGTCATGTCATGCATACTATAACTGCTAGGTTGTTAGTTTGTCTTCCTTTCAGTTTCCTTGCCCAAGTCTTTTAGACTTGCTGACATGTGCCCCTTTACTCTTTAGGGTGACACATGTTAGATCCTGAGCCTGAGTTCATTGTTGAGGACGAGGTGTTTGCGCACGCCGAGCCCGAGCCTGTGTTTGGCGAGGAGTACGTGGACACTGGGGACCAGTCCTAGTGTCTTCGTTGAGCTTTCCCCTTTTGTTTTAGACTGCTGTTTAGTTGTCGGTGCGTGGCACCTATACTTTGTTATGTTGTCCCTTTTGTTGGCCTTGTTCTGGGCCTTTAGACTCTTTCTTTTAGCATGGTGGCTTTTCTGGATGTTGAACTTAGTTTTTAAAGTTGGACAAATTCTGAGATTTGAGATTTTATTTCTGTCTCTCCTTGTGTTATTATTGTTGTTCCGTTTGTGGTTACAGGGACCTGCTTATGTTTTTAATGACGCTTATCGGGTTTGGGGCTTCACAGTTCCACTCTCGTGCGGACCTTTTCACGTCTCGCCTCCATTTTAGGGAAGCGGGGCGTGACAAGTTTTGTTGGTGGCCCATGCAGGTCTCTTCTGTAACTGCGATTATCGGAATGATGATAATAATATTAGAATGTCCAATAAACTAAGTTCGACATCCGAGTCATAAGCTATGAGTCTAATCTGCTTCGTTTTCTGTGTCATTAGATGGCAGGAAGGCGATTCACCCGTGGTGGAGGTAGTGGTGCGCCCCCTCATGACGAGGAGCCTGAGCGGGAGCCCACCAATGGAGAGATGATGCGGATGATGCTTCAGATGATGCAGGTGCAGCAGGGCGTGCTCCTGCAAGTCCAGAATGCTCCAGTTGTTCGAGCTGGTCGGGCAATCCAGGATGCCCCTCGCTCCGAACATTGAGGATAACTTGAAGATGGCCAAGATCACCCCGGCTGGATGGGTTGATTTGGTGAAGATGCAACTCAAGGATAATGCTCGGAATTGGTGGGATGCGGAAGAGAAGATGCTGGTGGAGCCGATAGCTTGGGCTACCTTTAAGTCCAGGTTTGATGAGGAGTTCTTTCCGAAGGCTGCTAGGAAGGAGATGTTGCAGCGTTTTATTGATCTGAAGCAAGGGAGCTTGACGGTGGACCTGTACCACCAAGAGTTCACTAGGCTGAGTCGGTTCACACCGAAGATGGTGCAGGATGCTGATGAGAGGGCTCAGAGGTTCCTGCAGGGGCTTGCTTTGGAGCTTCAGAGTTTTGTGTCTTCCTCTGATCTGGACTCTTATCAGAAGGTTCTGGTCGCTGCGAGGAGGCAGGAGCTGAACCTGAGTCAGAGGAGAGGACATGTTTCTGGTGCTGGGAAGAGGCCTATGGAGCAGGCCAGAGCGGTGGTTAGGCCTGGTTTCAAGCCTAATCATCCGGTGCAGTTCAAGAGGCCAGGAGGGCCTATTCAGAAGACTTTCCATTTCTGCGGCAAGCCTGGCCACATCAAGGATCAGTGTAGGAAGTTTCTGGGCCAGTGTTTGGTTTGTGGTGATGCTTCTCATGTCGCGAAGGATTGTCGGCATGCGAATCAGCTGTGGAGGGCACCTGTTGCAGCACAGCCGTTGCAGCAGAGAGCGTCTGTTCCTGCTGGACGTGGAGCAGCTCTTGTTTCACAGAGGCAGGCTTTTCAGCAGGCTATTCTGCCGAGGAGGCAGGCTTTTCTGATGACCGCTGTGGAGAGCGAGGCTGTGGATGAGGTTATCACAGGTAATCCTCAATCTAGTTGTTACTTTCTTAGCTAGTTTTGATTGTTAGATTATGTTGTTTGCTTGAATATGATTGTTTGCTAGACTAGGGTTTGATTGTTAATTGCTTGTTAGGTGTGATTTTGGTGTGCACATTTCCTGCACGAGTTCTCTTTGACTCTGGTGCATCGATGTGCATTATTTCTTGGAGCTTCGTGGAGAAGCATTCCTTGTCGATGTCCCCTCTTTTCAAGAGTTGGAATATCATTACAGGGAATGGCGTGGTCTCGGTGCATCGTGGTTGCAATTCTTGCCCGTTGGTGGTTTGCGGACATGAGCTTTACGCTGATTTCATTGTCCACGACATCATCAACTATGATGCAGTTCTTGGGATGGATTGGCTTGCGAGCTTCTATGCTACGATCGACTGTCGGAGGAAGAAGGTGGTGTTCGAGATTCCCGGACATCCAGTATTTGAGTTCAGCCGTGGTAGCAGCTCGTTTGGTCCTGTCAGATTTCGGGCCAGACCAGTGGAGGTTGTGGCTATACAGATGAAGTTGGAGAGGCCAGCTATGGTGCGAGATTTTGATGACGTCTTCCCCGAGGAGATGTCTGGTTTGCCACCTGATCGAGCTTTAGAATTTTCTATTGATCTTGTTCCGGGAGTGCAACCGATTTCGAAGGTGCCGTATCGTATGGCACCTGCTGAGTTGGAGGAGTTGTGGAAGCAGCTGGATGAGCTTTTGCAGAAGGGTTATATCAACCCTAGTGTGTCTCCGTGGGGAGCACCGGTGCTGCTGGTGAAGAAGAAGGATGGTTCGCGTCGCTTGTGCGTGGACTATCGGGAGTTGAATGCGGTGACCATCAAGAATAAATACTCGTTGCCTCGCATCGATGATATTTTTGATCAGCTTGGAGGTTCGAGGGTGTTTTCGAAGTTGGATCTGAGGAGTGGTTATCATCAGTTGAAGGTGAAGATGGGAGATGTTCTGAAGACAGCGTTCAGGACGAAGTATGGACACTACGAGTTTGTGGTTATGCCTTTCGGTGTAACCAATGCACCCGCAGTTTTCATGAATCTGATGAACCTGATTTTCTACGACTTTTTGGATAAGTTTGTCGTTATCTTTAGTGACGACATTCTGATCTATTCTAAGTCGGAGGAGGAGCATGCATCGCACTTGAGGACGGTGTTGGAGATTTTGAGGAAGCATCGGTTGTATGCTAAGTTTTCGAAGTGCGAGTTTTGGCTGGACAGAGTTGCTTTTCTCAGGCATGTGGTGACTGGAGATGGTATTTCAGTGGATCCCGAGAAGATCAGGGCCATCAAGGAGTGGCCTGTTCCGCTGTCAGCGTTTGAGATTCGGAGTTTCCTTGGACTTGCTGGTTACTATCGGTGCTTCATTAAGGACTTTTCTCGTATTGCCGAGCCGATGACCAGATTGACGCGAAAGGATGTACCTTTTGTTTGGTCGGGTGATTGTGAGAATGCTTTTGGTGTTCTGAGGAAGAGATTGACGACTGCCCCTATTCTTGTTATGCCTGATCGCAGTGGTGGATTTGAGATCTTTTGCGATGCTTCTGGCAAGGGTCTCGGTTGTGTGTTGCATCAGCATGTACATGTAGTGGCTTATGCATCTCGTCAGCTCAAGGTTCATGAGAAGAATTACCCGACGCATGACTTGGAGATGGCTGCTGTCGTGTTTGCGCTCAAGATTTGGAGGCACTTCCTGCTGAGTGAGAAAGTGAAGATCTTCACCGATTACAAAACTGCCATGTCTTACTTGTGCACTCATACCATAACTACCATGTCATGCATACTATAACTGCTAGGTTGTTAGTTTGCCTTCCTTTCAGTTTCCTTGCCCAAGTCTTTTAGACTTGCTGACATGTGCCCCTTTACTCTTTTGGGTGACACATGTTAGATCCTGAGCCTGAGTTCATTGTTGAGGACGAGGTGTTTACGGACGCCGAGCTCGATCCTGTGTTTGGCGAGGAGTACGTGGACACTGGGGACCAGTCCTAGTGTCTTCGTTGAGCTTTCCCCTTTTGTTGTATACTGCTGTTTAGTTGTCGGTGCGTGGCACCTATACTTTGTTATGTTGTCCCTTTTGTTGGCCTTGTTCTGGGCCTTTAGACTCTTTATTTTAGCCTGGTGGCTTTTCTGGATGTTGAACTTAATTTTTAATGTTGGACAAATTCTGAGATTTGAGATTTTATTTCTGTCTCTTCTTGTGTTATTATTGTTGTTCCGTTTGTGGTTACATGGACCTGCTTATGTTTTTAATGACGCTTATCGGGTTTGTGGCTTCACAGCTCCACTCTCGTGCTGACCTTTTCACGTCTCGCCTCCATTTTAGGGAAGCGGGGCGTGACACATATGCAGGCCCAACCCATACAAGGAATGCCCTGAACATGAAATGACTTAAACACCTCTAGACCATCTCTATAAAAGACACTCCCTTCAAGTGAGGAGATAAATTATTCTACCAAACTTTTTAATACTTAAGTTATATTTCTTATCTTTTTCTCAAGTTCTAACTTGAGCAATGGAAGAGCTAAAGATAGTGCAATTACATTTGTTTCTAGTCACTGAGGTCCTTACTAGCTATGTTATGCAGATTGAAGGACAGATTAAGGTAAGTCTGTATAGCCCATTTAGATCAATCTATGCACTACAGCATCACTGACGTTGTGTATGGGAACATGGATGTAAGCATGTACAAGAATGACCGAATAAGCTACGCCTATGATGGGGTACACAAATGATGTGCATGCCCAACACAATGGTGGTCCGCATGTACTATTCCCATCTAAATATGCCACGACATGGAAATTAAAATAGCATTTAAGGTCAGTACAAGTATAGTAAGGTTTGAACACCAGCTCTTATAACAACAACTTAGACAGTTTCAGAAAGATATAGAGGACCACTCCCAATTGCATTACCCCTACCATCTGGAATCACAACTACACTTGCAACAACTATATAGAATCAATACCAATATCAACTTAGTAGCCAGCTACGTCCAAGTGATGTTCACAAGGAGAAGGCTCAAAGTGCATTGATGCATGTTATCAATTACTCCAACTTTAAGGAAATACTCAATCATGAAGGTGAAAAATATGTAACTTTAACATGGCTAGCATTTGAATTGAAAATGAAACATGATATGGCATGAGAAATGATAATCTCCTAAAGTTCAGAATCCCTAATTATCCCTAATTCTCTCCTAAGCCTCGCACAGGAGTCCTCCTTGAGGGGTATAGTGAAAATATCAGAAATTTTATTTTTGGGTGTCGATGTTCTCTAGTTTTACACCCTTTTGAGGACATGAACATTAATGAAGTGGTATCTAATGTCAATGTGTTTGGTATGAGAGTATTGTATCGGGTTCTTGGATAAACAAATAGCACTTTGGTTATCGACCATGATAGCACATGTACAATAATCGATACCATAATCCTTAAGTGTTTGTTTCATCCATAATACTTTGCACACTCTAGTCCCGCATCAATATATTCCACTTCGGTTGTAGAAAGGGATGAAAAAACACCCTAAATGGGGGGTGAATAGGGTGTATGGCACAAATTAAAAAGTTAAGCACAACAGAATAAAGCAAACCACATAATCACAGATTAGAGATGCAAGAACAAGTGTGTTTAACGGAGTGGCTCCCCGCCTCTACTCCGACCCCAAAACCTTTGAGTCTTTCACCCTCTTTTATAACCAAAAATAGAAAAACAAACCCTTGATCACGCTTGCGGATGGCAATCGAACCGTACAACAATAAACCTACAAGTTTCACACCCAATGATAGCTCCTGAATGAAGCTATTCAAAATACAACTCACGCGTAAAATAACAAGCACTGATTTAATATAGAGATTAAAATTAAAACAGTATCACCATAGTATAGAGCATTGAGTTGTGATCGTCCTGGTGCAAACGATTCGTCAATCTGAGCTCGGTAGAGAAAGTTATGCCCATTTAGCATCATATATCGAGCTCCTTCTTCCTGCAAATTTGCTGATCTCAATGAAGCTTTGGGAAGATGAATTCGACCAAGGAGGAGAAAGATGATCTCTGAAGATTTTTTGGCTCTTTGGAATTCATGGGGGTTTTCTCCAAAGGTGGGGTCTTCTCCTTTTATTGAAGATATGAAGTTCTCTTCAATTAGAACTCTTGAACTTCAAATCTTCAATTAAATCTTCATCAATTTGATATATCTCTTTTATTTAGAAACTCCTCTGGAGATATGTCTTCAAAAGGATTTGAAACTCCTCCAAAGCAATTGAAGTCAAACCTGGAAGTTTGACTGGTCAAACTTGGAAGTTTGACTGGTTAAACTGGTCAAATTACGACGTCATAAGGATTCTGCATGCTGACACAGCCGTGCGCACGGCCGCGTTGGTACTATTCACAGAATTTTCAGAAACCAAATTTTTTGCACTGACAGTCGCACATCCGTATTGGCATATTCACAGAATTTCCAAAAACTAATTTTTTGACGCGGCCGTGTTGGCCCCTCATTGAGATTCCAGAGAACATTTTTTTCGACACGGTCGTGTGGCACGGCCATGCTGGCTTTGGCCCTTCTACAGATTTTAGATTTTGATATGCACGACTATGCAGCTGAGACGCACGACTGTGCTAACCATGTTTTAGCACGTATTATTGTCGTTTGACCTCCGTTTGACCTCCGTTTGACCTGAAACTCACTAGATAAAATTATTTGACCCATATGACTTGTTTGGCATCATCAAAATTAAGCTTTGGCCTAATTTAGGGGCTAACTTAGTCCAACAATCTCTATCTTTTTGATGATGACAAACAAGCATAGAAAAATGATATAAATAGATATTGAGCAAGTCATATAGTGCGCACGATAATGAATAAATGAAATGCTCCCCCTATCTATGTGCTCTCATGAAATATGTGACAATATCTCCCTTAACCCATGCATCTCAAATTTTCTATCTCTCTCCCTTTTGTCATCATGCAAAAAGTAGTCTATCATGCTCTCATTCTCCACCTAGATTTACGCATCAGTTTTCTATTTTCTCTCTCTCTTTTTGACATCAATCAAAAAGAATAAACATGAGCAAGAAAATATCATCAATTTCATTGAAAGATTTTTAAGTAGATGAAATAAAATTAGCATATCAAAGAAACACGAGCTTAATAATGACTTTCATATTAATGTTTGCTTCCCACTAACTCAAGGCATACATAACTTCATGGACAGCGAAAGCATACGGTCATTGCTCAAATATAAAAAGATGATATCATCATATAAGTTGCTTGAATTATTAGTACATGCATAAAGAACCAAAAAATAAACTCATACATTGTTTTAAACAACATTTTCTATATTCATCTCTTTGGTATAACTTTCAAGCATGATGTAAGGAGACAACTAACATATGATACCATAATGTTAAATTTCGGTTCCTTTGGAGTTGAGTTGCGATAAGTAGTTATTTCATTTACCATATTTCATGCACATTGCTCAACAAACCCCCGAAATCCGGTTAGTAGCCGCCGGTATCAAAATTTTTTATCATATTCTCATTTTCTGTTTCTTTTTTATTTTTTTGGCCAAATTTTGCCAATATATCTCTTTTTTTTCTTTTTCTCTTTCTATGTTATTGTCTCAAAATAGTGACGTATGAAGGCATCTACATATTCGACTTTACTACTTAATTGTTCCAAAGAGAATCATATACATAAGAATAAAGACAATAAAAAAGAGTTCAATCTTTTAGAACCTAAACATTATCCAATAATTTTCCACAAATTACATAATTATATCAACTCAAAAAAAATTAAACAATTAGGCATGCTACAAATGAGCAATCAATCATGCACAATTTGAGTATGAGGACTCTTCATTAAAATAAAATGTCATCATCAAAATCATATTTAATGTTTCTATGATTTTAATAAATTTTATACCAAAAGCTCATCAAAATTTCCACTACATCAAAGATAAACATATGCTCATGCAAACAATGAGGTAGTCTTTGAGTCATGCTCTAACAGATGCTTATAGAAATCTCTCGACACATCAAATATAACAAACAAAATAATTATAACTTTCTTTACCTCCATTCGCTCGAATCAACGTCAATTTACACCAAGACGATGTAAGCTATCACTCGAATCTCGATGATGTACATGTATAGGAATATGCACCTTTTGGTATCCATTTGGTGGATCCGGAGGTGTTAGCACATGATTATCTTTGCTTAATAGGATGTTTAGGAATTCACATGAATTTTTCTGGATAAATGTTAGCAAAGTAATGTATGACATGTCCCTTCTTATTATAATAGAAACATGTAACATTTGAGTGGTAATGGTTAGAATGAGACATGTTCACATCATGCATGCTAGATGGAGAGCTTGTGTATCTAGCAAATCTTTTCTCAATGTGTTTCCTAGGTTTCTTAGGAGTTGCTTCTTTTTAAACCCTATGCCATGTTTGCTAGAATAATTATTGTGCCCATCTAACATCTCATTAAAGCTCTTTTGACTACTAGTGAATATTTTTATTATGTTGCTAAGGTCTTCATTTTCTTCCTCTAGTTCATTAATCCTAGCAACATAATTTTTCTATTTCTTATTCTTTTCAATTTCACTATCAATATTTTTTCCTTTAATCAAATTAGATTTTTCTTTCGCAAGCTCTTCTAATTTTTTTTCATAGATATAGACCTATTGATTTAAAAAAAATTTCTCAGATTCTTTAGAATTTAAGGAGCTAGTTTTCCCATTTAAAACATTAACTAGATTAGAGTTTTCAAGCTCTATCTTAGCTAATTTTTTGTTAGCTTCTATAAATTCTAAGATCTTGGTCTCTAAGGCGGTTTCATCAATGCTATTTATAATCTCTTTTTATTCCTTCCATTTGATGAAAATCGCATCTCTCTCATGTTCAATAGGTCCAAGACGTTCTTCTAATGATTTACGAAGTTTCTTAAGCTATGAATATCTAGGGTCTATTTCTTCAAAGAGTTCTATTAAATATTCATAAGCTTCTTCCATGTCAGCAAACATATTCTCCCTATAGCTATGACCATCAATAGAGAAGAGTTGAGATTTTACCTTTTCATCTCCCGCCATGAAGTAAGTCCCATTATTGTAGTTTCCATCGTCCTCTGAAGAAAGCTCCTCTGCATTGCTTTTTCCCCAAGTTGCAACCATTCCTCTCTTAGATGACATCTTGCTTCTATCTTCTTCTTTTTCTTTACCTTTATTTTTCAGAAGAGGACATTCAACTTTTATGTGTCCTTTTTTGTTGCAGTTGAAGCATCTTGATGCATTGTCCTCTTCTTTACCTTTTTTTCTTCTTGATTCCCCATATGTTGCCTATCATTGTCATGTTGTTTCGAAGAAATGCTTTAAAGCCAGTTGTTAGAAAATACATCTCTTCGTCGTCTGGTTCATCCTCTTTTCTGAACTTAGCCACATTGAAAGCCAAATATTTTTCCTTTTTCTCTTCCTCATTGGATTTCTTATCCTTCATTGAATCCTCGCCACCCATCATCTTTATTTGCACTTCGTATGCCATCAACTTTCCCATTAGTTGCTCAAAAGTGATGGATGCTAGATCGTGAAATTCCTCAATGGCAGTTCTCTTTTGGTTCCATTCTCCAGACAGTGAATATAGAACTTTGCCAACCAAGTCCTCCTCTGGAATGTCTTTTCCAAGCGCCTTCAGAGGATTTACAATATCTGCAAAATGAGGAACAAGGAATCAATGGTTTCATCAGAAAGCATAGGAAATTCTCATATGTTTGAAGCAACATACGAATGCGTGTTTTCTTTACTTCCGTGGTTCCCTTCCCTTGTGTGTGACTTCTAACCTAGTCCAAATTTTCTTAGTAGTGGAGCAAGTGCTGACACAGTTATATTAATTAGTTTGAATGCCACAATACAATATGCTCATGGCATTGGCATTTAAATTTTCTAACCGATTATTTCCTTTTAGTTGCTCTGGAGTAGGTTTTTCTACGAGGGTGATGCCTTCACTAGACATCCTCTGTTTCCAATAATTATATCTAGTGCCATCAAACCACGATGATCTAAGATGTGAATGCCCTTCTATTTGGTTATAGGGATCATGGGGATAAGTGTATGGAATTTGTGCCATAGGATCGAAATTCCACTAGACTTCGAGTTTAAATGGAGTCCTACTCCGATACCAATTTAAAAAACACCATATGGGAAGGGTTTGAATAGGGTGTATGATAAAAATTAAAATTTTAAGCACAACGGAATAAAGCAAACCACATAATCACAAATCAAAAAAGCAAGCATAAGTGTGTTTAACGGAGTGGCTCGTCGCCTCTACTGGACCCCAAAACCTTTGAGGCTTTCACCCTCTTTTATAACCAAAAGGACAAAAACAAACCCTTGATCATGCTTGCGGGTGGTGATCAAACCGTCAACAATAAACCCAAAAGTTTCATGCCCAATGATAGCTCCTGACTAAAGCTATTCAAAATACAACCCACACTTAAAATAACAATAACTGATTTAATACAGGGATTAAGATTATAACAATATCACCATATCATAGAGCATTGATCGTTATGGCATAAATGGTTCATCAATCTGAGCTCTGTATAGAAAGGTATGCCCTTTTTAGCATCGTATATCGAGCTCATTCTTCCTACGAATTTGACGATCTAAATGAAGCTTAGGGAAGATGAATTCGGCCAAGGAGGAGGAAGATGATATCTCGAGATTTTTTTGGCTTGGGATTTTTCTCCAATGGAGGGGTCTTCCCCTTTTATAAACAATATGAAGTTCTCTTCAATTAGAATTCTTGATCTTCAAATCTTCAATCAAATCTTCATCAATTTGAAAGATCTCTTTTATTTAGAAACTCCTCTTAAGACATGTCTTTAAAAGGATTAGAAAATCCTCCAAATCAATTGAAGTCAAACCTGAACGTATGACTGGTCAAACCGGTCAAATTAGGGCTTCATAAGGACTCTGCACACTGACATGGCCGTGCTCACGGTCGTGTTGGCACTATTCAGAGAATTTCCAGAAACCAATTTTTTGCACTGACAGCTGCACGACCGTGTTGGCACTATTCACAGAATTTCCAGAAACCAATTATTTTGCACTGAAGTCGCACCTTATTCACATTGGCACTATTCACAGAATTTCCAGAAACCAATTTTTTTGCACTGACAGCCGCACGGCTGTGTGAGCACTATTCATAGAATTTCCAGAAACTAATTTTTCGACACGGCCGTGTAGCACGACCGTGTTGGCCCATTACTGAGATTGCATAGAACATTTTTTAACACATTCATGTGGCACGGCCGTGTTGGCTTTGGCCCTTCTGTAGATTTCAGATTCTGATACGCACGGCCGTGCAGCTAACACACATGGCCGTGCTAACCCTGTTTTAGCACGTATCATTGTCGTTTGACCTCCGTTTATTAGACCCATATGACTTGTTTGGCATCATCAAAATTAAGCTTTAGCCTAAGTTAGTTGGCTAACTTAGTCCAACAAGGGATACCGAATTTTTTTCTTGGAAAACAAAAATACAAGGAAATTTCCTAGAAAATGACAAGTGCCACTAGTACTTTTCCTATCCGATCTACATCCTGTAAATCTACATCGCTATATGAGATTATCTCATAAGTGCAAGACTTTGGATAGAATAATCCAAAGTCAAGTGTGTGGTTGAGATAACGGAAAATCTGCTTGACCGCAATCAAATGTGATTATTTTGGTCTTGATTGATATCGTACATATAAGTTTACAGAAAACACGATATTGGGTCTACTTGCGGTAAGATAAATTAGACTATCTATCATACCTCGATATTCACGAATGTTAACATCCGTACCTCGTTCATATTTATCAAGATGTGTCGTCGTACTCATTGGTGTTTGATCAATTCCACCGTGTATTTCGTTTGGTGGATGAAGATCTCTTGCTCTAATTGACGAATTTGAAGTCCAAAAAAATAGGTGATCTCTCACATATGGCTCATCTCAAACTCATTATACTTGGACTTAGCAAATTCTTGACAAATAGAAGTGTTAAGAACTAAATATGATATCATCTACATACAATTGTATGATTAGTATGTCATGATAAAAATACATAGTGAAAAGTGGTGAATCAACTTCACCCATTTTGAAACCCAAATCCAAAAGAAAAGTCGCTAGGCGATCATACCAAGCTCTAGGAGCCTGTCTAAACCTATAAAGTTCTTTATTAAGTTTGAACACATGATTTGGAAATTTTTCATGAATGAAACCGGGTGGTTGTGAAACATACACTTCCTCATTACCATAACCATTTAAAAATGCAATTTTAACTTCCATTTGAAAATTTTAAAATTCATGAAGGATGCAAACGATAGCAATAGTCTAATGGATTCTAATCTAACTACCGGGGCAAAATATACTTCAAATTCTATACCTTCCTCTTGACGGTAACCTTGAGCTACTTACCTTGCCTTGTTTCGGGTGACGATTTCATTTTTCACCCGTCTTGTTCTTGAATCTCCATTTTGTTCCAATGGCATAGTGGCCTTCCAGAAGAGGGACTAGTTCCCAAACTTCATTCCTTTTGAATTGGATGAGTTCGTCGTCCATCGCCATGGTCCATGAGCTATCTTCACACGATTCGTCAATGTTCTTTGGCTCTATCATTGAGATGAAGGCACACTGTGTAAATTGCTCTATCCTTGACCTTGTACGGACTCTATTAAACACGAACATGCCTGTGATGTGCTTACAACAAGGATGAGTTTATTTTTTTCTTTCTTTTTTATAAATATTTTTAAATCCTCCTTCGCTTAAACACGCTAATGCTTCTGGGAATGAAAACGGCAGGATCTTGTATGCCTATAAGAAATAATCTGAAAGACATTAGTACAATACCAAAGCATGTACAACATAGGCCTAGTATGGGCAAAACAACATAGCATGGCCAAAACAACATAGGCCTAGTATGGCCAAAACAACATAGCACACAAATTACATTATTTCAAAGCAAAGGTGCGATCATGAACGTAAAAGTCTAGTCTTCGGTAGGTAGGTACTCCATGTACTCTTCGAGCGCTGGCTCGACTTCTGCATCAGTGTCGTCAGAGAACTCACTTTGAAGACCTGACGAACATTTCATTAAATAACAAAATGAAATGCACATAAGCGAGGTTTACTCGACAAATAATATCTGCCACAGAAAGGTAAAGTAATTCAATTAAGCCAAGCTGAAATCATGATATAACCATAATCAATGTTTACATTGATGATAATTAGGATTATAACATTGATCCAGATGAACACGGCCAGTCAAGTTTGGCCAAGCAAGTCACTTTCCCCGTAGGGTGATCGAGACGTAGACATAAACGATCCTAGACACCAGCTCAGGGTACCAATATTAAAAATGCCAATTATTAACTTCTGCTCCATTGATTCAGTTATAACTTTATCAACGAGCATGTTATGAGTACATAGACGTGTATAACAAGTTTAATTAGTAAGAGCTGCAATAGTTAAACACTTGATAGCAATTTGCAACCTGTAAGAAGAAGACTGTATAAGATACTAAAGCAATATTTGATAACCAACTATTCTAGTGCTAAATCTGTGTCCCATAGTACGAAATGTGACTAAAATGTGCCCCATCATAGGAGCTACCACTGACACTACTTACCGACCTCATATCTTGGGCGACGGTCAAGTTGCTTGCCTCGTGTGTTGGATGTAGCCATAGAGCAGATCTAAACACTCTTGTATTATCTTGAGCATAGACTACCCCACTCCCACATGTCAAGTTAAGTGTTGGGTCAAGACATATACTATCTATTGACATTTCATGTATAATCATATCAGTTAACAGGCAAGGTGTATAACAATGGTATACAACATAAAAGAACTACAAGTAAAGAAAACACAAGTAAACTACATTTACTAATGCAACAAAAGAAATGACAGTTATCAATTAGTTCATTGGTTAGCATTTTGGAATCCTAATATCGAATACGACATATGGGATTGGACCTCTCCCAACTGTATGGGAGGCAAAAGAGGACTCCCTGCCGTGCTAGCCCGTCAGGAGCCTGGGATACAACACTACACTGCCCGTCGCGCTAGCCTGTCAAGAGTGCAAGTGTACCCACCACACAGAACCACAAAGAAACCATAACCCGCCCATCCTATAGGCCTACCCGATACTTCGAAATTCCCCTAACCCGTTTCACCCTCCTCTAGGGGGGACTGAAGCACTTTCTCACTTTCACTTTTCATGAAACATAACACTTTTCATTTCTTCTCTTTCCACATTTCACCACACATTTGGGACATGCATCGCCTTCAGTCGTTCAATCATTTTTGTACGGCTGCATCATTACAGATGCATCTATTTGTTCCACAGTGTCTCGTAAGTCCATTCAAGAGTTTCACATAATTTCACAATTTTACAATTACAATTTAACGATTTAACAATACGTGAAAATAGGCAGTTACGCTAAGAAATGCGAACAGAAATAATTATAACTAAGCAGATGAGTATAATTAAGTATAAAATATTTTTCTAAGGCTAACATGTATTTTTCCAGAATTTTAAAATAATTATTAAGCATTTTTTTCTTAATTTAAATAGTCAAAGACGAATTTTTAAATTAAAAATTGATTTTTAAGTGAAAATAGCATAATTTCAATTTAACTTCAAAAAATTACTGCAGGAGATATACTTTCCTAATTTCAACAAAACTAGTATCAATGCGTTCGTTGCGTCACGCTGGATTTTCTAGCGCTTCCCGTGCATTTTTTTGACATATATATTATTTATTATCAATTAATCTGATTTTTCTCTCTTATAATATATAATTATATATATACGTATTTATATACATATATATGTATTTTTACTGTTCCCTCCCTCTCTCTTCGTGTTAACAGCACGATTAGCAGCAGCGACGGGGGTTTTCGCCGACTACACCGGCAATGGACGGCTTTGGATGGTGGTGGGGCAGCGCGGCGATGCGACGGACGGCGGCAACGGCAACGCGGCATCTGCGGCGGTGGGAAACAGTAGACAAAGCCGCAGGGAAGAGGAGAACATGGTGGTGGGCTGGTCAGTGGCTATCACGTCAGTGACTTATACGACGGAGGGGCGCGACAGACAGAGGCGAGGTCGACGCGGTGGTTGGCGACGACAGTCACCGGCATCGGCAATGCGCGAGCAAAGGCATCAGCTCGGGTTGGGCTGTGTTTGAAGAATGACAGAGATTGGTGATTACAGGGGTGGGTTATTTATAATACATAGATATTAATATAATAAGTAATTGTAATTAATGGTATAATTAAGAGTTTGGTTGAGAAAACTTGACTAAGTTAGATACATGAATCACATGGATCTCCTAGTCTATGTTTGGGTGTGTGGAAGTTTAGCTAGGGTAATTAGGAATTGTTAAACTATTATTAGGGATTGTAATTTTAGGAAGATATATGCCCTCGAGGCAATTTATCCTAGAAAACATCTTGTTCATATATAAATGGTACTAATTATACTAGTATGATTAAATGTTTTTTAATACTTGGATAATTTCCTTAGACTTAAAGTAAGGTCATACATGTATCTAGATGCATATCTCGATTGTGGGAAGTGTATGACCAATAGGAATTTGAGTCTTAAAACATTCATGGTCATAGATGTATCGAGGAAAGGATATCGGCACATCGGATAGACCATTGTGTCTTTATCTTATCCTAAAGGGTAATGATGATATCATAATCATTTGACCTGGCGAAGTCGGAGACAAGGCACATGTGCTCATTGGAGAATGAGTCCAGTGAACAACCCAATAAAGAGTTGTCAAATGGTTAACCTTAACTAAGCTGTCATTGATAACTCTCAAGTGATGATAGGCTAGTTGGTCCTTTAGACTTGAGGTCATTGTACGAACCTGTGCGTGAACAGTGTCACTTAGATCCATGATTTAGCCTCGAGTCTTCACTTGTTGAAAGGTCTTAGGTTGGGTGACACTTGAAGCGTACGAGTTAAGTGACATAGTTATCCCGACGACATAGTTATGACGAAGGTCTTAGGTATGGTTGACGGTTTACCATACCCTAGGCTAAGCAGTGACATAGTCATGACGAAGGGACTAAAACTGAGGTATTCATCACTAACACGATCAGAGTGATCCCGACGACACTTTTGTCAATGGGTCAATCACGTAATTATGATGTCGAAACAGGGGTGACACCTACTACTCGTGGTCTCTATAGTCTAGGGGTTTCGAGCCCCAACCTGTAGTAGTGTAAGGCTGTAGGGTCTCACACCGAGTGGGATTTGCATCTTAGTAATAGGAAGAGTTTAGGAGGAGTGCACTCGGGGGCACGAGAATAATTGAAGTCACAAAGAGTTTGTGACAATAAGTCTATGCTAAATGGGATTTTATAATATAGCAAAAGGTTTGCGATTTTAGCATTAGTAGAATGCTATAAGGGATTGTTGCATATGATGCAAAATGCTTGAAAATATATTGTAAAATGTTTACAAGAATATTTTACATAATAAAAGGCATAGAAATGGATACATGGCTTCTTAGGATGGTCCCTTTCGGACCATGGTTTCCAACAGATCTGAAGTCGGCTCAATTGGAGTTGTAGAGATCAAGAAACAGCCGAAAAGGCCAGAACTGGGGTTTTGCCCAGTTCTGGCCCAGCCCAGCCTGGACGGGCGGGTCCAACCAGCTAGGCGGGCTGAATCCGACCGCAAAGCTGGACCCGCACCGCCAGGCGGGCGGGTCAGACCTGCCGCTGTGAGTAGGTCAAGCCCTCCCACCCAGCGGGCGAGGCTTAGCTCAGACCTTCCCGCACAGCGGGCAGGTTTGAGCCAGCCTGCACAGCGAGCAGGTTAGACCCGCCCACCCAACACGGGCGGGCATGGGTTTGAGGCTGGGCGCACCCTTTGGGTGCACCCAATAAGCAGGTGGGCCCCATATGTGGGGCCCACAATTGAGAAACCCTAAGGGGTTTGTGATGGATCCATTTTTAGCCAATTTGTGACTTTTTGCTCAACTTTGAACCATTGTTTGAGAGGTCAAACGAAGTCGGATTGGATCGTCATTTTTTTCTATGCATTCACCTTTTATAGCTCTTTGAATTGATAGGTTGTATCATTTCTGAAGCTCAACGGTGAGGGAGAGAAAATTGGTTGAATTTGAGCCTTAGTGTAAGGCAAAACTAGTTCTAATTTTCTTCCCTAATTTAATTAATCCCACATTGCTCGTGAGACGAGCAAGGGGTCCGGCCTCCTATATAAATATGGGTCGTCACCACTTGAAAAAATTGAACCAAGTCTCTGAATCGAGTAGCTCTGAAAAGTTTTGAGCACGCTCGATTCAAAACGAATATTATTCTCTCTCCTCAATTCTTCCGTTCCTCCGTTCATGTCTTAGCACGACGACTAGGATGATTGGATTTGATCCAAAGTCTTTAACACGGATCACACTCACGTAATACTTTCTTCGGCGGGTGATTGGTTTGGAGGCATGGTGTCGGCTCGCTGCGATTGGACCAGTTCGGAGGTGCGGAGGCGGATAACTTCGGGGAGCCAAAAGCTGTTGCTGAAAATGACGCTTTATTTTCTGCAGACGTAAAGTTCCGGTTATGTTCTTTTAATGCTTTATATTTTTATTATTGTAGTTAATTTTAGATCTATTTTGGGGCTGGTCAGATCCACCCCAAGACAGTAGAGATCCTAGCTATGGTCTTTGATATTCTTAGGGCGTTTTATTAAATAGATAAATAATTCGATTTTCCACCGATGTTTATATTTCTATCGTCCGTCCGACGTAGGATGGGCGTAGAATTATGCCCTAAGGGTCCCTCAAAACCCAACATTGGTATCAAAGCATAGTTCTATTTCTGATCTAAAAACTGCAATGTATATAATGCATATATGAATGTTTAGAACATGCTGATAACATGATTATCTGAACATGCTACAACAAGATTTTTAAAATAAGATTTTAGATGCATTAAAATTATACTTAAATTTTCATGTGATTAATTTTTAAGATCATGCAATAATTTTTGTGATAAATTTTAATCTGGTGTTCATGTTAATAAATTATGAGATAATTATTAAAAGATAGTAACTTAATTTTATGTGATATTTTAAGTTGCTAGTCTGCATGCTAATTTTATGGGATAAAATTTAGTTGACATGTTTTATTGGTAATTCTATTTTCTTGCATATTATGTGAGAATTCAAGAAAGCCTCTTAAGATGTCCATTAAAATTCCTCTAAAACTTATGAGATAAATTTTAGATTGACATGCTATGTTTAATAAATTGTTACAACAATTAAATTCCTAATTCCTGATTATGGTAGCCCTTTTTTCCTACAATTATTATTTTTAAACGTTCTAATAATAATTTTGATAAAAGGTTACACTTTAAATTGTTGTAATTGTTGTGAGTTGAGGGAGGCTTTTGGTCTCCCTCCCCTCATCATCTCACAATTACTCCCCACTAACTTAGTGGGGAGTCCCTTGGACTCCAAATCCCATTATGAAGTCAATATATTGAGAGCCATGGCTTATGCCATGGCTACTCCTAATAGGAGATGGTTTTACACTTCTTTCAATCTATCTCAACACGTTATCAACACGTAACGCTCTTATTTTTTTTGAGCTTTTTCATCCCGTCTCCCCTCAAAAATCCATCCTCTACGCGCGAAGGAATCTCTTGTTGCGGATACATTGTGGCGATCCTCTTGGGCGTATTAGGAGCGTGGATTTTTATCTCTACGGATCTTCTATTTTTACGATCGTCCCTAGATTTTTAATCTAGAGGTAATGCTTTTCGATCTCATAGATAGTTACAAACAAAAATTTGATTTAGCTACGATTTTTCGCAGCTTATTTTTGGCTTGTTTCAAATCTGCTATATACAATATCAAAAAATTTATAATTAAAAAAAGAATAAAACCTTTTGAGCTTCCCCCCGAATGGGGGCTCGGCTCGGTGTCTTCGATCGCCAAGTGAAATGGTGGGGGGAATGATTAAATTGTAAGGCAAAATCTGGGAAGGTACCCTCGGTTGTTAAAATTTCAATATTGATTATTTCATCATTTTTTTGCGATGAAGGCATGATGATGATGATGATTGGTTGGTTGATTATGTCAGCATCAATTAGATTACTTTCTTTTTTTTTGTTCTTAGTTGTTTGAAGGTACCGACCAAGTGCTTTGCATTTTACACTTGACCAGACAATTATTGGCTTGTGGGTTTGTTGGTGCATTTCCATTTGATTGGGGTTCAGACTAATTAAAGTAGTATGCCCATGAATTTTCCCAGAAATGTGATGTATGGGTTTTGAGTTTGACCCATATAGCACAAACATTTTCACGGTGAATTTAGTGAATTTGTCGTGTCCGATGTGCGTTGGATGTGTCACTGTGTTTCTTTGAATTTGGTGCATGTCGATGCATCGTGTGGTATGTGGTCTGTCCATACCGTACATGTTTTAACTTTTCAAAACACATTCAACTCGTAAAAATACCCTTGTGATTGTTTTTCCTTCATATAAGTCTTTTGCCATCTAAATTAGGTTGGCTTTTAAGTAAATGACTTCATGAAAGGTCAGCATATTTTATGAATGGATGTCAAATTGACAATAACTCTCTCTCTCTGGTTTGGTGCTAAGTTTATGGCCAAGGAAACTATAAACAAGATAAAAAGATTGCAAAATCCTTGAAGCCGAGATGGCATCCTCTAAATTCAGACTAGGGAAAAAAGCCTAGAATGGAGATATATTCTATGGGCCAGCAGCTCAAACAAAATGTGGTTAAAGGCTCTATTCTGTTTATTTTAAATAAATTAGATATTCTTGTTGTTGGGCCTGCAGCCCATTTGTAACCATGTTAATAGATTCTATGGGCCCGCAGCCCCATTTATCTTAATCATTATTTTTGCCTACTAAAATCGGGCCTGAAGCCCAATAAATCCAATTGCAATTTTTTATGTGTCCATTATAATTTTGAAACTTGGCTTGAAGCACAAATATTAACAATATTTTAATTTGACTTTTTTTGGGCCTGAAACCAAGATTGCAATTATTAATTTGTTACTTTTTGGCAAATGGGAATATATTAAAATGATTAATATTTTTTGGGCCTACAGCCCAATTCAAACTATTAATTTATTCTAATTCCTTGTCATGGGCCTGTCGCCCAGTCTTTCATATTGCTAAAATAATAACACTATTGCATTATTATTAAATTATGGAATATTAGGATTTTTTTCCAAAATATAATCATCTTAAGGATCCTGCAACCGCTCTGCCGTAAGTAAACTAACCTAACGGTGTATGACGTCTCCCCGTGGTCCAAGAGATTATTATATTTTATAGCCTATTTTTCCATTTAATATATGCCTGTCTTATATACATACGTGGTTGTTTATTTTGTGCCTGTAGCATTTATAAACTGCGTGGATGTTTATATAAGCTAAAATGTGATTTTTGGGATCGGCCAATTTGATACCCTTTTTAAATTCCTTGCAATTTTATTTTCTTTTTGAGAGAATTTGTAAGTGAGGAATAAATGTATTAATGCCAAAGACTAGTGTACCGACAAATGAAGACGGAGACGAAAATTGGAAAATATAGGGACCCATTCTGGGTTTCCAAATTGTACTTTTCTCTTCTTTATGGACTGTATATTCGGACTTTGGACTTTGTATTCTTTTGGGTATCTGGCCGATCCCCACATTTTACTTATTTTATTTTTATGTGTGAATTTCAATTTTAATTAATTCATGCATGTTTTAAATTGCATAGATAAAATGGCAAAATTGGCAAGCGTCAATTTCGAGGTCCTCGATTCTGCAGGAAAAAATTACCTGAGTTGGCTAGTGGACCTGAAGTTCCACTTGCGTTCGATGGCCCTCCTTGGCTCCATTTTGGCTCCTCCTTCGGCCCCAGCAGCGACTGATGCTTCTGCTACACCTAGCAGTAGCACTCCTACCATTGTCTGCGACATGGATAAGGTGAAAGCCATAATCTACATTAGGAAACATATAGATCGGACCTTAAAGGCCGAATACCTAACGGTAGAGGACCCAATGGAGCTGTGGACATCGCTGGAGGCACGATATAAACATCAAACTAATGTAATATTACCGCGTGCCAGTTATGAGTGGGAAAACCTCAGACTTCAGGACTATAAGTCCGTCGCTGAGTATAATTCTGCACTTCATAATATCACCTCACGCCTGAAGTTGTGCGGTGAAGAAGTGACAGAACAACGCATGTTGGAAAAGACATTTACCTCGTTTCACGAGAAATATGCAATCCTTATGCAGCAGTATCGTGAAGGCAACTTCACGAAATTCTCTAATTTGATCTCATGCCTACTTAGGGCAGAGCAGAATCGAGATTTACTGCTAGCCACTCATAATTTACGTCCAGCTGGCACTGCACCTATCCCTGAAGCCCACCACGTTTCTCCCCAGAAGTGGAAAAACAAGAAGAAGGCTAATAATAACAAAGGGAAATCTGTGATGAAGAATGGACGAGGAGCAGCACCCCCGTCCAACAACAACAATACATGAAAGAGTAATTTCATAAAGAAGCAAAAGAACACTGACCAAGTGTCACTTCCAAAGAAGAACTGGGAGGATAAATGCCATAGATGTGGCATGACTGGCCATTGGTCCAGAATCTGCCGCAATCCTCGCCACCTCCAGGAACTATATCAGGCGAGCCAGAAGTCTCTGCCTGAAACAAATTTGGTGGCTGTTCAGCCACCAATGATGTTCACTACAAATGACTTCGAAAACGACGACCTGCTCGATTAAGCTTCATCTTTTATCTATGCATTTAAAATTCAATGTTGCTTCATCTTTAATTTGCTTAAGTACGAACTTTTATTTTAAATGTCTTTTTCATTGACTTAAATAAAATTTCGTTTTACTTATAGATGATGTATGTAATATTGTGGACAGTGCCTCGTTGCACTGGTGTAGCATTAATATTGCTCCCACATACAACGAGACTATAAGATGCAATTTTCTCCACTTAAACATATAGGAATTTTCCAAGTTTCAAGGATATTTCGTTTAAACGAACATAACTTGAAAACTGTGGATAATAAATATTGAATATCAATATGTAACTCGTCAAGAGGATGGCCAGAAGCCCATCTACTTACGATTTCATTGGACCCCCATCGGGCCCCTATAATTACTGATATTCATCCTATAGAAAGCCAACTCGACTGAGCACCAGAAGTGCCTTTCATTGCCATAGTTTTTAACTTTGGCACAATGGACTTGGTCATCCTGGATCATCGATGATGGACGCGTCATCAAATGAATCCATTGGAGAACCTGAAGATTCTTCAAATGATTGATTTTCCTTGTCCCCCTTTGTCGTAAGGGAAAACTTATAGTGAGACCTTCCCTCCTGAAAGTGGGATTAGAGTCTTCTGGCTTGATTGAGAGAATATATGGTGACCTTTGCGGGCCTATTCACCCCGCAAGTGGCCCATTTTCGGTACTTCATTGTACTGATAGATGCATCTACTTTATGGTCTTATGTGTGCCTTTATATTCACTAGCAACTTCGCTTTCTCAACAGCTTATTATGTGGGTGAATTCACTACACATATCTTTGAAGACTTGGCATTGATATTGAACATACTGTAGCATGTTCATATTCATAATGGGTTATTAGAGTCTCTGGTAAAGAGACTCCAATGGATTTCACGTCCATTGTTAAATCCTAGTTCCCTGTTGATGTTCAGGGACCAACACACTGCATTCTGCATCGTTTATCACGATACGGCCCACTATTGGTCATATCTTATTACTGATGCCGCTTGCTTATGGTTTACCACCAAGTCTTGATAAATGTGAATTTGATGAGCAAAGTCTCATTGAAATAGGCACTCAGTCTAAAAGAAGCCTGAAGCTTCTGAGACCATATCATGGGACACAAAAGTCCTAATCTCGTTATGATCCGTAAACTTTTTCTGTGTGAATATGAGATCCAAAAGATCCTTCACATTCAGACTAAAGTACATCAATTACCGGATAAATTTACGGACAACCAGAAGATTGTTCGTTCACACGTCACTGTTGCCAACAAGCCAGCTAGGATTGACTTCCCAAAGATAGATGCAATCCACCGGTAGCAGAATTGGCTGTACCTCAATTGAAAAAAGGACGGCTGCCAGGTCCAAAAATAAAGTTCCTCAAAAGAGGAAGATTCATGTATATATTAAATTGATCCAACCACAGGATGCTGAGCTCAGACCAGTAACCTCTCCACTCCTAATTTCCCCTGCAGAGGAAACAACAGGAGAAAAATCATTATATTACGTACGTGCTGGAGAGGTACTGGACAGATATAGCACAGTCGTCATCGACGGTTTTGCTTTCGCTATTGCCGTTCACGTCGCTGAATACGACGATGACGTCAACCCACTTTTCTATAGCATTAACACATAGATTGGCCAAAGTGGGACGAGGCAATAAGAGTAGAGCTGGACTCACTCTTGAAAAGCAAAGTCTTTGGACCAGTAGTCCATACACCTGAATGTGTAAAACCTGTGGAATATAAGTTGGATTTCATAAGAAATTGAAATGAAGGTAATATGATCATTTTCCTACTAAAGCCTAAACCTCTCTAAAAAAGCCAATAAATGCAGCTCATGGACGTTGTGACTGCATAGATATACAGCAATATAGATATAGAGATCTATATAAAACTTCCATAAGGGTATACCCTACCCCCCAGAGATGAAAGAGAGACGTAGAAACGTCTTCTCTATAAAGGCTACAAAGATCATTAGTTGATCTTAAGCAATATTCTGCCCGTGTATCTTTTTCAAAAGATCGTTGACAGGATTTGTGATATTCGCCGTACATGTGATCAACTTAAAGCTAATAGGATCTCCTGCAGAGACCATTGAGATATCAGATAGCTTTAAGCATACCTTGAAAATGAAAAACCTAGGTATAACAAGTTATTGTCTCGGCTTATATATTTAACATCTTCGTGGTGGAACCCTTTAATATCCTTCATACACCTGGAGTTTATGAAGAATGATGTCTATTTGCAACCTATTAAAAATAGATGCTTATTTATGACACCTTCCAGTCGCTGGAAGAGGGGGAGGACATCCTAGGTCCCGAAGAGCCTATCTCTAGTTTACTTGTTACACTTCTTTATCTGGCCTACTGCACGTGTTTTTGATAGAACGTCTGCAGTAAAGTTGTTAACCAGATACAGTGTTGCCCTGGAGAGCACCACTAGACCAAGGATAAGCTGCTTCTGCACAACTTCCAAGGGTCAAGGAATATATATTGCATATGCAGGTTTAAAGATCATCGCGATGACTAAAACACAAAAGGTCTGCCACCTCCCAAATATCTACACATCATCCTCCAATGTCTACATCTTCTTAGAAGTTCATCATCCAAGAAGCAAGTATTGAAAACGCTCAACCAGGTCCAGCAGTACCTTACAGACACACTGAAGACTGATTCAAAGAATACTTTAGTGGAGTCATCTACCGACTTTGAAGAGCATTCCACTCCAGAGCGCCTCTATTTTCCAATAGCCGCTAGATGAGTGAAACTTGTATAGATGAGCGATGATTGTATTTTCTTTCAGAATATGATGGATGTATAGACGAATATGAGATGCTTGTATAGATACATAGGAGATCTGCAAGCCTGAAGCTTGTACAGATCAGGGGGAGTCCCTCAATAGTTGTACTCTTTTCCCTTAAGCTGCTGGTTTTTCACACTGGGTTTTTCACAGCTAAGGTTTTAACGAGGCAACCACAGTGGCTCTGGATCCAGAAGTATCCACCCCATTAGCATACTGAATCCTGAAGTATTCATATGCTTAATCCAAGGTAATGGAGAGATGAGGGGGAGTGTTGTGGGTTGAGGGAGGCTTTTGGTCTCCCTCCCCTCATCATCTCACAATTACTCCCCACTAACTTAGTGGGGTGTCCCTTGGACTCCAAATCCCATTATGAAGTCAATATATTGAGAGCCATGGCTTATGCCATGGCTACTCTTAATAGGAGATGGTTTACACTTCTTTCAATCTATCTCAACAGTAATTGGAATTTATTAAAATCCTAATACATGGTTAGGATAGCACGTTGAAACCAATAAAACCTTATAGTTGATAAGGACTCTAGTAAAGGTTCTCAACCAATCATAATAATTTCGAATTTTAGGATTCAACTAGTTGATAGGATTAACTAGTTTTAATGAAGCCAATTTTAGTTGATGGCCCACATATGAATGGTGAGTTTCCTTAAATGGACCATGACAGGTCTAGTATTTTTTGACTAGTGTTGTGGATCACCCTAAGCTTGACTGGAGATAGTGATCCTAGCCTAGTCAAATTCCTGGCCGTGTTCCGCTGGACCGCAAGGATACAAATCATGATTATGTGACACCGTCGACTATATATTGTCTAATACGTTAAAAATCTTCTTCAAGATTAATCGTAGACGCCTTATTTTTGGATTAGGGGACTAAAAGACGTATATCATGGTTGTTGAGTCTCCTCAAGATATGACATGGTCTCTTTTAGAAACCGACTCCATAATACATATGATGTTGTCTAGTCTTAATCCAAACCGCTGCGTCGGGTCTCCTCGAGTGTCAGTGTAACATAAGTTTGGACATGAAAATAAGGGTTCGACTAGACTAGTCATTATGGTTTGTTGAGTATCCTCAAGATCATAATTGACTAGGGGTAAAAACCTATAGGGAGTCGCATGTGATGTGATCGATGAAGAGTTCTTCTACCAATTACAGAGCCGATCAACTTGTTGAGTCTCCTCAAGGTTGTGAAGCTCAGTGTAGTTGGATCCCTCTCCCACAAATTTTAACTATAATAAATTGTTCATTATTATGGCTTAACTATTCATTAAAATAGTGGGAGAATATAGTTTAATAAAAACCTCTTAAACTATAAAAGAACATATGCTAATTCTACTTCTATTAAAATGCAGTATGAAGTCTGGACTTAAGTTCATTATCGAGACGAATGTGCTGAACGGGACGAATTACAAGGACTGGTTGATGAACATCAAGCTAGTTCTCTCGTTAGCTGGAATAGGTTTCGTACTGACGGAAACTGCTCCAGAGAAGCCCGATAACCATGAAGAGAAGGAGTCATACAAGTTGTGGTAAAGGGATGCAAAGAAGGCCAATTGCCATACTCTGGCCTCAATGAATAATGAGCTGCAGAGAAAGCATGAATATATGGATGTTCAGAGCATGCTTTTGAATACAGAAGAATTGTATTGTAAGCGCTCTAGGGCTGCCAGATTCGAGGCCATCTACAATCTTTGGGCGACAAAGATGACGACGAGCCTCGTCCAGGATCATGTGATTAAGATGATCGATTCGTAGAGGACACAGCCCAGTTAGGATTTGTCCATGAAAATAAGATGAGCACAGACATAATCCTAAAGTATTTGACCCCAGACTTCAACCAGTTCATTATAAGATTTATAATGAACAACACGGAGGTGGAACTTCCAGGTCTCCTAAACATGCTCCGATAGTTCGAGGATAGAATCGAGAGGAAACCACCCATGTTGGTTGTCGGATCTGCTTCTTCTCACCAACCTAAGGGCAATGGTAAGAAGAGGCAGATCCCTCAACCTGCCAAAGGGAAGAAGTAGAAGAAGAAGAAAGGGGCGTCATCGGAGTCTGACTGTTTCCACTGCCACGAGCTGAGACAATGGAAGAGGAACGTCAAGGCCTACATTGCAGAGAAAAAGGGGCATGGTGATGCCTTAACCTCAGGTACGAATCTTGTTTAAAAGTATATTAATTTCCATAAAGCTTAATACATGGTATGAGATACCAGTATGATTACTAAAACATTTGTATATTGTCTATAGGTGCTTGAAGCGTTGTATAGATGAGGTTTCCGGTGCGGCCGGCAATCAGAGTAATCATTACCGCTTGGGTCGTCAAGGGACTTCAGAGATATCAAGGATGCATTCGTATTTTTATTTTGAAAAAATGTGACGATGGGTTTTTTTAACAATGATTGAGTGAATGTCACACAGAATAAAATGTTGTGAACAATTTTCCTTTCAATGAATTCATTGTTTCTGATATCTTGATGAATATGCTTTGGTGGCTATCTAAGTTGTTATGTATGGTTTTCTGAGTTGTTGTGTATGCTTCTGAGCTAATGTGATTGATTGAAGCTGTCAGTGATTTTAACAAATCTATAGTAAATTACGCACAAGTAAATTAGATCTGATCTTGATTATGCGCATAATAAGAAAAGTTCTTGTTTGCCTGCATATAATACTTCAAGTTAGAAGATAAATGCAGATACAGGAAATGACAGTGTAGGTAGTTATGATTGAGTAAGTAATCATCAAAACTTCTATAAACGAATTATGATATAACTTATTCGTCAGAATGACCTGACACAAATTCATTCCATTTTAAATCATTCAGCATAAATGGACTGGTTTTACTTAATAATCAACACTCTAAATTGGATTTAGAAAGTCAAGTTGAAGTATTAAAACAAGATAGTTCTCAAAGTCACTGGGAGCTAGCATATTAATTGGCTCCGTTTTTGGGGCTAAGTAAAAAGTTCCAAGTTATAAAACATCTATATGTGACATACAATCAAAAAAGTTTTGATTATGTCAGAGATATAGAACATTTGGTGTCATTAATGTGCTGGACATAAATGACACAAGAATATTGGAATATGTTATGATATGACTGACTAATATGTAATGATAAACATTAATTTAAGTCGTATATGATAATCGTTAGCTATACAGAAGAAGAAAAATCGTTAGATGAGATCCAAAGACGGTGTCTAGAAATCACCCTTGTGTGATAAATTGTGTATAAGTAATAAGACTCTGTAATACTACTTAATAAATACGTTTTAGCATATCCCTTTTAGGCTTTGACATATGAACGTCCGTAGTGACTGATATGTTATTGTTAGATCCTGACAAAACAAGGACGTTAGGATCGATTAATGAAGTAGATACTTACGCTTGCGTATGCGGCACCGTAGTCTCGGAACTTCGCCCTCGGATTCGCCACAACGGTCGATACTTCGTCTCGTAGGATCGAAGCAGAGTTTCACCGCCTAAATCTCTAACTAGAAGAGGATTTTAATGGAAGGGAGAAGAAGAACATAAGATGCCTTTTGCAAACTTATGGCATGGAAAGTGTGTCATGAATGCCTTACCCTTGGGTCCTATTTATAGGCTTTAGGGGTGGTTATTGTAGGAAATAACCAATTATAAGCTTATTAGCCTATATTAGCACATTCATTTATTCTCTTCTTCATTCACTTATCAAGTGCCTTTATGCACTTATAAAGTGACTTTTTTCACTTATCGAGTGGCTTTTTCCACTTATCGAGTGGTCCTTTTCACACGAGAAAAGGTTCCCTTCGTGCACGCTTTTGTGCACGCGACATCTGAGGTCCGTATACCCTCATACATCCCCTCATGGGTGTATTCATATCGTCCATATCCAACATCTCCCACTCACACTTGAGGGGATTGTAAGGAAACATCTTTTCCTTTATCTCTTCTGTTTGTCATACCGAGAAATAGGCCATGTGACCGTCATGCGCATAGAGTCTGCTGTTGTGCACTTGTTAGAGATACACAACACTCCTCGAGGTGCAAAGTTGAGTAGATCAACGCATGCTTTACCCTAGATTATTTCTTCACATTTCTTATACTTTATATTCAACAATTGAATCCCATCTGGATTACAATTGGCTGGCCAGCTTTGAATCTCTAAAGTCCAAATGTGAATATGAAATTTAATCTTCCTCTTCTTGTGATCCTTTTGATCTTGACTTGACTCGCTTTTCTAACATGCCCCGCCGGACCGAATTAACCATAGTCCATAAGCAACATGCTAAGATAGCAATCACCCAGTCAAATCTTAAGGAACCAATTAGAGTCCATAAGGGTAATGAGTTAAGACCCATGTGGTCTTTGGGTCTCACATAATAGTAAACACAATTACTATTCTAACCCAATGGTCAAAATGCATACGTAGTATGAATACGTATTACAACATCACTCCTTTCCCAGGGAGCGTATGTCTTAATGATGTTGTAAGGATGATAACCAGACACCACAATGTCTGACTTTAAGTCCCTTTTACTACTCAAATAATCTTCTGGACTCACATCCCGCATAAGACAGATAGGATTTCAAAATCCTCTTAGATCTTTTGAAAGCATCCATATGATGCAGATCTTTCATACGACCATTTTGTTTAAGTCATGACTCTAAATCGTCCGTCTGACGATTTTGACTTTAAACAGGTCTCATCTTTATTTTACCCGTTTGATAAAATAAAGGCGGTTGCTCATGTGAGAGAGCCAACCTTAATCTGTCCGACATACTAGAATTCAGATGAGATTTCAAAAAAAATGTACACAAACATTTCTAAAGAAATTCATATGCAATGTTGAAAAGAACTTATTCTTTTATTAAATTTGATCATTTACAGACATGGGAATTTACATTGGTACAACTCAGCTCTTACGCAATCCTTGAGATGATAAGTGTTTGTAAAACACATCTCTGTGGATCGCCTTCGTAAGCGGATCCGCTATCATCTCGTGCGTAGATATGTACCTTATGTCTACCTTCTTGGTCTTGTCTTAGTCTTTTGCAAGTCTGCAGTTCCTTTAAGATACTGCATTATCCTCTTAACCGCTTTCCAGTGTTCTTGCCCTGGGTTGGATTGGTAACGACTTACCATTCCAACGACAAAACAGATGTCTGGTCTTGTACGCATCATAGCGTATATAAGACTACCAACTGCACTGGAATATGGAACTTTTTCCATAATTTACTTTTCCTTTTGGTTCTTTGGACATGATTTCAGACATAAATTATCGCACTTGCTTATAGGAGTATCAATGGACTTGCAGTCCTGCATATTAAAACATTCTAAAACCTTCTTTATATAAGTCTCCTGTGAAAGAGAAAGAAGTTTCTTCGAACGATTCCTTGAAATCTTAACTCCAAGGATATATGCGGCTTCTCCCATGTCTTTCATCTCAAAAACTGATGAAAGCAAGCCTTGATATCCATCACAAAGCCCTTGTCATTTCCGGCTATTAAAATGTCATCTACATATAGAGACATAATAACGTACTTGCTCTTAATCCTCTTGATATATACGTAGTTATCTTCATCAAGCATGGAAAAACCATTTGATAAGACAACTTATTGAAATCGTATATACCATTGCCTCGAGGATTGTTTAAGACAATATATGGACTTACGAAGTTTGCAAACCTTATGTTCGTTTCCTTCTTTTACAAACCCTGTTGGTTGTTCCATATAGATCTCCTCGTCCAATTCTCCATTGAGAAAGGCAGTCTTTACATCCATCTGATGTAATTCGAGGTCTAAGCAAGCTACCATTGCCAGAATCAGGCGAATCGAGGTAAAACGCATAACAGGTGAGAAGGTCTCTTCGTAGTCTATCCCTTCCTGTTGTGTAAAACCTTTCACGACAAGGCGAGCTTTATATCTGTCTATAGAGCCATCAGCCTTATGCTTGATCTTGAGAACCCATTTGTTCCCAATTTCTCTACGTCCTCTGGGTAAGTCAACTAAGTCCCAGACTTGGTTAACTTTCATGGATTCCAATTCCTCCTTCATCGCTTCCATCCATTTGTCTTTTGCAGGGCATGATACGGCCTGTTTAAAAGTAGCAGGCTCATCATCATCTTGTAGTAAAGTTATAAAGGTTTGCGGAAATTCATCCTCAAATCTTAGAGGAGCCAACCTTGTACGACTACTACATCGTATTTGAGATTCTTCAAGTCCTTGTTGACTTGAATTTAGATCAATTCTAATATCACTCCCACTTGGAATGTTGTTAGAAATGCTCCCACTTGGATCATTATTCCCATAAGGAATAGGATTAGCGTCATTCGTATCATCCATTGGTGAAGTTTGAAACGTATTTTCGTCTTCACCAAGAATTCTCCCACTCGAATGAGGTAATCCATCTTGATCATAAATCTCAAATAGAGATAAGTCCCGACTTATCTCGCCCTGTCTTGGAAACTCGTTTTCCAAGAAAGTGACATCCCTCGACTCAAATTCAATTACGTATTTTCGTCTTCACCAAGAATTCTCCCACTCGAATGAGGTAATCCATCTTGATCATAAATCTCAAATAGAGATAAGTCCCGACTTATCTCGCCCTGTCTTGGAAACTCGTTTTCCAAGAAAGTGACATCCCTCGACTCAAATTCAATTAGACTACCATTGTCTTCCTGACTAACGAAAACATAACCTTTGGAGTTTTCTGCGTATCGTATAAAGATACATTTCCTTCCCTTTGGCCCAAGTTTGCCATACTTATGGGAGGAAATATGTGCATAGGATGCACATCCCCAAGGTTTTAAAATGTTTAAGTCAGGAGACCTTTGGTTCCACAACTCATAAGGAGTGGAGCTAACTGATTTCGAGGGTACGCGGTTCAAAATAAAAGTGGCCGTTAATAATGCATCACCCCAAAAGGTAATTGGCAAGTTAGCTTGCGCCATCATTGAACGGACCATTTCCATTAAAGTCCTATTCCTCCTTTCTGCAACACCATTTTGTTGAGGAGTATAAGGCATAGTTACCTGATGTACTATGCCCTTTTCATCACAAAGTTCCTTAAAACTTGTTGATTGATATTCACCGCCCCTATCGGTTCGCAAGACCTTAATCTTGCGATCTAATTGATTCTCCACTAAACTCATATAGTTTTTAAAGCAGGTTAATGCTTCACTTTTGTGGGATATCAAATAGATATGTCTGAATTGGGTGAAATCATCAATAAAAGTGATGAAATAGGACTTCCCGCGTCTTGTCTTGACATTCATCGGACCATATATGTCCGAATGGATGAGCTGTAATGGAACCTCGGCCCTTGTGACGATTCCAAACGGCTTGTGACAAGATTTCCCCACAAGGCAATGTTCGCAGGTCGACATTTCAACCTTTGAAACATTAGAGAGAAGGCCACGTTTGGCAAGTCTATCCATTCGTGTTGGTCCAATATGACCAAGCCTTGCGTGCCAACAAATTATATCAGACTCATAATTCGAAGAATTTGCAACAAGGAAATTTTCATTACAATCAGAGGAATCATACATTGTATTTAATACAATAAATCCTTTAAATACATACCCAGTACCAATTAAGGAATTATTACAACACAAGTCCACTTTACAATCATGAAAAAACCAGCTATAACCAAGACCCATTAACATGACCACAGATATTATATTCCTTCGAATATCTGGAGCGAAGAGAACATCATGAAGTAGGAGAGTGCGGCCGTTGTCCAAGACTAGCTTGCAAGTCCCAACGCCTTTCACTTCAACACGTGTGTTGTTTCCTACATAGATCCACTTCGTTCCTTGGGGTATCCGGTGATACTCCACGAAGGACCGTCTGTCCCTTGCTATGTGGTCGGTGGCACCTGAATCAATTATCCAAAATGGATTAGATTCCACAAGAAATATTGAACTAGAAACACATATGTAACTAGTATTACAAGTTACCTCGTCACCTCCACTCGTACAAGAACGAGCATAGTGACCGAGCTTGTTGCACTTGAAGCACTTGATCTTCTTCAAGTCTTTCTTCTTGTGCCATTTCTTATGCCCACCCTTATGTTTGGGTTTCTTGGTAGACTCAGGTTGCTTATTACGTTCATTAGAAGACTTCGAACGATCTTTACGTTTCTTTCCCCCGTGTGAGGAACTAGCAACCATGTGCACTTCTGCACTTGGCTTGGCAGCTGCAAGCCGCTCTTCCTCTAATTCGAGGTGCTTAGAAACATCGCTGAAAGTCTTGATGCTCTCATTATGAGTGAGATGCATCTTCATTTGGTCCCACCCATTTGGTAGGAAACGTATGACTGCTTGGATTTGTTGCTCATCAGTGAGCACATGACCTGCATCCTTTAACTCTGAGATTAGATTCGCCATATATCGCAGATGTTTTCCCATGGAATGATCTGGACGTTTCTTGTATGAATCAAATCTTATAGTTAAAGAACGAAGTTTGGACACCGATGTGCCACCAAACTTCTCCTCAAGCTTGGACCATATGTCCATGGCTAAGTCATGCTCTCGGAAGATTTGCATTATGTCATCAGCTATACTGCTTAATAATGTAATGCGTGCTATCTTGTTCTTCCGAGACCAAGCATCAAAAGCTTCCTTGTCTCGTCTGTGTTGGGCCGTAGTGCCCAACTCGGGTTCAATCATTATGTTCTTTAGAGTTTCGAGCACTTCTTGCTCCTCTAAAACGTATTGTACCTTGATGGACCAAAGTTTGTAATTATCGCCGTTGAGTTTTTCACCTCTGTTTAACTCAGCGACGATATTCTTTGAAGCGGAAGACATTTTACTTTTAAAATGCTGCAAAAGACACAAAACCGAAGGTTTGATCAAAAACATTGCATTAAAAATTCTTTAAAATATAATTCCCACTTGAAATGATAATAGAATATCCCATTTGGATAGTTCTAATTTCAACTCCCACTTGGAATGATATTTATAATTTGATAAGTTACTTTCGAAAAATATTGAAGTTGTTACTCTAGAATCGGAAAGGTCACTACGTTTCCAATCACCATCTAGAGTAACTTTCAACATTTCCCCATCACTTTATCAAATAATAGTACTCTTATAGTACTTTGCAGCGGAAAAGCGTTTTTAAAAACGTATTTTTCAAAAATATTTTGCAAACGTATTTCGCAGTATTTTGAAAATGTATTTTTCAAATGCATTTTGCAAACGTATTTTGCAAGGCCTATACCCCATTATATGGTGTCATAGCCAAAATATTTCGACAATTCCCCGGCCATTGCCGGGGTCGTGCCGTGCCAAGGCCGAATTCATCTTCCTTCCGAAGTGAGAGTTGCCATCGTAACTTGGCCAAAGCCGGATCCCCCCTTGGGAAAAATTCGATATTCCAACTTAGTACCCTTATGATACTAGTGAAATGTACGGTAATCCCTTGCCATTTGCCAGGATAAGTCGTACTTGTACCAAGGACGGATCCCCCTTTTGGGGATTTTTCTGCAAGCCATCGTCGCCGGCTCCCGTATGGATCCAGGCGCTTCCCCCGTATAGGAGAATTATACTACAGACGACTGTCGTTGGCCCCGTATGGGCTAGTCGGCAGGTGGCCGGGGCCGAAACTACTGGCAAGGCCTCTGGCTGAATTGGTCGACCAATACCGATCAAGGATCTGGCACCCCCTCGGTGGCCAGGGCCTCTGCCCTGGCCGAGGCTGGCCATGGGCCGGCCATGGGCCTCTGCCCTGGCCGGCCAGGGGCCCTGGCCCCCCTGCCTCTGCCCTGGCCGAAGCCGGCCAGAGACGGCCAGGGCCTGGCCCTGACCTCTAAATAAGCTTATAATTGGTTATTTCCTACAATAACCACCCCTAAAGCCTATAAATAGGACCCAAGGGTAAGGCATTCATGACACACTTTCCATGCCATAAGTTTGCAAAAGGCATCTTATGTTCTTCTTCTCCCTTCCATTAAAATCCTCTTCTAGTTAGAGATTTAGGCGGTGAAACTCTGCTTCGATCCTCCGTGACGAAGTATCGACCGTTGTGGCGAATCTGAGGGCGAAGTTCCGAGACTACGGTGCCGCATACGCAAGCGTAAGTCTCTACTTCATTATTCGATCCTAACGTCCTTGTTTTGTCAGGATCCAACAGTTATAGCGGTATGAGATACCGAGTTAAATAGCCTGAGTGCAAGTGGGAGATGGAGGAAGATACATACCCTCGAGGCAATTTATCCTCATATATAAATGGTACTAATTATACTAGTATGATTAAATGTTTATTAATACTTGGATAATCCTTAGACTTAAAGTAAGGTCATACATGTATTTAGATGCAGATCTCGATTGCAGGAAGCGTATGACCAATATGAACTTGATTCTTAAAACGTTCATGGTCATAGATGTATCGAGAAAAGGATATAGGCACATCGGACAGACCATTGTGTCTTTGTCTTATCCTAAAGGATAATGATGATCTCATAATCATTCGACCTGGCAAAGTCGGAGACAAGGCACAGTTGCTCATTGGAAAATGAGTCCACTGAACGACCCAAAAAAGGGTTGTCAAATGGTTAAACTTAACTAAACTGTCATTGATAACTCTCAAGTGATGATAGGCTAGTTGGTCCTTTAGACTTGAGGTCATTGTATGAAACAGTGCATGAACGGTGTAACTTAGATCCATGATCTAGCCTCGAGTCTGCACTCGTTTAAAGGTCTTAGGTTGGCTGACACTTGAAGCGTATGAGGTAAGTAGTGACTAAGATAGGATTCATCTCTTCTGTTAACGGAAGTTAGTGTCACAGGCTCAGTACGGTTCTTTGTGCTAAACCACGACCGGGGTATGTTGTAGGAAGTACAACATAGACATACCAAATACCAATGTATACTAACCATTGCTATCTAGTAGGGTTGTTGGTTTACCATACCCTAGGCTAAGCAGTGACGTAGTTATGACGAAGGGACTAAAAATATGGTAAGCATCACTAACACAATCAGAGTGATCCCGACAACACTTTTGTCAATGGGTCAAACACTTAATTATGATGCCGAAATAGGGACGACACCTGCTGCTCATGGTCTCTGTCTTCTAGGGACTTCGAGCCCGAACCTGTATTAGGGTCAAGCTATAAGGTCTCACACCGAGTGAGATTTGCGTCTTAGTAATAGGAAGGGTTCAGGAGGAGTGCACTCGGGTGCACGAGAATAATTAAAGTCACAAAGAGTTTGTGACAATAAGTCTATGTTAAATGGGATTTAATAATGTCGCAGAAAGTTTGCGATTTTAGCATTAGTAGAATGCTATAAGGGATTGTTGCATATAATGCAAAATAGTTGAAAATTTATTGTAAAATGTTTACAAGAATAGTTTACAAAACAAAAGGCATAGAAATGGATATATGACTTCTTGGGTTAGTTCCATTCGGACCATGCATTTCAACGGATCTGAAATCGGCTCAATCGAAGTTGTAGAGCTCAAGAAACAGCCCAAAAAGGCCAGAACTGGGGTTTTGCCCAGTTCTGGCCCAGCCCAGCCTGGACGGGTGTGTCCAACCCACTACGTGGGCTGAACCCGCTCACAAAGTTGGACCTGCACCGCCAGGCAAGCAGGTCAAACCCACCGGCTGATGCGGGATTAGCGGGCGGGTTAAGCCCGCCCGCCAAGCGGGCGGGGCTGAGCCCAGACCCGCCTGCACAGTGGGCGGGTCAGACCCGCCTACCCAGTGCAGGTAGGCACGGGTTTGGGGCTCGGCGTGCCCTTTGGTCGTGCCCAGTAAGCAGGTGGACCCCATCTGCGTGGTCCACAGTTCAGAAACCGTAAGGGATTTGCGACAGCTGCGTTTTTAGCTAATTTGTGACTTTTTGCTCAACTTTTACAAATTATTTGAGGTGCCAAACGAAGTTGGATTGGAGCGCCGTTTGTTTCTATGCATTCACCGTTCATTGCTCTTCGAATTGATAGGTTGTATCACTTTCGAAGCTCAACGGTGAGGAAGATAAAATTGGTTGAAGTTGAGCCTTAGTGTAAGTCAATACTAGTTCTAATTTTCTCCCCTAATTTAATTAATCACACATTGCTCGTGAGACGAGCAAGGGGTCCGGACTCCTATATAAATAGCGGTCGACACCCCTTGGGAAAATTGCACCAAGTCTCTGAATCGAGTAGCTCCGAAAATTTTTGAGCACGCTCGATTCAAGACAAATATTATTCTCTCGTCCTTAATTCTTTTGTTCCTCTGTTCGCGTCTTAGCAAGACAACGAGGAGGATTGGATTTGATCCGGAGTCTTTGACACGGATCACACTCACGAGAAACTTTCTTCGGTGGGTGATTGGTTCGGAGGCGTGGTGTCGGCTCGCTTCGGGTGGACCAGTTCGGAGGTGCGGAGGCGGCTAACTTCGGTGAGCCAAACACTCTTGCTTAAAACGAAGCTATGTTTTCTGCGGAAGCAAAGTTCCGGGTATGTTTTTTAATGCTTTATATTTTTATTATTGGAGTTAATTTTAGATCTATTTTGGGGCTGATCAGATCCACCTTAAGACAGTAGAGATCCTGGCTAGGGTCTTTGATATTTTAGGGCGTTTTATTAAATAGTTTAATAATTCGATTTTTCCGCTGCTGTTTATATTTCTATCGTCCGTCCGACGTAGGACGTGCGTAAAATTATGACCTATGGGTCCCTCAAAACCCAACAGTAATTAGTAAAAACTATAAAATATTATTATTTTAATATGAAAATATCATTTTTCACACATGACTCCGAAAAATTCCAAACAAAATACCACGTGTTCGTTTCGTCGTGAGGATCATGAAAATGAAGTCTATTTCATATTTTGAGTTTTGAAAATACGAGTATTGGGTCAAATCGTTTGGGTGTGGGTTTGTAGGTTTTAGGTCGATTTGACTAAAAATATGTAATAATTTGGAATACTAAATGACTATAGAATAATATTGTATAAGTTTGAAATCATTTTGATAACATTTACATAGAAAAATTATTATTAAGGATATTTTCTACGATATTTATGTATAAAAATTATTTTAAAATTATATAAACTGTTTATAATGATTTTGATGATACTGAAAATTATATAAATATGTTTTGAACAAAAAATAATATACTTTAAAATAATATACGCATATATGTAAACTATTAAAAAACTATATAAAGTGTAAAATAATATTTGAAATCATTCAAACGTATTTGCAATCATTTAAAATTATTATAATACATAAAAATATGGAAATACATGTACTCACGGATACATGCCATCACATCATACACTCCTTAAGAAAATTCGGTTCTCGGAATTTCTCAGGATTAGGAGACGAGGAACGAGTAAAGGATGGATGCTACCAATAAGACAATATCTAGAGTCGTGATTATAATATACTTAGTGATCGTAAAGAGGAAGGTTGGGTTTCGCGTCGGAGAAGTTGATGTTGAATATCCAGCTTTTTCGTAACGACGCCCAAGTTGTCGTTGTCGGTGATGCCATGAGTATTTGGTCGACCTGCCATACTTTAAAGCAAACCGCAATGATCAGCGTTAGGTTAGAAATTTATTCTAGCTAGACACTTTGATAATAATGTCGACGAAACCATTTCTTAAAGTTTTCGCATGAGCCTGACCTGCATGGGCTGCCACAAAAACCTGTCACGCCCCGCTTCCCATTCTACCGGGAGCAAAAATGTGAATGGGCCCGAGTATATTTTTTTCTTTCTTTTTTAATAAATCTTTTTAAATCCTCCTTGGCTTAAACACACTAACGTGTCTGTGAATAAAAAACGGTAGGATCTTGCATGCATATAAAAAATAGTCTGAATGACATTATTACAATACCAATGCGTCTAAAAATAAAGTACAACATATGCCTAGATTGGCCAAAACAACATAGCACACAAATTACATTAATTCAAAGCAAATGTGTGATCGTGAAGGTAAAAATCTAGTCTTCGTTAGGTAAGTACGCCACGTACTCTTTGAGCGCTGGCTCGACTTCTACAGCAGTGTCTTTAGAGAACTTACTTTCAAGACCTGACGGACATTTCATAAAACAACAAAATGAAATTTCCGTCAGCGAGGTTTACTCGGAAAATAATCTCCTTAATAGAAAGGTTAAGTAATTCAATTAAGCCAAGCTAAAATCAATATATAACCATAATCAATGTTTGCGTTGATGATAATTAGGATTCTAACATTGATCCAGACAAACACGGCCAGTCAGGTTTGGCCAAGCAGATCACTGTCTTCCTAGGATGATCCAAACTTGGACACTAACGATCCTAGACACCGGCTCGGGGAACCAATATTAAGAATGCCAATTATTAACTTCTTCTCCTTCGATTAAGTTATAACTTTAGAGAAGAGCATGGTATGAGTACACAGAAGTATATACCAAGTTTAATTTGTAAGAGCTGCAACAGTAAAAAAATTTTATAGCAATTTGCAACCTGTAAGAAGAAGACTGTATAAGATATTAAAGCAATATTTGATAACCAACTATTCTAGTGCAAAATCCATGTCCAAGATTATGAAATTGTGACTAAAATGTGCCCAGTCACAGTAGCTACCCGTGACGCTACTTACCGAGCCCATATCTTGGGCGATGGTCAAGTTGCTTGCCTCGTGTGTTGGAGGTAGACATTGAGCAGATCCAGACACTCATGTATCATATCGAGCATGGTCTACCCTAAATCCATAGGTCAAGTCAAGTGTTGGATCAAGACGTGTACTATTTATTAACATTTCATGTATAATCATATTATTTCCACCAGTTGTTCAGTCATTTTTGTACGGTTGCATCATAATAGATGCTTTATCTGTTCCACCGTGTCTCTTAAGTCCATACAAGAGTTTCACATAATTTCATAATTTTACAATTACAATTTAACAATTTTACAATACGTTAAAACGGGCAGTTATGCTAATAAATGCAAACAGAAATAATTAAAACTAAGCAGATGAGTATAATTAAGCATAAAATATTTTTCTAATGCTAACTAGTATTTTTTTAGAAATTTAAAATAATTATTAGGCATTTGTTCTTAATTTAAATAGACAAAACCGAATTTTTAAATTAAGAAAATAAATTCTTAATATATACAAAGATTTATTCAGAGCAAATTACACGTCGGAATTCTTTAAATAAGGTTTCAAAATGAGCGTCTTATCTAACACTAAAACATATAATTTTTTTGTATATCAGTGTATGTGAAAAATTAATAATATTAATTTGTAAGTGGAAATAGCATAATTTGAATTTAACTTCAAAAATTACTGCGGGATATATACTTTCCTGATTGCAACAAAACTAGTGTCAATGCGTTCGTTGCATCACAGTGGATTTTCTGGCGCTTCCCGTATATTTTTATGACCTGTATATTATTTATTATCAATTAATCTGATTTTTATCTCTTATAATATATAATTATATATATGTATTTATATACGTATTAAATACGTATTCTTACTATTCCCTCCCTCTCTCTTCACGTTATCAGCACGAGAAGTAGCAGCGGCGGGGGTTTTCGTCGACTGCACCGGTGGTGGGTGGCTTCGGACGGCGTGAAGCGGTGCGGCGATGTGGCGGATGTCGGTAACGGCGACTCGGCAGCCGCGACAGCGGAAAACAATGGATTGGGCCACATGGAAGAGGAAGACACGAGACGAGCTAGTCGACGGCTGTCCCGTCGGCAACTGAAGCGACAGAGGGGCACAACAGACGGAGGCGAGGTCGGCGCGGCAAGCGGCAGCGGCAGTCACCGGCTACGGTGGCAACGCGCGCACAAAGGTAGCAACTTGAGCTAGTTTGCATATGAAGAATGAATGATATGTGTGATTAAAGCAGCGATTTATTGTTATTCATAGATATTAATGTAATATGTAATTATCATTAATGGGGCAATTAAGAGTTTGGTTGAGAAAACTTGACTAAGTGAGATACATACATCACATGGATCTCCTGGGCTACAGTTGGGTAAGGGTAAGTTTAGTTAGGGAAATTAGTAATTGTTAAACTATAATTAGAGAATGTAATTAGTAAAAACTATAAAATATTATTATTTTAATTTTAAAATAACATTTTTCAAACATGACTCCAAAAAATTCTAGAAAAAATACCACGGGTTCGAATCGTCGTGCGGATCATGAAAATGAAGTCCATTTCGAATTTTGAGCTATGAAAATACGAGTTTTGGGCCAAAACATTTGGTGTGTGTGTTTACAGGTTCTAGGTCGATTTGACTACGTAAAAATACGTAAAAATTATTGGGAATACTTAATGACAATAGATTCACATTGTAAAATTTTTGAAATCAATTTGGTAACATTTAAGTGGAAAAAAATTTAATAAGGCTATTTCCAACGATATTTATGCATAAAAATTATTATAAAAATTATATAAACTATTCATAATAATTTTGGTGATACTGAAAATTATAAAAATATGTTTTGAAACTAAATATATATACTTACAAATAATATACGCATATATGTAAACTATTAAACATATTATATAAACTGTAAAATAATATTTGAAATCATTCAAACGTATTTGAAATCATTTGAAATTATTATAATAAATAAAAATATGGAAATACACATACTCACGGATACGGGCCGTCACAGACTCCATCTCCAATGTTTCCGATAACTTGATCATGTGGAGGATGAGTGACCGTAGTAAATGTCTTAGGTACACCTGGACTACTTGAAACATTCTCAATAATATCGTTAGGAGGGTTAGTATCGATAAAATCATAAAATTTATCATCATTCATAGAATCACATAAGAATTCAATACATTCATCATTATATGAAATAGGAGAATCACATTATTCATAAAATGAAACATGAAGAGATTCTTCAACCATTGAAGTTCTTTTATTGTATATCCAGTATGCATTGCTACTTGTAGAATATTCAATAAATATCCCTTCATCGAACCGAGACTCAAATTTATCATAATTGCCATATGTGTTTATAATAAAACATTTGCAACCAGCAACACGAAAATAATTTACTTGAGGCATCTTATCATAAAATAATTCATAGCATGTTTTGTTTGTATGCAGTCTCACTAGAATTCTATTTTGCACATAGCATGCGGTATGAACGTCTTCCGTCCAAAATTATGGTCCAAGCCAGCTATGACTAAGCATAGTGCGTGCACATTATATTAAAGTTCTATTTTTCCTCTCCACAACACTATTTTGAGGTGGGGTACGAGTAATTGAAAAGGTGTGAATTATCATGTTCTCATCACAAAATTTAGAGAATAGTTCATTATCAAATTCACCTTCATGGTCACTACGAATGATGACAATGTATGTCTTAGATCTTTTGAACTTTCTTAGAGAAAATAATGAATTTGTCAAGTGCCTCATTTTTACTATGTAAAAAGCTAACCCAAGTAAATATAAATCAGTCATCCACTACAACAATTCTATAAAAGGCATTTCCTAAGGATGCCACTCTAGTAAGCTTAAATAAGTCTAGATGTAAAAGCTCTAATGGCCTAGTAGTAGAGGTTACATTTTTAAGCTTAAATGATGACTTATGAAGCTTGCCATGTTGGCATGAATCACAAAAACTTTCTTATTAAAAGAAAATTTTGGAAAACCTCTAACTAGATTGTGCTGGGATAGTTTAGAAAGATGTTTAAAGTGTACATGATCAAAGCATCGGTGCCATAGAAGTTGCTCATTTGTGTTTGCAACCAAGCATTGGTCTTGTGTATGTGGCATATCCAACACATAAATGTATTTATGGCGTATGCCACTAAACAAAATATTTCTATTACTACAATCATATATACTACATAATCCAACAAAATATTTCTATTACTATACAATCATATATACTACATAATCCATCACCAAAATTAACTTTGTAACCCATGTCAAAATGTTGACTAATGGAAATAAGATTATGATTTAACCCATCAAAATAATAAACATTATCTATAAAGGGTTTAGATGGATTGCCCACTCTTCCAATACCTATGATGGAACACTTTTCATTACCTCTAAAAGTGACCATTCCACAATTCTTGATGCGGATGATTTCGAAGAGCAAGCTTGGGTCTCCCGTCATATGTTTGGAACACCTGCTATCGGGTATCCATCCTTTCTTTTGCATTTGGAGCAATCTTTCCCTTTATTGATCTTTTTCCTCTTCTTGGGTACATATAGAATAAACCATAAGCACATGGTACCCAAGCAAGTTGGGTCCAAGTGGATTAGCCCTTTGGAAACCAAGTCCAAGTGGACTTAGGCTTCCCAAAATAGTTTATATTATTCACTATACCCCTAAAATAAGATTGCATGTACATTCTTTTAGCTTATGTGCTAGTGTTATTAGGACCCCAAATTAACTGAGTTTTGGACGAGCTCTCGTTCTACGGCGTGATGGCAGGACCGCTAGGGGATTGGCTCCGGGTGTAGGTAGAAAGGAAATGTGGGGTGGAAAGAGAAGTGCTCTGCTCTATCCATGAATCAAGGGGGAGGACAGAAGGGCTCAGCCAGACTGCATAAAGGGTGCATGCATTGTATAAGGGTTTCTATGATGGGCATGCGGCATGTAGACATTTGGGTGAACATATGCATGCGGGTGAGTTTGCGGTGATTGTATTTGTGCATACACTCGGTGTGGTGCATGTGGGTAGTAATAATGTGGGTGTACATGTGCATGATAGATGGCTTGTGGTCTTGCACGATGTGTGCATGCATTGTGAGCATACATACGTGTTTTCACATTTGGGTCGTGTACATAAGAATGTGAAGCATACGAATATAGAATATGTGTAGCATGAGAAACATGTGGGGTATATGAATGAGCATATGTATTTCCATGTGGGTAAGTGCCAACACGTAGGTGTCTCATATGTGTGCTAGCACGTGCACTCGGGTGTGGTGCATAAAATTCCTCATATATAGGAGCTTGATGTGTAGGCGATCTCCTACGTGTTTGAGTGTTAGTGTACATATATGCATTACCCTTCCTTGGAGGTCAACCCTTGGTGGGTTTCTTTCTAAATGAGGGCGAAGTTGGAATGGAGCTTGTCTTGGCAGAGGAACTACTCAAGGGGTTTTGGGCTTCACTTGTGGATGCAACAGAGGATGGCCTCACAAATTCTATAGTTGCTTCATTATAGGATGTGCGGTAGTTGGTTGCACTTTCTCATGAGTAACCAAGTCCACCATGGTGATTTGTAGGAATTTGGTTTTCAAGTAAGGTGTTCAATTGTCCTTGCCTTTGTTGAATCTATCAATGCTGGTGGACATGAGCTCATATCTCTTTATGAGAGAAGAGATAATAGTATCCAATGTGGAAACACGTGAGGTGAGCTTGTGGACTTGGGATTTGAGAGCAAAATTTTCATTTCCTAAAAGTGTGTTTGAGATCGAATTGTTCCAATCTCAATGTCATCACACTCAACGATTTGGACTCCATCCAATTGAGATTTGAGGGAAATAACCTCATTTCTCAAGGATGTTGAGTATTGGACTTCTCCCTACTTGGTGTTAATGATGAACAAACATAAATACTTGTGACTAATCCCCTATTTTGTAGTTAATCCATTGCCTAAGCTTATTATGAAGATCTACTTGCAATGGATGACACTCAAAGATTGAAGGCAAATGACATGGATTGGATGATCGTAGATGATGATTGAAGCTCCATGAAGTCTTCAAGCTCATACAATGGATAGAAGAGAGAATTCGTCAATGTAATTTTCTTTTATCTCTTCTAGTATGTAGCTTAGAAGTAGAACTTTGATGGAGCACTCACACACATCTTCATTTTTGTCTTAGGACCACATTAGATCATTTGTCCTTTGATCCCAATAGATTTCTTTAGTGATTGTGCTTGGATTGTTTATAACAGTCGACTGCTGAACGTTTTACAGTCGTCTGTATCAAAAATAGTCGACTGTGTTTTGTTCTGCAGTCACCTGTTATGCACAAACTTTTACAATCCTATTTTGGGCCACCCTGTTTATTTCGCACAGGCTACTGATGAACGATTCACAGGCGTCTGTCCAAGTGACAGTCGACTGTGTTTTGTATATCAGTCGCCTGTCTATCTTTTGCCCAAAACTTCGTTAATCTGACTTTTACGGCCAGTCGACTATTGTTGTATATACAGGTGATTGTACCTTGGATCAGTCGACTGTGAACGCTACAACAGTCGTCTGTCTGTTAGCCAACTTATTGACTCAGCTCTCTGGAAATTCTCAGGGTATTTGACAGTCGCCTGTCGGTTTAATAGTCAACTGTCTTTGCTTCATCAGTCGACTGTCCACGTGGTAAGTTACCGTTATGAATTCTTACCTACCCTTGCTGACTGTGCAACAGTCGACTATGGTTTCTTCTACAGTCGACTGTCGCGAGTTCAGATTATATCCGTTGAGAATTTTCTCACGGATTCCAAAAGAGTTTTTGCCTAAACTGTTTTGTGGATTTGAGAAACCCATAAATGGGGCTTCTACTGTTCCATTGAGAGGTTACCAATTCTTCCAAGTTTTCATCTCAAGCTTTCATTCTAAAGTTTAAAGCTCTCAAATCCAAAGCCCTAAGAATTCCAAATCTTTGATCTTTTGCTCTCCAACCTAGAACCAAAGAGTGATCCTCTAGGCAATTGGTGCAGTCAAGAGAAAGGGCTTTCTCCTCTCTTCCAAGAGAGTCTTCAACACACAACACACCACTCCTTCAAGTTCTACTTCAAGTCATAGATAATTGTTCTCTTTAAGTGTTGCTTTCATATTTCATTATTTTTGTATATTGAATTTGCTCTCTGGTTGTGAGAGCGTTTTGCTTGCTCCCAAGTTGTGGGAGTCAAGGACATCGATTGTATTCGATTTCACTTGTAGGGTTGCTACAAGTGGGTTTTAAGAAAACCTCAAGTTAGGGTTCTAACTTGAGTATCCGGAGGTATCCGGGTGGAAGGGACGTAGGATTACCGGGAACAAGTCGGGAAGTGACTTGGGTAATCCAAACCCTAGAAACATAATTGTGTTTGCATTCGTTTCTTATTTGGGTTCAAATTTAATTCCCCACTATATTGTTAGTTAGCATTTTAATTTGGTGTAACAATCGTTTTAAATTGCTTAAACACTATTCAACCCCCCTTCTAGTGTTTTCTCCATAAACAGGATCCCCTGCAATTGGTATCAGAGCACAAGGTTATAGCTATGGCATCCAACAACAACAACGTTCCTCCGCAGACTTCGTACAATAATCATGATCGTGATGGAGCATCCACACTTTTCAAAGGTCTACGGTACGTCCTCCACGTTTCAATGGTACTAATTTTGGCTATTGAAAGTGTAGGATGGAGACGTTCCTTAGGAGTGCATCACTTTGGAGAACGCTCCACAAGGAGTACGTCGAGCCCACCGAAGAGGATTTCGAGAAATGGACGACTTTCGAGAAGTCCGCCGAAGTCAACAACGCTAAATAATGAACGCTCTTCATTGTGCGTTGGACCCAAATGAGTTCAACAAGATATGCACATGTAAGAGTGCATATCAAATTTGGAACCATCTCATCGTTACCCATGATGGAACAAATAAGGTAAAACTTTCGAAGTTATATGTTGCCGTGCAAAACTTCGATTTGTTTCATATGCAGGAGAATGAGAGCATTGCATCGATGTATGGACGCTTTACCGACATCACAAATGAATTGGAAACCCTTGGCCAAAAATACACCGAAGCTGAAAAGGTAAGGAAGATCATCATGGGAATAACCTCCAAATGGGAAAGGAAAGCGATCGCCATCGAGGAGGTCAATGATCTGAAGTATTACACAGTTGTGAATCTTATCGGGACTCTCATGTCTTCTGAGGTAAGACGAGAGAACCGATTAAAGATTCGGGCTATGATAAATCCTTCAGAGGCCAAGAAGAAGGCTTTGACATTCAACACCAATTCATCATCCTCCGATAGCGAAGATTTGGAAGATGAGATGGATTTGGGTGAAATGGCCCAAATGGTGAAGAAGTTCCAACGCTTCTTTCGCAAAGGTAAATTTTCATCCAACAAACGTTTTGAGTCTACTAATGCTACTTCCTCTCTTTTTTAAGTGTAATAAACCAGTGCACATCAAGAGGGATTGCCCAATGCTAAAGAACAAAGAGAAGTGGAAGGCATCTAAGTACCACAAGTCCGACAAGAACAAGAGAGACAAGAATAAAGGACTTGTAGATACCTTTGATGACTCAAGTGAGGACTCATCAAGTGATTCCGATGATGAGAAGGGTGAGATCGCCCACATGTGTTTCATGGCCCGAGACGATCCACTCTCCGATGAGAGTGATTCCGACACGGATGAAACCGAGGTAACAATGGATGAACTTCATATTTCTAATGAAGAATTATTTGCTAAATATCAATCTTTAATGCTTAGATACACTAGCTTAAAGAAATCAAATGTTAGCAAGTCATCCATTCCATGCATTATCAACAATGACACCATTGTTGATATTTTAACTCCTGAGAAAGCAAACTTAGCTTCTTAAAATGTCACCTTGAGAGATGAGGTGAAAACCCTTAAATCTCAACTAGATCAAACACATCCAACAGATAATAGTGATCTAGTCACACGTCACACACAATTGGGTTTAGAGAAAGATTCTCTTAAAACCCAAGTGCACGAGCTCAAAGCACGGGTGTCCACCTTGGATACCAACATTTCTTCTCTAAAGGAGAAATATGAGCTCATGTCCTCCCGTACTGTGAGATTCATTAAGGGAAAAGGACAATTGGATGATCTTCTAGCAAACCAATTTCCGGCCACACATCGTGTTGGTCTTGGGTTTGTGAAAGAAAATGCATCCAATGATCGCACCTCCTATAGTGGTGTCACTATAGACTTTGTGAGGCCTTCCTCCAGTGCATCCACAAGTGGTGTCAAAGACACTATAGGTAGCAAACCTACCAAGAGAGTCACCACTTCACATTCTCTTCATTTTGGCAAGAAACCCACTAAGGGTGGAAACCAAAAGCAATGCCATGCTTACATGTACACTAACACTCATCCACATAGGAAACCTCCTACTTCACAAGTGAATAATTATGACACTTTTTATGCTCCACACCCACGGAAACGTACAAAACGACACATGAGAAATACTCATGTACGTGCTCCTATACACCCGTATGCCCATACGCATCATACTTACCTGTATGCACCTCCTCCGCATGTCATGCATAACCCATATGCTTCATACAACATGCATGTTCCCAAGCATACATATCATTCTCGTATGTACAATGCATATCCACCACCACATATTTATGCTAGAAACCATGTTCCTAAGAAGCATGCACCACATAGAAATTTAACAAATGTGCATGCAACTAGGAAAAGGACTCCCAAAACATACACCATTTGGGGTCCTAAGAACACTAGCCTAAATGAAGGAATGCTTATGTTGATTCCTATTTTCATGATGTGATTAATAATGGTAATTATGTTGGGAAGCGGAAGTCCACTTGGACTTGGCTTCCAAAAGGCTAATCCCCTTGGACCCAACAAACATTGGGTACCATGAGCTTATGGTATATTATATAGGTACCCAAGAGAAAGAAGAAGAGCAATAAAGGTCAAACTTGCTCTAAAGGGAAAGGATGTATTCTCGATAGTGGTTGCTCCAAACATATGACGGGAGATCCCTCATTGCTCTCCGAAGTGATTAGCATCAAGGATGGTGCAACAGTCACTTTTGGAGGTAATCAAAAGGGAACCATCATAGGAGTAGGTATCGTGGGTAATCTTTCAAAACCCTTAATTAATAATGTTTATCGTGTTAGTGGTTTGCGTCACAATCTCATTTCCATTAGTCAACTTTGTGACAAAGGTTACAAGGTTAACTGTGGAGAAGGATTGTGTACTATTGTTGATTGTGAGTCAAATTATTTTTCGGTATTAGGCGTAAAAATATTTATTATTTGAGCTTGCCTAAAACCGTAGAACATTGCTTAGTTGCTAACACAAGTGAACAACTATTATGGCATCGCCGTTTTGGTCATGTTCACTACAAGCACTTATATAAGTTAGCTAAGCATGATCTAGTCAAAGGTTTTCCTAAAATTGCTTTTAATAAGAAAAACTTTTGTGATTCATGTCAAAGAGGTAAACTTAGTAAATCATCTTTTAAGCTTAAAGAAGCGATTACTTCTAAGAGGCCCCTAGAACTTCTTCATTTAGATTTGTTTGGGCCAACTAGAACCGCTTCTTTGGGTAATGCTCATTATGGATTAGTTGTCGTTGACGACTTTTCTAGATTTACTTGGGTTTCATTCTTAACTAATAAGAATGAAGCTTATGAAGAGTTTACCAAATTTGCAAAGAAGATCCAGAATTTCTTAGGATCCACCATTATCACTATCCGTAGTGATCATGGAGGAGAATTTGAGAATGAATCTTTTACTAAGTTTTGTGATGACACCGAGATAACTCATGATTTTTCCTTCCCTCGGGCACCACCACAAAATGGTGTTTTAGAGAGAGAATAGGACTCTTATTGAGTGTGCACGTATTATGCTCCATGATAGTCATCTTGGACTACAATTTTGGGCAGAGGCGGTGCACACGGCATGTTATGTGCTCAATAGGATCCTAGTGAGACCCCGAACGAACAAAACTTGTTTTGAGTTGTTTTATGACAAAAAGCCTCAAGTAAAATATTTTCGTGTTTTTGGTTCAAAATGTTTTATCAAGAACACTTTCGGTAATCTAGATAAATTTGAGCCAAGATCCGATGAATGAATTTTTGTTGGATATTTCACACGTAGCAAAGCCTACCGGATATACAACAAAACTTCTTCAACGATTGAGGAGTCACTACACGTTTCATTTAATGAAGATTTTGATTTTCCTCATTTTGATGATGATAGTGTAGATGTTATTTGTGATTCTCTTAGTAATGTTAAGATCAATGATTCGGTTATTGAGACTAACACTACTAACGAAATTGTTGAAGATGTTCCTAGTGATGCATGTATACCCAAAGCTTGTCCGACCATTCGCAATCATCCCCATAACCAAATTATTGGAGATAATGGTGTGGGTGTTCGAACGAGTTCGAGGATTGAAGAATTCTCTCATTGCGCATTCGTCTCTACCATTGAGCCAAAGAACATCCAAGAAGCTTGTGAGGATAGCTCTTGGATAGTGGCAATGTAAGAAGAACTAATGCAATTCGAGAGAAATGAAGTTTGGGAACTCGTTCCTCTTCCAAGTGGTCACCAAGTCATTGGGACCAAATGGATCTTCAAGAACAAGACGGATGAGAACGAGGTGATCACAAGGAACAAAGTAAGGTTAGTAGCTCAAGGCTACCGGCAAGAGGAAGGTATTGATTTCGAAGAATCTTTTGCCCCCGTAGCTAGATTAGAAGCTATTAGGCTGCTTTTATATTTTGCATCCCATAAGAATTTTAAACTATTTCAAATGGATGTTAAAAGTGCATTTTTGAATGGGTTTGTCAATGAAGAAGTTTATGTTTCACAACCTCCCAGTTTTATTCATGAAAAATTTCCAAATCATGTTTTCAATCTTAAGAAAGAGTTGTATGGGTTGAGACAAGCTCCTAGAGCTTGGTATGATCGACTCAAGACCTTTCTTTTGAATTTAGGTTTTAAAATGGGAGAAGTTGATTCTACACTCTTCATTAAAGATTATGAAAATGGCATTCTCTTGATTCAAGTTTATGTAGACGATATAATTTTTGGTTCTACTAACTTTAATCTTTGTCAAGAATTTTCTAAGTCAATAAAGGATGAATTTGAGATGAGCCACATGGGAGAGCTCACATATTTCCTTGGATTGCAAATTCGACAAATGGAGAATGACACTTTCATACATAAGACAAAGTACACATGGGAGCTTATAAAGCGATTCGGGATGGAATCGTCGTCAAGCAAACGAACTCCCATGAGCACTAATACCCACTTTCACAAAGATGAAAACGGAAAACATGTAGACGTTCGTTTATATCGAGGTATGATCGGTAGCTTACTTTACTTAACCGCTAGTATGCCCGATATCATGTTTTTCATATGCTTGTGAGCTAGATATCAAGCTAGACCTAAGGAGTCACACTTGATTTCAGTTAAAAGAATGTTTCGTTATCTTAATTAATCTCTAGATTATGGGTTACTTTACCCTAAATCTAGCACATATGAGTTAATCTCATATAGTGATACCGACTTTGCCGGATGCAAGTCCGACAGGAAAAATACTAGTGGCACTTGCCATTTTCTAGGAAATTCCTTAGTTTCTTGGTTTTCTAAGAAACAGAATTCGGTATCATTGTCCACGACTGAAGTGGAATATATTGTCGCGGGTCTTGCATGTGCACAAGTTCTTTGGATGAGACACACTCTTATGGACTATGGTGTCAACTGTAATACTTGCTCGATTATGGTTGATAACCAAAGTGCCATATGACTTTCCAAGAATCCGGTACACCACTCCCGTACCAAACACATTGACGTGAGACACCATTTTATAAATGATCATATAGCTAAGAAGGACATCATCTTAGAGTACATTGTAACCCAAAAACAAATTGCTGACATCTTCACAAAACCTCTTAAAGAAGATTCATTTGTGAGGTTGCGTGGAGAATTAGGAATTATGGGTGAATCTGAAATTTAGAAGCTCAACTATTCTTGTTATAACACCTTTTGAGCTCATGTCATCATATTGTCTTTCTTCCTTTGATATATGCTACATATGTGCTTAAGAAAGGCAATTGCGATTTATGTGATTTCATGATTTCTTTGAGATTGATCTTAGAGATTTGTGTTTCAATCGATTTATCGTAATACATTGTGTTTATGATGAGTTAATGTTTAGAGTATAGGTCCTAGGGTAAGTGTTCCTATTCTCTGGATGTGTATCTCACTGTGCATTTTTGAACCAGGACAGACGACTGTCTTTCCTTCGACAGTCAACTGCCCTACTCTATCACCTCTGTCTGAGAATTTGTATCTTTCGCACAGAAGACTGATGACTGTTTTCCAGTCGACTGTTATTTTAACAGGCGACTGAACTTTAGTCATCAGGCGACTGTTGTCTTTGTCGAAATTTTACAGAGCTCTCTGTCTTTTTGATGAAGTTTATTGATTCTCGGTCAGTTGACTGATGTGTATAGTACAGTCAACTGTCCATCAAACAGACGACTGTATCTTACTCAACAATCAACTGTCTGTCTTCCTGAAACTAATTCTTATCACTTCATCCAGTCGATTGACTTTTGTTTATCAGTCGACTGTCTACTGTTCGTGACGGTTCACTGCTTTGATCCGAGCGGTCGATTCTTTGATCCAACGGCCCAGATTTATTCCCTCTTTCATATATTCTTCGAGACAGTTCATTTCGACACTTGCGTTTCTCTCTCCTCCGATTGAACCGCTTCGACTTCCCGCTCTTTTCCTCTACCGTCGCCGTCAATCTCCTCCTCCCCGCTCGTCGATTGCTTCATCTTTCAATCTTCGTATCTTCTCGACTTGGTTTGTCTTTCCTTCTCAAGTCTGTCGTTCGATTTTTGTCTTTCGATTTCATCGCTTGTCATTTCTATCTCGTTCGATTGACTGACTCCATGGCATCCAAGACCAAGAGCAAGGAGAAGATCATGGCCTCTAAGAAACCCAGGGCTCCTAGGAAACCTATAGCCAAGAACAAAAAGCCCTACAAAGCTCGTACCAAACATGCCAATTCTCCCTCGTAGTTTGCTTCGTAGGGATACTCTCCCTCGTCGTCTTCTTCCGACGCTCAGCCCCTGATCAAGCGTCAGCGGAAGCCCATTGGTGTTACCATCAATGAGCCTACTGCTGCCGCTCCCCATCAGTCTTCTTCTGATTCGAGCTCTGGAGACGAGTCTCCCATTGTGCCCCCTACTGATCCTCTTGTTCCCCTTTGCCGAGATGATCTTTGCTTGGCAAAATTCCACTCTCTCTTAGGGGTCAAGCTTCTTAGGGAGCGGTACATCGCTTTTCCTGCCTTTACTGCTGAGAGACTTTCAGACATTCTATCTGCTACCCACTTGGCCGATATTTTTCGCTTCTCTCAGAGCGAGTCCCCTCGAGCCTATCCATTTCTGGTGAAGCTCTTCTATGCAAACCGCGTTCGCGGTGAGTATTCTACCACCGGAGTTCTTGACACCGTTGTTCAGGGAACCCACATCCAGATTACTCCCACTCTATTAGGGACCATTCTTAGGATTCCCTCTACCGGTTCTCTTCCTTCAGATATTTCCATCTATGATATTGACGAGCTTGACCAGTCTGTCCTTCGAGATATGTTTCATGAGATACGTTAGCCCTGGATTCTGGTGTCAGGTCATCTATGTTTTCGGCTAGAGGTTGGACAGTTCACCTAGTGGTGAAGTCCAACATCCTGCCGAGGTATGGACCATCTGACCAGCCTTCTCAGGATATTCTGAAGTGTATGTATGTGATTTTCTCTGGGATGTCCGTGAATTGGGCCGGTGTCCTCCTTGACAGGATGGACAAGGTCGAGTTAACTTCTTCCTCTGCACACATACCATACGGTGGTCTTTTGACTTTTGTCTTTCGTCATTTTGGTGTTGATTTGTCTTGCTACGAGCCCATGCCTTTTGCTCCTCTCCTCGATTCATCTGCAAAGTCGAAGTATTCTTCGGGTCTACAGTCTGCCTCGAAGAAGAGAAAATCCACATCAGCTCCATCCTCCTCCACTGTTCCTCCTGCTGACCAGCCTTCCACCTCAACTCCACCATCTCGTGATATTCTTTTTGAGATGGTCTCTAGACTTTACAGGTTGATGTCTCTTTCCTTCCTCCATCAGGGAATACCCTTCCCCGAGGATCTGAGACAGTTTGTTCCCCAGGCTCATGTGCCTCCTCAGCCCACTGATGTCGTTGTGCACCCTGGTATAGCCTCTACTCAGGATGCTACTGATGATGATGCTGCTGCTCCTTCTGACCTTCCTCTAGAGGATACACCTGCTGCCACAGAGCATGCTTCTTCTTCTGCAGCCCCTGGAGATGCTCACTCTTAGATATGTGTTTGTGTGGTGTTAGCTTGTTGAAGGTTGTGTCTTTGATGTATGATGGATTACTGATGTATGCTGATGTTATGATAGATACTTGATGTGATATATACTTTTGGTATTATGTGTATTTTTTGTGATCATGAGGGATGTATTTTTTGTTGGACATGTTGATGTCCGTATGATATGTACTCACATCCTTTGATATAAATATATATATATGATGTTGTTGAATAATCTTGTGTCACACCTTGTATAACTGATTATCTTATCTGTGTGATGTTTGCCATATTGTCTCCATGAATGATTTATTCTCTTATGATGTGCTAGTGAGACAATATAGGATTTGATATTGGTTTATTCATGCTATCTCTGATGTGATGAATTTTTGAAATTATTTTCGTTTCGTCTATCTATAATGTTGATATTGGACTTCAATTCCTCTATTCACATAAGTATATGATGTGCTTTTATAAGATTTTTTGATTCCATATATCTTTATACTCCATGATTGTTGTTAGTTAGTAGTTAGCACGATTATTGTTGTTGTTATTTACTCCCACCTTTTTGGATAATGCCATAGGGAGAAAGAAATAAACATACAAGATTCATAATGAATGTGCTAAGTATGTTCTAATACTTTGAATCTAAGATTGAAGTTGCCTTAGATTCAGGGGGAGTAATATTATAATGAATAGGGATTTTAATTCCTAGATTTCTTGAATTAAATTCATACGTATCTTACTCATTTGCTTCAATTGATATGTAGATGCCCTAATATTTGTTGACTAACTTGTTTGGCATCTATGTAAGGGGGAGTAAGTTCTTCATGAGCACAATTATTTATATTTTTGTTTATGTTTGTTTGTCATCATCAAAAAGGGGGAGAATGTTGAGTATTGGACTTCTCCCTACTTGGTGTTAATGATGAGCAAACATAAATACTTGTGACTAATCCCCTATTTTGCAGTTAATCCATTGCCTAAGCTTATTATGAAGATCTACTTGCAATGGATGACACTCAAAGTTGATTGAAGGCAATTGACATGGATTGGATGATCGTAGATGATGATTGAAGCTCCATGAAGCCTTCCAGCTCATACAATGGATAGAAGAGAGAATTCGTCAATGTAATTTTCTTTTATCTCTTCTAGTATGTAGCTTAGAAGTAGAACTTTGATGGGGCACTCACACACATCTTCATTTCTGTCTTAGGACTTCATTAGATCATTTGTCCTTTGACCCCAATTCATTTCTTTAGTGATTGTGCTTAGATTGTTTATAACAGTCGACTGCTGAACGTTTTACAGTCGTCTGTATCAAAAACAGTCGACTATGTTTTGTTCTACAGTCACCTGTTATGCACAAACTTTTACAATCTAGTTTTGGGCCTATCTGTTTATTTTGCACAGGCTACTGATGAACGATTCACAGGCGTTTATCCAAGTGACAGTCGACTGTGTTTTGTATATCAGTCGCATGTCTATCTTTTGCCCAAAACTTTGTTGATCTGACTTTTACGGCCAATCGACTATTGTTGTATATACAGGCGACTGTACCTTGGATCAGTCGACTGTGTACGCTACAACAGTCGTATGTCTGTGAGCCAACTTATTGACTCAGCTCTCTGGAAATTCTCAGGGTATTTGACAGTCGTCTGTTTAAGAATTTACAGTCGACTGTATTATACTCATCAGTCGTCTGTCCTGTTATCTTACAGGATTTCCAGATTTCATTCTGCTTACCATCTCTCGGCCAGTCGCCTGTAGAAGGATTTACAGTCGCCTGTTGGTTTAACAGTCGACTTGCTTTGCTTCATCAGTCGACTGTCCACGTGGTAAGTTACCGTTATGAATTCTTACCTACCCTTGCTGACTGTGCAACAGTCGACTGTGGTTTCTTCTACAGTCGACTGTCGCGAGTTCAGATTCTATCCGTTGAGAATTTTCTCACGGATTCCAAAAGAGTTTTTGCCTAAACTGTTTTGTGGATTTGAGAAACCTATAAATGGGGCATCTACTGTTCCATTGAGAGGTTACCAATTCTTCCAAGGTTTCATCTCAAGCTTTCATTCTAAAGTTTAAAGCTCTCAAACCAAAGCCCTAAGAATTCCAAATCTTTGATCTCTTGCTCCCCAACCTAGAATCAAAGAGTGATCATCTAGGCAATTGGTGCAGTCAAGAGAAAGGGCTTTCTCCTCTCTTCCAAGAGATTCTTCAACACACAACACACCACTCCTTCAAGTTCTACTTCAAGGCATAGGTGATTGTAAGTGTTGCTTTCATATTTCATTATTTTCGTATATTGAATTTGCTCTTGGGTTGTGAGAGAGGTTTGCTTGCTCCCAAGTTATGGGAGTCAAGGACATCGATTGTATTCGATTTCACTTGTAGGGTTGCTACAAGTGGGTTTTAAGGAAACCTCAAGTTAGGGTTCTAACTTGAGTATCTGGAGGTATCCGGGTGGAAGGGACGTAGGATTATCGGGAACAAGTCGGGAAGCGACTTGGGTAATCCGAACCCTAGAAACATAATTGTGTTTGCATTTGTTTCTTATTTGGGTTCAAATCTAATTCCGCACTATATTGTTGGTTAGCATTTTAATTTGGTGTAACAATCGTTTTAAATTGCTTAAACACTATTCAACCCCCCTTCTAGTGTTTTCTCCATAGACATGATCCCCTACAAAGGAATCGTTTTGAGATAGCAAAGTGGCTTTCTCATTGAGAACTGCGTCATGTGTGGTGTCAACATGCGTAGTGTATACTTAGATGAAGTAGCAATATAGCAAGTTTTTTCCGAGCAAGCATATACGAGTTGAATAACTAGTTTGTCACTATCAAGCATATACTAGTTGTATAACTTTTGATATTTATCAAATAGTTGGTATTTTGATAATATAGGGCTGTTGACGAACAGAACGTTCGATGAACTACTCGTGAACAAGCTCGGTACATGTTCGTTTACGTTCGTTCGGGAAGATTAATGAACAAGCTTGAACAGATTTTTAGAGATCGGTTAGTAAACGAACAGAGCTTGAACATAACCATGCTCGTTCATTTATGTTCGTGAACAAGCTCGTGAACAAGCTCGTTAAGTGTTCGTGAACAAGCTCGTGAACAAGCTCGTTAAGTGTTCGTGAACAAGCTCGTTAAGTGTTCGTGAACAAGCTCGTTAAGTAATGTTCATGAACAAGCTCGTTAAGTGTTCGTGAACAACCTCGTTAAGTGATGTTTGTGAACAAGCTCGTTAAGTGTTCGTGAACAAGGGCTTGAGTGAATTAAAATTAAAATTAAACACTCACCTCCTCAAATTGAATTAAACACCTCCACCTCTTCAACTTCCCAGCTTCCCACACCAATGCATGAAAATCTATTCATGAACAATATTGATTGTGTGTTCGTGAACACGTTCCCGTACATGTTCACGAACAAGCTCGATAAGTCTTGTTAACAAATAGAACATTCGTTTGGTAAGCTCGGTTTACGTTCGTTTATGTTCGTTTACGTTCGTTCGGTAAGCTTAACAAACAAGCTTGAACATGTTTTTAGAGCTCGGTTAGTAAACGAACAGAGCTTGAACATGGATTTTGTTCATGAACAAAACCAAGCACACTGTTCAAGCTCGTTCAAGCTCGTTCGTCAACAGCCCTACGTGTCACTATCACTTTCACTTGAAGAGTCACTTGGAGAGTCCCCTCGTGCCATGAAGCACATATGCGCAAACTCTCCCATTTCCTCTCCGAGTCATCGCTACTGGAATCTTTGCTAGAGTCATCACATGTTCCTACCAAGCCCTTCTTCTTCTTGTTCTCTTTTTGCCTATCTACCTTCTTGTATTTGGAAGCCTTCCACTTCTCCTTATTTTAAAGCATATCGCAATCCTTCTTAATGTGCACTGACTAATTGAATTTGTAACACAAAGAAGAATTGTTAGGATAATCGAATTTCGGTTTGAAATTACCTTTTAAGAAGAACAGTTGGAACTTCCGGGCCATGAGAGCCATGAACTCCAAGTCCATCTCAACATTGGATCTTCATTATTTGATGTGGCTGTCAAAGCAATGGGTTTCTTCTTAGTTTTGGCTAGACCCTTTTGAGCAACCCTTTGCTCTCGGTCTTCTTTCCTAACCTCTAAGCCATGAGGTTACCAATGACGTTTTACACGGTGTATGTGGACATGTCATTACCTTCTTCAATGGCCATAGTCTTCCTCTCTCATTCCGGAGTGACGGCCATGATAAGATTTCGACCCTTTTCTACTTGAGTGTAAGTCTTCCCTAGTGCCTCTAGTTCGTTCACAATGTCGGTGAACCTAGCATACGTGCTTGATATTTTCTCTTTATCCTGCATTAAAACATCTCCAAACGTTGTACACAAACATGGAGTTTGGAAAGTTTCACCAAACTGGTCCCTTCATGTGCGACAAGGAGGTGGTTCCAAATTTGGTATGCAGACGTGCAGTTCGACACCTTGTTGAACTCCGATGCCGTCAACACAGAAATAAGCGAGTTCATTACTTTTGCATTTTTTGCCTCCGCAGTCACTTGAACAGGGGCCAACTTGTTGAAGTCTTCTTCTAGGGGATCTTTGTACTCTTTCTCTACTGTACTCCATAGTGACATACTCTTGAGAAAGATCATCATTCAGGACGTCTAATAGCCAAAATTAGATCAGTTGAATAGAGGAGGCCGAATGGTGGATGGTCCTTCGGCAATGGATGAAGCACTATCACTGTTGTTGTTGTCGTTAGTTTCCATAGGTAATACGTCGCTTTGAAACCAATTGTAAGACCTGAAACTATCGGGAAACACTAGAGCGGGTGAATAGTGTTTTATGATAATAAAAATGAATTTACACATAATTAAAATCCCTAATGCAACTAAATGTGTAGAATAGATAACATGATAACAACAACATAGAAATTGCTAACGTAAACAGATAGTGTACCATGGTTCAGATTCTCCTGAGTCAAATCTTGAATCCCTGGAATCCTACTCTGGCAACCCACTAGCAATTCTCGCTAGTGATTAGTACCCACTAATACACACTTGCCAAATACCAGCAAGTGTAAATCCAATACAAGCTTTATCGCCACTTCCCACAACCAAAAAAAGGTCCATTCTCACAAACCTGGAGTAATCTCAACAAATTAACGAGAAGAGAATTGAAACACTTCAAAATAAAATAAATTACACAACCTATGTCTGGAATAATGTATTAGTAAAAGAGGTGTGTGTGATGTGCTCTAAGTGATGAGCGTATGAAAACTTACTACTTGGATCAAATGAGGAACAAAGCTAGGATGAAGATCAGATTTGAGTGCCATGAATACTTTTGGAGACAAGTGTTGAAGTTGTGAGCTTTAGAATCTGTTAAAGCCTTGAATGCTATTCAATGTGAAGAATTTATTCTCTAAATGTTCTAAGAGTTCTAAAATAAATGCAAACAAACCGTATTTATAAAACTCATGAATCGCACCAAAATCCAGCAAAGATCTCCAGCATTTAATAGTGTAAACGGCTATGAACAAGCATAAATCCTAGTCACCAGTCGACTGCAGTGACTAGCCAGTCGCCTAGAGTATTTGGTGACATGATAATTAATACTGTCAAACGACTAGTTCCTGACACCTGAACAAGGCTTCCCAAATTTCTAGGATATTATGCAGACGTCTGGGTCCATAGCTTCAGACGCCTAATCAAACTGGGTTTAGAATCGAAATTACTGGAAATGCCAATCGATAGTTGGTAGACGTCTGAAGTTCAACATCCAGGCATCTGTGCCAATGTATAGATGTCTGTATGTAAAGCTTCAGACTTCTGATCAGTCAGCTTAGGAAAAAATCAGAGTTACAGGAATTTTGGTCATCAAGCGACAGACGTTTGGTGTTCATCACCTAGGCGTCTGACTCACAATACAGATGTCTGGGACGATAACTTCAGATATCTGATCAGTCAAACTATAGAAACATAGTTATTGGAATTATTGGTCTACAAGAGCCATACTTCTTAAGTTCATCACCCATGCATTTGTCTCACAATGTAGACGTCTGAGATGAGAACATCAGACGTTTGATCCGTTTAACTGTGGAGACAGAGCTACTTGAGTTTTAGCTCATGAACGGCCAGACATCTAGAGTTCTTCATCCAGTAGTCTGACACACTGTGTAGATGTCTGGTAAGAGAACCTTAAATGTCTTGTCTAGGTTAGGTTTCAGCTATAGTAAAATTCATGCATGCCAGACACCTAGGGTTCAAGTACCAGTTGTCTGGGGAGGCTGAAAAACTCTACTTCGAGATTTTATAAGTTCTAACCCAATGGGAATCAAATGATGATGGAACTATAATGTTGTGCGTGTCATAAATGAATCTATCAAGTCTATACAAAGCTTAACATTTATTATAAAATTGACGACGTTTTTTGAATTTTTTCCTACGTGTCACCCAAAATATGACTAGGGAAAAAATGGTGACAATGCTTGGTGACTAGGATAGGATCTTTTGCATTTTTTAAAACCCAAATAACAAAACCCTCAGCACGAATAACCCACATTTGAACAACCTCATCATGTTTGAACAACCCACGTTTGAACAACCCACGTTTGAAAGATGTTGGGGGAAAATCAAAATAATTTCTGTACTCATTTCAAACTTCCTCATTTCAAAACGAAAATCTCAAACCCACGAAAATCTCAAAATGGAAATTTTAAAACGAAATAATTTCTATACTCATTTCAACCCTTCCCCATTTCAAACCCATTGTTTGATGCCAACGATGCCATCAAAAATCTCAACCTCCAATTTATTCGATGCCAGAGATGCCGGAAATATCAGCCTCCGATGCCGGAGATGCCAATGACGCCAAAGAAATCTCAGCCTCTGATGAAATCTAAAACGATGCCAATGCCACCAGCGGGAGGCAAAATCAGTAGCAACGAAAACGTGAGTCCAGACCATTTGATATTCAGATCGCATTCTCAGAGCTAATAATACTGTGCGCCCAAATTTCCATCGAGTTGTTTGATTTTCTTGCATATCACATAGGATTAGAAATGTCTTACCCCATGAACAGTGTGTTGGATCCTGCCAAAAACAGAGTTAGGATCGATAAATGAAGTTGAGACTTACGCTTGCGTATGCGGCACGGTAGTCTACGAACTTCGCCTTCGGATTCGCCACGACGGATCGAGTCTTCTCACGAACGGAGTAAGGCTACTAAATCCACAATCTAAATCTCTACTTTTAGGTTAAGAACTTGGATAAAGGGAGAGGAAGTATTTCGACAGAGCTTCGCTAGAATGAAAATGCATGCAAGAATGCCATGCAAAAGTGTAAGGAAATGGCTAACCCTTGGGTCTTATTTATAGCCCCCAAGGTAGTTATTTTAGGAGCAATTGTTCCTTTGGAACAATTTAACTAAGGTGTACCATCGTACATGGCATATTATAAGCTTAAGTTGTACCATATGCATGGTACAACATAAGCTTAAGATATTACCCCTTTATTAGCCATATGTCGCATGCATTTATGCACATATAATGCGACTTTCCCATCAATCTAGAGATCCTCTCCGCAAGGGAACATATTCCCTTTGCGCACGACTTCGTGTACACGACGTTCGAGGTCCGTATTCCCTCGTACATTCCCTTCAAGGGTGTACTAACGTCTTCCATATCCAACATCTCCCACTCACACTTGAGGGGATTGTAAGAGAACGTCTTTCTCTTAGTTCTTTCATCTATCATACCGAAAAATAGACCGTGCGACCGTCATGCGCGTAGAGTCTGTTGTTGTGCACTTGTTAGAGATACACAACGACCTCGAAGGTGCAAAGTTGAGTAGTTCAACGCATGCTTTACCCTAGATTATTTCTTCACATTTCTTATACTTTATATTCAACAATTGAATCCCATCTGGATCACAATTGGCTGGCCAGCTTTGAATCATTAAAGTCCAAATGTGAATATGAAATCAATCTTCCTCTTCTTGCGAACCTTTTGATCTTGACTAGACTCGCTTTTCTAACGTGCCCCGCCGAGCCAAATTATCATAGCCCATTAGCAACACGCTAAGATAGCGATCATCTCGTCAAATCTAAAGGAACCAATTGGAGTCCTTGAGGGTAAGAGTTAAGGCCCATATGGCCTTTGAGTCTCACATAATAGCAAACACTATTGCTAAGTGGTCGAAATGCATACGTGGTATGAACACGTATTACAACATCGCTCCTTTCCCAGGGAGTGTATGTCTCAATGATGTTGTAAGGATGATGATCAGACACCACAATGTCTGACTTTGAGTCCCTTATTCTACTCAAATAATCCTTTGGACTCACATCCCGCATTTAGACAGATAGGATTCCAAAAATATCCTCTTAGATCTTTTGTAAGCATCCATATGATACAGATCTTTCATGCGACCATTTTGTTTAAGTCATGACTCTTAAATCATCCGTCTGATGATTTTGACTTCAAACAGGTCTCATCTCTATTCCATCCGTCTGATAGAATAAGGCGGTTGCTCATGTGAGAGAGCCAACCTCAATCTGTCCGACATACTAGAATTCAGCTGAGATTTCAAAAATGTACACAAACATTTCTTAAGAAATTCATATGCAATGTTTGAAAAAGAACTTATTATTAATTTTGATCATTTACAGACATGGGAATTTACATTGGTACAACTCAGCTCTTACGCAATCCTTGAGATGATAAGTGTTTGTAAAACACATTTCTGGGGATCGCTTTTGTAAGCTGATCCTCTATCATCTCATGCGTAGATATGTACCTTATGTCTACCTTCTTGGTTTTATCATAGTCTTTTGCAAATCTGCAGTTCCTTTAAGATACTGCATTATGTTCTTAACCGCTTTCCAGTGTTCTTGCCCTGGGTTGGATTGGTAACGACTTACCATTCCAACGGCAAAACAGATGTCTGGTCTTGTATGCATCATAGCGTACATAAGACTAACAACTGCACTGGAATATGGAACTTTTTCCATAATTTCCCTTTCCTTTTGGTTCTTTGGACATGATTTCAGATATAAATTATCGCATCTGCTTATAGGAGTATCAATTTGACTTGTAGTCCTACATATTAAACCGTTCTAGAACCTTCTTTATATAAGCCTCTTGTGAAAGAGAAAGAAGTTTCTTCGAACGATTCCTTGAAATCTTAATTCCAAGGATATATGTGACTTCCCCATGTCTTTCATCTCAAAACTGATGAAAGTCATGCCTTGATATCCATCACAAAGCCCTTGTCATTTCTGGTTATTAAAATGTCATCTACATATAGAGACATAATAACATGCTTGCTTTTAATCCTCTTGATATATACGCAGTTATCTTCATCAATCATGGAAAATCCATTTGATAAGACAACTTCTTGAAATCGTATATACCATTGCCTCGAGGATTATTTAAGACCATATATGGACTTACGAAGTTTACAAACCTTATGTTCGTTTCCTTCTTTTACAAACCCTGTTGGTTGTTCCATATAGATCTCCTCGTCCAATTCTCCATTGAGAAAGGCAGTCTTTACATCCATCTGATGTAATTCGAGGTTTAAGCAAGCTACCATTGCCAGAATCAGGCGAATCGAGGTAAAACGCACAACAGGTGAGAAGGTCTCTTCGTAGTCTATCCCTTCCTGTTGCGTAAAACCTTTCGCGACAAGGCGAGCTTTATATCTATTTATAGAGCCATCAGACTTATGCTTGATCTTGAGAACCCATTTGTTCCCAATTGCTCTATGTCCTCTGGGTAAGTTAACTAAGTCCCAGACTTGGTTAACTTTCATGGATTTCAATTCCTCCTTCATCGCTTCCATCCATTTGTCTTTTGCAGGGCATGATACGGCCTGTTTGAAAGTAGCAGGCTCGTCATCATCTTGTAGTAAAGTCATAAAGGTTTGCGGAAATTCATCCTCAAATCTTAGAGGAGCCAACCTTGTACGACTACTACGTCGTATTTGAGATTCTTCAAGTCCTTGTTGACTCGAATTTAGATCAATTCTAATATCACTCCCACTTGGAATGTCGTTAGAATTGCTCCCACTTGGATCATTATTCCCGTATGGAATAGGATAATCGTCATTCGTATAATCCATTGGTGAAGGTTGAAACGTATTTTCGTTTTCACCAAGAATTCTCCCACTCGAATGAGGTAATCCTTCTTGATCATAAATCTCAAATAGAGATAAGTCCTGACTTATCTCGCACTGTCTTGGAAACTCGTTTTCCAAGAAAGTGACATCCCTCGACTCAAACTCAATTAGCCCACCATTGTCTTCCTGACTAACAAAAACATAACCTTTGGAGTTTTCTGCGTATCGTTTAAAGATACAATTCCTTCCCCTTGGCCCAAGTTTGCCATATTTATGGGAGGAAGTATGTGCGTAGAATGCACAACCCCAAGGTTTCTAAATGTTTAAGTTAGGAGACCTTTGGTTCCATAACCCATAAGGAGTGGAGCTAACTGATTTCGAGGGTACGCGGTTTAAAATGAAAACGACCGTCAATAATGCATCACCCCAAAAGGTGATTGACAAGTTAGCTTGTGCCATCATTGAACGGACCATTTCCATTAAAGTCCTATTTCTCCTTTCTGCAACACCGTTTTGTTGAGGAGTATAAGGCATAGTTACCTGATGTACTATGCCTTTTTCATCACAAAGTTCCTTAAAACTTGTTGATTGATATTCACTGCCCCTATCGGTTCGCAAGATCTTAACCTTGCGATCTAATTGATTCTCCACTAAACTCATATAGTTTTTAAAGCAAGCCAAAGCTTCACTTTTGTGGGATATCAAATAGATATGTCCGAATCGGGTGAAATCATCAATAAAAGTGATGAAATAGGACTTTCCACGTCTTGTCTTGACATTCATCGGACCTCATATGTCCGAATGGATAAGCTGTAATGGAACCTCGGCCCTTGTGCCGGTTCCAAGCGGCTTGCGACAAGATTTCCCCACAAGGCAATGTACGCAGGTCGACATTTCAACCTTTGAAACATTTGATAGAAGGCCACGTTTGGCAAATCTATCTATACGCGTTGGTCCAATATGACCAAGCCTTGTGTGCCAACAAATTATATTAGACTCATTAGTCAAAGAATTTGTCACAAGGAAATATTCATTACATGAGGAATCATACTTTGTACTTATTACAATAAATCCTTTGAAATACAAACCCAGTACCAATAAAGGAATTATTACAAAATAGGTCCATATTACAATCATGAAGGAACCAACTATAACCAAGACCCATTAAATTGACCACAGTTTTAATATTCCTTTGAATATATGGAATGAAGAGAACATCATGAAGTAGGAGAGTGCGGCCGTTGTCCAAGACTAGCTTGCGAGTCCCAACGCCTTTCACTTCAACACGTGTGTTGTTTCCTACATTGATCCACTTCATTCCTTGGGGTATCCGTTGATACTCCACGAAGGACCGTCTGTCCTTTGCTATGTGGTCGGTGGCACCTGAATCAATTATCCCAAAATGGATTAGATTCCACAAGAAATATTGAACTAGAAACACATATGTAACTAGTATTACAAGTTACCTCGTCACTTCCACTCGTACACGAACGAGCATAGTGACCGAGCTTGTTGCATTTGAAGCACTTGATCCTTTTCAAGTCTTTCTTCTTGTGCCATTTCTTGTGCCCACCCTTATGTTTGGGTTCCTTGGTAGACTCAGGTTGCTTATTACGTTCATTAGAAGACTGCGAACGATCTTTACGTTTCTTTCCCCCGTGTGAGGAACTAGCAACCATGTGCACTTCTGCACTTGGCTTGGCAGCCGCAAGCCGCTCTTCCTCTAATTCGAGGTGCTTGGAAACATCGTTGAAGGTCTTGATGCTCTCATTATGAGTGAGATGCATCTTCATCTGATCCCACCCATTTGGTAGGGAACGTATGACTGCTTGGATTTGTTGCTCATCTGTGAGCACATGACCTGCATCCTTTAACTCCGAGATAAGGTTCGCCATATGTCGCAGATGTTTCCCCATGGAATGATCTGGACGTTTCTTATATGAATCGAACCTTATAGTTAAGGAGCGAAGTTTGGACACCGATGTGCCACCGAACTTCTCCTCTAGCTTGGACCATATGTCCATGGCTAGGTCATGTTCTCGGAAGATGTGCATTATGTCATCAGCCATACTGCTTAATAACGTAATGCGAGCTATCTTGTTCTTCCAAGACCAAGCATCAAAAGCTTCCTTGTCTCGTCAGTGTTGGGCCGTAGTGCCCAACTCAGGTTCAATCATAACGTTCTTTAGAGTTTCGAGCACTTCTTGCTCCTCTAGAATGTATTGTATCTTGATGGACCAAAGTTTGTAATTATCGCCGTTGAGTTTTTCACCTCTGTTTAACTCAGCGACGATATTCTTTGAAGCGGAAGACATTTTACTTTTAAAATGCTGCAAAAGACACAAAACCGAAGGTTTGATCAAAACATTGCATAAAAATTCTTAAAATATAACTCCCACTTGAAATGATAATAGAATATCCCATTTGGATAGTTCTAAAAATTCAAATCCCACTTGGAATTATATTATATTTGATAAGTTACTTTCGAAAAATATTGAAGATGTTGTTCTAGAATCGAAAAGGTCTCTATGATTCCAATCACCATCTAGAACAACCTTCAATATTCCCCCATCACTTATCAAACAATCGTACTCTTATAGTACTTCGCAGCGGAAAATTACTTTTGAAAAACATATCTTTCAAAATGGAATAGGTGAGAGTTTGCGCAAAGAATTTTAGCGCAACAATTGCCAAGCCACGAGACCTGTTCTACACACCCATGGGTTAGATAACCATGGCCGGATCGTGGTAGGACTTGAAATTCTAAATTGCGCTATCCCGATTAAGGACGGGACATAACCTATTTGAAAACATCTTTTTCAAAAAAAATTTAAACTACATTGGCTAATCTCCGTAGAGTAGAGCACAACGTCATAAGTACATTGGCTAATCTCCGTAGAGTAGAGCACAATGACATGGCTAATCTCTCATGAAGTAGAGCACTATGGCTAATCTTCAAGGAGTAGAGCCCAAGGAAAAACTTCATTAAAATGTTAGCCCCGTATGGGCTAGTCGGCACTGTGGTTAGCCCCGTATGGGCTAATCGGCACATTCGAGTTTGACCAAGGCCTTTTGTCACCCCATATGGGTTAGTCGGCAAGTTTGCGATCGACCAAGACCTTCTGCCGAATTGGTCGACCAAAACAACCAAATTGGTCGACCAATTATTTGGTCTGCAACTTCTCCCGGCCAGGGCCTCTGCCCTGGCCGAGGCTTGGCCAAGGGCCGGCCAGGGCCTTTGCCCTGGCCGAGGCCGGCCAGGGCCGGCCAGGCCCTGGCCTCTGCCAGGGTCGGCCAGGCCCTGGCCGAGGCCAGGGCGCCGGCCCTGGCCTCTGCCAGGGTCGGCCAGGCCCTGGCCGAGGCCAGGGCGCCGGCCCTGGCCTCTGCCAGGGCCGGCCAGGCCGGCCCCTGGCCTTGGCCGGGGCCGGCCACTGCCGGCCTGGCCTTGGCCGGCCATGGATTGGCCATGGCCGGTCATAGACAAGGCCATTTTTGCCTTGGCCGGCCATGGCCCTTTGGCCATGGTCGGCCTCCCCTCGTGTGGGGTGGCCACACACCCCCGCCGGTGGGGGTTGCCGCGGTGGTTATTGGCCGTAGCCAACCCCCTCCGCATGGGGAGGGGGGTGCATGGCCTTCATAGCCCATTTGGCCATGGTGCACATGCACTAAAATTGATCTTCCCCGATGGGAATAACCACCACCTTCTTCCTCGATGAAGCACCCATTCGTCGATGAAGCACCCGTTCGTCGAGAAAGTGGTTATTTTCTAATGGCCGTGTGCCAAAAATGAAAAATAACATACTACGTGAACGGTCGGTTCTTCCCGTCACGGAGAGTTCCTACCATATCCGTAATGATAGGAGACCCTAACGTGAAAAGAACAACCGCTGCGTTCTCTCCGTCACGAAGCGTTCCTACCATATCCGTAATGGTAGGATACCCATTCGTGAAAAAGACAACGACTCGTTCATAGTTTCGACGGGGCGGCGGTTTGACCGGGGCGAACCCGTATGGCTCTGATACCAATGTTGGATCCTGCCAAAAACAGAGTTAGGATCGATAAATGAAGTTGAGACTTACGCTTGCGTATGCGGCACGGTAGTCTACGAACTTCGCCTTCGGATTCGCCACGACGGATCGTGTCTTCTCACGAACGGAGTAAGGCTACTAAATCCACAATCTAAATCTCTACTTTTAGATTAAGAACTTGGATAAAGGGAGAGGAAGTATTTCGGCAGAGCTTCGCTAGAATGAAAATGCATGCAAGAATGCCATGCAAAAGTGTAAGGAAATGGCTAACCCTTGGGTCTTATTTATAGCCACCAAGGTAGTTATTTTAGGAGCAATTGTTCCTTTGGAACAATTTAACTAAGGTGTACCATCGTACATGGCATATTATAAGCTTAAGTTGTACCATATGCATGGTACAACATAAGCTTAAGATATTACCCCTTTATTAGCCATATGTCGCATGCATTTATGCACATATAATGCGACTTTCCCATCAATCTAGAGATCCTCTCCGCAAGGGAACATATTCCCTTTGCGCACGACTTCGTGTACGCGACGTTCGAGGTCTGTATTCCCTCATACATCCCCTACAAGGGTGTACTAACGTCTTCCATATCCAACACAGTGGTGAAACACCATAGAGAAGATGTTGGGGGGGAACCCTGTTTGCTCTGTTGGGGGGCTTATAGTGCTAAACGTTCTTGACGAGGAGAAGATGCAAAACCATTACACTGATGTTGGCTCCCATTTACTTGATCAGTTCAGAATGCTCCATCAAAAGAATGAAAGTAACCCTCTTAACATGAATTATTAATGTTTTAGTGATACAGTGATATTTTTATTTGTCGATGTGGCTGGATTTAGGCTGAACAAACTTGAATTTAGCTAAAATTATGACTTGATGAGTGTGAACAAACGAGAATAGTTTAAATGAACCGTGCCCTTAAGGCACGAGTTATGACTAGTTCTAATTCAATAAGAAGATGAAGAACTAAAACAATTACACATTTATATCCTTCACTTCCTATTGAATGCCTTGAAGACTTCCACTTGATTTCCTTGAGTTCGTCATTTGCTTTCCTTGCATCATTTACTTTAGCCATCGTTGCATTTGATATTCTTTGAGTTAAATTGACGATGCTTTCATTAGCTATAAAATAGGAGATTAGTCACTATTAATTATGTTTGCTCATCATCAAAACCAAATTGGGGGATCTAATACTTAACAGGGGATTTAGACTAAAAATATCATAATGGGAAAAATGCCAGGGCGATGTATCCCCACTATTTCAGATTAAACGTAGTATTGATCTAGCTTTTTAATCTATTGGAATAAAGCTGTCATTGGGAATTATATCATAATCCTCGTTCTATCCATGTCTAACCATGTGCAAGAACTCAGAGCATAGTCTGGATCTCTATCCGGACTCCGATCTCTTGTCGGTAGTCCAAATCTAGTGGCTCTAATAACCAAGGTCTGATGTCTCATCATAACCTTATTATCAGAAAATCAATCTACCATTAAAGGCATCAAACCAAAACCCCAATTTCTTGTCGATGATTAGGGTTGCGTAGAAATCTAATTATTAAATTGATATCAAAACACATCCAGAGCTATATCGTAGCATTAACCTAAAAGAATGATATTCGGGGCAATCAACCCACGCGAATAATTTACACTATGGTTCAACTTCGCCCTAGGCAAGAAAATATACTCGCTAAACATAATAATAACAATTAAACAACTCATAAAACATAAGAAATAGAAACAGAGTTAAGAACATATTACTAAATTGAAGAACAATAAGATTTGCATAAATCTATTTCTGATCCAATACAAGAAGAACAAATCAAAAGCCCTCAAAGAGGGCAGCCAAACGTGTCCAGACCATTTAGAAAAACTCCCCTCCGATTACTCACAAAAAGGTGTAAATATCCCAAAAAGCCTAAGAGAATTTGGATGTCAAAACTGAAAAAAATCAGGTGCACGGTCGTTTCGCAAAAGTGGCACGGCCATGTCAGATTTACATCTTTGTTGTCCGGTATTCCAGAAAATATATATAATGCATCCGATCTCAGAAAATTACAAATAAATATGGGTTGGAATCATCACAACACTCTTTTTGACTACAAAATAATTTGGGGAAGAAATGACCATGATATTGTTAGCATAAATTACTTCTTTGTCAGATTGTGGCTTTTTTGCTCCTAATGATGGCACGGCCAAGTCGCCAAGTTGCACGGCTGTGTGCCGCTATGTCGCATATGCTCCAATGTTTCGTAAGTCATGTACAAACATGTAGATGACTTCATGGCTTTGTCTCTTATTCAACATCATTCTTTACATTCCATAAATGTGGCATGGCCGTGTAGTTGGCTGCATGGCCGTCTCACTCATTCAGCAGCTTTCTCCCAACTTCCACAAGTCTGGCATAGCCGTGCAGATGGTTGCACGGGTGTGTCATTAGAGTTCTTCTTTGAACTGGGGAGCTGACATGAGGACATGGTCATGCATGTCAATGCACAGCGATGTTGCCTTGTATTGGCCCCTCTCTTTTTCAGTTCCTCTTCGATCTTTGTCTCTTATTTTTCATTTCTTCTCACATCATCTCCTTGCATCATTTGTGTGATTTCCTCATAGAAGTATACAAAACATTCCCGAAGAGTGAAACAAACAAAAACAAGTGGAATAGGAATGTTAATGCGAATGAAACATGAAGAATACATCATTGAAGAGATGTAAAAATATGCCAAATATAACTAAACATCTTTGTAGGTAGGATGCAAAAACCATCGTACTCTGTGCTCAAGGTAATCTGGACTCCTTCACTTGTGAAGTTCCATCATGCATAACCTGCAAAGCGTGTCAAATTTCTATGCAATAAGACATTGAGAAATACGATTAAGCTCATTTTTATCAAGTGCACAAATAATATCATTCATTGTTTTACTATTAAGAGGAAAAAAGTTTTATTTGTGTCATTCCCCTTGTCTTCATGTTTAGTAATTTCAGTGTTTTATACCTTAACCATGGGTGGAGTATGGCCTTTGTCAACAATTTTTTCGACATCTCAATCTACTAACATAAGATAAATCTTCACCATAGCTTTCTAGTAAGCAAAGTCGGTGTCATTGAATTTGGGTAGTCTAGCAGTAGAGTGCCATTAAGAAAAAGCTGTATCGGGGATATTATTAGTTTCTAGAGTATATGGTCAAACCTTTCCTTGATACCACTTGTTGGATCGTATATAAGGCTAGAGGGGGTGAATAGGTTCATGGCAAATATTTGCAAGATAAGAACTTTCGCTTACAAGATCAGATAATCACAGAGCTAATATGGTGCAATAAGAATAACACGAAATCATTCACGGAGTGCACATAAAATTTACACTGGTTCTGTCATCCTACAACGTATATCCAGCCCCAAAAGCAATCACTAGAATAATAAAGTCAATGATACATGCACTTGAAACTTCACGCACCAACACTCAGCTCACCGAGTCTATACATCGCTTACTAAAGCTCAAACTGTACTATCCTAGCAATAATTTTATCATTAACTTATCTCAACAAGTCAAGTGCCTAAAAATTAACCTAATAAAGAAAGTGTTTTGGTACAGAGGTCAAAATCAAGTAAACCACAATAAATACAGAAGATAGAGTTTAGAAAGCTTAGTTGTGGAGTTTGATCTATCTCTGTTAACCAGCACATTGTCGGCTTCGTAGTGGCAAAAACTATGTCTCAATCCGCCTTCTGGATCTCATGATATCAAGCTTCATACTTCTTAGGTTCTTTCTATAATTTATGAAATTGTTCTGTCTGTTGCTGCAACATTGTGCTTTGTTGCTTGCTGGTTGCACCCGTGGAAAATAGGGCTGAAGCTCGGGCTGTAACTTATAACTTATCGCTCTTGGAAGTTTCTGGGCTAAAATGACATTCTAAATTTGTCAGGGTCTCTGCTGTAAATTCTGCTATCTTTATTCTTGATATTGTCATATTTTACACTTTATTTTCACATATTTCCATGTCATATTGATTGCCCATATTGCATATTAGAAGCTTAAACGACGATTTCTCTACAAAATTCACTATTTCTATGTTTTATTGAATTTTCAGAAAATATGGAGTAATCGGGAGCAAATTGGAGCTATGCGCATTGCACGCATGCCGGCACGTCATCAACTATGATATTAAGGAGCTTATGGTTCTATAAGAGAAGAAGGAGCGAAAGGAAGAGACGAAAAAGAGGAAGGAAAGAAGATGGAGAAGAAAGAAGAGAAGAACCAGCTCACTCGACCGAGTGGATCGCTCCACTCGTGTAACGCCCCGCTCCCCAGGATACCTGAAAAGTACGAATCTGTCCCATGTGATCCCAGAGTGGCGAGTATTACGAAGAGAAATACAAATAAAACTAGCAGGACACTGCACACGTGCTGGGAAGTACTGACGATGCTCTAAACTCAACACAATAACAACACAGAGAAACACACTGTAGAAAAAACAAAATCATTCATTTTATTACATTATTACAAGGAGTACATCATACATCATCTGTATCGGGGTACAAAGGGGACAAAGGGGAAATCCAGATAAATAACACAAAAGACAAAGAATCCTTGCCTGTTACAACTCACTATCTATACTACCCCTGGAAGAACAAATGTACAAGTTAACCTTTGTGGCTCTAATTCTACCTCGAACCCTAGGTAACTCCTGAGTCAACTCTGCTCTGGCTGTAATGCTCCTAAACCTGAAAAAATAAATATGGCACGTCAACGACCCTGTAGGAATTCTAACAATACTAGGTAGAGTGGCAGTCTCAGAAATGTACTACCTAACCAAGAGTCTTGCTAATGGTAATAATCATGGCAACAAAATAAATGCATATTTTATAAGCAGGAATATCCCAAGCATGTGCTGAGCATAAAGGTAAATACTGCAAAACTGATATTCATAAAGGAAACAGACGTATAATAAATGAACAATCCACAGATAATAAATTAAGGAAACTTTCTTTTGAACATTATCCTTCAAGGACTTTTCAGTTATAAGTGTAATTCGAAAACCCAAGTAAATCGTAGGAGCCTAAGGAGCTGGACTTCACCCAGATTGGGTGAAAAGTGATACCTCAACCAGTGACACGAGCACTAGAGGGGCCTCTCGAAACTCCCCTTTACGGGAGTGTGACTATTCTCGGTTTGTATCAGGACAAATGGAGAAAACCAACAATTACCGAATGGTACATCACGAGTACACCACCGGCCTCTAACTCTAGCCAACTCCCACTTACAGAAGCACAATTGAGAATCAAGCTATGTCCACACTTAGCCAACTCCCTCGCTCATGAGTCCAAGTGGCAGCCTCAGCTGGGTCCGCTCCTTAAGACCTACTTTTTTTCCAGTGTTTCTCCCCCAAAACCCACTACATGGAATCTCACTTATCTCGAGATAGACTGAGAACTCCAAGTTGTTATTTACACTCATTTCCTCACTCTCAGTTTATAAATAAATTCCGCATTCAATATTTGATGTTCTCAATTATCGCATTCACATTTCCATTTCTTCCATCTATTTGCCGATGTCGTGTTTTAACAATGATAATTGCATCACAATTTCATAACGAAGAATATTACAACACTCTATTTTTACATTTGGCTCATGGCCATTTTCATGGATCTAACATGTCTTATTAATATCAACATGAACTAATCATTTAGCTTAACATGAATTAGTACATGGCTATTAATATTGACATAAATTAACATGAACATAGAAGTGATTTTATGTTGAAACATAGAAACATATTAATGTTAGCCAATTAATATCAACATGGACTAATCCAGCCAGGGAATTTAACATAGAAAAAAAATTAAGTTAATCAAGCTAACATGGATCATGGAAACATAGGGAACAATTTGCATATTGTGACGGCCTGTATCCATCAGTACACGTATATTCATATTCTACGTATGTTCATGTATTAAAAGTATTTTAAATGATTGGTTAAGAGTTTAATATCAGAATTGGTTTCAAAATCATCTATAAAAAATATTTTGTAGTAGCAATATAGTTATTTTCTATTTTAGTAAATTCGAGTGCCATCTAATACTCCTAAATAATTTATATAATAATTTATATTTAATTATTACCGATATAGCCGTATATATTATTTTTCTATATAAACGTTATCAAAACAATTTCAAACTTCTCCCATGTGATTCTATGGTCATTTAGTACTCCCCTTATTAATTTCGTAATTTTCTGGAGTCAAATCGATCTAGAACCTGCAAACCCGTGACCTAAACGTTTTGGCTCGAAACTCGAACTTTCGTACTCAAACTTCGAAATGGACCTCGTATTCACGATCCTCGCGATGATCCTCGCGAAGATAACCAGTAACATATTCTCCTAACCCTAGCCAAGGCCGCAACATCCCCTTGCCAAAGCCATATTATGCAACTAGCAAGCACATATCATCTCCAAGGCCAAATCTTCATCTCACATTTCCATCCTCCTTACGCAACCATACTAGAGCTCATATTCTTCATTAATTGCGTAAGAGGCCAAGCCATCATCCTCTACATAGCCGCAAGTTCAAAGGGGAGACATATCTTAGGGAGGCTGCAAGTTTACAAGAGGGTTTCACAGTTCACATTGCGCAACATCCCAAAGAGAAGCATCCATCTTCATCACGCAAGCTATAACAAGGGAAGACATCCATGGCCGCAACATAGAAGGGGAAAACTTCCACAAGGCTGCAAGTGTTAAGGTAGGACGTAACGTTGGCGACTACATCCTGTCAGATACGATTCGACCTGAGCTGATTGACAGAGACGACTACCGCTACACAAACTGAGATTTCCTAAACTCTTTATTATTATATTTGTGTAGTAGTAGCGATCTTTGTAGGAGAAACTTTACCATACTTGTGTTTTGGGTCTTGTTGGATCTAGGACTAGACAATGGATAGAGAGATATGGAGAATCTCATGCAAATCAATGGTGATAAATGAGATCCAATTCTAATCCTATAGCTATTCAAATTCAAATCCTGTAGCCATCCATATTCAAACTCCATATCCATGGTGATTCATTCAAATCCTATTCAAGTTAGAATTCCTTCCAATCTCCATCAATTATGGGATTCTAATTGATACTATTATATCACATCCTCTCTTATATAAACCCATATCCAAAGAGAGGTAAATTGGAAAGAGAGAAGAGAGAGGGGAACCAAGAGGGAATTCGGCCAACACAAATGGAAAGCGAAGGCCGCAAGTTTCAAAGTCCATAAGCCCTATTGCGCACCAATAAGAATTCCACCTCCTTCCTTGTGCAATCTCCAAGCAACCAAGGCCATAGCAACCATTGCATATCCTATATTGCGCAAGCTACATCTCCTCCAAGCCAAGGCCACAACATCCCCTTGCCAAAGCCATATTGTGCAACTAGCAAGCACATATAATCTCCAAGGCCAAAGCTTCATCTCCCATTGCCATCCTCCTTGCATAAGCATAGTAGAGCTCATCTTCTTCATCAATTACGCAAGAGGCCAAGCCATTATCCTCTCTATAGCCGCAAGTTCAAAGGGGAGACACATCTCAAGGAGGTCGCAAGTTTACAAGAGGGTTTCACACTTCACATTGCGCAACATCCCAAAGAGAAGCATCCATCTTCATTGCGCAAGCTACAACAAGGGGAGACATCCATGGCTGCAACATAGAAGGGAGTAACTTCCAAAAAGGCCTCAAGTTTCAAGGGAGGACGTGACGTTGGCAACTACATCCTGTCAGATACGATCTGACCTTAGCTGATTGACAGAGACGACTACCGCTACACACACTGACATTTCCTAAACTCTTTATTATTATATTTGTGTAGTAGTAGCAATCTTTGTAGGGAAAACTTTACCATACTTGTGTTTTGGGGTCTTGTTTCATTTGGGACTAGACAAGGGGGTTTTGACGAGCTGGGGCTTGTCAAGACGAAGCATTTACTAGGTTGTTAGTGTTTTGCACTCGGGGAGTGTGGTACGAACTAGGTGGGGAGCTGGGAGCTCGGGACTCATTGTAGTTATATAAAAGAAATATATAATTGCTAGTATCTGCTTGGGGCTAAACGTAGGTTGTTGGGGTGACCGAACTAGGGTAAATCTGATGCGTACTTTATGATTGCTTATTATTTACTTTGCATCTGCTATAACTACCTGTGATTGCTCGTGGGTTGCATGAGAATTTTTACTAACCTATTCACCCACCTCTAGGCTTAGATCCAACATAGCAAATGTGAATTTTGGCTTGACGCATCGCCTTTCTTGGGCATGTGATATCTGAAGATGGCATTTCAATAGATCCTTAGAAAGTCGAATCTGTTAGAAATTGGCCAACCCCTCGGTCAGTTTCAGACATCCAAAGTTTTCTTGAATTGGCTTGCTACTACCGCTGATTCATCCAGGACTTCTCCAAGATTGCTGAGCCGATGACCCACCTGACGAGGAAGGATGTCTAGTTCATTTGGTCTGAAGCTTATGCGCAAGCTTTCGAAGGATTAAAGACGAAGATGACGACTGCACCAGTTCTGACTATACCAGACAGAACTGGGAGATTTAAAGTATATTGTGATGCATCTGGCAAGGGTCTCGGATGCGTACTACATCAACGTGGTCATGTTATGGCATATGCTTCTCGACAACTGAAAATTCATGAGAAGAATTATCCAACTCATGATCTGGAGTTAGCCGCAGTTATTTTTACTCTAAAGATTTGGAGACATTTTCTATTGGGCGAGCAAGTGGAGATCTTCACCAACAACAAAAGTTTGAAGTATATCTTCATGCAAAAGGAACTAAGCATGAGACAACGTAGGTGGTTGGAACTTATGGCTGATTATGACATCGACATTCAGTACCATCATGGGAAGGTTAATGTCTTACCAGACGCATTGAGTCGGCTACCAACTGTTATGATACACACGGCTCAGAAAAGACTACAACTAGTACTGTGAGAGATGGAGATTGAAATCATCCTACTTGGGATTGAAGCTTCATTGAAGAAATTCAAATTCAGTTTACCATTATCGATCATATCAAAGATGCTCAAGCTGGAGATGTAAAGTTGCAGAAGATCAAGGCACAAGTGGAAGCAAGTCTTCGAACGGATTTTCTTATCCATGAAGACGGATCTTTGAGATATGGCGGCAGAATCTGTGTACCTTCAGGTGATATCCGAGAAGAGCTGATGAATGAAGCACATAGTTCTCCATACTGCATTTATCCTGGTGGCACCAAAATGTACAAGGATCTTCGTCTAAATTTTTGGTGGCATGGAATGTAGAGAAGCATTGCTCGAAGCATCGCTAAATGCCTTGTATGTCAGCAAGTGAAGGCTGAACACCATCGTATTGCAGGATTTCTTCAACCGCTGCCTATTCCCGAATGGAAGTGGCAGCACATCACCATGGATTTCGTCACTGGACTACCTCAGAGTACAAAGCAGAATGATGCCATTTAGGTGATCGTAGATCGATTAACCAAGTCGGCTCACTTCATACCGTTCTGAGTAGGACAACCGACTGAATTACTCGCGAAGATGTATATGTATGTAATAATTATTCCTATAGCTTATAACTTCTTCCTAGTATATATCATGATATGAACGATAACCATGCAGGAAATCATGAGATTGCATGGAGTCCCAGTAAGAATTGTCTCTGATCGAGACACGAGATTCACTTCTCACTATGGGAAGAGTCTGCAATCAAATCTTGGTACCAGTCTATGTTTCAGCACTGCGTATCACCTGCAAACGGATGGACAATCAGAGCGCACCATTCATATACTCTAAGATATGTTGAGAGCGTGTATGCTTGACTTCAAAGACTCGTGGAAAGACCACTTACACTTAGTGGAGTTTGCATACAACAACAGCTACCAAGCAAGTATAGGAATGGCCCCATTTGCAGCACTTTATGGAAGAAAATGTCGTTCTCTATTAACTTGGGAAGACATTGGCGATCGAGAAATTTTGGGTCCTGAGATGATCATAGAAGCCGTTGACGTAGTGCGTACTATCTGAGACAAACATCACATTGCACAATACCGACAAGCACTGGCCCGATGCGAAGTGCTGTCATCTAGAGTTTCAACCTGGAGATCATGTATTTCTGAAGATATCTCCAAACCAGGAATGAACAGATTTGGAAGAAGAGGACATCGCAGTCCGAGATTCATTGGACCAATCGATATACTGGAGAAAGTTGGAGAAGTAGCTTATCCCCTGGCTCTACCACCTTCACTGGAAGGAGTACATGATGTATTTCATTTCTCCCAGCTGCGTCGTTATATCAGTGATCCTACTCATGTGGTTGACCACTCAGAGATCACAGTGCGACCAGATCTTTGATATCAGCAACAGCCAGTGCAAATTCTAGATCGACGTCAAAAGACTCTCAGGAATAGCATAGTCGACCTCGTAAGAGTGGTGTGGCGACATGACTCACTCGATGAATCCACCTGGGAACGAGAAAATGAGATGTGCGAGCGGTATCCATATTTGTTCATTGTATCTTATTTTCATTGTATCTTAATTCTCTGTATTTTAGTATGAGAAATTCTGAGGACAAAATTTTTATAAGGTGGGTAGGATGTGACGGCCTGTATCCATCAGTACGTGTATATTAATATTCTACGTATTTTCATATATTAAAAGTATTTTAAAATGGTTGGTCAGGAGTTTAATATCAGAATTGGTTTCAAAAGCATATATAAAAATATATTTTGTAGTACCAATATAGTTATAGCATATTTTAGTAAATTCGAGTGCCATCTAATACTCCTAAATAATTTATATAATAATTTATATTTAATTATTACCGATATAGCCGTATAAATTAATTTTTTATATAAACTTTATCAAAATGATTTCAAACTTCTACCATGTGTTTCTATGGTCATTTAGTACTCTCCAAATTAATTTCGTAATTTTCTGGAGTCAAATCGATCTAGGATATGCAAACCCGTGACCTAAACATTTTGGCTTGAAACTCGAACTTTCGTAGCTCAAACTTCGAAATGGACCTCGTATTCGTGATCCTCGCGACGATACGAACAGGTGGCTATGTTTTCGTAATTTTTCGGAGTCATATGTGATTAATGGGTATTTTGGTATTATAATGATATTATATTGCTAATTACCCTTACTAATTGCTTTTTACTATCACTAATTACCATTTTTCACCCTAATTACCACCTCCAACCCACTAATCTTAGCTACCCATGTGTTAACCGTTTAGACAAAACTCTGTCATTAGTTAAAAAGGTTGACCTAATACATTAAATACATTTGACTAATTAAGCTTTTTAATTATTTCTTAAACCCCTATTAATACCCCCCTTAAACACATCCACTTCATCTCCACACTCAGCTTGAAATCCCCACTCTCACCCCTAACCCCCCTCTCTCTCGACCTCCAACAGCCCCCTCTCCCCGTTCAACTCCGACCAACACCCAGCTCCGAGCTCATCCACGCCGCTACAACCGTTCACCGTCGCCTCCCTCAGCCTTCTCCGTCGCCCGTAGAACAATCGAATAGCCCAAGCACCCTCCCCTCTCGCCACATCAACTGCACGCAACACCCCTGCCTCTCCTCTCCATGGAGACGATGATGCCACAGCTCCACACAGCTCCGCCTTCCTCCTCTCCGACCCCCTCCGACGTCGCCAACGCCCTCCAGCAGTGCCACGAGCTCCCCTCTCGATGCTAGCCCCATCCTCCACTGCACCTATCCACGAAGCCACGACGAAGCCACCGCCGAGAACCCACCATTGAGCTTGACGTTCCCTCCGATGCCCGACACCGTCCCCTGCCAGCCTCGTCGTCGGCGAAGCCCGCAGCAGCCCGCTGAACAAGCCCCCGCTATTTTCCCCACAACCTAGCTGCACCCTCCGCCATGCCACCTCGCCGCTGGCGACTCTCGCTGCCGTCGTCACTGTCCGCCTGCTCCCGACCGCACCGCCCGACCAACGCTGCCGCCAGTCACCGATAACAGATGTCACATCCTCCTTGCTGCATCGCTTTGAAGGTGAGAATGTAGGGTTGTGATATTAATACAAAAATACATATGAAAATACATATAAAATATATATAGAAATACGCACACATATAGACTGATCGAAATAAATTAATAGTAAATTGTATATGCCTCGAAAAAATACACAGGAAGGCCCAGAAAATCTGAAACGACGATGCTGACTCATTAGTGCTAGTTTCATTGCCAAAAGGCAAGTACATCTCGCATAATATTTTTTCAAAGGCAAAACTCAATAAAGCTAATTTCACTTTAAAATTCCTATCACGAGATTTTCACATACACTGACATACGAGAAAAATATATGTCGTAGTATTAGATAAGACGGATGTTTTGACCCCTTGTTGGAAGAATTCCGACACACGGTTTGCTCTAAATAAATTTTTGAATATATTGTAAAAAATCGTTTTATTTGTTTAAAATTTAATCTTTAACCTTTGTAAATTAATAATAAATGCCTATTAATTATTTTGAAGTCTTGAACATTATAAACTTGTTTTAGAAAAATATTTTAGGATCATTTGCTTAGTTATAATCATCTTGTGCTCGTTTCTTAACCTTTGGTAGAATTTTAATTTGTACTTTTAAAATTGTAAAAATGGTGTGGACTATCATATTGACTATTGTGTAATGCCCTGCATAGCTACTGCACAAGTACTAGAGGGGGGTGAATAGTACTTTAAAATAATCAAGAGATTTATTCCTAATTATTGTGCAAACACACAAACAACAATGCGGAATAGACTACAATCAACAAGAATAGACAACGCAAACAAATGATGTAACGGGTTCGGATCCACCCAAGTCTCCCTGACTTATTCCCGGTGATCCTACGTCCCAACCACCCGGATCCACTCCGGATACTTGAGTTAGAAACCACTAACCCAAGATTTCCACTATGAAATTCTTGTAGAAAACCCTCTACAAGACCAAATCATACACAAATGACATGTGACTCCCACAAACCGGGATCACACCCTTTCTCTCACAACCGAAAGAAACACTTGCAAACAAAGTAAATGAAACAATGAAATACTTACCAACAAAATCCTATGCCTTGAGTAAACTTACCAATATTAGGGCAAGAAGGATTTTGAGGAAGAACATGTCACCAAACCGAAGCTCCACCAATATGATCAACGATCGAAGGCTAGGATGGAGGATGGTGACAAGAATCAAGCTCTTGGCTTGAATGGCTCACAATCAATGAATCTCTCTTGAGGAATAAGAGTGAGGGAGAGATTCTAGTGAGAAGAGATAGCTTTAGAATGGAGTTGATTTGCTTCTCTTTGATCTCTCTAAAACCCAATATAGGCAGCCTTTTAATACTAGGAAAGAACCCATCCAAGTATATATAGGATATAGGAAGGAGAGAGAAAAAATCGTGGCAATTAATGCACCAACGGCTCTATTCTGAAGCAGACTAGTCGGTCAAAGAAGGATCACTGACCAACTCGTTTCTCAACTAGTCGGTCGGTGATTCAACATGAACCGACTAAGAGGAAAACAGCCAAAAGAGAAAGTTCAGACATAAAGAACTAGTCGGTCTAAGAAGACTTGCCAACCGACTAGTTTCACAACTAGTCGGTCGGTGAGTGTTCTTTGACCGACTAAGAGTTGAAATAGTATAGTCTGAAATCAAGGAGAACTAGTCGGTCAGAGAACAAATCCTAACCGATTAGTTTCTCAACTAGTCGGTCGATGATTGTTCTTTGACCGACTAATAATAAACAGTAGCTCATGCTGTGAAAATGAAGATATAACTAGTCGGTCCATGAAGGATTTCAAACCGACTAGTTTGACAACTAGTCGGTCGGTGAACCTTCTTGGACCGACTAATTGGTCAACAATGAATGAGCTGAAATGAGCAAGGAGATCTAGTCGGTTCAAGAAGAATTGCTGACCGACTAGATTGCCATCTAGTCGATTGGTTCTTCTTCTTGAACCAACTAAGATGCACTAGAAGCCGCGAATCGAAGCGTGAATCTTCGGGAAAGTTTCTATGGGCTTCTATGATAATCCTAGCTCTAATAATGTAAGACCTACTCAAGGCTTAACATTCTATACGAAGAAGCTAGAAGACAATAAATAAAACTTGACGAACCGTCTTCAAAAGCTTCAATCGAATCTTCTTGACTTCAATAATGGTCCTTGAGCTTCAATGAAGCATCAAGCACACGATCACGCGCTTTGAGAAGTCTTGAGACGTCGCTTTTGATATACGTGGAGTTTTGGCGACGATCTCCAAAACTGCGCTCACAAAGGAGTTAGTTCACAATATTTATATTTGCTCATCATCAAAACCAAATTCGGGAATCAATACTCAACATATTGAGATACCACGGAACAACCGTACGGATTTAATATGATGCAAATAAACTGAATAGACGGAATGGAAGATGGAACTTCAATATAAATAGATAGTACACGTACTTTTGACCCGGCACTTGACTTTACCCGTGGGATTGGGGTAGTTTATGATCACAAGTGTTACGGAGTGACTAGATGCACCCGACCGAATACCTCCAATACTTATGGAGGTAGAGCTTGACCGTCGCCATATATGGTCGGTAAGCAGCGCCTCGGATTGGCCCCTATCGCAGGGCGCATGTTAGTCATTTCTCGTACTCTTGGACATGTACTTAGCACTAGAATAGATTGGTTATTAAATATTGTTCTAAACTCTTCTTCTACAGGTTGCTAACAATGTTACAGTTTTGTTATCAAATGCTAAATTGTAACAGGTTGCTAATAGTATTGCAAATTGCTATCAAATTATTAAATTGCTGCAGGTTGCAAATTGCTGCGAATGTTTAACTGGTATAACTCTTTAAAATTAAACTTATTGCTTGTCTTTAAAGTTTAGCTTGGTTCAATTGTAAATACCTAACGTTTTATTTTGGAGATTTTCTTGTCAAGTAAACCTTGCTGACGGACATTTCGCTTTGTTGTTTTACGAAATGTATATCAAGTATCGATAGTGAGTTCTCTGAAGACACTACCGTAGAAGTTGAGCCAATGCTCGAAGAATACGTGGTGTACCTACCGGCTAAAGATTAGACGATCACCTTCGCAACTGCACCTTTATATTTGAAATAATGTAATTTGTGTACTTTGTTGATACAGCCATACTAGGCCTATGTTGTACTTTACTTTCAGACGCTTTGGTATTGTAAAAATGCCATCCGTACTATTTCTTATAAGCAAGCAAGATCATGCCGTTTTATTTCACAGACGCATTATTGTGTTTAAGCCAAGGAGGAAGAAAATATTTAAAAAGAAAAAAGTACTCCTTGTTTTAAGCACATCGCGGGCCCGTTCGCATCCTCGCTCTCGGTAGAATGGGATGCATGGCGTGACACACATGGACATGAAGACATGGTCATTAGCATTTCCATGGTAGCATGGACTCATTAATATGGAACTAATGTCAACATAAATATCAACATTAAGCTTAATACTAACATGTCAACCAAAATACCACTTTAAACCAGACTTGGCATGTTAACATATGTTCAGGGCATATTCATATTAGCATGTACTTAAGAATACTAGCATACTCATTTTAGCAAGAACTTTAGTACATTCCTATTATATGAGCATACTAAACATTTTTAGCATAATATGTAACATGACTTGGGAAAACATCTTCCTACAATTAATTTTTGGGCTCAACATAGCATGACATACTAATGTAACATGTAGTATGGCAATCCTACTTGTCATAACATTACCATGTGGACATAAAGCAAAATATGCATAACATGAGTTCTAAGGCATAAGGATTTAATTACCATCACAACCTAGGCATGAATTTTCACCATACACAACAACATGAATCCTTGGTATAATTTAACACAAATTGAGAATGGATAATCACATAGCTTAAGCATGTGTAACATTCCCACCCAAGAATGGATTTTCAACATACACAACAATATGAATTATGGTATAATCTAACACAAATTGAGCATAGATAACAAAATAGCTTAAACATGGATATTTATAAGCCTAATTAACACAATTTGGTTCCTCCACCATTCTAAGATTACCACCTAACTATGATTGTTAGAACCCTAGCTTAAAAAGTCCTTCAAAATTTTCTTGGCCCTCCTTCTCCTTGAAGAACTTCAAGCTCTTGTTTTCTCCCCTCAAGATCCTTCTTCTTCAGGGTATTGAATCCTGGTGAAATAATTTTGGCCTTGGAGTAGGAAGTTTATGTTGGATGAGAAAGTGGTACGAGAGGTTGGAGTGGTGGTTGGATTGGAGGAAGAGGAGGAGGAGAGGGTGGTGGAGTAGGTGGTGGGAGAGGTGGATCAGAAGGGAGGAGAGGGAGAGCCTAGTTCGGCCAAAGAGAGAGAGAGAGAGAGAGAGAGAGAGGAGAGGGGGAGAAAGAGAGGATGAAAACTTGATTTTTTTTCTTTTTCTTTTTTCTTTTTCTATTTCTCTCTTATAAATTAAGTCATCATCCTAATCATCCTCTCTTTCCTCTTAATCACTCCAAGTGTCCCAAGTTAGGTGAGAATTAAGAACACCATGACACATAAGGTGTTAATGTGTCACCATGTAAATTTTACAAAATTTAAAATTTTGAAAATAGGAAATACACTAATTAATACCACATACAACCCCGTTATACAATGTATTTCATCCAAATACCTTATTTATTTAAATCCATGTGATTTTTAAAATTATTTTAATAATAATTTATTTATTAGAAAATTATGGAAAATTCATGAAATACCCAAAAATTTCATATGTACAAATACATCCAAAAATACGTACAGTATACTCGTATATACGGAAACGGGAAATTACAAATCGACAGAGTGAGGCTGACACCAACCCAGCCCAAGGAGCCAAGTGCATCAAAGTCACTCGACCGAGTGAGAATCTCTCTCGATCGAGTGAGATAGACGGCCAAACACTGAGACTATCGGCCAAATTCACCTCCTGCCAGAGCACTTGACTTGGTCGAGTGAGACTTTCACTCGACCGAGTGAATCGACCACTCGACTGAGTGACCAGAAGAATCAAACGATGATTTTGAGAAATCTCTGTAGGAATTCCCACTCGATCGAGTGAGCCGACTGCCAGAATCTCCGAGTTAGGTTTTATTTCGGGTTTTGGGTCTTGTTGTCAACTTTTTCTTAGGTTTTTGGATTCGTATAAATAGAGAATAAGTTACATGTCATAAGGGAGAGGCGAGATGACTAGGGAAAAAAAGGAAAAACTTGGATTTTTATTTGCTATTGTTATATATCGGAGAAGCTAGTTCTTAATTTTCTTGTGATTATTGAAGCTTTGGAGAGCGTTGGTTTGCCTAAACTCTTGATTTATTTAATTTTATGAATCACTACTATAAAAGGGAACTTTAACATCGTTTAAATAAGGTCTTTAACAGCGCTTCTGCGTGCTGTCTATCTCGCCGCTGCTAAAGGGGGGTTGGTTTTAATAGCGCTTTAAAAGCGCTGTCAAAGGTCCCAATAGATAGTGCTTCTTTAATAAAAGCGCTGTTAAAGGTCCACCATATACAATGCTTGTACTAAAGAAGCACCCTCCATCTTGGACCTTAGACAGCGCTTGTTTAGTACAATTGCTGTCTAAGGTACCAATAGACATCACTTCTTTAGTATAAGTGATGTTAAAGGTCCACTATAGACAACGCTTGTACTAAACAAGCGCTGTCTATTGGGACCTTAGATATCGCTTGTTTAGTACAAGAGCTCTCTAAGATCCCAATAGACAGCGCTTCTTTAACATTGTACCGCAATTAACTACTGATTAAAATTACAAAAAATTCATAAAAATTCCCACAAATAGCAGAAACACCAATTTCGATTAAATTGAACATAATGTTAACATCATTACATCAGATCTATAAACACAATAAAATCTATAAACACAATAAAAATTCTGCAGATGGAAGAAAATCAAACCAAACCGCATATCATTATCCCACCACATTGTTTCAGATTTCTCTCTCAGATCAAAGAACTGAACTTTACACGAGAAATTCTAAAACGTCCTAGAGAAAAGTTGCTAATGCTAGCCAGTGCCGGCCAACATATAGATATCAAACAGACCAATCACGCTCATTCCTCTCCGATTTGGCGATATCCTTGGACATGATCATGACCCTCTTCGCATGAATCGCGCAAAGATTTGTGTCCTCAAAGAGATTGACAAGGTACGCCTCTGCCGCCTCCTGCAGCATGAGAACCACTGCTTAACCTGACGGATGATCAGTTACGGTATCGTTTCAAGAGGAAACCCGCAACTGCTTCTTCCAACGTTGTAGAAAGCGAAAATTCAATTTGAATGAGATATTGTGGCTGTACAACTGTATGCCTCTCCCTACCGAGCCCTAACTAACATGTCCATATCTCCATTTGGGACCATCTTTTGGGATGGATCAACTCTGTTGCTCCCAGTCCCAGATACGTCGCAAATTAATGGTGAAAGTCTGCATAGGCTGATTACATCCATCTCGGATATCCTATCCACGGCTTGTGACCAGTAATTACAGATGACAAACACAAGAGGAGCGCCTATCCTTCCAGGAGAATGAGGAGGAATCCCATCAGCTGTCACACCAGGTTCATAACGAAGACACAATACAGGCCATCCATTCAAAGTTTTGACATAGTTCTTCTATGCATTAATCCAAGTTGCAAAATTGCCAGACCACCTTAGAACCTCCAGTTCAAGATCCACCTGGGCACTCAGATGAGTATCATTGAGCTTGCCACCAGTTGTAAGAATCCAGACCTTCAGCTTCTGTTATAGCTTGACTCTGAGTTCAATGACATTCTAGCATAATTTTCCACATTCTCATCAACCTGAAAATATATGTATTTGCTGAAAAATTGAGCATCTAGAATAAGTCTTTAGGCGCAGTTTAGTATAACTTAATGGCCTCCAAGATTTTGCAATTCCAATTTATCCTCGTTCTTCACAGTAGTTAAGCACAACACCGTTGCAGTCTTCTTGTTCAAAATTTTTCAAATTCATGGGAAAATAAAATATACCAGCAATTGTTTAATGCTTCTATTCATGATGAACAAGAAGAAAACATATTAAAAATAGAAAAACAGGGTGTCGGGGGGAAGAAACTACCGATCCCAGTCGAGCTTGTCCTTTAACAATGCAGTAAAGGATTTCCATCTTTCTGCATAGGGCAGGGAGCTAAGGCACTGTTCTTTTGAAGGAAAGTATAATTGGGAAAGTTGAGAAAGTGTGGAATCTGATGAGAGAGAAATTGGTGTGTAATGTGTTCTTTTGTTGGAAAGTATGGTTGGATTATGGAGTTGGAAAATTGAGGTGGCCCACTTCGTATAGTGTATTCTTTTGCTTGAAGAAAGTTGGAGGTGGAAAATGGTGTGGGGTCCACTCAAAATTAATTTGTTTTATTTATAACTAAACTAAATATTTAAAAATTGTTATGAATAGGCCTATTGGGCCAATTGGGTATCCAACCCACTATTGAAAGCTATAAATACAAGGGTAGGGGGCTCTTAACCCTCTACACCGATTTCCCTACTTTTCCATTCACAACACGTTATCAGCACGATCACGCTCGTTGGAGGAGACGGCGGCTCGCGGGGAAGGAGACCCATCAATCGCTCAGATTCAAGAAGATCGTAATCTTCTCAACGGGGAGCGAAAAGGGCATCCTTCACCAACCGTCGACTAGATTCCATTGTCGAATCTAGAGGTAAAAATCAAAACTTTTAGATCTAAACTTGCTTTTCACGTTAGATCTGCATGTTTTAGGATCAAAAAAGTTTAAAACTCGGTAAAAATCACAATTTTATTTAGATCCGCAAGTCTAAAAACAATAAAAATAAGTTTTTTGGCGATCTAAATTCTCGAAAAATCTGTTTTTTACCCCCCCAAACCTTGATCCATACCCCGCACGCCCGAAGGGCTAAACGGCGGCACCCTACGAGTGCCGCCGGTGGAAAAACGCCGCGGCCATCGGCCGCGGTCACGCTGCCGCGGCCTCAGGCCGCAGCCAGCGGCCGCGGCCTGAAGCCGTGGCCCTGCCGACACGGCGGCCGCAGCCCGCTGCCGCGGCCAGCCGTCACGGCGGCACGCTCCGCGGGCCCCCTAGGGTTTTTCGGAAACCATAGCCCTTAACGGGCCAATTTTTTGGGGGAGGCCCAATTAACCCTAATGGGTTGTTTTCATGGCCCAAAAGCCAGAAAATTAGCCCATTTACATAAACAATTTTTCTTTTTTTATTTTTGGCCCTAAAAAGCCCAAAATAATTAAAAGAAACTTTAAATGGTTTTATAGCGGTAAAACAAAACATTAAAATATGGATCAAAGGTAAAAGTTTTCTTTTTTCAAAATAAATTTTTAGCACGTCACACATAATTTAGATTATGTAATTTAATCTTTACATGCCTGTGATATGATTATCTGCGTGGTTGTATGTTTTCAATATATTATCTGCGTGGATGTGCAATTTAGGCTATGTTTTTAGGGATCAGCCAGGTTTCCGACACTTTTTAATTTCCTGCAATTTTTCTTTTTTTGAGAGAAATTTGTAAGTGATGATATAAATGTAAAAAGAAGACCGAAGGACACCAAAAAGGAGCTGAAGGCGTACGCACAATGAAGATAGGGGCTTCTCTCTGAAGTTCCCGAGTTGTATTTTATTCTTTCATTCAATTTTTGATGTAACTTCGGACTGTACTTCTTTTTATTTCGGTGTCGGCTGGCTTATCCCCATAGTCCTAAGTCATTTTCTTTTTCATTGCTTATGCATTAATTGCTTGGATGTTAATTATTTCAATACCATGTTTAATATTACAATGAAACTGCCTAACAGCATGCGTGAATGTTAACCTTTGTTAATTATTCACATTATGAAACTGTAAAAAGCATGTATGTTAAATTTACTTTAATAAGATCCATGCTATGAAAAATGTTTGCAATACATGCGTGGATGTCTATTTTCAAATCAGTTTTAATGATACATGCTATTTTTATATATTGCTAGATCATTCAATGGCCAGACTTGCGAATGTCGACTTTTCGGTCCTGAAGGCCGATGGGTCAAACTACCTGAGTTGGCAGTTGGACCTGAAGTTTCATCTGCGCTCTCATGGTTTCAGTCTCACAACGACTGAGAAGGCAACAACAAGTACTGCCTCAGCCGACAAGGATGCTTCAAAAGAAGCACCTCATACAGAGGAAGTTTCTGATATATTAAAGGCGAAGCCATTATATATATCAGGAAACATTTAGACTCGACCCTGAAGGACGAGTACCTCACTGTAGAGGATCCTTACGAGCTGTGGGACGCACTCGAGGAGAGGTACATGCATCAGAGAGATGTCATACTCCCCCGTGCGTAGTAAGAGTGGACTCATCTCCGCATACAGGATTACAAATCTGTAGCGGAGTATAACTCAGCTCTCTTCCGTATCACCACACGCATGAAGTTGTGCGGTGAAACGGTGACGGAGAAAATGTTGCTGGAAAAGACGTTCACGTCTTTCCACGAGAAGGACATGATCCTTATGCAACAATACCGTGAGAGGAAGTTTACGAAGTACTCTGATTTGCTTTCATGCCTGCTTATGGCTGAACAGAACAGAGACCTGTTGGTTGCCACTCACAACCTGCGCCCTCCTGGCTCCGCTCCACTGCCACCTCTTGCAGAGGCACACTTCCAGTCTTCCCAGAAGAATAAGATGGACAAAAAGGCAAAATTCCAGAAATGGAAAGAACAAAAGCAGCGGAAGAAGGCCACTCCTCCAGCTCCACCTCAGAAACAGAAGTTCGCGGAAAAGAATCAAAAGAGGATGTCCAACAAAGGTGTCACTCCCAAGAAAGACTGGGAGGATAAGTGCTCCATATGCGGAATGACGGGCCACTGGTCCAGAATCTGCCGCACCCCAAAACACCTCCAGGACCTCTACCAAGCAAGCCTCAAGCCTCGAGCTTAGACAAACCTGATTGAGAGCGCAGCGTTGCCAGAGACCTCATGGACTCCTGAAGACTTCATGGGAGATGACACTCTCTAGTTCTGGACCACTTCTATGTACTAGCAATGTATCTTCTTTTTAAGCATCGTATCTAGTTTTATTTCAATGTCAAACAATATTTTGAGCATTTATTTTTATGAAAGTAGATCTTTTCTTTTCATATCATTTACTGCTTGAATGTCTTTCTTTTTAGATATGGAATTAATCTGCCTAGTGGACAGTGCATCGACGCACTCGATCATTCAAAACATAGACTACTTCACGAGCATAAGTAGCTATTCTGGTCCACTGAGAACAATCTCAGGACCAGCAAACATAATCGAAGGATCAGGGGAAGCAATTATATTGCTCCCCGGTAACACACAAATCACACTTAGAAATGCGTTATACTCCCCTAAATCTATCCGAAACCTTCTAAGCTTTAAAGATATCCGTTTAAACGGACATCACTTAAAGACGGTCGAGGAAGATAAAAGGGAATACTTTCTTGTAACGTCTCTTACAAATGGTTCAAAAACCATTGTGGAACGTTTCAAGGGACTCCCCTCGGGACTCTACCAAACAAGTATACAAACTCCAGAAACATCCATGGCGGAACACCTGCAGTGCCCCCAAACACCAGAATTCCAACTCTGGCACAGTAGACTGGGACACCCTGGCTCTGTTATGATGTACAGCATCATAAAGAGCTCCAGTGGTATAGACCTGAAGAACCTGAAGATTCTTCAAAAAGGCAAATTCACATGTCCACCCTGTTACAAGGGTAAACTGATCATGAGACCCTCTCCACTGAAAGTGGACATGGAGTCCCCAAGCTTTCTGGAAAGAATCCACGGAGACATTTGTGGGCCGATACACCCATCAAGTGGTCCGTTCAGGTACTTTATGGTCCTGATAGACACATCTACTAAGTGGTCACATGTGTGTCTACTGTCCACCCGTAACCTAGCACTATCTAAGCTTTTAGCTCAGATAATCAAGTTATGGGCCCACTTCCCCGACTACCAGATAAAGAAACTTCGTCTGGACAATGCGGGGGAGTTTACGTCACAAGTCTTTCTAGACTATTGCCAAGCTCAGGGAATTGAAGTCGAACATCCTGTACCACATGTTCACACCCAAAATGGGTTAGCAGAATCTCTAATTAAGAGACTGCAATGGATTGCTCGTCCATTATTACTTCAATCCCAGATGCCAGTGAATGCGTGGGGTCATGCAATTTTGCATGCTGCATCTTTAATAAAATTAAGACCTTTTGGAGGTCAGTCATCTTCTCCAATGTAACTAGCACTTGGAGCCACACCAATTGTCTCACACTTGAGAATATTTGGTTGTGCAGTATACGTCCCCATAGCACCACCACAAAGGACAAAGATGGGTCAACAACGTCGTCTAGGCATTTATGTTGGGTTTGACACCCCCTCCATAATTAGATTCCTAGAACCCCTTACGGGAGACGTTTTCAAGGCACGTCTAGAAGACTGTGAATTTGATGAAATATCGTTTCCAAGACTAGGCTCACAGACAAAGAAGCCCGAAGCTTCAGAATGTATCACTTGGGATACAAAGACATTATGTCACTTTGATTCGCCCATAAGCCAGTGTGAGGAGTAGGTCCTGAAGATTCTCCACATCCAAAACGCTGTCCATCTCTTGCCGGACAAATTTACTGACAACCAGAAGATTGTCAAATCACACGTCCCTGCTGCTAACACTCCAGCTAGGATTGACATACCGCAAAATGGATGCAATCCGCCTGCAGCAGAAATGGTTGGACCTCTCAAAAAGAGAGGGCGACCACATGGATCCAAGGACCAAGTCCCTCGAAAGAGTAGGACCCTTGGCAATGGTAAACAAATACCACCACAGGATGCTACTATAAGCCCTGCTACCCCATCTCTCCCAAACTCTCATGAAGAGGAAAAACCGGGAGAAAATGAAGTATCGATACACTATGTACGAACTGGGGAGTATTGGGACAGAAAGAGCACAACCATAGATGACACATTTGTGTGTAATATTGCCATCAACGTCGCGTACTGCGACGATGATATTGAACCACGCTCTCTGACAGAATGTCAAAGCAGAGATGATTGGCCAAAGTGGAAAGCGGCAATAGGAGTGGAGTTGGATTCACTCACCAAATGCAAGGTCTTCGGACCCATAGTCCAGACACCAAAAGGTGTAAAACCTGTGGGTTATAAATAGGTATTTGTTAGAAAACGAAATGAACAGAATGAGATCATTCGCTACAAAGCAAGGCTTGTAGCGCAGGGTTTTACCCAACGTCCAGGGCTGGATTTTGAAGCCACATACTCCCCGGTCATGGACACGATCACCTTCCGATTCCTCATTGGCTTAACAGCCCAAGAGGGTTTAGATATGCAGCTTATGGACGTGGTCACTACATACCTATATGGCAACCTAGACCGAGACATCTATATGAGATTGCCTGACGGTTATTCTTTGCCTGCAGCACTAAAAGAGAGAGAACGTGACATCTACTCAGTGAAACTGCAAAGATCATTATATGGTCTAAAACAATCTGGAAGGATGTGGTATAACAGACTGAGCGATTTCCTTGCAAAACAAGGATTCACAAACGACCCAGTCTGTCCTTGCATCTTTATAAGAGCAAAGGCAACATGATGTGTAATCATAGCCGTCTATGTGGACGACTTGAACCTCATCGGATCTCTTGAAGAGATCTCAGAGATTTCTAGAAGCTTGACAGAAACCTTCGAGAAGAAAGACCTCGGAAAGTCAAAATTCTGTTTAGGTCTTCAAATAGAGCACCTTAATGATGAGATCATGTTACATCAGTCAACTTACACATCGAACTTATTGAAAAAGTTTCAGATGGATAAGTGCCACCCCTCAGCACTCCAATGGTCGTCAGATCATTGGATGTACATAAAGACCCTTTCTGGCCGCTGGAAGAGGGGGGAGGAAGCACTAGGCCCTGAAGTGCCTTATCTAAGTGCTATCGGTGCACTCCTATACCTGGCTAACTGCACTCGTCCTGACATAGCATTTGCAGTCAACTTACTAGACAGATATAGTGCTGCACCTACACAGCGGCACTGGGCCGGAGTTAAGCATCATCTGCACTACCTCCAAGGGTCCATAGACTTAGGTCTATTCTACAGGAAAGGGGCATCAACTGGTTTAGTTGGTTATGCTGATGCAGGATACAGGTCCGATCCTCATACAGAGAAGTCTCAGACAGGATACATGTTTACTTATGGCGGCACAGCCATATCCTGGAGATCTGTGAAGCAGACCATGACGACCGTCTCATCCACCCACTCAGAGCTCCTAGCGATCTTCGAAGCAAGCAAGGAAAGTTTCTGGCTACGCTCTGTGATCCAGCACATCCTCACCTCCACCGGCCTGATGACCGGCGTCCTTGCGCATACTCCACTTCATGAAGACAATGCAGCATGTATAGCCCAGCTACATGACGGCTACATAAAAGGCGACAAGACGAAGCATATCTCCCCCAAGTTCTTCTGGACGCACGACCTTCAGAAGCAGAAGCAGATTGAGGTACAGAAGATCCAATCATGTAATAACTTGGCGGATTTGCTTACCAAATCCCTGCCTACTAGTATCTTTGAGAAACTTGTATATGGGATTGGGATGAGGAGAGTGAGTAAATGTAAACTGGGTCAGGATGAGAAGACTATGAACTCATAGATACATAGGAAACTGATGTATAGATTCATAGGAAATCTGCAAGCCTGAAGCTTGGCCAGCGAATTCTTTCGGACCCCTGGATCCTGAAGTATGAACTCAGTTGTACTCTGGATCCTGAAGTATCCACCCCTAGACACATCCCCAAAACAGGTGAAGTTATGGATTAACTGTTCTTTATTTAACAAGGCAGTTATCTTAACTCGGATCCTGAAGAATCCACCTCTTATTCAATGATGGTTGGATAAGGGGAAGTGTTATGAATAGGCCCATTGGGCCAATTGGGTATCCAACCCACTATCGAAAGTTATAAATACAAGGGTAGGGGGCTCTTAACCATCTACACCGATTTCCCTACTTTTCCCTTCACAACAAAAATTAATTAATTAATTAAAATAATACCTAATTAATACTTAAAATTTTTAAGTGGGTGAAAAAATTGCTAAACAAAAGTGTACCGAGGGCCCCATGTGCTTTCACAGCAGGCAACAAAGATAGCGAAAAAAAAATTTGCTTTCACGCAGAGGCGTGCACGTTCTTATTGGCCAGCGAATTCTTTCGGACCCCACACAAACCAAGAAACCAACGTAATCGTCGGAAAATTTGTGGAGTCCAAAATGCGGTTCGGATTCTTACTGACAAGCTCCACGTCAGTTTTTTTTCTCAACTTCTCAAAAGCAGAAAAGAATAGACACACAAAATCGATGAAGGAATCCAGTGCAAAATCGGGGAATAGTGTTTGAACAGAGCTTTTTGCACTTTCTCGTTCCCACAATCCGGGTAAAGAACATGCCCTAAACTACTAGCTCAATGGGGTCAACATCATGAGCAATGACAACAAGATGTGACTTGGTATACAAAAGCCACAAAAAAAAGAAAGCAGTTTGCAAGTAAATTTGTACAAGTTTGCAGGTAGCCAATGTGTGCATTCTAGAGAATTCAAAACCAAAATCGAAGCAAACTGTTGGTTGGGTTATTTTCCACATAACCTGTCCACTTGCAATGCAAAAGCATTGGAGACATCACATTCAAACACTAAACATTCGAAATCAAAGATAACCCATTATATAAAAAAAGAGAATGATACATGTTCAATTAGATAAGTGACGTGATTAAGACCATATTTCACAACAATGGGCTTCTTTACTTCCACAGTTTTGCCTTCAGCCTCAGCCTGTGCTCTCTTCAGAAGACGTTCTTTCTTTGCAGCTTTATCCTCAGGCCTGTATTTGAGCAGGATCATAAAAATGCTAGTGGCTGCACACAGACAGGAAAAAAAAAGAGAATTTAACTCACAGATCAAATACAATAATTGAACTAACACTAACACTACAAGTATGCCTTATGACAAATCAGGGAGAGGTAAAATAACAAAATGAAGAAAGAGAAAAGGTATATTAGCTCAACTGATCTTCTTTAAAATTGGTACGATCATTTTGGACAGAATAATCAAGATTATCGTCATTAGCCGACTAAGTTGGGACCCAACTCACAAAATAGAAGAAAGATTAAATTTATTCCACGGCCACATAATTTAATGTAGATAAACCTCGTCCAAGACTATAACACGGATTAAAACAAGAAGACCTGGAATTAGCAGTGAACGGTAAAAACGAGTTCAAATCCAAGATAAATTGACAAATGAGCTAGAGAGCACACAGTGAACATTAGAAAGAAGATTCAACGCTATTTTAAAGCAGAAGACAGCATTATTGACACCATAAAGCACAAGTGCATGCACAAATCTAAATTCACTCTTAAAAGCAGGCTTTGTTGTTTTTTTCTGATTCAAATCCCGTCGACAGTCTTTCCCAGGTGACTCGGTCAAGTAGGAAGCTGCTCGACCGAGCAGCATGAAGTCTCTAACAAACCGAGCAGGTAGATAGCTTGGGGAAGTTTTCCCTCCGACTCGGGTGACTCCTACTCGGTCGAGTAGGAGGCTATTCGGTCGAGTAGGAAGCTACTCGACTGAGCAGCATGAAGACTTTGTTTGCCCGAGCAGCCCGAGGGATTTCCGCTTGAAGATGGATACTGACACTTGGGCCGAGTAGGTAGGCTACTCGACCGAGTCGACTCGACTCCACCTAGGGCATGTCCGCTCGACAGAGCTCGACCGAGCAGACAGCCGACTCGGGCCGACTCGGCGCGGGCCCATGCGCGAGAGCACGGTTTGGATGCGGTTTTTTCCCATTGTTTTGGGTTTGTATTTAACCTATCCATTGTTTTAGATTAGGTTAAGCCTCTATTGAGTTTTGTAAGCCTACATTGAGTTTTGGAGAGCCTCTTGCTACCCCAGTGGAGATTGGAGAGAGTTTTAGGGTTTGTGTTCTTGAGAGAAAAGTTTGGTTTTTCCTTCTCTTCTTCTTCCATTGATTTCTTCCTCTTGAGTGGATTCGTGAGAGCTTGTTCCGTTGACAAGTTATTACTCACGCGTGAGGGAGCGTTTTGTAACCCTAATTGTTTGGATCTCTCTACTAGTGGAATCGTCTCGGATTGGATTGCTGGACGTAGGTTGTTTACAACCGAACCAGTGTAAATTCTCTTGTGTCTGCGATTGATTTATTTGTTGCTGTGATTCGTTTGCTGCTTTCTATTGCAAGTTCATTTGGGAATTTTGTTGAGTCATTGGGATTAGATTTTTGCTAGCTCTATATTCCTGATCAGTTTATTAGGGTTGGTTTTCGCATTAATCCCAAGGTGTTTCGGTTTTCCACCCCCCAACAAGTGGCATCAGAGCTTGTGGTTTTATTGCAAAGGTAGTTAGTGGCGAAGGAAAGATGGTGTCTTTAGAAACTTTGAACACTGAGAAGTTCACCGGCCGGAATGATTTTCAGATTTGGCAGACGAAGGTGAAGAATGTTCTTAAGCAGACGGGGTGTTACCAGATCGTATTTGATGTTTTGAATATCTATAAGGAGGTGACTGTATCCGCTAAGGCGGAGATGGAGAGGAAGGCGTACAGCGCGATTCCGTTTTTGTTATCAGATAATGTTCTAAGGGAAGTCCTGGATGAGGCGATGACATCTGATATGTGGAAGAAGCTTGAGGGACTCTATATGAAGAAATCCTTCACGAGTCGCCTATATTTGCTCCAGCAGCTGTATACTCTCAAGATGAAGTCTGGATCAGCGGTGAAGGATCACATGGATGAATTGAACAGGATTGTGCTAGACTTGCATGGTATGGATGTGAAGATTGAAGATGAGCAGCAAGCGGTTATCTGTTGTGTTCATTGCCTGAAGAGTATAATCAGTTTGTTCGGTCGATGATTTACAACCGAACTACTCTCACCGTGGAAGAGGTGAAGGCGGTGCTTCACACAAAGAAACTATGTGGCAAGGTTCAAGGTAGAGATCATGTGAGTAACCACGAGGAGGCATTACATGTGAGGGGTCGACAGGAAAGGAGAGGAGGCTTCAGGAAGAATAATGACCGCTCTAAGTCGAGACACTCGTAGGATATGTTTGCGAACATCACATGCTACAATTGCCCCAAGAAGGGTCATTATTCGAACCATTGTCCTATCAAGAATAGGAAGAAAGGAAAGGAAACCGAGAATGATTCTGGTTCGGCATCTTTAGGGATTGATGGTGAGCAGGTCCATGATGAAGGTAGAGATACCAAGATTTTTGCTGCAAGGCTTGCAGGTGATGCCAACATGGCATGGCTCATGGACAGTGGATGCTCGTACCATATGACTCTAGGAGTTGGTTCGCGACATACCGTTCCAAGCAAGATGGAGGCTCAATCCTCATGGGGAACCATGCAGTGTGTCAAACTGCGGGTATTGGAACCGTTCGGATAAAGATGCATGACGACATAGTGCGTACACTTGCTGATGTGAGACATGTCCCAGATTTGCGAAAGAGCCTAATCTCTATAGGCGTATTGGACAATGCCGAATGTAAGTCGGTCTTTGAAAAAGACCAACTTCGAGTTTCGAAAGGAGCAATGGTTGTGATGAAAGGAAAGAAGGTTGAAAACTTATATGCCCTTCAAGGTACCACATTTGAAGGTGAAGCAGACGTAAGCACTGCGAGAGCAGTTTCCAGAGATTCAGCCAAGTTATGGCATTATCGTTTGGGTCATCCATGTGACAAAACGCTTGAAGTACTCCAAATAAGAAAACTAATTGAAGCCTCGAATGAGAGTGTAGAATTCTGCAAATCATGTGTGTACGGTAAGAAGACAAAGGTGCAGTTTAACACGTGGAAGCATACTAGCAAAGGACCACTTGACTATGTATACACCGATGTGTGGGGACCGTGCCCAGTGCCGTCAAGAGGGGGAGCTAAGTTGTTTATTGATGACTACTCTCGCAAAGTCTGTATGTACCTAATGAAGTCAAAGGACCAGACTTTTGATATGTTTCGAGGTAGAAGACCATGGTGGAGAAGCAAACCAGAAGGCAGGTGAAGGTGCTTAGATCTGACAATGGAGGTGAGTTTACCTCGAGGGAGGTTGGAAATTTTTGCAAACTCCATGGGATCCGCAGACACTTTAGCACACTCGGTGATCCGCAGTCGAATGGTGTGGTGGAGCGGATGAATCGGACATTGTTGGAGAGAGTGCGGTGTTTGAGGCACTCAGCCGGTTTAGGGAAGGAATTCTGGTGAGAGATACTCTCGACTGCTGTGCACATGGTGAACAGAGTTCCTTCAGTAGTGATTGGCTACAAGATCCCTGAGGAGATGTGGAGTGGTGAAGTTAAAGATTACTCATACTTGCGCATTGTGAGTTGCCCGGCATATGTGCACGAGAGGGGTGACAAGTTGGATCCAAGAGCAAAGAAGTGTGTCTTTCTTGGATATGGCCACGGCATCAAGGGGTATCGTTTGTGGGATCCAGAGGGTCAGAAAGCGATAATGAGCTGACATGTCACTTTTGATGAGGATGCAATGCTCAGGGCGAAGCATTCTCACTCAAAAGATGACACGTCCACAGAGGAGATTTCAGCGGAGATGGTTAGTCTTCCGGTCCAGCCTACTCAGCGACCAGGCAAAGAGTTGATGGTCGATTTTCCAGTTGAGGGAGATGAAGAGGTCCATGCTGAGGACCATGTGCAGATACCTAGTACCTCTCAGGTACACGTTGACACTTATGCAGGTGACGATGGAATGCGAAGATCGAAGAGGGTGAAGAATGCGCCAGAAAGATTGGGAGCATGTGATTATGCAGGTTATTCTTTTGATGATATGGTGTCTTATGTACTCAACCTAGATCACAAGGAGCCAGCGATATATAGTGGAGCCATAGTCTTGGAAGATGTCGCTCAGTGGCAAGGATCTATGGAGGAGATGGAGTCCCTTCACCGGAACGACACTTGGGATTTGGTGCTGTTACCTAGCGGGAAGCGTGCTATTGGTTGTCGCTGGATATAAAAAGTCAAAGAAAGTTCAGCTCAAGATGGGAACAATGTCAGGTACAAGGCAAGGTTAGTTGCCAAGGGATTTACACAACGGAAGGGTGAAGACTACACTGAGATATTCTCACCGGTTGTACGTCACACGTCCATTCGTGTGTTATTGGCGCTAGTTACTAGCATGGACATGGAGTTGGAACAACTCGATGTGAAGACCGCCTTTTTGCATGGAGATCTTGATGAGGAAATCTATATGCAGCAGCTTGAAGGATTCAGAGTTGAAGGGAAACAGACTTTGGTGTGCAGATTGAAGAAATCGTTGTACGGGTTGAAGCAGTCACACAGGCAGTGGTACAAACGATTCGATAGCTTCATGATGGGAGTAGGCTTCGAGAGGAGCATCAATGATCAATATGTGTATGTTCACACACTTGAGAATGGCTTGAATATTTATTTGTTGCTCTATGTGGACGAAATGCTAATTGCTTCTAATAGCATGTCAAAGGTGAAGAAGCTGAAGGAGAAGCTATGGCAAGAATTCGACATGAAGGATTTGGGGCCCGCTAGGAAGATTCTCGGAATGGAGATTGTTTGAGATCGAAAGAAGCATGAGCTTAGATTGTCATAGAAGGGGTATATTCAGAAGGTACTAGCCCGTTTTGGTATGGATAGTGCGAAGCCCGTGAAAACACCTTTGGGCGCTCATTTTCACCTGTCGGCGAGTCAGTCGCCAAGCACCGATGAGGAGAAGACTTACATGTCTCAGGTGCCATATGCAAGTGTAGTAGGAAGCTTGATGTATGCGATGGTTTGCACACTTCCAGATATTGCACAGGCCGTCGGAGTGGTTAGCAGATACATGGCTAATCCTGGCAAGGTGCATTGGCAGGCCGTAAAGTGGATTCTGACATATCTGCGAGGCACAGCGAGTGCCGGGATCCTATATGGGAGAGGAGACGGAAAGGTGCTGACATGTTACTGCGATAGCGACTACGCAGGTGATAGAGACATGCGGTGATCTACCACGGGATATGTGTTTAGTTTAGGCACTGCCGCGGTATCGTGGAGGTTGGTCTTACAGTCTGTGGTTGCGCTATCGACCACAAAGGCCGAGTTGATTGCAGCGGTGGAAGCTGTGAAGGAGGCCAAGTATTTGAGGAGTTTACTGAGAGATTTGGGGGTGCCGCAGAGTTTGTCATATGTGCATTGTGACAGCCAGAGTGCCATTCATCTGGCGAAGCACCAGGCATACAGTTCGAGGACGAAGCATATTGAGGTCCACGATTCCTTCCTTGAGTTGGAGAAGAAGGAGATAGAACTTCAGAAGATCGCGACTGATTTGAACCCCGCAGACATGTTTACCTAGCCAGTTCCAGCCATCAAGCTCCATGTTTGCTTGGAGTTGATTTCTTTGTTGTCTTAGGTGGCGCCGGAGGGCGCATTTTTCGAGACGATGATGACTCTAGAGAGAGGGTCATGACGTGCAGCGTGGAGGTGATGGAGTCATTAGTGATGAGATTTGAATCAAGGTAGAGTGTTTTTTTATTCAAATCCCGTGGACAGTTTTTCCAAAGGTGACTCGGTCGAGTAGGAGGCTGCTCGGTCGAGCAGCAAGCTCCTCGACCGAGCAGCATGAAGTCTCTGACAGACCGAGCATGCAGAGAGCTTGATAAAGTTTTTCCTCCGACTCGGGTGACTCCTACTCGGTCGAGTAGGAGGCTACTCGGTCGAGCAGGAAGCTACTCGACCGAGAAGCATGAAGACTTTGTTTGCCCTAGCAGCCCGAGGGATTTCGCTTGAAGAGAGATACCGACACTCAGGCCGAGTAGATAGGCTACTCGACCGAGTCGACTTGACTCCACCTAGGGCATGTCCGCTCGACCGACCTCGACCAAGCAGACAACCGACGCGGGCCGAGTCGGCACGGGCCCATGCGCGAGAGCACGGTTTGGATGCGGTTTTTTTCCACTGTTTTGGGTTTGTATTTAACCTATATATTGTTTTAGATTAGGTTAAGCCTCGATTGAGTTTTGTAAGCCTCCATTGAGTTTTGGAGAGCCTCTTACTACCCCAATGGAGATTGGAGAGAGTTTTAGGGTTTGTGTTCTTGAGAGAAAGGTTTGATTTTTCTTTCTCTTCTTCTTCAATTGATTTCTTCCTCTTGAGTGGATTCGTGAGGGTTTGTCCCGTTGACAAGTTATTACTCACGTTTGAGGGAGAGTTTTGTAACCCTAAGTTTGGATATCTTTACTAGTGGAATCGTCTCGGATTGGATTGCTGGACGTAGATTGTTTACAACCGAACCAGGGTAAATTTTCTTGTGTTTGCGATTGATTTATTTGTTGCTGTGATTCGTTTGCTGCTTTCTAGTGCAAGGTCATTTGTGAATTTTGTTGGGTCATTGGGACTAGATTTTTGCTAGCTCTATATTCCTTATTTGTTTATTAGGGTTGGTTTCCGCATTTATCCCAAGACGTTTCGGTTTTCCACCCCCAACAGACTTATATCTAGAATAACATTCTATAAATTATAAGAAATCATGTTGCAGAAAACCATTTGAGAGTATTTTCGAGGACCTCTTGTATAAGAAATTACCAAGAGTCTCAAGGAAATATGTTAGCAAGGTGAATGACAGATTTTATTCCCATTTAGCAAACATTGGGTATAGTGAGCCTGGCACAGATGATATTACTTTATAAGCATTTAAAAAACCAAAATAATCCTTAACAAATAAAATTTCATGCTGATGTGCAGATGGGCACCATGAACAGTCATAGCATAACAGACAAGACACATGTATGGTTTGCATCGTATGATTATCAGCTATATTAGTAACAAAATTATAAGAATACAGTACAAAATGCAAGGAGACAATCAATTTACCCATATTCTTGTCCAGGGTCTTAGTGAACTGTTTCACAGCTGGGGGGGACCTTCAAACACTGCTTGAGAATTCTTCTCTGCCTCTGGATACGGACTACCTTCGGCCACTTAACAAACCTATGAAGATCCCTCTTTGGTGGCAAAGCCCCTCCAATCCCAAATTGATTAGGCCTCTTCTCAAAGAGGGGGTTCACAACCTTCTCCTGGAAATCTAATGAAAGATCAGTTTCCATTTAATTTGAGGCACCAGAATCGAAAATAAGGGTTTTTCGACAAAGGGAATAAGGCAAAAAATGTACCGTCTTCTTCTCAGGAGGAGCACCAGGCTTTATATTCCTCTTGGGAGCCTGTAAGATTAGAATTATAAGTAATAATAACAATTATTCCCAACACTCTACTCTAGCACATAACATTTTATTCATTTTTACCTTGTTAGGTAATTTTCAACCTAACATATGATGTGCATTCAGAACTGTGAAATCTTGCAAACCAAATGTTTAACATATTTATGACTCAAGAACCAAAAAGACGATTACAAAATAGACAAAATGGTACCCAAAACCAAGGGCATGTTTGGATAGCCCCAATTTAAAGGTGTATAATCCTAGATGCCATTTTCAAATTGATTGAAGTAATACAAATGACTGACTTATTTGAATGTCATTTTTTGACAACGAATCCAAAGGATTATTATCTGCCCATAGGTCAGCCCCTGAGGAAGATGAGCTTATCGGTCGATAGATCAGCCAGTCGGGGGTGTCTCATTAGTCAGAGTCGTCCCAACAGTTCTGCATTTACTAATCAACCCATGACAAAGATGATATAAACTAATAGCTACTAGCCATTAATAAGGTATGCTGAAGCTTTTTAACTCGGATCTCTACACCTAATACTTGGAAACTTCAACCTATAAGCTCACCTGTTCATCGATTACACTCGGATAGCTCAATAATTGAATTCGTCCGTTCCTGGACAGCTCTTCCATTGAATTCATCCATTCACCCTTTACATTCCCCTATAACTCAACGATCAAATACCATAATTGAACTAATACCACCACCCCACTTTTTGCGGATCTCATCAAATTTATCGTTCAAGATGACCTACAGAAGCATTAACTATTGATCTTTGCAATGAAAACAAATTTTTTTAAAATTAAGTATCTAGAATAAGTCTTTAGTCGCAGTTTCGTGTACCTACAAACCTGTTGAGTGTTCGAACTACACTCCACATATGCCGATGCTCCTATTTGCTTCTCTAGTTCATCACCCTGAAATTAAAAGTATAAACAAGGAGTTGTGATGAGATGCAAGATTTTTTTATATAAATAATAAGATAAATGATGGTGTATGTTGTAATGTTTCCTTGAAAAATTTGTGCATATATGAAAAATTGCACCTTCATTGGTGAGGGAGAGCTTTGGCTGCCCTTCGCGGGTCCTACCCGGCTCGAGCCGGATTAGTCGACGCCCAATGTGGTATCCGAAAACAGGTGGTTAAAAACAAAAAAAACAAGAAAAAGAAACCATCCTAAGATTTTTTATTTCGACATTTTTGTTGCTTTTGCCAAAGATAAAACTAAAAATAAATAAATAAATAAAACTGAAAAATGTTGCTTGTACATCGGAGCCTTGTACATTGGAGCCTATTCATGTTATGAACAGTAGAAACTTGTAACGATGGATGCCAAAAGCCTGAAATCGAACCAGCTTATCGTGATGCAGTTCTGTCATGGCAAACCATCCTGGGTAATCCAGATTGTGTATGTTTTAAGCAAGACTGCAAGCTTAATCATTAACCACAAACATATGAAGCACAATGCTTAGGATACCCCAATACCCATATATACCATGTCAACATATGAACTACTTGCTTATGAATCATAGTGGAACAACAAAAAGAAGGCATGAAACAAAAGGTCTAGCTTAATAATCATACGACTGCACTAATTTTACATTTTAGTACATGGTTATTTGAAAGGAATGCCCTATTTCTTAGTAGCAAGCTGCAATCCAAACCCTAAAAATCAAGCTTTGACCGAAACCAATTAAATAGGATAACACGACCGCTCAATCATGTGCCCAAAGTATATGCTAATTTTACATGTAAATCGACAAAACTCAAGTCCCAATTCCCCATCTAACTCAAAAAACTAACACCAAAAGTCAAATTTTAGATCAGAGCCCATGAATTTAAAAAAGCACCAAAAATTAGAAGCAGTCACTTGTATTGAAACTCCATCTTGATCCCAAGCGATATGTCAATCCCACTGGTGGCCTCCAGGATTGCGTAATACAGCGCATGATCTTGTCAGTGAAGGCGATGATTGGGGATTTTGGTGAGATGGACTTGAGGACGAGAGCAATGAATGAATCGATCAAGACATCAGAGAGGCGATGGGCGTTTAAGATAAGAAGTGGTGCGACAGAGCCAGCGGTATGGAGCCGGAGAGGAGCTCGACGATGAGGATGCGTGGGGTGAGGAAGAAGGGGCGGCCAGAGGAATAAATTGTGGAGTGGTGGTAGGAGGGGAGGTCGGATGGGAGATCGCTATGGTTAGGGTTTTGGGAGTTTTCTATGGTTTTGAGGATGGTGGACTTTTGGGAATTGGTGGTTGAGAGGCTGAGAAGGAAACCTTAGGATGGGTGGTGGAGGTAGAGGAGGGAAGCGGCGAGGGAGTGGAGGGGGAGGTTGTAGGAGATGACGATGAGGCTGTCATTGGGGTCATCGAGGAGATCGGCGATGATCTGCTCTTCGAAATTTAAGTCACATTCAAAAATTTTGGGAGATGAAAAAATTCAGCTGCGCTCTCCAGCTCTCAACGGTTGATAAGAGTTTTGACAGCGCTTGCCGAAAGAAGCGCTATTTATTTTTGATCTTTAACATCGCTTGCAGAAAGAAGTACTGTCTATTATCTGACCTTTAGCATTACTTGCAGCAAGAAGTGCTGTCTATTATCTGACCTTTAGCATCCCTTGCAGAAAGAAGCGATGTCCAGTATTTGACCTTTAACAGCACTTGCAGAAAGAAGCGATGTCTATTATCTGACCTTTAACATGTTGGAACTTGGTATTTTCCATCCTCTCTTCCATAAGGTTTTGATGTGACAAATCAATATATTTTATGTTACTAATTCTATCTATGCAGATGTGCAGACATAACGCTTATTTCATTCACATTATGCATATGATCAGATTACAAGGACTCTCTGTAAAAACGGCATTGCTACTCATCTTACGTTTGAATAACATATCTATGGAATGATGTAATTTTACTTTTTAGATAGCTTCAGAGCCTTGGCTATAACATATCATATATCCCTAAGCTCCAAATTACATCATCTTCCAATCCATTTGATCCTAAGTCAAAATTCCCGCTTTTTCACCATTAGTCGACTAAGATTTTTCGTAGCCTACTAAAAATATTTTCTTTGACTTTTGACCCGAAACTTTCTGACAAGATTCTATCCGTTGACTGATCCATGTCACCAATTTTTTATGTCTGTATATGACCGTTTTAAAATTAGCCGACTACGAATTTTCGTAGCCGGCTAAAACGTTTTTTTGACCGAAATTTTCCAGAACGGTTTCTGACCGTTCTCTAACATCTGTGACGGTTTCTGAACGTTTTCCAACATCTCTTCCAGAACCGTTTCTAAATCCTATAAATAGAGGGGTACACCCTCTCTTTCTCCACACACTTTCCCTTCAACGTTTCTCTCTTTAGTTGAATTGTTAAAACTCGGTATTCTGGCCATTAGTTGTTCTTTTCTTATTTGTAAGAAGAAATCATTATATTTCTCTCTTCGTTTAAGAACGGAAGAACTTGGATTTCAACACTTTTTGAAAAGCTGTTCAAGTTCTTATTTGTAAGAAGAAATCATTAGATTTCTCTCTTCGTTTAAGAACGAAAGAACTTCAATTGTGTTTCACCATTACATATCTTGAAACATTGAAGTTTCTCTTTTTGAAACACCATCCTTTGAATTCATTATTGCTATTCATACCAAGGCTATAGGTGTTTTCTATTTCATTTTTTCTTCAACAGGTTTGAATCTCTAGTTATTGAGATTGTACAAAGTTTGGAACACGGGGAGTGTCGCCATTTTTGTAAGTTGTGCTTGCGGGACAAGTGATTATAGTGGATTGAAAATCTATACGGGGAGTAGAGGACTGGAGTAGGATCAAACGGATCCGAACCAGGATACATCTTTGTGTTTGCGATTGGTTTATTTTCTATACTTGTCATTTAATTTCTGTTCCATCTTTGCAAATTTTAGTAACGTTTTATTTGCAACAAGTTTTTATAATACACTATTCAACCCCCCTTCTAGTGTATTTGTGTATACAGGCGATCCTACATTTGGTATCGGAGCAGGCTTAAGATGGCAGAACAGAACATGACAGCCGTTCCACACAACTATTCATCGCAATATCCAGAAGGCAACTCTCAAGTTCGTCCTCCTCTATTTGATGGTTCCAATTATTCATGCTGGAAGGTTAGAATGGAGATTCATCTCCAAAGTATGGATTATGTGTTATGGAACATCATAGAGACAGGATATCAGAAGCCAACAACTCCCTTCTTTGAATGGACTGCCAACGACAAAACTTCCGCAACCTACAACTCAAAGGCTATGAATTCTCTATTCTGTGCCATGGATAAGAATGAGTTTAATCGAGTATCTCAGGCCAAAACTGCTAAAGATATTTGGCATATACTCGAGGTAACTCATGAAGGAACCAATAAAGTGAAGGAAACTAAGATTTCTGTTTTGGTTCACAAATTTGAGTTGTTCAAGATGAAGGACAAAGAGACAATTGGAGAAATGAACACCAGGTTTACTAATATTATAAATTCTTTAAATGCTCTTGGAAAAACTTACACTTCACTTGAATAGGTTCGCAAGATTCTTAAAGCTTTAACTCCAGAATGGCGTCCAAAGATCACCGCTATTGAAGAAGCCAACGATCTCTCAACTTTATCTGTTGAAAGTCTTGTTGGTAATCTAATGGCTTTTGAAGTTCAATTAGAAGACGAGAAAGAAGAAATACACCAGAAGAAGAAAGTACTTGCTTTCAAAGCTTCATCAGATGATGAAGATTTAGAAATGGATGATGATGTTGTTGCTTTTCACACAAGGAACTTTAAGAAGTTCTTAAGAAAAGGTAAGTATAATAATTTCAAGTCTAAAAATTCTGATTCTTCTCTTTGCTTTAATTGTAATAGGCCTGGACATATAAAGAAGGATTGTCCACTTCTCAAATCAAAGTTTAAAACTTCCAACAACTACAACAATGATCATTCCAAGATGGAAAGGAAGTTTGATAGAATGAAGAAAGCATTCGCAGCAACATGAGATTCTTCAAATGAAGAAGACAACGATGAAGAGAATGCTAACATGTGCTTTATGGCATAAAATGATGAAAGCGAGGTAAGTACTATTGATAATGAAGAATTACTTGATGCATTTAATGATCTCTTTGTACGTTTCAAAAGACTAAATGCACAACACAAGTCTTTGAAACAAAGCAATGATGATCTCATTCTTGAACATCAAGAATTAACATCAAAATGCACTTCATTTAATGCAATACACACTGAGAATACATCTTCTCAAATCTCGAATCTTAGCAAAGAGAATGAACTTCTCAAAACTAAGAATCAAGAATTGCATGCACAAATATCCAATATGGATAATAGTATTTCATCACTAAAGATGAAGTACGATGAGATGTCTTCTAATGTTAATAAGTTTAACAACGGAAAGACTAATCTCGATGATTTGCTTCAAATCCAATTTCCAGCAAATGATTAGGATATTCTAATAAGAATATATCCAAGCCTTCTCTCACATCTTCATTTGGTGGAAAGACAACCTTTGTAAAACCACAAAGGAAGAATCATGCATTCATTTACACGAAGATTGTAAACACTTTTACATCTTCTCCACAAAGAAATGTTTCGAACATTTCAATTGTATCTCATAAGAAACCTAATACAATTAGTATATGGGTTCCTAAGGATATATGTTTAGATAATAGAAAAGTATACATTTCTAATTTTATGAAATCTATTGTACATTCTATTAATTATTTAACGAAACCAAATTCTACTTGGGTTTGGCTTCCTAAGATCTAATCCAAAGGACCCTAAATAAAAAGGGTACCAATACTTCATTTTTTTCAAGTACCAAGTGGGTATTCAAAAATAAATTGGATGAATCTGGTCAGGTAATTAGAAACATGGCACGATTGGTTGCACAAAGTTATAATCAAGAAGAAGGTATAGATTATGATGAAACCTATGCACCAGTTGCACGTCTTGAATCTATTAGGATGCTATTATCATTTGCATGTTTTAAAGATTTTAAGTTATTTCAAATGGATGTCAAAAGTACTTTTCTAAATGGTTTTCTTAAAGAAGAAGTATATGTAGAACAACCTCCTGGTTTTATTCATGAAAATTTAGAAAATCATGTTTTCAAATTGAAAAAGGCTTTATATGGTCTCAAACAAGCACCTCGTGCTTGGTATAAAAGACTTAAAAGCTATCTTTTAAATTCAGGTTATTCGATTGGTAAAATAGATTCCACTTTGTTTATTAAAACCATAAAATCCTACATCATCATTATTCAAATATACGTTGATGATATTATTTTTGGTTCTACTAATGAATCTCTTTGTCAAGATTTTTCTAAGATTATGCAGAAAGAATTTGAGATGAGTCACATGGGTGAACTCGACTACTTCCTTGGTCTTCAAATCAAACAAATGATGGAAGTAATAATCATTCACCAAAGCAAGTATTCTAAAGAACTCATCAAGCGTGTTGGTTTAGAAAGTTCTGCAGAAAAACGTACTCCAATGAGTACATCTACTTCCCTCGACAAAGATTTACATGGTAAGAATGTTGATCAATGTCTTTACAGAGGTATGATTGGCTCTTTACTTTATCTAACTGCTAGTAGACCAGACATTATGTTTTCAGTATGTTCATGTGCAAGTTTTTAGGCAGATCCTAAGTTTTCACATCTAACTGTCGTAAAAAGGATTATTAGATATGTTAAGCATACTTCTAATTTTGGTTTATTTTACCCTAAGACAAGCACATTTGATTTATTATCATATAGTGATGCAGATTTTGCTGGTTGCAAATCTGACTGCAAAAGTACCAGTGGTACATGCCACTTTTTAGGGCATGCTTTAGTCTCTTGGTTTAGCAAAAATCAAAAATATGTTTCATTATCTACAACCGAGACAGAATATATTGCCACCGGTTTAGCTTGTGCTCAAATTTTATGGATGAAACACACTATTTCAGACTATGGTATTGATTGCTCAACATGCCCTATTATGTGTGATAATACTAGTGCTATTAATCTATCTAAAAGTCCTGTGCATCATTCACGTACAAAACATATGGATGTACTACATCATTTTCTAGATGATCATGTTCAGAAAGGAGACATTATTCTAAAATTTATATCTACTGAACATCAAATTGCCGATATTTTGACTAAACCTTTGAAGGAGGAATCTTTTATTAAGCTTAGAAGAAATTTAGGCATTATTAGTGAATCTGAATTTGATATATAAGTATGTTATTTTGTTTTGATTTTTGAGAAATTTTCTATAATTTTTTAGCATTATTTATTTTTAGCCGACTACAAATTTTTGTAGCCGACTAATTTGTAAATCTCTGATGTCTTCTCAGTTTTGTGACTTTTTTTTTCTTTTACTTATTTTGACCCATGTGTTCGGATTTTTTAACCCATATCACTTAACATACGATTTTGGAAATATTTTTTAAACAAATTTTTTATATAAAACACTTAACCACTATATTTCCACCCGTACCTATCCTTGCATATGGCTCATTGCCTTGGAAATTGGTCATCTTTCATTCTCTCTTCCTTGAAATTTGGCATTTACCTTCCCACTGTCTTTTTCTTCTCTCTTGAAAAAGTGTAATGGAATTAAAGCTATTTATTTGGATGAGATCTCCCATGCCAAGTGGCTTCTTTCCATTGAATTCCGTCCACCAACTGTACTTCTCTCTTTAAATTGAAATCACTTATTCACCATTGGAAAGTACTTTGACATTATATCTCTTTATCTCTTGGAATGAGGATTTTCATTTGGCTCTTTCCTATTTGCTCACTTCCAACAACCGCCCTATTTCTTCTTCATGTCGACTTGGAAAGTGAAATGGCATTCATTTTGTCTTGGAATGAGGATACCATTTAAGACAAATGGCTCTCATTCAAACCGTCCTATTTTCGCTCTCATTTTTTCTCTTCCACCAACCGTCCTCTCCTATTTAATTCGGCCTTGATTTTTTTTCTTCTCTCCCATTTCCAATGACATTGGGACTCACATACTACTAACTTGTTTAAATGACAAAACCAACTACCATATTTAAATTTTTGTCTTCTTTTCAATGTTATCTTGTTTAAATATTTGTTTTGGTTTGTTTAAAACAACGGGTACTTTCGAACCGTCACTCTTTTAAGCCTCTTCGTTTCTTGCGTCTCTTCCTCTCCAAGTCTGTTCGGTTTTTCATTTTGAATTTTTCAGTTTCTATCACCCATTCAGTTTTAGCAACTACCTCTTGAAACTGATCATGGCAACCGTTCGGTTCTCTTCTCCCTCTATTTATTTCCTTCAAATTCTATTCCTTTTTCTATCCCATGTTTACCGTTCACCTTCATTTTGTTCTTCATTTCATTCATCTCCTCATCATGGTCGAACCCAACCCTTCTTCTCATTTTGGCGATCGTTTCCATTCCTCCGCTGCCAGAGACCGTTATCTATCCTTTGAAGCCACTCGCTTTCACCTGGAGTACTTCCTCGACTATGGGACTCTCGCCATGATCAACGTCAAGGAGATCCTAGAGGTTGTCGGCCTACACCAACTTTGGTCTTTGGCTAATAAGGTCACGTACTATCCCTCTCTTGTCAAAGAGTTCTACGCCAATCATGAACCCTCAGTTCATTGCGGTCAAAAACACTTCCCACAATGGTCCGTGCCGTCTCCTTCACCATCTCTGGGAAGACAATTGCCACGATTATCAACTAGCCCCCTGATTTTATTGGCCATCTCTCCTTTTATATGAACGACCGTGTTGTTCTTGCAAAGTTAGCTCCGAAGTTTATCCCTCATATGTCAGCCATAAAACTTCATCCCGAGGCCCGGCTCCTCCACAAAATCATTATCCATAACCTCATGCCAAAGGCTGGATCTCTAAACTACCTGAGTACATCCCTCGAACACTGCCTTTATGCCATTTTGGCTGAATATCCAATCCATTTGGGACATCTTCTATACTTCACCCTTGCCAAACGCGTCACCTCCCACTTTTTCCTGCCGTGTTTAATCACCTTAATTATCTGTGCGTTCACTGTACCCACGGATGGCGAGTATCTTGTTCATACTGAAGTCAATATCGATGAGTTTACCATCCATAGCATGGGCTTGCCGGATCCTGACTCTTCTCCATCCGCATCAGAGGACGATGCCGACGATGATGATGACAATGATGATGTGTCCGCAGAGACTCCTACGCCGACCCCCACGCCTCAGCTGCTGGTAGCGACGGCCTTTCCAGGGTCTTCTCGTTCCAAGACAAGCAAGAAAATCCTTGTTTCAAAAGATGGAGTTTCACCATCTCGCGAGACAAATGCTGTCCTTCTTCGTCGCCTCACCAAAACTGTCGCTGAAGGTTTTGTCGGGATCCAAGTGCAAATGAGTTCTTACGATGCTACTTTAAAACATCATTCCGAAGTTCTCGATCAAATCCAAACAAATCAGTCCCTGCTTGTTTCCGCACTCGAAGACTAGAACATACTTCCTACTCGCCGCACTCGACCCCGTCCATCCTCCCCTGGCTCTTCATCTTACCGTCCGTTTGCCCCATGATCATTTTGACTCTTGCGTGACCCTTTGGTTGGTTGGTTCCATGAGTACTTTACCCCATGATCACTTTTGCATGTCCCTATTTCCGTTTAAGCTGCCTTTGGTTGGTTCCATGTTCCATGTTTTCTCGATTGTTTTGGCTTATGATGGTTGTTTAACGGTATTTTGTATATCAGTCTGCTTGACTATGCTCTCATTTTGCTCGTGGTGCTTAATGTTCTCCAATCTATGTACTCTTTTGTTTAAAGTTCTGTTATGATATCTATGTAATCGGATGTTTAGTAATGTTAGTCTTGTTTTTAGTTCGTCACTTGTTAGTAATGTTTTTCTGTTGTCGTATCTTTTGTTCTGTTTATACTTAAGTCCATGTTATATTCCACTCAGTCTCTTTTACATTCTTTATTTGGTTATTACTCTCTTCTATTGGTTATTTTATGCGAATTTTCTCTCCATTTCGTAATTAGCCGACTACAAACAAACGTAGCCTGCTAATTTTCTTTTTCTACTTTTTCTGGATGACAAAGGGGGAGAATTGAAGGCATATATTCAGGGGGAGTAATAATCACATTAAAACACATTAAATCACATTATATCTTTAATTGTTTGTCATCATCAAAAAGGGGGAGAATGTTGGAACTTGGTATTTTCCATCCTCTCTTCCATAAGGTTTTGATGTGACAAATCAATATATTTTATGCTACTAATTCTATCTATGCAGATGTGTAGAAATTACGCTTATTTCATTCACATTATGCATATGATCAGATTACAAGGACTCTCTGCAAAAATGGCCTTGCTACTCATATTACGTTTGAATAACGTATCTACGGAATGATGTAATTTTACTTTTTAGATAGCTTCAGAGCCTTGACTATAACATATCATATATTCCTAAGCTCCAAATTACATCATCTTCCAACCCATCTGATCCTAAGTCAAAATTCCCATTTTTTCACCATTAGTCGACTAGGATTTTTCGTAGCCTATTAAAAATATTTTCTTTGACTTTTGACTTGAAACTTTCTAACAAGGATCTATCCGTTGACTGATCCACGTCACCAATTTTTTATGTCAGTTTATGACCGTTTTAAAATTAGCCGACTACGAATTTTCGTAGCCGGCTAAAACGTTTTTTGACCGAAATTTTCCAGAACGGTTTCTGACCATTCTCTAACGTCTCTGACGGTTTCTGAACGTTTTCCAACGTCTCTTACAGAACCGTTTCTAAATCCTATAAATAGAGGGGTACACCCTCTCTTTCTCCACACACTTTCCCTTCAACATTGCTCTCTTTAGTTGAATTGTTAAAACTCGGTATTCTAGCAATTAGTTGTTCTTTTCTTATTTGTAAGAAGAAATCATTAGATTTCTCTCTTCGTTTAAGAATAGAAGAACTTGGATTTCAATACTTTTTGGAAAGTTGTTCAAGTTCTTATTTGTAAGAAGAAATCATTAGATTTCTCTCTTCGTTTAAGAAGGAAGAACTTCAATTGTGTTTCACCATTACATATCTTGAAACATTGAAGTTTCTCTTTTTGAAACACCATTCTTTGAATTCATTCTTGATATTCATACCAAGGCTATATGTGTTTCCTATTTCATTATTTCTTCAACAGGTTTGAATCTCTAGTTATTGAGATTGTACAAAGTTTGGGACACGGAGGGTGTTGCCATTTTTGTAAGTTGTGCATGCGGCGCAAATGATTATAGTGGATTGAAAATCTCTACGGGGAGTAGAGGCCTGGAGTAGGATCAAAAGGATCCCGAACCAGGATACATCTTTGTGTTTGCGATTTGTTTATTTTTTGTACTTGGCATTTAATTTCTGTTCCATCTTTGCAAATTTTAGTAACATTTTATTTTCAACAAGTTTTTATAATACACTATTCAACCCCCCTTCTAGTGTATTTGTTTATACAGGCGATCCTACATAACAGTTCTTGTAGAAAGAAGCGCTATCTATTATCCGACATTTAACAGCGCTTGCAGAAAGAATCGCTGTCAATTATATGTGCCGCTAATAAACATCGCTTGTATTTGGCAAGTGATGTCTAATATGTGCTATTAAATGTCTTTTTTGTGGTAGTGAATATTTCTAGTTTGATTCTCGTTTCTATGATGATTTCTATTATTTCCACGAATTTATTTACTGTTGTTTCGGGTCAGATCTGCCAACAATGAGATTTATTTGTTACTGGGAATCAATGGTACAATGATTACAAGTTTTTGGCTAACAGTGAGTTTTGCAAGGCTCAGAACTCTCTTCGAAGGTGAAGGGTTCAAGGCTGCCTGTACGTCGTCGTCTCCTGGTAGCTGAGGCAAGCTTCCTGTGAGAATAGCAATTCGTCAGAAAGGCAGGGCTGGCTGTCAGCCCATGGCCTCTCCGATGCTTAAGTCAACAAGTGACGTGAAATGTATGCGTCAGGCATGCTTGGCAATCTTAAGACAGATCGGTAAAGCATGGCGAGCTTATGAGGAAGGTGCAGATATATGGAATATATCCGACCTTTAATATGGGAATGAGTTAGAGGTTTTAACTGACCCACCTCCTCTATGTAGTCATGAGGGGGTATTTATAGGGCGGAGAGGTGGTTGCTCTCCATCCTGTCAGCTGTCGAATCAACCCTGCGGGCACTCGAGTGGTGAAGCGATAGGTTGGCAAGTGTGTCGGAGATATTTTTCGCATTAATGGTGTCAAATGGTGTCAGGTGCATTAATGAGACGTGAGGGGTGGCCATCAGTTCTTGGCCTTAACCTCTGGCAATAATGGAGGGGAGGTGAGCCTACGTCACCCTGTTAGAGATATTTATACCTGGCCGCCATCGGGGGCAAGCTAAGCTCGGCTCCTCCGAACAGTGCTTCTTGTTGGAGGGTCGGTGAGATTATCCTTGGCACGGCGAGCTCAACGGTCGGACGGGCGAGCTTCTCTGGTTGACCTTGGAGGCGAGTTAGTACCAGGGTGAGGCGAGCTTCCCTGGATTGAGGTGATCTTCCCCTCGGGATAGTACCCCTTCCGGGGGGTCGGTGAGGTGTTCGCTTGGGCCCCTAGTACATACGGGCCTCAATTTAAAGGGCCGGCCTTAAGGTCGTAACAATTTCCCCCGTCATTCAAGCTCGATGCAGCAAGTCCGGCTTCAACTTAGATGATGAATCGTACTCCCACGGGATGAAGGCTAGTCAGCAGCATTCAATGAGACTTGACTGCCAAATCTCAAAAGTCATGATGGTGATCCATCGACGGGAAGAGTTCGAGGCATCTGTTCGCCGAAAAGATGATGCGTGGCTGAGGTGAATGGGGGAGAATTCAAGGAGATATCTCAGACCTTCTCGGATCTTACCACGTGGCTCATGTTAGACGGTTATGACCGCCTGCCTCCTCCTATAAATAGAGACGGAGATGGTGTGGGAGAGGGGTTTATCGAAATTTTTGAAACTTCAGCTTTCCCCCTACCATCTCTGAGAGCTGCTGCCGTCGATCTCCGTCATCTGTCCATTCGCCGGGGCTCCATTTGTTTGTTCTGCTTTAGGTACACTCTCGATCCCATCGATGCCTTCATCTGCTTCTTCCACTACTTCTTCCTCTTCAAATTTCCACGTCGAACATCACCTCAGGGAAGTTGGCAGGGGTGGCACCACTGAGTCGGAACCGGTGGCATCAGAGACATTATCGATGTCCTGGCTAGGATAGCAGGAGGGAGACACGGTAGCTGAACAGGCCATTGCTTCATCGTCGGTGATCAGGAGTGACCCTAAGAAAGGGAAAGTGTCCAAGTCGACCGTCAAGGTCGCCAAGGCTGTAGAGGGATATGCCCTCAGATCATTTGTATTTGATGCAAATGACAATTTAAGCTAAGATATGGACTAATTTGCATATGATGCAAAATGAGTTTAAATATATCTTAAATTGTTTAAGACAATATTTAATGAAATAAACGCAAGGAAAAGTTCACGGGTAAGACGGGAATGTCCCGGTCTATGCCCAGGTTCGAACGGCGTCCAAATCAGACGCCAAATGCCCAAGTTATGCCCAAAAGAGTTCAATGGATCAGACCAGGCCAAACCAGACAGACCCAGGCCAGACTGGGTCTGGCCAGGAAGCCTGGTCAGACCCAATAAAGGTTGGGCGCCAGGCTCGCATGGGCCCAGGCGCCAGGCCCAGGCCCAGGCCCGGGCGCCCTGGGCGCCTGGCCAAGCCTGGGCCAGGCACCCAGGCTGGGCGTGCCAGTCTGGGCACGCCCAGACCGGGTTCTGGCCTGGTCTGGGCTCGCCCAGCTGGCCTGGTGGGCCCCGCAGAGTAGGTTTTCTGAAATATAGGTTGGGCAGTTTTTGACGGCTCAGTTTTTGTGAAAAACAAGCCGTGGACTGAACTTTGGAAGGTCAATTGGAGGGTCAAATGAACTCCGATTGACGTACCGTTTTTCCTATATGTTCACCGTTGAACACCATTCGTATTGATAGGTTGTATCAATCATGAAGCTCAACGGTGAAGGAGTTAAAATTCACGGAAGTTTGCACTTTGTGAAAGGCAAACTAACTTGATTTTAATTAACTCCATTTAATAGTCCCACATCGGTTGTGCGGAAAAGGGGAGAGTCCGTCGCCTATATAAATATGGGCCTCCCCTCTTCCTCCAAACTCGTCCCAAGATCTAGATCTGAGCGGCTCTCGTAAATGTTGGAGCACGCTCGGATCCAGGCTTAAATTAGTATTCTCTATCTTCCTATATTGCTGGCTTACTCCTGAGGGCTCTAGCAAAGCCACGAAGGAGTTCGGATTCGGATCCGAAATCTTGTCGAAGGCTTTCATTTACGTGAAACATTCTTCGGTGCGTGGTTGGCTCAGCGACACGAGGATTGCTCGCCTCGGGATGAGGAGCGGTTCGAGGAGCGGTTCAAGGAGCAGCTCGGCGTGGGACGGGAAGCGGCTCAGAAGACGGTGCGGAACATCTCGCCTGCCCCAGGGTTGAGATTCCGGGTATGTGTTTTATAAGCATTAGTTTAATTTAATCGCAGTAGGTTATATCCTTCATGGGATGGGCAGATCCATCCCGAGTCGGCATAGGTCTTGGCTAAGGGTCTTGTACCTTAGTGCTAAGTTAAATTGTTTAACTGCATGTTAATTAGATTAACTTGTTTATTCTTCCGCTGCAAGTTTTTTTTGTCTATGTTCCGCCCGACTTAGGACGGGAATAGAGTTTTTGTGCCCTAAGGGTCCCAGAAAACACTTCAGTGGTATCCGAGCTTGTTGAGCTTGAGTACGGGTTCTCGGGTTATGAGCTGACCCGAAATAATCGCTCTTACTATACTACGTCATGATAAGATGAAGATCTTTGATAGGTTGGGCGTTGTCGAGAGGCATGCCGTGTTCTGAGGTATTTTGTGACGGGTCTAGGGTGCCATGGATGATGGGCTTTAACAGCGTCGCAATGATATCAGAGTGATACCCTTCAGTGGTATCGGAGCCTAGGTTTGCGTAACGATCTAGCACTGCGATTTTATTAAACATTGAAATGCCTTTTAAAATACTTTTAAAATGTTTTAAAGTTATGAGATAAATTTAAAATATTTTTAGATGCCATATAAAATGTTTTAAAGTTATGAGATAATTTTTTTATAAAAATGTTTTAGAAGCCCTTTTGAAAAAGTTTCTTTAAATTTATGCAATAAATTTAAAATAATTTTATATGTTAAAAAATTTTATATGATAAATTTTTAAGCACGAATTTTTTTAAAATGATGTTTTAAAATGATGTGATATTTTTAAAACTTATTTTAAAAGTATAAAATTTTTATGCGATAAATATTTTTTAGTAGCATGCAAATTTGGTGATCTTTTAAAAACAAGTTATTATTTTTATGAGATAAAATAAAATGTTTTAAAAATCACAATTTTAAATTTAAATGTTAAATTTAAGTATACAAGCTAAACTTGTTTATGTGATAAACATTATTCTATTTAATTGTTAAATAGTTGTTCACTATTTTATGCGTTAAAATTAGTGTAACTTTATGTTAATGGCTATGACATCTTGTCCCTTATTTGATAACACACAACAACATCTTAGGTTAGCCATTAAAGAACTCGTTAAAATTTATGAGATAAATTCTAATGACATGCTATGTTTTAATAAAACATTAACAACACTTCAAGACCTAATTCCTGATTAGGGTTGTTACGACCTAAAGATCATAGGAGTCCGACTCCCGCCCGGATCCGCTGACATACCCCATTAACTCACCTTTTCACAAAAGGGCCGCCACCCCGGAAATCCGAATCCACATGGGGACGGGCGCTCCCCGAGCGCACCGCCCCGAGCGGGTCGAACAACTGCGGTTGTACGCCTAGGCCAGGGGTGCTGAGGTGCGCCCGGACGGCACCGATAGGCCAGCTGACTTAGACGCGGGTATCTATCTGTGCCTGCGAACCATAGTCCGCGACCGAACGGGAGGCGCGGACGGGCCGGACAACTCCCGACCCGGACGACCCGTCTGATTCTCATGCGCCCTGACGCCAGGGATAGCATAGCCCGACCTTTAGTTCGTCACCAACGACAAACGACCTAGCATAAGGGCGTGATTGACACATACGTCACCCGACCGCCTGACAAAGCACCCCCTGGCGGCTGACCCATCTGACGGTTAGCGCTTTCGGCCCTGACATCCCGACAAAAGCACCCCTTGGCCGTTGCGCCGCCTGACAAAAGCAGGTCAGGAACTCCTGTTCCCGACGTCCTTGTCCGAAGCTTCCGCTGACACCCGAGCCAGCTCAGCACGCCTAGTCATCACCCATCAGGTATAAATACCCCCTCTCCTATTACGGAAAGGGGGTTGGAAAATTCTCTCTTAATCTATAATTCACACACGAGAACAAAGGTCGTCCATATCTTTGTTCTCCCACCCATAGCTCGCCACGTGCGGTCGACACACCGTTAGTCCGGCCGGCGTGTCTAGCCCCCATTTTAAGCCCTATTACTGACTTAGGCATCGGAGGGGCTAATGGTTGAACCCCAAACCCGCCCTTCTGACGAGTTGTTCGTGCTGCAGGAGAGCTCGCCCCTGGTCCAAAGTCAGCTTCAGCCCCCTGCCGTCCAACCTTCCTCAGTTGCATCCGGCGAGATTCGACCCCGTGAGCACCACCGGCAACGGGTCCAACTTCTTCACCCCCCTAACCACTTGTAAAACCGCCTACCTAAACCTTCTTCCCCATATAACCATCGTGCCCTTGGTTCCCCATAATACAAATTCATTGTACGCGAGTTCCACCTCGTAACAAGTGGCGCCGTCTGTGGGAACGAAGGGTCACACCCATGTTAGACTCCATGCCGATCTCGCGGAACCCTGACCACGACAAAGATCCCGTGGGTCAGGAACCGCTTTCTCTACAAATCACCCCGGTGTCCGACCCCCTTCTTGGGATGGGCACCGAAACTGAACATACTTCAGCCCACGCTGTCCTGAAGAGCTTCGAGGCCGTCACTCAGGCCAGGGGAGACTATCAGACGGCTGGAACGGAGCCTCCGCCCGGCCCCTCAGAGCCCCTGAACGTGAGGTGAACCCTCCACCTTCAGTTCGAGGAGGAGGGGGAGAACAGGGGGCTCGCTGAGGAGGTTGCGGCCCAGCAGAGGCTCCTGGAAGAGGAGATGGAAGTTGCACGGCGGTGGAGGCGCCTAGGGGACGCGGCCGCCGCGCAAAGGCGTTTGGACGAAGCGGCCGAGACCGCCCGAAGGGCCTACCAGGACGAAGAGGCCACTCGCCGCCAACTTCGCCTCATCGTCGCGGAGCGCGAGAGGCTAAGGAGAGAGAACAGGAGCAACCGGGAAATCCTGGATGAGACGGCGACGGGTCGGCGGCTCGGGGACGGGCGGGACCCGTTGCTGAACAGGTCCCCACCCGGAGGAGGCAGCCCGCGTCGCCTGCACCACCCCTCCGATACCCTGCACGAGGAAGCCGTTTGTCGACAACTACGCTTCCTCACCGCCGAGCGCGAAAGGCTCCTTCGGGAGAATCAAGAACGGATGGAGGCCCGAGGAGAGCTGGCCGGGAGGCGCTGGCGCTGGGAGAACCGTAGCCCGCAACCCGTCGAATCCTCGGCCCAAGGAAGGAGCCCCGCCAGAAGACCGTCGGGCTACTCCCCGGGGACGGAGGACCATCGGCGGCCGAGGCGCGACCGAAGCCAGACCCCCGAATGGCGGAGAGGGGATGCGCCGGACCGCCCTACCTACCCGGAGGAGGCCACGCCACTTGCACGGTGGATCACGTCCGCCCCAAGGCCCATAAGGTTCAAACCCCCTCACTTGGCCACGTACATCCTGGCTACCCCCGAAGGGAGCGAACTGGCCCACCCTTGGAACGCAAAACATCTGCTAAAATTCTACCAATAGTTGTGAGTTTTTCCTTTTTTACGCGCAATATACACATCTACTCGTTTTACGCAACATTGTTGTTCATACACAAGTTTTGCAGATCGCTAAAACTCCGAACCTCTGGGGCAGGGCCAACCCTAGCCACCCAAACCAGAGAAGGGCATGGGCCGGGCTACGCGCCCGCTCCCCCCCTCAAGACCTCTGGGGCAGGGCCAACCCTAGCCACCCAAACCAGAGAAGGGCACGGGCCGGGCTACGCGCCCGCTCCCTCCCTCAAGACCTCTGGGGCAGGGCCAACCCTAGCCACCCAAACCAGAGAAGGGCACGGGCCGGGCTACGCGCCCGCTCCCCCCCTCAAGACCTCTGGGGCAGGGCCAACCCTAGCCACCCAAACCAGAGAAGGGCACAGGCCGGGCTACGTGCCCGCTCCCCCCCTCAAGACCTCTGGGGCAGGGCCAACCCTAGCCACCTAAACCAGAGAAGGGCACGGGCCGGGCTACGCGCCCGCTCCCCCCCTCAAGACCTCTGGGGCAGGGCCAACCATAGCCACCCAAACCAGAGAAGGGCACGGGCCGGGCTACGCACCCGCTACCCCCCTCAAGACCTCTGGGGCAGGGCCAACCCTAGCCACCCAAACCAGAGAAGGGCACGGGCCGGGCTACGCGCCCGCTCCCCCCCTTAAGACCTCTGGGGCAGGGCCAACCATAGCCACCCAAGCCAGATAAGGGCACGGGCCGGGCTACGCACCCGCTCCCCCCCTCAAGACCTCTGGGGTAGGGCCAACCCTAGCCACCCAAGCCAGAGAAGGGCATGGGCCGGGCTACGCGCCCGCTCCCCCCTCAAGACCTCTGGGGCAGGGCCAACCCTAGCCACCCAAACCAGAGAAGGGCACGGGCCGGGCTACGCGCCCGCTCCCCCCCTCAAGACCTCTGGGGCAGGGCCAACCCTAGCCACCCAAACCAGAGAAGGGCACGGGCCGGGCTACGCGCCCGCTCCCCCCCTCAAGACCTCTGGGGCAGGGCCAACCCTAGCCACCCAAACCAGAGAAGGGCACGGGCCGGGCTACGCGCCCGCTCCCCCCCTCAAGACCTCTGGGGCAGGGCCAACCCTAGCCACCCAAACCAGAGAAGGGCACGGGCCGGGCTACGCGCCCGCTCCCCCCTCTCTCTCAAGACCTCTGGGGCAGGGCCAACCCTAGCCACTCAAACCGGAGGGGGCTACGCACCCATGGCCCTCGAAAAATCAAAAGAAAACAGGGGCACACAAACCGGGACGAAATGACGTCAGTTCCCGAGTAGGTGGCCCCGATGTGACTCGACGAAACGAAAGGAAGCTCGAGAAACACGCCACCATTAATGATGCGCTCCAAAAGTGGACCCGTAAGAGCCACCTGGCAAAGGCGGTTTCCCACGGGCATGAATTCGAGGAGCCCATTAATAATGCCAACTCAGCGCAATAAATAGGGGGGAAACCGTCAGCGAGATCTCCCTATAAAGACGCCACTCACCCTTCCGAAAGAAAGAGAACCAAGAATCGGAAGACATGAGAAATCGGCAATTATCCCCCCCACCTGCTGGGAAACGGGCCGAGATACAACGCCCTAACAAAAGAGAAGTTACCGGCCATCAGTGGTTCCCACCGCCCAGGATGGCGGTTCCCGCATCTCCACCGCCTCCAACAGGATATTCCCCTTACAAACGGATCGCCAAAAGGATATTCCTCTTACACAAGGGAAATCCGCCTTTCACGCCTCCGTCCGCCCTAAACAAGGACGAGTCGGGGAAAGGTTGGCATCCGACCCCCGCCGGCAGGAAAAGCGAGAGCCCCCAGGGGTTGCAGGCCAGTACCTCCTCGCTGTCGACCTCCGGACAGGGACCTCGGCAAGGCTGCATCCCCGACGAGCCCAAACGGCGAGTCCTGGCGTGTCAGCCCGCCCCGGCACAATCGGGCCCCGAACCCCACCCTCAAACCGAAACAGCGAGGCGTGGGGGGAGGCGGCCTGATTGTCAACACCTACCCCGCTCCCAAACCCATACCACAAGGCGTGGAGGGAGATGACAAAGCAATGGAGGGGAGGCGGCCCGACCAGCAAAATTCCCCCCTGGGCCAAACGCCACTACAAGACAGCTTCCCTACCCCCTCCACCCGGCGAAAGAGACCTTGCAACACTTCAGCACAGAAGGCGGCCAATCACCTCCGCGCCAAGATCGACTCAAGTTAAAAAGGGCCCGCCCGGCCCGCAGTGACCCCTAGATCCGGAGGTCATTAAACCACGGGCGATGACAGCTCTACAGCCCCTCATCGAGCCGGATTTGACCCCACAACGGGCGATAAACTAAGAACTCCTGTACAAGCTGTAGATCAGCTCTTAAAAATTTAAATGAAAACGTTCTTCTTTATACGCTCAGATTTTTCGGAGAATACCACAGCGGGTAGCTATCCCCCGGCCAAGTGCCGGGCGAGCAACGCGGTACCCTGCCTAACTGTCGTAGGACTTCTAGGAAGTCTACGTCCGCAGCTTGAACCCCGTGATACTACGATTCGAAACCAGCCCCCCCGCTCCCTGAAAGTCACCGACACCTTTCCCGCAAAGGGGAAAGAGGTACACTGGGGCCCGCCCTGCGTAACAGGTTCGGCCCGAGATCAAATCACGATATGACAGCGTGTCTCACCCCGAACCCCTGCGCCGACTCCCCGCCCCGCCCAAAGGCAACACAAGCCGACAACATCCCCTTCCCCCAGACCTCGCGATCTCGGACACGGGAATGTTGGGGGCATAATTAGTAATTGTGTAACTCCCGCAAGAAGCCAAGACACGTGACCCGGAACGGACCGGTCACAAGGCAGAGGCCGCGAAATAGGCGCCCAGTCCAGATAGGGCAGCGGCCCTGTCTCGTCAAAGCAGCGCCATGATGCGACTCAACATAACGAAAGGATGCTTGGACTACACGCCATCGGCAGCAACACGCCCCCCGAGAGGCCAGAGTGCCGGATACCGCCAGGGAAAAGCGATTCCCAAAGCGCGGGATTCCGCGGAGCCCATTGATGGCACTAATCCCCCGCATTACCCAAGAAAAACCCTTCCACAGAATCTCGCTATAAATACCCCCCCTCCAGAGGTCAGGGGGAAGGAGGAAGAGAGACGCAGGGGATTCCCATCCCCTCACTCCGGGCATAAAATGGCCCCAAACGCCCCACCGAGCTACGAAAAAAGCCGACAGCCACCGATGGACCTCACTTCCCCGACGATGGCCGCCATAGCCCCACCACCTCCAACAGGATATTCCCCTTACACGTGGAAGGCCCCGCCCGCCAGCTTTCCTCCTGCCCGTTATTGGATCAAAAGGCAGGTCCAGAAAGTCGGGCCGCGTGCCGCAACACCCCAATTAACGCCCAGCCGATGGCAACCCCCACGGGGTGTCAGGGGGGAAACCCTCAGCGGCTCTCCCGGCGGTGCCGTCACCCTCGGCGATCCCCACAGGGTGTCGGGGGGGAACCCCAGCGGCTCTCCCAGCGACGCCACCACCGCCACCTCGCCATCAGCCTCCCCGGGGTTCCCCCTCGGTGCGTGGGGTCCCCAGGGAGGCCGAACGATCCTCCAGCACGACGACAGCGAGGCAGAACGCGAGGAAGCGATGAAAGGGAAATGAAGAGGGTCCCCTCCTACGACCGATGGTCGGCCCCCCCGAAGGCTGAACCATCACAGGGCGGCACCCCTGATTAAAAAAATTGGTTCCCGGCGCGTCGGCCCGCCCCCGGACAATGAGGCGGTAGGAATTCGGCGATCGACATAAGGGAAGACCGCCCCGACGCGGGGATCTGCTCCTCCCGACGGAGCGAACAACAAATGTGGACAACCCTCCATCCCAACCGCCGGTTGACCCACATCTTCTCCTAGTGTAGTAAATATCACCTAGATCTCCGATAAAGATTGGTGTATAATACTCCCCCTTTTGGACAACGCCCCACTTGGCTTAAACTCAGGAAGAGACCTCGCGATCCCGCTATAGCGGGACACACCCCGCGGGACCAGCATCACCCCCCTGAGCTGGTATCCAAGTCCAGGTCGCGATTAAAAGGTAGTGTCACGGTAGTGTTACGCCATCCGAGCCGAACCGGGCTTCCGCCTCGCACTCGAATGCCGGGGGCAATTGTTACGACCTAAAGATCGTAGGAGTCCGACTCCCGCCCGGATCCGCTGACATACCCCATTAACTCACCTTTTCACAAAGGGCCGCCACCCCGGAAATCCGAATCCACATGGGGACGGGCGCTCCCCGAGCGCACCGCCCCGAGCGGGTCGAACAACTGCGGTTGTACGCCTAGGCCAAGGGTGCTGAGGTGCGCCCGGACGGCACCGATAGGCCAGCTAACTTAGACGCGGGTATCTATCTGTGCCTGCGAACCATAGTCCGCGACCGAACGGGAGGCGCGGACGGGCCGGACAACTCCCGACCCGGACGACCCGTCTGATTCTCATGCGCCCCGACGCCATGGATAGCATAGCCCGACCTTTAGTTCGTCACCAATGACAAACGACCTAGGATAAGGGCGCGATTGACACATACGTCACCCGACCGCCTGACAAAGCACCCCCTGGCGGCTGACCCATCTGACGGTTAGCGCTTTCGGCCCTGACATCCCGACAAAAGCACCCCTTGGCCGTTGCGCCGCCTGACAAAAGCAGGTCAGGAACTCCTGTTCCCGACGTCCTTGTCCGAAGCTTCCGCTGACAACCGAGCCAGCTCAGCACGCCTAGTCATCACCCATCAGGTATAAATACCCCCTCTCCTCTTACGGAAAGGGGGTTGGAAATTCTCTATTAATCTATAATTCACACACGAGAACAAAGGTCGTCCATATCTTTGTTCTCCCACCCATAGCTCGCCACGTGCGGTCGACACACCGTTAGTCCGGCCGGCGTGTCTAGCCCCCATTTTAAGCCTTATTACTGACTTAGGCATCGGAGGGGCTAAGGGTTGAACCCCAACCCCGCCCTTCTGACGAGTTGTTCATGCTACAGGAGAGCTCGCCCCTGGTCCAAAGTCAGCTTCAGCCCCCTGCCATCCAACCTTCCTCAGTTGCATCCGGCGAGATTCGACCCCGTGAGCACCACCGGCAACGGGTCCAACTTCTTCACCCCCCTAACCACTTGTAAAACCGCCTACCTAAACCTTCTTCCCCATATAACCATCGTGCCCTTGGTTCCCCATAATACAAATTCATTGTACGCGAGTTCCACCTCGTAACAAGGGTAGTCCCTTTAATGAATTTTTAATTCTAATTGTTATGAAATTAATTCTCATTAAAGGACTTCGCTTTTAGCGTTGTTAATAAATTTATTAAAAAATCCTAATAACGATTAGGATATCATGTGAACCTTATAGTTGATAAGGATTTAATAAAAGTTATTAAACAAATCCTAAAATTTTGAATTTCAGGATTCAACTAGTTGATATGATTAATTAGTTGTTAATAAAAGCTTTTTAGTCTATGGCACACATATAAAAATGACAAGCTTCATTCAATGGACCATGATCCAGTCAATGTGCTTGGCTAAGTTTGCTGGATCACACTATAAGGGATAGTGATCCTGGCTTAGTCAATTCCCTGGCTGTGTTCCGCTGGACCGCAATGACGCGAATCATGATTGTATGACACCCTGGACTATATCTAAGTCAAATACGTTAATAATCTTTTTCAAGATTAGTCGTAGCCCTCCTTGTTTTAGGGGTTGGCAACTATAGGACCCGTGTTACAGTTGTTAAGCTACACTCAAGCTGTGACATGGCAACCTTATGAAAACCAACTCCTTAAATACATAAGATGAAATCTTGACTTGACCCAAACCATCGTATCGTGAATACACCGAGCACCGGCGTAAGATAAGCCAATGATGTAGTCTGGCTAGATGTAGTCTAAGACCTGACCCAAACCGACAGGTCGTGAATACACCGAGCGCCGGGGCAAGTCAGGCTAGACACGAAAACAAGGGTCCGACTAGAGTAGACATTGTGATTTGGGTGAGCACACTCATGATCACAAATGCCTAGGGGTCAAAACCGAATAAGAGGGTCATATCTGATATGATCGATGAAGATTCATCTTCCGATTACAGAGTTCTACAACTTGTTGAGCTACACTCAAGGTTGTTAGGCTCAGGGTGATTGAACCTCTTACCCATTAATTTAATTCGATTAAGTCGTTCATTGATAAGGATTAAAAATGATCGTAAAAATAGTGGGAGGATATAGATAGATAAAAGCCATTCTACCTATATTTAATATTGAACATATGCTAAACTAGGGCAAGACTATGTTTACCGAAGGAATCAAAATATAATATTTTAATGAAATAAGTTAACTGGTCAACTAGGTTGATTAATTGAATATCAAGTTAAATTCTAATTGATAGGATTAAACTATATTCTTGTTGACATAAAAAAATGACCTTCTAAAGAACAGACTTAAGAAATATGATTTCATTAAGTTCTGGGTCCAACAAATAAATTCACGCTACATGTTACTCACCTCCATATAGGGCAGCTTGAACATATAGGATATTCGAAGTATGTTTCTCCCTATAACTTGTCGAGCTACACTCAAGGTTGTATGGATAAACAATTTTGATCCGCAAAGTTCGAGAATTCGATCAAACCGTTTGAGTTGAATACGAGTGCATGAGCGGTGCAAGACTATATATCCCAACCGGATCTTGAGACAAGCAACTTCTTGAGCTACACTCAAGATTGCAACTCTCAGGCGTTTGGATACATGAGATGCTTGCATAGCTATTTATTTATGTTCGGTTATTTAATATCTAAATATGATTTAGAAAAGGAAGAAGGCACTCCGGAAAGTCAATCGAGTTAAATAGTTTAATTTATCATTAGTAAAGGCATAAGTAGGAGGGAACGAAAATGTGACATATTTTGATGTCACGATTTCATAATTATTGTTATACAAAAGGTTAACACATTTTGACGAATGTCGTCACATTGCTTCTGAAGCAATGAGTAATATGTATAACGATAATGTATATATATTAAATGTTAATATATAGATACACAAGATAGTATCAAACTTATATGGCAAAATAGACTAGGCCGTATCGAGAGACTAAACTTCACAAGTCACATAAAGAGGGGTCTGACCTCTCGTATTATGAGGTCTACGGACACTTGTGAATCTAATCCTCTTAGATATACTAGCCGAAACCCATCTGTAAGATAGTGGGAGAATGAGTTGTCGAACTCAGTCTCGTACATACAGATGTACCCGAGTCTAAATTAACCAAAATAAGTTATTCGTATATTTTATTAACACACGTGTTCTTGATGAAACACAAGTATGATAAAATAAAGAACGAAATGACAAAAGTATTTAAACTGATTCGATTAGACCGAATGGTCAAATTCTTAGCTACATAAAATCTTGCGTAATTAAAAGAAAATGTGATTTTCTCTCAGGTCAAGTTTGTTAACACATCAGTGTGTTAAAAGGTATGGATCACACTTAGTTAGACTTGGTGCGATCCATAGCAAGTGACTCTGAGTTAAGTCCTCCCTCTAGGTAATGCCTAGGTTTTGATAATGTTCTATAAGGACATTATCAATAAGATATTCATTAAATTAATCGTAAGGAAGTTGTAAAATTACTTGAATCTCGTGAGACGAATTGTCAAGTTAGACATCATAACTGGTGATGAATTATTCAACTTTCGGGATTAAATTTGGATTAGTAACTCCAATTTATAACTTGATGCAATCAGAATAGGTCCATGTGCGTAAACAAATTTTGGAATTTAGTTTATGTGCCCAAGGAAAATGTTTCCTCACTTTCTGCAAGTAAATCTTTAAGTTGAAAGATTGGTGCAGAAAGAAAATAATGAAGTACAATCATGTTGGTCGAAAACGGTTTTCATCCTAATTCCAATAAACGGATTATGTTGAAACCGTCTTTCCAACAGATGTGTACGAATCTACTCAGACTAAGCTCGATGAAAACACTCATGTTGACTATGAAAATTTGAGCATTCACTTATAAGTTCTTTTTTTTCTAAATATGATTTAGACAAACCAACTTATATGAATTAGCCAGAAAGTTTTCAAGGTCAGTGGGAGCGTATAAATTACATGCGAGGCATCAAAGGGATGGAACATTTATTTTGACAAAATAATCAAAAGGTTTGACACTTTATCAGAAATAGACATGAGCCATTTACCAGTAACTAATTTAAAATTATTATCGTAAGGTATGATGAACTGGATAAAGATCCTAAGAAATAAAATATTATGGATTCTGAAAGACCAAGTGAATTATTTGAATGAGATTCAAATGATTGGTCTAACATGAACATAGAAACCCCTTAAGTCTATAGTGTAGACGGTTTTAGCAGATCCACTCACGAAGGCTCTACCACATGAAGTCGGAAAAACTTATGTGTAAAAACGGTATTAAATACTTGTAATGCACTGCTAAGCTACTGCACAAGTACTAGAGGGGGGGTGAATAGTACTTTAAAATAATTAAGAGGCTAATTCCTAATTACCGTGCAAACTCTACCAATTAATGCGGAAATGCGGAAATCGACAACAAATAAACAATCACAAACAAACGATATTACTGGGTTCGGATCCACCCAAGTCTCCCTGACTTGTTCCCGGTGATCCTACGTCCCAAACACCCGGATCCCCTCCGGATACTTGAGTTAGAAACCCTAACTCAAGATTTCCACTATGAAATACTTGTGAAGAACCTTTACCAAGTCAAATCATACACAAAGTAATTTGTGACTCCCACAACCCGGGATCACAAACACAACTCTCACAACCGAGAGTTAAACACTTACAAAATGAAAGTAAATGAAATAGAATAGCTTACCACAAAATACCTATGCCTTGAGTATACTTACAAATTAGGGAAAGGATGATTTTGAGGAAGAAGAAGGCACCAAACCCTAGCTCCAAGATGTAGACCAGCTATGGAGAGCTATGAGGTTGATGGTGACCTAGGATCAAGCACTTGGCTTGGAAGGCTCTCAATCAATGAATCTCTCTTTTGAAATGAATGAGGAAGAGATTCTTGAGAGGGAAATGAATGAGCTTTAAATGAGATGATAGCTTTCTCTTTGATCTCTAAACTTCTCCAGTAATCAGCCTTGAGTGCAATGAATGCAGCTCAACAAGTATATATAGGTTAGAGGAAAGAGAGAGAGAAAAACGTTTCAATTAAAGCTCCAACGGCTCTATTCTGATCGCAACTAGTCGGTCAAAGAACAACCACTGACCGACTAGTTCATCAACTAGTCGGTCAGTCAATCAATGTATACCGACTAATGAGTGAACATGGAATAGGTCGAAGTTCAGAAAAAAGGAACTAGTCGGTCCAAGAAGAGTAGCTGACCGACTAGTTTCACAACTAGTCAGTCGGTTACTCAACTGAGACCGACTAAGAGATAAAACTGAAGTCTGAGAACAAATTGATTTAGTCGGTCTAAGAACAAATGTTGACCGACTAGTTCACCAACTAGTCGGTCTCCAAATGTACATAGACCGACTAACTATAAACAGTAAGTCAGGTTAAAATTTGCTTGTACAGGAAAGCTAAACTAGTCGGTCCAAGAAGGAAAGTTGACCGACTAGTTCATCAACTAGTCGGTCGATCAATGAACACAAACCGACTAATTATAAACAGTAGCTCAGGCTCAAATTGGCATGTACATGGAAAGCTCAACTAGTCGGTCTAAGAAGCATCACTTACCGACTAGTTCACAAACTAGTCGGTCGGTGAGTTAACGTAGACCGACTAACTGTAAACAGTAAAGAGTTATGAATTAAGAAAGCAAACTAGTCGGTCCAAGAAGGATTGCCGACCGACTAGATCACCATCTAGTCGGTTGGTTCTTCTTCTTGAACCAACTAAAATGCACAAGAAGTCGCAAAACGAAGCGCGATGCTTCGGGAAAGTTAGTATGGACTTCTTACAAGATCCTATGTCTAATATAGGAGTGTTATGAAGATTAAAATGTAAGACCTACTCAAGGCTTAACATTCTACGAAAGAAGCTTAAAAGACTATAAATAAAACTTGACGATAACGTCTTCAAAAGCTTCAATCGAATCTTCATGACTTCTAAAATGGTCCAAAAGCTTCAACGAAGCTTTAGGCATACGATCACATGCTTTGAGAAGTCTCGAGACGTCACTTTGGATGTTCAAGTGAATTTGGCGACGATCTCCATAACTGTGCTCACAAATTGTTAGTTCACAATATATTTATGTTTGTTCATCATCTAAAACCAAATCCGGGGAGTCCAATATCCAACATTCTCCCCCTTTTTGGTGATGACAAACCAACATAAATAATAATAAAAAATAATGATTCAAATGAAATTTACTTACTCCCACTGCATGATGACACGTTAATTCCAAATTAAACAATAATAATACGCATCAAGCAGACGAGTAAAGAATATAAAATGAGAATCAAATATTGAAATATCGGATTTGAAATCCAATTTTTATATCTTAACTCCCCCTGAATCTAACATATCAAATTAGATTCTTGGAAAAATGCTTAAATTATCATTTAGCACATGTCATTATTATATCTCTCCCCCTTTGGCATTAGCAAAAAGAGCGGGAGGAGATCAACGACAACAACAATTACTTCAAATAAAAGCATGGGAGTCATAGAATACGACCACGGTCTAAATGACACAAAAGAAAATACGAATTAAATCAAGGCGTGTCAATGAGACCAAAGGCGAAAAACGATAAATAAAATCATCAAAACTCAAATTAATTTTACGAATTGAGTTATGGAATATACTCTCCGATATCAACATTCTTGGTTAATTTAGTGCATGGAAAACAATTCTATGTTTTCATAAAATGAATTCTATTTAACCAAGTTAATATCGTCGAGCGACGAAATCAAACATCAGAGACATATAAAAAGTTAAATGTGCACAAGATAATGAAATGTCAACATCGATGTATATATATATATATATATATATATATATATATATATATATATATATATATAAAGCATGAGTACATCAAAAGATACATCCGTCAACATACAAAATGCGATCCAACGATCGAAGCACAATAGATACAACAGCATATCACACATATATCATCATCAGAGTACACCAAAATATATGAAGATACAACAAAATACATCAAAATGTCAAAATCATCCAGAACCCCACTCTATCCTACCCAAACTCACACACACTAGACATATCATCCAAGGAGCATCGGAGAGTCCTCAAGGAAGCTCAAGAGGAAGTGGCAGGATCTGCAGCAGCAGCAGGCTCTGCAGGAGTGGAGGTGGTCACCGGGTCATCAGTAGTGCCCACAGGAGCGACAGAAGTGGTAACCTCTGGAGCAGCAATAGTAGTGGCCTCGGGAGCACCAGTCGGAGCATCCACCGCAGGAGCGGTGACAACAGGTGTGCTCTCGGGGGCACCAGCAGACGAAGCAGCAGCAGCATCACCAGAAGTGCCCTTGGGGGCACGAGTAGAAACACGCACAAGCTCCTCAATATCCTCCTCATCCAACTCCTCCTCGTCAGAAAATGACGGAGGGATCTCAATATCAAGGTGACGAGCGATACGGTAAAGAATCTCCTCAGAACGAGCCTGACGAGACTCCAAACGTCGCACAACACGAACGAGCTCGGCAAGAGTGGAAGAGGGATCAGCTGAGGTAGAAGCAAACGCTGACGCTGAAGGTGTCGTCCTCTGAACATGACGGAGCGCCGCAAGAGACTTCTTGGCAGTCGTCGCGTTAAGAGGAGGACCAAGTGGACGCTCATCGTCAGGAGGAAGTGTGACACGGAAGTGGCGAAACACAAGGGTCAACAAGCACGGGAATGGGATATGAGCCGACTTCGTGGACTTGCGGATACACTCGAAAGAATCCATCTTATCGAGTATAATCCGAGCCCAGTTAATCGAGCTCCCCATGAAGATGGCATAAATCAACTTCAAGAAAGGCTGGGACGGTAAAGAGGAGGAGCCGTACTTGGGAAGCAAGCACGACTTCAGAATCAAATTCAGGACCCAGGCAATAGGCTTGAAGGACTTGGAGGGAACACCAATCATGGCGGGAGGAATCTCGTGGAAAATATGAGAAAGCACGACCTGATCAAGTGAGGATAAGTCATCAATAGAAATGTCAGACGGTAGAAGGCCAGACGAGGAGATACCCAAAACCTCTCCTAAGATTTCTGCCGTGAGGACTATCGGAGTCCCCAAAACAGTCGTCTCAATCCAGTGGGACTCGTCGTACTGACCACGAATCATATTGGCATAGAAGAGCTTCACGAGGCGAGGGTAAGGGTGTGTGTTTGCCTTCGGGTCATATCGAAGGTAATCGAGAAGACCAGACGACGAAAGAAGATCTACGAGGCCAAGGAAGTCACTAAACTGAACGAAATGCTCCAGAAGCAGCGGGCAGTGTTCGATACGGTTGTAACCCGCGAGACACATAAGGTCATCGCGACACAACGAAATATCAACACCGCCAACCGGCATCGGAGCCTTTCCCTTAGGCTGACGGGTACGGGGTCGTGAGCTAGACTCAGGCTGCCTAGGAGGAGGTGAGGGTTCCCTACGAGTCTCGGTCTCGGGAATGTACTCGGTGTCGGAATCCGAAGCACCGGGTGGAGTGGGAGCACAAAAAGTCACTGGCTTAGGCTTGGGCTGAGATTGGGCACGGGGTTTCGAAGTCGCCGTCCTCTTACGCTTAAGAGGAGGCGAAGACGAAGAGGGTTGGGTGGTTTTCGAACGGTGTTTCGGAGGGTTTTGCGTAGGTTGATCGGGATCCGTAGGGGATGGTTCTACGGTCATCGGCGAAGGGCTCGAAGGACGGATAGGGATGCGTGTTCTTGCCATAAGCGCGACAATACATGACACAATCAAAATTGAAACGAAGAAACCCTAAATCAAAACCCTAGCAAACTGAAATGAAACCCTAGCCATGAGAATCTAACCCTAGAGAGCTAACCCTAACCCTAGGAAGCTAGGAGAGGAGAGAGGATCACCTAGGAGGAGAGGTCGACGGTCGGCGACGGAGGGTTTGGCCGGAAAGATGATCGGACACGACGGAGGAAGTCGAAGGGTCGGGGGGTTTTCGAGCTGGAGAGATTTTTTGATCGACTGGAAGTGAAAGAAATCTACTGGATGGAGTTTTAATCGATCGGAATGCGAAAAGACAAGTCAGTCCTCGTCACAACTAGTCGGTCACAGTTCAAGCACTGACCGACTAGATCACGATCTAGTCGATCGGTCAATGAGCTTGAACCGACTAGTTGTAAACAGTAACTGAAAGCAAATTTCCTGACAAGAATTAGTTGGTCTAAGCTCATTCACTGACCGACTAGAACTGAATCTAGTCGGTCGGCCAATGAACTTGGACCGACAAAGAGAGTCCAAAAATTGAAAAATTTTGAAATTTGATTTCTCTCCTAATCACACTTTGACGAAACATCAAAATACTCTCATTAATCATTATACTACCCCATTAAACATCGAAAATCTGAAATTTGACGATTACGCACAAATCGAGCGAAAATTCCGAAAATTCAACAAAACAATCCAGAAAATTTCAATTAATCTAGCATGAGCAAATATAAAGAATTGAATAGCATGCAAGATTATTGAAAACATATGAATCCTAAATCTCAGATTCACCCATAATCCCCAATTCTCGACGCAACCGCACAAAGGAGTCCTCCTTTAGGGGTTTCGTGAAAATATCGGCGATTTGCTTCTAGGTTTCAACGTACACTAATATGATGTCCTTTTTAGCAACATGATCATGTAAGAAATGGTGTCGGACATCTATGTGTTTCGAACAGGAATGGTGTACCTGGTTCTTGGAAAGACATATTGCACTTTGGTTGTCAACCATGATAGGGCAAGTATCACAGTTTATACCAAAGTCTTTAAGTGTGTGTCTCATCCAAAGAACTTGAGCACATGCGGCACCGACGGCAATATATTCCGCCTCGGTGGTTGAAAGTGATACGGAATTCTGCTTCTTGGAAAACCAAAAGAAAAGAGAATTTCCTATAAAATGGCAAGTGCCACTAGTACTTTTCCTGTCGGATTTGCATCCCGCATAATCTGCGTCACTATATGAGATTAACTCATACGTGCTAGATTTTGGATAAAGTAATCCAAAATCAAGTGTGTAACTTAGATAACGAAAAATATGCTTTACCGCTACTAAGTGAGACTCCTTAGGTTGAGACTGATAACGAGCACATATACATACGGCAAACATAATATCGGGCCTACTTGCGGTAAGATAAAGTAAACTACCTATCATACCTCGATATAGACGAATCTCTACATCTTTTCCGCCCGCATCTTTATCAAGATGTGTAGTCGTGCTCATCGGAGTCTTTTTCCCGGAGGCATTCTCCATTCCAAATTGCTTTAGTAACTCCACCGTATACTTCGTTTGGTGGATGAAGATTGCATCGTTCATTTGGCGAATTTGGAGACCTAAGAAATATTTGAGCTCACCCATGTGGCTCATCTCAAATTGATCCTTCATCACATTAGAAAACTCTTCGCAAAGAGCAAAGTTAGTAGCACCGAAAATGATATCATCAACATAAAATTGAACTAAAATTATATCATTATTCGAATACTTAACAAATAATGTGGAATCAACTTCTCCCATTTTAAAACCTAAATCCAAAAGAAAATTCTTTAGACGGTCATACCAAGCTCGAGGAGCTTGTCTCAAACCGTAAAGAGCTTTCTTAAGTTTAAAAACATGATTTGGAAATTTTTCATTTATAAAACCCGGAGGTTGAGAAACATAAACTTCCTCAACAACATCTCCGTTTAAAATGCACTTTTTACATCCATTTGAAATAATTTAAAATCCTTATGGCATGCAAAAGATAATAGTAATCTAATTGATTCTAATCTAGCTACCGGAGCAAAGGATTCTTCGAAATCGATACCTTCCTCTTGCCGATAGCCTTGAGCTACTAACCGAGCTTTGATCCGGACGACGACTTGGTTTTCGTCGGTCTTGTTCTTGAAGATCCACTTTGTCCCTATGACGGTGTGGTTCTTCGATGGCAATGGAACAAGCTCCCAAACTTCATTCCTCTCGAATTGAATGAGTTCCTCCTCCATGGCAAGGATCCAAGCGCTATCTTCGCATGCTTCAATAACATTCTTTGGCTCTATCGAGGAGGCAAAGGCACAATGAGCGAAGTGGTTGACTTGAGATCTCGTCTTGACACTATCATGAATATTGCCAATGACTTACTCATGAGAATGGTCACGAACGGTATGAAGCCGTCTGGGAATTCCTTGATCACTAGGAACATTCTCAACAACTTCATTAGTCGGGTTAGTATCAATAGAATTAATAGAGTTAGAATTACCAATTGAATCACATAAGACATCCATAGAGTCATCATCATTAGTAATTCTCGCTGGAACAAATCCTTCATTAAATGAAACATGAAGTGATTCCTCGATCGTTGAGGTTCGTTTGTTGTATATCCGATAGGCTTTGCTACGTGAGGAATACCCAACAAAAATCCCCTCATCGGATCTTAGATCGAATTTGTCCAAACTACCATACGTGTTCTTAATAAAACATTTTGAACCAATAACACGAAAATGTTTAACTTGAGGCAACCTACCAAACAACAATTCATAACAAGTTTGTTTAGTGCCGGGCCTCAAAAGTATTCTATTAAACACATAGCAAGCGGTGTGTACCACTTCTGCCCAACATTGATGGCCAAGTTGGCTATCATCAAGCATAGTGCGAGCACACTTCACTAGCGTCCTATTCTTTCTCTCAACAACACCATTTTGAGGAGGTGCGCGAGGGAATGAAAAGGTGTGTGTAATACCAACTTCATCACAAAATGTCTCAAAAGACTCATTCTCAAATTCAACTCCATGATCACTACGAATAGTGACAATGGTGGTTCCTAAGAGATTTTGTACTTTCTTAACAAAAATTGTGAAGTTTTCAAAAGCTTCATTTTTATTACATAATGAAAATACCCAAGTAAACCTAGAAAAGTCATCAAAGATGACAAGTCCATATCGTGCATTTCCTAATGAAGCAACTCTAGTTGGCCCAAATAAATCTAGATGTAATAGCTCTAGTGGCCGCTTAGACGAAATGCTTTTCTTAGGTTTAAACAACGATTTTGGAAGCTTGCCTCGTTGACACGAGTCACAAAAGCTTTTCTTTTGAAAGACAAGCTTAGGGAAGCCTCTAATAGAGTTTAACTTGGAAAGCTTAAATAGTGTTCCAAAGTTCACATGACCAAAACGTCGACGCCATAAGTGTTGTTCACTTGTGTTGGCAATAAGACATTGTTCATGTGATCTTGGAAGATCTAGGATGTATATATCCTTATGGCGTATGCCGAAAAACAATAATTCATTATTATCTTTTCTTAAAATATGGCACATTCCTTTCACAAAGCTAACTTTGTAACCTTTGTCACAAAGTTGACTTATTGAAATAAGATTGTGGTTTAATCCTTTAACAAGGTAAACATCACATATTAGGGGTTTAGAAGGATTTCCCACTTTACTAACACCTATGATGGTTCCACACTCGTTGCATCCAAAGACGACGCGGTTTCCTTTAGCAATGGGAACCACTCCGGAGAGCAATTGAGCGTTACCCGTCATGTGTTTTGAACACCCGCTATCGAGTATCCAATTTCCTTTGGAGCTAAATTTAAATTTATGGCTCCTTTTCTTTTTCTTTTCCTTGAGTACCTAAAGATAGAAAATTTCATATCATGGTACCCAAGGTCATTGGGTCCAAAAGATTAGACCTTTGGAAGCCAAGTCCAATTGGACTTAGACTTCCCCACATACTTACCACTATGCACAACATCCGAAAAATAAGCATTCATGTAAACTTGTTTTTCATTCATGCTTGTGTCCTTTGGGCTCTAAATTGTGAATATTTTGGGAGCCCTCATCCTATTGGGTGCATGCATGCGTTGTTGGTTTCTACGTGATGCATGACGTGGATAGGTATACGGAACATGATGAAATGGTGCATGTGGATTATTATTCATACGATGATGTGGGTGTACATGTGCATGTGGAGGAACACATGCATGAGGGTGTCTCACATTGTGTGCACGTGGCCATGAACGTGTAGCATAGAAATCATCATATGTGTGAGCCGGTGGAGTAGGACGTGCATTCCTATGTGGCATAGTATTGGTGTACATGTAGGCATGGCCCTTCTTTGGAGGTCCACCCAAGGTGGGTTTCTTTCCAAAAGAGGGTGTGGACGAGGTGGAAGCACCAATGGTAGATGAACTACCAATAGAGTGTTTGCTACCACTCGTTGAGTCACCGGAAGTTGGCCTAACAAAAGTAGTGGCCAATTTGGATGAACTTCCCATCGTATACCCCAAGCCAATGTCGTGATTGGCCGGAAGTAAATCACTTAGGATTTTATCTAAATGGTCCTTACCCTTATTGAATTTATTAATTCGGCCTAATGTGTTCTCATATTTCTCGGTGAGAGAACGCATAGAAGCATCCAAAGTGGATACTTGCGATGTGAGCACATAAACACGATATTTAAGATTCTCATTCTCAATACTCAAAGTCGAGTTTTGAAAAGTCAAATCCGCTATCTTGTGTTCCTCCGGATCCTCAATGCTAACATGTTCAAGTTGAGTCTTGAGATTAACAATCTCATTCTTCAACCCTTCAACAATGGTGTCGTTGTTGGTGATGATAGTTTTAGGCGAGGTTTGAATGCTAGCTAAGTCATCTTTTACTTTAGTATACCTATTTACTAATTTAGTATACTTAGACCACAATTGAGAATTAGCATTCCTAAGGTCATCCATTGTTACCTCATCGCCTTCGTTGTCGCTATCATCGGAAGAGGAATCTTTATCTTGCTCCTCTCTAGCCATGAAGCACATGTGTGCTTGCTCCACTTGCTCATCATCCGACTCTCCGCTAGATGAATTATCGGAGTCTGTGAATGTCCCGACAAGCCCCTTTTGTTCCCTTTCTTGTACTTCTTGGACTTGTCATACTTCGGCGCCTTCCACTTCTCCTTGTGCTTGTTTTGAGGACACTCTGCTTTCATGTGTCCGGGCTTGTTGCATTGAAAACACAAAGGAGAGGAGGCGTTAGAAGAATTGAACTTTGACTTGTTTTTGAAGTTACCTTTCCAGAAGAAGCGATTGAACTTCTTTGCCATGAGGGCAATGGATTCCATGTCCATTTCGTCTTCCGAGTCCTCGTCATCGGTAGAGGTGGATGGAGCCGCCTTGAACGCAATCGCCTTTTTCTTAGGCACGTCTTGGTTCAAGTAAGACTTCATCTTCTCTTGTAACTTTACCTTCCTATCCTTGCGTACCTCGTATGACATTAAAGTACCCATTAATTGAACTACGGTATACTTGTTTATATCGTTACCTTCCTCGATGGAGAAGGTACGCTTTTCCCAACTAGAAGGAAGTCCTTCGATAAGCTTCGAACATTTCTCCTTTTGGGTGTAGGTTTTGCCGAGAGCCTCTAACTCGTTTATGATGTCGACGAAGCGAGCATAATACTCCTTCATCTTCTCACACTGTAGCATATGAAACATCTCGTAATCTTTATTAACTACAACGAGTTTAGAGTCTCTTACCCTACTCGTCCCTTCATGTAAGATGAGGAGGGAGTTCCAAATTTGATATGCACTCTTACATGTGCATATCTTATTGAAGTCCTCGGGCTCCAATGCGCATTGCAAGGCGTTCATTGCCTTGGCATTGCTTACCTCCGTGGCGACCTCCGTGGTTGTCCATTTCTCGAAATCTTCTTCGGCGGGCTCGACATACTCCTTCATTGTGGTCCTCCATAGTGAAGCACTCCGGAGGAAAGTTTCCATCCGGCATTTCCAGTACCCGTAGTTGGTACCGTTGAAGAATGGAGGCCTCGTTGAGGAATGTCCTTCCATTACCGAAGAAGCTCCTTCACGATTCTTGAAGGTGCTATAGTCGGGAGGTGGACGAACGGTCTTGTTGTCATTGGCAGACATAGCTATAGTCTTGGCTCTGATACCAAATGTAATGCCCTGCTAAGCTACTGTACAAGTACTAGAGGGGGGGGTGAATAGTACTTTAAAATAATTAAGAGGCTAATTCCTAATTACCGTGCAAACTCTACCAATTAATGCGGAAATGCGGAATAGTAAAAAATCAACAACAAATAAACAATTGCAAACAAACGATATTACTGGGTTCGGATCCACCCAAGTCTCCCCGACTTGTTCCTGATGATCCTACGTCCCAAACACTCGGATCCCCTCCGGATACTTGAGTTAGAAATCCTAACTTAAGATTTCCACTATGAAATACTTGTGAAGAACCTTCACCAAGTCAAATCATACACAAAGTAATTTGTGACCCCCACAACCCGGGATCACAAACACAACTCTCACAACCGAGAGTTAAACACTTACAAAATGAAAGTAAATGAAATAGAATAGCTTACCACAAAATACCTATGCCTTGAGTATACTTACGAATTAGGGCAAGGATGATTTTGAGGAAGAAGGCACCAAACCCTAGCTCCAAGATGTAGACCAGCTATGGAGAGCTATGAGGTTGATGGTGACCTAGGATCAAGCACTTGGCTTGAAAGGCTCTCAATCAATGAATCTCTCTTTTGAAATGAATGAGGAAGAGATTCTTGAGAGGGAAATGAATGAGCTTTAAATGAGATGATAGCTTTCTCTTTGATCTCTAAACTTCTCCAATAATCAGCCTTGAGTGCAATGAATGCAGCTCAATAAGTATATATAGGTTAGAGGAAAGAGAGAGAGAAAAACGTTTCAATTAAAGCTCCAACGGCTCTATTCTGATGGTAACTAGTCGGTCAAAGAACAACCACTGACCGACTAGTTCATCAACTAATCGGTCGGTCAATCAACGTAGACCGACTAATGAGTGAACAGGGAATAGGTCGAAGTTCTGACAAAAGGAACTAGTCGGTCCAAGAAGAGTAGCTGACCGACTAGTTTCACAACTAGTCGGTCGGTTACTCAACTCAGACCGACTAAGAGGTAAAACTGAAGTCTGAGCACAAATTGATTTAGTCGGTCCAAGAACAAATGTTGACCGACTAGTTCACCAACTAGTCGGTCTCCAAATGTGCATAGACCGACTAACTATAAACAGTAAGTCAGGTGAAAATTTGCATGTACAGGAAAGCTAAACTAGTCGGTCCAAGAAGGAAAGTTGACCGACTAGTTCATCAACTAGTCGGTCGATCAATGAACATAGACCGACTAATTATAAACAGTAGCTCAGGCTCAAATTGGCATGTACAGGGAAAGCTCAACTAGTCGGTCTAAGAAGCATCACTGACCAACTAGTTCACAAACTAGTCAGTCGGTGAGTCAACGTAGACCGACTAACTGTAAACAGTAAAGAGCTATGAATTGAGAAATCAAACTAGTCGGTCCAAGAAGGATTGCCGACCGACTAGATCACCATCTAGTCAGTTGGTTCTTCTTCTTGAACCAACTAACATGCACAAGAAGGCGCGAAACGAAGCGCGATGCTTCGGGAAAGTTAGTATGGACTTCTTACAAGATCCTATGTCTAAGATAGGAGTGTTATGAAGGTTAAAACGTAAGACCTACTCAAGGCTTAACATTCTACGAAAGAAGCTTAAAAGACTATAAATAAAATTTGACGATACCATCTTCAAAAGCTTCAATCGAATCTTCATGACATCTAAAATGGTCCAAAAGCTTCAACGAAGCTTTAGGCATACGATCACATGCTTTGAGAAGTCTCGAGACGTCGCTTTGGATGTTCAAGTGAATTTGGCGACGATCTCCATAACTGCGCTCACAAATTGTTAGTTCACAATATATTTATGTTTGTTCATCATCCAAAACCAAATCCGGGGAGTCCAATATCCAACAATACTGGGATAAATGGGCCTGAGTGCAAGTGAAAGATGTTGAGAGATGATACTCTCGAGGCAATCCATCTCTGTGTAAATAGTACAAACATCTTGTTCGAAATAACAGTAAGCTGTTTGGTAATAATTTATCTGAGTTATATTATATTGTAGTTAACATTAGATATTAACTTAGGTAAAGTCCTGAGATTTTATGCAAGATCAAACATGTATCGAGATGAGTATCTCGATCATGGAGAAATGTTTGACCATCTGTAGCATAAGTTTAAAAGGGTTAGTGGTCGTAGATGTTTCGAGAGAAGGATATCGAAACATCGAATAGACCGTTGTGTCTTAGTCTTCACCGTTTAGCGGTGACGATGATCTCATGATCGTTTGACTTGGCAAAGTCGAAGACAAGACACAGGTGCTCATTAGAGAATGAGTTCATTGAACGATCCACAAGAGTTATCATATGGTTATATTGATCAATCTATCAATGATAACTCTTAGTGATGATAGGCAAGTTGGTCTTTTGACTTGAGGTCATTTTACGAACCTGTGCGTGAACGGTGGCACTTAGATCATTGACCTAGCTTCGAGACTAGGCCTGTCGAAAGGTCTTTAATTGGGTGTCACTTGAAGCGTACGAGGAGAGTAATGACCAAGAGAGGATTCGTCTCTCCCGGTCAATGGGAGTTAGTGTCGTAGAGTTAGTTCGGTCTTTAGTAAAATCTCTACGCAAAGTATGTTGGAAGAAGTCCAACATTAGTTGACTAAAGATCGATAGAAACTAACTGAAGTCAAGTTATTGGGGTTGATAGTTTGACCGTACCCTAGACTTGATCTACACGACATAGTTTAGACGAAGAGACTATAACTGCAGAATTCATCATAGAAACAGTCAGGGTGGTCCCGATAATACTCAGGGTGGTCCCGATAATACTCATGACAATGAGTCAACCACATAATGATGATTCTGAAGCAGGGAAGGCAACCATTGCTCGTGGTCACTACCGTATAGGGCTTCGAGCCCAACCTGTTGTAAGGGTCAGGCTGTAGGGTCTCACACAGAGTGCGACCTTCGTCTAGTAATAGGTAGACACATTAGGGAGAATATGCATTTGATGCAAGGGATTAAATATTGCAAAAGATGTTTGCAATAATCTCTTGCATTCGGGATAAATGATCCTGAGTGTAAGTGGGAGATGTAAAGAGATATGCCCTCAGATCATTTGTATTTGATGCAAATGAAAATTTAAGCTAAGATAGGGACTAATTTTCATATGATGCAAAATGAGATTAAATGTATCTTAAATTGTTTAAGACAATATTTAATGAAATAAATGCAAAGAAAAGTTCATGGGTAAGACAGGAATGTCCTGGTCTACGCCCAGGTTCAAACGGCATCCAAATCAGACGCCAAATGCCCAAGTTATGCCCAGAAGAGTTCAATGGATCAGACCAGGCCAAACCAGACTGACCCAGGCTAGACTGGGTCTGACTTGGAAGCCTGGTCAAACCCAGTAAAGGTTGGGTGCCAGGCCAGCATGGGCCTGGGCGCCCGGCCCAGGCCCAGGCCCGGGTGCCAGGGCGCCCGGGCCCTGCCAGGGCGCCTGGGCCTGGGCCCAGGCAGGCCCAGTCACCCTGGGCCCCTGGCCAATGGCCAGGCGCCCAGGCTGGGCACGCCAATCTGGGCGTGCCAAAATCAGGTTCTGGCCTGGTTTGGGCTCACCCAGCTGTCCTGGCGGGCCCGACAGAGTAGGTTTTCTGAAACCTAGGTTGGGCAGTTTTTGACAGCTCAGTTTTTGCAAAAAAACAAGCCATGGACTGAACTTTGAACGGTTAATTGGAGGGTCAAACGAACTCCGATTGACGTACCATTTTTTCCTATGCGTTCACCGTTGAACATCCTTCGTATTGATAGGTTGTATCAATTATGAAGCTCAACGGTGAAGGAGTTAAAATTCACGGAAGTTTGCACTTTGTGAAAGGCAAACTAACTTGATTTTAATTAACTCCATTTAATAGTCCCACATCGGTTGTGCGAAAAAGGGGAAAGTCCGCCGCCTATATAAATAGGGGCCTCCCCCCTTCCTCCAAACTCGTCCCAAGCTCTAGATCTGAGCGGCTCTTGTAAATGTTGGAGCATGCGGATACAGGCTTAAATTAGTATTCTCTATCTCCCTATATTGCTGCCTTACTCCTGAGGGCTCTAGCAAAGCCACGAAGGAGTTCGGATTCGGATCCGAAATCTTGGCGAAGGCTTTCACTCGCGTGAAACTTTCTTCGGTGCGTGGTTGGCTCGGCGACATGAGGATTGCTCGCTTCGGGATGCGGAGCGGTTCGAGGAGCGTTTCGAGGAGCGGCTCGGCGTGGGACGGGGAGCGGCTCAGAAGACGGTGCGGAACATCTCGCCTGCCCCAGGGTTGAGATTCCGGGTATATGTTTTATAAGCATTAGTTTAATTTAATCGCAGTAGGTTAGAGCCTTCATGGGATGGTCAGATCCATCCCGAGTCGACATAGATCTTGGCTAAGGGTCTTGTACCTTTGGGCTAAGTTAAATGGTTTAACTGCTTGTTAATTAGATTAACTAGTTTATTCTTCCGGTGCAAGTTTTTTTTGTCTATGTTCCGTCCGACTTAGGATGGGAATAGAGTTTTTGTGCCCTAAGGGTCCCAGAAAACCCTTCAAAGGCTGCCAAGGCCGACAAGGTCACAGGCGGTGACAGAGCCACGGCTGCGGCCCCTGCAGGAATCCTAGAAAAATGTCTCAGCTGCTGCCCTCTGCGATCCCTAAGATCTGTGCCAAGTATATCTGCCCCTCTACACAGTCCGCCTCCCCGATCTTAGCGAGCGAGTTTGCTTTCCAAGAGACTACGAGGTCGGTGTGTACTACCCGAGCTCTGCCTTGGGGTTCCGCTTCCTGCTCCATCCATTCCTTCTTCTTGTCCTCCATTTCCTCGAACTCCCTCTCTTTTAGTTGATGCTGAATTCTAACAGCGTGATGGTCGGCTTTCTCGTCCTCTGCTCCGCCCACAGGATAAGTCTGATGCTGCCGCTCTTCCAATACTTCTTTGATGCGAAGAGGAAGGCAGAATACTACAATGTCTGTGCGAAGAGGGGCCGACTTTTTATCCTTGAGCTGTCGGGCAAAGTGAGGGACTGGAAGGAGAGATTTGCCTTTGTCTCGACTCCAGTGGACTTGGCTCTAAGGTCGAACTGGGGGACTCTGCATCCCTTAGTGAATGTCGAAGTGGTCCTAGATGGGAGCGACCTGGAGAACGCCAAAATTCTGGAGGAGATCGCAAGGGAGAGCAGGGTCTTCAAAGACCTGGTCGCAGACGAGATGAACGCCCAGCATGTCTGGTTTGATGGTACTCCGAGTTTCGCAAACAACTTCTGAAATGCTCACCCTGATCTATTTTCTTTTTGCAGGCACGACCATGAGCACGTCCATGGAGGAGGTGATGAAGATGGCGAGGGAGGCATCGTCAAAGCAGCCATCGAGCAAGGGCAAGGGCCAGTAGCTCGCCTCAAGGAGCTCGGTACAGGCCGGGCAGAAGCGGAGTCTGGAGGTAGCCGCCATTGCTTGTGCCAAGAAAGGTGAGCAGTTCAAGAAATCAAGGAAGGAGTCTGTGGCCCAAGTTCCTTCTTCTTGTATGAGCGAGGCGGTAACGGGCAGACTTGTCAACCTCGACCCGGAGGAGCCCGCGGTCAGCCCTGTGGCCGTTGAGTATCATGGCCCGCCAATCAGCACCACTGCCGCTGTCCCCATTAGTTTGGCCGCTCCACTAAGACCCCTGACGGTGTCGATCACTACATGTCGCCCTGTAGTCACGACTTGGCCCTATGGGTGTCTGCCGTCTGGGTGGGGGAAGCTAGGCCATCCGAGCTATGAGGCTGCACTGGCCATATTTAAGTCAACGAAGGAGGCCGTTCTCGCCATTCCGTCGAAGTTGATCATCACGCTGCACTACCCGGTGGGGGCCCGTGAGTTTGTCTTTGACGAGGCCGGTGTGGCGACTAGCTTGGTGGAAAATAGCATGCTACCAAGGGATCGAGAGTCCCTGTTGAATATTGGAGCAGAATAACTCTACGACACGGCCATCTGGTACAGCTTACAGGTTCGTCTCCCTTCGCCTAAGATGTCAGACTTCTTCCTTCTCTGATACGCTTATGATTTTTTATCCTCTTTGTAGGTGGTCGCCGCTTTGGTGTCTCTCCAACGACACACGTCGGAGGTAAACAGGCTCGAGGTGGTGCTTGGGAGGAAGGCATCTGCCCTCAAGGACACCGAGGCCAATCTGAAGGTCGACACCGAGAGGCTGGCGTAGCTCCGAGGGATTATAAGACCCAGAAGGATGAGACCGTCAGGCAGGACAAGGCCACCGGGGAGCTGCAGGAGAGGATCCACGAAGAAGAGGCCCGGAGGGTCGCCACCGAGATGCTACTGGCATCAGAGAAAGAGGCAACTGTGGTGAAGATCACCAATCTGGAGCAGCAGAATGCTGAGCTGACGAAGGTCAACCTAGACAATGTCAAGGTCCGGGCCATTCTCCAGTACCAGAACAGCCAACTCGTCCCCGCCCTGACACCCATGAGAGCTGAGGGCTTCGACGATGGTCTAGAGGCCGGCTTTGCGAGGGCCAAGGTGAGGTTGGGGAAGCTCTACCCCAACATGGAGATTGAATTTACCAGGCTGTTAGTTCAATCCAATGATGAAGCAGAGACTTCTACTGCATCTGAGGCCAAGGTGGCAGAGATTCCAGCCGGCGGCGACCATGGAGGCAACCAGGCAGACTCCCAGGTCCCAGAGGGCAGCAGTCAAGGGAGTGGCGGTTGAGTCGAGGCACCATAGGCTGGGGAGAGAATGTATGACCGGCCCTGGGGTCGAACCTGGAGTCTTTTTTGTTTTGACCCTGAGATATAAAAAGTTAAACGAAATAAAATTGAAATTTTTTTGCTCACTATCGCTGATGTTAGTTTTGTTCATTCTGCGACCCGTGCCTTTGTATGTGTATGCCCCAAACATTCTGCAATTGACGAGCTTAAGGCTGAGGAGATGTAGAATGCTGTAGTGTCGCATGTCCACTCTGGGTTTGGTGGCGAGCTGCTGAGAGGGGGCGATAGGGAGGAGCCAACCCTGCGGCCCTTGTTAGTGGGCAAGCTGCCCCAGAGGTATTTGAGAGGGCAGGTATTGGGCCGTTGTCGACCCTGTAATCTCTGTAATCGAGCGAGTATTGGGCCGTCGCTGACCCTGCATGTCCGCTCCGAATCTGGTGGCGAGCTAGGGGCGATAGGATGGAGCCGACCCTGCGTTCTCTGTTGGTGAGCGAGCTGCCCTGGAGGTCTTTGAGAGGGCGGGTATTGGGCCATTGTCGAACCTGCAACATTTGTAATCGGGTGGGTATTGGGCTGTCGCCGACTCCGCGTGTTCGCTCCAGATCTAGTGGCAAGCTGTCGAGAGGGGGAGTGATAGTGAGGAGCCGACCCCACAGCCTCTGTTGGTGGGCGAGCTGCGCCAGAGGTCTTTGAGAGGGCGGGTATTGGGCCATCGTTGACCCCACATGTCCGCTCCGGATCTGGTGGTGAGCTGCCGAGAGGGGGGTGATAAGGAGGAGCCAACCCCGCGGCCTCTGTTGGTGGACAAGCTACCCAGGAGCTCTTTAAGAGGGCATGTATTGAGCCATCGCCGACCCCATAACCTCTGCAATCGAGCGGGTATTGGGCCTTCGTCAACCCCACATGTCCACTCCAGATCTGGTGGCGAGCTGTCGAGGTGGGCGGCGATATGGAGGGGGCGACCCCGTGGCCTCTGTTGGTGGGTGAGCTACCCCGGAGGTCTTTGAGAGGGTGGGTATTGGGCCGTCACCGATCCCACAACCTATGTAATTAGACGGGTATTGGGCCATCACCGACCCTGCATGTTCGCTCCGGATATGGTGACGAGCTGCCAAGAGGGGGCGATAGGAAGGAGCCGACCCTGCGGCCTCTGTTGGTGGGCGAGCTATCTCAGAGGTCTTTGAGAGGGCTAGTATTGGGCAGTCGCCAACCCTGCAACCTCTGTAATTGTGTGGGTATTGGGCCATCGCCGACCCCGCATGTCCACTCTGAATCTGGTGGCGAGCTGTCGAGAGGGAGGGAGGGGGGAAATAAGGAGGAGCCGACCTCGCGGCCTTTGTTGGTGGGTGAGCTGCCCCAGAGGTCTTTGAGACTGTTGGTTTTCTTGCAAAGGCTTGGGCTTCCCAACGTATAGCCGACCTTTGCCGAGGCGCTCTTAGCTTTTTAGGGGAGGGCTGAAATGCAAATTTAGACAACTCACTGAGTGTACAAACGCTGCAGTTTTTTAAAGATTTTGATTGAATATACAAGTTTATTTATTCAAAATATTTGAGTAAATGCTCGGCATTCCAATGATGGGCCAGCTCCTCGCCCTCCATGGTTGCCAAAGGTACATCGCCGGTCCCACAACATCTGTTATGGAGTTAGGGCCTTCCCACTTTGCAGATAGCTTACCTCTATGGCCAATCTCAGGTCTGAAAATGGCATCCCTGAGGACGAGGTCGCTGACTCTGAAGCTCCGCTTTTTGACACGGAAAGTGCAGTACCTCGCCATCCTTTGGCTGTGCTTGATCAAACTTGTTAGCGCATGATCCATTACCTCGTCGACGGGCTCAATATTGAGGTCGAGGTCCTCTTGAATTGCTTCTTCATTGACGTATTGGAGCTGGAGAGATTCCTTGCCGACCTCCACCGGGACGACGGCCTCCGCCCCATAGGCTAGCATGAAGGGGCTCTCACCGATTGACGATGTGTATGTTGTGCGGTAGGACCAAAGGATGCCAGGTAGTTCGTCAGGCTAAGTCCCAGGGGTACTGCCGACCTTCTTCTTCAGCGGCTCCGGGATGCACTTGTTTACTGCTTCGGTGAGGCCATTGCAATGCGGATTCGCCACAGAGGCGAAATGAGGGTTGATGCCCCAACCAGAGCAGAAGCTCCTGAATTCTGCGAAGTTGAATTGCCTCCAGTTGTCTGTCACTATGGAGCGAGCTACCCCGAAGCGGCATATAATTGACTTCCTGACGAAGTTCTTCATGTACACCCAGGTGATGCATGCCAGTGGCTCTGCCTCGATCCATTTTGTGAAATAGTCGACGAAGACGACGAGAAACTTCCTCCCACATGCCGCCATGGGAAACGGGCCGAGGATGTCGAGCCCCCATTTGGCAAACATGACCGGGCTAAGGGTCGGCATCAGATTGGTTGGTGGGGTCGTCGTATGTTTGAAGAATCTTTGGCACTCCCCACACCGCTTGACGTAGTTGGATGCGTCCTTCACCATGGTAGGCAAATAATAGCCTTGTCGGATCGCCTTGTGTGTCAGGGTGTGGCCTTTGTAGTGATTCCCGCAGAGCGCTTCATGGATCTCACGGACGACCTCCTCCGCCTTCCTTGGCACAAGGCACTTCAGATAGGGCAAGACGTCGTATTTTGCGTGGTGCTTTTGGTAGAGCACACCGTCGAAGATTACGAATGCCAAAGGCAGCCTCTCGATCTTTCGTGCCTTTAGTCTGTCCTCTGGCAGGGCTTCGCTCTCCAGGTAGGTGACGATCAGGCTCATCCAGCACTGCTCCTAATCGACGCATAGCAGCTCGCCCTCCCCCAGGCTTGGTGTCAGTAGGTTCTCGATGTAGATGGCTTTCCCAATCTCGGCCGGAGAAGAGGATGTCGGTTTCGAGAGGGAGTCGGCACGAAGATTATTCGACATGGGCGCACGAAGATTATTCGACAAGGGCGTCGGCACGAAGATTATTCGACCACAGCCTTCTTGAATTTGATTATCTCGGCATGGGTGCACTTTAGATACAGATTGATCAGATCTTCCCTTTCTTCGAAGCTGCCTTCAATTTGCTGGACGACGAGACTTGAGTCGCTGATTAACATCACATTCGTCGCCCCCAACGCCCTGTAGAGCTTCAACACCTTGATAGATGCCTCGTACTCAGCCACATTGTTGGTCACCAAGAAGTTGAAGCAGAATCTGTACTCTAGCAGGCTTCCCTCTGGGGTCTCGATCAAGATGCCAGCTCCGCTTCCCGACCCCATGGCTGACCCATCGACATAGACGATCCACAAATCACCTCCAGATTGTGTGTAAGTAAATGGAGGATTCTCGTCGATGAGCTGCTGCTGTTGTGTGTCCGGTTGGGTGTCGGGTGTTGCCACGTCAATCTCTTCGATGGTGCACTCTGCCACGAAGTCGGCCAATGCCTGACCCATGATCGCTGCTCTGGGCTTGTAGAAGATGTCGAACTCACTGAGCTCGACACTCCAGTTAAACATTCTACCCAACCTCTCCATCCTCCTTAAGTTCTTCTTAAGTGACAAGTTTGTGTAGACGACGATGGAATGGGCTAGAAAGTAGGGCCAGAGCTTCCTTGATATTAGTATTAGGCAATAATCGACCTTCTCAATCGGGCTGTAACAGGGCTCCGCCTCCCGGAGCACCCGTCTTGCATAGTAGATCGGCCTCCGAATCACACCTTCCTCACTAATTAGGACCAAGCTAACAGTTTCTTCGGTGGCGACGAGATAGAGGCTGAGATGCTCTCCTTCCTCCAGCTTAGCAAGCAGTGGTGGGCTCTACAGATAGGCTTTAAGCTCATCGAAGGCTTGGCGTAGCTGTCATCCCATTCCACTTCCTTCCTCATGCCCTCCTCATGTCGAGGGCCTTTTGCAAGATTTTGAAGAACGGGAGTGATCTCTCGGCAGACTTGGACAAGAATGTCCCCAGTGCAACGATCCGATCATTCAGTTTCTACAAATCTCTGATCGTCTTTGGGTCGCTCATGTTGATGAGGGCGGATTTCTTGTCGGGGTTATCCTTGATCTCTCGCTTTCTAATCATGAAGCCGAGGAACTTTCCAGACTGTACGTCGAAGATGCACTTCGTCGGGTTGAGCCGCAGATTGTAGCACCGCACTTTTTGGAAGGTCTCCTCAAGATCGGCGAGGTGATCCTCGACCTTCTTGGATTTCACCAGTATATCATCAATGCAGACCTCCAGATTCCTGCCGACCTGGGGGTGAAAGATCTTGTTCACCATCTGCTGGTAGGTTGCCCCGACGTTCTTCTGGCCGTAAGGCATCTTGGTGTAGCAGAACGTCACTCGATCAGTGATGAACAACATCTTCTCCTCATCGTAGGATGCCAATTGGATTTTATTGTAGCCAGAGAAGGCATCCATACAGGTCAGCAGCTTGTATCTGGAGGCATTGTCCACCAAATGGTTGATCCTCGGCAGCGGGAAGCTATCTTTCGGGCAATCTTTATTGAGTTCAGTGAAGTCAATGCACATCTGCCATTTACAGCTGAGCTTCTTCACCATGACCACATTGGCGAGCCACTCAGGGTAGCTCACCTCTCTAATGAATTTGGCCTCCAAGAGTCGCTCCACTTCCTCACCCGCTGCATGTTTCTTCTCGCCTCCTGCCCCCTCTTCTACTGCTGGATCAGGTGTTCTTTACAGTCGACATGTAGCTCATGGGGGTCACCTCTGGGTCGACTCCAGACATGTCTGAGGGCGACTATATGTAGATATCTGCATTTGCCCTAAAGAGGTCAATTAGACTCGCTATCAGCTCCGCGGCGAGCTTCGTGCCGGTCGACGCTGGCTTTCCTGCTTCTTCCGCTACCAACACCTCCTCTACGTCCTCCACTGGAGCAGGTCGTTGATGAGTGAAGTCCTTTCGATCGTCAAGAAGGTCGATTGGCAAGGCTTGCTCGGACCTCTTTTTTTTGGTTGAGCCGATGTAGCAGCTTCAGGAGAGATTTTAGGATCCCCGCACCAGTCCAACTCCATGCGGCATCTGGAACTTCACCATCTGATGCAGGAGAGAGTGGAGAGCTTCGACAGTGGTCATGTAAGGTCGCCCAATGATGACATTGTATGTCGAAATGATGTCGACGACAACGAACTGTGTCATTCGAGTGAAGACCTTCGGCCTTTCCCCCAATGTGACCGACAACATGATCACTCTAACAATGGGCACCGAGCATCCAGTGAAGCTGATAATCAGGCCTAAGCATGGCTTCAGCTCTGCCTGGTCTAGCCACATCTTCTAAATCGTAGATAAGAACAGGATGTCGCATTAGCTACCGGTGTCGACCAAGATCCTAGTCACGATTGTCGGCCCGATGAGAGATTTAATGACGATGGTGTCCTCATGCGGCAGCTCAACCCCCTCCAGGTCGTCATCAGAGAAGGAGATAGGCGGATGAGCCACTCTTCTATGCTTTGCCTTCGTGTTGGTGTCCGCCGTCATGACCTATTAGGTGTACGCCTTCCTTGCTGACATTGATGTGCCACCCTGGGAGGGCCCGCTGTAGATTACATCCACACGCACAACCGACTCGGGCCTGTGGTGGGCCACTTACTCGGCATCGTGGATCGATTGATCAGGCCCTACAGTTACCCTTCTCTTATGGTCAGGTCTCTCTGGGTCGAAAAATCTTCGGAGGTGCCCCCTGGATCAACCACTCAATATTTTTCTTCAGGGCGAAGCAGTCATCGGTGTCATGGCCATTGTCACGGTGGTACCGACAGTATTTCTACATATTCTTCCCGGCGACTCTTGTCCTCATCTCCGGTGATGGCTCTTTGAAAAGCTCGCCTGTCAGAGCTGCCGCCATTACTTCAGCCAGGGGGCGTTGAGTCTGGTGTAGTGTTCCACCTCCTGCACTCTCTCTGGCCCACCCTCGTAGCGGGGTTTTTGGGTGCGAAGAGCCCCTACAGAGGTCCGGAGTGATCCTGTGCTCGAGGGCCTCCCTGGTCACGCCCTCTGGGATGGTCTTGGTCACGCCCTCTGGGGCGGTCATGGTCGTGCCCTTAGGGTTGTTCATCATGTCGCGGCCGTTCAAAGGGCCTTGCTTTGACATGGGTAGCTACAAAGGGTGCAGCCTTCTTCACCGTCCCCAAGGCCTCCTCGCTCAACATAAACTTCTCTGCCCAGGTGAAGAGGGCTCGAAGATCGACAGACGGATCTCGGAGTAGCGATTTGTGTAGACTTCTGTTCGTCAGTCCCTTCTTGAAGGCCGCCCTGAGGAGCTTGTCTCCGCAGCTTGTCACGTTGATTCTTTCTTCGTTGAAGCGCTGCATGAGGTTGCGGAGAGGCTCCCCCTCCTTCTGGACCACCATGAATAGATAGATAGATGCCTTCGTCTTTCTCTGCCCTGCCAGGAGTTGATGACAGAACTTTCGTAAGAGGTCGCCAAACGAGTCAATGGAGCTATCGGGCAAGCCATTGTACCACTCCACCGCCGCCTTCTTCAAGGTCGTCCAGAAAGCTCGACAAAGGAGGGCGTCACCTGCCCCATGGATCTCTATGACTCCCCGGTACAGCTGCACATGCTCTAGGGGATCGCTCAAACCGACATACAATTCAATCTGAGGTAGCTTGAACCTATGGGGTACCGGGGTTGAGATCACCATTTAGGTCTATGGATTGGCTTCTTCGGGGTAGGGGAGAGGTGTCGGTGACCTTTGAGGAATGTTCATGTCGCTTCGATGCTCTCGTCACTGGTTGGAACCGTCGGATGAGCCACCTCGGTGCTCAGAGGCGTCCCTCCCTCTCTCCTGAGGGGTAGGACTGTGGTCACGGCTCCTCCACCACCCATCTTCATGCCTAGGAGAGATGCAAGCTTGTCGAGGGGGCTCCAGCTATGATAGTCTCACCCTCCTTGCCTCGGGCTAGGCGATCTTCTGCGATGATAGATTTCCACAGGATGGTCCATCATGGCGTTCCTCCGTACCATCGAGGCCGACGCTAGGGGGACTCCTCGGCTCCCCTCTTGAAGCCTCTCCCTTTCAGTATCGAGGAGGCGAAGCCGTCGAATGGATGGTTCCTCCTCTAGTCTCCTCTGATGAGCGGCCTCCTCCTCCCTATTGATCTCCCTCTGTAGAGCGTCTACTTCTGCTTCCTCGAACCACCTCTGCTGTGTTGTCGCTTCCTCATCAAATTAGGGGAGGGGGTCTCTCCTCATGTTGCAGAGCTCGAAGGGGCCTTCCACCCGAGGGGATCTCGCTTGCCTGGTGATGGTCCATTCCTCCATCATCTTGGTAAAGCTCTGAAAGCTCTTGTAGATGCCAAGGGCCGCATCCTGAATGGTGCAACCGACCCCTCAATGGGTTGATTCATCGGGGGAGTTCTTCTCGGAGAACGGGGATCTTATGGCCTCAGAGTGTCATTGATGATGGTTTCAAGCCGTCCTATCCTCGTTAAAGGCAGAGGGGGTGTGACGTCGGGCGACTTGCCATGGCGAGAGTTGCGGTGAGGACATGTGGAGCCTGACATGGGTGTAACCCTTGATTCCCACATACGGTTCCAATTTTTGTGGGTCAGATCCGCCAACAATGAGATTTATTTGTTACTGGGAATCAAGGGTACAATGATTACAAGTTTTTGGCTAACAGCGAGCTTTGCACGGCTAAGAACTCGCTTCGAAGGTGAAGGGTTCAAGGTCGCATGGTCGTCGCCGTCTCCCGGTAGCTGAGGTAAGCTTCCTGCGAGAATAGCAATTCGTCAGAAAGGCAGGGCTGGCTGTCAGCCCATGGCCTCTCTGATGCTTAAGTCAGCAAGTGACGTGAAATGTATGCATCGGGCATGCTTGGCGATCTTAAGATAGATCCGCGAAGCGTGGCGATCTTATGAGGAAGGTGCAGATATATGGAAGATATCTGACCTTTAATATGGGAATGAGTTAGAGGTTTTAACTGACCAACCCCATCTATGGAGTCATGAGGGGGGTATTTATAGGGCTGAGAGGCGGTTGTTCGACATCCTATAAGCTATCGAATCAACCCTGCGGACACTCAAGTGGTGAAGCGATAAGTTGGCGAGCTGTGTCGGAGATATTTTCTGTATTAATGGTGTCAGATGGTTTTAGGTGTATTAATGAGATGTTAGGGGCGGCCATCAGTTCTCGCCCTTAACCTCTGGCATTAATGGAGGGGAGGTGAGCCTACATCACACTGTCAGAGATATTTATGCCCGGCTGCCCTCGGTGGAGAGCCAAGCTCGTCAACCAAGCTCGGTGACCAATCTCGGATCCTCCGGATGGTGCTTCTTGTTGGAGGGTAGGTGAGCTTATCCTCGGCACGGTGATCTCAACAGTCAGACGGGCAAGCTTCTCTGCTGGACCTTGGAGGCGAGTTAGTGGCAGGGAGAGGCGAGCTTCCCTGGATTGGGGCGATCTTCCCCTCGGGCTAGTGCCCCTTCCGGGGGGTCGGTGAGGTGTTCACTTGGGCCCCTAGTGCATACAAGCCTCAATTGGGACGACCTTAAGGTCATAACAACTGTGATTATGCTTATTAGTGAGTAGTCTCTTTGCTCTAAGGTAATGGGATGAACCATATGGATCAAGGGTTTGATATGTTAAATTGATTGAAACCATTGTTGCTAAACTTGGTTTAGGGTTAGATTATTATTGATTAACTACAAATAGTTAGGGGTTTGTACTTAGATCTTGAGAGCTCGAGACAGGATATTGATCTATATGAAGTCCTAGATATTTAATTTAGACCTATAATTTGGATATCCTAGATTTGGTGCAAGATAGCGACCAAAGCAAGCAACTTTATTATATTTCTATGATTATATTCGTCTGTACGACATCAAGACGAATACGAACCACCATATTCTAGATTCGAACTAATGTCACACGATAGTGGACTTGAGCAAGGATTGAATTGTATTGTCGACCTAAATGCTAATAATTCAAATAGGCTTGCATGAGAACAAGGTTCTATCTTGAGTTATTTTCGACTTGTGTAGCACGAGAGCGTGCACCGGTTCACAACATAGTTGAGAAAATTTCACCCTAAACCAAGAGGTAGTAATTAGGAGTTCATATTCACATTGATACTCGAAAATCTATAGTGGGGATTTCCTAGTTTTAGACATCTTTATAAATTGAATTGCAACCAATATTTTTACACATTCGTGACACATTCATTCTGTCACCATTGTTCACATCTTTGCTACATCTGGACAACTAAGATAATACCAATGCCTCCCTATGATTCGATACCCGCTCATCACTTAACCGTGCGCTTGTGGTAAAACTACATTGTTTTCTGAGTACATCCAGACACGATCAAGTTATTTGAGCCGTTGCCGGGGAGGCAATGGTATTTTTTCTTGGTTACTTTTTTTTCCTCTATTGTGCTAACATTCTCTGCAGATTCTCTTTCTCTGTGCATGAACACACGCTCAATGGCCATTGACAGCTTGATATACTTTGATCCCGAAATTGAGCGAACTGCAAGGAAACTAAGAGCATGGAAGAGGCATATTTTAGAGGATAGCAAGATGGGGGCCGAGAATAAGCTACAAGGAATGTCAGAGTTATTTCTATTCGGGATCAGCTTACTCCAAACAATTCTATGACATCAACCATTCTTATGCCAAAGGTGCCAGCTGACAAGAATTTCTAGATGAAAACATGACTAGTTATGCTGATGCAACAAGATCAGTTATATGGACATGCACATGAGAATCCACATTACCACATTTTTATATTCTTGGAAAAGTGCGCCACTTTCCAAGTAATCAACGTATCAGAGGATACCATTTATCTGCGGCCTTTTCCCTTTACGCTCAAGGATAAAGCTTTATATTGGCTAAGGTCAACGGTACCTTCACCACATAGGATGATCTCGTATGTACCTTCATTAATAAATTCTATCCACCATCAAATACCGTCAGACTGCGAAATTCTTTGATGTCATTCAAGCAAGGACCCCAAGAATATTTATATGAATCATGGGAGTGATTCAAAGATCTTCAACACCAATGCCCCCACCATAGTATCAATGACTGGGAGTTGATTCTTTGCTTTTATAATGGGTTGAAACAAGATACGAAGATGATTACGTTGAGTATTGGACTCCCCGGATTTGGTTTTGGATGATGAGCAAACATAAATAAATAGTGAACTAACACTTTGTGAGCGCAGTTATGGAGATTGTCGCCAAATTCACGTGACCATCCAAAGCGACATCTCAAGACTTCTCAAAGCACGTATTCATATGCCTAAAGCTTCGTTGAAGCTTTTGGACCATTTTAGAAGTCATGAAGATTCGATTGAAGCTATTGAAGACGGTATCGTCAAGTTTTATTTATAGTCTTTAAGCTTCTATCGTAGAATGTTAAGCCTTGAGTAGGTCTTACGATTTATATCTTCATAACGCTCCTATCTTAGCTCTAGGATCTTAGTAGAAGTCCATACAAACTTTCCCGAAGCTTCGCGCTTCGATTCACGACTTCTTGTGCATGTTAGTTGGTTCAAGAAGAAGAACTGACCGACTAGATGGTGATCTAGTCGGTCGACAAAGCTTCTTGGACCGACTAGTTTGTCTCCCAAATTCTAAGCTCTTTACTGTTTACAGTTAGTCGGTATTAGTTGACTCACCGACCGACTAGGTGGTGAACTAGTTGGTCAGTGATGCTTCTTAGACCGACTAGTTGAGCTTTAATGTACATACCAATTTTTCACCTAGTTACTGTTTATCGTTAGTCGGTCTAAGAACGTTTGGTGACCGACTAGTTGATTATCTAGTCGGTCAACATTTGTTCTTGGACCGACTAAATCAAGTTGTATTCAGACTAATAGTTTTTGACTCTTAGTCGGTCTAAGTTAACAGACTGACCGACTAGTTGAGAAACTAGTCGGTCGGAAAGTCTTCTTGGACCGACTAGTTTTCTAGGTCTGAAATCTCATCTGTTCACTGTTCATCATTTAGTCGGTTCATGTTGTTTCACCGACCGACTAGTTGATGAACTAGTCGGTCAGTGGTTGTTCTTTGACCGACTAATTGTCCCAGATTTCCAACCGTTGGGAGATGACCTAGCTCAATTTTGTGGGACCCTATAAATACGAAGCTTGGTCATTTCTCTCAAGGTTAGAGCTGCTATTGAGAGACTTATTCAGATTGAAAGAGTTAGAGATTAAAACTCATTTCCAAAGCTCTCTTCCTCACAAGAAATCTCTCTCCCTCATTTGAGATCTAGAATCCATCTTGAGAGAACTTTGTTCTTGTTGAGCCATCCAAGCTATTGCTTGATTCAAGTCTCCTATTCACTCCTAGGCACCCATTGCTGCTCATATTGGTGGTGCTAGGTCTTGGTGACTTCTCCTTCCTCAAATCCCTCCTTGCCCTTATTTGGTAAGAATACTCAAGGTATAGGGCTTGTGGTAAGTTGTTGTTTATTTCATATAAACTCTTTTATTGCTATTGTTTCTCTCGGTTGTGAGAGAAGGTTGTGATCACGGGTTGTGTGATTCACTATTGTTATTGATTATATGATTTGATCTTTTGAAGGTTTTTCACAAGGTATTCATAGTGGAAATCTAGGGTTAGGGTTTCTAACCTTAGTATCTGAAGGGTATCCGGGTGTTCTGGGACGTAAGATCACCGGGTACAAGTCGGGGATACTTGGGTGGATCCGAACCCATCATATCAATTGTTAGCATTGAATATTTGTTGTTGTCCTATTTTAGCTTCCGCATTTGTTGGTAGTAGTTTGCACGATAATTAAGAATTATACTCCTTGTTATTTTTAAAGTACTATTCAGCCCCCCTCTAGTACTTGTGCAGTAGCTTTCAGGGCATTACAGATTATAGACGCCACAGCTAATGAAGCGATCTTGGCAAAGACTCCGGAAGAGGCCACAACATTGCTTGAAGAGATGGCTTCTAATAATCAACAGTGGGTCGATGAGAGAGCCCAATCATCATAATCATCAAAGCCGGCTAGCATCTATAAGGCCAAAGCAGTGGTAGAATTGACCGGGAAGTTGGACACTCTATCTAATATTGTAGAGAGGATAGAAAAGAAGCTGAGCAAGCTGTCTAGTGCTCAAGATACATCATATGGTGGAAGTGTGAGTGACTGTCAAGGTCAAGGACAAGTCATTTATGCGGGAGCTAAATCAATTTGAGGAACCTGTGGAGCAGGTTCAGTATGTTTCAGATTATAAGCATAGGAGTGGAAGCAGTGCATCTTAGGTGAATCCAGCTAGGAAGACTGACCCCAGATTTTCTTATACGAACAATAGCGGAGCTTTGAATCCCCCTCAACAATATCCAACCCATAAACAACAATCTCACCCACCACCTCAGCAACCACACAACAGCAACAACAATTTCAGGAAAGGGAGCAGGCGAAGCCTTATAAACCACCCGGTTATAATTAGATTTGGCGGCCATAATACCAACAACATGCGCCACAAAAGTCTACACATGAGATCAAGGTTGAGGAGTTTATGGCTGCGCAAGAGAAGATCAATACTAAATTGTTAGTAGGGCAGGAAAAACTCAACACTGTTGTTGCACAATTGGCAGAGAAAATGACTCAGTTGGCTAAGGCCCAAAACCAATTACCGACACAATCAGAAGTTAATCCAAGGAGCAACACCGGTCACATTAATGCAGTGGTGGTGGTGACTACTAGAGCCAGGAGTGATACAATGCCAGTCATGATCCAAGCTCCAACTTCCAAGGAAGCTACTCCAGTTGAGAATGAGGAAGAAAAAGAAGCAGAGGGATCCATATAGGTCATTCATGAAGATGATAAAGCTAAAACTGTTAAGCCCCAGAAAGAGAGATTTTACACGGCACCTATTCTATTTCCTCAAAGGTTGGCTAAAGCTATGTTAGAGAAGAGGTTTTGCTTGTTTTCTGGAGTATCTGAGAGGCATTTGCCTAAATATTCCATTCCTCGATACCATCATTGAGATCCCAACAAATGTCAAATTTCTTAAAGACTTAATAATGTGACAGAAAAGGACGGAGAAGGTCATGCTAGCCGAGCAGGGGACATGGTTCGTCAACAATGACAAGGGGACAACTAGGCTCAAGGACCCCGGTAGCTTCAGAATTCCATGCACATTAGGTGGAGTCCCCCAACAAAAAGATTTAGTTGATTTGGGTGCAAGCGTCAGTCTTATGCCCCTCACCATGTTTAAGAAGCTGAATACGGGGACTGATCTGAAGCCATCCGACATGAAGATACAACTAGCTAATGGACGCATAACTAGGCCGGTTGGTATAGCTGAAAATGTGCCATTGCAAATACTGGGCGGACTTTGCGTGACATGTGACTTTGTCATTATGGATGTAAAGGAAGTTGGAGATACATCGCTTATACATGGACACTGTTTCTTGGCCACAGCTGGAGTAATTGTTGATGTGCGAAAAGGAACATTATCAATCAACGTTGGAAACATTGAGGTTGAATTCCATCTCCCGTGGGCTATGAAGAACCGGTCGACAATCAAAGAGAATGATTACGTCGACCTACTTGAAGAGGAGATAAAAAAGCCACGTCATACAATGTCAAGACCTTGATTATGGAGAATTCTGATGGGGAGCCGATTTCTGAAAAGAATAATCACATTGAAGACAACACGTACCCTCTCACCGACGAGGAGGAGAATGGCACTGACATCGTTAGGATACGAGAGCTATGCAAACTCTCATCCGGGAAGCAACCAAAGAAGCAAATCCAACCGATGAAGTCACAACAAACATCACCGAAGGAGAATAAGGAGCCTTTGAAGGCTAGAGGTTAAGCTTGTGGGAAGCTATCACCCACCACAATGAAGAAGGAGACTCTACATGAGGAGAACAAGCAAGATAACATTGAGCGATCAAAGCCCACCGGTCTCCTAACAAAATTTGACACGTGCATCTCCTATGGACCGAATATCTTGCACTGAACGTAAATTATGAGGGGTTGAGCTCACGATCATAAACAAGTGCTTATCGGGATGCAACCCAATGTTTCTTACTTTGTTTTAGTTCATTCGTAGTTTTTATTTTGTTTAAGAATATAAAAAAACTAAAAAACTGAAAAACTAAAAAACTGAAAGTTAGGAAAAATGCTGATATTGTGCGATGTTTTATCTGCAGGGAGAAGACCATGAGGATGAAAATTAATGGAGAGCATGTATAACGATGGAGACCCACGCCATGGAGGATTTTGAACGAGAAAAGAAGGAGGAAATTAGAGAATGAAAGCGAGAAAGAAGATGGAGAGCAACAGAAACCAAGAGCTGTAAAATTAGCCCCACTCGGCCGAGTGAGACTCTCACTCGACCAACTGATAATATTGATCAGGGAAGTTAAAATTCTTAAATCTGTCAATTTATACCACTCTACCGAGTGACTAGTCCATTCGACTGAGTGGGAGACTGTAGTAGAAATCCTAAAAATTGATGCTCTGTTTCATCTTTTGACTCGTTAGAGTGACTCATATCACTCGATCGAGTCACTCGACCGAGCTGCACCCGAGAAAATCACAGTCCCTATCGTTCTGAGTCACTCGAACGAGTGACTAAAGTCCCTCGACCAAGTGAGTTAACTCGGTAGCAACACTATATAGGGGGGAAATGAACTTGCTCGAGTTCTTTACCCCACACTCTATCGCAGCCACAACTTTTCCACTTCAACCCTAAAGACTCAACCGAGCAAGTAGTTGCACTCGACCGTGCCACCACCCCGTGCCTCCTTTGACCACCTTCCTCCGGCCATCTCCAACCACCCTCCCCTCTATCAAGCCCCAATTTACATCCGATCTCTCCTCCTACCTCTCGTATGCCCTAATTCTTCACCAAATCCCAATTAACCCTATTAATCTCCATATTTTCTCGATTTTCACCGATTAATCTAAATTTTCAATGCTAATTTATAATTTTTGTGCAACCGGATAGCTTGGGGGAGATCCATTGCGAGCATTTGGGAGATATAGCTTTGGGGAATCGTCTACACCTTGGGCAGCGATTAGGAGTCATATCGATCGCTTGGTATACTTGTTCCACTTCATTTTTCTTGCAATCGTATATATATATTCTTCGTGTGGAGTTCTTGACATTCACGGTATTACAGATGCCTCCGCAGACTCGATCTAGCACCAGGCATCCCGCTTCTAAGGGGATGAAGACCGGTGACCCTGGTGCATCTTCTTATATAGCTGCACCACCAGCACATAGCAATCCTATCCCTGTACTGCCAGTACCACCTGCACCACCAGTACCACCAGTACAGCCACCTCCACCTATAGAGACGTATGGGATCACTTTTAGAGATGACGCACACCGTGCCAAATTTGAGAGGATCTCCAAACGTCAGATCATACCCACTAGGTTTGCTCACATTCCTACACTAGAGCGCATAGGGCTATTCTAGGGCTTGCACCAGCTGCACTATAATGTTGGTTGGGATGATTTTCTGTTGGTATCGGCGAACACCTATGTTCGACTGACACTAGAGGTCTTGAGTTCTATACGTACGACTCCTAGGGGTTATTCTTTCAGGCTCATAGATCGTGACTATGAGATCACTCACGACATGGTCCGTACTTAATTTCCCTGCCCCCAATACCTACCCCCTGATAGGGCATTTGGCCTTAGTCATCACACCTCCTCCACCTTTTCTGCTGGTCCCTTTTGGGAGCTAATCACAGGCACCCATACTTTGACCCTAGTCGGGTGAAGGCGTCATCGATAGTCCACCACTGCCTATGCCTCATACAGTACCTTTTGGGGACTATTTTATTTGCTAGGCCTGAGGTTAGGACTATCTCCACACCTTAGCTTTTCATTTTGTGGGCCATGACATGGGAAAGAGCATTCGAGGCTGGTGGGGAAGTCTTAGTTCCTGTCATATCCATCGACACCACTAGTTGGTTTTACGACCGCATTCTTACCTCGATCGCCTCCACCAAGGCTATATGATGTGGCGGTCTAATCACCCTTCTTGCCCTATCTTCGATATCTAGCTTCCCAATTGGCTGACCTTTGCTACAGGACCCACATCACTTACCGACAACGTCATGTCCTGTATGCATCTGATCCAATCACATGGCCATTACCATTGGGTTTGGCTCCATGGTCCTTGCCATGCTGATTATATCGTGCTACCTAATGCTATTCGGACTCACATGGGACCAGGAGGTGCTGAGTGGATGTTCCTTATGGATCTCCTCATTCCACCTGTTTATGTGCTATAGCCCGATGATAAGCAGCAGTAGCATCCCGTCGAGCCATACCCAGCTGAGATTCCCATAATTCAGCCTGTCTCTAAGCCTTTTCCTATACCCAACACATCTATCTCCACGTCTGTTCGTGATGAGGGTTCCACATCCACTTCTGTCCCTGAGAGTGCCATTCCTGAGAGTTCCATGTCTGTGTCTGGTGCAATCCCTTTTATCTCTGAGAGTGCTGAGCTGTCCATCCCTTCAAACATTCAGATTCCTACATCTCTTGAGATTCCATCGTCGAGTGAGATCATACCTTCTGCATCCCCATCTACCCTACCCGTCGATATTCCTATCTCCACTGTCGATGTATTTTCAGAGAGCGTCGTTGTGTCTGTCACCACATCTGTCGCCATGACCTCTGTATCCTCCTAAACTTTCACCAGATTCCTATCATACCATCTGTTGCACCCTCATCTGAGAGCATGCTAGCTTCTCAGCCTCACCTGGAGGCTGATCTTCCTATAGTGAGCCCTACTCCATACACACACACCATATCGTAGCCCCGAGGGAATCTTGCCCGTACATGTCCTTCTTCTTCCACAACTGATGGCAGTGATTCCTGCCTACACACGGTCGAGTCTGCAGTAGCTGGGATTTGGTAGATTTTCGAGCCCTTGCCTAGACTGTTGCTGCCATGGAGCACCCCATTGCTGTCATTTCTGGTATTCAGCAGATGCTGAACCAGATTTTGGGCCTTCTGCATTAGCTGCAGCATCACGCACCACCCCCACCACCACCTCCATCCCTACATCACCGCAGGGAGGTGATGGTGATGAGGCTGAGACTTAAGTGTATTTTTTATGCGTAAAGTATTTTTGCTCCCTTCTCTCCCCATATGTTTTGTATGCTCATCTGTCTTCACGTTTTCAGGGCACTATATATTTCAGCTTGGGGGAGAGTATCTTTTGAACATTTTTGCATACATTCCATCATTTTGCATGCATGCTTGCATTTAGTTACTACCTATCATATAGAGGCATTAGGATTTTATCTTTATTATCTTTTCTTTTGTTTTGCATCATTAGCATCCGCACTTACCCTCCCATATCCTATATGTCAATGTTCCACCACTTTGCATATTGAGCACAATGTGATGTTTAGCTTAGGAAAGTGAGTGTACTCACGCGCTTTCATTTTTTACTTTCATTTTCCACTTATTCTCACATCTTTTTCATTTTTATTTTCGTTTTTACCTTGCATCACTCATAGCGTGCTTGAATGTGTATATAGTTAGTTTTTGATTTATCCTTATTTCTTTTACTTTATTTTGCTAAAAATGAATTCGCCATGATGAATTAAGCTTGAAAATCGCTTTACATGTTCACAGATCCTTTCACCATGTTGTTGTCATTATTTCTAATGTCATTTACGATATATTTGCTTGCACATGAGAAAAAGAACTTCAAATGTGATATTGAGTGTTTATGAATGAATTTTAACGTGACTCGTATAGTAAGTATTTTATTATATGCTATTTGTAGAAAACACACCAAGATTCTTGCATTGACTGCCTTATATTTGGAGTACTGCTTTCATATCTATATCACTTCTTATTTGCATGTATTGTGAGTGAAATCTTCGGGTTGAATGAACTAAATTTCATTTGATATGAGTAGGTCAGTCTGCTTTTAGAAATTAAACTGGATAGAAGATATTACCTTGCCGAAGTAGTTAAGCACATATAAAGAGTGAACTGAGTAATATTATTTATTATTTCTCCACATATCTTGAAAATATTTCTTTACATACAATCATTGGAAATTCTCCCCTAGAGTGCTTCTTATTTCAGCGTCTTTCCTAATTCACCAAAATGCCAAAAACTCCAAAATCCCAAAAGCACAAAATATATATAAATATATTTCTTTCGCTATGAATCTTGTGTATATATGGATTATAAAAAAAGGAAAAAAATGAAAAAAGGAAAGATGAAAAGAAACAAAAAGAAAAGAATAAAAAGAAAAAAATAAAGAAAAAAATATGTGTATAAATAAAGATATGCATATATACACAAGCTCTTATCTTGTAAATACCTTACCTTTTCTTTTCTTTCACTTCTCTTTTTTGGAGCTACAACATTTGGGAAAAAGCCATTTTCTTGATATTTGATGCCATTCGCCTATAGATAAGCTTGGGGGAGAAAATCCAATGATGAGCAAGAGAGTGATTACTTATATGTGCATGACTACTGAAGCTAGGTTATTTCTAATACTTAGGGAGATGACTTTGAGTATGACGACACCTATGAGTTTAAAAATGGACATGGAATTCATAAAACCATATCTTTCTATTCTTATTTGTATGAATTGTGTGATATCTCTTATACTCCAAGTAGAAGCAGTTAATTGAAAAGTGTGTTGGCTATCAGTATGTTTACCGTTTTCTATTCCTTAGACAATGTTTAATGTTAAAATGATTTCATATTTCATAAAATTCTTATTGTTCTCAGTTTTTAAATCAAGTGTGCCGAATATTAAATTATATTGAAATAAAAATGAAAGTGTATTTACATTCTTTATTGGTGCATTTTGGTAAGTGAATTCAAGTTCTAAGTGGATGATCTAGCGATTCCATTTCTTCACTTTCTTTTCGATCTTTTAGCTTTCTATTTTTTTATTTTCATTCACCAAGTTCGCTTTTTTACTTATCTTCCTCAGGGGCGAGTAAGAGGTAAGCTTGGGGGATTTTGATATGCTCATATTTTACACTTTATTTTAGAATATTTCCATGTCATATCGATTGCCCATATTGCATATTGAAGCTTAAACGACGATTTCTCGACGAAATTCACTTGTTTTATCGTATTTTTCAGAAAATATGGAGCAATCGAGAGAAAATTGGAGCTATGAGTATATGCACACATGACGAAGTATCAGCAAATATGATATCGACGAGCTTACAGTGCTAGAAGAGAAGGAGCAAACGGAATAGAAGAAAAGAGGAAAGAAAGAAGATGGAGAAGAAAGAAGAGAAGAATCAGCTCACTCGACCGAGTGGATCGCTCCACTCGATCTAGTGAGGCCGAAACTAACCTAGCCCAAGGAGCCAATCATATCAAAGTCACTTGACCGAGTGAGAATCTCACCCGATCGAGTGAGACAGATGGCCAAACCCAGAGACTATTGGCCAAATCCACCTCCTGCCAGAGCACTTGACTCGACCGAGTGAGACCTTCACCCGGCCGAGTGAATCGACCACTCAACTGAGTGACCAGAAGAAATAGAACGATGATTTTGAGAAATCACTGTAGGAATTTCCACTCGAACGAGTGAGAAATCTCACTCGAACAAGTGAGCCGACAGCCAGAATCTGGGAGTTAGGTTTTATTTCGGGTTTTGGGTCTGTTGGTCAACTTTTTCTTCGGTTTTTGGATTAGTATAAATAGAGAATAAGTTAGCTGTCACAAGGGAGAGGCAAGACTGCTAGAGACAAAGGAAAAACTTGGAATTTTATTTGCTACTGTTATAGATCGAAGAAGCCATTTCTTAATTTTCTTGTGATTATTGAAGCTTTGGAGAATGTTGGTTTGTCTAAACTCTTGATCTATTTAATTTTATGAATATTTCTAGTTTGATTATCTTTTCTTTGATGATTTCTATTTTCTCCATGAATTTAATTGCTATGATCATGCTTATTAGTGAGTAGTCTCTTTGCTCTAGGGCAAAGGGATGAACCCTATGGATCTAGGGTTTGGTATGTGAAATTGATTGAAACCCTTGTTGCTAAACTTGTTTTAGGGTTAGAATATTGTTGATTAACTACAAATAGCTATGGATTTCTACTTAGATCTTGAGAGCTCGAGAGATGATCTTGATCTATAAGAAGCCCTAGATATTTGATTTAGACCAATAATTTGGATATCCTAGATTTTGTGCGTGAGAGAGACCAAAGCTAGCATCATTATTATATTTTTATGATGTACGACGGTAAGACGAATACGAACCAATATAATCTAGATTCAAACTCACGTCGCATGACAGTTGATTTGAGTGAGGATTGAATTATATTGTCGACCTTAATGCTAATAATTCAAATAGGCTTGTGCGAGAGAGAGGTTCTATATTGAGTTATTTTAGACTTGTGTAGAACGAGAGTATGCACCAGTTCACAACATAGTTGCGACAATTTCACCCTAAACCAAGAGTTAGTAATTAGGAGTTCATATTCACATTGATACTCAAAAATCTATAGTGGGGATTCCCTAGTCCTAAACATCTTTATAAATTAAATTGCACCGATATTTTTACACATTTGTAACATATACATTCCATAACCATTGTTCAAATCTTTTCTACATCTGGACAACAAAGATAATACTAATCACCTCCCCGTGATTCGATACCCGTTCACCACTTAACCGTGCGCTTGTGGTAAAACTACATTATTTTCTGAGTACATCCAGACACGACCATTTCTTCACCTTGTCGAGCTATGTAGAGTTCAGACTAAACTTGGTGTTGCTTTCTCCTAGGATTGTCGACCTGTTTTGGACTTACCGACCTATACTTGGGCTCAAGAAGACCCAAGCTAGGGTCTTGGACTCGGTTAGTTTTTGAAGGTTTTTGCTACAGAGTTGAGCTGGGTTACGTGAAGGTCGTTCTATACTCGTGCCCGAGCTATATGCTTATTGGTCTATATATGCCCGACTAAAGGAGATCCGAGCTTGGCCTTGGTGAGTGACTGGTTGTGCCCGAGAATTATGGGGTCGACCTGCTTGTTTGCATCTTGCATACGTAGTAGGTCAGAAGCCTGCACCTGAAGATGATGCTTGCTGGGAACAATGCTCTGGCTCACGGCCTTGATGGTTGCACCCGAAGAAAGTAAGGATAGTACATGGCTTGGCTACCTTTGCTTGCACCCAAGCAATAGACTAATGGATGCATGGCGCTTGTTTTCTTCTCCTTGTGGTTGCACTTGAGATCAATAGGAGAGGGAGGCCAAGCAGAGGGTGATGGAACTTTAGATGCATGCGGCTCTTATTTTGAATTTTCTCTATGGTGATTTTGAATTCTTCTCCGATGACTTAAGCCAAATGTTTAAAATTTCTTGAAGGTACACCAACATCTATGGATTGTCGATGAATTAACATTTTAGACCAGAAGGATGTATCATTCATATCTAGTCCAAACAAATCTATAACTTGGTTGGGTATATGAAGAATGATTCCTTATTTTCAGTGAGACAGTTATATTTCTACATTTTAATTAATGTGATAATACGATTGTTTGATGCCGTAACTTGTTATTGTAAAATAATCTAACAAGAAATGGGTAGCATTAAATAGTATGATCATAATGGAAAATAATGAATAATACATTAGATTTAAATAGATCACCAAGTTCATAATGAGTGAAATCAAAGAATTTGATAAATCTTTCAGAAAGAATTTGTAAGAGCTTAATCTTATGAAAATTTGATCATTCTTTGATTCTTGGAGAGATTTTTAGTACATAGTGGCAATGTATGAAGTTGAAGATCTAGGTCTTTTGGATATGAGTATGAAGTTAAGAGAAACTATAATTGAAATCAAACAACCAATGGATTGAAGCTAAACAAGATTATATCTAAAATTAATCTTTAAATCAAAGAAATTAAGTGAACTTAGAGAGGTGGACCTTGATTTAACAGATAAAAGGCTTAAGCAGCTAGAACAATGACATCTAGGGTTTTAGTCCTCTTGGTCGATTAGGGGAAAGGAAAATGGGTTGATTTTCAAGTGTTTTACCACCATATGATTTAGATATTTGGTGGAGATCTTAAAGAATCAGTGGTATGAATGTTGAGTATACAATATTCAAAAGGTTAAGTTAATTAGGCTGGGTAATGATCATACAGGAAAGAACGATCCAATAAGTGTCAAATGAAAAAGAAAGTTTGGAACCAGGACTAGTTGACTTGGGAAGTTATTAGTTAATAATTTTAGCTATTAGATGAATAGAACAAATTAGTTGACTAATTATGCTTAGGATTTCAAAATCACATTAGTCGGCTAGTTAAGAATGTTAGTCGACTAATCATGGCTATAATTCTAGCATGTGTATGTGTATATATGGCATACTGATGCTTTATTTTAAATATCTATTACACAACATATATCCCGTTCTCTTCTCAAACTAACGTTAGTTCTTCGTTTTGAGGTTTTGTTAATTTATCCGTTATTTGATTATCAATTAATATAAATTTTAATGTACTATACCCTTTAATAACTTGATCACTCAATGTGTTTAATGTGCGAATTATGAACAAATTCTTAGATAAGTTAATAGCACTAGTATTATCACAAATTATTGATGATATTGGATAACTAATACCATTGTCAGTTAAAGTTTGTCTAATGAAAAGCAAATGCTAAACCAATACTAATATATTCTTCTTTGGTTGTGGATAATAACATAAAGTTTTACCTTTTTGCTGACCCAAGATAATAGTGAAAATATTAATAAGTGAGAAGTACCACTAACACTTTTTTTATCAAACTTGCATCTAGTAAAATTAGCATCACTCTATGAAATTAACACGAATGTGCTAGTTTTTGTATAAAAAAGAGCATAATCTAGTGTATGATTTAAATATCTAAGAATTTGTTTCATATCCTTAAGGTGTGATTTTGTCGGGTTAGATTGATAATATGCATATAAACAAATACTAAACATGATATTTCATCTACTAGTAGTTAAAAATAAAAGTGAACCAATCATACCTCGGTAGAGTTTTTGATTAACACTATTACTAAATATATCTTTGTTAAGAGATATTGTTCTACTTATATGTGTTCTATTGCCACAAGAATTATCCATGCCAAAACATTTGAGTAGTTCTATTGCATATTTTCCTTGGTTGATGAGTGTCCCTTCCCTTAATTGTTTAATATGAAGTCGAAGGAAGAACTTGAGTTTGCCCATATGGCTCATCTCAAATTAAATTTGCATGATCTTTTAAAATTCTTAACATAGAAGATTATTAATAGAACAAAATATTATATTAGTTAATATATATTTGAATAAGTATGATATCAACATCAATTCTTTTCACGATAAACTTGAATCTACTTTCCAACGATATAGCTTGAATTCAGAAAACTTTTAAATCTATCATAACAAGCATGATGGCTTGTGTAAGACCATATAGAGCTTTCTTAAATTTGAAAACATTGTATGAAAAATTTTCATATTAAAAACTTGGGCGTTGTTCTACATTAATTTCTTCTTTTGTAAAACAATTTTAAAATGTAATTTTAACATGCATTTGGTAAAGTTTAACAGCCCATAAAATATCATCTACAAGTAATATTCTAATAGATTCTAATCTTGCAAAAAGATCCTAAGTTTCATCAAAATTAATACATTCCTCCTTATTGTAATCTTGTGCAACTATTGACCATGTTTGGGATGACTTATCCTGAATTATCACATTTGTTATTGAATATCCTTTTAGTAGGGATAACTGATCCGTCGTCCCGGTATGCACACGCACACGGGACAAGCGACTCGTAGTCTTACCGCAAGCGCACGACGTAGTGGCGAGCAGGTATCAAACTCAGGGAGGGACAATGACAGTGTCTTCTTCTAATCACCTAGCTATCGAAATGCTAGAGAATAATACTGGGTAAAATTGTCACAATCGTTCGTATATCTATAGAAATATTAATGAAATAAAGCGCCTAGGGATAGGGAATCCCCGCTACGGACCGTATCTCATTGTTGTGATTCGTAGGTTACATCATTGCTAGACCTGAATTTTAGGTGAACTAGTCGCAACTAAATGTAGAACCAAGCTCACACTCTCTCGCTATTACCGGTCTATAGCGAACCTAGGTTAGGGCCCGATCTCTTGCAAACCCTAGCCTAAGCTGCTAGCATTAGGATCGACATCATCATCCAATTGTATCTCGAGCCCACTCTCGTGCAAACTCGAGCTACGACCTAGGTTGAGATAGTTCCTACCCGTCCAATCTCTTGCAAACGGGTATTGGTATAAAAGCACGATTAAAAACCCTAGCTTTGGCCCAATCTCTTGCAAACCAATTCTAAAAAAATTCCAATCGTAAATCTAAATCAAATTTCTAGGGCTTCCTATCAATTGGGACCCAATCTCTTGCAAATCCCAATCGATATGAATCCCTAGCTATCCGTAATAGATCGATCCCAACCTAACCCTAATCAATTCTAGCAAGAATTTCACCAATTCATCACAATTCAGAAATTGGGTTCATAGGGTTCCTCCCTATGCCCTAGGACAATAGAACTACTCACTAATCATCATGCAATTCATAAGAAATTCAATCGAAAATTCAGCACAATTCATTGCAATAGAGAAATTATTAATAAAAATAGAGTTTTTGACAAGAAAAGAGACAAACCAATGAGAATCCAATAGCATCCAACAAAAATCCCCTTTCTAATCTATCAAAAAGCCTAAATCTAATTAACTAAATATCTCTCTAAAAAGGCTGCAAAAAGTATCAAAAAGTTCTTTCTAACTAGGGCAAAAACTGGGTTTAAATACCCCTCAAAATCGCCCAGAAATTCGTGACAAAAATGCCCCTGCGCAGCCCAGAAATCGCAGTTTACGCAGCAGGCGGGGCGGCTCACTCGGCCGAGTGACAAATGTCCCTCGGTCGAGTGACAAACCCTGTAAAATTACAGTAAGTCGGGAATTTTCGTGGGTCTGTCTTCGGGAGTGACTTGGCCGAGTGACTTTACTCACTCGGCTGAGGGGCAATTATTGCTCGGCCGAGTCGGAGTCGTCAAAAAGCCTGTAAATTAACAGTAAGTCGGCCGTTTTTGAAGTGGATTTTCCCATGCCAATCGGGCGAGGGGATTTCCTTGCTCGGCCGAGTGAACTATCATCACTCGGCCGAGTGCATGCCTATTTTCTTCTGTTGGTGCGTGTCCGGTCTGGTCAGCCAAGTGATCTTCTTGCTCGGCCGAGTGGGTGGTTCACTCGGCCGAGTGAGATGCTGCAAATGCCCAATCTTCGTCTTTTCGCTTTCTCGTCGCTCCTTCGACGTTCCTTCTTCTCCCACTTGTCTTCCATTGCCGAATAGCCCTCAAAAGAGCCTTGGGTGACACTCCGGAGTGGGTGCAAATCCTCTTGATCTGAAAATCACTCCGAATCGCTCCATATCTCCTGAAATACGACAAAAACAGGAAATCGTGAAAAACATTGCAATATTGTCGAATAATCATGAAAAACGCGATATGAGCGATCAAAGTGGCATGCAAACATGCAGAAAAAGGGTGTAAAATACGGAGTGATCAAAATCCCCCAAGCTTACCGCTTACTCGTCCTCGAGGAAGATGAGTAAAAAAGCGAGCCCGACGGGCAAAATGATGGAAAAGAGGGAAAAAAAATAAAAATAAAATAAAAATAGAATAGAAAGCGCAGAAGGGGGGTGCTAGATCATTTTTCTCAGGACGTGGGTTTTTCTCACTCTCATAGCATACATCGAATATAAAACACACGTCAAAGACTTTTATTTCGATATCATAGTATAATGATGCATTCGAAATAGAAAACCCCAAAATATCAATATAGCATGAAATATGGAATCATTCTAGGATTAACATCGTCTGAAGCATCTAAAGCGGTATGCATAATAATAGATCACACACTTTTCAATTGAATGCTTTCTATAAGGAGTATAAGAGATATCACACGATATGGAATAGTGAGAATAGAAAAGTATGGTTTTCATGAAATGAATGCTAAGTGTCGATTTCTGGATTTCGTGAAACTTTAGCAATCTCACCGAGTATAGAAAATTACTTAGCCTAGGTTGTCATGCACCGTCAACTAGTCACTCTCTCACACATCATTGGATCCTCTCCCCCAAGCTTATCCATAAGCGTGGTGGCATAAACAAATCAATATGTACATTCCCCATTTCTTTTGAAGCTCCAAAAAAATTAAAAATAAAACAAAAGAGGGAAGAATGAGAGAAAGAGTATGAGATGGGATCGTTTTAAACTTATTTTCTCTTTTCTTTTCTTTTTTTTCAATTTTTTTCTCTCTCTCTTTTTTGAATGCAATAAACATATATACATAAGCGATCCCAAATCAAAATAGAGAAGGATATACAAGTATATATATTTTTTTCTTTTTGATTTTGGGGGTTTGGAGCATGGAAATTAATAGCGGGGGAAATGCCGATAATAGATTTGCTAGGGGGGATTCACCAATGAATTTCAAGTAGAGAAATAATGCTCAAGATATGTGGAGAAAGAAATCAATGTATCACTCAGTTCACTCTATAGGACGTGCATGACAACTATCAGCAGAGTAATATAATCTACTCAGTTTAATCCCAAAAAGTAAACTAGTCCAGATATATCATCCTAGCAAACATTCAATCAACCTGAAAGTGCAGCTTACAATTCATGCAATAAGAAGTGATATGAGAGAGGAAAGCAGTACTCCAAATATAAGCAGACAATGCGTGAAGCTTGGTATTTTTTCTATGAAAAGCATACATATGAATCATCAGACATCAGCTAATAACAGAATTTCATCCATATTCATATAGGAAAAGAGTGGGTTACTATTTCAAAATGCAAAGCAGGACATAGCATATGATATCTGAAACAAAAGCTATGACGTGACAAAATAGCATGCACATAGAGATAAGCTAACACCACGTCATCATCATCACAGAAAAATCATCTCTAGCAAAAGATGAAAGAAACAAAGATAAAAGAAAATACAACTATATACAATGCAGTATACTCAAAAAAGGAAAAAGAAAACGTGATGCATGATAAAAACGTAAAAGTGGTGAAAATAAGTGCAAACGTGGAAAGAAAACGTAAGAAATCAAAAATAAAGGGTGGCTAAAATGAAAAAGTGTGAGAACTCACTCCCCCAAGCTAAAGTGCACAGTGTCCTCAATGTGCAAAGTGTGGCACACTGAGAGACGTGAGATGGGTGGGTGGGTGAGGATGCATGCATGATGAAAAAGAAAGAAAAAGAAAAAGAAAATAAAATGCGAATGAATGTGATGCATGAAAAGATCAGGATGATGCAGATATGAGTGTCCCCAAAAAGTATCTCCCTCACTCCCAAAAAGATATAAAAATATATGATCAGGAAGGTACCAAAATAATAATACGTGGAGGAGGGGGCAAAAATCAAACACCAGGCCCAGGAACAAACGGGCAGCAAAACGACAAAAAATATCATAGGCATCAAGAGTGTGCCTATGCTGGTGGTGGCACTGCACCATCACCATCCTGTGGCGAAGGTGGTGGCGGAGGTGGAGGTCATGGTATATGCTGGGTGGGTGGGGGTAGTGGAGGCAGACGCGCAAGTATCTGATTCAGGCAAGCATGTATCGGGAAGCAAGGCGACGCGGGACTGCATAGAACTGATCGTGGCAGAGAGAGCCCTAAAGTCTCCTCGAAGTCCACTAACAGCCCCCTCTAGAGCACGAATGCTCTGAACTAGAGTGTCAGGGGGTGGTGGAGCGGAGGGACGCACAGGTCGAACAGGTGAGGTGCTGTGTTGTCTCTGGCGGGCGGTGTATAGGATGGGGCCAGCAGGAAAGTGTGGAAGGGGTGCTGTGCTCGGTAATGGATGCCCAGCCTCGGTGTGAGGCTGGGACGTAGGCTGGGTCGAAGCAGAAGTAGCAGTGGCAGCAGAAGTGGAAGGCAAAATGGGTGACGAGGCAGCAGGAGAGGTCAGTGACGCAGAAGTGGGGACAGAAGTCACGACACTCTCGGTAAAGATAGCGGTAGTGGGGTTAGAAGGGCCGATGGTCGGGGTGGCTGTGGACAAGAGTGAGGTCAGGACCGCCACTGCGGTGGTAAAGGAGGTCTCGCCGGTCTCTAAAATGGTGGTGGGACGCTTGGGGCTAAGAGAAGTGATAGGCTCGACGGACATAGTTTCAGCAGTGGTGGTGGTGGTGGTGGTAGACGGCTCAGCAAAGGTACTCCCGACACTGACAGAAGTGTGGACAGAAGTGTTGGGAGGTGCAGACAGTGCAGGTGCAGGCTGAGGGATCACGGGGTCAACAGGTGGTGCAGGGGGTGCCTGCTCAGCATCCTCAGCCTCAAGCACATAGGCAGTGGGGATAAGGCGATCCATCGCTGGAATCCAATGCCAGTGGGCCGGTCCAATGTGTGTCCGAGTGAGGCTCGGAAGAACCATGTAGTCAGCACTAAAGGAGCCATGCAACCACACCCAGTGCCTGCGACCTTGGGGACGAAGCATCTTCATCCAGGCCATAACATCTATCGAAAGTGAAGTGGGGCCCGGAGCTCGACGCAAGTCGTTAGGTAGGTCCACGCCGGTCATAATGGCTAGAAGTGTGATCAGACCGCCACAACAAATAGGTGAGCGAGCGCTCACCGAAATGATGATGCGGTCTAGAAACCAACTAGCAATGTCGATCTCAACGGCAGGGACCAGGTCGTCGCTACCCCTATCCAGAACCCTAGGGCGAGTCATCGCGTATAGCATATAGAGCTCTGGCGTAGACATGGTCCCGATCTCGTACCTCGCTAGGAAAGTGGTCGCCATGAGGCGCTGTGCAATGCGGAGGCAGGGGTGCTGGATGGCTGAGGCCTTGGCCCTACTAGGGTCAAAGCCAAGTGGGGATCCCGTGATCCGTGTCCAGAATGTGGAGGTGTCGAACGACGGGGGTGGGATGTGAGTGGGAGCGTAGGCACGGTCAGGGACATGGACATCGGGCCACTGGAAGAAGGCACAAAGCATGTCGAGAGTGACCTCGCACTCTCGATCCATCAAGCAGAATGTGCATCCTCCAGGGGTCCGGTCAATAGAGCTCAGGACCTCTAGTGTCAGACGGATGTAAGTATCCGCCGACACCGACAAAAAATCATGCCATCCCACATTGTCGTACAACGTGAGAAGCCCCTCGAGTACCCCTAGGCGGTCAAGGTCAGCTAAGTGTACGAACCTAGAGGGTACTATCGAGCGATGGCAGATACGCTCGAACCTGGCACGGTGTACGTCATTTCGAAACGTGATCTCCATCGGCCTGACGGTGAGAGCGGGTGGAGGGACATGATCGGCTGGGATCGGCTGTGTAGGTGGTGGTGGCGGTGGCAGGCTAGGTGGAGGGGAGTCCTCCCTAGCGTGAGAGGGACCGGGATCATCGGTCCTCCTCTGCTTGGGAGCGGATCCCCGTGTACGCGGCCTAGTGCGCGGCGACATGTGTGCCACGAGAAGTGTCCCAACCTAATAAATACAACGACGTGCTAAATAATGGAACGAATATACCTGAACATGCCGCGAGAGCAATAAGTGGTGCGTGCGAAGAGACGCCTCCACCGTGAAGCTCAAAGCGTGTCCAAAAGCTCCCCAAAGCTCCCCCAAGCTAGCCTGCAAATCAAACGATCGAATCAGCGGATAATATTCAATATGTATGGGGGAGATGTGGGATAATAGATAGATATGAAATTTAATTTGGTTTAGGGGCTCAATGGGCGTACGGATCAAGAGAAAAGGGGAGAAACGGGGTTTTTGGGCCAAACCGAGGTGATTGGGGGCGGTGGAGGCCGGCGCCGGCGAGAGGGGTGGCAGCCGAACGTCGGCGAGGGGAGTGACGGCGATCGCCGGTGAAGGGGGTGGATCTACAAGGGCGCAACAGCGTTCGCAGCGGGTGAGGGAGAGTAAGTGACAGCGGCTCGGGCTCGATTTGGGGAATTTTTGGCGTTTAGAAATCTGCGCCCGCCGCTTAACTTATATAGGAATTGTTACGACTCGGCCGAGTGGAAATGTCACTCGGCCGAGTGCGTAAGCGAAATTTTTTGAAAAATCTCCTCCCCACTTACGACTCGGCCGAAGGGAAAAACTCCACTCGGCTGAGTGGCTCTGCCACTCAACAATTTTTAAGCTAGGAGGGTATCTGTTTCACTCGGCCGAGTGACTAGTGACTCGCCCGAGTGGCAATTAAAACTAAAACTGACAGAAATTAACAGAGAGTTGGTCTGCAGAAAATTCCCTGATTGGTGCTCCACTCGGCCAAGTGGAGTCTTTGCTCAGCCGAGTGGCATATTCTACTCGGCCGAGTGACGTGCTGTTTTCTGTATCGGCTCTCCGTTTTTGCTCTGGTCTCTGTTTTTTTCCTCCAGTCTATTTCTTCCTCCTCATAAGGCCTGAACGCATTCCTAGAGTGCACTTCCTTGCCTCTATCATCCTCCATATGATTGATCTCCCTTTCTCCTTCTCCTGTCATGAAAAATAGTACCTGTTGTCATGATTTTCATGGACAAAAGACTCTAAAAACTAACGAAAGGCTAAACCAAAAATGAAAATCAAATAAAAATAACGCAAAAACCGTCAGGTTGCCTCCCGAAAAGCGATCGTTTAAGGTCATGAGCTCGACCCCTTTAGATATTCGTTTAGTTCGCGATATTGGGCGCATTTGAGATGCACCCGTCAAACTTGCCGGGAAGGCCGCTCGGATTTGGGTTTTGATGATCATCGGTCTTCCCTAATGCCTCCTCATCATGGGCAATGTTGGGGGATAAGTCCCCCAAGCTAGAGCTTGTTCCTATCTTCTTCTTGGCCGGTGACACCGATCTTCCTGTCGGTGGAGCTTTCTTCAGATTCTTGGCCTTTGAGAGCTTGCAAAGCTCTCGTATTCTTGCGACATCAGCGTCGCCTTCATCACCATCCGCGGAGCTATTTGGAGGGTCCTCCAACTTCTTTTCTTCACCCGAAGCTTGGCCTTCTTCGAAGCCATCGTCATGGAGAGAACCAATAGAGTGGGGGATTGCTTCTTCAATCACTTCATCGAGGAGATATGAAAGATCGTGGGGGTGTCCCTTGAGTAAATATATGCAATTCACTTCACCGGAGGGGACTCCTTCGGAATATTGCTTGAGCCGTTGTCCATTCACCTTGAATGTGGCTCTGTCTTTCCCTTCCAATTCAAAAGCTCCTCCCGGTTGTATGTGCTTAATTGTGAAAGGTCTGGACCATCTCGATCTCAATTTTCCGGGAAAGAGTTGTAGCTGGGAATTGAATCGGATGACTTTATCTCCGACCTTGAAGTCTGTGACCGTGATGTGTGCGTCGTGGAGGATTTTAGTCCTTTCCTTATAAATCCTTGAGCTCTCATAAGCATCATGTCTTATCTCATCAAGCTCATTAATGTCTAAGAGTCGCCTCACCGTCGCACTTTTGTAGTCATATTTGAATGTCTTAATAGCCCAATATGTGCGGTGCTCCAACTCTACCGACAAGTGACAAGCCTTCCAATAAACAAGTCGGTACGGTGTGGTGCCAATAGGAGTGCGAAAGGACGTACGATAAGCCCATAGTGCATCGTCCAATTTCATTGACCAATCTTTTCTAGATCTATCTACGGTCTTTTCTAGAATTTGCTTAATTTCTCGGTTCGACACCTCCACTTGGCCACTCGTTTGGGGATGGTAGGCCATCCCAACTCTATGATTCACCCCATATCTTTTCAACATGGCTTCAAATTTGTTCTCTATAAAGTGGCTTCCCCCATTGCTTATCAAAGTACGAGGCACTCCAAAGCGTGGGAAGATGTTATGCTTGCAAAACTTGGATACCACCCTCGCATCATTAGTAGGGGTCGCAATGGCTTCCACCCATTTAGAGACGTAGTCCACGGCTAGTAAGATATACTTGTTTCCCTTGCTTGACGGAAAAGGTCCCATGAAGTCCACTCCCCAACAATCGAATAGCTCAATTTCTAGAATGGGCCTCATCGGCATCTCGTTTCGCCTTGATATGTTCCCGGTCCTTTGGCATCGATCACATCCCTTGACGAAGTCATGCGTATCCTTGAACATGGTCGGTAAAAAGAATCTGCATTGCAATATCTTGGCGGTGGTCTTAGATGAGGCGTGATGTCCCCCGCATGGCATACCATGGCAATGCAAGATGATAGACGTGGCCTCCTCCTTGGAAACACATCTCCGAATAACACCATCCTTGCAAATCTTGAAGAGATACGTATCTTCCCAAAAATAATTTCAGACTTCGTGCATAAACCTCCTCTTTTGTTACGTGGGCATTCCGCATGGTTTTATCCCGCAAGCCAAATAATTGACGAAATCCGCATACCAAGGCACCTCTCCGGGCCTTATGGCATATAGCCTCTCATCAACAAAGGTGTCATCGATAGGTAAGCTCTCGTCCTCCTCGCCGCGAACAAGCCTAGACAAGTGGTCCGCCACTACGTTGTCCGTTCCCTTCTTGTCCCTAATCTCCAAGTCAAATTCTTGCAATAAAAGTATCCATCTTATCAATCTTGGTTTTGCCTCTTTCTTGCTTAGAAGATACTTCAATGCCGCATGGTCGGTGTGGAAAATAACCTTGGATCCAAGGAGGTAGGAACGGAACTTCTCGATGGAGTAGACAACCGCTAAAAGCTCTTTCTCGGTGGTAGTATAATTTTTCTGCGCGTCGTCCAATGTCTTGCTAGCATAGAATATAGCATGAAGCTTCTTGTCTTTCCTTTGTCCTAACACCGATCCGATGGCTTGGTCACTTGCATCATACATGAGCTCGAAGGGAAGGCTCCAATCCGGCGGTTGTATGATGGGGGCGGAGATGAGTGCTTCCTTCAACGTATTAAATACTTGCAAGCACTCTCCTGAAAAGACAAAGGGGGCATCTTTAGCGAGTAAGGAAGTGAGTAGTCGAGAAATTAGGGCAAAGTCTTTGATAAAGCGGCGATAAAACCCCGCATGACCAAGGCATCCTCTAATGCCCTTTACATTAATAGGAGGAGGAATTTTTTCGATTACCTCAACCTTCGCCTTATCAACCTCAATCCCTCTAGAGGACACAAGATGCCCAAGCACTATCCCCTCGGTGACCATAAAATGACATTTTTCCCAATTAAGGGTGAGATTATTTTGTTGGCATCGTTTGAGAACTTTGGTAAGATTAGCCAAACGAGAATCAAACTCACTTCCATACACAGAAAAATCATCCATGAAGACTTCCATAATATTTTCAATGTAATCAGAAAAGATTGATGTCATGCACCTTTGAAAAGTGACGGGAGCATTGCAAAGTCCAAAGGGTATTCTACGATAGGCATATGTACCATAAGGACATGTGAAAGTGGTCTTATCTTGGTCGTCTTCATGCAAGGGAATTTGAAAGAATCCCGAATACGCGTCCAAATAACAAAAGTATTTATGTTTAGCAAGTCGTTCAAGCATTTGATCAATGAAGGGTAATGGGTAATGGTCTTTCCTCGTGGCTTTATTCAGCTTCCTATAGTCAATGCACATTCGCCATCCCGTGACGGTGCATGTAGAAATGGGTTCTCCCTTATCATTTTTTACAACGGTCATTCCCTCTTTTTTAGGAACGACGTGAACGGGGCTAACCCACCGGCTATCAGAGATAGGGTAAATAATGCCGGCTTTGAGTAACTTAAGAATTTCTTTCTTAACCACCTCCTTCATGTTAGGGTTCAACCACCTTTGAGGCTCTATCGAGGTGGCTTCGGTGTTTTCCAAGTGGATTCTATGCGTGCAAAGCCTAGGGCTTATTCCCTTAAGGTCAGAGATGGTGCAGCCAAGCACATCTTTGTGACTCCTAAGAACATCTAAGAGTCTTTCTAGTTGATCATGGTTGAGGTGGGCATTAACAATAACCGGGTAGGTTAATTTATTACCCAAGAAAGCGTACCTTAGATTTGGTGGTAATTGTTTAAGCTCTACCTCAGGTGGCGCGGTACCCTCTACTTTCTCTCCTTGTATAAGCTTGATTTCCCTTGCAACATCTGGGTTTAGTTCTTTCTCCTTGAGTGGGCTCCTCCAGGACGACTCAGATTCACTTATCGGTGAGGACGGTGCATCGGAATAGACATTGCACGATTCTGCGCGGGCATTGATGGGATCGCCATTGTGCTCCGGTCCAAGCCTGAGATCAAGAGATGCATCAGTGAGTTCACAAAAATAAGAGTAAGGGTCGTAGAGTGTACTTCCCTGAATTTCTTCTTGATCAATAGATTCCTCAGAATACTAGTACTCTTCAATGCATGTTCCGCCCTTTTCAAAATATAACTTGCCGTCCCTCAAATCAACTCTGATGTTGCCCTCTATAGTCCCTTCCGGGGAGATTTGATCCATCACAAAAATGGCAAATTGTTGCTCACTGGGGTCCTCGATATCAACGGCGAATGCCCCCGTGGCATGGACCTCATCTACAAGTTCCTTAAGAAGGCTCGTAAAGGAGTCATCATCTCCCTGGCTTGACTCAGTCATTAACATTGCCTCCCCCATGTTCCTGTTAAGATCTTATGGAGAAATCTGGGAAAGCAAGTAAATGGGGCAGCAAACAGAGTCAAAAAGGAAAAACTAAGAAAGATGGATGGATAGATGGTGAGAGATAACCGGGTGATCAAAATCAAAAACCGTCAATAGCACATCCCCGGCAACGGCGCCAAAAACTTGATCCGTCGCCCCGGTATGCACACGCACACAGGACAAGCGACTCGTAGTGTTACCGCAATCGCACGGCGTAGTGGCGAGCGGGTATCAAACTCAGGGAGGGACAATGACAGTGTCTTCTTCTAATCACCTAGCTATCGAAATGGTAGAGAATAATACTGGGTAAAATTGTCACAATCGTTCGTATATCTATAGAAATATTAATGAAATAAAGCGCCTAGGGCTAGGGAATCCCCGCTACGGACCGTATCTCATCGTTGTGATTCGTAGGTTACATCATTGCTAGACCTGAATTTTAGGTGAACTAGTCGTAACTAAATGTAGAACCAAGCTCACGCTCTCTCGCTATTACCGGTCTATAGCGAACCTAGGTTAGGGCCCAATCTCTTGCAAACCCTAGCCTAAGCTGCTAGCATTAGGATCGACATCATCGTCCAATCATATCTCGAGCCCACTCTCGTGCAAACTCGAGCTACGACCTAGGTTGATGTAGTTCCTACCCGTCCAATCTCTTGCAAACGGGTATTGGTATAGAAGCACGATTAAAAACCCTAGCTTTGGCCTAATCTCTTGCAAACCAATTCTAAAAAAATTCCAATCGTAAATCTAAATCGAATTTCTAGGGCTTCCTATCAATTGGGACCCAATCTCTTACAAATCCCAATCGATATGAATCCCTAGCTATCTGTAATAAATCGATCCCAACCTAACCCTAATCAATTCTAGCAAGAATTTCACCAATTCATCACAATTCAGAAATAGGGTTCATAGGGTTCCTCCTTATGCCCTAGGACAATAGAACTTCTCACTTATCATCATGCAATTGATAAGAAATTCAATTGAAAATTCAGTACAATTCATTGCAATAGAGAAATTATTAATAAAAATAGAGTTTTTGACAAGAAAGGAGACAAACCAATGAGAATCCAATAGCATCCAACAAAAATCCCCTTTCTAATCTATCAAAAAGCCTAAATCTAATTAACTAAAAATCTCTCTAAAAAGGCTGCAAAAAGTATCAAAAAGTTCTTTCTAACTAGGGAAAAAACTGGGTTTAAATACCCCTCAAAATCGCCCAGAAATTCGTGACAAAAATGCCCCTGCGCAGCCCAGAAATCGCAGTTTACGCAGCAGGCGGGGCGGCTCACTCGGCCGAGTGACAAATGTCCCTCGGTCGAGTGACAAACCCTGTAAAATTTCAGTAAGTCGGGACTTTTCGTGGGTCTGTCTTTGGGAGTGACTCGGCCGAGTGACTTTACTCACTCGGCCGAGGGGCAATTCTAGCTCGGCCGAGTCGGAGTCGTCAAAAAGCCTATAAATTAACAGTAAGTCGGCCGTTTTTGAAGTGGATTTTCCTATGCCACTCGGGCGAGGGGATTTCCATGCTCGGCCGAGTGGACTATCGTCACTCGGTCGAGTGCACGCCTATTTTCTTCTGTTGGTGTGTGTCCGGTCTGGTCGACCGAGTGATCTTCTTGCTCGACCGAGTGGGTGGTTCACTCGGTCGAGTGAGATGCTGTAAATGCCCAATCTTCGTCTTTTCGCTTCCTCGTCGCTCATACGACGTTCATTCTTCTCCCACTTGTCTTCTATCGCCGAATAGCCCTCAAAAGAGCCTTGGGTGACACTCCGGAGTGGGTGCAAATCCTCTTGATCTCAAAATCACTCTGAATCGCTCCATATCTCCTGAAATATGACAAAAACAGGAAATCGTGAAAAGCATCGCAATATTGTCGAATAATCATGAAAAACGCGATATGAGCGATCAAAGTGGCATGCAAACATGCAGAAAAAGGGTGTAAAATACGGAGCGATCAATAACTGTATGTTCTTGAGGTCAGTGTATAATCACCTAAAATTTATTCCTTATGAATTGAATTGAGTTCTTCTTGCATATCGACTATGTCGATACCAATAACATGTCCTTTGTTTTTAGCTTAAAAAATATGGGTCCTAATTTTTCATTTGATTCATATTATTATATAAATATATGTTCTTAAATTATTACAACCTAGTCCAAATTTGGAATGAGATACATGTTGATAAGAAAGTATCTTGCTCAAATATTCTTTACCTTTGTTAAATTTATTTATATGCTTATCAAACACTTCATATTTCAATTTGATAAAAGACACATTCTTACCAAGTTATATAATTCTAATATTTAAAGCATTACATTCTTTATCGAAAAAAAATGTTATCTTCTTTTAAGTTATTATTTTCTTCAAATAATTTCTTATTAGTCTAAAGAATGTATTCTAATTTTGAACATTTAGAAATAGAGGCTTCATTGTCTTGAATTAACAACTCATGTACATTTTTCAATAATTGGTCATGAATAAAATTTAAATTCTTGTAAGTAACATTGAAGTCATTGAATACACTAATTGGTCATTTGTTATCATCTAAGTTAAACAATCTCGCATGGAAAATTGAACACTAGGGTGTGAATGGTGCTCTTAAAATTATAAAATTCCCTTTAAGAATTCTACCTAAGTTATTTAATGGAGTTTCTCAAATAAACCTTAATTAACAAAATTACTTGCAATAATAAAGAGTAATGTAGAAGCTAGAAACAATTTGCAAGTACACAATGAGCACAAACACAAAGACAATTACAAACACCTGTATTTACCCTAGTTCAGGGTTCTTCCCCTATGTCCAGCAACACATCCTCAATAGGAAATAAATGCACTAATCACTTGAAATTACAACAAGTTCTAAATAGAACAATACGTCAACAATGGACAACATGTCTCAAAGAGACAACCCCTCTTCCCAAGAGAGAGACCACCTCACCAAATGTGAGAAGGAAAAATACGTACAACACTTTACGTATAGCCAAATATTGCAGTTCTTGTGTGTTGAAGTGCGGCTATAGTGGATCTCCAAATTATAAGCGAATGAAACTCTTAGATATATAGCATTTTGGCCTTAAATGATTTTGAGAAATCTTTAAAACATAGGCCAATGAATTAGGATTTTGCTTAAAAGATTTTGAACTTGAAAACTCTTTTTCTCTTGCAAAATTGATCAATTAAGTTGGCTAAAATCCTCAACAATCCAAGCATATAAAGGAGTGAAAACCCGCTGAAAATCGTTTCCAAAACACTTTTACAATGGATTAAAAAACAGCTTTCCGCAAATCGCGCAACTTTGCTTTTCTATCTGTTAACTGATGGTAGTCGACTACTGTACAAATGATAGTTGACTACTCAAACAACTATAGTCAACTCCCAAAAACATTTCTGTCGACTACTTCATGGGCCTGTGTGGACCAAATAAAAAGTAGTCGACTCCTATTCAATGAGTGGTTGAATATCTAACATATACATGGAAAATTATTTTAAAAACATAGACAATGTATTTCCAAACATTTAAAAATATTAATAAAACATTTTATGTGTGTTCCTAAGTGTGTGAAAGCTTCAACAAAGAATGTAACATACAACCAAGCCAAAAAAATAAAGTTACATCAAAATGAATTATTACATAAGCTTCTTGATAAAATTTTGCTTTTAATTGCCTTGTCTTGGTTCCTTTAATCTCCATGGTCTTTGTTGGCTCTATCCATATTTGATTTGCATTGCTTGATGATGAAAGATGAATATCTACACATATACACTTAAAGGAATATTAGTACCAAATATGTTGCTCATAATCAAAACTAACATGGGATACTCAATATTAAACGTTCTATTCCTTTTTGATGATGACAACATATTGCATATAACACATGAAATTATGCAATGCATGATATATCTCTCTTTCCCTTTGGCATAATCAAAAAGGCTACTCACTCCCTATGAAACTCTCTTCCCCATCTAAAATATAGTGACTCAATATTTAAAGAATGTTTACTCCCTTAAATGGGTGATCCCCTTGGCATATAAATTCCTCCCAAAAAGTGAGTATATGTGAGATGCCATGTGTCAAAACTGATACCATATATTTAAAAATTATGCACAAACAAAAATTTTCTTACAAACATTTTTGCAATATCTACCGCTGATGATATGCATCATATCAAGTGTATCTCCCCCTTAAACCATGAACATTTCTTTGAAGTGAATAAGGAGCTAGCTACTAATCCCATCAAAATTTAGAATCTAAAAATCAAACATATATTTTGGTACCCTTTTGCTTTCAGGTCCATGGGATTTGTTACAAACATAGAGATATCACTCAACGTGGAACCAAAGCCTTTTGGGTCAAGATTTTCCATCACAAACATATATATAATCTCTACAAAAATGCACATCATGCATGAATCTAGAAACATACTCATACTTCATTTGAATTTTCCAACATTTGGGTATCCAAACTTTGTTGAAACCATTTCTAAAGTGTTGAACCCTACCATACTCCTTTCTAGGCCTAACGCCAGTTTCATTATAACCTAGGCCAAATCTACTACTAGTGGGTCTCTGTGAACTAATCCAATCATCTAGTTTCTCCTTACCCTTATTGAACATATCCACTTTCCTATATAGGTCATCATACTTGGTCTTGATGGTGGTCAAAGTATCAAGTCATGGAGGCTACCACTCAGGCTACTAACCTCATTACTAAGCAACCTATTTCTTGTGATCAATTTTAGATTTCCTTCGTTTATCTTTTCAATTTCTACATGAGGCATGGAATCTATACAAGTCTTCTGAAATTTAAGATGCTCCCTTAGTAATGATTCATACTTCTCAAGAAGTTTAGCAAACATATCATCATCACCTAAAATAATATCATTATCGGAGGCCTTAGATTCAGAATTTACGTCATCTTCATTTGCATTCCCCATAAAGCACATATATGTCTTTTCATTCCTTTCATAATTTTATTCTTCACTTGAGGACTCATCAGATGAAGCATTTCATTCTTGGTCACATGGCCTAAATGCTTTCCTCATAGGTTTCTTCCATTTTGATGTTTATTTTGCTTTTTCTTTACCCTTATTCTTTTGTAGAGGGCACCCATGTATGCCATACCTTGCCCAATTACATCCAAAGAAATTAATTATGTCAGATAATTTTTGCTTATTGAGTTTAGACATATGTCGAAGGAAGTTCTTGAATTCTCTCATCTTGAGAGAAAATTGATCATCCTCTTCATCTCCTGAGCTCTCATTGGTAGCTTTGAGAGAAGTGCCTTCTTCTTGGTTTGCTCCTTATTTTTCTCTTTCTTCTCATTGACTTGGAGCTCACATGCCAAGAGGTTACGTATAAGGTATTCCATGGTAAGCTTGGAGAGGTTGTGAGACTCTTGGATTGATGTTGCCTTTGAATCCCACTCTTGTGTGATTGGTCAGAGGATCTTGCTCATTTGTTCCTTTAAAAAAATCTTATTGCCCAACCCGACAAGTATGTTGATTATTTCGGTGAAACGGGTGTGTACCATGGTGATTGTCTCTCCTTCTTTCATTAAGAAAAAAATCATATTTCTATAAATACAAAGAAATTTTAGTGTATTTAACATGATCATTACCTTCCTGTACCTAGAGTGAGTAGCAAATTTGATGTGTCATAGTCGATGTGTACACTCGTTTGTATTTTGTACTATCGGTGCACAAAATAAAGAAGTCATGGCTTTGGCGTTGAGAGTCCATTCGGCTTTCTCACACTTAGTCCACTCCACAATTGGCTTTGTGGGGTTCATATATGGTATCTCCACGATGCTCCACAAGTCCATGTCTATTGATTAGAGGAAGAGCATCATCCTTGTCTTCCATGCACTATAATTTGAGACGATGAGCAATGGTGGCCGTGAAATTGATTGTCCTTCTTGTGCTTGAAGTGTAGCTATAGTGGATCTCCAAATGATGAGAGAATGAAGCTCTTAGAGATCTTGAATTTTGGCCTTGAATGATTTTGAGAAATCATTAAAACATATGCGAATGAATGAGGATTTTGCTTAAAAGATTTTGAACTTGAAAATCTTTTTCTCTTGAAAATTATATGAATGAAGACAGGTAAAATCCTCAATCATCCAAGAATATAAAGGGGTGACAAACCGTTGAAAATTGTTTCTAAAAACACCCCACCAATGGATTAAAAATATCTTTTCGTAAATCACAAAACTGTGTCTTTTCTGGCCATTGGAAAATGGTGGTCGATTCCTGCACAAATGATAGTCGACTACTCAAACAACTGTAGTCGACTCTCAAAACAACTGTAGTTGACTACTTTATGGGACAATGAGTACCCAATTAAGTATTTGACTCATATTCAAGGAGTAGTCGACTATCTAACATATACATGGAAAAGTATTTTAGAAACATAGGAAATGTATTTCAAAACATTTAAAACAATTTTTAAAATTTTTTATAATTTTTCCTAAGTGTGTGAGAGCTTCACCAAAGACTTTAACGTACTATCAAGACATAAAATAAAAGTACATCAAAATGAATTATTACATAAGCTTCTTGAAGCAATTTTGCTCTTCATTGCATTGTCTTGGTTCATTTGATCTCAATGGACTTTGTTGGCTCTTTCCACATTTAATTTGCATTGATTGATCTAGAAAGCTCAATATATATACAAATGCACTCAAAAGGATATTAGTACCAAATATGCTGCTATTCATCAGAACTAACATGAGGTACTCAATATTCAACATAAAGCACATGTGGACATTCACTTGATGGTTTTACTTTTCATCGGATGATGAGTCTACACATCCCATGTAGCAACCAGTTCTTTTTCTTCTTTCTTTAAGTCATATTGAATTTGTTAACGTTTGTGCTGTTTGACTTCAGTAGTGGCCCATCCTTCTTCATATGTCATGGTTTATTACACTTAAAACATAAGGTAGATTCATTAGTACTTTTAAGTTTATTTGAGTTATAATTAAACTTAAAAATTTTTGGGTTATCAATGATATGTCATCGTCCTTTTAAGACTCATCCACGTTTAATGTTGCATGCATACAAAGACCTTCTTCTTGTGTATTCTATCTTCTTCGAGATCCTCTATTTGAACTTCATAAGCCATGAGGTTCCCTATCAAGTTCTCCATGGTCAAGGTTGAAAGGTCATTGGCTTCTTCAATTACCATCTTCTTCTTCTCACATTCCAGAGTGAGAGCATGTAGTATCTTTTGGATCATTTCAGATTAAGAGTATATTTTCCCAATGCAATGCGAGAGTTTTGTAATATCTATAAATTGCGTGTATATCTTTGTATTGTTTCCTTATATTTCTTGTTGAAAAATTGGAACCTTTGAACAAATATAGAAATTTTAGATATTCTAAATTTTACTTGTATCTTCATGTGTTAAATCGAGAATATGTCTATTTTTATGTACCACTGTAGCATTAGACACACGATTGAACTCATTAATATCCATGTCATAAAATAAGGAATTCATAGCCTTGGAGTTGAGGGTTGCCAGTGTAGGATCCTGTCAAAACAACGTTAGGATCGATAAATGAAGTTGAGACTTACGCTTGCGTACGCGGCACGGTAATCTCGGAACTTCGCCCTCGGATTCGCCACAACGGTCGATACTTCGTCACGGAGGATCGAAGCAGAGTTTCACCGCCTAAATCTCTAAGTAGAAGAGTATTTTAATGGAAGGGAGAAGAAGAACATAAGGATGCCTTATGCAAACTTATGGCATGGAAAGTGTGAGTGAATGCCTTACCCTTGGGTCCTATTTATAGGCTTTAGGGGTGGTTATTGTAGGAAATAACCAATTATAAGCTTATTAGCATATATTAGCACATTCATTTATCTTCTTCTTTATCCACTTATCACGTGCCATTTTGCACTTATAAAGTGTCTTTTTGCACTTATCGAGTGGCTTTTTCCACTTATCGAGTGGTCCTTTTCACACGAGAAAAGGTTCCCTTCGTGCACGCCTTCGTGCACGCGACATCTGAGGTCCGTATACCCTCATACATCCCCTCATGGGTGTATTTATGTCGTCCATATACAACATCTCCCACTCACACTTGAGGGGATTGTAAGGAAACGTATTTTCCTCTAACTCTTCTGTTTATCATACTGAGAAATAGGCCGTGTGACCGTCATGCACATAGAGTCCGCTGTTGTGCACTTGTTAGAGATACACAACACTCCTCGAGGTGCAAAGTTGAGTAGATCAACGCATGATTTACCCTAGATTATTTCTTCACATTTCTTATACTTTATATTCAACAATTGAATCCCATCTGGATTGCAATTGGCTGGCCAGCTTAGAATCTTTAAAGTCCAAATGTGAATGTGAAATTAATCTTCCTCTTCTTGCGATCCTTTCGATCTTGACTTGACTTGCTTTTCTAACATGCCCCGCCGGACCGAATTAACCATAGTCCATAAGTAACATGCTAAGATAGCAATCACCCGGTCAAATCTAAAGGAACCAATTAGAGTCCATAAGGGTAATGAATTAAGACCCATGTGGTCTTTGGGTCTCACATAATAGTAAACTTATTTACTATTCTAACCCAATGGTCAAAAAATGCATACGTAGTATGAATACGTATTACAACATCGCTCCTTTCCCAGGGAGTGTATGTCTCAATGATGTTGTAAGGATGATGATCAGACACCACAATGTCTGACTTTGAGTCCCTTTTTCTACTCAAATAATCCTTTGGACTCACATCCCGCATTTAGACAGATATGATTTCTAAATCCTCTTAGATCTTCTGTAAGCATCCATATGATGCAGATCTTTCATTCGACCATTTTGTTTAAGTCATGACTCTAAATCATCCGTTTGATGATTTTGACTTTAAACAGGTCTCATCTCTATTCTATCCGTCTGATATAATAAGGCGGTTGCATATGTGAGAGAGCCAACCTCAATCTGTCCGACATACTAGAAAGTATAGCTGAGATTTCAAAAATGTACACAAACATTTCTCAAGAAATTCATATGCAATGTTTGAAAAAGAACATATTCTTTTATTAAATTTGATCATTTACAGACATGTGAATTTACATTGGTACAACTCAGCTCTTACGCAATCCTTGGGATGATAAGTGTTTGTAAAACACATCTCTGGGGATCGCCTTCGTGAGCAGATCCGCTATTATCTCATGCGTAGATATGTACCTTGTGTCCAACTTCTTGGTCTTATTATAGTCTTTTGCAAGTCTGCAGTTCCTTTAAGATACTGCATTATCCTTTTAACCGCTTTCCAGTGTTCTTGCCCTGGGTTGGATTGGTAACGACTTACCATTCCAACGGCAAAACAGATGTCTGGTCTTTTACGCATCTTAGCGTATATAAGACTACCAACTGCACTGGAATATGGAACTTTTTCCATAATTTCCTTTTCCTTTTGGTTCTTTGGACATGATTTCAGACATAAATTGTCGCACTAGCTTATTGGAGTATCAATGGACTTGCAGTCCTGCATATTAAAACGTTCTAAAACCTTCTTTATATAAGTCTCCTGTGAAAGAGAAAGAAGTTTCTTCGAACGATTCCTTGACATCTTAACTCCAAGGATATATGTGGCTTCTCCCATGTCTTTCATCTCAAAAACTGATGAAAGCCAAGCCTTGATATCCATCACAAAGCCCTTGTCATTTCCGGCTATTAAAATGTCATCTACATATAGAGACATGATAACATACTTGCTTTTAATCCTCTTGATATATACGCAGTTATCTTCATCAAGCATGGTAAAACCATTTGATAAGACAACTTCTTGAAATCGTATATACCATTTCCTCGAGGATTGTTTAAGACCATATATGGATTTAAGAAGTTTACAAACCTTATGTTCGTTTCCTTCTTTTACAAACCCTGTTGGTTGTTCCATATAGATCTCCTCGTCCAATTCTCCATTGAGAAATGCAGTCTTTACATCCATTTGATGTAATTCGAGGTCTAAGCAAGCTACCATTGCCAAAATCAGGCGAATCGAGGTAAAACGAACAACATGTGAGAAGGTCTCTTCGTAGTCTATCCCTTCCTGTCGCGTAAAACCTTTCGCGACAAGGCGAGCTTTATATCTGTCAATAGAGCCATCAGCCTTATGCTTGATCTTGAGAACCCATTTGTTCCCAATAGCTCTACGTCCTCTGAGTAAGTCAACTAAGTCCCAGACTTGGTTAACTTTCATGGATTCTAACTCCTCTTGCATCGCTTCCATCCATTTGTCTTTAGCAGGGCAAGATACGGCCTGTTTGAAAGTAGCAGGCTCGTCATCTTCATGTAGTAAAGTCATAAAGGTTTGCGGAAATTCATCCTCAAATCTTAGAGGAGCCAACCTTGTACGACTACTACGTCGTATTTGAGATTCTTCAAGTCCTTGTTGACTCGAATTTAGATCAATTCTAATATCACTCCCACTTGGAATGTCGTTAGAATTGCTCCCACTTGGATCATTATTCCCGTATGGAATAGGATAATCGTCATTCGTATAATCCATTGGTGAAGGTTGAAACGTATTTTCGTTTTCACCAAGAATTCTCCCACTCGAATGAGGTAATCCTTCTTAATCATAAATCTCAAATAGAGATAAGTCCTGACTTATCTCGCCCTGTCTTGGAAACTCGTTTTCCAAGAAAGTGACATCCCTCGACTCAAATTTAATTAGCCCACCATTCTCTTCCTACTAACAAAAACATAACCTTTGGAGTTTTCTGCGTATCGTATAAAGATACATTTCCTTCCCCTTGGCCCAAGTTTGCCATACTTATAGGAGGAAATATGTGCGTAGGATGCACAACCCCAAGGTTTCATAATGTTTAAGTCAGGAGACCTTTGTTTCCACAACTCATAAGGAGTGGAGCTAACTGATTTCGAGGGTACGCGGTTTAAAATGAAAGCGGCCGTCAATAATGCATCACCCCAAAAGGTGATTGGCAAGTTAGCTTCTGCCATCATTGAATGGACCATTTCCATTAAAGTCCTATTTCTCCTTTCTGCAACACTGTTTTGTTGAGTAGTATAAGGCATAGTTACCTGATGTACTATACATTTTTCATCACAAAGTTCCTTAAAACTTGTTGATTGATATTCATCGCCCCTATCGGTTCGCAAGACCTTAATCTTGTGATCTAATTGATTCTCCACTAAACTCATATAGTTTTTAAAGCAAGCCAATGCTTCACTTTTGTGGGATATCAAATAGATATGTCCGAATCGGGTGAAATCATCAATAAAAGTGATGAAATAGGACTTCCCGCGTCTTGTCTTGACATTCATCGGACCACATATGTCCGAATGGATAAGCTGTAATGGAACCTCGGCCCTTGTGCCGGTTCCAAACGGCTTGCGACAAGATTTCCCCACTAGGCAATGTTCGCAGGTCGACATTTCAACCTTTGAAACATTGGATAGAAGGCCACGTTTAGCAAGTCTATCCATACGCGTTGGTCCAATATGACCAAGCCTTGCATGCCAATAAATCACATCAGACTCATAAGTCTAAGAATTTGCAATAAGGAAATTTTCATTACACGAGGAATCATACATTGTACTCATTACAATAAATCCTTTAAATACAAACCCAGTACCAATAAGAGTATTATTACAACTTAAGTCCACATTACAATCATGAAAAAACCAGTTATAGCCAAGACCCATTAACACGACCACAGAAATTATATTCCTTCAAATATCTGGAGTGAAGAGGACATCATGAAGTAGGAGAGTGCGGCCGTTGTCCAAGACTAGCTTGCAAGTCCCAACGCCTTTCACTTCAACACGTGTGTTGTTTCCTACATAGATCCACTTCGTTCCTTGGGGTATCCGGTGATACTCCACGAAGGACCGTCTGTCCCTTGCTATGTGGTCGGTGGCACCTGAATCAATTATCCAAAATGGATTAGATTCCACAAAAAATATTGAACTAGAAACACATATGTAACTAGTATATTTACAAGTTACCTCGTCACCTCCACTCGTACACGAACGAGCATAGTGACCGAGCTTGTTGCACTTGAAGCACTTGATCTTCTTCAAGTCTTTCTTCTTGTGCCATTTCTTGTGTCCACCCTTATGTTTGGGTTTCTTGGTAGACTCAGGTTGCTTATTACGTTCATTAGAAGACTTCAAACGATCTTTATGTTTCTTTCCCCCGTGTGAGGAATTAGCAACCATGTGCACTTATGCACTTGGCTTGGCAGCCGCAAGGCGCTCTTCCTCTAATTCGAGGTGCTTAGAAACATCGCTGAAAGTCTTGATGCTCTCATTATGAGTGAGATGCATCTTCATTTGGTCCCACCCATTTGGTAGGGAACGTATGACTGCTTGGATTTGTTGCTCATCAGTGAGCACATGACCTGCATCCTTTAACTCTGAGATTAGATTCGCCATATGTCGAAGATGTTTCCCCATGGAATGATCTGGACGTTTCTTGTATGAATCAAATCTTATAGTTAAAGAACGAAGTTTGGACACCGATGTGCCACCAAACTTCTCCTCAAGCTTGGACCATATGTCCATGGCTAAGTCATGCTCTCGGAAGATGCGCATTATGTCATCAGCCATACTGCTTAATAACGTAATGCGTGTTATCTTGTTCTTCCGAGACCAAGCATCAAAAGCTTCCTTGTCTCGTCTGTGTTGGGCCGTAGTGCCCAACTCGGGTTCAATCATTACGTTCTTTAGAGTCTCGAGCACTTCTTGCTCCTCTAAAACGTATTGTATCTTGATGGACCAAAGTTTGTAATTATCGCCGTTGAGTTTTTCACCTCTGTTTAACTCAGCGACGATATTCTTTGAAGCGGAAGAGATTTTACTTTTAAAATGCTGCAAAAGACACAAAACCGAAGGTTTGATCAAAAACATTGCAATGAAAATTCTTAAAATATAATTCCCATTTGAAATGATAATAGAATATCCCATTTGGATAGTTCTAATTTCAACTCCCACTTGGAATGATATTTATAATTTGATAAGTTACTTTCGAAAAATATTGAAGATGTTATTCTAGAATCGGAAAGGTCACTATGTTTCCAATCACCATCTAGAGTAACTTTCAATATTTCCCCATCACTTTATCAAATAAAAGTACTCTTATAGTACTTTGCAGCGGAAAAGCGTTTTTGAAAACGTATTTTTCAAAACGTATGAAAACATATTTTTCAAATGCATTTTGCAAACGTATTTTGCAAGGCCTATACCCCATTATATGTTGTCATAGCCAAAATATTTCGACAATTCCCCGGCCATTGCCAGGGTCGTGCCGTGCCAAGGCCGAATTCATCTTCCTTTCGAAGTGAGAGTTGCCATCGCAACTTGGCCAAAGCCGGATTCCCCCTTGGGAAAAATGCGATATTTCAACTTAGTACCCTTATGATACTAGTGAAATGTACGGTAATCCCTTGCCATTTGCTGGGATAAGTCGTACTTGTACCAAGGCCGGATCCCCCCTTTGGGGATTTTTCTGCAAGCCATCGTCGCCGGCTCCCGTATGGATCCAGGCGCTTCCCCACGTGTAGGAGAATTTTACCGCAGATGACTGTCGTTGGCCCCGTATGGGCTAATCAGCAGGTGGCCAGGGCCGAAACTATTGGCAAGGCCTCTGGCAGAATTGGTCGACCAAAAAACCCGGATTGGTCGACCAATGCCGACCAAGGATCCGGCACCGCCCCGGCGGCCAGGGCCTCTGCCCTGGCCGTGACTGGCGATAGGCCGTTCAAGGACCTCTGCCCTGGCAGGGCAGGGGCCCTGGCCCCTCGGCCAGGGCCTTTGCCCTGGCTGAGGCCGGTCAGGGCATGGCCCTGGCCTCTGCCAGGGCCGGCCATGGCCCTGGCAGAGCCCAGGGCTGGCCAGGCTCTGCCAGGGCCGGCCATGGCCCTGGCAGAGCCCAGGGCTAGCCAGGCTCTGCCCTGGCCTCTGCCAGGGCCGACAGGGCTCTGACAGAGGCCAGGGCACCGGCCCTAGCCTTTGCCAGGGCCGACAGGGCCCTGGCCCCTAGCCAGGGCCGGCCAGGCCCTGGCCTCTGCCAGGGTCGGCAGGGCCTTGGCTTCCGGCCAAGGCCGGCCAGGCCCTGGCCTGGTCGCGGCCAGGGCTCTCTGGCCCTGGGCGAGGCCGGCCAGTGCCGGCCTGGCCGTGGCCGGCTATGGACTGGCCATGGCATGGCCATGGCCGGCCACCCCCTTATATGGGGTTGCCGCACACCCCGCCGGAGGGGTGGCCGTGGTGGTTATTGGCCGTAGCCGACCCCCTCCGCATGAGGAGGGGGGATGCGTTGCCTCCATAGCCCATTTGGCCATGGTGATCATGCACCAAAATTTATCTTCCCTGATGGGAATAACTTCCATATTCTTCCTCGATGAAGCACCCATTCGTCGATGAAGCACCCGTTCGTCGAGAAAGTAGTTATCTTCTAATGGCCGTGTGCCAAAAATGAAAAATAACATACTTTTAAAGTTCGTAAACTACACGCTCCACATGAAGAGAGTTCACATTCCCTATGAATGGAGACTCGGCATCCATGAAGAGTGCGAGCTTGACGACGTGAACGGTCGGTTCTTCCCGTCACGGAGAGTTCCTGCCATATCCGTAATGGTAGGAGAACCTAACGTGAAAAGAACAACCGCTGCATTCTCTCTGTCACGAAGCGTTCCTACCATATCCGTAATGGTAGATACCCATTCGTGAAAAAGACAACGCCTCGTTCATCGGTTCGACGGGGCAGCGGTTTGACCGGGGCGAACCCGTATGGCTTTGATACCAATGTAGGATCCTGTCAAAACAACGTTAGGATCGATAAATGAAGTTGAGACTTACGCTTGCGTATGCGGCATGGTAATCTCGGAACATCGCCCTCGGATTCGCCACAACGGTCGATACTTCGTCACGGAGGATCGAAGCAGAGTTTCACCGCCTAAATCTCTAACTAGAAGAGGATTTTAATGAAAGGGAGAAGAAGAACATAAGGATGCCTTATGTAAACTTATGGCATGGAAAGTGTGAGTGAATAGCTTACCCTTGGGTCCTATTTATAGGCTTTAGGGGTGGTTATTGTAGGAAATAACCAATTATAAGCTTATTAGCCTATATTAGCACATTCATTTATCTTCTTCTTTATCCACTTATCAAGTGCCATTTTGCACTTATAAAGTGGCTTTTTCCACTTATCGAGTGGCTTTTTCCACTTATCGAGTGGTCCTTTTCACACGAGAAAAGGTTCCCTTCGCGCACGCCTTCGTGCACGTGACATCTGAGGTCTGTATACCCTCATTCATTCCCTCATGGGTGTATTTATGTCGTCCATATCCAACAGCCAGTGCTTTCTTTGAGTCCCACCATTATGTGCAAAAGGTTGTGTAAGGAAATAATGTTACGGCTTCTACTCTTAGAAAAGGTGGAATCTTGGAAATTCAAAAAAAATTCAAAAACCTAGCAAAGAAGCCAAGATCTACTATAAAAATTATGAATTAAATGGTTTAAATAAAAAACCATATCTTTTCATAAATATCCTTTAGTGAGATCCAAATCTCTTATGATGAAGGCCTCCTATCGATCCCTTTCACTATCTATGCATGCTAGAAGATTCGTCCTGATGATGTAGCCCTTCATGATCCTTGAACCCTCCAAGAGCTTGAACTCGCCCTCCATACATTTCTAGCACTTTAGAAGAAGAATATTTATTTTCGGGAGAAAAATTTTATCTTTTCAAAAAGATTGAATATTTCCTAGGGTTGGATTGCTTGCTGCTAGGTTCTTAAATCTGTCAATTTTCTTGTTGCTTGTTTTTGGATTGCTTGCTGCTTTATATTGGGTAAGAGGATTGTTGTACATAGAGTTTGGGATCTGTAAAATCCAAATGCAATTAGGAATTCAAATTAGAGTCCAACCCTATCCATAAATGCGTTAAAACAAAGCATTTCATGAACTATTTTATTCCCTTTTGGATTCTATATCAGAGTCAAACTCTATCTAAAAACTTGGTGGAATTAAAAGAAGAAACTTCTTAAAGTTATAGAACTCTTGGGATTTATAATTCAAGTCAAACTCTCTCTTTTGTGTTGGTTATTGACCTAGCAACTAGGCCATACCTAAATCCAAAAATTAACACAAGCCCATGCCCGAATTGGGCTCATTACACACCGCTGATTGGTGGCCTTGGGCCACTACGAGTAGCTGGTGGCTATGACCAGCCTGTTGGCTGGTCTACATGCTATCCAACTAATGGTGGTCCGACCAACTTGCCAACGACGACACTTCATCCCTAGTGTCGATTAAGGCATGGTTTTGTGGAGTTAATAACTTTCCTTTTGGCTAAAGCATCACTAACTCTTAACAAACGTTTCCCACTTACCTTCGTAACTCCATGTAACATCATATCTCACTCAAACAAGTTGATCGTAACTCCTTATGATATAACATGTATATCTTATATGCATCAAGTTCTTTCCTCCAATTTTCGTGACATGCAATCATTGATGTAGAAATCTAAATCCTAATTCCTAATCTGTAGCAACTCAATCGTACTTTATGATAATTGTAAGGATCCTGTCTATGGGGAAAACACTAGAAGGGGGGTTGAATAGTGTTTTTGCAAATTTAAAAGGAATTTACGCCAAATAAAATGCAATCCAACAAATAGTGCGGAATAGAAAACAACCCAAAGAGAAACACACGCAAATGCAGTTATGTTTCAAGGGTTCGGATTACCCAAGTCAACTCCCGACTTGTTCCCGGTAATCCTACGTCCCTACCACCCGGATACCACCGGATACTCAAGTTAGAACCCTAACTTGAGGTTTCCTTAAAACCCACTTGTAGCAACCCTACAAGTGCAATCGAATACAATCTATGTCCTTGACTCCCACAACCAGGGAGCAAGCAAAAAACCACTCTCACAACCGAGAGCACAATTCAAATAATGAAGTTATGAAATCTGAAAGCAACACTTACAATCACCTATGCCTTGAAGTAGAACTTGAAGGAGAAGTGTGATGTGTGTTGAAGAGCTCTCTTGGAAGAGAGAAGAAAAAGCCCTTTCTCTTGACTGCACCAAATGCATAGAAGATCAATCTTTGGTTCTAGGTTGGAGAGCAAGAGAACAAGATTTGGAAATACTTAGGGCTTTGGATTTGAAAGCTTTGATCTTTGGAAATGAAAGCTTGAAGGATTTTGCAATGAATGAGTAAACTTCCAATGAAATAGTAGAAGCTCTATTTATAGCTTTCTCAAATCCACAAAACAGTTTTGACAAAAACCCAATCGAAATCCGTGAGAAAAATCTCAACGGATATAATCTGAACTTGCGACAAGCGACTGATGGACAAACCATAGTCTACTGCTGCACAGTCAGCAAGGGTAGGTGAGAATTCTTAACGGTAACTTACCACGTGGACAGTCGACTGATGAAGCCAAGACAGTCGTCTGTAAAACCAACAGGCGACTGTACATACTTCGACAGGCGACTGGCCGAGAGAAGAGTAAGTTAGATGAAATACTGGAAATCTCACAAGATACAGGACAGACGACTGATGCAAGGAACACAGTCGACTGTTAATCAGAACAGGCGACTGTATAACCTTTAACAGACGACTGTCACAGACATGAGAAATTTCCAGAGAGCTAAGTCAAAGAATAGACTTACAGACAGGCGACTGTTGCAGCATAGACAGTCGACTGATATAATATACAGTCGACTGTATATACAGCATAAGTCGACTGGCCGTAGAAATCGGATCAAACAGAGTTTGGGCAAGGAGAGACAGGCGACTGATGAACCATTCACAGTCGACTGTCGCTAAGACAGGCACCTGATAAACATTCAACAGTAGCCTGTGCGAGATAATCAGAGAGGACCCAAAAACTGCATTGTAATAGTCTGTGCATAACAGGCGACTGTAGAACAAAACACAGTCAACTGTTTTTGAGACAAGCGACTGTAAACTGTTAAGCAGTCGGCTGTTATAAACAATCCTAGCACAAACAAAAGAGAATTGAATTGAGATCAAAGGACAAAGGTCTAGAGATTTCCTCTGCCCGAAAGTAGATGTGTGTGAGTGCTCCATCAAAGTTCTACTTCTACGCTACATACTAGAAGAGATAAAAGAAAAATTACATTGACGAATAATCTCTTCTTTCCATCGTATGAGCTTGAAGTCTTTACGGAGCTTCAATCATCAATCTACGATCATCCAATTCATATCATTTGCCTTCAATCACGTTTGTGAGTCATCCATTGCTAGTTGATCTTCATAGTAAGCTTAGGCAATGGATTAACTGCAAAATAGGGGATTAGTCACAAGTATTTATGTTTGCTCATCATTAACACCAAGTAGGGAGAAGTCCAATATTCAATATTCTCCCCCTTTTTGATGATGACAAACAAACATAAACAAAAAGATAAATAGTTGTGCGTAATGAAAACTTACTCCCCCTACATAGATGCCAATCAAGTTAGTCAACAAATATTAGAGCATCTATATAGCAATTGAAGCAAATGAGTGAGATAAGAATGAATTTAATTCAAGAAATCTAGGAAATAAAAATCCCTATTCATTGTAATCTTACTCCCCCTGAATCTAAGGCAACGAAAATCTTAGATTTAAGCGTTAGAACATACTTAGCACATCCATTATGAATCTTGTATGTTTATTTCTCTCCCCCTATGGCATTATCTAAAAAGGTGGGAGCAAGTAACAACAACAATAATAGTGCTAAAATACGAACTAACAACAATCAAGGAGTATAAAGATATATCGAATCAAAAATCATAAAATCTCATCATATACACATGTGAGTAATGGAATTGAAATCCAATATCAACATTTTAGATATTCGAAAAGAAAATAATTTTCACAAATTCATCACTTCAATGAAAGAGCATGAATTAACCAATATCAAATTCTTGTATTGTCTCAAAAGCACATCAAGAAGAGTGAAGCATACATAGAGACAATATATCATACATCACACATAAGTTAATCAATATAGCATAGTGTGACACAAAAGAAAGATGCAACATCATATATATATAAAGAAGCTGAGTACATCATCGGATGGTTATCAACATGGCCATCCCAAAAAGATACATCATGAGCAACAAAAAATAGCTACATCATGACGACAGCAAAGAGTATATCATCATACATATATAAAAAGTGTCGCATACAGCATCATCCATCATACAACGACAAAACATATATCATCACTCAAAAATATCGATCTAAGGGTGAGCGTCTCCAGGGTCTGCGGACGAGGAAGCAGGCTCTGACGCAGCAGGAGTGTCCTCTGGAGAAGGATCAGAAGGAGCAACAGCAGCAACAGCAGCAGCAGCATCCTGTGAAGAGGCAACACCAGGAGGCTCAACGACACCAGAAGGCTGAGGAGGCACATGGGTCTGAGGAAGATACTGTCACAAATCCTCAGGGAAGGGAATTCCCTGATGGAGGAGAGAGATAGACAGCAGCCGGTAAATACCAGAGATCATCGATAAAGTAGTATCCTGAGACGGTGGAGCAGATGATGATGAAGGCAAATCAGCTGGAGGCACAGTGGATGAGGGTGGAGCTGAAGTAGTCTTCCTCTTCTTCGAGGCAGTCTGCAGAGCCGAATAGGACTTCGACTTCGTAGAAGCATCGAGGAGAGGGCCAAAGGGCATGGGCTCGTAACGGGTCTAGTCAATACCAAAGTGACGGAAGACACGAGTCAAAAGACCACCAAAGGGAATGTGAGACGAGGAGGATGTGAACTCAACTTTGTCCATCCTGTCAAGGAGGACACCGGCCCAGTTCACAGGCATGCTAGAGAGAATAGCATACATACACTTTAGTATATCCTGAGACGTCTGATCGGACGATCCATATCTCGGCAGAATGTTGGACTTCACCACTAGGTGAACAGCCCAATCCCGTGCAGAGAACATGGATGATCTGACACCCGAATCAAGAGCTAAAGGAACCTCTCGAAACATATCCCAGAGAACAGACTGATCAAGATCGTCAATCTCAGAAAATCTGATATCAGTGGGGATGGAGCCGACAGAAGGAATCCTAAGGATAGTCTCTAAAAGTGAGGGAGTGAGCTGAATGGGGGTGCTCTGGACGACAGTATCAAGTATGCCAGTAGTCGAATACTCACCGCGAACGTGGTTCGCATAGAAGATCTTCACCAGGAATGGGTAGGCTCTGGGGGACTTGCTCTGAGAGAAGCGAAAAAGGTCGTCCAGGTGAGTAGCGGACAGAATGTCAGAGAGTCTCTCAGCGGTGAATGCGGGGAAAGCAATGTACCGCTCTCTAAGCAGATTGATCCCAAGAAGAGAGTGAAACTTTGCCAGAAAAAGATCATCTCGACAAACGGGAACCATGGGATCAGAGGGAGGTACAGCAGGAGGCTCTTCGGACGAACTGGATGCATAAGGAGATACAGATGGATCTCAGCAGCAGGCTCACTGATGTGAACACCAATAGGCTTGCACAGACGATGAATCAAGGGCTGAGCATCGCTCGAAGAAGAAGAAGGAGAATAACCCGACGACGAAGAACGCATTGGAGACCGAGCATGCTTGGTTCGAGCTTTATAGGGTTTCTTTCTCTTGGCGATGAGTTTCTTAGGAGCCCTAGGTTGTTTAGAAGCAATGATCTTCTCTTTTCCCTTAGGTTTAGGAGCCATGGAAACAAAAGAGGAAGAACAGAAGCAACAATCGTAAACAACGTAGGTCAAGAGAGAGAAAGCACACCAACCGAGAGAAGACAGACGATCGTGAAGATGAAGATCAAAGACGATGGTAGACCACGATCGACAGCGACGTTTAGGAGGAGATCGACGGTTGAAGGCACGAAATCGATCGATTTTGTAGAGAAAATCGAGCGGGAAGTTGAACGGTCGAAGCGGAGGAGAGAGAAAACGACGTGGAGAGTGATCGCTTCGATTGAATATAAACTAGGGAAAATCAATTTGAGCCGTTGGATCAAAGAATCGACGGCTCGGATCAAATCAAATGAACCGACACAGCAGGAGACAGTCGACCGGAGAACAAAAGTCAGTCGACTATATGGAGTGATAAAATTAAATCTCAGAGAGATGGGCAGTCGATTGGCAAGTATAATGCAGTCGCCTGTCCACTAGACAGTCGACTGACATATACTCAACAGTCGGCTGGCCGAGAATTAATACAGATCACAAGAATAACAGAGAATACTGTAAAAAGATCGACAGAGAGTACAGTCGCCTGATGACTAAATTGCAGTCGCCTGTTACACTAACAGTCGACTGTAAAACAGTCAACAGTCGGCTGAGCGAAAGATATCAATTTCATATGGTGGATATAGAGTAGGGCAGTCGACTGTCAAAAGAAACACAGTCGTCTGTCCTGGTCCAAAAGTGCACAATGAGATAGAATTTCAGAGAATAAGAACACTCACCCTAGGACCTATACTCTAATCACAAATACATCTTAAAATCATTATGAAAACTATAAATCTATTGAAACACAAATTATTCCAATCAACTTCGAAAACTCATGAAATCAAATAAGTCAAAATTGTCTTTCTTAATCTCATAAAACAATAAAGCACATGAAGAAAGAAAATCACAAATATATGAGCTCAATAAGGAGTTATAGCATGAAAATTGAGCTTCTAGATTTCAGATTCACCCATAATTCCCAATTCTCCACGCAACCTCACAAATGAATCTTCTTTAAGAGGTTTAGTGAAGATATCGACAATTTGTTTTTGGGTTTCAATGTACTCTAAGATGATGTCCTTCTTAGCTACATGATCATTTATAAAATGATGTCTCACGTCTATGTGTTTGGTACGGGAGTGGTGTACCGGATTCTTGGAAAGACAAATAGCACTTTGATTATCAACCATGATAGGGCAAGTATCACAATTGACACCATAGTCACTAAGAGTGTGTCTCATCCAAAGAACTTGTGCACATGCAAGACCCGTGGTAATATATTCCGCTTCAGTCGTGGACAATGACACCGAATTCTGTTTCTTAGAGAACCAAGAAACTAAGGAATTTCCTAAGAAATGGCATGTGCCACTAGTATTTTTCCTGTCGGACTTGCATCCGGTAAAGTCGGCATCACTATATGAGATTAACTCATATGTGCTAGACTTAGGGTAAAGTAACCCATAATCTAGGGAAATATTCGTTTAACCGCAATCAAGTGTGACTCCTTAGGTCTTGCTTGATATCTAGCACATATACATGCGGAAAACATGATATCGGGCCTACTAGCGGTTAAGTAAAGTAAGCTACCGATCATACCTCGATATAGACGAATGTCTACATCTTTTCCGCTTTCATCCTTGTTAAGATGAGTAGTAGTACTCATGGGAGTCCTTTTGCTTGAAGACGATTCCATCCCGAATCGCTTAATAAGCTCCCCTATGTACTTTGTGTGATGTATGAAAGTGTCATTCTCCATTTGTCGAATTTGCAATCCAAGGAAGTAGGTGAGCTCTCCCATGTGGCTCATCTCAAACTCATCCTTCATAGAATTGGAAAATTCTTGACAAAGATTAAAGTTAGTAGAACCGAAAATAATATCATCTACATAAACTTGAATCAGAAGAATGTCATTTTCATAATCTTTAATGAAGAGTGTAGAATCAACTTCTCCCATTTTAAAACCTAAATTCAAAAGAAAGGTCTTAAGGCGATCATACCAAGCTCTAGGAGCTTGTCGCAATCCATACAACGCTTTCTTAAGTTTGAAAACATGGTTTGGAAATTTCTCATGAATAAAACCGGGAGGTTGAGAAATATAGACTTCTTCATTTACAAAACCATTTAAAAATGCACTTTTAACATCCATTTGAAATAATTTAAAATTCTTATGGGATGCAAAAGATAAAAGCAATCTAATAGCTTCTAATCTAGCTACGGGGGCAAAGGATTCTTCGAAATCGATACCTTCCTCTTGTCGATAGCCTTGAGCTACTAACCTTGCTTTGTTCCGTGTGAGTACCTCGTTTTCATCCGTCTTGTTCTTGAAGATCCATTTGGTCCCAATAGCTTGGTGACCACATGGAAGAGGTACAAGTTCCCAAACTTCATTTCTCTCGAATTGCGCTAGTTCTTCTTCCATTGCAACTATCCAAGAGCTATCCTTACTAGCTTCTTGAATGTTCTTTGGCTCAATGGTAGAAACGAATGCACAATTGGAAAATTTTTCAATTCTTGATCTCGTTCGAACACCCACACCAATATCTCCAATGATTTGGTTATGGGGATGGTTGCGAACGGTTGGATAAGATTTGGGTAAACCTGGATCACTAGGAACAACTTCAACAACTTCGTTAGAAGTGTTAGTCTCAACAATATTATCATTAATCTTAACATTATTAAGAGAATCACAAAGAATATCTACATTATCATCATCAACATGAGGAAAATCAAAATCTTCATAAAAAGATATGTGAAGTGATTCCTCAATCGTTGAAGAAGTTTTGTTGTATATTCGGTAGGCTTTGCTACGTGTGGAATATCCAACAAAAATTCCTTCATCGGATCTTGGCTCAAATTTGTCTAAATTACCAAAGGTGTTCTTTATAAAACATTTTGAACCAAAGACACGAAAATATTTCAATTGAGGCTTTTTATCGTAAAACAACTCAAAACAAGTTTTGTTTGTTCGGGGTCTCACTAGGATTCTATTGAGCACATAACATGCCGTGTGCATCGCTTCTGCCCAAAATTGTAGTCCTAAATGACTATCATGGAGCATAGTGCGAGCACACTCAATAAGAGTCCTATTCTTTCTTTCTACAACACCATTTTGTGGTGGTGCACGAGGAAAGGAAAAGTTATGAGTTATCCCGGAGTCATCACAAAACTTAGTAAAAGACTCATTCTCAAATTCTCCTCCATGATCACTACGAATAGTGATAATGGTGGATCCTAAAAGATTCTGAATCTTCTTTGCAAATTTGGTAAACTCTTCATGAGCTTCATTCTTATTAGTTAAGAATGAAACCCAAGTAAATCTAGAAAAGTCGTCAACGACAACTAGTCCATAATGAGCATTACCTAAAGAAGCGGTTCTAGTTGGCCCAAACAAATCTAGATGTAGAAGTTCTAGGGGCCTCTTAGAAGTAATCCCTTCTTTAAGCTTAAATGATGATTTACTTAGTTTACCTCTTTGACATGAATTACAAAATTTTTCTTATTAAAAACAATCTTAGGAAAACCTTTGACTAGATCATGCTAGCTAACTTATATAAGTGCTTGAAGTGAACATGACCAAAACGGCGATGCCATAATATTTGTTCACTTGTGTTAGCAACTAAGCAATGTTCTACGGTTTTAGGCAAGCTTAAATAATAAATATTTTTATGCCTAATACCGGAAAATAAAATATTTGAATCACAATCAACAATAGTACACAATCCTTCTCCGAAGTTAACCTTGTAACCTTTGTCACAAAGTTGACTTATGGAAATGAGGTTGTGACATAAACCACTAACAAGATAAACATTAGTAATTAGGGGTTTGGAAGGATTACCAACGATACCTACTCCAATGATGGTTCCCTTTTGATTACCTCCAAAAGTGACTGTTGCACCATCTTTGATGCTAATCACTTCGGAGAGCAATGATGGATCTCCCATCATGTGTTTGGAGCAACCGCTATCAAGAATCCATCCTTTCCCTTTAGAGCTAATAAGGCATTTATTGCTCTTCTTCTTTCTCTTGGGTACCTATATAATATACCATAAGCTTATGGTACCCAATGTTTGTTGGGTCCAAGGGGATTAGCCCTTTGGAAGCCAAGTCCAAGTGGACTTCCGCTTCCCAACATAGTTACTATTTCTAATTACATCATGAAAGTAGGAATCAACATAAGCATTCCTAACATTTGGACTAGTGTTCTTAGGACCCCAAATAGTGTACATCTTGGGAGTCCTATTCCTAGTTGCATGCATATGAGTTGGATTTCTATGTGGTGCATGCTTCTTAGGAACATGATTTCTAGCATATATATGAGGTGGAGGATATACATTGTACATTCTTGAATGATATGTATTCTTGGGAACATGCATATTATATGAAGGATATTGATCATGCATGACATGTGGAGAATTAGCATATATGAAAGAATGATGCGTATGAGCATATGGGTGTGTGGGAGCATGTACATGAGTATTTCTCATGTGTGGTTGTGTACGTGTCCGTGGGTGCGGAGCATAAAATGTGTCATGATTATCCACTTGTGAAGTAGGATGTTTCCTACGTGGATGAGTATTAGTGTACATATAAGCATGGCATTGCTTTTGGTTTCCACCCTTAGTGGGTTTCTTGCCAAAAGGAAGAGAAAGTGATGTGGTGACATTCTTGGTAGGATTGCTACATATAGTGTCTTTGACACCACTTGTGGATGCACCGGAGGAAGGCCTCACAAAATCTATAGTAACACCACTATAGGAGGTGCGATCATTAGATGCATTCGCTTTAACAAATCCAAGGCCAACACGATGTGTAGCCGGAAATTGATTTGCAAGCAAATCATCCAATTGTCCTTGTCCCTTATTGAATCTCACAAAACGGGAGGACATGAGCTCATATTTCTCCTTTAAAGAAGAAATGTTGGTATCCAAGGTGGACACCCGTGCTTTGAGCTCGTGCACTTGGGTTTTAAGAGAATCATTCTCTAATCCCAATTGTGTGTGGCGTGTAACTAGATCACTATTATCCATGGGATGTGTTTGATCTAGTTGAGATTTGATGAAATTCACCTCATTTCTCAATGTGACATTTTGAGAAGCTAAGTTTGCTTTCTCAAGGGTTAAAGTATCAACAATGGTGTCATTGTTGTTAATGCATGGAATGGATGACTTGCTAACTTTTGATTTCTTTAAGCTAGAGTATCTAAGCATTAAAGATTGCTATTTTGCAAATAGTTCTTCATTAGCTATGCGAAGTTCATCCATTGTTACCTCGGTGTTATCCGTATCGGAATCACTCTCATCCGAGAGTGGGTCTTCAAGTGCCATGAAGCACATGTGGGCGCTCTCACCCTTTTCATCATCGGAATCGCTTGATGAGTCATTACTTGAGTCATCAAAGGTACCGACGAGTCCTTTCTTCTTGTCTTTCTTGTTCTTGTTGGACTTGTGGTACTTTGGTGCCTTCCACTTTTCTTTGTTGTTTAGCATCGGGCAATCCCTCTTGATGTGCCCAGGCTTATTACACTTATAACAAAGAGAGGAAGTAGCATTAGTAGATTCAAAACGTTTGTTGGAGGGAGATTTACCTTTGCGGAAGAAGCATTGGAACTTCTTCGCCATTTGGGCCATTTCACCCAAATCCATCTCGTTCTCAGATTCATCACTTTCGGAGGATGACGAATTGGCGTTGAACGCCAAAGCTTTCTTCTTGGCCTTCGAGGGATTCACCATGGCTCGAATCTTCAATCGGTTATCCCGTCTTACTTCGTAAGACATAAGAGTCCCGATGAGATTCACCACGGTGTAGTTCTTCAAGTCATTGACCTATTCAATGGCGATTGCTCGTCTTTCCCATTTGGAGGTCATCCCCATGATAATCTTCCTTACCTTTTCAGGTTCGGTGTAGATTTGGCCAAGGGCTTCCAATTCGTTTGTGATGTCGGTAAAGCGTCCATACATCGACGCAATGCTCTCATTTTCCTGCATGTGAAACAAGTCGAAGTTTTGCACGTCAACATATAACTTTGAAAGCTTTACCTTATTCGATCCCTCGTGGGTAACGATGAGATGGTTCCAAATTTGATATGCACTCTTACATGTGCATATCTTGTTGAACTCATTTGGGTCCAACGCACAATGAAGAGCGTTCATTGCTTTAGCGTTGTTGACTTCGGCGGACTTTTCGGAAGTCGTCCATTTCTCGAAATCATCTTCGGAGGGCTCGACATACTCCTTGTGGAGAGTTCTCCAAAGAGAAGCACTCCTAAGGAATGTCTCCATCCTACACTTCCAATAACCAAAGTTAGTACCATTGAAACGTGGAGGACGTACCGTAGATTGACCTTCGAAAAGTGTGGACGCTCTATCACGGTCGTGATTATTGTACGTAGGCGGAGGAGGAACGTTGTTGTTGTTGGATGCCATAGATAAAACCTTGCGCTCTGATACCAATTGTAAGGACCCTGTCTATGGGGAAAACACTAGAAGGGGGTTGAATAGTGTTTATGCAAATTTAAAAGGAATTTACGCCAAATAAAATGCAATCCAACAAATAGTGCGGAATAGAAAACAACCCAAAAAGAAACACACGCAAACGCAGTTATATTTCAAGGGTTCGGATTACCCAAGTCAACTCCCGACTTGTTCCCGGTAATCCTACGTCCCTTCCACCCGGATACCACCGGATACTCAAGTTAGAACCCTAACTTGAGGTTTCCTTAAAACCCACTTGCAGCAACCCTACAAGTGCAATCGAATACAATCGATGTCCTTGACTCCCACAACCAGGGAGCAAGCAAAAACCACTCTCACAACCGAGAGCACAATTCAAATAATGAAGTTATGAAATCTGAAAGCAACACTTACAATCACCTATGCCTTGAAGTAGAACTTGAAGGAGAAGTGTGATGTGTGTTGAAGAACTCTCTTGGAAGAGAGAAGAAAAAGCCCTTTCTCTTGACTGCACCAAATGCCTAGAAGATCAATCTTTGGTTCTAGGTTGGTGAGCAAGAGAACAAGATTTGGAAATACTTAGGGCTTTGGATTTGAAAGCTTTGATCTTTGGAAATGAAAGCTTGAAGGATTTTGCAATGAATGAGTAACCTGCCAATGAAACAGTAGAAGCTCAATTTATAGCTTTCTCAAATCCACAAAACAGTTTTGGCAAAAACCCAATCGAAATCCGTGAGAAAAATCTCAACGGATATAATCTGAACTTGCGACAGGCGACTGATGAACAAACCACAGTCGACTACTGCACAGTCAGCAAGGATAGGTGAGAATTCATAACGGTAACTTACCACGTGGACAGTCGACTGATGAAGCCAAGACAGTCGTCTGTAAAACCAACAGGCGATTGTACATACTTCGATAGGTGACTGGCCGAGAGAAGAGTAAGTTAGATGAAATACTGGAAATCTCACAAGATACAGGACAGACGACTGATGCAAGGAACAAAATCGACTGTTAATCAAAACAGGCGACTGTATAACCTTAAACAGACGACTGTCACAGACAGGAGAAATTTCCAGAGAGCTAAGTCAAAGAATAGACCTACAGACAGGCGACTGTTGCAGCATAGACAGTCGACTGATCTAATATACAGTCGACTGTATATACAGCATAAGTCGACTGGCCGTAGAAATCAGATCAAACAGAGTTTGGGCAAGGAGAGACAGGCGACTGATGAACCATTCACAGTCGACTGTCGCTAAGACAGACACCTGATAAACATTCAACAGTAGCCTGTGCGAGATAATCAGAGAGGACCCAAAAACTGCATTGTAATAGTATGTGCATAACAGACGACTGTAGAACAAAACACATTCGACTGTTTTTGAGACAGGCGACTGTAAACTGTTAAGCAGTCTGCTGTTATAAACAATCCCAGCACAAACAAAAGAGAATTGAATTGAGATCAAAGGACAAAGGTCTAGAGATGTCCTCTGCCCGAAAGTAGATGTGTGTGAGTGCTCCATCAAAGTTCTACTTCTACGCTACATACTAGAAGAGATAAAAGAAAAATTACATTGACGAATAATCTCTTCTTTCCATCGTATGAGCTTGAAGTCTTTACGGAGCTTCAATCATCAATCTACGATCATCCAATTCATATCATTTGCCTTCAATCACGTTTGTGAGTCATTAACACCAAGTAGGGAGAAGTCCAATACTCAACATGTCACAAGTATTTATGTTTGCTCATCATTAACACCAAGTAGGGAGAAGTCCAATACTCAACATGTCATGGTACAACAATGAAACTAACTGCATATGAGAACTACTCATTTTCTAATCATCATTATCTTGTTCGTTTGAGACTAAATTCTTGTCCAAACCAAAATTAGGTCTGCCACAACAGCTACCTATAGTCTGATGTCTTCATCATAACTATATCATTAAGGTGTTTAGGGTATGAAATTCTGTTAAAACCCTAACAACACAGTAATATTATGAGTCTAGTATGCAATACCATAGTCAAAAGATGGATCACAGTTATTTTTCAAATAAGTTTATCAACTTTTTCCTAGCTAGGGATTTACTATGGATCCATATTTACTCCCTACGACACTAACCTCTTATACAGTAAGGTACAAATTCTATTTTGACTGCTACACCCCTTTATGTGATTTGGAATATGTCTATCGAGTACCTAGAAAGAGTCATATTCATCACTGGTTGATAGAAGTCAAATTATAGCCCTCCCGCGTGTAAGGTTCTTTATCGTGTGTCATGTCAAGGTACTATGATGCCCCAACTTTCCCCTGAGAGCTTTTATTGATAATTAAAGTATGTTTACCATACATAAGCTTCTATACGAATCGTTCTATAATTGTGTTCTCCATCAAGCATATATGCACTATCTTATGATGTTTATAAATTAAGAAGCTATAGGACCAAACACTACCATCACTTTCAAAAAAAATCAATGCACATTGGTCTATCCAGAATATCATTGTCACCTAATAGACATTTATGTGACCAGTAACCTTTTAAATGTATGCCTAAGCAGATCCATTAAGCCTTATCATAATCTCATTATGATCCCAATGTCCTCCCACAAATCCAAGGACTTTGTCCAAATACCACGTAATAATATTAAAAAAACTAATTTATTTCAAAGAATCACATAGATAAAGTTGTACCTATTGGGAGATGTGTATGTCCTTGAGGCAATTTATCTTTAATACAAACATCTTGTTCAAAATAACAGTAAGCTGTTTGGTAAAAATTTACCTAAGTAAATTATGTTGTAGTCTTCATTAGAACTTAGGTAAAGTCTTGAGACTTAATGCGAGATAAAACATGTATCGAGATGAAGATATCGATCATAGAGAAGTGCTTGACTGTTTGTAGCATAAGTATAAAATCGTTCCAAGTCATAGATGTTTTGAGAAAAGGATATCGACACATCAGATATACCATTGTGTCTTTGTCTTCACCATGGATTGGTGGTGATGATCTCATGGTCGTTCGACTTGGAAAAGTCGAAGATGAGACACATGTGCTCATTAGAAATTGAGTTCACTTAATGACGCAATGAGAGATATCACATGTTTAACATAAACTCATCAGTCAATGATAACTCTCAGTGGTGATAGGCAAGTTGGTCTTTAGACTTGAGGTCATTGTACAAACCTGTACGTGAACGGTGTCACTTTGATCTTCGACCTAGTTTCGAGGCAAGTCCTGTTGAAAGGTCTTTGGTTAGGGGACATTGAAGCATGCGATAAGAGTAATGACCAAGAAAAATTTGTCTCTCTCGTTTATAGGGAGTTAGTGTCCCATGTGTACGTCCGATACTTAGTAAAAACTTTGGCCAAAGTATGTTGGAAGAAGTCCAACATTAATAAACTAAAGACCGATGGAGACTAACCGATTTAAAGCAATTAAGGTTGACAGTTGACCATACCCTAGGCTTAGATAAGTGACATAGATATGACAAATGGACTAAAACTACGACATTCATCACAGACACAGTCAGGGTGGTCCCGATAATACTCATGTCAATATAAAGACCACATATGATGATACCGAAACAGGGACGGCATGTCACGCCCCGCTTCCCTAAAATGGAGGCGAGACGTGGAAAGGTCCGCACGAAAGTGGAGCTGTGAAGCCCCAAACCCGATAAGCGTCAATAAAACATAAGCAGGTCCCTGTAACCACAACGGAACAACAATAATAACACAAGGAGAGACTGAAATAAAATCTATCTCATAAATTGTCCAACATGAAAATAAGTTCAACATCCAGAAAAGCCACCAGGCTAAAAGAAAGAGTCTAAAGGCCCAGAACAAGGCCAACAAAACCAACAACATAACAAAGTATAGGTGCTACGCACCGACAACAAAATAGCAGTCTAAACAAAAGGAAAGCACAACGAAGACACTAGGACTGGTCCCCAGTGTCCACGTACTCCCCGTCAAACACAAGCTCGGGCTCGGCGTCAGCAAACACCTCGTCCTCAACAAGGTACTCAGGCTCGGGATCTAACATGTGTCACCCAAAAGAGTAAAAGGGGCACATGTCAATAAGTCTAAATGACTTGGGCAAGAAAACTGAAAGTAAGGCAACTAGCAACCTAGCAGTTAAAGTATGCATGACATGGCAGTTATAACATGAGTGCACAAGCAAGACATGTCGAGACAATAAGCACAAGAGAACAATTATCGGGACAAGACAAGAGTAGCCAAGCTACTAACAATCTCAATCAATTCACTAGTCACGTTTCACGTTGTTTGTAGATGTTTACGCCTTACAGCTGAATGGTATAACATTCACGCTGATTGGCCGCTTAACACTACCCCAAAACCCAGAGTTTACGCCTTACCACTGTAGTTGCTCATCGGGCAGACTCCCAGTTGATTGGCCGCTTAACTCTTACCCCCAATACCCACATGTAATCGAGCTAGGGTCCCCGCACACGAGCTCAGTAAATGAGCCAGGGTTGCCCCGCACAGGAGCTCGTATTCTATATCCCGATTCATAAACAATTGGCGTAGGGGTGCACCTAGCCGGAAATAAGCAATTCGGGCATTGGCTATCAACCAACACATGGCTCGCTTCTGGAACACGAGCCAGGAACACAAGCATTGTAGCGAAGCTACGCAATCACGGAAACACTTAAAGGATGCAATGTCATGACAATTAATTTGCGTACCGTTAATGGAAAGTAAACATGACATGGCAATTGTGCAACATGCTAAATGTCGGAACTAGCTTCGTTGTCAAGCTAGTTCCCCAATTTGCGCCTAGGCGAGTATCATTTCGTCGCCTAGCCTCTTTTACGCCTACAACAAGCAAATGGCCTAAAACATGGCCTAAACCCTAGGTGGCAAGTTTCACTTGCCTAGCACCGAGGATGACGATCACGAAGGTTCGTCTCGCGGATGCTAATCTACGGGGAAGTCGCTGTTATGGAGAAACAACCATCAAAACAACATTTATTCATTAGGGTTTCATAAAAACACTATAGGTTATGAAAACATCAAGAGATCGATTTCTTACCGTGAGGAAGCGGAAGAAACACTCCGGAGAACCTATGGATCAGATCTGGAAATGATGGAGAAGTTTGGAGAACTAGGGTTTTTGGGGGATTTTGGGGGTTTGATGGAGATTTTGGGGAAGATGAGGGGTAGAATGTGTTGAGGGATGGTTTGGATGATGGATCTTGGGCTTGGGATGAAGGAATAAGGGTTTGAGGTAGAAGGGGGCTCAATGGGGGAGAAACTAGGGTTTTGGGTCGAGTGGAGGAAGAAGAAAACGTTTGGGAGGGGTTTAAATAGGATGGGCTGGCGGCTGCCCAGAAATTAGGGTTTTAACACAGATTAGTCGGTCAAAGAGCAACCACTGACCGACTAGTTTGGGAACTAGTCGGTCGGTTGACCAACGCAGACCGACTAAGTGTAAACAGTAACTCCTGTACAGAATTAGGATTTAGATTTAGTCGGTCAATGAACAACTACTGACCGACTAGTTTGACAACTAGTCGGTCGAGAGATGAACTTAGACCGACTAAGAATGAACAGTACTGATACCAAAAATTAGATGATGAGTTAGTCGGTTAAAGAAGCATTGCTGACCGACTAGTTTGCAACCTAGTCGGTCAACCAACGTTCTTAGACCGACTAACGACAAACAGTAACTCCTGAGAAATTTAGAAAGCCAACTAGTCGGTTCAAGAAGGATTGCCGACCGACTGGATCGTCATCTAGTCGGTCGGTGCCCCTTCTTACACCGGCTAATTAGCACCAAAAGTTCCGATATGGAGCGCGGAGCTTCGGGATCGATTCCTAAGACTCCTAGGCTTGATCTAACAGTAAGATACGACCGATACGAAGCCCGTCACGAATGACTTACTCCGAAATCGACGATCCTAAGAAAGAAGCTAGAAAACACGACGATACGATCGAAAATGAAAGTCACGGAGACGAAAACCACATACAAGGAGAAAATCCACCAAAACATATAATATATTATAATAAATCCAGATACAAGAAAACCAGTCGTTACATCCTCCCCAACTTAAGAAAAATTCCGTCCTCGGAATTTCCAAACACTCACGTGTCCGGAAACAAAAGTGGGGAACGCTCTCGCATCTCATCCTCATTCTCCCAAGTAGACTCTCCGGGTGAGCCGTGTCGCCACATCACCCTCACAAGATTGACAATCTTGTTCCGAAGTGACTTCTGATGCCTGTCCAGAATCTACACTGGATGCTGGTCATACGTCAAATCTGGGCGAACGGTAATCTCCGAGAAATCCACAGCATGAGATGGATCGCCAATGTATCGACGAAGCTGTGACACATGGAAAACATTGTGAACTCCCTCCAAAGATGGCGGCAAGGCCAAGCGATAAGCTACCTCGCCAACTCTCTCCAGAATGTCAAACGGTCCAATGTATCGCGGGCTCAACTTCCCTCGCTTCCCAAAACGAATCACACCACGATTCGGGGAAATCCTCAAAAACACATGATCTCCAGGCTGAAACTCCAAAGGACGGCGTTTAGCATCCGCCCAATGCTTAAAACGGTCCTGAGCAATCCTCAACCTCTCCCGAATATTCCTGACGACCTCCACAGCCTCCACGATCATCTCAGGTCCCAACAACTCCCGATCACCAACGTCATCCCAACTCAATGGCGATCGACATTTCCTCCCATAAAGAGCGGCGAAAGGCGCCATGCCAATACTCGCCTGGAAGCTGTTGTTGTAAGAAAACTCTACCAGATGTAGATGGTCCTCCCACGAACCCTTGAAATCCAACATGCACGCCCTCAGCATGTCTTCCAAAATCTGAATCGTCCTCTCGGACTGGCCATCCGTCTGCGGATGGTACGTCGTGCTGAAACTCAGACGCGTACCCAAACTCTTCTGCAAACTCTGCCAGAACTGAGATGTGAACCTCGTGTCCCTGTCCGACACGATACTCACGGGGACTCCATGAAGTCGCACAACCTCGTGCACGATTCACGTTACATCACTATCCCAACTAGGAAAAGGAAATAAAAACGGAGAGTAAAAGAATTTTACCTCCATATATCTCCTTGCTAGCGCCTCAGTGGACTGTCCCACTCGGAACGGAATAAAGTGCACGGATTTGGTCAATCGATCTACGATCACCCAAATCGCGTCATTCTGCTTCGGACTCTGAGGTAGTCCAGTCACGAAATCCATAGTGATGTGTTGCCATTTCCACTCCGGAATCGGAAGCGGTTGTAGCAACCCGGCCGTACGCTGATGCTCCGCCTTCACTTGCTGACAAACCAAGCACTTGGCTACACTCCGAGCCACACTCCTCTTCATACCATGCCACCAATAATTCAGACGAAGATCCTGGTACATCTTGGTGCCACCAGGATGCACAGAATACAGCGAACTGTGTGCCTCCACCATCAACTCCTCTCTGATATCCCCAGCTGGCACACACAACCTGGCTCCAAACCTCAGCGAGCCATCCTCATGAATCAAAAAGTCAGTCCGCAGACCGTCTTCCACCTGCTCCCGAATCTTCACCAGCTTCGGATCCTCAGCCTGGCCAGCCTTAATCTGATCCACGATTGTCGACTGTACCTGCATGTACATCAACGAAGAAGCCTCCCCAGGAAGAACGATCTCAACACCAGACTCGCAAAAATCCTGCTGCAATCTCCACTGCGAGGTCAAAATCATCACCGTGGGAAGCCTACTCAGCGCATCCGAAACCACATTCACCTTGCCAGGGTGAAACTGCAAATCAATATCATAATCCGCCATAAGCTCCAACCATCGACGCTGTCGCATGTTGAGCTCCTTCTGAGTAAAAATATACTTCAAGCTTTTGTGATCGGTGAAAATTTTCACTTTCTCACTCAGCAGGAAGTGCCTCCAAATCGTAAGAGCGAACACAACGGCAGCCAACTCCAAATCATGCGTCGGGTAATTCTTCTCATGAACCTTAAGCTGACGAGACGCATACGCCACAACATGCCCGTGCTGATGCAACACACAACCGAGACCCTTGCCAGAAGCATCGCAAAAGATCTCAAATCCACCGCTGCGATCAGGCACAATAAGAATAGGGGCAGTCATCAACCGCTCTCTCAGAACACCAAAAGCACTCTCACAATCACCTGACCAAATAAAGGGTACATCCTTCCGCGTCAACCTGGTCATCGGCTCAGCAATACGAGAAAAGTCCTTAATGAAACGTCGATAGTAACCAGCAAGTCCAAGGAAACTCCGAATCTCAGACGCAAACGACGGAACAGGCCACTCTCTGATGGCCCTAATCTTCTCGGGATCCACTGAAATTCCATCTCCAGTCACCACATGCCCCAAAAAAGCGACTCTATCCAGCCAAAACTCGCACTTCGAAAACTTAGCACACAAACGATGCTTCCTCAGAATCTCCAACACCGTCCTCAAGTGCGAGGCATGCTCTTCCTCCGACTTTGAATAGATCAGAATGTCGTCAATAAAGATAACGACAAACGTATCCAAGAAGTCGTAGAAAATCAGGTTCATCAGATTCATGAAAACTACGGGTGCGTTAGTTACACCGAAAGGCATAACCACAAACTCATAGTGTCTATACTTTGTCCTGAACGCTGTCTTCGGGACATCATCCTTCTTCACCTTCAACTGATGGTAACCACTCCTCAAATCCAATTTAGAAAACACCCTCGAACCTCCAAGCTGATCAAAAATATCATCGATGCGAGGCAACAGGTATTTATTCTTAATGGTCACCGCATTCAACTCCCGATAGTCCACTCACATGCGACGCGAACCATCCTTCTTCTTCACCAGCAGCACCGGTGCTCCCCACGGAGACACACTAGGATTTATATAACCCTTCTGCAAAAGCTCATCCAGCTGCTTCCTCAACTCTTCCAATTCTGTAGGCGCCATACGATACGGCGCCTTCGAAATCGGCTGCGCACCCGGAATAAGATCAATAGAAAATTCTAGAGCTCGATCAGGTGGCAAACCAGACATCTCCTCGGGGAAGACGGCGCCAAAATGACGCACCACAGCTGGCCACTCCAGCTCCATCTGCAAAGCCACAACCTCCACCGGTCTGGCCCGAAATCTGACAGGACCAAGCGAACTGCTACCACGGCTGAACTCAAATACTGGATGTCCGGGAATCTCGAACACCACCTTCTTCCTCCTGCAGTCGATCGTAGCATAGAAGCTCGCAAGCCAGTCCATCCCAAGAACTGCATTATAGTTGATGATGTCATGGACAATGAAATCAGCGAAAAGCTCATGTCCACAGACCACCAACGAGCAAGAATTGCAACCACAATGCACCGAGACCATGCCATTCCTTGTAACGATGTTCCAACTCTTGGGAAGAGGGGACGTCGACAAGGAATGCCTCTCCACGAAGCTCCGAGAAATAATGCACATCGATGCACCAGAGTCAAAGAGGACTCGTGCAGGAATTGTGCACACCAAAACCACACCTAACAAGCAATCAACAATCAAACCCTAGTCTAGCAAACAACCATGCTCAAGCAAACAACACAATCTAACAATCAAAACCAGCTAGGAAAGTAACAGCTAGATTGAGGATTACCTGCGATAACCTCATCCACAGCCTCGCTCTCCACAGCGGTCATCAGAAAAGCCTGCCTCCTCGGCGGAACAGCCTGCTGAAAAGCCTGCCTCTGTGGAACAAGAGCCGCTCCATGTCCAGCAGGAACAGACGCTCGCTGCTGCAACGGCTGTACTGCAACAGGTGCCCTCCGCAGCTGATTCGCATGTCGACAATCCTTCACGACATGGGAAGCATCACCACAAACCAAACACTGGCCCAGAAACTTCCTACACTGATCCTTGATGTGGCCAGGCTTGCCGCAGAAATGGCAAGTCTTCAGAATAGGCCCTCCTGGCCTCTTAAACTGAGCTGGCTGATTAGGCTTGAAACCAGGCCTAACCACCGCCCTGGCCTGCTCCATAGGCCTCTTCCCAGCACCAGAAACATGTCCTCTCCTCTGACTCAGGTTCAGCTCCTGCCTCCTCGCAGCGACCAGAACCTTCTGATAAGAGTCCAGATCAGAGGAAGACACAAAACTCTGGAGCTCCAAAGCAAGTCCCTGCAGGAACCTCTGAGCCCTCTCATCAGCATCCTGCACCATCTTCGGTGCGAACCGACTCAGCCTAGTGAACTCTTGGTGGTACAGGTCCACCGTCAAGCTCCCTTGCTTCAGATCAATGAAGCGCTGCAGCATCTCCTTCCTAGCAGCCTTCGGAAAGAATTCCTCATCAAACCTGGACTTAAAGGTAGCCCAAGCTATCGGCTCCACCAGCATCTTCTCTTCCGCATCCCACCAGTTCCGAGCATTATCCTTGAGTTGCCTCTTCGCCAAATAAACCCATCCAGCCGGGGTGATCTAGGCCATCTTCAAATTGTCCTCTATGTTCCGAATCCACTCATCGGCAGCTAGAGGACCCTCAGAACCATCAAAATATGCGGGACCCAACTCCCGAAATTGCTTCGCTCCCGGCTCAGAGCGAGGGGCATCCGGAAGAGCCCGGGCAGCTCGAGCAAGTGGAGCATTCTGGACTTGCAGGAGCACGCCCTGCTGCACTTGCATCATCTGGAGCATCATCCGCATCATCTCACCGTTGGTGGGTTCCCGCTCAGGCTCCTCATCATGAGGGAGCGCACCACTACCCCCACCACGGGTGAATCGCCTTCCTGCCATCTAATGACACAGAAAACGAAGCAGATTAGACTCATAGCTTATGACTCGGACGTCGAACTTAGTTTATTGGACATTCTAATATTACTATCGCTATTCCGATAATTGCAGTTACAGAAGGACCTGCATGAGCCACCAACAAAACCTGTCACGCCCCGCTTCCCTAAAATGGAGGCGAGACGTGAAAAGGTCCGCACGAGAGTGGAGCTGTGAAGCTCCAAACCCGATAAGCGTCAATAAAACATAAGCATGTCCCTGTAACCACAACAGAACAACAATAATAACACAAGGAGAGACTGAAATAAAATCTCATATCTCATAAATTGTCCAACATGAAAATAAGTTCAACATCCAGAAAAGCCACCAGGCTAAAAGAAAGAGTCTAAAGGCCCAGAACAAGGCCAACAAAACCAACAACATAACAAAGTATAGGTGCTACGCACCGACAACAAAATAACAGTCTAAACAAAAGGAAAGCACGACGAAGACACTAGGACTGGTCCCCAGTGTCCACGTACTCCCCGTCAAACACAAGCTCGGGCTCGGCGTCAGCAAACACCTCGTCCTCAACAAGGTACTCAGGCTCGGGATCTAACATGTGTCACCCAAAAGAGTAAAGGGGCACATGTCAGCAAGTCTAAAAGACTTGGGCAAGGAAACTGAAAGTAAGGCAACTAGCAACCTAGCAGTTAAAGTATGCATGACATGGCAGTTATAACATGAGTGCACAAGCAAGACATGGCGAGACAATAAGCACAAGAGAACAATTATCGGGACAAGACAAGAGTAGCCAAGCTACTAACAATCTCAATCAATTCACTAGTCACGTTTCACGTTGTTTGTAGATGTTTACGCCTTACAGCTGAATGGTATAACATTCACGCTGATTGGCCGCTTAACACTACCCCAAAACCCAGAGTTTACGCTTTACCATTGTAGTTGCTGATCGGGCAGACTCCCAGTTGATTGGCCGCTTAACTCTTACCCCAAATACCCACATGTAATCGAGCCAGGGTCCCCGCACACGAGCTCAGTAAATGAGCCAGGGTTGCCCCGCACAGGAGCTCGTATTCTATATCCCGATTCATAAACAATTGGCGTAGGGGTGCACCTAGCCGGAAACAAGCAATTCGGGCATTGGCTATCAACCAACACATGGCCCGCTTCTGGAACACGAGCCAGGAACACAAGCATTGTAGCGAAGCTACGCAATCACGGAAACACTTAAAGGATGCAATGTCATGACAATTAATTTGCGTACCGTTAATGGAAAGTAAACATGACATGGTAATTGTGCAACATGCTAAATGTCGGAACTAGCTTCGTTGTCAAGCTAGTTCCCCAATTTACGCCTAGACGAGTATCATTTCGTCGCCTAGCCTCTTTTACGCCTACAACAAGCAAATGGCCTAAAACATGGCCTAAATCCTAGGTGGCAAGTTTCACTTGCCTAGCACCGAGGATGACGATCACGAAGGTTCGTCTCGCGGATGCTAATCTACGGGGAAGTCGCTGTTATGGAGAGACAACCATCAAAACAACATTTATTCATTAGGGTTTCATAAAAACACTATAGGTTATGAAAACATCAAGAGATCGATTTCTTACCGTGAGGAAGCGGAAGAAACACTCCGGAGAACATATGGATCAGATCTGGAAAGGATGGAGAAGTTTGGAGAACTAGGGTTTTTGGGGGATTTTGGGGATTTGATGGAGATTTTGGGGAAGATGAGGGGTAGAATGTGTTGAGGGATGGTTTGGATGATGGATCTTGGGCTTGGGATGAAGGAATAAGGGTTTGAGGTAGAAGGGGGCTCAATGGGGGGAGAAACTAGGGTTTTGGGTCGAGTGGAGGAAGAAGAAAACGTTTGGGAGGGGTTTAAATAGGATGAGCTGGTGGCTGCCCAGAAATTAGGGCTTTAACACAGATTAGTCGGTCAAAGAGCAACCACTGACCGACTAGTTTGGGAACTAGTCGGTCGGTTGACCAACGCAGACCGACTAAGTGTAAACAGTAACTCCTGTACAGAATTAGGATTTAGACCTAGTCGGTCAATGAACAACTACTGACCGACTAGTTGGACAACTAGTCGGTCGAGAGATGAACTTAGACCGACTAAGAATGAACAGTACTGATACCAAAAATTTAGATGATGTGTTAGTCGGTTAAAGAAGCATTGCCGACCGACTAGTTTGTAACCTAGTCGGTCAACCAACGTTCTTAGACCGACTAACGACAAACAGTAACTCCTGAGAAATTTAGAAAGCCAACTAGTCGGTTCAAGAAGGATTGCCGACCGACTGGATCGTCATCTAGTCGGTCGGTGCCCCTTCTTACACCGGCTAATTAGCACCAAAAATTCCGATATGGAGCGCGGAGCTCCGGGATCGATTCCTAAGACTCCTAGGCTTGATCTAACAGTAAGATACGACCGATACGAAGCCCGTCACGAATGACTTACTCCGAAATCGACGATTCTAAGAAAGAAGCTAGAAAACACGACGATACGATCGAAAATGAAAGTCACGGAGACGAAAACCACATACAAGGAGAAAATCCACCGAAACACATAATATATTATAATAAATCCAGATACAAGAAAACCAGTCGTTACACGGCACAATTTTAGAACATTTTAGAACACATATGATGTGATGAAAGTATAGACAGTGCCAAAAACAGGGTTCAGGAATGTCGCAGACACAATTGCCATTGCCCAAACGGGAGAAATGTGTCAAAACCCAGTTCTGGACTACCCTAAAGGACAGAACTAGGCCAAAACCCAGTTCTAGACTTAATAACTTTCAAAAGGGGGCTAGGCTAGCCCAGCCTGCAATTGGCTGGGCTAGCCCGCCTGCTATAGGCGGACTGCGCTGGATTACCCGCTCAAACGGGCACCCACCAGTGGGCGGGCATGATCGGTAAACCTAGGCGTGCCCGATGGGGCCCACAAGTGGGCCCCATGGATTTGTATCTATAGAACAGTGAACGCAGATCGATGCAGTATTTTGGTCAAATTTTGAGGCCTCGTTTGATAGGTCAAATGAACTCATAATTGAGCACCGTTTGTTTCTATGCATTCACCGTTTACTGCTCTTCGATTTGATATTAGATATCACTTCCAGAGTTCAATAGTGAGGGAGAAAAATTTCGTTAAAGTTTAGCCATCCTAGAGGGCAAACTTGCAATTAATTTTTTTCCACTAAATTATTAGTCCCACATCGGATATTTTGAGATTTGGAGGGGTTAGCTCCCTATATAAATATGGGCTAACTCTCCTCCTTGAAACTCGCACCAAGCCTTGCATCAAGGGATCTCTCAAAAGTTAAGAGCTCACCTAGATCGAATAGGCCAAAAATATTATTCCCTCTTTCTCCTTTTTATTCCATGCTCATGTTCGGGTCCTATCAAGACTACGAGGGAGTTCAGATTAGATCCAGAGTCTTGACGGAGGATCTTCACGTGATGAAACTTTCTAGAGCACATGGTTGGCTCGGAGGTGTTGCTTGCCTCGGGATGTGGTCCAACTTAGGAAAGCGGTTCAGCCCCAATGTGGGGCATTGGTTTGTGAGGATCAACGTTTTGCTAACGTGCAGAACAAATGTATGTCATTTATTATTAATGTGTTTATTATTGCAGTAGTTTTATAAATCTAACTTTATGGGTTGGTCAGACCTACCTAGGATAGTAGAGATTCTGGTAAGAGTTTTATTAGTGATTTCTAAAAATAGTTTAAGTTTTTCGTTACTTATATCTTTTCGTCGTCTACCTGACCTAGGCCAGACGTCGATTTTGGGCCCTACGGATCGCTGAAAACCCTTCAGTGTATCAGAGCCAGGTCTACATTGATATATAAATTTGATGCAATTATAAAATGCATAGGATGCTGCATGTTTCTGCACGAGATGGAGGTTTGGTTATTAGTTATTAAAAATTTTTTCGTTGCTTATATCTTTTCGTCGTCTACCTGACCTAGGCCAGACGTCGATTTTGGGCCCTACGGATCGCTGAAAACCCTTCAGTGTATCAGAGCCAGGTCTACATTGATATATAAATTTGATGCAATTATAAAATGCATAGGATGCTGCATGTTTCTCAACGAGATGGAGGTTTGGTTATTAGTTATTGAATTTTTTTTTGAGATTTCCATATGATGGTTTTATTAAAAAACTTCGAAAAACTGTTTTTTGAAAATTAGATTTTTTTTTAAATTATGTGAAAATTATAAAGTAGATCTGAATAATTTGTGATAATTATGTTAGATTAATGCTGCAATGATATACATTTTTATGCTATAATTATTTATATTCATAATACCTGATTAGGATAGCCATTAATAAAATCAAATTATTATGAAACATAAATTATTATGTGATAATAATTTTAACTTCCTAATAGTTGATTAGGATTGTCAATACAATAATTGTTATTAAAATACTAACATATTTCTTTTAGGATGCGCCTAGTTAATTAGAATTAACTAGGAAAGGTTAACACAAATTAAATCGATAGCACACATTTTAATAATCGCCATTCTAAAGTCATCGACGAAACGGTGTCTAAAATCGTATGCGCTAGGGCTCTGGTTCATCCAAGCCTTGACTGGGGATAATGGTTCTAATGTAGCCAAACCTGCCTAGTCGTATTCGACTGGACCAAACCAGAATGCATATTATCATAATGTGACACCATCGATTATATTCTAATCAATTATGTTCAAAATCCTTTTCAGGATTAGCCTTACACCTCCTTACTTTTAGAAATTGGAAATTGGGGATTCCTGTTATAGTTGTTGGGTGTCTTTCTCTTTAAATGTCAACATTTGTTCATCTTTATGGGTTAAGATGATCTCTAAACTAGTGGGAGGATATAGTTAGATAAAAACCATTCTATCTATATTAAATTGAACATATGCTAAACTAGGATAGTTTTATATTTTACCGCATGGAATCAATATCATTATATCCTAAAAGAGTAGGCTAAATGGTCACAATAATTGGTTTAGGAATATCAACTCAAAATCAAATATGATAGACTAAACTATGTTCTCACTGATCCATGTCTTAAAGTATTCTTCTTAGCACTGGCTTAATGACAATGATTTCCTTGAGTTCTAAGGCCAGCACAATAAAAGCACGCTACTTGACGCTCGCCTTTATGAGCTATATGCTCCAGGGACAGCTTGAACAAACTGATGTTAAAAGCATATTTCTCCATACAACTTGTTGAGCACACTCAAGGTTATATGGAAAACAGTTTCAATCCGCAAGGTTCAAAACTTCGTGCAAACTTCTTGGCTCGAAGATGAGTGCATGAGTGGTACAAGACCATGCATACAAATCAGATCTTGAGAGAAGCAACTTGTTGAGCACATTCAAGGCTGTAAAGCTCAACTGTTTGGATGCATGAGAAGCTTACATAGCCAATATTTGCGTTGGGACATGTATTGTCTAAATGTTATTAAGGAATGAGAAGTCACTATGGAAAGTCGGTAGAGGAAGAATGTTTTGTCTATCATGAGAAACGACATAATAGGAGGAACTGAAAATGGCAGAATTTGATGCCTCAACTTCAAAATAATTGTTATACAAAGGAAAAGATTGTCCTTCATTTTGGCAAATGTGCAATGTTGTTTCTAGGGTCATTGGGGACGTTCAACACACTATGGTGAGTGTCACCACCTTGCTTCTGAATCAATGTTGAGGTGTGTGCATTTTGTATTACAATGTTGTTTTAAATAGTAATACAATGAAGCGCAAGGAATTACGTAACAGTAAAACTTGTCTATGGCACAATGGACTAGGGCCAGACCAGAGAGAACAAACTTGACAAGTGATATAAAGAGGGGGGCCTTTTGAAGTCTCGTATTATGAGTCGAAAGACACTTGTGGGTCTTGTCTCAAAGGTATGATGGCCAAAACCCCTTCTGTAAGAAATTGGGAGAATGACTTGGATAACTCAAGATCTCGTATATACAGATGTATCCAGATCCAAGTCTATAATAGCCAGGATATGGTATTCTTATTTTGTTACGTTCACTTAGAATCACTCAAGGTATAGACACATGTTCTTGATGAAACACAAGTCTGATGCCTTTAAGTGAATCATAAAGCATAGTGATAAAATAGAGAACACCATGGCAGAAGTATTTAAACTACTTCGATCAGATTAAAGAAGCAAATACTTAGCCATGTAATTCTTACGTAATTAAAAGAGAGATTTTCTCTCAGGTCAAGCCTCCTAACACCAATATGTATTGGAGATCATGAATCACACTCTATTAGATTTGGTGCAATACATGGTAAGTGACTCTGAGTTTCAATCACCCCTCCATGGTTAAGCTCTAAATAATACTGCCTAGGTTCTTGGTAAGATCCTGACAAGGTTCGTGCAAATGACTCCATATATGATATGGAACAGTAGGAAACCCAACCATAAAATACATTAAGGTGTGTGATGCGTATATTAAGTGGCTTAATCCAGATTAACCAGAAGGCACATCTGTCGGAACTAGAAGGCACATCTGTCGGAACCAGTAAATATAATATTCCTCAAATCAATCGTTAGTAAGTCACATGATTATTCAAGCCCCTGAATTTTCTCGTAAGACAAAGAGGTCGAGTAAAATATTATAGTTGATGATGGCCTAATCAAATTCCAAGAAGCCATTCTGAATAGAGACTATGATAAATGGCTGGATGGAATGAGATCTGAATAGAATCCTTGCACGTACATCAGGTATGACCTTTAAAACACGCCCAATGGAAATGTTCCCATTTGCTGTAAGTGAATCTTTAAGACAGAAGATTAGTATAGATGGAAGATAGATAAGTGCATGTTATGATGGTTGAGAAATATTATGATGGTTGAGAAAAATTATCATCAGAATCCCTATAAACAGATTATGATGAAACTTTCTTACCAACAGACATGTACATATCTATTCGGATCAGACTCACTGACACTGCTCTTGATGGCCATGAAATATGGAATATTCATGTAAAGTCTGCTTTCTGAATATGATTTAGAAGTGAAATTACATGGATCAACCAGAAATTTTTCAAGGTCTGTGAGAGTGAATAAAAGGCATGTGAGGCATCAAGGAGCCAGAACATATGTTTTGACGAAGTAATCAAACAGTTTGACACTATCTCAGAAATGATTATAAACTACGAAGATGACCAATGACTATTTTGAATAATTCTCGTAAGATATATGAAGGATATTACTTTAGCCTCAAGTGAGGATGCTAAGTGTTCGGCTCCAGAATACACCCTGGGCACAAATCACCGCAAGTGTACGGTTGTGCAATATAAAAAGAATGTCAAACTCTAGGGAGACAGTTGTTTAGTGTTTAGTTTGTTGGTAGAAGGTTATTACGTGGTCAAGGGGTTGTCACGATTGATTGTTTGTCACGAAATAATGTTCTACTCAGATTTTAATAAATCTAGGGCAATTGGGAATCCTCGCTAGGTCTTTCGGGCCTAGATATTAGGTTAAGGATCCTTTCGTTGAATTATAAATGAGGGTAATAGTGTCACATCCGAGAATTAGAACGAGTAGTCAAATCTTGTTGTCCTACTCATCTAACATATCTCTATGCTAAGCTTCACTCTCGTAATGAGCTTCTCAGTGGATACATGCATTACTCTCCACACGATTCCTGTATCATCACAATCTGTATCCGTTCTTATGATCTACGGTTGGGATACTACACTATGATCAGTTCTAGCAGTCAGGCTACTCTCGTAGTCACCTATTTGTGGATAGGGGGTTAGTAATCACCCCTAGTGTACGAGTCACTCTCAATATTTTCCCTAGAATGTGGAGTCGTTCTCACGGTCCTCCAATTCTAGAGCTAATCTCCCAAATTCTGGATTCAAAGTTCCATAGTGAAACCCTATGTTCATTCAACTAAGGGTAACCTAACATCCAATCTCTAAGATCATAGGGTTCATCACTAAACCCCAGAAAGGAACTACTCAGACATCACAATAGCAATAAAAAAACGGTAATAAGATCCATCACATGCATTACAAACATAACGAAATTTATATACAAAGCTAGAGAATGCAGCGAATAATAAAGATATATAATAGAAATAGCAATCGAACCGTTCACGAGAGATTAATCCGTGGAAAATGCGACAAGAAATCCGTTTTCACAATGACGGCTCATAAAACTCTAATCAAAATCAAGACTCCCTAAAACCTAATTTTTCGTTCACTTATATACAAATCCAACAAAATTTGCGGATACCCAGAAATTAAACCAAAGGGGTAGTTGCTCGACCGAGCTCTCTCTTGTGGCTTCAGATCTTGAGTTTTGGTAAAGGGGTAGCTCGGCCGAGCATGCCTTAGCACTCTACCAAGCTCCATCTGGGGGCTCCAATCCTTTGGACATGGCAGAGGATGTCGATCGATCGAACGGGGTTGCCGCTCGGTCAAGCGGGGTAGCCGCTCGGCTGAGCTAATTCAATAGAGAATCTGCCCTTTTTCATCTTGTTAGGAGGAGAGACCACTCAGTCGAGCGGTTGAGCTGCTCGGCCGAGTTACTTTAATAGAGCGTTTCAGGCACAAACCCATCTCTGAATGTGGAGGTTCACTAAGTCGAGAGTTTCGCTGAGCGACCTCTTGGCTAAAAACTCTTTTGCCTTTGATTCTTTTCTTCTCCTCTTGTGACACCAACTCGGCCGAGCCGGTGATGCACTCGATCGAGCGACTTGGTGTTGGATCTGGATCTAAGCCTAGAAGGTGGGTGAATAGGCTAATAAAAATTCTCGTGCAACCTACGAACAATCGCATGCAGTGATAGCAGCTGTAGAGTAAATATAAAGAAATCACAGAGTACGCAACAGATTTACCCTGGTTCGGTCGTCCCATGACCTACTCCAGCCCCCATGCAGATACTAGCATTAATATGTTTCTTTGTACAACTACAATGAACTATGAGCCCCAACTCAACTCTCAGCTAGTTCATACCACACTCACCGAGTGCAAAACACTATCAACCTAGTAAATGCTTCGTCTTGATAAGCCTCAACTCGTCAAGACCCCCTTGTCTAGTCGCAGACTAAACAAGTCCCTAAAACATCACAATGGTAAAGTTCCCTTACAAAGATTGCTACTACTACACAAATATAATAATAAAGAGGTTAGAAAATCTCAGTTGGTGTAGCGGTAGTCGTCTTTGTCAATCAGCTCAGGTCAAATTTATCTAACATGATGTAGTCGCCAACATCACGTCATCCCTCGAAACTTGCAGCCTAGGTGTTCTCCCCTTGTTGTAACTTGCGCAATGAAGATGGATGACTCTCTCCTTGTGTTGATGTGTTGTGCAATGTATGTATGTCTTCTCGTTGTGCTTGCGAAAATAGTGATGGGCTTTGGCTATGGAGTTACGCAAGGGAGCTTTGGCAATATGATCTTGGATCTTTGGCCTTGGAGATTGGAAGTTGCGTAATAGGGTATTCTTGTTGATAACTTATGCAATGAGGATAGAAATGGAGTTTTCTTTGGCTCTAAGGAGGAGATGCTTGCAATGGAGCTCTTGGAGATGATGAGGGTTATGCAAGGATTGTAGGAGAGGTTTTTCTATGGAGTTAGGAGCTTTTGGCAATGGAGATCTTGGAGAGGCTTGCACAAGATGGCTTTGGAGAGGGGATAAAGCTTTGGCTTGCAATGGCATGTGAAGGAGAAGCGTGCATAATATGTGTATTCCCTTGCAAAACTTGCGCACCTATAGAGAAGGATGATGGTCGAATTTTTTTGCTTTATGTTGCCTCTTCTATCTCTCTAAATCCCCCGCTTTGAATATGTGTTTATATAGGAGAGGATGTGATATAATAGAATAAATTAGAATCCCATAATTGATGGAGATTAGAAGGAATCCTAACTTAATTAGGATTTGAATGAATCAACATGGATATGGAGTTTGAATATGGATGGCTATAGGATTTGAATTTGAATGGCTATATGATTAGAATTGGATCTCATTTATTCACCATTGATTTGCATGAGATTCTCCATATCTCTCGATCTTTGACCAAGCCTTCAATTTGCATGGCTTTAGGATTTGATTCATGCACCAATTAATTTGAATCAATTCAAATATGTATTTGAATTGATTTCCTTCTTATCTTCCCATCTTTGACTTAGTCCAATATTTGTAGCCATTATCTCAACCTTTGACTTAGTCCAATTTGCTAATGCATGACAAATTCTCCATCACTTTTACTTAGTCTCTCTTTGAGTATTTACGAGAGTGCCATTCCTGAAAAACACTTAGCACACATATTAAATCGTTCACACACGTTTGTTATCATCAAACACGAAGTCATCGATCATTGTATCAAACTACACGTATCCAACAATCACCCCCTTTTGATGATGACAAACTAATATAAGATTTGCAATAACGATTCAAATGATATCATCGTGACATGTGTGTGTAAAGTGTGATAGTGGAGGATGTGTACAATATGCAATAAGTATGACAATGATGTGTAATATACAAGCATGCATCAATGATGTTTCAAACATACAAGCATGCTCCCCCTTTATTCATGCTCCCCCTTGAACAAATATTCACATATTCATTAAGCACATGCATTCATTCATTAATGACCCCGCTTAAACCAATATTCATATATTCAACATGTAAGCATTAATGCACACGAAATCTTCTCAATATTTCTTCCCCTTTTGTTATCATCAAAAGTGTATATATGAAATCAACTTCATACCACATGCAAACTAAAGAGCATTACAAATTACGACATACACTTGCATGTAGACATTCATGGAATAAGCAATTCAAATCCATTGAAGATTATAATATAGACTTCTACACCTTCGTGTATGTGTGATGATTAAACATTGAAGCACATAAGGAGAACTTTTAAGAATTCAACCAAAACCAATCTATATTTTCCATTAAACATGAAATCATCTAGGATTGATTTTTTCCATCCCATTAAAAATGAGATCAAGATACCACACCAAAAAACATAGCCTATAAGGACTCTTAGATGTGGGGGTGGTATTGCTTGACGAGTATAACATCAACGCTAAAGATTACCCATAAAGCTTATGTTGGATACTCGTGGATAGTGTCGTTGCCAAGGATTGTATCCATTTTTCATATGGAGTTATTTTCATTCTTTTTCAATTTTTTCATATTCAATTCTTTTGTGCTCAATTTTTATCCATGGCAAGACACATCATATCCCTTAGAGTTTTAGTTATTTTTCATCCTACATTCACATTCCAATATTTCATAAAAGATGTCTCCAAATGTACAACAATATTTAATATTCGTGGAAGTGAAAGTGTTGGTGTATAAATCAAATTATTCTAATTATTGAACATGTCAGGGCTATTTAGAAAATCAAACATGCACATGTAGCCATAACTATAATACATCAATTTCTACATGGATATAATTATCATTCATTAATACCACTTAAATGATTCAAAATAAAGATATGCATTAAGCTCCCCTTTTTTGCTTTTTGTGTTTTCCAATTTTTTTATTTTTCTTTTATAAAGAACTAAACAAGCTAGAAAGCAAACAAACTAGCACACAAAATGAAAATAAAAAATCAAGCATGCAAAAACTATGAAGATATGCATTATGTTCAAAGAGGAAAAATCATACCTTCGCGCTGTAGTATGGCTAAGGAACCAAATTATGAGACGTTCAATTCATAGTTCCTCGTCATTTTCATCTTACCTACACGCAAGATGTTATGTATGACCTTGGAATCCTACAAGGTCCACTCATGTTATTCATCAAATTTTTAGGAATCCACACTTGCTTAAAATTTATATTTGTATTCATAAATTTGCAATAATGAGAAGTATGACCAACACTTGCACAAGTAAAGCACTTTGCATAAACATTTTTCACCTTGGTTGGCACATTGTGAAATATCTTATAATTAGTCCTTTCAGCATATTTCAAATCATATCCAAGTCCACGTCTATTATTGATATATAGTTGATTTTCAAGAATTGTATCCAAAGATTGTTTTCCAATAGAAAATTTCTTGATGGACAATTCTATGTGCGTGACTTTGTATTCAATAAAGCATTTTCATTCATAAGCAATGTTGATCGCTCCTTATTTTACACCTTTTTTCTGCATGTTTGCATGCTATTTCGATCGCCCATATTGTGTTTTTCACGATTATTCGACGATATCGCGTTGCTTTTCACTATTTCTTGATTTTGTCGGATTTCAGGAAATATGGAGCGATCTGGAGGATAAACGAGATCAAGGTATTTTCATGCACACCGGAGCATCGCTCACGGCCTTATTGAGGAGCTAGCAGTGCTTGAGGATTAGTGGAAGAGGAAGAGGTTCGATAGAATTGACGAGGAGGCGATGAGGAGAAGATAGAGCTCCAGAAACATCTCACTCGGCCGAGTGAAGCGGATACAAGATCGCCTGATTCAAAGTTCACTCGGCCGACCAAGAAAACCCACTCGGCCGAATGGAGAAGCCCACTCGCCCGAGTGCGCCAGGGTTTTTCCCCTGAGAATGCAGCCTACTTACTGGAATTTGAAGAAGACTCACTCGGTCGAGCAAGAAAGCTCACTCAGCCGAATGAGAAAGTCCACTCGCCCGAGTGGAACAGAGTGACAGACCCCTGAAACCCCCAATATCTCTGTTTTTCTTTGGGTCTGTCACTCGGCTGAGTGACAAGCTCTACTCGCCCGAGTGGCGCAGTCCGACTGTATCAAGAATTAGGGTTCTGGGCCATGCCAGGGGCAAATCTGTCAGGAATTTCTGGACGATTTTGTCTTGTATTTATGGCTAGTTTTATTCCGAGTTTTAGGAGAGACGAAATATTAATTTTGACGGCTATTTAATTGTAATTCTCAGCTGGAGATCATAGACTTGCAATCTGGTTTATTCTTTCTATCTAAATTTTTTGTTTTTATGAATTGTTTTCTCTTTATGATGAATTGCTCTATGATCTTATTCTTTATTTCTGAGATTGTTATGATTAATTGTGAGTAGTTCCACCATTCTAGGGCATGGGGATGAACCATATGGATCCGATCTTAGAATTGTGATGAATGAATTGAATTGTTGCTAGGATTGATAGACGGTTAGGTTGTGATTGATTTACTACGAGTAGCTAGGAATTTCCATCGATTGGGGTTTGCAAGAGATTGGATTCTAATCGATGCGAAGGCCTAGATATTCGATTTAGGTTTATAATCGAGATTCTCTAGACTTGGTTTGCAAGAGATTGGACCAAAGCTAGGATTTTTATTATAAATCTATACTCATATTCATTTGCCAGAGATTGGAGGAATACGAACTATCATAACCTAGATCATAACTCAAGTTTGAACGAGAGTGGGCTCGAGGTGCGATTGGACGATGATGTCGATCTTCATGCTAGTGGCTTATGTTAGGGTTTGCACGAGAGTGGGCTCTAATCTAGGTTGCTATAGACCGGCAATAGCGCGAGAGCGTGAGCTTGGTTCTATATTCAGTTACGACTAGTTCACCTCAATTCAAGCCTTGCAACATTGAGATTCACAATCCACAAGGATAAGTGACGATCCGTAGCGGGGATTCCCTAGTCCTAGCACTTTTATTATATAGAATTCTATTTGTTATTTGAACGACTATGACCAAATTCTCGAAACCATTCCATTCTTCCACCAATAGCTAAGTGCTCAAGATAGAGTACTGTCATTTGTCCTCCCTGTGTTCGATACCCACTAGCCACTTCACCATGCGCTTGCGGTATGACTACTATCATTTTTCATGTGTATATCCGGGCGCGAACAAGTTTTTGGCACTGTTGCTGAGGAGGTGACGGCATTTTATTTTGCTCACCCAGCTATATCTCATCTTCTATCTTTCTTTTATTTTTAATAATTGACGCTGAAATTGACGTGCTCTTCCGAATTTTTCATTAGAATTTTTAAACTGGTAACATGGGAGACATGATGATGAGAACAGACTCTTGCTCGCAATATGATGACATCTTTGCACCTCTTCTGGAAGAACTTATTGATGAGGTCCAATCTACAGGCCGCTTTGGTTATCAACATAGAGGACCCCATTGAACAGCTATTTGCTAGCTTTGTAATTGATCAAATTTCTCTGGAAGGGATTATCGAGGGAAACATTAGAGTCGACGTGAGGGACGATAAGTTATACTTCGAAGTTAACAAGACACCTCAGCTTGGAATAAGGGAAGGTAGCAAAGCATGCAATGGAGATGTCTGTACTTTTGAAGAGTCCATTTGGCATGTCTAGATTCAGGGAAGTACACTTGACGATCCTCTCTTCAACATTTATGAACGTACTGACCTATCTCTTGATTTCAGGAGCGAACCTGAGTAAAACAGTAGTCCTGCCGACATCAGAGCAGATTTATGCAGTATACACTCCGATGCACCTTCCTCATCGAGAAGAAAATCTGAGCCGGCATACGAGAGCCTACTCTCCGAGGGGGAACTGAACTCAGATGTGACTGAAGATGATGGAACCCATCGCGCGGAGGTGGAGGATCGAAAGAGAACTAACTTTAGCGTACGCTGCGCTGTAGTCTCTGAACTTCGCCCTTGGATTTGCCACAACGGTCGGTACTTCGTCACAGAGGATCGAAGCAGCGTTTCACCGTCTAAATCTCTACTTGGATGAAGAACTTTAATGGAAGGGAGAAGAGGAAAGAAGGTTGTCGTATGCAAACTTATGGCATGAAAGATTAGCCTTAAAAGCCTTACCATTGGGTCCTATTTATAGGCCTAAGGGGTAGTTATTGTAGGAAATAACCATATATAAGCTTATTAGCCTATATTAGCACATTTCCTTATCCTCTTCCTTATGCACTTATCAAGTGCCTTTATGCACTTATAAAGTGACTTTTTCCACTTATCGAGTGGTCTTTTTCATACATGAAAAGGTTCCCTTCGCACATGCTTTCATGTACGCGACATCCGAGGTCCATAGACCCTCATACATCCCCTTATGGGTGTATACATGTCGTCCATATCCAACAGAAGACGCCATACTTTAATAGGAAGAGGAGGTAGGGGGTACAGCACCCCCTGAGGTAGAACTGAAACGATTACCTCCTAATTTAACGTATGCTTTCTTGGGAAATAAACTGACCTATCCGGTAATTGTTAGCGCCAACCTCAACCACCACCAGCTTGAGAGACTTTTAGATGTCCTTAGGAGCCATATGGACGTCCTCGGCTACACCATCTCTGACCTCAAGGGAATAAGCCCTAGACTTTGTACGCACAGGATCCACCTAGAGAACATTGAAGACACCTCCATAGAGCCTCAAAGACGGTTAAATCCTAACATGAAGGAGGTGGTTAAGAAGGAGATCCTTAAACTGCATGAAGTCGACATTATTTATCATATTTCTGACAGCAGGTGGGTTAGCCATATTCATGTTATTCCTAAAAAGGGGGGATGACCGTCATAAAAAACGATAAGGGAGAACCTATATCTACATGCACCGTCACGGGTTGGTGGATGTGTATTGATTGCAGGAAATTGAATAAAGCCACCTGTAAAGATCATTGCCCATTGCCCTTTATCGACCAAATGCTAGAACACCTTGCCACACATAAATTCTTCTGCTATTTGGGTGGGTATTCGGGATTCTTTTAGATTCCCTTACATGAAGATGACCAAGAAAAGACCACTTTTACGTGCTCTTATGGTACTTATGCCTACCGCAGAATGCCCTTCGGACTTTGTAATGCCCCCGCCACCTTCCAAAGGTGCATGGCATCCATATTTTCTGATTATATTGAAAACATCATGGAAGTCTTCATGGACGACTTTTCTGTCTATGGTAGTGAGTTTGACTCATGTTTGGCCAATCTTACTAAAGTCCTTAAAAGATGCCAACAAAATAATCTTACTCTTAACTGGGAGAAATGTCATTTTATGGTCACTGAGGGGATAGTTCTTGGGCATCTTGTCTCGTCTAGAGGGATTGAGGTCGATAAGGAAAAAATTGAGGTAATCGAAAAACTTTCCCCTCCTATTAATGTCAAGGGCATTAGGGGATTTCTTGGTCATGCGGGATTTTACCGTCGCTTCATCAAAGACTTTGCACTAATTGCACGTCCTCTTACAGCTTTACTTGCTAAAGATGCTCCATTTGTTTTTTCAAGAGATTGCTTGCAAGCTTTTAATACACAGAAGGAAGTCCTCATTTCCGCCACAATCATACAGCCGCCAGACTGGAATCTTCCATTCGAGCTTATGTGCGACGCAAGTGACCAAGCCATTGGGGCAGTGCTAGACAAAGGAAGGACAAATAGCTTCATGCAATATTTTATGCAAGCAAAACTCTGGACGAGGCACAAAAGAATTACACTACCACTGAAAAGGAGCTCTTGGCGGTTGTTTACTCCATTGAGAAGTTTCGCTCTTACCTCCTTGGATCAAAAGTGATTGTGCATACCGATCATGCGGTATTGAAGTACTTATTAAGCAAAAGGAAGCCAAGCCAAGACTAATAAGATGGATACTATTATTGCAAGAATTCGACTTGGAAATCAGAGACATGAAAGGCAAAGACAACGTTGTAGCGAATCACTTGTCTCGGATTGTTCGCGATGAAAGGGATGATAGCCTACCGATTGATGACACTTTTGCTGACGAAAGGCTACTCACCATCAGACCCGGAGAGGTACCTTGGTATCCGGATTATGTGAACTATTTGGCGTGCGGGATAAAACCGTGCGGGATGGCAATACAACAAAAAAGGAGGTTCGTGCACGAAGTCCGCAACTATTTCTGGGAAGACCCGTATCTCTTCAAGATATGCAAGGACGGTATTATACGGAGGTGTGTTTCAAAGGAAGAGGCCACATCTATTATTTCACATTGCCATGATATGCCTTGCGGGGGACATCATGACGCCTCCAAAACCACTGCGAAGATATTGCAGTGCGGGTTCTTTTGGCCGACTGACGTGCGTTTATATTTCATATATTCATGAACGTCTTATTTTTTGTTTTTCCGTTATTTTTCGCCGTCTCGTATGAGTTTTCTCGTATTTTCTAGTTTTCTTTCACTCTTCCATTTTTTTGTGTGTTTGCAAGAGTTTGCCAACATAGGGGACACATAACGAAGATATCGTAAGTCTTCGGAGAAATGGGAGGAGTCACGCGTGATCCAGGGGGTCAAACGACGAAGATCGCCATCTTTCACCCCCAACCCGATCGGTTGGACACAGCCAACCGATCGGGTGATGCACGCGTGCACCACCCGGACAGCAACTGAAGCGATGTGAGCATCAAGTGACCGGTTCGCCGACCGGTTCAGCCCAACTGTCTTTTCGGAAAATTGAAGCTGAAATCCAACCGATCGGGTGATCTTCACCCGATCGGTTCATCTGTAGCCGTTTCCCCCAAGTCACGACCCAGAGAGCTCACCCGACGGCCAGCTGACCGTGCCAAAATGTCGCAAGTCTCTATCTTTTGGGTGACGTTTCCAACCGATCGGTTGATTTATTAACCGATCAGTTCACCCGATGGCCGCAAGATCCAAACGACGAGCAGCTTCCGCCAACCGATCGTGTCGCCTGATCGGGTGAAGTTTCTGAAGACCGCTGCCGAAGATCACAGCAGCTCACCCGATCGGTTGATACTTCAACCGATCAGGTGACGCGTTTTCTATATATATAAACCCTAGGTTTCCAGAAACGGGGGCTGTTGTATTTTTTAGTGCTCAGATCTTTATAAAACTTTGATATTCTCTTAATTTCATTACTATTATTGCATTTCTATTGCCCGATTATGTTTTTAACGGTCAATTTTCATTTAGACCTCTTTTTACCTATAATGTGTGAGTAGTTCTCCAATCTGGGATTTTGGTGGAAACCCCATCGTGGGTTCTCCCTAATCCGTCCATAGGACTAGGAAATCGATAGGGATTAGTAATCCATTGGTTACGCGGGGTGTTTTATTGTCATCGGTGGAAAAAGACCGCATTTGGCCGTTGGGCCAAGGGGGAATAAACTTGGCGGTTGACTCCCTAGCCATAGCTCACGCCCTTAGCGTATACATCGAATTCTAGTGTGTGGGAACGTCAGGATGAGATGTTGGGAGTTATCGTTACGAGCATTGTGCTCCAGGTGTCGGTCAGTGTTAATGGACATGGGAATGCCCACTGACCGAACCCGGGTAGTCCGGCGTATCATCCTGGGCACCGACCAGAATATCGGGCCCATGGGACGCTGGTATCACTTCTAGAGGCAACGCCTCACCATTAAACCCTAATTCCGATCGTCATCCTATCCGTCGGCCGTATTAGCGAGAATCACATGATAGGGTGGAAACCGAAGTCCTAGGTTTCCCTTTACATTGTTTAATCTCGTATTTATAATTCGTGACAACCATCCTCCGCTTCGGGCTAGCTTGCCCATAGGGTGAATTTAGTCCCTTCTGACACAAGCACAACCACGCCTCCCTGTGTTCGACCCCCAAGCTACACTACAACACCGTGTGCTTGCGGTTACAAATATTTAAATCTCGTGCCCCAATCACATTTATTGCACACAGCACGTGGGGACGTCAAGCTTTATGGTGCCGTTGCCAGGGAGGCAACGTGCTTGTTATTTTAGGACCTTTATGAACCCTTAAGTCTAGCTCATATCCCTATCTCGCGATAATTTTCGCTTTATTCTTTTTTATTTTTTTCTAATTTTTTTCTAATTTATCTGGTTCTTTCCCACTTTTGCTTCACGGGTGTTTGTTGCTTTTAATGCGCAGGAACACAAGGAGTCTCGACGGCTTGATTCCTGTTGATCCTGAGATAAACGCCACCATGAGGCGTCTGGCCACAGAGAAGAGAAGAATAGAAGAGTCTGAAGCCATGTGGGAGAATACCCCACCACATAAATCTCTGCTGGAGCACTCGATGCCTTCCATCGAGTCCACCTTCGCCATCCGACCTCCTGCTATTATGGCGCAGAGCTTCGAGCTTAAGCCGTCCTTAGTGACGTGGATCCAGCAGGATCAATTCTCTTAGGCACCCATGGAGAGCCCTATCGAACATCTGGACTCGTTCCTAGAGAAGTGTGACACCTTCTAGATAAATGGTGTCACCACTGAAGCAATCCGTCTGAAGCTATTCCCCTTCTCTCTGCGGGATAAGGCCAAGCTGTGGCTTAAGGGGAAGGACCCTAACACCTTCAACACTTGGGAGAAGCTCTCTAACGCTTTTCTGACTAAGTTCTTTCCTCCAGGGAAGACCATGAAGCTGTGGAGTGAGATCTCCTCCATCTCCCAAGACAGCCACGAGTCCTTGCATGAAGCTTGGACAAGATATAAAGAAATGCAGCGAAAATGCACTCATCACGAGCTTTCGAAGTGGCAGATAATTAATCTGTTCTATAACGGATTGAGAAAAGACTTGAAGTCTTTGATGGACACCGCGGTTGGGGGGTCCTTCATGTACAGAAGTAAAGAAGATGCCAGAAACATCTTAGAGAATATTGCATCGAACAATGAGCGGAAGTGTGACGAGCGTGCCATACCCCGATCTGGAGGAATTCATATAGTCGATGACATCGACAAGTTGTCCAACAAATATGATTTGCTGTCGACCCAGATCTCAGCGCTCATGGTAGGATCTGGCAGTGCCAACACACAAGTATCGGCGGTGGAATCTGAAGTCCTAGGAGACTTCGAGGGTGGTGACATTTCACCACCAATGGATCAAGCGAGCGCGCTTTTCTTCAACCTTACGGGTAATGCGCCATATCCTCCTAGGACGAGCTCGAATCCGGTTTATTCTCCAAAGAACTGAAACCACCCCAATCTTAGCTACCGGGCACCGTATTAGCAGCCGCCTCAGCAGCAGCAGCAATAGATATATCAGCCGCCTAGGCCTCAGCAGCAGCAGTATCAGCAGCCCATGCAGCAACAGCAGCAACAGTATCAACAGTATGCTCCCAGGAACCAGCAGCCCATTCAGCAGCAGCGGCGGCCTTATGGCCAGCGGCGGGTCATCTCCCCGGTTGCATCCCTCTTGACTCAATACATCACCGACCAGTAGAAGATCAACTTGAAGCTGGAGATTGGGCAGAGGGCTCTCACTGATCAAGTAACCCAGCTGGGGTTACAGGTGGTGAACCTTCAAAGGTCGCAAAATCTATTGTTGCCACAACCGGAAGTGAACCCGAGGGGAGCAAACCAGACTTTGGCACTCACGCATGAGCATGTGAATGTGTCCGCTATCGTGTTGAGAAGCGGAACACAAATCCCCACAAGAGTGCCTGCCAAGGATACGGAAGCATCGTTGGTCGTAGAGTGACCAATTGAAAAAGCCAATGATAATGGTGCTTCGTCACCGAAGACTAAGACTCCGGAGGGAGTCCCTGAAGAGGATACGAAGAAGGACGAGGAAGGGAGCCTCAAAGTATTTAAGCCAGTTGTGTATTTTACACAACGTCAGGCCAAGCAAAGATAGACGAAAAGTACGACAAGTTCTTTGCCATGGTCAAGGACCTAAACTTGCAAATACCCTTTCTCGAAGCTATTGAAACAATCCCCTCCTACACAAAATTTTTAAAGGATTTGGTGACAAGAGGGTCCATGAAGGAGAAGGTCGTACTAACAGAGGAATGCAGCGCTCTCATTCAGAGAACGAATCCGCCCAAGCTAAAAGACCTGGGAAGTTTCTCCATCCCTTGTTCAATAGGGGAAGTAAAAATACATCGGGCGCTCCTGAATTTAGCAGCGAGCATCAGTTTAATGCCACTGTCACTGTACAGGAGAATAAGGATGGAAGACCTGGAGCCCACGGGTATGACACTTCAATTAGCCGATAGATCGGTTAAATACCTGGTGGGAATAGTAGACGACCTTCCTGTCAACGTAAGTATGGTCCATGTACCAGTGGACTTCGTCGTTATGGACATGCCTGAAGATACGCATACCCCCATCATCCTTGGACGGCCTTTCATGGCCACTACCGGCGTTTTAATAGATGTGAAGAAGGGGAAACTTTCCCTTAACATTGGCAACGAAAAGGTCAAGTTTGACTGTGGGTTATCAATGAAGCACCCCAAGCCCCCGGATGATCCAAGTTGCAATGTGCTAGACATAGAAGAAGAAAGAGTTATGGAAGCCGCGGCCTGGGAAATTCTTTCATGGAATCCCCCCGACAGCTTATGGGACCTTGAAGAACGTGACTGCCTGAAGAAAGAAGAAGTTGCTGAGAAATTGGGTGCGTCGCATACGATCCCTCCCGGATTTCAGAAAGCTCCTCCGACGAGGAGGAAAGGGAAAGAGCCTATGGGGCTCACCGGAGATGAGATCCAGATCTTGAAAAGAGTGATGGTAGACGCCAATATATGGGAGAAGCCTCCGGATTCCATCAATGGAGGGAGGGTCGTCGAGCAAGTCTACTTGTCACCGTCGACGACACCAAAGGCCGCCAACTCAGAATCTGAAGCGATGCCGATCTAAGGGCATCACCCCCATCCACCTTGAATATCATCTACGGGCATCGAGCAAACGACGTCAAACAAAAGCGCTTCATGGGAGGCAACCCATGCTTTAAACTTTCATCTTAGTTTTTAGGATTATTTTTAGCTTTATTTTTCCTATTTTGATAAATAAATCCAGCCACGGGAACTTTCGTCGAGATACTTAGGCCATTTGTGAATTTTTACAGGAAACAAGCCCTTACCTGATCGGGCAAACACTCAACCGATCGGGTGAGACGTATCAGACAATGGCCCGTATCTGTTCTCCAGCGAACCGGTCGGGTGAAGCAAAGTGAGACCGGGTGGAAGACCGTGTGAGCTAGGCAGAAGTCTCGAAAAATTTGGGATTTAATCAACCGATCGGTTGATAGAAGCTGTGGTCATGTGACTGACTGGGTGAGCTGTACTGAATTCTCGGGAAAAATTGTAAAGCGGCCAACCGATCGGTTGAGTTATCAACTGATCGGTTCGCCTGTAGCCTCTTTTCAGCAATTTTTTCGACCTAATTGTCAACCGATCGGGTGATTTTTCACCCGATCGGTTCGACTTAAACGCTATAAATACCCCGCCCTTACCCGTTCATTTCCCCCCTCACCCGATTTCGACTCTCCACACCGTTTCGACTTCCTCTTCCTCCAACCGGTGACGATCCTCCCTCAACCGACCGCAAACCCCCCTAGATCGATCCCTCCACTCCCCATTTCCATCTCTCCATCGATTTCTCTCTCTTTCTCTTCGATTCAACCCCATAGAACCCCTAATTTCCACCCAATACTCCCCCGTTTCGAAAATTTGCTGAAAAGAGTTACCGCGGCTTCACACCCCATCCCATTGCGCTGCGTTGGGTCATCTACGAGCAAGGATCTTCATCTCTACTGGGTAACTTCGCTTCTTAGCTCAATTTTATATTTTGCCCTAGTATTTCTATTTGCTCAATTTCCTGTGTCAGTGCACATTCATCACATCTTGCATACACTCACACACTCACACTCACATGGCCAAAGATAAAGATAAGGGCAAGGGTATTATACGGGAGGAGGAGTCGTCTCACAAGAGACGAAAGACCACACGTCCACCACACTCACGCCCTCCTCCGGCACAGCCTGCACGACCCCAACCCCAACCCCAACCCCAATCCCAACCCCAACCGATGATCCCAGCTGAGGACCCATTGATGGGCCCGCATGGCTACTGTTTTAGGAATCAAGAACAAAAGGATTTCTACGATAGACTTGATACACGGGGACACCTATCCACCAAATTTGCCTATGCCGAAACGCTTATCGATCTCGGTGTGTTCACCGAGGTCGAGACTCTCTTCACCAATTTAGGGTGGTTAGCTTTCCTTAATGCCACCGCGGTGTCCTACCCCTCCCTTACACTCGAATTTCTATCCTCCCTTGTTTGTGAGTGGAGGTCGATCGTCATTTTCCGCGTCTGTAACAAAACCATTCACACCCACCTGGATACCATTAATAACATCTTTGGTTTTCCCATCCTGGGGAACGACGCTATCCGTCCCTACGGGTATCCCCCCGAATTTGACGTCGATCAATTTTGGTTCCGCCTCACCCTACACGATCGCTATCCTAGAGGTAAGGCCAAGGCCTCCTCCATCATTCACCCTATCTTCCGTCTGGCCCACCGAATCATTTCCTGCACGTTTTTCCCCAGGGATGAGTCAGGTACCGTGACCATCCCTGATCTTTTCATTTTGTGGGCCATGACCTTTCCGTATGTTCGCGGTGATGACGTGATTTCTTTTAGGGCCCCTACCATTCCCATCCATGCCGGTGCATGGCTTGTTTCTAAGCTTCTTGAGATTAGCCGTGCCGGCAAGGGCAAGCTTTGTTACGGGGGCCTTATTACTAGCATAGCTTCATATCCCCAGTTCAACATCCCCATCCCGCGAGATCTGCCCACTGCCGCAGGACCTTCACATCTAGATCTTGACGTCCTGTGGTATATACACATGATTAAGCCCCGCCCCGATGGTCGTTTCACTTTCCACTACGGGCACCCCCTACTCCCTATACCATTCTGCCCAACCCCGCTCGCATGACTATCGTTCTAGTGGCAGAATGGACATTCCCTCCTGAACCTGAGTTTTTAGGGGGGTTACGTCTTCCTTTCATCCTGGGCGCACCCAGACCACCTTCCCCTGATGCCCACTTAGGCGAGCAGGACTTTCCTGCGTCTCGAGGAGACTCCAGGGCTAGCCCTAGTCATGTCATCCCGGCTTCTTTCCCCATCACCAACGTCGCCACCTCTCCGATCCGCACGACCACCGCCAACACCTTTCGTCGATCCACATCTACTCGCCTCTGTCTCAAGGTTGAGTTAGCTTCACTATGCGCTGGCGCATCTTCCTCCACCTCCTCGGTACCATGCTCTTCCATCTTCACTCACCCACGTTTTCTCGCACTTGAGAGGGACGTGGCCACCATCCCCCGCATTCTCACTCACGTTCACGGACCTCCTCGCCCCACACCACACCCCTCACCACCACCCTCACCCCCTCGACGATCTTCACCTCCACCTTCACATTCTTCCCCTCCCACCACCACTTCCATTCCCACCACTACCACCACACTCACCGTATCCATTCCCTCTACTTCGCCTCCACTCATGACCACTGCCGTTGCCCCCACAGTCCCCTCACCATCCACTTCTGTCACCCCTATGCGCGCCGCAAGAAATTGCAGGTGCGATCGCGATCACTCCCCCCACCTCCTCCTTCCACCACCGCATTGGTCGCCATTTCACTCCCACTCAACGTCATCACATCCACACCACCCATCATCCACACTTCCTCCGCACCTACCTTTCCATCACCTCGACCCCTTTCTCCACTTCTTCGCACACCAATCACCTCTCCCATCCACTCCCCCGCATCCCTCACTTCTTCCACCGAGGAGGACGAGGATGATTCCTCTCCTGCTTTTTGATTTCATTTTGTTTTCTGATCCTCCCCCTCGCATATCTCTGCATTATCATGTTTATATCTTTTCGCTAGCATTGTCATGTCTAGCTTGGGGGAAGTCAATTTTCTGTGTGTTGTCGTGTGCTTTTCTCTTTGTGTGATTGTTTATATACGTTGTGTGGTGTGATTTTCCATCTTTATTTTCTGTTTATATGTCGTGTGATGTGATTTTCTTTATTTTTCAGTTCGTATGTGTGTCTTTCTTGTTTTTCATTTCTTTTTGAGTCGGTGCGTATTCCCCTCCATTTCCATTGCCCTCCCGTATTTACTCTTATTGCATTGAGGGAAATACAAGTTTCAGCTTGGGGGAGTCGCACTTCATGCGTCATTTGTGTCTTTTTCTTCGTTTTTTGAGTTGTTTTCTTCGTATTTTTCTTTTTGCTTCTCGTCTTTTGATCTCTTTTTCCTAGAGAAGACCCCTATGATGAATTGCCACTAAAATCACACACACACCTAGCATGACTTCGATTTTCACATTCACTAACCCTAGAAGCCGAGTCATCTTGCATTTCATGCATCGTGGGTCCACTTGCTTTTATGTGAGTCGTGTGTCGTGCTTAGCTGTTTGGTGTGCTTCTACTATGTGATTTTGATTTATATACCTGTCCAAGGAATGACCCCTAGATTATCATGCTTCGATTTGAATATGCGGTATTTGCTTCTCCTGTCTGCTTCTATATGCATGAATATATACATAGCATATGCTTCATTTCACATGTTTCGGGATTCCACAATTAGGACTAAGATAACCCATTTAGCCTTTGCTCTAATTAGCGAAAAAATCTCCTTTGCCCGAGTATTTAGAATCCGATTTCTTTTTATTTTACTTGGTGCAAATCCCCTCGTCATGTACCGTTCTCCCACTTGAGAGAGTACACACTTGTATATACCCCCAAAATCCAAAAATTCAAAAAAAAAGAGAAAAGAAAAACCCAAAAAAAGAGAAAAGAAAGAAAAAAGAAAAAAAATATATGTGTGTATAACCAAAAACCCAAAAAAAATACATATATCCAAAACCCAAAAAAATGCGTGTGAATATCTTCCTACTACCGAGAATAAAGGGAAGGCGAGAATTTGCACCGAGTGTTCTTCTCCACATCATCTCAACCCCTATCGTTTTCGAAAACACTTGGAATAGAGAATTTCTAGCTATTATCTAGGTGATAGTGAGGTGATTTCTTAGTCCCTAACTGTGGAGTCCCTGACACATGATGCGTTTCTATTCTCATACTCTTCTCATGCATGCTTGAGCTATGTATTCACCGCTTATTTCGAATCGAATCGATATTTGGGTCTTTTCTTGGATTTGTGTATATGGAGCTTATAGCACAATGTAGATAGTGACACCGTCTGCTAGAACACGATCACACTCACTCGCACTTCACCGCGTGGGCCCACGGCACTTGTCTGGACTCGTTTTCTTTGGTTTAGTGTGGTGATTTGTTGTTTGCTTGCGTTGGTGCGGCGTTTTTGATTTTGTTGGCCCTGATGGGTGATTTAGGATTTAGAGTTCTCTTTTTCTCTCTTCCTCTCTATTTTCTCCCTCCGAGCTCCTACTCTCACTCGTCTTCCTCAAGGACGAGGAAGGGTTCAGCTTGGGGGATTTTGACGTGCGTCTATATTTCATATATTCACGCACGTCTCATTTTGTGTTTTTCCGTTATTTTCTGCCGTCTCGTATCCGTTTTCTCGTGTTTTCTAGTTTTCTTTCACTCTTCCGTGTTTTTGTGTGTTTTCAGGAGTTTGCCAGCATATGGGACACATAACGAAGATATTGTAAGTCTCCAGAGCAACGGGAGGAGTCGCGCGTGATCCAGGGGGTCAAACGACGAAGATCGCCATCTTTCAGCCCCCACTCGATCGGTTGGACACAGCCAACCGATCGGGTGATGCACACGTGCACCACCCAGACAGCAGCTGAAGCGATGTGAGCATCAAGTGACCGGTTCGTCGACCGGTTTAGCCCAACTGTCTTCTCAGGAAATTGAAGTTGAAATCCAACCGATCCGGTGATCTTCACCCGATCAGTTCATCTGTAGCCGTTTCCCCCAAGTCACGACCCGGAGAGCTCACCCGACGGCCAGCTGACCGTGCCAAAACATCGCAAGTCTCTGTCTTTTGGGCGACGTTTCTAACCGATCGGTTGATTTATCAACCGATCAGTTCACCCGGTGGCTGCAAGATCCAAACGACGAGCAGCTTCTGCCAACCGATCGTGTCGCCTGACCGGGTGAAGTTTCTGAAGACCGCTGCCGAAGATCGTAGCAGCTCACCCGATCGATTGATACTTCAACCGATCGGGTGACGTCGTTTTGTATATATATAAACCCTAGGTTTCCAGAAAAGGGGGCTGTTGTATTTTTTACTGTTTTTCTCTATTGCGACGGCCGGAATTTTTTGGTTATTTGGAAGTGCTCAGATCTTTATAAAACTTTGATATTATCTTAATTGCATTACTACTATTGCATTTCTATTGCCCGATTATTTTTTTAACGGTCGATTTTCATTTAGATCGCTTTTTACCTATAATGTGTGAGTAGTTCCCCAATCTGGGATTTTGGTGGAAACCCCTTCTTGGGTTCTCCCTAATGCGTCCATAGGACTAGGAAATTGATAGGGATTAGGATCTATTGGTTATGCAGGGTGTTTCATTGTCATCGGCGGAAAAAGACTGCCTTTGACTGTTGGGCCAAGTGGGAATAAACTTGGTGGTTGACTCCCTAGCCATAGCTCACGCCCTTAGCGTAGACATCGAATTCTAGCGCGTGGGAATGGTAGGATGAGATGTTGGGAGTTATCGTTGTAAGCTTAGTGCTCCCGGTGTCGGTCAGTGTTAATGGACATGGGAATGCCCACTGCCCGAACCCGGGTAGTCCGGCGTATCATCCTTGGCACTGACCGGAATATCGGGCCCATGGGACGCTGGTATAACTTCTAGAGGCAACGCCTCACCATTAAACCCTAATTCCGATCGTCATCCTATCCGTCGGTCGTATTAGCGAGAATCACATGATAGGATGGAAACAGAAGTCCTAGGTTTCCCTTTACATTGTTTAATCTCGTATTTATAATTCATGACAACCATCCACCGATTCGGGCTAGCTCGCCCATAGGGTGAATTTGGTCCCTTCTGACACAAGCACAACCATGCCTCACTGTGTTCGACCCCCAAGCCACACTACAACACCATTGTTATAAATATTTAAATCTCGCGCCCCCAATCACATTTATTGCACACAGCACGTGGGGACGTCAAGCTTTATGCGACCATGTTCAAGGACACACATGACTTTGTCAAGTATAGCGATAGATGCCAACGGACAGGAAACATATCCAAACGGAATGAGATGCCATTGAAACCCATTTTGGAAATTGAGCTATTTGATTGTTGGGGAGTGGATTTCATGGGGCCTTTTCCATCGAGTAAAGGAAACAAGTATATTCTATTGGCCGTTGACTATGTCCCGAAATGGGTAGAGGCCATTACAACCCCAACAAATGATTCGATGGTGGTATCCAAATTCTTCAAGCAAAACATATTCCCACGCTTTGGAGTGCCACGAACTTTGATAAGCGATGGAGGAAGCCATTTCATAGAAAGTAAGTTCGAGGCCATGCTAAAGAAGTATGGGGTGAATCATAGAATCGGTATGGCATACCACCCTCAAACGAGTGGACAAGTGGAAGTGTCAAACCGGTAAATTAAACAAATTCTAGAGAAGACCGTCGATAGATATAGGAAGGATTGGTCCATGAAATTGAATGATGCACTGTGGGCATATCGTGCGGCCTTTCGAACTCCCATTGGCACCACCCCATACCGGCTTGTTTATGGAAAAGCATGTCATTTGCCAGTAGAGTTGCAACATCGCGCCTATTGGGCAATCAAGACTTTGAATTATGACTACAAGAGTGCGGCATTCCGACGATTTCTAGATATCAATGAGCTTGACACGATTAGACGGGATGCTTACGAGAGCTCTAGGATTTAGAAGGAAAGAACAAGAATTATCCATGACGCATGTATCACCGTTACAGACTTCAAGGTCGGAGACAAGGTCCTATTATTCAATTCTAGACTCCGACTCTTTCCCGAAAAGCTAAGGTCACGATGGTCCGGACCCTTCACCATTAGGCACATACAACCGGGAGGGGCCTTCGAGTTAGAAGGGAAAGACGGTGTCACATTTAAGGTTAATGGACAAAGGATCAAGCGTTATTTAGAGGGAGCCCCAACTAGGGAAGTGATTATCATATACCTACTTAAGGGTTGGTCCCAAGTCTTTCGTACCTCCTCGACGAGGTGATTGACGATGCCATGCCATTTGACATCGGGACCAAGCACGATGACGGCCTAGAAGAGGGCCAACTTGCCAAAGATGGTGAGATGATGGGAGACCCGTCAAACCCTCTTACGGATGAGGAGAAGGACGACGCTGATGTCGTCAAGATTAGAGAGCTATGCAAGCTCTCCACAGCGAAGCAGATGAAGAAAGCTCTACCGGACAACAAATCTCCACCGCCGGCCAAGAAAAAGGATGTTAAAGGCTCAAGCTTGGGGGACTCATCCCCCACTACAACCCATGATGAAGGGGAGCCGAGTAATGCCGATGAAAATCAACAACTTAACCCAAGCGGCCTTCCCAGCAAGTTTGACGCGCGCATGTCACATGCGCCAAACATAGAGCTCTAATTGCGAATCTTAAGGGGTCGAGCTCAAGACCTTAAACGAGCGCTTGTCGGGAGGCAACCCGACGGTTCTATCTTATTATTAGTTGAATTTTTCCTTTTATTTTTGTTTTAGATCTTTATTAGTGTTTAGAGTCAAGTGTCAAAGAAAAACCTGACAACGGGCAAAATTTTTCATTTCAAGAGATGGAGAATAGAAGACCATATGAATGGAGGACGACCGTGGCAAAAGAGAGCACTCCAGGGATGCGCTCAGGCATCAGGAGAATGAAGAAACTGACGGGGAAAAGAAAATCTGAAAGTGAAAAAAAACAGAGAGTTGGAGCTGAAAATAGTAGCCCACTCGGTCGAGTGAAGTTTTCATTCGGCTGAGTGAAGACCCTACTCGGCCGAACAGGGTACTGATCATGGAAGATTTGAAACACCACTCCTTGTCATTTATATGCCACTCGGTCGAGTGACTTTGTCACTCGCCCGAGTGAATCAGACACTTTCAGCACTAGAAAAGCTCTGAGTTGCCTTGCCACTCGGGCGTGTGACTTTTGTCTACTCGCCCGAGTCGGTACTTTTACAAAAAATTTCGAAAAATTTATAAACTGAACCACTCGGCCGAGTGGATACGATACTCGGTCGAGTGACTTATCCTATAAATTCGAAAGCTCGTGGCCCAAATCCCCAAATCCCCAAATTTCCCAATTTTTCGCACAAGCTTTCCCACATTCGCCTGAACGCTCCTACCCTTCGCCCGAGCCGCACCACCCCTGTGCCCGAGCGGCGCGCCCCCACGCCGCTGCTGATGCCTCCCATCCACCACCGGCGTCGCTCCTTCCACCGCCGGTCGTCCCCGTTTAGCCCTATTTCTCCTCTTATGTCCCAATCTCCATTTCGTAAGCCCTATTCCGCCCCGAATAGAAATCAAACTTTATACACATCTATTTCTCTTGATTTTCTCCGTACTTATTGATATTCATTGCTAATTTGTCAATTTGTGTTTCAGGATAGCTTGGGGGAGAATCAGGGACAGATTCGGAGCTTCTTGGAGGAGGCGTTTCTCTGCTTACATCCATTTCTTGTATTCGCATCGTGCTTGGGTACATTCACTCCTTTTCTATAGAAGTTCGCTTTTGTAGGCACTTCTCACGGCACACATGCCTCCACGCACTAGGTCGCGTTCGCGGGCGCCTGCCTCCAAGCGGAGGAAGACTAGCGAGCCTGGATCTTCCTCCACTAGAGCTGACTCCCCACCGCCTAGCCCACCACCACCCACACTTCTGCCTCCTACTGCACCCATTACACCCCCACTGGCATAGCCCATCCCCGGTTCGACACGATGGGGATCACTTTCAGAGATGATGCACAACGCGCCAGATTTGAGAGGATCTCCCATCGTTCGATTGTCCCCTCTAGGTTTGCACGCATCGTAGATTTTGAGCACCTAGGGGTATTTAAGGGCCTACTTCAGTTGTATGACAACATGGGATGGCTTGATTTTCTGTCTGTGTCGGCAGACACCTACGTCCGGCCGACACTCGAGGTCCTGAGTTCTATTAGTAGGACTCAGGGGGGTTGCACGTTTCGCCTTATGGATCGTGAGTGCGAGATCACTCTCGATATGCTCCGAGCCTTCTTCTAGTGGCCCCCCGTCCCGGACCCTGACCGCGCTTATGGTCCCACGCACATCCCCCCCACCGTCATTCGATACACACGCCTTCTGGACACTCATCACGGGTTCTCTACTTGCCTTTGACCCTAGCTGGGCCAAGGCCTCGGCTATTCTCCACCCATGCCTTCGCATTGCCCAGCGCCTTATGGCGACCACTTTTCTAGTGAGGTATGAGCCGGGGACGATGTTGACGCCTGAGCTTTATATGCTCTACGTGATGACTAGAGCGAGGGCCTTCGAGGGCGATACTAATGTCCTGGTTCCTTACGTTCAGATCGATATATCCAGCTGGTACGTCAACCGCATAGTTTCCTCTGTAAGCGCCAGGACGCCTATCTGTTACGGCAGTCTGATTACCTTGCTGGTTCCTTTGTGCGGAGTTGACCTTCCGACTGGATTGCTGCGACCCACGGGCCCCACTTCCCTTTCTATTGATGTCATGGCCCATATGAAGATGTTGCGCGTTCACGGTCAGAACCACTGGGTTTGGCTGCACAGTCCATAAGCTGCAGATTGCATGGTTCTTTCGAGCCCCGCTCAGACCCATATTAGACCCACAGGAGGGGTGTGGATTCCAGTGATGGACCTCCTTATCCCTACTGCATACATGCTAGAGCCTGAGGGTGCTCAGAAGGAACCCCCCCTTCCACCTCTGGACCCGGTGATCCAGATCCCTCAGCCTGCACCAGATTTGACCTCTGCTCCCGACACCTCTGTCCACACTTCTGTCAAGGTCAGGAGCACACTTGCTGAGTCCACCACCACCACCACCTCTATGTCGTTGACCCCTGATCCCATTCCTTTTGTGAGTTTCGAGAGCGCCACCGCCAGTATTTTCGAGAGAGGTGAGCCTTCCCTTGTTTCCGCATCCGAGACCCTGTCCACTCTATATTTCTCGACCCCTGGGGAGTCATTTTTTGTAGACTTCACGACCTCCCCAGTCGTCGATGCTTCCGTCTCTGCTACCGATGTCCTCACCGAGAGTGTCGTGACGACTGTCCCCATTTTTGTGTCAGCAACCTCTCCACCCTTCTCGACCCTTGTCACCGCTTTAGTTTCAGCTGCTGCTCACACTTCTGAGATCATCACTACGTCCCAGCCTCACACAGAGGCTGGGCATCTTTTAGTGAGCACATCACCTTACCCTCACCCAGTAGTGACCCCACTTGTGTATGTTGGCCGTGCGCGGCAGCCCCGATCCCCACCTGTTCGACCCTCCGCCCCTCCTCCCCCCCAACAGCCTAGTTCAGCACCTCCGTGCTATAGAGGGGGCCGTTAGTGGGCTCAGAGGAGACTTTTGGGCTCTCGCCACCACCGTTAGCTCTGTACAGTCTCGCTTCGCTTTACTCCCTGGTATTCAGGTCGCCCTGAACCAGATTCTTGTGCGACTGTCACAGCCTCCACCTGCCGCTATCCGTCCGATTTTCCAGCAGCGTCCACCCCCACTACCTCCCCCACCACAAGACGGTGCTGGTGCTCCACCACCTGCTTAGGCACACGCTTGTTGCCTCGCATATTTTTGCCGCTGCTATGATTGATACCATCTTTTCTGCTGATTTTACGCGCCTCCTCCCCACACATTTTGGCCACTTTTTGTCGAGATTTGTCTATATCATCTTGGGAGAGAGGAGTCATTTCTGGGAGCGTTATATTGCACCATCTTGATCTTTGCACGCATCGCTTGCATTTCCATCTCATTTTCTTTTATTTTCATACTTTATCATGCATGCAGCCTCACCTACCCCACCCATATCATATCTCTCCGTGTGCCACACTTAGCACATTGAGGACACTGTGCAGTTTAGCTTGGGGTAGTGAGTGTCTCACGCACTTTCCGATCTCTTCATTTTTATTTTCATTTTTTTCCACCTTTCTTTATTTTCCACTTATTTTCATCCACTTTTTCATGTTTTTTCTCATGCATCATGTTTTCTTATTGTGTGTGTGTGCTGCATATGCATAGTAGTTCTTGTTTTTCCTTTATCATTTTTTCTTTTATCCTTTTTCGCTAGAGGTGAATTTTCTGTGATGACGATGACCTGGAGCTAGTTTACTTTTTATTTGCATATTCTCTTTTCATGCCATCGTTTTTATTTCAGATATCATAAGCTATACTTTGCCATGCATTCGAGAATAGTAACCTGCATCTTTATTATATGAATATGAATGAAATTCAACTATTAGCTGAGTCTGATGATTTATATTGTATACTTTTCATAGAAAACACACCAAGCTTCCCGCATTAATTGCCTATATTTGGAGTACTTCTTTGTTGTCTGCTATCACTTTTTTTTGCATGAAAATTGTACGCTTGACTTTCAGGTTGATTGAATGTATGCCATTTTGATATGACTTGATTAGTTTACTTTCTGAATTCAAACTGAGTAGATTGCATTACTCTGCTGAAAGTTGTCATGCACATTCAAAAGAGTGAACTGAGCGTTTCATATTTTTCTTTCTCCACATATCTTGCACTTCATTTCTATACTTAAAATCATTGGTGAATCTCCCTTTAGCAAATCTTATATTGGCATCTTCCCCTTGCAATAAAGTCCAAGCTCCAATACCCCAAAATCAAAAGAAAAAAAGAATACATGCATATCTCTCTATCTTTGATTTGGGACCGTTACTGTATATATTGATTTCAAAAGAACAAAAGAAAAAAAAGAAAAAAAGAAGAAAAAAGTGAAAAGAAAAAAAAAGAGAAAAGAGAAATAAAAAAGAGAAGTTCACCTGTATATATATGATCCCATTTCTTTCTTTTTTTTCTTTCTTCCCTTTTTATTTTTCCTCGGAGCTTCAAATATTGGAAAAGTTATATTGTTCTATTTGATGCCACCACACTTATGATAAGCTTGGAGGAGAGGATCCAATGATGTGTGAGAGAGTGACCACTGGTCTATGCAAGATGACCTAAGCTAGGTAATTTTCTATACTCAGGGAGATTTCTAGAAGTATTACGAAGTCCACGAATTGAGATTTGGCATGCATTTCATGAATACCATGTCTTTCGATTCTTATTGCTCCATATTGTGTGATGCCTCTTATACTCCAACTAGAAAGCGATCAATTGAAAAGTGTGCAATCTATGATTACATATATTACTTTGGATGCCTCAGACGATGTTAATTCTAGAATGATTTAATGTTTCATATTGTTTTGATATTCTTGGTTTCTATATCAAATGCATTCATATACGATTATGATATCGAGATGAAAATCTTTGGCATGTCTTTATTCGTCGTATGCTATTTGAGTAAGCAGCTCCACGTCCTGAGAAAATGATCTAGCACCTCCCTCTTCCTTTTCTTCTATCTTCTTATTTTTCCTTTTTCCTTATTTTTTCCCGCCGGGTTTACCTTTTTACTCATCTTCCTCGAGGACGAGTAAGAGATAAGCTTGGAGTATTTTGATCGCTCCTTATCTTACACCTTTTTTCTGCATGTTTGCATGCCATTTCGATCGCCCATATTGCATTTTCACGATTATTCGACGATATCGCGTTGCTTTTTACTATTTCTTGTATTTTTTGGATTTCAGGAAATATGGAGCGATCTGGAGGATAAACGAGATCAAGGAACTTTAACGTGCACCGGAGCATCGATCACGGCCTTATTGTGGAGCAATAGCGCTTGAGGATGAGTGGAAGAGGAAGAGATTCGATAGAATCGACGAGGAGGCGAGGAGGCGAAGATAGAATTCCAGAAACAGCTCACTCGGCCGACCAGACAGCTCACTCGGCCAAGTGAAGGAGTGTGTTCGGCCGAGTAAAACAGATACAAGATCGCCTGATTCAAAGTTCACTCGGCTGACCAAGAAAACCCACTCGGCCGAATGGAGAAGCCCACTCGCCCGAGTGCGACAGGGGTTTTCCCCTGAGAACGCATCCTACTTACTGGAATTTGGATAAGACTCACCCGGCCGAGCAAGAAAGCTCACTCAGCCGAATGAGAAAGTCCACTTGCCCGAGTGGAACTGATCGATAGACCCCCAAAAACCCCAATATCTCTGTTTTCTTTGGGTCTGTCACTCGGTCGAGTGACATGCTCTACTCGTCCGAGTGGCGCAGTCCGACTGTATCACGAATTAAGGTTCTGGGCTGCGCCAGGGGCAAATCTGTCAGGATTTTCTGGACGATTTTGACGTGTATTTAAGGCTAGTTTTATTCCTAGTTTTAGGAGAGACGAAATATTAATTTTGACGGCTATTCTAATTGTAATTCTCCGCTGGAGATCATAGACTCGCAATCTGGTTTGTTCTTCCTATCTAAATTTCTTGTTTTTAAGAATTGTTTTCTCTTAATGATGAATTGCTCTATGATCTTATTCATTATTTCTGAGATTGTTATGATTAATTGTGAGTAGTTCCGTTGTTCTAGGGCATGGGGATGAACCATATGTATCCGATCTTACAATTGTGATGAATAATTTGAATTGTTGCTAGGATTGATAGACTGTTAGGTTGTTATTGATTTACTACGAGTAGCTAGGAATTTTCATCGATTGGGGCTTGCAAGAGATTGGATTCTAATCGATGGGAAGGCCTAGATATTCGATTTAGGTTTATAATCGAGATTCTCTAGACTTGGTTTGCAAGAGAATTGACCAAAGCTAGGATTTTTATTATAAATCTATACTCATATTCGTTTGCAAGAGATTGGACGAATACGAACTATCATAACCTAGATCATAGCTCAAGTTTGCACGAGAGTGGGCTCGAGGTGCAATTGGATGATGATGTCGATATTCATGCTAGTGGCTTAGGTTAGGGTTTGTATGAGAGTGGGCTCTAATCTAGGTTTCTATAGACCGGCAATAGCGCGAGAGCATTAGCTTGGTTCTATATTCAGTTACGACTAATTCACCTCAATTCAAGCCTTGCAACATTGAGATTCGTAATCCACAAGGATAAGTGACGATCCGTAGTGGGGATTCCCTAGTCCTAGATGCTTTTATTATATAGAATTCTATTTGTTATTTGAACGACCGTGACAACATTCCGAAACCATTCCATTCTTCCACCAATAGCTAGGTGATCAAGATAGAGTACTGTCATTTTTCCTCCCTGTGTTCGATACCCGTTCGCCACTTCACCGTGCGCTTGCGGTAAGACTACAGTCGTTTTCCGGGTGTATATCCGGGCACGAACAAAGGTGCAATTATTAATGAAAGCTTTCTTTTTTTCCTCTTCTTTCTTTTCAAAATCAATCATTTTCCTTGTAAGCTCATTATTTAGCATGCACATTTTTTCAATAAGCAATTTCTTTCAGTCTCAATCTTAATCAATTTTTCTTTATGCATACTAATTTCTTGTAACAAAGTTGGAGAAGAAAGGCATTCAATTTCATCATGCGAGCTAGAATTCTCCTTTTTCAACATATCAATGGTAGAATTACATGCAACAAGTTTTTCTTTTAGATTATCAATTTCTTCAGACATGTCACAATTTTATTTATGCAATACAAAACTAGAATTTCTATAGCATTCAACAGTAGATTCTAGATCAACAATTTTATCAGACATGTCACAGTTTTCTTCTTACAATATAAAGCTACCATTCTTATAACTATCTAAGGTAGATCCTAACTCATCAATTGTATCTTGCATTCCCTTACAAATATTCACAAGTTCAATTTTAGTGCAAGACTTTACCTCATTGTGCTTTGCCATTAAGCAGAGGGAGGTGTGCACAGTTTCCTTCTCATTTTCGCAACGTCATTCTTTTCTTGTGGGCAATTTCTTGCGAAGTGTCCCTTCATCCTCCATTTAAAACATTCAACTTTATCAATAGTATTCTTTTCAGAAGTATTTCTAGCAGGATTATATTTATTGGAGCGATTAAATCTTTGTGACATTTCAGCTCTTCCTTACTTAGTCTTGATGTATCTACTGAACCCCCTCACCATTAGCGCTTGCTCCTCATCAAGATCGTCATCGCCATCTTCGCTAGCTTGAAGAGCTAGTGGTTTTGGAGACTTTTCCTTTGGTTTCTCTCCTTCTTCAATGTTCTGCAGCTCAAGCTCGGGTGACATCAAGTTACCTATCAAGTCATCCACTCTTATTTGTGTTAGATCTTTAGCTTCTTGAATGGCAGTGACTTTAGGCCGGAACGAGCTTGGCAGTGCCCTTAAGATTTTTCTTATCTGCTCAAGACTAGAATATGGCTTACCAAGGGAGCTAGACTTGTAAACGATGTTGGTGAACCTCGCAAACTCTCTGAGATGGATTCTGATGGAAGCATGTGAAAGCTCTTGTACTCTGTGCTCAACAAGGTAAGTCTAGACTCCTTCACCTGTGGCGTTCCTTTATGCGTCACCTCCAGTGTATGCCATATTTCTTGCGCAGTTTGACAATGTGGGATAGGATTAAATTCATATTTATCAAGAGAGCAAATAAGTGCATTTATAGCTTTACCATTAAGAGAATAAGGACTCTAATCAGCACCATTTCATTTTTATTCAGGTTTAAATAATTCAGTTTCATCAATTTTAATCATGGATGGTTTATATCCATTTTAACAATTTTCCACACTTTATAATCAATAAACAGTACACAAATTTTCATTTTAGATTTCCAATAAGCACAATCAGCACCATTAAATTTAGGGGGTCGTGATATGGACTGACCTTCAGCAAAAACACAATAAATAGAATTCATTGTCAATCTAGCCTAAATCCTCTAACCTGCTCTGATACCACTTATTAGATCTGGATCTAAGCCTAGAGGGGGGATGGGGGTGAATAGGCTAAAAAAATTCTCGTGCAACCCACGAGCAATCACAGACAGTTATAGCAGAAGCAGAGTAAATATAAAGTAATCACAGAGTATGTAGCAGATTTACCCTGGTTCGATCGTCCCACGACCTACTCCAGCCCCCAAGCAGATACTAGCATTAATATGTTTCTTTGTACCACTACAATTAACTATGAGCCTTAACTCAACTCTCACCTAGTTTGTACCACATTCCCCGAGTGCAAAACACTATCAACATAGTAAATGCTTTGTCTTGACAAGCCCTAGCTCGTCAAGACCCCATTGTCTAGTCCCAAACTAAACAAGTCCCCAAAACATCACAATGGTAAAGTTTCCCTTACAAAGATCGCTACTACTGCACAAATATAATAATAAAGAGTCTAGGAAATCTCAGTTTGTGTAGCGGTAGTCGTCTCTGTCAATCAGCTCAGGTCAGATCGTATCTGACAAGATGTAGTTGCCAATGTTACGTCCTCCCTCGAAACTTGCGGCCTAGGTGTTCTTCCCTTGTTGTAGCTTGCACAATGAAGATGGATGACTCTCTCCTTGTGTTGATGTGTTGCGCAATGTATGGATGGCTTCTCCTTGTGCTTACGGCAATGGTGATGGGCTTTGGCTATGGAGTTGCGCAAGGGAGCTTTGGTAAGGGGACCTTGGAGATTTGGCCTTAGAGATTGGAGGTTACGCAATGGGGTGTTCTTGTTGATAACTTGCGCAATGAGGATAGCAATGGAGTTCTCTTTGGCTTTGAGGAGGAGATGCTTGCAATGGAGCTCTTGGAGATGATGAGGGTTGCACACGGATTGAAGGAGAGGTTTTGCTATGGAGCTAGGAGATTTTGGCAAAAGAGATCTTGGAGAGGCTTTCGCAAGATGGCTTTGGAGAGGGGATGAAGCTTTGGCTTGCAATTGCATATGACGGAGAAGCTTGCGCAATATGTGTATTCCCTTGCAAAACTTGCACATCAATGGAGGAGGAGGATGGCCAAATTTTTTCTTTATGTTGCATCTTCTCTCTCTCTCTCTCTCTCTCTCTCTCTCTCTCTCTCTCTCTCTCTCTCTCTCTCTCTCTCTCTCTCTCCCCCTCCCTCCCTCCCTCTCTCCCCCCTCCCTCCCTCCCCCATCTCTCTGGCCAAATTTTTGCTCTAGGTTGCATCTTCTCTCTCTCTCTCTCTCTCTCTCTCTCTCTCTCTCTCTCTCTCTCAAAATCTCTCTCTTTGAATATGGGTTTTATATAGGAGAGGATGTGATATAATGGAATCAATTAGAATTCCATTATTGATGGAGATTGGAAGTGTTGGATCGGGATCCTAGCCGAGAGGGGGGGTGAATAGGCTTATAAAAATATTCTCATGCAACCCACGAGAAATCACACGCAGTTAAAACACAAGCAGAGTAAATAAGATGCAATCACAGAGTACATATAGATTTACCCTAGTTCGGTCGCATCGACGACCTACATCCAGCCCCCAAGCAAATACTAGCATCAATATGTTCCTTTTGCACAATTACAATGAGGTCCTAGCTCTAACTCTCCACCTAGAACGTACCACACTCAACAAAGTGCATACCACTATCAACCTAGTAAATGCGTATCTTGACTGCTACAACACGTCAAGACCCTCTTGTCTCGCCCCAACCAGACAAGTCCCCAACTCGTCACAAATAACGGTAAAGTTTCCCCAACAGAGATCGTTACACTAATACACGAATATAAAGAGTAAATAATTTAGAAATGCTCAGTTCGTGTCCGTGTAAACATTTCTGTCAATCAGCACATCGTCAGCTCCAGTCTGACACAAACGGTGTCTCGATCTGACTTCTGGATCTCAATCTGTAGCACTTTGAAATTGAGTGCATAAATAGGTCTGTGTGTAAAGCAATCCCAGTGCAAACTCAATTTAATTCGGTCTGTGCACAAAGTAACCACTTAAAATTCTATCCACGTCAGCTTTCATGTAACGCTTCTCCGACTCGAGTTCGCGGAGTTCCCCTGGGGTGCTCTGATAGCTTGTGTTCGACGGTGACGGGGGCTTCAACGTGCGGGCTTCGTCGTGCGGGATTCGTGTGGGTTTTGACTTCGCCAATCACTTGTCTTTGACAGCGGCTCCTCCGGTGACAAGAACTCGATAGTGGTGAGTCCACGACAGTAGCTGATCGCTTCGACTGTGGGCTTCTCTTCTGCAGTGGAAAATTTGATGGCGAGATGATGCTTCGACGGTGGCCCCTCGACTTCTCGTGCAGCGAAAGCTTCGACGGTGGGATTCGATGGAAGGACTCCGACGGTGCCTTCTCTTCGACTTCTCCAACTTCAATGGCAACAACGAAGACTCTGACGTTTGCTTCTCCTCCACGACAGGAGATGCTTCGGTGAGGGTTCTTCGCCTTGTGCTTGACAGGAGAGAGGACGGCGACTGGAAGATGGCAGTGGGGTCTCCTCTCGACGACAGCGAGCGTACACGGCGACAACAATACATTCTTGGAAGATACATGACTTGTTGTTGATGCGTGGAGCAACCCAACTTGATCTCCTTCTTCTCAAAAACTCCTTAATGATTGTCCAAGAGTAGGGGATGATGATGGCATGAAACTTTGGCCTTGGAGTATAGGAGAGATCCGAGTTTTTGGGTTTGGCTTGCGTTAATGGGTAGGAGCTTTTATGTGTAAGATTTCCTTGGGAGAGTTAATGTTGGCCGACCCCTAGTCCTATAAACATGTGGGCTTTTATATGATGGACTAGGGTTTTGGATATTTCATGGAGGAGATGGATGGCTAGGATCTATTAGAAAGGTGTGCGGCACAAAGAGGGTGCAACACAAAGGTTAGGCTAGGATTGATCCAATGGCTAGGAGTTTTAGGGATGAGGCTATGACCAAGTCTTCTTGAGGATAGGAATAGGAGTATACCTTTGTAATTGATTTTACCAAATCCATCTCATCCCATATTGGACCTGGTCCATATTGCTTTGTACATAATACTTTCCCTCTCTCCAAGTTGCTATATGATTAGCAATTTCTCCACTGTAATGAACTACGACTTTGCCATTCCTGAAACACACTTAGCACACATGTTATAGGCTTGAAATGTGTTTGTCATCATCAAACTAGAATCCTAGAGCGTTGCATCCAACAATCTCCCCCTTTTGATGATGAGAAACCAATAAAAGATTTGTAATACAAGTATACGTGTGTGAAGCATGATGGAGGATGTATGCATCAATATATAACAATTAAGTGCAACATACAAGCATGCAACAATGATATGCAATCATACAAGCATGCTCCCCCCTTTTCAAGCTCCCCCTACATGTATTACTAATGCTCCCCCTTCAACCACTAATACCGTATTATGTGTCGATAGTACCAAATCTTTTCAACACTTTTTCTCCCCCTTTGTTATCATCAAAAGTGGACTAATGAAGTCATTAAATATCCCATGCAAAAATAACGTATTATTAATTATACCTAGCACTTGCATGTATTTTCTATAACATAGACAATCCAAGTTCATTGAAAATCATAATATAGACTTCACCACCATTGTGTAAGTGTGATAATATCAACATTGAAATACAAAGGGAGATTCAATTTAGAACATCAACCAAATCAATCCACATTTTCCATTTAACATGAATATCACCTAGGATTGATTTTTCCTACCTCATTAAAAGTGAGTTCAAGGTACCAAACCCCACAACATAGCCTATCAGGACTCTTAGATGTGGGGTGGCATTGCTTGACGAGTAAAATACACCAACGCTAAAGATTACTCATAAAGCTTATGTTGGATGCTCGTGGGTTGTGTATTGCCATGAATTGTATCCATTTTACATACTGAGCAATATTCATTTAATTTTTTTCATTTATAATTTTTTGTGCTCAATTTTAACTCATGGCAATACACATCATATCCCTTAGGTTTTTTAGTTTTTATTCTTCCTACATTCACTTTCCAAATTCATAAAAAGAATCTCCAAATGTACAACAAGTTTAATATTCGTGGAAGTGAGTATGCATGTGTAGAAATCAAATTAATCTTTTCATGAAGCATGTCATGGCTACTAAATAGATTCTAACATGTGCATGTAGCTATAACAATAATACAATGATTTCTACAGAGGATATGAATGAACATTCAAAAAATACCACTTATAATGAATCATAAAGAGGTATTCATTAAGCACAATTTTTTTTTTATTTTTGGTTTTTCCAATTTTTTGTTGTTTTTTCTTTTATAAAGAACTAAAACAAACCTAAAAAGCAAACAAACAAGCACACAAACAATCTATGAAGGTATGCAATGAATGCAAAGAGGGAAAAGATATATCTTCGCGTCGCCATTTGACTAAGGAGCTAAAGAATGAAACTTTTAATTCATTGCTCCTAGCCAAATCTCCACCTCACCTACATGAAAGGTGTTAAGTGTGACCTTGGAATCCAACAAGGTCCACTAGTGTTAGTCATCAAAGCTTTCGGAACCCACACTTGTTTGAACTTTATGTTCATGTTCCTAAACTTACAATAATAGGATATGTGACCAACACTATCACAAGTAAAGCACTTTGCATGCATATTTTTCACAATAAAAGGCACATTATGGAATTTCTTAAATTTGGGCTTTTCAACATTTTTCAAACCAAATCCAAGTCCTCTTCTATTATTGCCAAATAATTGATTTTCAAGTATGGTGTCCAACAAATGTTTACCAATTGAAAATTTTCTTAATGACAATTCTAGATTAGAAACTTTGGATTTTAATAATTTATTTTCATCCACAAGCAAGGTGCATTTACTTAGAAAAGTTCTCGTGTTTTCCTCTTCCTTCTTTTCAAATTCATCCATTTTCCTTTTAAGTTCGTTATTTAACATGCACAACTTATCATTAAGCTCTCTAATCACATAACCTTTTTCAGTTTTGAGCTTAATCAAATCCTGCTTAAGCATGCTAATATTATTCAATAAGGAAGGGCAAGAAGGACAAGCAGCTTCTTCATTAAAGCATGATTTTTCTTTTTTCATTATAGCAGTAGTAGAATCACGTGCAGCAAGTTTTTCTTTAAGAATGCCAACTTCTTCAGAAATGTCACAGTTTTCTTTTTGTAATTTAAAGCTGGCATTCCTATAATCATTTAACATGAGTTCTAGCTCATTAATCTCATTTTGCATTCCTTTACAAACATCTAACAATTCATCTTTAATGAAGTAATTTACCTCATCGCTCTTTGCCATTAAGCATAGGGAGGTGAAAGCTACAACCTCCTCATCCTCATCCTCTGCTTTGCTGTCCATGTCCCACGTTATCATTTTGCCTTTTCCTTTATCTTTAGCAACCTGAGCAGACTCTTGTCTGCATTGCTTCGCGAAGTGTCCCTTTTTCCTGCATTTAAAACATTTAACTCTATCAGCAGAATCTTGTTCAGAAATTTTTTTATTAGAACTAAAAGTGTTAGAGCGAATGAACCTTTTATGTACTTCTGATCTTCCTTGAGGAGTCCTGACGTACTTCCTGAAATTTCTAACCACTAGCGCTATCTCCTCATCATCTTCTTCATCTTCGTCAGCTTTTAGAGCGAGTAGCTTTGTAGCTTTTTCCTTCTCCTCAGGTTTCTCTCTTTCTTCAATATTTTGCAATTCAAGATCATGGGACATTAAATTAGCTATCAAGTCCTCCACCCTCATCTGTTACAGATCTTTCACTTCTTAGATGGCAGTGACTTTAGGCCTGAACGAGCTTGGTAGCGCCCTTAAGATATTCCTTACATGTTCATGGCTAGAATATGGCTTACCGAAGGAACTAGACTTGTAGACAATATCGGTGAACCTTGCAAACATTGCTGAAATGGATTCTGATGGTAACATGCGAAAGCTCTCGTACTCTATGCTCAGAAGTGTAAGTCTATACTCTTTCACATGTGATGTTCCCTCATACGTCACCTCCATTATATGCCATATTTCCTATGCAGTTAAACAATGTGAGATACGATTATATTCAGATTTATCTAAAGAACAAATAAGCGCATTCATGGCTTTAGCATTAAGATTATAAAGTCTCCAATCATTATCGTCCCATTTATTATCAGGTTTAAGCATTTCAATATATTCAATTTTAATGACAGGTGGCTTATAACCTTTTTCGACAATATTCCATACTTTGTAATCAATAGATATCAAGTAGATTTTCATACGATTTTTCCAATAATCATAATCTTCACCATTAAATCTAGGGGACGTGATATGGACTGGCCCTCAACAAAAGCATTATCAATGGGATTCATGGTCAATTCTAGGCTAGATCCTAAAACATGCTCTGATTCCACTTGTTGGATCTGGATCCTAGCCTAGGGGGTGAATAGGCTTATAAAAATATTCTTGCGTAACTCACGAGAAATTACACGCAGTTAAAACACAAGCAGAGTAAATAAGAGGCAATCACAGAGTACGCACAGATTTACCCTGGTTCGGTCGCATCAATGACCTACATCCAGCCCCCAAGCAAATACTAGCATCAATATGTTCCTTTTATACAACTACAATGAGGTCCTAGCTCCAACTCCCCACCTAGAACGTACCACACTCAACAAAGTGCAGAACACTATCAACCTAGTAAATGCGTATCTTGACTGCTACAACACTTCAAGACCCTCTTGTCTAGCCCCAACCAGACAAGTCCCCAAATCATCACAAATAACGGTAAAGTTTCTCCTACAGAGATCGTTACACTAATAAACAAATATAAAGCATAAAGAGTTTAGAAATGCTCAGTTAGTGTCAGTGTAGATGTCTCCGTCAATCAGCACGTCGTCAGCTCCAGTCTGACGCAAACAGTGTCTCGATCTGACTTCTGGATCTCAATCTGTAGCCCATTGAAGTTGAGTGCACAAATAGGTCTGTGTGTAAAGAAATCCCAGTGCAAACTCAATTTAATTCGGTCTGTGCCCAAAGTAACCACTTAGAATTCTAATCCACATCAGCTTTCATGCAACGCTTCTCCGACTCGAGTTTGCCAAGTTCCCCTGGGGTGCTCCGATAGTTTGTCTTCGACGGCGATGGGGGCTTCAATGTGCGGGCTTCATCGTGCGAGCTTCGTGTGGGTTTCAACTTCGACGATCACTCGTCTTCGACAGTGGCTCCTCCGGCGACGAGAACTCGATAGCGGTGAGTCCACGACAGCAGCTGATCGCTTCGACGGTGGGCTTCTCTTCTGCAGCGGCAACTTTGGTGGCGAGATGATGCTTCGACGATGGCCCCTTGACTTCTCATGCAGCGACAGCTTCGATGGCGGGATTCGATGGAAGGACTCCGATGGCGCCTCCACTTCAACTTCTCTGACTTCGATGGCAACAACGGCGACTCCAACGTTTGCTTCTCCTCCATGGCAGGAGCTTCTTTGGTGAGGGTGCTTCGCCTTGTGCATGATAGGAGAGAGGACGATGACTGGAAGATGGCAGTAGGGTCTCCTCTCGATGACAGTGAGCATACATAGCAGTAGCAATACATTCTTGACAGATACGTGACTTGTCGTTAATGCGAGGAGCAACCCAATTTGATATCCTTCTTCTCAAAAACTCCTTGATGATTCTCTAAGATTAGGGGATGATGATGGCATGAAACTTTGGCTTGTAGTACAGGAGAGATCAGAGTTTTTGGTTTTGGCTTGCGTCAATGGGTAGGAGCTTTGATGCGTAAGATTTCCTTGGGAGAGTTAATGTTGGCCGAATGTCATGTCCTATTTTGCACTATACGTGTATTCTACTGAACACATAAGGTATTTCTACTTACGATACATGGGTAGGCATGAAATAAGCGTAGATATCGATCTATGTAATGTAGTGCAAGGGGGATTGGGCCGTACTATGTGGCTAAGGGAAGAGAATGCGAAATGTGAATGCAGGAGAAGTGCGAATGACGTCATGTGTATTATATAATGGGTATGTATTAGACGTGGGTGTGTAATGCATGTATGCATGCATGGATGTGCATGGATGTGTGTAGGGAGAGCCATGCTAGTGTGAAAGGGGGTTAGGGGTTAATGGCAACCCCGTAAATTTTTAGAAAGGTGAGGGGCAAAATGGTCATTTTGACCAAAGGTGCTGTGTGTACATAGTAAAACGGTGTGCGTGCATAAAGTAATGGCAAACTTGTAAATAACTAAAAGTTGAGGGTCATCTTTGGAAGGGTATTTTAGTCATTTTAAGTTAACCATGGCTTAAGAGAGAAGCTAAGGGGTTGTGTAGATTTTTCTTTAACTTTCCTTTTCTACTTCTTTCTTTTAACTTCTCTTAACTTCTCCCTCTCCTCTCCCTCTCCCACCTAATTAGGCCGGCCACTTCCCCTCCTCTTTCATCCTCCTTTCTCAAATGAAAACCCTAATTTCCATTTCCAATTAGAAGGTATCCAAGCTAGCTTCAAGAGAGAAGGAAGTAGAGAAGAAAGGAAGAGAAGGAAAGAAGAGAAATCAAGCTTTTTGAGGTAGGAATTACTTGGATTTGGAATTCCCTTAACTTGTTCTTACTAGCATGATTTTATAGAATGATTTACTGATATGAAGTAGGGGTAGCCAAATTTATGTTCTATGATTTAATTTCACTAATCACCCCTTTGGAATTCCATGCAAAACATGCCTCTTTAGAAATTTAAAATTCTGTTGTGTGATATTACTTGAATTCTGGTTTCTATGGCTAGAATTAAGTTTCAAAAAAATTATATACTTGTATATATTGAAGTTCTACTCCAAAATCAGATAAACTTTGATATATGTTCAATTCAGAAATTAGGAGCAAAAATTCCATCTTTACAACATGTCTGTTTGATCTTCAGTCTGGACACAGTTTAGTCAACTTGACCTCAGTACCTGCACACATAATGGAATTTTATGTTCTTAGTCTCGTTGGAAAGATAACAAGTTTTTCTACAACTTCATATTAGTGAAGAATTGTGGAAATTCTGGATAAAAAATGCCCAAAAACAGCAATCTTTACAGACCCTAAAATCTGTCTGAAAAACAGATTGAACAGGTTTCACCAAACAATTCCCCATAAATCATATACTTCATATTTTTGCATGAAATGTTATCTGTGAATCCAGGATTAACAAACCTACAACTTTCATTTAGGAAGTTTTGTCAAATTATCAAATAAAACTGATGTAATGTTGCCATGAGTTGTCACTGACTGCAAATTCCAGCTAGCTGTAGCAATGGAGTGGAGTTTTGAATTGTGTATTTTTGCTAAATTTCCCTCTATAATTTATGATTATTGTTGTTACTTGAAAGATAGCTTATTTTTGCAAATATCTATGGAATTTGTTGATGTTACAATGATCATGGTTGTGTTGCCTGCCAAGTGCTTGTGAAAATGCCTCAACGATATGAAAGTGAGAAACATTTGTAACGGCCACTTTCTGACCGTTCGTATTTCCTGCGTGCACGTGCTTTATCGTGCACGTATTTTATTTTGCTTTTTCCAAGCTCCGGCATGTGTGATGAGATATGCCGTTACGATCATTTTGGGGTGTAGAATTTTATAATAATTTTTGGGAACGTCATTTCGCGGCTTGTTTTCCCGCAAAACGACGTTGATCTGGTAAGGGCGTTTTGGTCATTTGGCTTGAAACGCCGTTCCAAATTTTATGTAAATTTTATCAGGCTCCGTAGATCTGTGTGTCTCGTCTCGACGATCGCCCCGGTATTTTCAGATTATTTTTCTGACGTCCGGTTTGAGAGATATCGCTCGGATAAATCTCGACCGTCGATTGGCCATCAGATTCAAATTCGAATTTGATAGCCAAATCTGGCTAAATCCCTCATTAATCTGCTTTGATATCTTTCCTAAACCGTTTTTCTATGTGTCCCCTAGACTTATCCCAGACTACACACCCTCTGTCTCTCTCCCTCTCCCACATTTAACATTTATCCCTTCCTACATATCAAATTTCTATTAATATTAAAACCCTAAACAACTCATTGACGTGATAGAAGACTAGGGTTTATACTTTTCAGCAGCCGCCGCAAACACAAAACTAAACCGAGCCACTCTATCTATCTCCCTCACATCTCTCCCTCCCTCGTGATCACCGACGGCGGCCGCACCCATCCCCGACCGCGTCCGACCGTCAACAACTCCGACCACCAGCCCGCAGCGCCCACATCTCCGGTGACAGGCGACTCCGCCGACGTCGTCTCCTCGCGCAAGCAGCGGCAGCAGCGGCAAGATCCATCGCTGCTGCGTGCTTTCCGACGCCGACCACCGTGCGTTGGCCGCCAAAGACTCCTCAGCCAGCGCGACTGACCGTCGACAGCCCGACTGCCACCTTCCGACGCCGCTGCAGCCTTCTCCCGACCACCGACGATCCATCGGCCGTGACAGCACCCCGCGGCGTCATATCTCGACGTTGAAGCCGCAGCAACCAACCACGCCTCCGCAGACCACCGGAGGCGCCGCCCGACGCCACCAATAGGCCGCGAGCCGCTCTCCGACCGTCCAAGCAACGGTCGTCCCCTGTGAGGCAGCGAGCTCGTTCTAGGTTGCGCCACACGTGAGTCCCAACTTCCTTTTTAGCAAGTTATATTATATATGATAGAAGCAGTAGATGTAGATGGGTATAAGTGAAGGTTGCTGCTATTTGATGATAATGTGTTGCAAATGAGTAAGATATTAATTATTAAATGCAAACAGCTGCAATTTAATGTATGTTCTCCATGCAACCAATATAATTTATATGTATATTGGCAGTGCAACATGTAGGTATTTAACATGTCAATTATTAATAAATACTGTTATATTAGTTCTGATAATGAATTTTTGGTTTTAACGTTAGTTTATTTGCATGCCAGTCGCGATACATACTAGGTTACATATGTTAAGGCGGGTGCTGATATAAGTTTATATGTATACTACGTATAATTTTAATTTATAGGATATATACATAGATGCGTAAACAGGTGTAGATACGGTTTTAATACATTAGTTGGAACTTGAAGCTTTATGATGAATTCTGATGATGCAGAGTCAGTCACGCTCATCGTTCGACACGTGAACACTAAAGATCAGTGACAAGACGTTCCAGAAATTGGAGTCTCTACGCGATCCGCTACCGTTTTCCAGATCCGACGCCAAATTCACGCGTGAACGTCATTCAGGTTGGTACCCCTAACTCGTAGCGAACCCACACTGTAGCAAAATCAAACCCTAAACTAAAATTTGACAACTCGAACTAAATTTACTTTTCCGCACCAGTAAAACGCTGCTCACTGTAGAAATCGACCATCGAACAAATTTTTCTGTGCATATAGGGTAGTGGTCGATTTAGGCGGAACGAAACACCAAAATGTGACGATTGACGAATAGGATAGCCCCGATAACCTAGAAACGAACCTTAATAGGACTTGATGAAAATCGGGATCTGACACCGTCGCCGTGTCACGATTTTCAGACACTTTTCCGCCGACGAGACGATTGGACGAGGCGTACCAGAGAGACGATGCACTCGCCACCACAGGCAATTGTACCACTTGCGTACTTGGCCATGCTTAGGCCTTAGTCTTGTTAGATTAGACATGTTGAACCATGAGAACCGGACGTGAAATGATAGCGTCCGGGACGCCTTTGATGGCTCAGATTTGACAACGAAATCTGAGTCCAACAACAAATTACTGACATCATAGGATTGACATGCGTGTGCGTGAGTTGTGGACACCCTAGTACAACCCCTCATGTTTTGTCGTGTCTTGTTCCTTTCCGTCTGCACAGCCCGCTGGGCAATAGGGCACTCGCCAAGCCAGAGCGAGTGATCCCTTGTACTAGTTCACAGACCGATGGGCAATTGGGCACCTGTCAAGCTAGATCAGGTGATCCCATGTACCGATACACAGCTCAGAAAGCAATTGGGCACTTGCCAAGCTAGAGCAAGTGATCACATGTCTTGTCACGATTCTTAGGGTTATGGGGTAGGGTTGAGCGTGCAAGAGGCAAGAGGGACTGATCCCCCTCGAACCGAACAGGCGTGAACCCTTCCATGTCTTGTCTTGTCTTGTCGTGTCTGGCTTTTGTGTTCCGTCTTGTCTTAACACCTGTAGGCTAGTCCCGTAGTCGGTTGCACTCGCTACGACTACTACTTGTCGTGTTTACTTTCCTGCTGCGTGTACTTTCGTTTGTTCCTCTGGTATAACCTCAGCATGCTAATCAACCAGTAAACTGTTGTGTAATAGAATCTCAGCATGCTAATCAACCAGTAAACCATTGTTTAAAGTTTAGTGCACTTGCGGTAAAGTCTAACCCTTCTTGTAGACCTTACCTGACGTACAGTTTCCTTCTTTGGTGCTGTAAGTCAGGTGTTCAGCCAGAGTTCGTGGACGAGGCAGATTTACTGGAGCACGTGGAGCTGAGGACGTCGTCACCAGAGTACGTACCTGACAAGGACCAGACCTTGAGGTCTTTTAGTTGTCACTTCAGAGGTTATTACTTTAGTTTACTTTTAGATAGCTTGTTGCCATGCTTAGGCTCCTTTTTAGACTTTGTACTCGCTGGATATTATACCTTTTTTATGAATGCCACTTTCTTTCTGTACTTCCTATTGTTTCGAACCTTATTAAATGCAAGAACCTGAAAGTGTTTAGAATGGTACACCCCTACAGACGCTTATTGAGCCCGAGCTTCACAGCTCTGGCCTAAGCGGGCCTTAGTCATGCTTCGCCTTCGTATTTTTGGGAAGCGGGGCGTGACAAGTTTTAGTGGTGGCCCATGCAGGTCTTGCAAAAATTCGGAACAATAAGAGTTCCGCATTCGTTTAATATCCCGGTACACGTCTAATTTAGGTTTTTCCCAATCTTACATAGTAGGGAGACTTAGGTAGACGTCCCAATTTGATAGTCAGACGCCTTGGTTAAGATTTAGTTATCCTCGTCCTAGGATACCTTAGTAGCCCACGCTTGACTCTGACCGTGTTAGATCTCTAGGGCCCTTCTTTTAGTCGTTCGCTCGGGCCCATTGACTTCAGGCCCAGCAGAACTAACCTAGATTCTCTTAGGAACCTTCCCATTTGATCCTGGTTACAGTCTAGCTCATTAGGAAATCTTAGTGCCGAGCTCTCCTGATCTTTAGACGACCCGATAATTAGAATCCTTGACTTCTAGCATCTTCCCGATCATTACCCTTTCGTGTTATCGACCGCAGAGTTCCATCGTAGCTTCATGAATCATATCCTAAGTGTATCCTTCATGAGATCATTTTCCTTTCTACCGATTCACGTGATCGTTCCTGACGAGTATCGTTGATCCTTCGAGTCTTTTCCTTTGCCAGTTTTGTTTCCCCTAAAAGTATTTTCGAAATTCCTTATTAAGTCCTCCGCTCAGCTTAAATTCTTTGAAACCCTCTTGGTCGTAAATTTTCGTTGTTAATATCTCGTATTTATTTTCAAATCGGTATCTTTCATATTTTCAGTTTTAAAACCTTGTTATCATTTTGATAATTCAATATATATATATTTTTCTCTAGACTACAAAATTTATTTCTAACCACTTACCTTACATACTTTTAAAATATTTTCCTAAACTAAAGGGAACTTCAATTTTTATAAATATCAATTCTATGTTCATCGTGCTCACATTTCAAAAAAAAATATCTTTGTATAATTTATTTAATTATTTACTTATTTTTTCATTTGCAAAACAATCGTTTCACACCCTACCCATCCTTCCTTCGTCTTACTTTTTCCAAAACTTTGATTTGCTACATCTACTCACTTTTAAGTATATGAATATATATTTTAAAAGGTATATGATACCATATTTTCCACAAAATTCTTCTTTCATCGTTTAGTCATTTTAAGCAATATTTTTGTCCCGTCCATCTGGCTATCTTCGTATCCTCGCCTTATCCGACTTCGTTCTTTCGATCTTGTTTCGTGTCGCTTTTGGTTTCGGTCTCTTTCTTTTATGTAGACATCAGTGCCTGTAGTTGCCTACGTCATCTCTAGTTAGTAGTGGGCCCTTTGGTTTGTGAGGTCATCGTGATGTATATATATAGGTATAGTGTGTAAACCTGTATAAGTGTGTTACCTTTAGGATCTTGATGTTTGTCTCTTGTGTCTTGTATGCATACTCAATGTGGTCCATGACATACATATGGAGTTGACTGAATGATGGTATTCATATTTGTGTGGATAACATCATAGCAGGCGAATTCCTTAGACCTAGTCTCCCGTATTTTAGTTTAGCCTATTTTGATGCTTATATACGTTTTAAAAACCTATTTGTTTTCTTTAAATCAAATCATTTAAAGTTTTTGAAATTAGCACAAGATCACAAATCAATTATCCTTCCTCATCCATTACCACGACTCCACGCGGTTCTTCAAATGTTTTGAAATATGTTATTGGTTTTAAGTTTTCTTTCCCCTTCCCTCTCCTTTCTCCTTTCGAAATGTTATGTTATGGTTATTATAGTTTTGGGACTAGCTATTATTGTTGTCGGATTTTTGTTGCGGGTAGACTCAGGGAGAGATGGGATTTGTTATAGCAATGATTAACCGATTTTGGAACAATATGATATTGGAATAGATTTCTTTCGGATGAGAAGATGAGCTGTCCAAAACTTATTTATGATACCGATGTGAGACGGACTCAATGGGAAATCCTTGTCGGATGAAATTATATGCGTGAAGATGAGAACTGTCAGATTTGAGGCTTAGTCGAATGGTAGATAGGGATGGCTACAGAGTATGGTAAGAGTTAGGATGATCATGAGAATGAGTAGAACATTGTTAGCATCGAGACTTGATTGTTGAGTTGACGTAAGAAGACATTGGGAGTAACATGACTTGTTGAGATGAATGGATGGTTAGGTAGTCGGACTTAAATTGGTTGGGATTAGTTATAGTGAGTAGGATGAGAGGTGATTCTGATAGTTAAATTAATTGGCAGATAAATTCATGGGGAGATATGACAAGGAATGTATTGAAGACACGACGATTGTTGATTAGTGAAGGTATTAAAGGATTGGACAAAGTTTTTGTTTTTAGATTGGCGGTTGACTAGAATCTAATTTTGGAGATTGATTAATATTGGAAAGAGATCGAGGAATTTAGAAGATATTATTGAGCGGTGATGTTTGCCAGAGTGGTATGGTATGAGAAGATAATTATTATTCTTTTGTGAGAACTTGGAGTTGGAAATTTGAACAGTAGTAATGGGTCTATGGTTGAGTGTTAGGATGTGAAAATAGCCGTGGCTTTATCCAGTGAAAAAAAAATGGAGTAGAAGGGATTATTTGAGGGACGAAGTTGAAATTTTTGGGCTAGAGACCTTTGTGTGGAGGATGGAAGTTATTGGCTTAAGTATTTATGGAATTTATGATTAGTCTTAGTGTGAGAGATTCCGAGGGCGGAATCATTTCTAAGGTGGGTAAAATGTAACGGCCACTTTCTGACCGTTCGTATTTCCTGCGTGCACGTGCTTTATCGTGCACGTATTTTATTTGGCTTTTTCTGAGCTCCGGCATGTGCGATGCGATATGCCGTTACGATCGTTTTGGGGTGTAGAATTTTATAATAATTTTTGGGAACGTCATTTCCCGGCTCGTTTTCCCGCAAAACGACGTTGATCTGATAAGGGCGTTTTGGTCATTTGGCTTGAAACGCCGTTCCAAATTTTATGTAAATTTTTGGTAGGCGTTACGCACGATCAGGCTCTGTAGATCTGTGTGTCTCGTCTCCACGATCTCCCCGGTATTTTCAGATTATTTTTCTGACGTCCGGTTTGAGAGATATCGCTCGGATAAATCTCGACCGTCGATTGGCCATCAGATTCAAATTCGAATTTGATAGCCAAATCTGGCTAAATCCCTCATTAATCTGCTTTGATATCTTTCCTAAACCGTTTTTCTATGTGTCCCCTAGACTTATTCCAGACTACACACCCTCTGTCTCTCTCCCTCTCCCACATTTAACATTTATCCCTTCCTATATATCAAATTTCTATTAATATTAAAACCCTAAACAACTCATTCACGTGATAGAAGACTAGGGTTTATACTTTTTAGCAGCCGCCGCAAACACAAAACTAAACCGAGCCACCCTATCTATCTCCCTCACATCTCTCCCTCCCTCGTGATCACCGACGGCGGCCGCAACCATCCCCGACCGCGTCCGACCGTCAACAACTCCGACCACCAGCCCGCAGCGTCCACATCTCCAGTGACAGGCGACTCCGCCGGCGTCGTCTCCTCGCGCAAGCAGCGGCAGCAGCGGCAAGATCCTCCGCTGCTGCGTGTTTTCCGACGCCGACCACCGTGTGTTGGCCGCAGAAGACTCCTCAGCCAGCGCGACTGACCGTCGACAGCCCGACTGCCACCTTCCGACGCCGCTACAGCCTGCTCCCGACCACTGACGATCCATCGGCCGTGACAGCAACCCGCGGTGTCCTATCTCGACACTGAAGCCGCAGCAACCAACCACGCCACCGCAGACCACCGGAGGCACCGCCCGACGCCACCCACAGGCCGCGATCCGCTCTCCGACCGTCCAAGCAACGGTCGTCCCCTGCGAGGCAGCGAGCTCGTTCTAGGTTTCGCCACACGTGAGTCCCAACTTCCTTTTTAGCAAGTTATATTATATATGATAGAAGCAGTAGATGTAGATGGGTATAAGTGAAGGTTGCTGCTATTTGATGATAATGTGTTGCAAATGAGTAAGATATTAATTATTAAATGCAAACAGCTGCAATTTAATGTATGTTCTCCATGCAACCAATATAATTTATATGTATATTGGCAGTGCAACATGTAGGTATTTAACATGTCAATTATTAATAAATACTGTTATATTAGTTCTGATAATGAATTTTTGGTTTTAACGTTAGTTTATTTGCATGCCAGTCGCGATACATACTAGGTTACATATGTTAAGGCGGGTGCTGATATAAGTATATATGTATACTACGTATAATTTTAATATATAGGATATATACATAGATGCGTAAACAGGTGTAGATACGGTTTTAATACATTAGTTGGAACTTGAAGCTTTATGATGAATGCTGATGATGCAGAGTCAGTCACGCTCTCCGTTCGACACGTGAAAACTAAAGATCAGTGACAAGACGTTCCAGAAATTGGAGTCTCGACGCGATCCGCTACCGTTTTCCAGATCCGACGCCAAATTCACGCGTGAACGTCATTCAGGTTGGTACCCCTAACTCGTAGCGAACCCACACTGTAGCAAAATCAAACCCTAAACGAAAATTTGACAGCTCGAACTAAATTTACTTTTCCGCACCAGTAAAACGCTGCTCACTGTAGAAATCGACCATCGGACAAATTTTTCTGTGCATATAGGGTAGTGGTTGATTTAGGCGGAACGAAACACCAAAATATGATGATTGACGAATAGGATAGCCCCGATAACCTAGAAACGAACCTTAATAGGACTTGATGAAAATCGGGATCTGACACCGTCGCCGTGTCACGATTTTCAGACACTTTTTCGCCGACGAGACGATTGGACGAGGTGTACCAGAGAGACGACGCACTCGCCACCACAGGCAAGTGTACCACTTGCGTACTTGGCCATGCTTAGGCCTTAGTCTTGTTAGTTTAGACATGTTGAACCATGAGAACCGGACGTGAAATGATAGCGTCCGGGACGCCTTTGATGGCTCAGATTTGACAAGGAAATCTGAGTCCAACAACAACAAATTACTGACATCATAGGATTGACATGCGTGTGCGTGAGTTGTGGACACCCTAGTACAACCCCTCCTGTTTTGTCGTGTCTTGTTCCTTTCCGTCTGCACAGCCCGCTGGGCAATAGGGCACTCACCAAGCCAGAGCGAGTGATCCCTTGTACTAGTTCACAGACCGATGGGCAATTGGGCACCTGTCAAGCTAGAGCAGGTGATCCCATGTACCGATACACAGCTCAGAGAGCAATTGGGCACTTGCCAAGCTAGAGCAAGTGATCCCATGTCTTGTCACGATTCTTAGGGTTATGTGGTAGGGTTGAGCGTGCAAGCGGCAAGAGGGACTGATCCCCCTCGAACCGAACAGGCGTGAACCCTTTCGTGTCTTGTCTGGCTTCCGTGTTCTGTCTTGTCTCGACACATGTAGGCTAGTCTCGTAGTTGGTATCACTCGCTACGACTACTACTTGTCGTGTTTACTTTCCTGCTTCGTGTACTTTCGTTTGTTCCTCTGTTATAACCTCAGCATGCTAATCAACCAGTAAACTGTTGTGTAATAGAACCTCAGCATGCTAATCAACCAGTACACCGTTGTTTAAAGTTTGGTGCACTTGCGGTAAAGTCTAACCCTTCTTGTAGACCTTACCTGACGTACAGTTTCCTTCTTTGGTGATGTACGTCAAGTGTTCAGCCAGAGTTCGTGGACGAGGCAGACTTACTAGAGTACGTGGAGCCGAGGACGTCGTCACCAGAGTACGTACCTGACAAGGACCAGACCTTGAGGTCTTTTAGTCGTCACTTCAGAGGTTATTACTTTAGTTTGCTTTTAGATAGCTTGTTGCCATGCTTAGGCTTCTTTTTAGACTTTGTACTCGCTGGATATTATACCTTTTTTTATGAATGCCACTTTCTTTCTGTACTTCCTATTGTTTCGAACCTTATTAAATGCAAGAACCTGAAAGTGTTTAGAATGGTACACCCATACAGACGCTTATTGGGCCCGAGCTTCACAGCTCCGGCCTAAGCGGGCCTTAGTTACGCTTCGCCTCCGTATTTTTGGGAAGCGGGGCGTGATAACATTAGATATGAGTTTGCAAACACATGAATCATTAAATATGATGTGAAATAGTAATGACGGGATCATGGAGAGCATGGTTTCATATGTGATTAATACTAAACTGATATGGCTATGATGAAGGGCATGACACTTGGATGCGCGACCCATTTGATATGTGATTTGATTACAATGGAGGGCATGTCACTTCGGTGCATGACCCATGTTGATATGAGTGTGGAATGTGAAACCATGCAACGTGTCCCTTTCAGTGCTATATATAATGTTAAATAAGGTTTTAGAATGTCTCAATCATCTCTAAGGAGGGCGAGTTAGCAAAACCCGGGGTTTAAGGGGAAATTTGAGTAAATTGTGGATATGAGGCCTGGACTGAGAAGTTGGGGGAAATGATAATGTGATATGTGATATTTATTCCTACTCGCCTTTACTGGGAGTGGAGGGGACATACGTAGGTTGTGTTATTATGGGAGGCCTCACTCCTGCCAGGGACGGGGGAGCTGAGAGGCCCGGCGTACAATGCCCGTGTCCACTGCATCGTGTGCTATATTCACCCCAAATTTAGGGTGAGGTCCAAGTCCTGGTATCACAAAATTTACCCAAGTTTCAAACTAATACAATTATAAAGTAAGAATTTTACATGGTACTTCTCCTGTTGGTGGCACTTTCCCTCCCTTTTGCCTGCTTCTTTGTGACTCTGTGTCATACCTCAGGCACTAGTACTTGTCTTATTAGATAGTGTTTGCTTGAATAATTGTGTTATTATTATTATTATTCGTGCTAACCCTTTTCTTGCAGTAGCTCGACATTGGACCTCAGGTATGATCACTTACTTAGCAGATCACTTTCTATTACATTACTTAGTATCCGTGCCTTATTTCTCATGCCTGGCATAATACTGATAATAAATAGTGTTTCAAATCCAAGTTGGTTCATACTAGGGCATGCATTGACGTGCTCTTCCCCTATTTTTCAGGTAGCAGGGACAGAATGGTTGGTGGTGGCTTGGAGTTGGGTTTCTGGGGTAGTACTCGATGTGAGCTGTAGCTTGAAGAGTGACTTGGTTGTCTTGGGAGGTGGAGAGTGTTGGTGTAGGTGAAATGATGTATCTAGGTTATGTATATAAATGAAAGTTGTATATAAAATGTGTTGTTGTTGCCCTGTGTCATTTGTGAGTTGTTTGATATTACAATGGAGCTGCACTTGTACTATCCCAACATATGCACAGTGGCCTGCATATTCAGCTTCCCCTAACTCTCTCTGTTCCACTCTCACAACCCTCACTCTTCAGGAAACTTGGAAAAAAAAAATTTTTAATGCCGGGTATTCTGGGGAACGGGGCGTGACAGTTTTTGGTGGCACATGCAAGTCACCGCACTGCGATGTGCGTAAGGATAGTACATGTAATACTTCAATATTTGATTGAGAAAGATTAGCCCTAAGGTGGGTAGTTACATTAGAGCTTGAGTGAACCACCCTTGAATCTCTAGCTTTAGGGAGACCGGGGATGAACTTTCTGTAGTGCATTATACTATCAAGTATATTGTAGGTATACATGTGTATATGTAACTGTATGAACCCGTGTGTAAAAGTGCATTTGTTGTGCTTAGAGATTTGAATTATTTATGTTGTGGTATACTTGTATATTTGAACGGCATGAAAGTTACATGTACCCTGGATGCTTGTAGTGGTATACGGTTATGCGTGGGTGTACATACTAGGTGGGCGAATACTTGAGTGTATGTATATTACGTCTTTAAGGGAGTACAAGATACAGATATGTGAGGCGGGTATGTGGTATATTTGTGTGACTCTGAGACATAGGTGATATATACATGTTTATTCGTGGATGTATATTAGTGGGTACACATGAGCTAGTGGAGACATGTACCATGTAGGGGTGTGAGTGAAGGTGTGTACGTGTGAGATATGAGTGCATGTAAGCATTTTCCTATCTATTACATTATGGTTGTGTCCCCTTGTGGGGAACGTACCAATGTATGTGTATCTATCCTTGTATAGATAGAGTAGTGGAATGTCTATATTGACTTTGGACATATGGGGGAAAGTGTATATGTGTGGATATATGTGAGCCTGTATGGGTAGAGGGTGTAGATATATGTGTGGGAAGTTAGTGCATATATATCGCTAGTGTTGCATTGCTTGAGTATGAATTCCTAATGTGTTATAATTTAAATAACTGTGAGTATGTGTATGTGCTGCCTATGTGCTTATATGAACCGGTGTATTGTCTTAATTTTGTTTATGGTTGTGGGTTGTATTATTGCGTGAAGATAGGTGGTGTACTATGGCCATATAGGGTGTGTATGTATGGACACATGGGTAGTATGAGTAATGTTCCAGGGTGCTTAGAGTAGGTGTATCCTAAGGAGGGTAGGGATGCTTTAGACCTGTCAACCTAAGTTGAGGCCTTAGCTCTATGCCATGCCTATTATGGGATAGAGATATAAGTGTGACGTGTATCATATGTAGAATGTGATGAATGTGAAGATTTGAGATTATACAGTGCATGTATAAGTGGGGTGGCTATGGGTTTGCACGGTTAAGTGGAGTTATGGTATATGCATATATGTGTGTATACGCTTACCGGTAGAATGGTGCATATATGACCATTTGGATGTATATGTAGTGCATGTAACCTTCCGTATATAGTGGCATGAGGAGGATTATGTATCGGTATATGAAATACTTGTGGGTATGTAGGTTTGCTGTAGCTAGTGCGGTGTGACCGTGTATATGTGTTATTGAACGTGTGTTGGTGTATGTCTTATGAGTGGTTGTATGCATATATATGTGAATGATCCCTATTCTGATATACATGTATCAGTATATGGATGTGTACGTATACTGTATGTGGCTATCTATCGTATGTGTATGAATATTGAAAAGAACTTATTTGTGTATATACTAACATGCTAGTAAAAGTGTGAATATATTGGATATTATGTATATAATGGTATGGGTAGCTACCGACTATATGTTGGTACAGTTGGGTAGCTTGCATGTATGGGTATATGATAGTAGGATATGTATAGCATGTGTGTATGGGTGTGTGTGCCCATACATGGGAATGTATGTGCATGGTTGCATGGATCCTAATAGGTATATATACATGTCTGTGTGCATACCTACTATTAGAATAATAATCGGGTGTGTATGAGCGAACGTGTATTTGGCTATGTGTAGGTCTAGAGATCTATATAGGGTATTGATATGTATACGTCATGGTTGTATGGATTGCTATTATGTGTGTCATAGCGGAGTGTGGGGACGTGAAAATGCATGTGTTGTGTGTAGTAGAAGCATATGTGGTTGTGTGGATATTGGTTGAATAGATACATACTTATATATAAAAATCCTTGTTTGAGTATCAGTGAATCTTTCCGACATGGTTGCCTATTTAAGTGTATCTTGGAGAAGCGTATTTCTGTTTGTATGTGTGTATATATATGTATGTACCAGAGTATGTGTGTATGTATATACGTATGCAATATGGATGTAAATGTAATAGATATGGAATATATGTGTATATATATTTGATAAATGTAAGTGAATGAAACTGTTTGATATGTGGGTATTGGACTGTGTGTATTTGGTTGCACATTTATTTGTATACGCGTGCGTGGAGTGTAGATGGATATTTATATTTATTTGACTATTATGGAAGTATGTGCGTAGAATATACAAGGGTAGTTATATATAGCATATGGCGGGGAATGTATTATGTTTGTGCACTCTTGTGTGAATTGTGAGTGGTATATATGCCTATCTGTGTGAGGCAATAGGCGCATTACTATGAATGTGAGATTATCTATGTATTTATCTGTAGTTATGGCTGTGGAACCTATGTGACTTGATCGTGCATGTGTTAGTACGTGCCCGTAGGAGTATGTATGGATGTGACTAAATATTGTGTCTATATAGGTATCTGGTGTACATATGGTGTGACACCATGATAGTGACCATGTTTGTCAAGTTATGTATGTAGATTGATGTGTATAGTCGCATGTCTGTGCATGCATATAGACGTATATGTAATATATAAGCAAGTAGAATATAAGTCGTTATACTTGAAGATATTGTGGTATATATGAAAGCATGCCATGTATGAATGCCTTATGTATTGTGATATGGATATGATGTGATGTCGTATGCTCATAGATACGAGTAGTGATCCAAAATACGTATAATAATACGTATATGGACTTATTTGTGGTATGTGATGTGTATGTTAGTGTGTGAATACATGCGCCTAGATGTTTAGGTGAAGAACATATATGTATGTGTACGTAGTGAGTGCATATAGTGATGTGGATGTGCTATTAGGTGAATAAAAGGATGTATCTGTGATTTGTATGGGATGCAGATGTGCATGGACGACAGTGAAGCATATAGTGTATATATATGTGGCGTGAGTATGTATTCTTGTCTGTACTTCATGGGTAGTAAGATCATCTTACCCAGCTGACCTTGGGCAAGAATCACACCCTAGAAAGTTCGAGGACGAACTTTATTTTAAGGTGGGTAGGATGTCATGCTCTATTTTGCACTATACGAGTATTCTACTTACGATACATGGGTAGGCATGAAATAAGCGTAGATATCGATGTATGTAACATAGTGCATGGGGGATTAGGCCGTACTACGTGGCTAAAGGAAGAGAATGCAAAATGTGAATGCGGGAGAAGTGCGAATGACGTCGTGTGTATTATATAACGCGTATGTATTAGACGTGCGTGTGTAATGCATGTATGGATGCATGGATGTGCATGGATGTGTGTAGGGAGAGCCATGCTACTGTGAAAGTGGGTTATGGGTTAATGGCAACCCCCGTAAATTTTTAGAAAGGTGAGGGCCAAAATGGTCATTTAGACCAAAGGTGCTATATGTACATAGTAAAACGGTGTGTGCATAAAGTAATGGCAAACTTGTAAATACCTAAAAGTTGTGGGGCATTTTTGGAAGGGTATTTTAGTCATTTTAAGTTAACCATGGCTCAAGGGAGAAGCTAAGGGGTTGTGTAGATTTTTCTTTAACTTTCCTTTTCTACTTCTTTCTTTTAACTTCTCTTATCTTCTCCCTCTCCTCTCCCTCTCCCACTTAATTAGGCCGGCCACTTGCCCTCCTCTTTCCTCCTCCTTTCTCAAATGAAAACCCTAATTTCCATTTCCAATTAGAAGGTATCCAAGCTAGCTTCAAGAGAGAATGAAGTAGAGAAGAAAGGAAGAGAAGGAAAGAAGAGAAATCAAGCTTTTTTGGGTAGGAATTACTTGGATTTGGAATTCCCTTAACTTGTTCTTACTATCATGATTTTATAGAATGATTTACTGATATGAAGTAGGGGTAGCCAAATTTATGTTCTATAATTTAATTTCACTAATCACCCCTTTGGAATTCTATGCATAACATGCCTCTTTGGAAATTTGAAATTTTGTTGTGTGATATTACTTGAATTCTGGTTTCTATGGCTAGAATTAAGTTTAGAAAAATTATATACTTGTAGATATTGAAGTTCTACCCCAAAATCATATAAATTTTGATATATGTTCAATTCAGAAATTAGGAGAAAAAATTCCATCTTTACAACATGTCTGTTTGATCTTCAGTCTGGACACAGTTTAGTGAACTTGACCTCAGTACCTGTACACACAATGGAATTTTATTTTCTTGGTCTCATTGAAAAGTTAACAAGTTTTTCTACAACTTCATCTCAGTGCGTAATTGTCGAAATTCTGGCTAAAACATGCCCAAAAACAGCAATCTTTACAGACCCTGAAATCTGTCTGAAAAACAGACTGAACAGGTTTCACCAAACAATTCACCGTAAATTACCTACTTAATATTTTTGCATGAAATATTATCTGCGAATCCAGGATTAACATACCTACAACTTTCATTTAGGAAGTTTTGTTAAATTATCAAATAAAACTGATGTAATGTTGCTATGAGTTGTCACTGATTGCAAATTCCAGCAAGCTAAAGCAATGGAGTGGAGTTTTGAATTGTGTATTGTTGCTAAATTTCCCTCTATAATTCATGATTATTGTTGTTACTTGAAAGATATCTTATTTATGCAAATATCTATGGAATTTGTTGATGTTACAATGATCATGGTTGTGTTGCCTGCCAAGTGCTTATGAAAATGCCTCAACGATAGGAAAGTGAGAAACATTAGATATGAGTTTGCAAACACGTGAATCATGAAATATGTTGTGAAATAGTAATGACGGGGTCATGGAGAGCATTGTTTCATATGTGCTGAATACTGAACTGATATGGCTATGATGGACATGACACTTGGGTGCACGACCCATTTGATATGTGATTTGATTACAATGGAGGGTATGTCACTTCAGTGCATGACCCATATTGATATGAGTGTGGAATGTGAAACCATGCAATGTGTCCCCTTCAGTGCTATATATAATGTTAAATAAGGTTTTAGAATGTCTCAGGCACTTATACTTGTCTTATTAGATAGTGTTTGTTTCAATACTTGTGTTATTATTATTATTCGTGCTAACCCTTTTCTTGCAGTAGCTCGACATTGGACCTCAGGTATGATCACTTACTTAGTAGATCACTTTCCGTTACATTACTTAGTATCCGTGCCTTATTTCTCATGCCTGGCATAATAGTGATAACATTAAGATGGTGTTCCAAATCCAAGTTGGTTCCTACTAGGGCACGCATTGACGTGCTCTTGCCCTATTTTTCAGGTGGCAGGGACAGCATGGTTGGTGGTGGCTTGGATTTGGTTTTCTGGGGTAGTACTCGGTGTGAGCTGTAGCTTGAAGTGTGACTTGGTTGTCTTGGGAGGTGGTGAGTGTTGGTGTAGATGAAATGATGTATCTGGGTTATGTATATAAATGAAAGTTGTTATATAAAATGTGTTGTTGTTGCCCTATGTCATTTATGAGTTGTTTGATATTACAATGGAGCTGCACTTGTACTATCCCAGCATATGTGCAGTGGCCTGCATATTCAGCTTCCCCTTACTCTCTCTTTTCCTCTCTCACCACCCTCACTCTTTAGGATACTTGGGAAAAAAATTTAAATGCCGGGTATTCTGGGGAACAGGGCGTGACACCGATCCCTAGTCCTCTCAAGATGTGGGCTTTTATATGATGGACTAGAGTTTTGGATATTGCATGGATGAGATGGATGGCTAGGATCTACTGGAGAGGGGTGCGGCACAAAGAGGGTGCGGCACAAAAGTTAGGCTAGGATTGATCCAATGGCTAGGACTGTTAGGGATGAGGCTATGACCAAGTCTTCTTGAGGATAGGAATAGGAGTAGACGTTTGTAATTGATTTTACCAAATCCATCTCATCCCATATTGGACCTGGTCCACATTGCTTTGTACACAACACTTTCCCTCTCTCCAATTTGCTATATGATTAGCAATTTCTCCACCGTAATGAACTATGACTTTGCCATTTCTGAAACACACTTAGCACACACGTTAAAGGCTTCAAATGTGTTTGTCATCATCAAACAAGAATCCTAGAGCGTTGCATCCAACAGGAACGAATCCTAACTTGATTAGGATTTGAATGAATCAACATGGATATGGAGTTTGAATATGGATGGCTATAGGATTTGAATTTGAATGGCTATATGATTAGAATTGGATCTCATTTAATCACCTTTGATTTGCATGAGATTCTCCATATCTCTCCATCTTTGACCAAGCCTTCAATTTGCATGGACTTAGGATTTGATTCTTGCACCAATTGGTTTGAATCAATTCAAATATGTATTTGAATTGATTTCCTCCTTATCTACCCATCTTTGACTTTGTCTAATATTTGTAGCCATTATCTCCATCTTTGACTTAGTCCACTTTGCTAATGCATGGAAAATTCTCCATCACTTTTACTTAGTCTCTCTTTGAGTATTTGCGAGAGTGTCATTCCTGAAAATGTCACGCCCCGCTTCCCAAAAACGTGGAGACGAAGCGTGAGAAGGTCCGCTCAGACTTGAAGCTACAAAGCTGCAAGTCCGATAAGCGTCAATCACTTTTAAACTGCAGGTCCTTGCAACGCGAAACGAAACAAAGATAATAATAACGAAAAGAGACAAAAGAAACATCTCAGAATATCCATAATAATAAATCTCCACATCGCAGAAAAAGCCACCAGGCTAAAATAAAAGAGTCTAAAAGAGGCCCCAGCATGGCCAACAAAAGTACAAAGTACGAAAGCAAAGTAATGGTGCAAGCACCGACAACTAACAGCAAGCTAAAGTAAAAGTAACTCCACAGTCACTAAGACTGGTCTCCGGTGTCCTCGTACTCCTCGACGAACGTAGGCTCAGGCTCAGCGTCAGCAAACACCTCGTCCTCAACAATTGTCTCTGGCTCAGGGTTTAACATGTGACACCCAAAAGAGCAAGGGGCACATGTCAGCAAGTCTAAAAGACTTGTGCAAGGAAACTGAAAGTACAAGTAAAAGCAACCTAGCAGTTCTAGCATGATGCAATGACATGGCAGTTAAAGTATGAGTGCAACAAGTAAGGTAAAGTAAAGTAAGGTACGAGCATGGCATTTAAACATGGCATGGATGACAAGCTATACAAGTAACACTCACTAGTACAAGACAAAAAAAGTAAGCACCTCGTGCACAGAGTTCACGCCTTACAGCTGAAGAGGCTGTACGGGCACACTTCTACGCTGATTGGTCGCTCAACCCTACCCCTCCACGTGTATCGAGCCAGGGCCTTACCCCCGAACGGGAATGCTCGCTTCTGGATCACGAGCCAGGAAGTGTTTTTAACAAGTATGGCGTAGGGGTGCACCTAGCCCGGGACAAGCAAGTACAAGTATGTAGCATGTGCTACGAATGCGACATTCAATGCATGGATGACATGACATGGCAAGTAGTAAAGCGTACAGGTAAGGAAAGTAAACATGACAGTTTAGTATGCATGATCAACAAGTTTAAAGGGTTGGATCTAGCTTCGTTGTCAAGCTAGATCATTTAGGTGACGGATCTAGTTTCGTTGTCAAACTAGATCAAGTAGGCGTCTAGCCATCTATCATTTCACTGACTAGTCTCTTTTACGCTAAAAGCAAGGAAGTGGCCTAAAAACATGGCCCTACACAAGAGTTGGCAAGTTTCACTTGCCTGTAAGTATCACGTCTGAGCAACACCGTCCAACGAGTCCAAAATCACAATAATCCTATGTGCACAAGTCCACCGGCCTACATCCGTTTTATTAATCTTGATTAGTGAATTCTAAAACATTTAAAATACTTTAAAAAATACTGATTTTAGTCTTGATTAGCATGCATTGGGTTGGGGGTCCTAGGGGTGCAAAGCGTTAACTCAACACGACGCGAAAGCTACATCGGCGTCGGGTAGCGACGCCGTGGGTTGGAATAATAATATCGCGCTCCAAGTCCAGATTCCAATTAGATTCCTCACTGGAAGTTTCAGAGCAATCAACCGGGGCGACGATTCCAGATTCCAAAGCTAGCACGTGCGACGATGGGCTACGACGTGTCGCAACGTCGTACGCGGCGAATCCTCGAAGAGCAAGCACCTAGGTGGGGCCCACAGTAGTCCTAGGGACCTTTGGGGGACTCACATTACCTCTGGAGAAATTGGGGGGCCCACGGAGGCAAGTGGTGCGACGGATGCGGGGTTGCGACGAATGGTTCTCGGTCGTACGCAGCCAATATGGGGGATTTGCTCGGTCATACGCGGGGAACGGGGCTGTGCAGCAGCGGGGGTCGGTCGCAGCAGCGGTGCGGGGCTGTCTCTCGGTCGGAGCGGGGGATCGGGTCGGTCGGGTGCTTGGAGCGGGTCGTTGCAACGTTGCAACGTTGCAACGGAGCGGGCTTCGGCGATGCGGGCGGGCGCTTCGGTCAGTCGCGGGGCTATGCGGGCGACAGCTGCGGGCGACGGTGCGGGGTCGATGCGGAGCGGGGATGCGGGCCAAGCCCTCGGTCAGACTGGGGGAACGGAGCGGGGCGCTGTGCAGCATGCGGAGCAGAGCGGCTGTGGTGCGGGGATGGGCTTCGGTCGGAGCGGGGGAACGGGGGAGTTTTCCTCGGTCGTGCGGCAGCTGTTCGTTGTAACGTTGCGACGAATCGTCGCAACGTCAAATTTGAGTTTTGGAAGAGGCTAGGGTTAATTTCTTGCGAAAATGGGTCTTCCTAGGGGTTGTTTATATAGTGTAGATGGGTTGACTTGGTCTAGGGCTAAATCTAATAGGATTAGAAGTTTAAAAATATTTAAAATTTGAAATTCAACTTCTCCAGCTCACCCAAGGGTTTGACTTGGTCCAAATGAGCTGGAAATTGGCTCAAAAATTCTTTAATACGTTTAAAACTTAAATAAATTTTATTTGGCCGAAAATAATTTAAAAATAAATTATTAAAAATATTATAAACCTTGTTAAAATATAAAAGTGGTCAAATAAACTCCAAAAATTATAAAATAAATATCGGGGTGATCGTGATGACGAATGTGAGCTAACTAAGAAGACGGATCTCAATTTCGACGTCGAACGACGAAACTAAAAATAGAAACGTCTCCCGTCAAAAGTGAAAGTCGCCACGTCTCATTGAATAAGATTAAATTGTGGAAAAACGACTTGAGAAACGTCGTTCCAAATTAGTGCCACTATTTAATACTCTCAGAGACGTTCACAACGGCATATCACACAAAAGTGTTCACAATCAAATAAAGTCTAAAATAAACACATGCACGGCCAAAAGCACGTGCACGAACAAGGTACAACGAAAAGTGGTCATTACATCCTCCCCACCTTAGAAATGATTCCGTCCTCGGAATCAACATTAAGCACTGCTCGGGAAGAGGTGCGGGAAGCGCTCTCTCATTTCATCCTCACGTTCCCAGGTAGACTCACCAGGGGAACCGTGACGCCACTGCACACGAACCAAGTCGACGGTCTTATTCCTCAGCTGCTTCTGTCGACGATCCAGAATCTCAACTGGCTGCTGATCATAAGACAGATCCGGAAGAACCATAATCTTCGAGAAATCCACAGCATGGGATGGATCACTAACGTATCGACGTAACTGAGATACGTGAAATACGTCTTGAACTCCCACCAGCGACGGTGGCAACGCCAAGCGATAAGCCACAGCTCCAACTCTCTCCAGAACATCGAACGGTCCAATGAACCTCGGACTCAGCTTGCCTCTCTTCCCAAATCGAATAACTCCGCGGTTCGGAGAAATCTTCAGAAAGACATGATCGCCCGGCTGAAACTCCAAGGGTCTCCGTTTAGCATCAGCCCAATGCTTGAAACGGTCCTGCGCAATCCTCAGCTTCTCCCGAATATTCCTCACAACATCCACGGCCTCCACGATCATCTCCAGTCCTAACAGCTCCCGATCTCCAATGTCATCCCAGCTCAGTGGCGATCGACATTTCTTTCCATATAGCGCGGCGAAAGGCGCCATTCCAATACTCGCCTGGTAGCTGTTATTGTAGGCAAACTCAACGTGATGGAGATGATCCTCCCAAGATCCCTTGAAGTCCAACATGCATGCTCTCAACATATCCTCCAAGATCTGAATCGTCCTCTTGGACTGGCCATCCGTCTGCGGGTGGTACACCGTGCTGAAACTCAGACTCGTACCCAAACTCTTCTGCAGACTCTGCCAAAACTGAGATGTGAATCTCGTGTCTCTGTCCGACACGATACTCATGGGGACTCCGTGAAGTCGTACGATCTCCTGCACGATTCACGTTACATCACTATCTAAACTAGGAAAAGGAAATAAAATCGGAGAGTAAAAGAATTTACCTCCATATATCTCCTCACTAGCGTCTCAGTAGACTGTCCTACTCAGAAGGGAATAAAGTGCGCTGATTTGGTCAATCGGTCTACGATCACCCAAATCGCGTCATTCTGCTTCAGACTCCAAGGTAATCCAGTCACGAAATCCATAGTGATGTGCTGCCACTTCCACTCCGGAATCGGAATCGGTTGCAGCAACCCTGCCGTACGCTGATGCTCCGCCTTCACTTGTTGGCAAACCAAACACTTGGCTATGCTCCGAGCCACACTCCTCTTCATACCATGCCACCAAAAGTTCAGACGAAGATCCTTGTACATCTTGGTCCCACCAGGATGCACAGAATACGGCGAACTGTGTGCCTCCACCAATAATTCCTCTCTAATATCTCCAGCTGGCACACACAACCTGGCTCCAAATCTCAACGATCCATCCTCGTGAATCAAAAAGTCAGTCCGCAGACCGGCTTTCACCTGCTCCCGAATCTTCACCAGCTTAGCATCTCCAGCATGTCCAGCCTTGATCCTATCCACGATCGTCGACTGTATCTGCATACTCATCAACAAAGAAGTCTCTCCAGGAAGAATAATCTCGATACCAGACTCGCAAAAATCCTGTTGCAATCTCCACTGCGAGGTCAACATCATCACCGCTGGAAGTCTGCTCAGCGCATCCGGAACCACATTCACCTTGCCAGGGTGATACTGCAAATCAATTTCATAGTCTGCCATGAGCTCCAACCATCGGCGCTGTCGCATGTTGAGCTCCTTCTGCGTAAAGATATACTTCAGGCTTTTGTGATCGGTGAAGATCTTCACCTTCTCACTCAGCAGGAAGTGCCTCCAAATCTTCAGCGCAAACACGACGGCAGCCAACTCCAAATCATGTGTCGGGTAATTCTTCTCATGAGCCTTAAGCTGATGAGAAGCATACGTAACCACATGCCCATGCTGGTGCAACACACATCCAAGACCCTTGCCAGAAGCATCACAAAAGATCTCAAATCCTCCACTCCGATCGGGCACAGCAAGTACAGGGGCAGTCGTCAACCTCTCCTTCAGGACACCAAAAGCCTTCTCGCAATCATCAGACCAAACATATGGCACATCCTTCCGCGTCAGTCTGGTCATCGGCTCAGCAATCCGAGAAAAGTCCTTAATGAAACGTCGGTAATAGCCTGCAAGCCCAAGGAAACTCCGAATCTCTGACGCTGACTGCGGAACCAGCCACTCTCTGATAGCCACAATCTTCTCGGGGTCCACAGAAATTCCATCACCAGACACCACATGCCCGAGAAAAGAAACTCTATCCAGCCAAAACTCGCACTTGGAATACTTAGCATACAAACGATGCTTCCTCAAGATCTCCAATACTGTCCTCAAGTGCGATGCATGCTCTTCCTTCGACTTCGAATAGATCAGAATATCATCAATGAAAATGACGACGAACTTGTCTAGAAAGTCGTAGAAGACCAGATTCATCAGGTTCATAAAAACTGCGGGCGCATTGGTTACGCCGAAGGGCATAACCACGAACTCGTAGTGACCATACTTCGTCCTGAACGCTGTCTTCGGGATGTCGTCCTTCTTCACCTTAAGCTGATGGTAACCACTCCTCAAATCCAATTTAGAGAACACCCTCGAACCTCCGAGCTGATCGAATATGTCATCTATACGAGGCAAGGGATATTTATTCTTGATAGTCACAGCATTCAGCTCCCGGTAATCCACACACATGCGACGCGAATCATCCTTCTTCTTTACCAGCAACACCGGTGCTCCCCACGGGGACACACTAGGATTGATGTAGCCCTTCTGCAAAAGATCATCCAGCTGTCTACGCAACTCTTCCAACTCTGCTGGTGCCATGCGATATGGCGCCTTCGAAATAGGCTGCGCTCCCGGGACAAGGTCGATCGAAAACTCGAGAGCTCGATCGGGTGGCAGTCTAGACATCTCCTCGGGGAAGACGTCGTCGAACTCACGTACCACAGCTGGTCTACTCTGCTCCATCTGCATAGCAACAATCTCCACCGGCTTGGCCCGAAACCTGACAGGGCCGAGCGAACTGCTACCTCGACTGAACTCAAACACCGGATGTCCTGGGATCTCGAACACCATCGTCTTCCTCCGACAGTCGATCGTAGCATAGAAACTCGCTAGCCAATCCATTCCAAGCACTGCATCATAGTTGATGATGTCGTGGACAATAAAATCAGCGTAAAGCTCATGTCCACAAACCACCAAAGGGTAAGAATTGCACCCACGATGCACCGAGATAACGCCATTTCCTATAACGATGTTCCAGCTCTTGGGAAGAGGGGAAGTCGTCAAGGAATGCTTCTCCATGAAGCTCCGGGATATAATGCACATCGATGCACCAGAGTCAAATAGGACTCGTGCAGGAAACGTGCAAACCAAAATCACACCTAACAAACAGACTAACAATCAAACCTATTCTAACAAACAATCATATGCAAGCAACAACCATAATCTAACAATCAAAACTAACTAAGGAAAGAACAACTAGACAGAGGGTTACCTGTGATAACCTCGTCCACAGCCTCGGTCTCCACTGCAGTCATCAAGTACGCATGCCTCCTTGGCTGAACAGCCTGCTGATACGCCTGCTTCTGCGGAAGAAGAGGCGCTCCACGTCCAGCAGGTACAGGTGCTCTCTGCTGCAAGGGCTGGGCTGCAACTGGTCCCTTCTGTAGCTGTGCTCCATCAGGTCCTCTCCTCAGCTGGTTCGCATGCCGACAATCCCTCACTACATGAGTAGCATCTCCACAGATCAGGCACTGCCCCAGAAGTTTCCTGCACTGCTCCTTGATGTGACCAGTCTTGCCGCAGAAATGGCAAGTCTTCACAGTAGGCCCACCTGGCCTCTTGAACTGAACTGGTTGGGTAGGCTTGAACCCAGGCCTAGCCACTCCTCTGGCCTGCTCCATAGGCCTCTTCCCAGCTCCCGAAATCTGACCTCTCTTCAGCTTCGCAATCTTCTCCTGTCTCCGAGCAGCTACCAGCAACTTCTGATATGACTCCATATCCGAAGTAGACATCAGGCTCTGCAAGTCTAGTGAAAGGCCCTGCAGAAACCTCTGAGCCTTCTCCTCAGCATCCTCCACCATCTTCGGCGCGAAGCGACTCAGCCTAGTAAACTCCTGGTGGTACTGGTCCACCGTCAGATTCTCCTGCTTCAGCTCAATGAATCGCTGCAACATCTCCCTCCTGGCAGCCTTCGGAAAGTACTCCTCATCGAACCGAGACTTAAAAGTAGCCCAAGGTATCGGTGTCGTCAACAGCTCCTCCTCTGCATCCCACCAGTTTCGGGCATTATCCTTAAGCTGCTTCTTCACCAGATCAACCCATCCAGCCGGGTTGACCTTCGACATCTTCAGATTGTCCTCAGTATTCCTGATCCACTCCTCGGCAGCCAACGGTCCTTCAGATCCATCAAAGTAGGTCGGGCCCAGCTCCTGGAACTGCTTCGCTCCTGGCTCGAAGCGAGGGGCACTCTGGGTATTCTGGAGCATGCCCTGCTGCACCTGCATCATCTGATGCATCATCCTCATGATCTCAGCATTTGTGGGCTCTCTATCCGGCTCCTCAGCACGGTTGGGCCCACTACCAGATCGGGTCTGTCGTCGTCCAGCCATCTAATGACATAGAAAACGAACAAACAAATTAGACTCAAATAGCTTAATGACTTGGATGTTGCAATTTATTTTATGGACATTCCGTTATTACCGTTGTTCCGTTAATTCGCAATCGCAAGGGGGACCTGCATGGGCCACCAACAAAACCTGTCACGCCCCGATTCCCAAAAACGTGGAGACGAAGGTGAGAAGGTCCGCTCAGACTTGAAGCTACAAAGCTGCAAGTCCGATAAGCGTCAATCACTTTTAAACAGCAGGTCCTTGCAACACGAAACGAAACAAAGATAATAATAACGAAAAGAGACAAAAGAAACATCTCAGAATATCCATAATAATAAATCTCAACATCGCAGAAAAAGCCACCAGGCTAAAATAAAAGAGTCTAAAAGAGGCCCCAGCATGGCCAACAAAAGTACAAAGTACGAAAGCAAAGTAATGGTGCAAGCACCGAAAACTAACAGCAAGCTAAAGTAAAAGTAACTCCACAGTCACTAAGACTGGTCTCCGGTGTCCTCGTACTCCTCGACGAACATAGGCTCAGGCTCAGCGTCAGCAAACACCTCGTCCTCAACAACTGTCTCTGGCTCAGGGTCTAACATGTGACACCCAAAAGAGAAAGGGGCACATGTCAGCAAGTCTAAAAGACTTGTGCAAGGAAACTGAAAGTACAAGTAAAAGCAACCTAGCAGTTCTAGCATGATGCAATGACATGGCAGTTAAAGTATGAGTGCAACAAGTAAGGTAAAGTAAAGTAAGGTACGAGCATGGCATTTAAACATGGCATGGATGACAAGCTATACAAGTAACACTCACTTGTACAAGACAAGAAAAGTAAGCACCTCGTGCACAGAGTTCACGCCTTACAGCTGAAGAGGCTGTACGGGCACACTTCTACGCTGATTGGTCGCTCAACCCTACCCCTCCACATGTATCGAGCCAGGGCCTTACCCCCGAACGGGAATGCTCGCTTCTGGATCACGAGCCAGGAAGTGTTTTTAACAAGTATGACGTAGGGGTGCACCTAGCCCGGGACAAGCAAGTACAAGTATGTAGCGTGTGCTACGAATGCGACATTCAATGCATGGATGACATGACATGGCAAGTAGTAAAGCGTACAGGTAAGGAAAGTAAACATGACAGTTTAGTATGCATGATCAACAAGTTTAAAGGGTTGGATCTAGCTTCGTTGTCAAGCTAGATCATTTAGGTGACGGATCTAGTTTCGTTGTCAAACTAGATCAAGTAGGCGTCTATCCAGCTATCATTTCACTGACTAGTCTCTTTTACGCTAAAAGAAAGGAAGTGGCCTAAAAACATGGCCCTACACAAGAGTTGGCAAGTTTCACTTGCCTGCAAGTATCACGTCTGAGCAACACCGTCCACCGAGTCCAAAATCACAATAATCCTATGTGCACAAGTCCACCGGCCTACATCCGTTTTATTAATCTTGATTAGTGAATTCTAAAACATTTAAAATACTTTAAAAAATACTGATTTTAGTCTTGATTAGCATGCATTGGGTTTGGGGTCCTAGGGGTGCAAAGCGTTACCTCAACACGACGCGAAAGCTACACCGGCGTCGGGTAGCGACGCCGGGGGTTGGAATAATAATATCGCGCTCCAAGTCCAGATTCCAATTAGATTCCTTGCTGGAAGTTTCAGAGCAATCAACCGGGGCGACGCTTCCAGATTCCAAAGCTAGCACGTGCGACGACGGGCTACGACGTGTCGCAACGTCGTACGCGGCGAATCCTCGAAGAGCAAGCACCTAGGTGGGGCCCACAGTAGTCCTAGGGACCTTTGGGGGACCCACAATACCTCTGGAGAACTTGGGGGCCCACGGAGGCAAGTGGTGCGACGGATGCGGGGTTGCGACGAATGGCTCTCGGTCGTACGCAGCCAATGCCGGGATTTGCTCGGTCATACGCGGGGAACGGCGCTGTGCAGCAGCGGTGGTCGGTCGCAGCAGCGATGCGGGGCTGTCTCTCGGTCGGAGCGGGGGATCGGGTCGGTCGGGCGCTTGGAGCGGGTCGTTGCAACGTTGCAACATTGCAACGGAGCGGGCTTCGGCGATGCGGGCGGGCGCTTCGGTCAGTCGCGGGGCTATGCGGGCGACAGCTGCGGGCGACGGTGCGGGGTCGATGCGGAGCGGGGATGCGGGCCAAGCCCTCGGTCAGACCGGGGGACCGGAGCGGGGTGATGTGCTGCGATGCGGAGCGGAGCAGCTGTGGTGCAGGGATGGGCTTCGGTCGGAGCGGGGGAACGGGGGAGTTTTCCTCGGTCGTGCGGCAGCTGTTCGTCGCAACGTCAAATTTGAGTTTTGGAAGAGGCTAGGGTTAATTTCTTGCGAAAATGGGTCTTCCTAGGGGTTGTTTATATAGTGTAGATGGGTTGACTTGGTCTAGGGCTAAATCTAATAGGATTAGAAGTTTAAAAATATTTAAAATTTGAAATTCAACTTCTCCAACTCACCCAAGGGTTTGACTTGGTCCAAATCAGCTGGAAATTGGCTCAAAAATTCTTTAATACGTTTAAAACTTAAATAAATTTTATTTGGCCGAAAATAATTTAAAAATAAATTATTAAAAATATTATAAACCTTGTTAAAAATATAAAAGTGGTCAAATAAACTCCAAAAATTATAAAGTAAATATCGGGGTGATCGTGATGACGAATGTGAGCTAACTAAGAAGACGGATCTCAATTTCGATGTCGGACGACGAAACTAAAAATAGAAACGTCTCCCGTCAAAAGTGAAAGTCGCCACGTCTCATTGAATAAGATTAAATTGTGGAAAAACGACTCGAGAAACGTCGTTCCAAATTAGTGCCACTATTTAATACTCTCAGAGACGTTCACAACGGCATATCACACAAAAGTGTTCACAATCAAATAAAGTCTAAAATAAACATGTGCACGGCCAAAAGCATGTGCACGAACAAGGTACAACGAAAAGTGGTCGTTACAGAAAAACACTTAGCACACACATTCAATCGTTCATACACGTTGGCTATCATCAAACACTAAGTCATCGATCGTGGAATCCAACTGCATGTTGTATCCAACACTTGGCACTTCAGCCATGGTCATCTCTTGGGCATCCTTCTCTCTTCCATTCTATATTTGTTTCTTCTCTTGCTTCTCCAGCAGCTTTGAGTCGTCACATGTGGTGCCGTTGATGCTTCGGCTTCGATGTTCGTGTCAGTCATCCGTGTTTACTCCAAATTGCGCCACAATTCCTGAAAATCCATGAAACACTACGAGAATCAAATATATCGTGAAATACATGACAAAATATATAAAGGTGAACTTTGGCCGATCAAAATGATATGAAAACATGCAGTAATAACATGGAAAATATGGACACATCAAAATCCTCCATGCTTATCTCTTACTCGGCCTCGAGGAAGACGAATAGGAAGTTCACCAAGGAGTAAAAACAATAAAACGAAAAAGGAAGCAAAGTAGAGGGGTCGCTAAACTATTCTCTTAGATCTCGTATCAATCACCACATGTCACAACAACTTAGAAAAGTAATCACATGCTATCATAGAGATTTCATTTTCTTATATAGAAACGAAGTGCTTAAGATTTAGAGATGTGAAATGGATATTTCTCAAGTGTTCATGAAATTCACTTATATTCACTTTCTACAGTTCATAGCATCATAATATATAAGACAATGGACACACACTTTTCAATTAATAGTATATAACTAAAGCATAGAGATTCTCATGAAGGACAAGCAACATAGAATGGAAGGGTGCCCAGACATGCACAAGCTCATATCAAGTCATACGAAGTCCTCGTATCCCAGTTTATCGTTAAGTTTCAGGATTATCGAACTTACCCATTCATGCACAATATCCACTCTAATGTGTCAAACTCACACTTTTAGTCAATGGATTTCCACCTAAGCTTAGCTCTGTGTAGCTACATTTTTGGTGTGGGAGTTTTGCTTGGGTTTCCCAAAAGAATTTATATGCTCCAAGAAGTTAAATTTTGAAAGTTTTTGGAATTGAAATATGACTTTGCTTTTATATAATCTTTTGATTTTTACACTTTGCAATTCTTTGGATTTTTGGCTCCTTGGCACCTCGGCTTTTGATAGAAATAAAAGGTGAAGTAGGATGAAACATAAAGCGACAGCGCTCATCCCCCAAGCTAAACGCAGCAGTGTCCTCACTGCTGAGAACACACATGTAGAGTTAGAGAATGATGCTAAGGGTGGGATGTGTGGGATATAAAGTAAAATAAAAGAAAATCCTAGAAATGAGAAAAAGATGCAAATGTGTGACCTTAAGGTATGTATATTCAAACATGTAAATGATGATATGATGATGATGATTGGACACGTCAGAATGAGACTCCCACAAGCTGTACGAAGCTGGGCCCCATGTGGACAAATGGGCACCAAAAATAATTGCAGGAGAGCGGATACATACACCGAGAAGAGAGATCATGCAGCCCCACCACCCAGGGGGTGGTGGTATTTGAAGATGCTGCAAAATGGCATCGATCTTCTTGTTGTTCCACTGCTCAAGCTGCTGAAATGCCTCAATATCCCGACACAGCTCTACAACAACGTGCTCCACTCCATATAAACAAGAAGAAAAATCAAGAGCACGAGAGCTGTTGGACTCACCTCTCAGAGGAGGCCCACGTGTAGGAAAAATATGATGAAGAGGGAGTGTAGGCTGGGCAAATGCAGGAGATGCGGAGGTAGGTGCTGACACGACAAATGTGGTCGTAGCAGATGTGTGGACAGAAACCACCACACTCTCCGTAAGTATGGCAGATACATCAGTCGAAGCAGAGGCAGACATTGAGGCAGAAACAGAAGCAATCTCAGGAGCTAGTGATGTGGGGACAGAAGTGTCAACGCTCACATCGGATGCGTGAATATTAGAAGATGGAGTAGTGCTCTCAACAGAAATATGGACAGAACGGGCTGTAGGAGGCTCAGACAAGGGCTCAGATGGGCGTGGCTCCACAATATGTGGTGGGGCTGTGTCGGTCTACTGAGCAGGCTACTGGGCAGATTGCTCATCATCGGGCTTCAGCTGGTAGATGGATGGAATGTGTAACTCCATGGGGAGGATCCAATCGACAAGCTAGGTGCCAATGAAAGTCCGAACGGGGTTCAAAAGTACCATAAAATCAGCATCGTATCACCCATAGAGGTATACCCATTGATGGCAATCATAGGCCCTGATAATGTGCATGCGATAAACCACATCAAGTGATAGGATGGTAGGGCCCGGTGCCTTGGCCAGATCATCAAGAATAACTAGTTTGGCATGATGGGTGATGCGGGTGAAGAAACCACCACAACAGATAGGGCCCTTCTATGAGAAAGGGACAAAGATCAAATGATCGCTTATAATCTAAGTAGGGTCTATGGAAAATGTAGGATGGGTGGTAAGGGTGAGAGTGTCATTGTACTCCTCCTCGAGGGGGAGTGTAAGGGCCCACAAGAGGATAAGCTCGATGGTAGACATGGTCCTTGGCTTAGGCATGCATAGGATGGCGGTGGCTAGATGGCACTGAGCAAAGCGTAGGCAGGGATGTATAATAGAGGATGACTTGGAGCGGCTAGTGCTTAAAATATGTAGGCCAGACATCCTCTCCCAAAAGAGAGTGGAGTGAATGCCGAGAGGAGGATCCATGCCAGGGGAATAGGCAGGCTCGCCATCGAGGATAATGGGCCAGTAGAAAATTTTACAGATTCCTCTGTAAGTGAACTCTAATTATTCGTCTAGTATGTAGAATTTTATCCCTCTATCGGTCCTATGGATAGAACTGAGGGATTCCAAGGTGAGGCGAGTGTTGGTCTTTGCCGTCAACCCTAAGAAGTACTCCCTGCTTAAGTGGCGATAAAGTTTCCAAACCACTGTCAATAGACCTAGCTGCTCTAGTGCTCCTAAGTCAGGGAACTTTGTGGCTATGATTAGGTGCTTAGAGAGTTCTGCAAATTTATGACGATGTGCGTCGTCGATAAATGTGATGACGAATGTCTCACTAGAGGTGCCCTCAGGCTATGGGGTGGAGGTGGTGGAGGTGCAGGCTCTGTCGTGGGGACCTGTGTCCTAGAGGAGGAAATAGAAGCCTTTCGCTTCTTCTAGGAGGTGATTGCGGAGGAGGTGTTGGTTGTGGAGATGTGGTGGTGGAGTTGGTGTGGGTGTGCGAATGTGTGCCCAGGTGCCCTAGTGGGGTGGCATGTTGTAAGTGTGCAATCTACCAAATAATACAACCACATGAAATAATGGTATGAAAATGAGAGTGCAAGGTGTGGAAAGAGTATACCCAAGCAAGTGACTAGTAGAATCTGAAAGAACCGAGCTACACGTGAATAAATCGACCGAATCTCCCAAGCGATCAAAAGAGTGATCCTTGATCTCTTCCAAGTGGTTCGAGCAAAACCTAAACCCAGGTAAATTTCGAAATTAGTGTTGGATTTTTGAATTTTCGAATTTTGGGGAAGATGGGGGTTTTAGGGGTTGGGGTAAATGGGGAGGGAATTGATTGAGGGTGGATATGGGGAGTATGGAGATGGAGTAGGCCGTCGGAATCAAATAGGGAGTAAGGGGACGAGGCGGTGCTCAATCGAGGGAAAGAAAGTCAAGGGCTGGGTGCTCGATCGGGATTTTGAAAAAAAAACGATCGAGCGCCCCCAACTCTAATTATACTGGGCTATGTAGGTTAGTCGCTCGGTCGAGTGCCCTAGCGCTCAGTCAAGCGGCTCGAAAATGCCCCCACTTTTGGAGCTTAAGTTAGCCTCCAGCTGGGCATTGTGCTTGACCGAGCGAGATAGCAGCTTGACCAAGCTGCTTCTTCTTCTTTTGTGCTCAACTTTGGTCCTCAAACTCTCCCTCAACATCTCTAATTCTCCTCTATCCTTTGCGAGACATCTTAATTGATGAGTACCTACGAGAATTTAAGCTTATCAGATTTTTTTGAGTAATAAAATTTTTATTCTAAAAAAGATAAAAAATTCGACTAGAAATAAAAGAATGTGAATATAGGTCAGGTTGCCTCCCACCAAGCACTTATTTACTGTCGTAAGCTCGACACCTAATAATCAGTGAGGTTGAATATTGGGTGCACACAAGATACGCCCATCGTTTTTGCGGACCAACCCTTGTCGAGCTGGTTGGTCAATCGCCTCTATCGAACCATCCGTAATCTCTCCACGACCTTGTGAAGAGAATCAAACTTTGTAGAGAGCTCCGCTACGGCCTTTGCCTTATAAATGCTTACCGCTTCAAGGATGACGAAGAATGTCCCCTCACGTTGGCCCATTGTTGGTTATTCGAGGCCATCTCCTCAAGTAAGGCCGTGGCATCATCCGGTGTTTTTGACAAAATAGCTCCATTGGCAGTTGCATCAATTATTTGCTTTGTGCTTGGTTGCAATCCGGTATAAAAGCTATGTAAAAGCTCCCATGCCTCAATACTATGATGGATACATTGGTGTTGGAGATCCTTGAAACGCTCTCATGCCTCATATAGAGTTTCTTGAGGTCCTTGCTTGAAGGACATAAGCGCGCTCTTTATCTTGATAGTCTTGGATGGCGGATAGAATTTGTTGACAAATGCGCTCACCAACTCATCCCAAGTAGCGAAGATCCCCTCGGCTTGCGTCCTCAACCAATATAGTGCCTTGTCTCGAAGAGTAAACAGGAAGAGGCGCAGTCGAATAGTGTCAACCGGCACGCCAGGCATCTGGAAGGTGGCGCACTTGGACACGAACAATTGAAGATGGTAGTGTGGATTTTCTTGCGAGTTTTCATGAAATGGGTCTTATTGCATCAACACCACTAGTCCGGTTTTAAGCTCGAAGTTCTTGTCGGCCGCCAACTCTGGCATGACTATGGAAGAGGTGGTAGAAGTGGTCTTAGGCTATAGCCTATCTCGAATAGAGACAAGCCTAGCCATATGCATTGCTAACTCCTCTGGTGTTTCCGGTGTGCCCATATGATTTTCCTCTATAGCAAATCTCCTCTCAGCTCTAAGCCTCCTTGCCGTACGCTCGATCTTAGGATCAAATAATGTATCTTCTTGTGACGCCTTCGATCTCGTGTACATGCACAGAAAAAGAGAGTCTAGATAGAATTGTTAGCACAATAGAGGAATAAGAGAGTGAAAAATAAAAAGAAATAACTAAGTAAAGAAAATAAAATACCGTCGCCTCCCCGGCAACGGCGCTAAAAACTTGATCGCCCCGGATATACACCCGGAAAACGATTGTAGTTTTACCGTAAGCGCACGATGTAGTGGCAAGTGGTTATCGAACACAAGGAGGACAATTGACAGTACTCTATCTTGATTACCTAGCTATGGATGGTAGAATAGAATGGTTTGGATAATAATGGTGTCACAGTCGTTCAAATATCAAATAGAATTCCATATAATAAAAGAGTCTAGGGATAGGAAATCCCCACTACGGATCGTCACTTATCCTTGTGGATCATGAATCTCGATATTGCAAGGCTTGAATGTAGGTGAACTAGTCACAACTGAATGTAGAACCAAGTTCACGCTCTCGCGCTATTGCCGGTCTATAGCTACCTAGATTAGGGCACACTCTCGTGCAAACCCTAACCTAAGCCGCTAGCATGAAAATCGACATCATCGTACAATCGCACCTCGAGCCCACTCTCGTGCAAACTCTAGCTACGATCTAGGTTCGTCCAATCTCTTGCAAACAAATATTAGTATATATTTATACTAAAAATCCTAGCTTTGGTCCAATCTCTTGCAAACCAAATCTAGAGAATCTCGATTATAAACCTAAATCGAATATCTAGGCCTTCCCATCAATTGGAATCCAATCTCTTGCAAATCCCAATCGATGGAAACTCCTAGCTGCTCGTAATAAATCAATCACAACCTAACCTTTTATAAATCCTAGGAACAATTCAATTCATTCATCACAATTCAAAGATCGAATCCATAGGGTTCATCCCATGCCCTAGAACGACGAAACTACTCACAATTCATCATAGAAATATCAGAAATAACAAATAAGATCATAGCACAATTCATTGTAGAGAGAAAACAATTCATAAAAACAAGAATTTCAAAGAGAAAGAACAAACCAAATTGCGCGTTTATGATCTCGAGCTGAGATTTACAATAAGAATAGCCATCAAAAATAAGTTCAAGTCTCTCCTAAAACTAGGAATAAAACTAGTTCTAAATACAAGCCAAAATCGTCCAGAAATTCCTGACAGAATTGCCCCTGCGCAGCCTAGAAAACCTAATTTGTGTAGCAGTCGGGCTGCGTTACTCGGCCGAGTGAAACATGTCACTCGGCCGAGTGACAAACCCAAAGAAAAACAGAGAATCTGGGAAAATTGGGGGTCTGTCGCCCTGTTCCACTCGGGTGAGTGGCCTTCTTCATTTGGCCGAGTGAGCTATCTTGTTCGGCCGAGTGGGTCTTCTCAAATTTCCAGTAAGTCGGCTGCTTTTTGGGAGAAAATCCCTGTACCACTCGGGCGAGTGGCCTTCTCCATTCGGCCGAGTGGTCTTTCTTGCTCAGTCGAGTGAACTTTGAAAGATCGGCAGTACGTATCCGTTTCACTCGGTCGAACGCAGCCCGTCACTTGGCCGAGTGAACTCTCTGTTTGGCCGAGTGAGCTGCTTCTGGGCTCTTTTCTTCTCCTTCTCACCTTCTCGTCGATTCTATCGAACTACTTCCTCTTCCGCTCATCCTCTAGTGCTGCTAACTCCTCCATAAGGCCGTGGGTGATGATCCAGTATGTGTGAAAGTCTCTTGATCTCATTTTCGCTCCAGATCACTCCATATTTCCTGAAATACGACAAAAACAAGAAATAGTGAAAAGCAACGCGATATCATCGAATAATCGTGAAAAACGCAATATGGGTGATCGAAATGACATGAAAACATGCAGAAAAAAGTTGTAAAATAAGGAGAGATCAGTCATCTCATCTCTTATCATTTCTGCTCTTTTCCTATCTTTATAGCATCTTGAAGATGCCGTAGCAACAATTTCATTGATCTTCACGACATTTGGATCGTGGTCCTCTAAAGCGAGCATGGCATGCCCATGTGTGATCAAACTAGCAGCTGAGGCCTCGTCCAGCACTTGTAGATAGGCTACAACTACTCTGTCATGCATCAGACCTATTCCACCAGCCTCGCTCTTCTGTAAAGTATGAGAAAGAATCTCCTCAGCTATGAACTCCTCAACAAGCTCGTCTTCCACTAGTTCTAGATAGCCGACGTCCTCCGTGGGTTCTCTCTCCCTCATCTGCTTAGGAAGCTGAAATTCCATCTCAATGGTTCCCACATTGAGGGAAAGAGTGCCCTCTCGAACATCTATCAGCACTCCAGCTGTCAACATGAATGGGCGACCAAGTATAATCTGAAATCCGCCAACTTCCGACATGTCCATTATGACAAATTCTACCAGCGCACTTATCTCGCCAGGAATCTCTTGTATAACGTCCTTGGCCACTCAGACTAGTTGTGTCACTGATTTATCAGCCAGCTGGATTGTCATCACCGTCGGCTCCAGCTCCATGCTGGCTCCCAGGTCTATCAATGCTCTTCTGATGGGGATGCTGCCAATGGAGCAAGTAGAAATGAAACTACCCGGATCCGGGAGCTTCTCTGGGAGTGTGTTGCTCCTCAGGAATGACATTGGCTCCTCTGCCAACATCACTTGCTAGACTTCTTCTTCCCCGCTATTAGTTCCTGTAGGAACTTGGCATACGTAGGAATCTCGGTTAACGTATCCATAAAGGTGATGTTGAGCTCCAGTCCCTTCAGTAACTCAATGAACTAGGTGTACTTATCTGCCATCATAGCCTTTGCCAGTATACCTGAGAAGGGAACCGTAACGGGGGCGAGTCTTCTCCTTCTCAACTGGCTTCACCTTTTCCTTTACTCCTCCTTCTCAGCTAGAGGAATACTCTTTCCAGAATCTATAGGCGGATCCTCAGCTTTATCATCACCAACATTAGTAGCAACTGGCTGCTTGTCTATCCTCTCCTCCGATATTAGAGGGGTTGGGGTCATTAATGGAGGTTCTGGGTCCTTTTTCGAAAGACTACTCAGTGTGGTGATGTCACATGCGCTTTCCAATGGGTTCTTTTCTCGTTAGGCTGTAAGCTTGTCCTGAGCCCTTGCAAGTTGGCTCACTTGCTGCGTCAGCTGCTCCACTATGGCATGGAGCTCATTAGTGACCTTTGTCTGCCCCCTCCATGTACTTCTCCAATGTGGACTCCAACAAGTACTTCTTCTTAGTTGGCTGTGGAGGTAGAGGTTGCTGATGCTGCTGATATCCTGGCAGTCTGTAAGGGGAACATGTTCTTTACCCGCTTTGTTGCTGCTGCTGCTGAGGGTACTACTGCTGTTGCTACTGGTGGGGCTGGTGGTGGTGGTGGTGGTAGGGCACTGAGCTCCACTACTATTCCCATACTAAAACACATGATGATTCCTCCAAGCTAAGTTCCCATATGCACCCATATTGCCTCCTCTATCGTTGGATGTGTACGTAACCTCCTCAGTTGGTGTAGGAGGGGTGTCATAGGAGCAATTTCTTCCATGGAACCATTGTTCGATGCACTTCTCACAAGTGGCGTATACTATGGCAGGAGGTGAACTAGCACTGAGCTTTTGCTCCATTCGGGCCAGCTGCTGAGTAAGGGAATCGAGATGGCCATCAAAGTTTGCTGCCTCGCGGACTTCAAATATGCCTCCTCCTAAGGGCTTGGTAGTAGTAGGGGTAGACCTGTCGTCTCCCCAATGCTGATTATTGGTCACCATACCCTCTAAAATCCTCATGGCTTCGGCCGGCTCCTTTTCCAAGACAACACCATTCGCCGTTGCATCGACGATCATTCTAGTATCCTGACGTAGCCCATTATAGAATGCCAAGACAAAATCCCATGGTTGAATGCGATGGTTTAGGTATTGGTGCTGGAGGTCTTTGAAGCATTTCCAGGCTTCATACAGTGTCTCCTGTCCTCCATGTCTGAAGGACGTGATCTAGTTTTGAAGACGGATCATCTTCGAAAGGGGAAAGTACTTGGTAACAAAGGCTTCCGCTAGCTGTTACCAAGTCGTGAAAGTGTTGGGCCCCTGAGACTTTAATCAATAATGGGCCTTCTCCTTTATGATGAAGGGGAAGAACCGAAGCTTGATCGCATCATTGCAGGTCCCGTGCATCTGGAATGTGGTGCATTTCGCCAAGAATGTCTTGATATGATGAATGGGGTTCTCGTGTGGAAACCCATGAAAGCAATCTTGCTGCATCAACAAGATGAAGTCTTCAACTGGAAGTTTCCTTCTTGGATCGAGGCCATAGCCACAGAGGAAGACGAGACGGTACCGGGCCTCATGTAATCCAAGACTGCCCATGTATTTGGAGGTGGAGGTGGATCATTTCCTTCGGGAATCTCAGCCATGGATTCTTGTTTCCTTCTCTCTAATGCGAGTCGTCGAGCAGTTGCTTTTATTTCTGGATCGATTGTCAAAACATTCTCTGCTCCTTGTGAACGTGTTAGCATGCAAAATAGAAGACCTCAAGAAAATTGCAGAACTCGTCAGCAACAGAGAAATATAGTAACAAGAAAATAAAAACAGAAAGAATGATGGAAGGAAGAGTATGGATGGAACCAGCACTCTCCAACTCCGAACTAAAACAAACCGTTGCCTCCTCAGCAACGTCACCAAAACCTTGTTCGGCTTCGGATTTACAGTCGGAGGCACGAATCACCGCAAATGTACAGTTGTGCAGTATAGAAAGAATGTCGAACTCAAGGGAGGCATTCGTTTAGTGTTTAGTTTGTTGGTAGAAGGAGATTACGTGGTCAAGGGGTTGTCACGATTGATTGTTTGTCACGAAATACTGTTTTACTAATATTTTAATAAATCTAGGGTAATCGGGAATCTCTGCTAGGTCTTTCGGGCTTGGATATTAGGTTAAGGATCCTTTTGTTGAATTATAGAGGAGGGTAAGAGTGTCACATCCGAGAATGAGAACGAGTAATCAACTCTCATTGTCCAACTCGTCTAATGTATCTCTATGCTAAGCTTCGTTATCGCAATAAGCTTCTCATATGGATATGTTCATTACACTCGACATGATTCAGGTATCACAATCCGTATCATTCTTATGATCTACGGTTGGCATACTACACTATGATCGGTTCTAGCAGTCGTGCTACTCTCGTAGTCATCGACTAGCAGATCGGAGATTAGTAATCACCCCAAGTGCACGAGTCACTCTCGTGATGCCCTGGAAAATGACCACTAAACCCTAATCAGGTTCGTGGGGATTTTCCCTAGAATGTGGACTCATTCTCAGGGTCCTCCAATTCTAGAGCTAATCTCCCAAATTCGGATTCAAACTTCTATAGTGCAACCCTAGGTTCATTCAACTAAGTGTAACCTAATATCCAATCCCTATGATCCTATGGTTTATCCCTAAACCCTAGAAAGGCACTACTCAGACATCACAATAGCAATAACGAAAACGATAATAAGATCCATCACAGGCATCACAAACTTAACGAAATATATATTCAAAGATAGAGAATGCAACGAATAATAAAGATATATAAAAGAAATAGTGATCGAACAGTTCACGAGAGATAAATCCGTGGAAAAGGTGACAAGGAATCCATTTTCCCAATAACGACTCACAAAACTCTAATCAAAACCAAGCCTCCCTAAAACCTATTTTTTCATTCACTTATATACAAATCCAACAATATTCATGGATACCCAGAAATTAAACCAAAACCCATTAAGATAACCCAAAATTAAAGGGTTGTCGGCAAGGTGCTCGGTCGAGCGAGGTAGTTGCTCGGCCGAGCTCTCTCTTGTGGCTTCAGCTCTCGAATCATGGCAAAGGGGCAACTCAGTCGAGCATGCCCTAGCGCTTGACTAGGCTTCATCTGGGGGCTCCAATCCTTTGGTCTTGGCAAAGGATACTACTCGATCGAGTGGGGTAGCTGCTCGGCCGAGCTAATTCAGCAGAGAATCTGCCCTTTTTTCAGCTTGTCAGGAGGAGAGACCGCTCGGTCGAGCAGTTGAGCCGCTCGGTCGAGCTAATTCAACAGAGCATTTCTGGTAAAAATCCATCTCTTTCTATGGAGGGTCACTCGGTCGAGCGTTTGGGTAGCTCGGTCGAGCGGCCTCTTGGTTAAAAACTCTTTTGCCATTGATTCTTTTCTTCTCCTCTTGTGACAACAGTTCAGCCGAGCTGGTGATGCGCTCGATCGATCGACTTGGCCCTTCAGCCATGGTCAGCTTTTGGGCCTCCTTCTCTCTTTCATTCTTTGTTTATTTCGTATCTTCCTTCTCTAGCAGCTTTGAGTCGTCATATGCGGCGGCGTTGATGCTCCGGCTTCAATAGTCGTATCCGTCATCCAGTTTTGCTCTAAATCGTGCCAAAGTTTCTAAAAATACACGAAAGATAAAAAGAATCAAATATATCATGAAATACATGAAAAAATATGGAAAAGTGAACTTTGGTCGACCGAAATAATATGAAAACAAGCAGTAAAAACATGGAAAATATGGCCACATCAATAAGCTGGAAGAGTTCTAGGCAAGACAAATGTTATGGATTCCAACAGACCAGGGAAACTATTTAGATGAGATTCAAATGTGTGATCTAGCAGGAACATAGAACTCATTAAGTCTACACAAAAGACAGTTGATTTACTCACAAATGCTCCTTAAGTCGGAGACGAAACATAACTGCTCATTAGAGAATGAGTTCACTAAAGGACCCAATGAGAGATATCACATGGTTAACATAAACACATCTGTTAATGATATCTCTCAGTAATGATAGGCAAGTTGTTCCTTAGACTTGAGCTCATTGTACAAACATGTACGTGAACGGTGTTACTTAGATTTTCGACCTATCTTTGAGGTAAGGTCTGTCAATGGTCTTTGGTTGGGTGACACTTGAATCGCGAAAGGAGAGTAATGACCAAGAAAAAATTTGTCTCTATTGTTTATGGTTAGTTAGTGTTGCATACATTAGTTTTGGTCCTTAGTAAAAACTTTGGCCAAAGTATGTTAGAAGAAGTTCAACATTAATAAAATAAAGACCGATGAAGCCTAACCATTTTCAAGCTATTAAGGTTGACAGTTGACCATAACCTAGGCTTGGCTAAGCGACATAGTTATGAGAATGGACTAAAACTACGTCATTCCTCACAGACAGATTCAGGGTGGTCCCGACAATACTCATGTTAATGGGCCGACCACACAACGATAATACCGAAATAGGGATAACACCTACTGTCGTGTTCAATATCTAGTTCCACCTGTAGTATGGTCAAGCTGTAGGGTCTCATACAGAGTGAGACCTTCTTCAAGTAATACCAAAATAGGGACCACATAGACAGAGTTAGGGTGGTCCTGACAATACTCATGTCAATGGGCCGACCACACAATGATAATACCGAAATAGGGACGACACCTGATGTCATGTTTACTACCGAGTTCCCCCTGTAGTATGGTCAAGCTGTAGGGTCTCATACAGAGTGAGACCTTCATCAAGTAATATGTATGATTAGGGAGATAGTGTATATGATGCATAGGAAATAATTATGTCAGTTTAAGATATAGGCTTTAAAACAATTTAAGATGTGTGATTAGAGAATATGATGCAAAGGTAATAACTATAACGTAAAATATTTAAGTGCATATCGCTCCTTATTTTACACCTTTTTTCTGCATGTTTGCATGCCATTTAGATCGCCAATTTTGCGTTTTCACGATTATTCGACGATATCGCGTTGCTTTTCACTATTTCTTGTTTTTGTCGGATTTCAGGAAATATTGAGCGATCTGGAGCATAAACGAGATTGAGAGACTTTCACGTGCACCGAAGCATCGCTCGTGGCCTTATTGAGGAGCCAGCAGTGCTAGAGGATGAGCGGAAGAGAAAGAAGTCCGATAGAATCGACGAGGAGGCGAGGAGGAGAAGAAAGAACCCAGAAACAGCTCACTCGGCCGACCAGACAGCTCACTCGGCCGAGTGAAAGAGTGCGTTCGGCCGAGTGAAACGGATACAAGATCGCCTGATTCAAAGTTAACTCGGCCGACCAAGAAAACCCACTCGGCCGAGCTAATTCAACAGAGAATCTACCCTTTTTTCAGCTTGTTAGGAGGAGAGACCGCACGGTCGAGCAGTTGAGCCGCTTGGTCGAGCTAATTCAACAGAGCATTTCTGGTAAAAATCCATCTCTTTCTATGGAGGGTCACTCGGTCGAGCGTTTGGGTCGCTCGGTCGAGCGGCCTCTTGGCTAAAAACTCTTTTGCCTTTGATTCTTTTCTTCTCCTCTTGTGACACCAGTTCAGCCGAGCTGGTGATGCGCTCGATCGAGAGACTTGGCCCTTCAGCCATGGTCAGCTTTTGGGCCTCCTTCTCTCTTTCATTCTTTGTTTATTTCTTATCTTCCTTCTCCAGCAGCTTTGAGTCGTCATATGCGGCATCGTTGATGCTCCGGCTTCAATAGTCGTGTCCGTCATCCAGTTTTGCTCTAAATCGTGCCAAAGTTTCTAAAAATACACGAAAGATAAAAAGAATCAAATATATCATGAAATACATGAAAAAATATGGAAAAGTGAACTTTGGTCGACCGAAATAATATGAAAACAAGCAGTAAAAACATGGAAAATATGGCACATCAATAAGCTGGAAGAGTTCTAGGCAAGACAAATGTTATGGATTCCAACAGACCAGGGAGACTATTTAGATGAGATTCAAATGTGTGATCTAGCAGGAACATAGAACTCATTAAGTCTACACAAAAGACAGTTGATTTACTCACAAATGCTCCTTAAGTCGGAGACGAAACATAACTGCTCATTAGAGAATGAGTTCACTAAATGACCCATTGAGAGATATCACATGGTTAACATAAACACATCTGTTAATGATATCTCTCAGTAATGATAGGCAAGTTGGTCCTTAGACTTGAGCTCATTGTATGAACATGTACGTGAACGGTGTTACTTAGATTTCCGACCTATCTTCGAAGTAAGGTCTGTCAATGGTCTTTGGTTGGGTGCCACTTGAAGCACGAAAGGAGAGTAATGACCAAGCAAAAATTTGTCTCTATTGTTTATGGTTAGTTAGTGTTGCATACATTAGTTTTGGTCCTTAGTAAAAACTTTGGCCAAAGTATGTTAGAAGAAGTTCAACATTAATAAAATAAAGACCGATGAAGCCTAACCATTTTCAAGCTATTAAGGTTAACAGTTGACCATAACCTAGGCTTGGCTAAGCGACATAGTTATGAGAATGGACTAAAACTACGTCATTCCTCACAAACAGATTCAGGGTGGTCCCGATAATACTCATGTTAATGGGCCGACCACACAACGATAATACCGAAATAGGGATGACACCTGCTGTCGTGTTCAATATCTAGTTCCACCTGTAGTATGGTCAAGCTGTAGGGTCTCATACAGAGTGAGACCTTCTTCAAGTAATACCGAAATATGGACCACATAGACAGAGTTAGGGTTGTCCCGACAATACTCATGTCAATAGGCCGATCACGCAACGATAATACCGAAATTGGGACGACACCTGCTGTCATGTTTACTACCGAGTTCCCCCTGTAGTATGGTCAAGCTGTAGGGTCTCATACAGAGTGAGACCTTCATCAAGTAATATGTATGATTATGGAGATAGTGTATATGATGCATAGGAAATAATTATGTCGGTTTAAGATATAGGCTTTAAAACAATTTAAGATGTGTGATTAGAGAATATGATGCAAAGGTAGTAACTATAACATAAAATATTTAAGTGCATATCGCTCCTTATTTTACACCTTTTTTCTGCATGTTTGCATGCCATTTCGATCGCCCATATTGCGTTTTTCACGATTATTCGACGATATTGCGTTGCTTTTCACTATTTCTTGTTTTTTGTCGGATTCCAGGAAATATGGAGCGATCTGGAGCATAAACGAGATCGAGAGACTTTCACGTGCACCGAAGCATTGCCCGCAGCCTGATTGAGGAGCCAGCAGTGCTAGAGGATGAGCGGAAGAGAAATAAGTCCGATAGAATCGACGAGGAGGCGAGGAGGAGAAGAAAAAGCCCAGAAATAGCTCACTCGGCCGACCAGACTGCTCACTCGGCCGAGTGAAAGAGTGCATTCGGCCGAGTGAAACAGATACAAGATCGCCCGATTCAAAGTTCACTCGGCCGACCAAGAAAGTTCACTCGACCGAGCAAGAAATCCCACTCGCCTGAGTACGTCAGGGTTTTTCTCCTGAGACGCAGCCGACTTACTGGAATTTGGAGAAGACTCACTCGGCCGAGCAAGAATGCTCACTCGGCCGAATGCGAAAGACTACTTGCCCGAGTGGAACAGGGTGACAGACCCCCGAAACTCCCAATATCTCTGTTTTTCTTTGGGTCTGTCACTCGACCGAGTGACATGTCCTACTCGCCCGAGTGGCGCAGTCCGACTGCATCGCGAATTAGGGTTCTGGGCTGCGTAAGCGGCAAATCTGTAAGGATTTTTTGGACGATTTTGACTTGTATTTAAGGCTAGTTTTATTCCTAGTTAGGGGAGAGACAAAAATATTAATTTTGACGGCTATTCTAATTGTAATTCTCAGCTGGAGATCATAGACTTGCAATTTGTTTTGTTCTTTCTATCTAAATTTCTTATTTTTATGAATTGTTTTCTCTCAATCATGAATTTCTCTATGATCTCATTCGTTATTTCTACGATTGCTATGATTAATAGTGAGTAGTTCCGCCGTTCTACGGCATGTGGGTGAACCCTATATATCCGATCTTAGAATTGTGATGAATGAATTGAATTGTTGCTAGGATTGATAGACGGTTAGGTTATGATTGATTTACTACGAGTAGCTAGGAATTTCATTCGATTGGGGTTTGCAAGAGATTGGATTCTAATCGATGGGAAGGCCTAGATATTTGATTTAGGTTTATAATCGAGATTCTCTAGACTTGGTTTGCAAGAGATTGGACCAAAGCTAGGATTTTTATTATAAATCTATACCCATATTCGTTTGCAAGATATTGGACGAATACGAACTCTCATGACCTAGATCGTAGCTCGAGTTTGCACGAGAGTGGGCTCGAGGTGCGATTGGACGATGATGTCGATCTTCATGCTAATGGCTTAGGTTAGGGTTTGCACGAGAGTGGGCTCTAATCTAGGTTGCTATAGACTGGCAATAGTGCGAGAGCGTGAGCTTGGTTCTATATTCAGTTACGGATAGTTCACCTCAATTCAAGCCTTGCAACATTGAGATTCACGATCCACAAGGATAAGTAACGATCCATAGTGGGGATTCCCTAGTCCTAAACGCTTTTATTATATAGAATTCCATTTGTTATTTGAAGGACAGTGACACTGTTATCCAAACCATTCCACTCTACCATCAATAACTAGGTGAACAAGATAGAGTACTGTCATTTATCCTCCCTGTGTTTGATACCCGCTCGCCACTTCATCGTGCGCTTGCGGTAAGACTACAGTCGTTTTTCGGGTGTATATCCAGGCGCAATCAAGTTTTTGGCACTGTTGTCGGGGAGGCGACGGTATTTTATTTTATTTACTTAGCGGTTTCTTTTTATTTTATTATTTTCACTCCTTTTATTCCTCTATTGTGCTAACAATTCTATCTATACTCTCTTTTTCTGTGCATGTACACGAGATCAAAGGCACACCAAGAAGATATATTATTTGATCCTGAGATCGAACGTACGGAAAGGAGGCTTAGAGATGAGAGGAGATTTGCTATAGAGGAAAATCATATGGCCGCTTTGGAAATACCAGAGGAGCTAGCAGCGCGTATGGCTAGGCTTGTCTCCATCCGAGATAGGCTACAACCTAAGACCATGTCTACCACCTCTTCTATAGTCATGCCAGATTTGGCGGCCGACAAGAACTTCGAGCTTAAGACGGGACTTGTAGTGTTGATGCAACAAGACCCATTTCATGGGAACTCACAGGAAAACCCACACTACCATCTACAATTGTTCTTGTCTAAATGCGCCACATTTCAGATGTCTGGCGTATCGGCCGATGCTATTCGACTGCGCCTCTTCCCATTTACTCTTTGAGACAAGGCATTATATTGGTTGAGGACGTAAGCTGAGGGGATCTTCACCACTTGGGATGAGCTGGCGAGCGCATTCGTCAACAAGTTTTATCCGCCATCCAAGACTATCAAGATACGGAGCGCACTCATATCCTTCAAGCAAGGTCCTCAGAAACTCTATATGAGGCATGGGAGCGTTTCAAGGATCTCCAACACCAATGCCCCCACCATAGCATTGAGCCATGGGAGCTTGTGCATAGCTCCTATAACGGATTGCAACCGAGCACAAAGCAAATAATTGATTCAACCGCCAATGGAGCTATTTTGTCAAAGACACCGGATGATGCTACGGCCTTACTTGAGGAGATGGCCTCGAATAACCAACAGTAGGCCGATGAAAGTGGACATTCTTCGTCATCCTTGAAGCCGGCAAGTATTTATGAGGCAAAGGCAATGGCAGAGCTCTCTACAAAATTTGATTCTCTTCACAAAGTCATAAAGAGATTGGAAAAGTTGATTAGTGAGCCACATGTAGCCCCGGTAGTTTCTACACCGGGAGGAAGCATGAGCGATTGGGAAAATCAAGCCTATGTTATGTTTGTTGGAGGGGAGCAAGGAGAGAGAGCAATGGAGCAAGTTCAATATGTTGCGGGTAGTACCCGTTATTGGGCAAAACCGGCTACAAGTGGTCACCCCGGATTTTCATATGCCAACAATGATAGAGCCTTGAATCCACCGTCGCAACAATCACAAGCCCGCCTCCACAACAACCACAATATCAACAAAGAGCACCCCAGCAACAAAACTACCCACCGAGGCAACAAATAGGGCCCTATAGACCCCCGGGGTACAATCAAGGATGGAGGGAACCCAATCCACCGCAAGCACCGCCAAGGTCGGATCATGAAGCAAGGGTTGAAGAGTTCTTGGCCGAACAAAATAAGATTAAAGCAAGATTGACGGCTCAACAAGACTCACTCAACACCGTTGTGGCACAGTTATCTGAGCAACTAGCATTTCTAAATAAGAATAATCAACAATTGTCGGCTCAACCGGAACAAAACCCATGAAGCAATACCGGCCACATCAATGCGGTTGTGACGGTAACTACAAGAGGCGGAAAAGCTACCCCTACCATGATTCAAACTAAGGAGCCGAGGGAAGAAATTTTGGTTGACAAGGAACCGGTCAATGAAGATGAGGACCCAAAGGCGCCAAACGACGGTGAAAAATCTGAAGTAAAGAATCCATGTGAGGAGCAAACTTATATGCCACCGGTATCATTCCCACAACGGTTGGCGAAGGCAAGGATTGAGAAGAGGCTCGTCAAATTTCTGGAGTATTTGCGAGGTGTGAGCTTGAATATCTCATTCTTGGATGCAATTATCGAAATCCCGTCATATGCAAAGTTTCTAAAGGATTTGATCGCGGGAAAGAAGCGAAAAGAAAGGATCATGCTCGTCGAGCAAAGTGCGTGGTTTACTAGGAAGGAGAAAGCGCCAACCAAGTTCAATGATACAGGTAGTTTCCCAATCCCTTGCACGCTTGGCGGAGTCCCACTTCAGAAAGCTTTGGTAGATTTGGGAGCAAGTGTGAGCCTCATGCTGCTCATGATGTTTACGAAGTTGAATACGGGAACCGACCTCAAGGCCACGGACATGAAGATACAACTCGCCGACGGGTGGATCACTAGGCTGGTAGGGATTGCCAAAAACATACAACTACAAGTACCTGGCAGACTTTGCTTGCCATGTGACTTTGTGGTGATGGATATTAGAGAGGAGGGCGATACGTCACTGATTCTTGGACGCCCTTTCTTGGCCACCGCCGGAGTGATTATAGATGTGAGGGAAGGAACCTTGTCCTTGAACGTCGGCAATATAGAAGTTGAGCTCCACATTCCAAAGGCAATGAAGCATATGCCTTGGCAAGAGGACGTGGACTACGTAGACCTCCTTGATGAGGTGATTGACGACACCATGCCATTTGCCATCGGGGCCAAGCACGATGACGGCCTCGAAGAGGGCCAACTTGGTAAAGATGGCGAGATTATGGGAGACCCACCAGACCCTCTTACGGATGAGGAGAAAGATGACGCTGATGTCGTCAAGATTAGAGAGCTATGCAAGCTCTCCACGGCGAGGCACATGAAGAAAGCTCCACCGGACAACAAATCTCCGCCGCCGGCCAAGAAAAAGGATGTTAAAAGCTCAAGCCTAGGGGACTCATCCTCCACTACTACCCATGATTAAGGGGAGCCGAGGAACGCTGATGAAAATCAACAACTAAACCCAAGCGGCCTTCTTGGCATGTTTGACGCGCGCATCTCACATGTGCCGAACATAGAGCTCTAATTGCGAATCTTAAGGGGTCGAGCTCAAGATCTTAAATGAGCGCGGGAGGCAACCCGATGGTTCTATCTTATTTTTAGTTGAATTTTTCCTTTTGTTTTTGTTTTAGATCTTTATTAGTGTTTAGAGTCAAGAGTCGAAGAAAACCTGACAACGGACAAAATTTTTCATTTTAGGAGATGGAGAATAGAAGACCATATGAATGGAGGATGACTGTGGCAAAGGAGAGAGCTCCAGTGATGCGCTCAGGCGTCAGGAGAAGGAAGAAACTGACGGGGAAAAGAAAATCAGAAAGTGGAGGAAAACATAGAGTTGGAGCTGAAAATAGCAGCCCACTCGGCCGAGTGAAGTTTTCATTCGACCGAGTGAAGACCCTACTCGGCTGAACAGGGTACTGATCAGGGAAGATCCAAAAAACCCCTCTCTGTCATTTATATTCCACTCGGCCAAGTGACTTTGTCACTCGGCCGAGTGAATCAGAAACTTTCAGGACTTGAAAAACTCTGAGTGGACTTGCCACTCGGCCGAGTGGCCATTGTCTACTCGCCCGAGTGGGAAGTGCTAGTCGGTCGAGTTAGTACTTTCACGAAAAATTTCGAAAACTTAATAAACTAACCCACTCGGCAGAGTGGACACGCCACTCGGCAGAGTGACTTATCCTATATATTCGAAAGCTCGCGGCCCAAAACCAAAAATTCCCAAATTTCCCCAAATCGCAGCACGAGACTCCGACATTTCCCCCATTCACCCAAACGCTCCTACCCTTCGCCCGAGCCGCACCATCCCCGTGCCCGAGTGGCACGACCCCACGTCGTCGAAGCTACCTCCCAGCCGCCACCGACACCACTCCCCCCACCGCCGGTCATCCCCCGTTTAGGCCTATTTCTCCCCTTTTCTCCCTATCTACATTTCGTAAGCCATATTCTGCCCCGAATCGAAATTAAACTTTAAACACATCTATTTCTCTTGATTTTCTCCCACACTTATTGATATTCATTACTAATTTGTCAATTTGTGTTTCAGGATAGCTTGGGGGAGAATCAAGGGCAGATTCGGAGCTTCTCGGAGGAGGCGTTTCTCCGCTCACATCCATTGCTTGCATTCGTGTCATGCTTGGGTACATTCGCTCCTTTTTCATAGCACTTTGCATTTATAGGCACTTCTCACGGGACACATGCCTCCATGCACTATGTCGCATTCACGGGTGCCCGCCTCGAAGCAGAAGAGGACTAGCGAGACTGGCTCTTCCTCCGCTAGAGCGGACTCCCCGCCACCTAGCCCACCTCCACCCATACTTCCGCCTCCTACCGCATCCATTCCACCCCTACAGGCACAGCCCGTCCCCGCTTTCGACACGATGGGGATCACTTTCAGAGATGACGCACACCGCGCCAGATTTGAAAGAATCTCACATCATTCGATTGTCCCCTCTAGGTTTGCACACATTGCAGATTTCGAGCACCTAGGGGATTTGAGGGCCAACTCCAGTTGTATGACAAAGTGGGGTGGTGTGATTTTCTGTCTTTGTCGGTGGACACCTTCGTCCAGCCGACACTCGAGGTCATGAGTTCTATTAGTAGGACTCAGGGGGGTTGCACGTTTCGCCTTATGGATCGTGAGTGCGAGATCACTCTTGATATGCTCTGAGCCTTCTTCCAGTGGCCCCCCGTCCTGACCCCGACCGCGCTTATGGTCCCATGCACATCCCAACACCGTCATTCGATACACACATTATCACAACCTGCATCCCAAAACGACGGAAGCGAAACGTGACTAAGGCCCGCTTGGGCCGGAGCTGTGAAGCTTGGACCCAATAAGCGTCTGTAGGGGTACCATTTCAAAATTTTCAGGTCCTTGCATTTATAAATTTCGGAACAACAGAAAGTAGAGAAAGGAGGTTGCATTCATTAATAATAAGAGATAATATCCAGAGAGTACTAAAGTCTAAAAAGGAGCCCAGCATGGCTACAACGCAGAAAAAGGAAACTAATGGTGCCATGCACCCAACCTAAAGCAAAAAGCAAAATGGTGCTACGCACCCAACTAGAAAGTGACTGAACCTCTAAAGTCAGCAACAGAGGAACCTCTAAGACTGGTCCTCTCTCGGGTCATACTCCTGATCAGCAACGTGCTCCTGCTCCAAGTCCTCTGGTACCGGCTCCGGATCTACTAACCCTATCTCGGTACCTGACGTACAAACACCAAGAGAAAGTGGTTGTACGTCAGGCGAAGTCTGCAAGTAAATGTGAGAAGACTCCACTGCAAGGTGTATAACATTTTAGAGTTGACATTTTAAAAGTTGTTTACATGATGATGATGCAACAGCATGACAGATATGTATATGTACAAGAAAGTAAAGAACACCGCTGGAAAGTACACGTGACAGGCAATAGCCATGGCGTGTGCTACTTGCTACAAGACAAGACATGACATGACATGACATGACAAGTGTGTGACACGAAGGGTTCACGCCTTACGGTTCGAGTGGGATCAGACCCTCTCCATGTGCGCACGCTCAACCCTACCCCAGCCCAAGTGCACAAGACAAGACATGACAATGGATCACTCACTAACTCGGTGAGTGCCCTATTCACCGGCAGGCTTATGTATCGTGACAAGGGTTCACTCTCCTAGCTTATAGAGTGCCCTATTCGCTCGCCGGCTTATGTATTACCAATCGTTACAAGGGATCGCTCTCTCCAGGTTAGAGAGTGCCCTATTCGCCCGTAGGCTTATCTGTTTCCAATCGTGACAAGGGATCACCTCTCTATCTTGGAGAGTGCCCTATTCACCCCCAGGCTTATGCAATACATGACATGACATGGCAAGATAAGTATGGATGAGAGTTGTTCTTTCTAGGGGCTCCACACGCACGCACACGCAAATAAAACCTATGGTAGCCGTTGTTGTTGTTGATTCTAGGGGGTCCACACTCACGCACACACAGATAAAACCTATGGTGTCAGTTGTTGTTGCTGTGCTCGGACTTCGTCGTTAAGTCCAGGCTGTAGTGGGGTGTCCCAGACGCTATCATTTCACGTCTGGTTCTCTTGTTATTACTTGTTACATTTTAAGGGAAACAATGGCCTAAACGTGGCCAAAATTGCGCAAGTGAACACACTTGCCTGCGGTGGCGAGTGTGTCGTCTGTCCGGAGCATCCCGTCGAAACGTCGCGTCTGCGATGGTCCGTCTGAAACAGGATCAAGGCGATGTCAGATCGTGCTTTTTGGTCAAACCTATTATGGTTTGTTTCTAAATTTGGCGGGACTAACCTATCAGTCAAAAGTCACGTTTTTTATTTTCGTTCAGTCTAGATTGACGTCTACCCTATGTGCACAGAAAATTAGTCCATTCGTCGATCTTTCCTATGGTGGGCAACATTTTACAGATGCTGAAATTAACTTTAGTTCATGTTGACCAAATTTTAGATTTAGGTTTTGATGAGTTACAGTGTAAGTTTTACTACTCGTTAGGGGAACCAACCTCGTGACGTCGTTCAACAAGCGGAAGTCGGGTCTGAACAACGAAGCGTCGGCATTGTCTGAAACTCCTCAGCCATGGGTAACATAGCGAGGGACCTCTGGACAGCAGGGTGGTGGCACAAAATCAGCGAGCTAACAGCGATCCACCTCCCGTTGCGGGTAGCGCAATGGATCTTCACGACAACGGCGACGTCAGCTAAAAACACGTGTGTACAGCGACGCACGTGAACTTCGAGGGACCAAGGGGGCTGTTGGTAGATGAAGTAGGAACATGGGAAGATGCTCGGACTGGTGGGTGGCCGACGGCATAAGCGTACGGCGGTGGGTGGCCGTGAGAAGCCGGAGAGGACAGATTCAAGCAACGTTCGTTATCGCATATCTCAGTAAAAATCCAGCGATGAACAACGACAACAGGAAGTTACAGAAGGTAAAGGACTTCAAGAAGAAGCCAACGGTGGTAGAGTTATCACCGGAGGTGGTCAGAGATGGTCGTTATCCAGCGTTGATGTTCAGCTTCCAGATCTGTCAAAAACAGCCGATACGGCGTGTTCCGACGAGGTTTCACGGAGCTACAGGTGGGCTATGAGTGTGAGGGAAGTTGCAGAGCGTAGAGGGGTCAAAGGGAAACAAAGTGTGGGTGGTGGTTGCCGATGGTGGCTGCGACTGGTGGCTGCCCATGAACAGTAACTGGCGGTGCCCAGATCTGTGGTTTTGTGGCTTGGGGAGCACTTTAGAGCGAGAAAACGGAGGAGAGAGAATGGGGGCCGGAGGGGAGAGGTGGCCGACGGCCAGGGGAGGTCGAGGGTGGCCTATGGTGGCCGGAGGAGATGTTGAAAATGTGTGGGGATGGGTTTGCGTGAGGGGTATTGCGGCTGGCCATGTGTTGCCATTTGAAGAAGAAGGGTTTTGATATTTAGTTTTGGGTTTTTAGTTAATTGGGGGGGAGAGATAGGAGGAGTGGAGATAGGGAAAAGGGAAGGTGTGAATAGAGGCTGCAATTTATTCCCATGATACATGGGAGTGAATTGAGGAAATGGTTAAGATTTGTTTTAAATTCGAAATTCAAAAAGATTAGAGGCTAATCAATGGTTGAAAATTGATTAGGGGATAACTTCCACTACGGGTATTAGAAAAATAATCCGAAAATACCGGGACGACCGTGGAGACGAGAAGTACAGGGCTACAGGATCTGGCCGTGTGCTACACCTAACAAAAATTATTGTAAAATCGGGAACTGAGTATTGGTGCCAAAAGACCAAAACGCCCTTTCATTCGAAGCCGTTTTGCGAGAAAACAAGCCGTGAAATGACGTTCCCAAAAATTACTATAAAATTCTACACTACCATACGGTCACAACGGCATATCACATCGTATATACCGAAACCAAAAAAAAGCCAAATAAAATACGTGCACGAAAAGTACGTGCACACAGAAAATACGAACGGCCGAAAAGCGGCTATTACATTCTACCCACCTTAGAAATGATTCCGCCCTCGAAATCACTTATACTAATAGTAATAATATCTATATACACTTATGCCCACAACTCTCATATCTACACATAATGATCGCTAATCTCATAACTTCAAACATCGTTCCTCAGATAATCCATCATAACCCGTCTTTTCACTGGATAATGCCACAATTAAACTCACATCCTAACACTTAACTATTGACCCATCACTGCCGTTCAAATTTCCAACTCCAAGTTCTCATTAAAAAAATAATCATCTTCTCATACCATATCACTCCACTAAACACCATCGCTCAATAACATCTTTAAATTTCTCAATTTCTTTCCAATATTAATCAATCGCTAAAATGATGTTCTAGTCAATCACCAATCCAAGAAAAAAACTTTGTCTATCTTATAACACCTTTCACAAATCAACAATCGTCGTGTCATCAATACATTCTTCGTCATATCTTCTATCCGCCAAATAATTGAACTATCAAAATCACATCTTATCCTTACTCACTATAACTAATCCCAACCAATATTAAGTCCGTCCACCTAACCATCCATTTATCTCAACACGTTGTGTTATTCCCAATGTCATCTCACGTCAACTTAACAATCAAGTCTTGATGCTTTAAATGCTCTACTCATTCTCATGATCACCCTAACTCATACTATCCCGTCCTAGCTACTCCTATCTATCACTCGTCCAAGTTTCAGATCGATTAAGTACTCATCTCCCTGTATATAATTTCATACAACCAAAATTTCCCATTGAGTCCTTCACGCCTTGGTATTATTAAAAGTAAATAGATAAGTCTTAGACACCTCATTCTTTTCATCCAAAGAAATTCTAATCTAATATCTTTGTGTTCAAAATCAATTAATCACCGCTACAGCATACCTCATCTCACTCTATACCTACCTGCAACTTAATCCTATAACAAAATAGCTAGTACTAACAATATCATAACAATCAAAAAATAACACTCCCAAATAGGAAGGGAAGAAAGAAGTTTAAGATCAAAGACAGATTTTAAAATGTTTGGAACAACGTGTAGAGTCATGGTATTGGATGAGGAAAAATAGGTGGGTTGTGATCTTGTGGGCTAATCCCAAAACATTAATGGTTTGATTTGAAAGGAAACAAAAAGTTTTGAAACATACATAAGCAGCCAAAAAATAAGCTAAACTATAATATGAAAGATTAAGTCTAAGGAATTACCTGCAATGACACCGTCCACGGCCGTCATGGTATAAGCTCCACGAACAACGATTCCTCTCTGAATAGGGGCAGGTGCTCCACCCACGGTATGATGATACCTCGGGCAATTTATAACGGCGTATGTGGCAGCTCCACATGCCAGACACAAACCCAGCTTCTTCGTGCAATAACTCGAATGATGCCCCGGCTTGCCACAGAAATGACATTGATCCCTGGCATGGCTCTGTGCAGGTGCTCCTGGCCTCTTGAAATGCACCGACTAAACGGGTCCCACTGCAGGCCTAGCTACTGGGCTGAACTATTCCATCGTTCGCTCTCCTCCATCAACTGGAGGACCAGGAAGACGCGATATGGTCTCATAATTCCTGGCGGCATTCAGCACAGCTCTCATGGTCGAAAAGTCTGCTGAGGACATGGAAGCCTGAATCTTCAGACGCAGCCCCTGACGAAACCGATCAGCTCGATTCTCTTCCTTCTTCACCATGTGTGGGGTGAAACGACTCAACATCTCAAATTCCGCTTCGTATTCATCAACCGTCATGGCCCCTGCTTCAGATTCACAAATCGGCTCAAAAGCTCCCTCTTAGCAGCCTTGGGGAAATACTTCTCTCTGAACATGGACTTGAAAGTCTTCCACTCCACTGGCTTCTGCAGATGCCTCTCCTCAATGCTCCACCAGTTACTAGAATTCTCAACCAGCTACATCTTTGATATCTCAACTCTGGTATCCTAAGGTATCTTCGCAGCTACCAGCTTCTCTTCTGTGCTTTGGATCCACTCATCAGCACTTAACGGTCCTTCCTTCCCAGAAAATGTCTTCGGCTGAAGCTCATTGAACTGCTTCACTCCAGGAGCAGCTCGTGGTTCGGGCGGAGGCGGTGGTGGTGCAGCCAGAGTAGCCCGATGTGTCTGCTCAACCAACTGACGCTGAACCTCTAACATCTCTTTCATAACGCCCAGAAATTGGCGAAACTCGCCACTTCGTCCATCCATATCTCCGTCAGAAGAGGGACCGGCACGGGTATTACGTCCTCCTGACATCCTATTGACAGGGAAAACCCAATTTAGACACGTACATGTTAACCCGGATATATTAAATGAATACGGTACTCTTATTGTTCCGAACTATTACATAACCTGCATGGGCCACCACTAAAACATATCACGCCCCGCTTCCCAAAACAACGGAAGCGAAACGTGACTAAGGCCTGCTTGGGCCGGAGCTGTGAAGCTTGGACCCAATAAGCGTCTGTAGGGGTACCATTTCAAAATTTTCAGGTCCTTGCATTTATAAAATTCGAAACAACAGAAAGTAAAGAAAGGAGATCGCATTCATTAATAATAAGAGATAATATCCAGAGAGTACTAAAGTCTAAAAAGGAGCCCAGCATGGCTACAACGCAGAAAAAGGAAACTAATGGTGCCACGCACCCAACCTAAAACAGAAAGCAAAATGGTGCTACACACCCAACTAGAAAATGACTGAACCTCCAAAGTCAGCAACAGAGGAACCTCTAAGACTGGTCCTCACTCGGGTCGTACTCCTGATCAGCAACGTGCTCCTGCTCCAAGTCCTCGGGTACCGGCTCCGGATCTACTAACCCTGTCTCGGTACCTGACGTACAAACACCAAGAGAAAGTGGTTGTACGTCAGGCGAAGTCTGCAAGTAAATGTGAGAAGACTCCATTGTAAGGTGTATAACATTTTAGAGTTGACATTTTAAAAGTTGTTTACATGATGATGATGCAACATCATGACAGATATGTATATGTACAAGAAAGTAAAGAACAACACTGGAAAGTAAACGTGACAGGCAATAGCCATAGCATGTGCTACTGGTTACAAGACAAGACAAGACAAGACAAGTGTGTGACACGAAGGGTTCACGCCTTACGGTTCGAGGGGTATCAGACCCTCTCCCCATGCACACGCTTAACCCTACCCCAGCCCAAGTGCACAAGACATGACATGACAAGGGATCACTCACTTACTCGGTGAGTGCCCTATTCGCCCGCAGGCTTATATATCGTGACAATGGTTCACTCTCCTAGCTTGGAGAGTGCCATATTCGCACGCAGGCTTATGTATTACCAATCGTGACAAGGGATCACTCTGTCCAGGTTGGAGAGTGCCCTATTCGCCCGCAGGCTTATCTGTTTCCAATCGTGACAAGGGATCATCCTCTCTAGCTTGGAGAGTGTCATATTCGCCCGAAGGCTTATGCAATACATGACATGACATGGCAAGATGAGTATGGATGAGAGTTGTTCTTTCTAGGGAGTCCACACGCATGCACACACAGATAAAACCTAAGGTAACAGTTGTTGTTGTTGATTCTAGGGGGTCCACACTCACACACACAAATAAAACCTGTCGTATCAGTTATTGTTGCTGTGCCCGGACTTCGTCGTCAAGTCCAGGCTGTAGTGGGGTATCCCAGATGCTATCATTTCACGTCCGATTCTCTTGTTATTACTTGTTACAGTTTAAGGGAAACAATGGCCTAAACGTGGCCAAAACTGCGCAAGTGAACAACTTCCCTGCGGTGGCGAGTGTGTCGTCTGTCCGGAGCATCCCGTCGAAACGTCGTGTCGGCGATGGTCCGTCTGAAATAGGATCACGACGATGTCAGATCGTGCTTTTTGGTCAAAACTATTATGGTTTGTTTCTAAATTTGGCGGGACTATCCTATCAGTCAAAAGTCACGTTTTTGATGGTTCGTTTAGTCTAGATCGACGTCTACCGTATGTGCACAGAAAATTAGTCCGTTCGTCAATCTTTCCTATGGTGGGCAACATTTTACAGATACTGAAATTAACTTTTAGTTCACGTTGACCAAATTTTAGATTTAGTTTTTGATGATTTACAGTGTGGGTTTTACTACTCGTTAGGGGAACCAACCTCGTGACGTCGTTCAACAAGCGGAAGTCGGGTCAGAACGACGAAGCGTCGGTGTCGTCTGGAACTCCTCGGCTATGGGTAGCACAGCAAGGCACCTCTGGACAGTGGGGTGGTGGCACAAAATCAGCGAGCTAACGGCGATCCTCCTCCCGTTGCGGGTAGCGCAACGAATATTCACGACAACGGCGACGTCGGCTAAAAACATGTGTGTGTGGCGACGCACGTGAACTCCGAGGGACCAAGGGAGCTGTCGGTAGATGAAGTAGGACCAGTGGAAAATTCTCGGCCTGGTGGGTGGCCGACGGTATGAGTGTACGGCGGTGGGTGTCCGTGAAAAGTTGGAGAGGACAGATTCGTGCAACGTTCGTTGTCGTGCGTCTCAGCGGAAATCAAGCGATGAACAGCGACAACGGGAAGTTGCAAAAGGTAAAGGACTTTAAGACGAAGCCAACGGTGGTGGAGTTGTCACCGGAGGTGGTCGGAGATGGTCGTGAGTCGGCGTTGAAGTTCAGCTTCCAGATCTGTCAAAAACAGCCGATACGGCGTGTTTCGACGAGGTTTCACGGAGCTACATGTGGGCTATGAGCATGAGGGAAGTTGTACATGTAGAGGGGTCAAAGGGGAATAAAGTGGGGGTGGTGGTCACCGGTGGCGGCGGCCGGCGGCTGGCCGTGAACAGTAACTGGCTGCGCCCAGTTCTGTGGTTTTGTGGCTTGGGGAGCACTTTAGAGAGAGAAAACGGAGGAGAGAGAAGGGGGGCCGGAGGGGAGAGGTGGCCGACGGCCGGTGGAGGTCGGGGGTGGCCTAGGGTGGCCGGAGGGGAGAGGTGGCCGACGGCCAGGGGAGGTCGGGGGTGGCCTAGGGTGGCCGGAGGGGAGAGGTGGCCGACGGCCAGGGGAGGTCGGGATGGCCTAGGGTGGCCGGAGGAGATGATGAAAATGTGTGTGGATGGGTTTGTGCGAGGGGTATTGCGGCTGGCCATGTGTTGCCATTTGAAGAAGAAGGGTTTTGATATTTAGTTTTGGGTTTTTAGTTAATTGGGGGGGAGAGATACACTACTAAAAAAAGGACTTTTGCCAGCGTTTTTTTTAACATTTCCCAGCGTTTTTGAAGCGCTGGCAAAAGTTTTCCCAACGATAGGAGGAGTGGAGATAGGGAAAAGGGAAGGTGTGAATAGAGGCTGCAATTTATTCCCATGATACATGGGAGTGAATTGAGGAAATGGTTAAGATTTGTTTTAAATTCGAAATTCAAAAAGATTAGAGGCTAATCAATGGTTGAAAATTGATTAGGGGATAACTTCCACTACGGGTATTAGAAAAATAATCCGAAAATACCGGGACGACCGTGGAGACGAGAAGTACAGGGCTACGGGGTCTGGCCGTGTGCTACACCTAACAAAAATTATTGTAAAATCGGGAACTGAGTATTGGTGCCAAAAGACCAAAACGCCCTTTCATTCGAAGCTATTTTGCGAGAAAACAAGCCGTGAAATGACGTTCCCAAAAATTACTATAAAATTCTACACTACCATATGGTCACAACGGCATATCACATCGTATATACCGAAACCAAAAAAAAGCCAAATAAAATACGTGCACGAAAAGTACGTGCACACAGAAAATACGAACGGCCGGAAAGCGGCCGTTACACACGCCTTCTGCACACTTATCACGGGTTCACCACTTGCCTTTGACCCTAGCCGGGCCAAAGCCTCCGCTATCATCCACCCATGCCTCCGCATTACTCAGCACCTTATGGTGACCACTTTTCTCGCGAGGTATAAGCCTGGGACGATGTCAACGCCTGAGCTTTATATGCCCTACGCGATGACTAGAGCGAGAGCCTTTGAGGGTGATATGGACTTCTTGGTCCCCGCCGTTCAGATCGATATAGCCAAGTGGTACATCGACCGCATAGTTTCCTCTGACGGCACCAGGACGCCTATCTGTTGCGGCGGTCTGATTACCTTGCTGGCTCCTTTGTGCAGAGTTGACCTCCTGGCTGGATTGCTGTGACCCACGGGCCCCACTTCCCTTTCTATTGATGTCATGGCCCACATGAAGATGTTGCGCGTTCACGGTCAGTACCACTGGGTATGGCTGCACGGTCCTTATGCTGCAGATTACATGGTGCTTCCGAGCCCCGCTCGGACCCATATTGGACCCACAGGAGGGGTGTGGATTCTAGTGATGGACCTCCTCGTCACTGCTGCGAATGTGCTAGAGCCTGATGGCGCTCAGCAGGAGCCCCTCCTTTCACCTCTGGACCTGGAGATCCCGATCCCTCAGCCTGCACCTGATTTGACCTATGCCCCCGACACCTCTGTCCACACTTCTGTCAGTGTCAGGAGCACACTAGCTGAGTCCATCACAACTACCTATGTGCCATTGACCTCTGATCCCATTCCTTTTGTGAGTTTCGAGAGCACCACCGCCAGTATTTTCGGGAGAGGCGATCCTTACCTTGTTTCTGCAGCCGAGACCCTGTCCACTCTATATTTCTCGACCCTTGGGGAGTCATTTTCTGTAGACTTCATAGCCTCCCCAGTCGTTGATGCTTCCGTCTCTGCTGCCACTGTCCTCACTGACAGTGTCGTGACGTCTGTCCCCATTTCTGTGTCAGCGACCTCTCCACCCTTCTCGACCTCTGTCACCGCTTCAGTTTCCGCTGCTGCTCATATTTCTGAGAGCATCCCTGCGTCCCAGCCTCACACAAAGGCTGGGCGGATTTTAGCGAGCACAACACCTTACGCTCACCCCGTAGTGGCACCTCTCGTCTACGGTGGCCGTGTGCGGCATCCCCGATCCCAACCTGTTCGACCTTCTGCCCCTCCTCACCCCGACACCCTAGTTCACCACCTGCATGCTTTAGAGGGGGCTATTAGTGGGCTGAGAGGAGACTTTCGGGCCCTCATCGCCACCGTTAGCTCTGTACAGTCTCACGTCGCTTTACTCCCTAGTATTCAGGTCACCCTGAACCAGATTCTTGCGCAACTGTCACAGCCTCCACCTGCCGCTATCCGTCCCATTTCCCAGCAGCCGCCTCTACCACCACCTCCCCCACCACAGGACGGTGCTGGTGCTCCACCACCTGCTTAGGCACACACTTGATGCCTCGCATATTTTTGCCGCTGCTGTGATTGATACTATCTTTTCTGCTGATTTTGCGCCCCTCCTCCTCACACATTATGGCCACTTTTGGTCCAAATTTGTCTATATCATCTTGGAAGAGAGGAGTCATTTTTGGGAGCGTTATATTGCACCATCTTGATCTCTGCACGCATCACTTGCATTTCCATCTCATTTTCTTTCATTTTCATTCTTTATCATGCATGCATCCTCACCCACCCCACCCATATCATATCTCTTCGTTTGCAATTTAGCTTGGGGGAGTGAGTGTCTCACGCACTTTTCGATTTCTTCATTTTTATTTTCATTTTTTCCACCTTTCTTTATTTTTCACTTATTTTCACCCACTTTTTCATGTTTTTTCTCATGCATCACGTTTTCTTATTTCTTGTGTGTGCTGCATATGTATAGTAGTTCTTGTTTTTCCTTTATCCTTATTTCTTTTATCCCTTTATTCTAGAGATGATATTTTTGTGATGACGATGACCTGGAGTTAGTTTACTTTTATATGCTTATTCTCTTGTCAAGCCGTCGCTTTTATTTCAGATATCATATGCTATACTTTGCCATGCATTCGAGAATAGTAACCTGCATCTTTATTATATGAATATGAACGAAATTCTACTATTAGCTAAGTCTGATGATTTATATTGTATACTTTTTATAGAAAACACTCCAAGCTTCACGCATTGATTGCCTATATTTGGAGCGCTTTGTTATCTATTATCACTTCTTTTTGCATGAAAATTGTACGCTTGACTTTCAGGTTGATTAAATGTATACCATTTTGATATGACTGTATTAGTTTACTTTCTGAATTCAAACTGAGTAGATTGCATTACTCTGCTGAAAGTTGTCATGCACATTCAAAAGAGTGAACTGAGCGTTGCATATTTTTCTTTCTTCACATATCTTGTACTTCATTTCTATACTTAAAATCATTGGTGAATCTCCCTTTAGCAAATCTTTTATTGGCATCTTCCCCTTGCTATAAAGTCCAAGCTCCAATACCCCAAAATCAAAAGAAAAAAAGAATACATGCATATCTCTCTATCTTTGATTTGGGATCGTTACTGTATATATTGATTTCAAAAGAAAAAAATAGAAAAAATAGAAAAGAAAAAGTAAAAAAAGAGAAGTTCACCTGTAGTTATACGATCCCATTTCTTTCTTTCTTTCTTTCTTCCCTTTTTTATTTTGCTTGGTGCTTCAAAAATGGGGAAAAGTTGTATTGTTCTATTTGATGCCACCACGCTTATAGATATGCTTGGGGGAGAGGATCCAATGATGTGTGTGTGTGAGACCACCTGTCTGTGCATGACGACCTAAGCTAGGTAATTTTTTATACTCAGGGAGATCACTAGGGGTACTACGAAGTCCATGAATTGAAATTTGGCATGCATTTCATAAATACCATTTCTTTCTATTCTTATTGCTCCATATTGTGTGATACCTCTTATACTCCAAATAGAAAGCGATCAATTGAAAAGTGTGCAATCTATGATTATGTATATTACTTTAGATGCCTCAGACGATGTTAATCCTAGAATGATTTCATGTTTCATATTGTTTTGATATTCTTGGTTTCTATATCGAATGCATTTATATATGATCATGATATCGAGCTAAAAATCTTTGGCATGTTTTTATTCGGCGTATGCTATTTGAGTAATCAGCTCCACGACCTGAGAAAATGATCTAGCACCTCCCTCTTCATTTTCTATTCTATCTTCTTTTTCCTTTTTCCTTATTTTTACCCGTCGGGTTCGCCTTTTTACTCATCTTCCTCGAGGACGAGTAAGAGGTAAGCTTGGAGGATTTTGATCGCTCCTTATTTTACACCTTTTTTCTGCATGTTTGCCTGCCATTTCGATCGCCCATAATTGCGTTTTTCACGATTATTCGACGATATCACGTTGCTTTTCACTATTTCTTGTTTTTGTCGGATTCGAGCGATCTGGAGCATAAACGAGATCGAGAGACTTTCACGTGCACCGAAGCAGTGCTAGAGGATGAGCAAAAGAGAAAGAAGTCCGATAGCATCGACGAGGAGGCAAGGAGGAGAAGAAAGAGCCCAGAAACAGCTCACTCGGCCGACCAGACAGCTCACTCGGCCGAGTGAAACAGATGCAAGATCGCCTGATTCAAAGTTCACTCGACCGACCAAGAAAGTTCACTCGGCCGAGCAATAAATCCACTCGCCCGAGTACGTCAGGGTTTTTCTCCGAGAATGCAACTGACTTACTGGAATTTGGAGAAGACTCACTCTGCCGAGCAAGAAAGCTCACTCGGCCGAATGCGAAAGCTACTCACCCAAGTGGAACAGGGTGGCAGACCCCCGAAATTGCCAATATCTCTGTTTTTCTTTGGGTCTGTCACTCGGCCGAGTGACATGTCCTACTCGCCCGAGTGGTGCAGTCCAACTGCATCGCGAATTAGGGTTCTGGGCTGTGCCAGGGGCAAATCTGTCAGGATTTTTTGGACGATTTTGACTTGTAAATAAGGCTAGTTTTATTCCTAGTTAGGGGAGAGACAAAAATATTAATTTTGATGGCTATTCTAATTGTAATTCTCAGCTAGAGATCATAGACTCGTAATTTGGTTTGTTCTTTCTATCTAAATTTCTTGTTTTTATGAATTGTTTTCTCTCAATCCTGAATTGCTCTATGATCCCATTCGTTATTTCTGTGATTGCTATGATTAATTGTGAGTAGTTCCGCCGTTCTAGGACATGGGGATGAATCCTATGGATCCGATCTTAGAATTGTGATGAATGAATTGAATTGTTGCTAGGATTGATAGATGGTTAGGTTATGATTGATTTACTACGAGTAGCTAGGAATTTCATTCGATTCGGGTTTACAAGAGATTGGATTCTAATCGATGGGAAGGCCTAGATATTCGATTTCGGTTTATAATCGAGATTCTCTAGACTTGGTTTGCAAGAGATTGGACCAAAGCTAGGATTTTTATTATAAATCTATACACATATTCGTTTGCAAGTGTTTGGACAAATCCGAACTATCATAACCTAGATCGTAGCTCGAGTTTGCACGAGAGTGGGCTCGAGGTGCGATTGGACGATGATGTCGATCTTCATGCTAGTGGCTTAGGTTAGGGTTTGCACGAGAGTGGGCTCTAATCTAGGTTGCTATAGACCGGCAATAGCACGAGAGCGTGAGCTTGGTTCTACATTCAGTTACGACTAGTTCACCTCAATTCAAGCCTTGCAACATTGAGATTCACGATCCACAAGGATAAGTGACGATCCGTAGTGGGGATTCCCTAGCCCTAGACGCTTTTATTATATAGAATTCCATTTGTTATTTGAACGACAGTGACACTTTATCCAAACCATTCCACTCTATCATCAGTAGCTAGGTGATCAAGATAGAGTACTGTCATTTGTCCTCCCTGTGTTCGATACCCGCTCGCCACTTCACCGTGCACTTGTGGTAGGACTACAGTCGTTTTCCGGGTGTATATCCGAGCGCGATCAAAAGGTAATAAATATAACGTAAAATATTTAAGTGCATATTTTAGATCGCATATGAAGTGATGAAAGAATAGAAAGTGCCCAAAACGGGGTTCAGGAAAGTCCCGAACCCAATTGCCATATCCCAAAGGGGAGAATTGGGCCAAAACCAGTTCTGGACTGCCCAAAAAGGCAGAACTAGGCCAAAAAAATCAGTTTTGGACCCAATAACACACAAAAAGGGGGCTGGACTAGCCTAGCCCGCTACATTCTAGTCTGGACCGCCCTCTACAAGCAGACTGGGCTAGCCCGCCAGATTGCTTTGGGCGGCCTCCCACTTCCATCGTGCTCCCGACCTGCAATGGGGGGCGCCCAACCCATAGGCAGGTGTGTCAGCCAGACCTGGGCATGCCCGGTGGGGCCCACAGGTCTATTTTCTACAGAATAGTGAATCGTAGATCTAGGCAGTTTTTGGGCGAATTTTGAGGCGTCGTTTGAGGGGTCAAACGAACTCAGAATTGATCATCGTTTTTTATGTGTACACCGTTTAGTGCTCTTCTATTTGATATAATGTATCACTTCCAGAGTTCAACTGTGAGGGAGGAAAAATTCGTTAAAGTTTGGCCTTCATAGAGGGCAACCTTGTAATTAATTTTTTCTTATAAATTATTAGTCTCACACCAAATATTTTGGGGGTTGGAGGGGTCAGCACCCTATATAAATAGGGGCTAACTCTCCTCCTGGAAAATCGCACCAAGTCTTGGATCAAGTGAGCTATTAAAGTTAAGAGCACACCTAGATCGAATAGGTCAAAAATATTATTCCATGGTTCTCCTTTTTCTTCCCTACTCCTTTTCGGGTAATAGAAAGACTATGAGGGAGTTCAGATTAGATCTAAAGTCTTGACGGATGATCTCTCGATGTGAAACTTTCTGGAGCGCATGGCTGGTTGGGAGGCAAGGGTGTTGCTCGCCTTGGGAATGGTCCTGCTCAAGGAAGCGGTTGAGCCCTAATAGGGCATAGGTTGAGAGGATCGACGCCATTCTAACGTATAGAAAAAAGGTATATCTTTTATTATTCATACGTTTATTATTGCTGCAGTTTTATAAATCTATCTTTTAGAGTTGGTCAAACCCACCCCGGGATAGTAGTGATTCTGGTTAGGGTTTTATTAGGGCTTTTTAAAAATAGTTTTAAGTTTTTCGCTGCTTATATCTTTTCGGCGTATGCCCGACCTAGGTCAGACATCGATTTTTAGCCCTAAGGATCGGTAAACCCCTTCAGTACCATATAGCTCACTATTATTTCGAACGAGATGTACTATTATAACATTTGTCTTAAGGGCATACAAATCCCACCATCTCCCACTTGCACTTACAGCTAATTATTACAGTATTTCATATCAAACTTATCCACTAAATGTTACTATGTATTTGGTGGAAATGCCTTCGTGAGTGGATCTGCTACATTATCATATCTATTAACTCCATTACTATATATATAATGGCAATCATGAGTTTCATGTCTAATATGAAATATCCTCAATATTTTCTTTGGATCTCTACATCCAAAAGCCTCCGATGTATCATCATTTACTACGATGTGCCCTAATACCACTTGTGCATACAGCCACAATATACCACTTGGAATACTTCCAAGCTGTTGCCTCTCCACTACGGGTGAAAATGTATCCTCTCACAAATCAGATGTCATCTATGTTAGTTTTGTATCTCAACTTAGTATATCCCTTTATTAAAAAATTATTGCTCCCACCATAAACTTAGAACATATTTTAGGCCCTTCTCAAGTACATTATAAAGCTTATTACGACTATCTTATGAATCTCATTTTGATCTGATTGATATCAACTAATAGAGCCAAGTGCGTATGTGACATCAGGTCGAGTACATGCACGATCCAACAGCCGAAGTATAAGGGATCATAGTAATGCTCACTTTCTCCTCTTTAGTCATGGGGTTGCCCTATGGTAGTTTGAACAAGGGTTTTGGGATATTAGCTTTAGGATCGGAGGATCGTGAAAGCAGCTCCATATCCTAGGGAGAATCCCCACTTATCTGATTTGGGCTTAGTGGATGTTTTTAGGGCTCGTGATTACAAGAGTGACTCATGAGCTAGGGACGACCACTAATCATCGATCCACTAGTCGACGACTACGAAAGTAGCCCGAACGCTAGAACCAACCGTAGAATGGCGTCATAGTCCATAGATCACGCGAGTGGATACGAATTGCAAGGCGGGACCAAGTGTCAAGCTTATTGCACGTATTCCCGTACAAATCTTATTGTGAAAGTACGACTCTGCATAGGGATGCGTTAGACGAGTGTGACGACGGAAATCAATTGCTCGCTCCCATCCTTGGATGTGACACGCCCACTGTCATCCATCATCCAACGAAAGACACCTTGACCTGACATCTATGACCGAAGGGCCTAGCGGAGAATCCCAAATGCCTTAGACCTTTATTATTTAGTAGACCCCATTTCCCGTAACATTCCAATTTCACGTGACAACCCCCGACCACGCATTCTCGCCCTTTCAAAAAGCCAAACACTAAACAACCGCCCCCTAGAGAACGACAATCTTTATATACTACAACTAACGTGCACTTGCGGTGATTCGCGCTCCCAGGCGTGAGCATGGGATGCCAAACAGTTGTATAGGTAGGGATTTGGTTCGTGGGGATCGGCATAGAATGTGTAATTAATGGGTGTATGGCCATGTAGGCTGCACGTCGCACATTTCCTTGCAACATGAGAAAAATAATCTTGTGCTCCCATCTAAGCATCATGGTTTGTTGTGCTTTGAAAATCATTCGAGTATGTCCCATCTGGCATCAACATTTTAACTCCAAATTCACCTGGCTATGGGAAAAATAGGAGAATTAGAAAAGATCATCAGTATAACAAATGAGTAGCAAACAGGTGGAGGGGTAAAAATTTTCTTTTATTTATTTGTTTGTTTTTTATATGCGCAGTCAAACAAATACACAAATAAATCGATATTAAGCCGATTTCCTCCGCGACAACGGTGCCAAAAAATTGTTAGGTTTTTAATTAACCGCAAGTGCACATCATTGTTGTAGCTTACGGGTCAAACACATGGAGGCAGTGGTTTGAGTATCGATTAATTATGTATCTAATTAGCTACTCGAAGGATGTGGGAGTGTGGGAAAAATCCTAGAAATATAAAAGGGAAGAAGGGTGCCAGGGCTAAGCATCACCACTAATGCGGACTAATCATGGGATTGATCTAGCTTCTCGTCCAATGGTTATAGTCATTGATGATGACTGTGTCTCAATCATTGTCCTCTCGATGTCTAGCCGTGAGAGAAGACTAAGAGAATAGGCTGGACACCTATTGAATCCCGATGGTTCGACGGCAGCTACGATATAGGTAGTTCTAGTGAGTGTGCCCGATGGTTCATCGATGCCTAGCACTATATAGTCAACCCTCCACTAAATGCATCAAATCAAAACCCTGATGGGTCGTCGGTGATTAAGATTGTGTAGCCCAATAATGTTGTGAGTTGAATTAGGCTTTCATCCAATCATATTCATAAACTATAGCCCATTTGAATCGATATTTGGGGTGATCCACCACATGAATAATCTACACTCTGGTTCAACTTTGCCATATGCACAAAAAACTAATTAATAAGCATGATTATAAACAACAAATAAAGCATATGAGAAAACATCACAAAGAGGCAATATAGAAGAAATCAAGAACAATGCAAATAAATAGAAATTAAAGATTCAAATCTTAAGTACAAAGGATGAAACAATAAAAGCTTACAATGTTCTTGGAGTAGCAGCCCCCTATGGGGGAAGAAAACCAAGGAAGAAGATCCCTCAATCGCCCACAACAAACCCTTATACATCTACCAAAAACCCTTTAGCGAATCGGGTCTGAAAACGGGAATTCGAAGTGACATGGCCGTGCTCGAAAGTGGCACGGCCATGCTAAAATTTCAGCTTTTGAAAACTTGAATTTGCAGTGACACGGCCGTGTTAAAAAGCAGTACGGGCATGTCAAAATTCCATCTTTACAGCCTCGACTTCCAAAAATTGTATCAAATCAGCCCGAACTTAGAAAATTACAAATAAATATGCACTGGACTCATCACAATGCACTCTATAACTGAAAAATAGGTCAGGGGAGAAATATCTAGGTGATTGAGAGCAGAAATTTGTTCATTGCAGCTCTGTTACTCTTTTGATTCTGAGGTTGACACGACCGTGCCGACTTTAGCTTCAGGCGGCCCCAAGTGCTCCGGGCGTACGATCGTGTTGCTAGGCCGTGTCTACATGCGTCACTCTGTTTTAATTTAGGCACAATCGTGTCACTGATGAAGCTCTCTTCTCTCTGGTCGGTATAATGACACGGCTATGCATGTGCATGCACGACCATGTTTCCTGCACTTTGGCCCTCTTTCTCCTTCCCTTGGTCTCCGATCTTTTGCTATTCTTTGTCGATCTCTCTCCCATGCTTCTCTAATCATCAAATAACATCGATTTATGCATGAATTCCCCGAAATATATGAAAGACACCCCCGAAACATCAAATGGGTAAACTTGGATAAAAACGTGTGAAATAACGAGAATCATACAAAATAAGCGTGAAAAATCCGGGTGAAAAAGGCGGAAAAAGGTGTATAAAATATGCCTAACAATCGCCTAAGTTCGATTCACTCCCCCAAATCTTCACCATTTGGTGTGAGTCTCCAATGCTTCCTGATGCACAGAGATCCGGCTACTTAGTGGGACTCAGAGAACAGTGCACTTATTCGAAACTCTTTTTCTTTTCTTTTTCTTTTTTTGGAGCAAGTCACACCACCACGCCTTAGGGGGAATTACACTATATCTAAGGCCAATACCCTTCAAGCCAAGGCCTACTATACCTAATTAGCTAAACCTATACTTGGGTGATCTAAAGGTTGAATAAACAATCAATCTATCATATTAGGGATTGGACAGAGATTTAGTCTTCACTCACGGAAAGGGAGTTAAAAATGGGATCCGTGTTTGAGACAAGAAAAATTCTTGCCATGAAAGTAGAGAGTGTGTGTAGAGAATAATTCTAATCAAGCACCTGGGTGGAATCGCATACGAGTGTGGTTTTTCCTTAAGGGATTTTTTTTTCCAGAAATGTGCATAAAATGGTGGAAAGACAAAGAAAAGTGAGAAGAAGTGGAAAAATAAAAGAGCAGTGAAAGTGGTGAGAAATAAATGAAAAATTGTGTCTACATATATATATGTGTATATACTAACTCTATGGATGCAGATTCTAAAGCTCGACTTTTTCAAATGAGACAATCATCAAGTCAACTTATACATTGCAAGATAAAGCATCAAAAAGTAAGATGAAGCTAAAGCGATGAATTCTTATATCATGTGAAATAGAATGTAATTTTTATTTTTCATTTCTTGCATTTCTTTAGAATGTCAAATCATTGACGATTCTCTATCTTTGTTATTTATGGTTCATCCTTAAAAACCAAGTCAGCGAAAAATTAGCAGACCCGTACTTTCCTCTGGTCGACGAATAAATTTTTTCTTATTCTATTCAGAAAAATAAAATAATTTTTGGTCAAAATATAATTTCTAATCTTAAGGATTTGTTTTTTAAAATTTCTCAAATTTTTGATCCTAGTCGACCAATAGATTTCCCTGGTCTACCAGACAATTTTTTAAATAGTTATATTAACAATTATTTTAACTGGTTTAATTAATTAATTTTTTAAATTAATTAAGGGAAGTTGTAACTCCTTCCAATGGAAAGATTCAGATAGTTTCTAGCTGTTTGTGTCATTTTTGACAGTGTTATTAACCATTTTTGTCAAAAGACACTTCAACAGTCATATTTTAGTCTGGCAGCACTATTAGTCGACCAACACTTTTCCCTAGTCGACTAATTTTTGGAAAAACTGTTTTCTTGAAATTTTAGATAGTTGATAAACTTTCAAAAACTAAATTTTGGGCTATAAATCGACCCCCAGACCTATGTCTAAAATTCACGAAAATTCACTCGCTCTCTCTTTTCTGGGTATAAAATTCACGAAAATACACTCGCTCTCTCTTTTCTTAAGTTTACGTTCTCTTTATAGAAAGTGTGTGTGCTTTTCAGATTTCCATTGGGGGAACCTTTGCAGAAAATTTGTCCCATTAGGAAGTCCAATTTTCAAAATTTTCTCCCATAATTCATATCAAGAACCTTGGAAATTCCATCACCAACTTTGCACTATAATTCATACATTATCAAGGCTATATGTGATAATATTTCATACTCTTTATTTACTTTATTTGGTGAATCTCTTGTTGAAGAGATTGTACAATTTTGCAATATGGAGAGTGTTGGCATCTCCATATGTTGATTGCTTTTGTGGAGCAAGTGTTATGGTGGATTGAAATCTCTACGGGGTGGATGACTGGACGTAGTATTACGAGGATCCGAACCAGGGTAAATCTCTATGTTTGTGTTTGGAATTTTCTTAATTGTGTTCAATCATTTCCGCACTCTTATTGCGATTTTTAGTTACTTTTAATTTTGCAACTTCGTCTTGATATACACTATTCACCCCCCTCTAGTGTATTTGGTGTATCAGGAGATCCAACACTTGGTATGAGAGCATGGTTAAGATGGCCTACACCTATCCGACGAACAATTCAACGTCTTTTTCACAATTTCCAGAATGGCACTCTACCACAAGGCCTCCACTATTCAACGGTTCCAACTACTACTATTGGAAGACAACGATGACGATCTACCTTCAAAGCATCGACTACAAACTTTGGAGCATGTTAGAAACGCAATACGAGAAACCTACAACTCCTTATGCCCAATGGACCACTACTAACAAATCTGCTACTACTCAAAACTCAAAAGCAATGAATGCACTATTCTGCGCCATGGTCAAGAATGAGTTCAATCATATCTTCCAGGCCAAATTAGCATATGACATCTGGCATACACTCGAGGTAACACATGAAGGAACTAGTAAAGTTAAGGAAACTAAAATTTCTGTTTTTGTTCACATGTTTGACCTATTTAGAATGAAGGACAATGATAAAATTGGAGAGATGGTTACTAGATTCACTAACATCACAAACTCTTTAATTGCTCTTAGTAAGACATATACTCAAACAAAACAAGTCAGAAAGATTCGTCATGCCTTAACACCAGAATGGGAGAAGAAGACCACAGCCATAGAGGAAGCCAATGACTTATCAACTCTCACTATTGAAAGTCTCATTGGTAACTTGATGGCATACGAAGTTTAACTCCAAGATCGCAAGGAACAATCTGACTCAAAGAAGAAAGTGCTTGCCTTCAACCCATCATCAGACACTCTGATGATTCAAAAATGGACGATGATGTGGCATTAATCAATAGAAACTTCAAAAATTTCTACGTAGAGGTAATTTTAATAATTTGAAATCAAAGAATACTGATGTTTCTCTATGTTTTCAATGTAACAGGCCTGGACATATGAAAAAGGATTGTCCACTCCTTAAGCCAAAAGAGAGAACTTCTAATAGTTTCATGAAATATAAGATGTTTGACAAAAGAAAGAAGGCATTGGCAGCCACTTAGGATTCTTCATCATCTGGAGAAGAAGAAGAAACTAACGAACACACTAATACGGAAAACGCTCACCTGTGCTTTATGGCTCAAATTGAAGACGCGATACCTATTAAAGAAAGATGGAAACGAGATAGTTGATGTTCCAAAAACATGACTGGGAACATCAAACTCATATCAACTGTTCAATACAAAGATGGTGGCACTATTAATTTTGGTGATAACAACAAAGGTAAAGTAATTGGCATTGGAACAGTTGATGATCCAACTAAGCCAATCATCGAAAACATGCTCCTCGTTGACGGTTTGAAACATAATCTCTTATTTATCTCTCAAATTTATGATAAAGATTTTAAAATTGTTTTCGAAAAGAATGCATACATTATATATGATTTTAATATGTCTAATATAAATGTCAAGGTAATTGTGAGAATAATATATACATATCATGCATGAAAATAGTTTCCAATGATCATTATTTATTGGCATCTACAGAAAACACTCTTTTATGGCATAAACGTTTTGGTCACACTAACTTTAAAAATTTTGCATGTATTTCAAAACATAAGTTAGTTTCAAGAATTCCCAATATATTGTTTAATCACACACAATTTTGTGATGCATGTCAACAAGGTAAGATGCATAAATCTTCATTAAAATCAAAAGATGATACTTCTACAAAAAGACTGTTGGGACCTGAGATGGCAAAGAGATACACTAGAGGGGGGTGAATAATGTATTAGGAAATAAAATTTTCATCTAGAAATCTCCTTAAGATTAATATAGAATTACCTACTAGTAATCTTAATCAACAAATACATGCATCAATGCAATAAGCACATCGGAAATAAAAAATTGCAAGTAAGGAATCAAACCAAGATAACAACCATAAACACCACTATGTATCCTGGTTCACCCCTCCAGGGCTACATCCAGTCCCCGAAACTCTTTTCGGGCTTTAATCCACTATTATCAGTAAATAGTACAAACCACTTCCTGCCAAGAGAATTTACAACCACCTTGCCTACAACAAGGATTTTCCCTTGCTTCACAAGCTGATGGCTTTTACCTGCCTCACAATCCAAGGACTTTCACAACTCACTACACCCAAGTGAAAAAAATACTTACAATGCTTTTGAAAGATTACCTATAGCCTTTTTAAATTGAAGCCCAAGTGTTGAAGTGTAGCTATAGGATGATCTTGATCTCAAAGATAAGAAATTTGGTAGCTTTGGGAGATCAAGAAAATAAGGCCAAAAAATATTTGAAAAGCAATTAAAAATATGACCAAGAGAAGATTTTAGAGCTTGAGAAAAAACTTTGAAAGCTCTTTTGATACAATAACTGCAGATTAAAAAACTTCTTTTTTTTTAAATCCAAGCTCTATCCCTCTATTTATAAAGATGTAAATAATTTCAACAGACTATTTCAAAAATGCATCAATCAAGGAGATTTGAAATTTAAAATTCCAATTATTTCCAAAATATGTTTGCATTAACCAAGGAGATTTAAAATTTGAAATTCAAATTATTTCCAAAATATGTTTGAAATAATCAAGGAGATTTGAAATTTGAAATTCAAATTATTTCCAAAAGACCGTTCCAACATTTATATGCATTTAAATAAGGAGACTTTTGAAAATAATTCCAAATTCATTTATATGCAATAATTAAAATGATTTTGAAATCCTAGCCTTTTAACCCAGATGCCAGTCTGTCTTCTGGTAGTCGACTCCCAGGGTGGTAGTCGACTCCCAGAACATTTCCAATAAAGGTGTTAGGCTCGAAATCTTAGGAAAAAATATTTAAACCGTTTTAAATCATTTTTGGCATAATCATAAGTGTGTATGGGCTTAATCAAAAGGCCTTAACAACTTCATAATACGCATATAAAATTCAAAACATTACATAACATTATTTGAGCTAGCATGCAACTCTTTGTCCATTTGCCTTGGCTTTCACTTGATCTTTTAATCCACATAGTTTTTGTGATTGTTCTCCAATGCTCATAGCCTTCCATCCTTGGTTGCAACCTGATTTTGTGCCTTCCTTGATTTGCTTGTACCAATATATAAGTTTGACTTTCATTCTTTGAATCATGGCTCTTAAAATTCCATGTTTCATCACCTACATTAAAATCACCTACATTAAAATGCACTTCATACACACAAACTCAATGAAAATATTATTAGCATAATATGTTCCCCATCCTCAAAATAATCATGGGGTGGAGACTCAATATCCAACATTCTCCCCCTTTTTGATGATGACAACATATTGCATAAAAACATAAAAACTATGCAATGTCGTGCATATGTCTCTCTGCCACTTTGGCATCATTGAATAAGGTAAAAACGAATAATATACCAAGTGCAAGAAAAATATTCTTACATAGGCTCCCCCTCAAATTTTGCATCATTGAAGTTTGGTCTCCTCTTTAATACTTGCATAATATTTTTGATTCTCCCCCTGACAATGTGCATGTTCTTTGGGATCTTGGGGCAAGTAATTTATTCCCTTCAAATATGTGAGTACCTACAAAAATCAAAATTTGGTACTCTTTTCATTCGAGTCCATTGGGTTAAAGATATTATCAATAAAATCAAATAAATGATATTCAATATGCTTTAAATTTTGAGTATCCTAAAAATATACAATAAGCATATATACTCAACATTATTGGGTTCATGCAAGATCATTCAATAGGAACCCAAACCCATTTAGGATTTGTTTCGAAGAATACAAAGAATTTCTAGAATTATGCGTATTAAGCACAATATTATGGATATATGCATTTCTATCAATCAAAATCAAATTCTTTGGAACCCAACACATATTATAATGTAATCTACGCATGGTCATAGAATTATTCTTAGCAAATGGATGCATAGTCACATGATTAGCAGAATCCAACTTATGAATGGAACTATTAGAAACATTGGATTTCATTAATTTATTGCATGCAATCTTACCATACAAGGAAGCTGTAGAGAGATGATGCCCTCGAGGCTATTTATCTCTGTGTGAATAGCACAAACATCTTGTTCGTAATAACAGTAAGCAGTTTGGTAATAATTCATCTAAGTTATATTATAATTAGATATTAACTTAGGTAAAGTCTTGGGACTTTATGCAAGGTCAAACATGTATCGAGATGAGTATCTCGATCATGGAGAAATGTTTGATCTTCTGTAGCATAAGTATAAAAGGGTTCGTGGTCGTAGATGTTTCGAGACAAGGATATCGAAACATTGGAAGACCATTGTGTCTTAGTCTTCACCGTTTAGCGATGGCGATGATCTCATGATCGTTTGACTTGGTGAATTCGAAGACGAGACACAGGTGCTCATTAGAGAATGAGTTCACTGAACGATCCACAAGAGTTATCATATGGTTATATTGACCAATCTGTCAATGATAACTCTTAGTGATGATAAGCTAGTTGGTCTTTTGACTAGAGGTCATTTTACGATCCTGTGCGTGAACGGTGCCACTTAGATCATTGACCTAGCTTCGAGGCTAGTCATGTCAAAAGGTCTTTGATTGGGTGTCACTTGAAGCGTACGAGGAGAGTGATGACCAAGGGAGGATTCATCTCTACCGGTCAATGGGAGTTAGTGTCGTATAGTTAGTTTGGTATTTAGTAAAATCTCTGATCAGAGTATGTTGGAAGAAGTCCAACATTAATTGACTGAAGATCGATAGAAACTAACCTGAGTCAAGTTATTGGGGTTGACAGTTTGACCGTACCCTTGACATCTACACGAAATAGTTTAGACGAAGAGACTATAACTGCAGAACTCATCACGGACACAGTCAGGGTGGTCCCGACAATACTCATGTCGATGAGTCAACCATATAATTATAATTCTGATGCAGGGACGGCAACCACTGCTCGTGGTCACTGCCGTATAGGGCTTCGAGCCCAAACTGTTATAAGGGTCAGGCTGTGTGCACACAGAGTGCGACCTTCATCTAGTAATAGGTAGAAATTTATTAGGGAGAATTATTTGCATTTGATGCAAGGGATGGAATATTGCATTTGATGCAATATAATAATTTAAGCTTAGATAGGGACTATTTTGCATTTGAAGCAAATCGGATTAAATGTGTTGTAAATTATTTACGACAATATTTAATGATATAAACGCAAGGAAAAGTTCACGGGCAAGACGGGAATGTCCCGGTCTAAACCCAGGTTGGAACGACGTCCAAATCAGACGCCAAATGCTCAAGTTATGCACAAAACAGCTCAATGGATCAAACCGGATCAGACCAGGTTGACCCAGACTAGACTGGGTCTGGCCTCGGCATATAGCTAGCCAAAGGCCAGCCCAGGCATGGGACGCAGGGAGCCAGGCTCCCTGGGCCTGGGCCTGCGCCCAGGCCCTGGCGCCTGGGCGCCTGCCCAGGCACCCAGGGCGGGCGCGTTGGGCCCGCCCGGGCCCAGGCGCCCTAGGCTGGGTGCCCTGGGCGCCCGCCCCAAGCGCCCGCCTGGCACCTGGGCGCCTGTGCCAGGCGCCCAGTCGGCCCTCCTTGGGCAGTGGGGCCCACATGTTGGGCCCCACAACTTGGTGCAGAACCCTAGGGTTAATTGGCAGTTTTGTGACGGCTGATTTTGGACGAAAATCAAGCCATGGGCTGAACTTTGGGCGATCAATTGAAGGGTCAAACGGACTCCGATTGACTCGCCGTTCTTTCCTATGCATTCATTGTTGAACACCCTTCGAATTGATAGGTTGTATCAATCATGAAGCTCAACGGTGAGGGAGTTAAAATTCACGGACGTTTAGCCTTTTTGAAAGACAAACTAAATTGAATTTATTAACTCCATTAAATAGTCCCACATCGTTTGTGCGGAAAAGGGGAGAGTCAATCGCCTATATAAATAGGGGCCTCTCCCTTCCTCCAAACTCGTCCCAAGCTCTAGATCTGAGCTGCTCTCGTAAATGTTGGAGCACGCTCGGATCTAGGCTTAAATTAATATTCTTCTCCCTATATTTCTGCCTTACTCCTGAAGGGCTCTAGCAAAGCCACGAAGGAGTTGGGATTTGGATCCGAAATCTTGGCGAAGGCTTTCACTCGCGTGAAAATTTCTTCAGCGCGTGGTTGGCTCGGCGACACGAGGATTGCTCGCCTTGGGATGCGGAGCAGTTCGAGGAGTGGTTCGAGGAGCGGCTCGGCGCGGGACGGGGAGCGGCTCGGAACACTGTGCGAAACATCTTGCTCGCCCCAGGGTCAAGAGTCCGGGTATGTTTTAGAAGCTTTCGTTTTAATTATTCGCAGTAGTTTAGATCCCTCTTGGGTTGGTCTGATCCACACCGAGTTGGCAGAGATCCTGGCTAAGAGTCTTGCTCCTTAGGACTGCATGTTAATTAGATTAACATAATTTTATTTTCCGCTGCATATTTTTGCTTCCTTGTTCCGTCCGACATAGGACGGGCACAGATTTGTGCCCTAAGGGTCCACCAAAACCATATAGTGGTATCAGAGCCATGTCTGTATGCTGATCTAGGACTGCGATTAATTAATGTAACGCTTTTAAATACAGAAAAATGTTTTCTTTAAATTTATACGATAAGTTTAAAATGTTTTTAGATGTTTAAAAATTTTATATAATAAAATTTTAGGCTTGATAATTTTTAAAATGACGTATTAAATTTATGTGATAATTTTAAAACTGATTTTAAAACTTTAAAAATTTATGCGATAAGTTTAAAATGATTTTAGATGTTAAAAAATTTTAGATGATAAATTTTTAAGCATGAAAATTTTAAAATAATGTTTTAAATTTATGTGATAATTTTAAACATGATTTTAAAAGTTTAAATTTTTTATGCGATAAATATTTTAAGTAGCATGCAAAGTTTGTGATCTTTTTAAAACAAGTTTTTTATTTTTATGAGATAAAATAAAAGGTTTTAAAAATCATATTTTTAAATTTAAATGTTAAATTTAAGTATGCATGCTAAACTTGTTTCTTTGATAAACAGTATACTATTTAATTGTTAAATAGTTGTACACTTTTCTTTTATGCGATAAAATTAGTGTAACTTTATGTTAATGGCTATGCAAATCTTGTCCCTTATTTGATAACACAAGACAACCCTCTTAGGTTATCCATTAAGAACGCGTTAAAATTTATGAGATAAATTCTAATGACATGCTATGTTTTAATAAAACACTAACAACACTTTAAGACCTAATTCCTGATTAGGGTAGTCCCTTTAATGAAATTTTAATTCTAATTGTTATGAAATTAATTCTCATTAAACGGCTTCGCTTTTAGCGTTGTTAATAAATTTATTAAAATCATAATAACGATTAGGATAGCACGTGAATCTTATAGTTGATAAGGATTTAATAAAAGTTATTAAACAAATCCTAAAATTTTGAATTTAAGGATTCAAATAGTTAATAGGATTAATTAGTTGTTAATAAAAACTTTTTAGTCTATGGCACGAATATAAAAATGACAAGCTTCATTCAATGGACCATGATCCAGTCAATGTGTTTGGCTACGTTTGTTGGATCACCCTAGCTAGTCTAAGGGATAAGTGATCCTGGCTTAGTCAATTCCCTGGCTGTGTTCCGCTGGACCGCAATGACGCGAATCATGATTGTATGACACCCTGGACTATATCTAAGTCAAATACGTTAATAATCTTCTTCAAGATTAGCCGTAGCCCTCCTTGTTTTAGGGGTTGGCACCTATAGGACCCGTGTTCCAGTTGCTAAGCTACACTCAAGTTATGACATGGCAACCTTGTAGAAACCAACTCCGTAAATACATAAGATGAAATATTGACTTGACCCAAACCTCGTGTCGTGAATACACCGAGTGCCAGAGTAAGTTAAGTCAATGATGTAGTCGGCTAGATGTAGTCTAAGACCTAACCCAAACCGACGTGTCGTGAATACACCGAGCGCCGATGCAAGTCAGGCTAGACACGAAACAAGGGTCCGACTAGATTGGTCATTGTGATTTGGATGAGTACACTCATGATCACAAATGGCTAGGGGTAAAAACCGATAAGAGGGTCATATCTGATATGATCGATGAAGAGTCATCTTCCGATTACAGAGTCAAGCAATTTGTCGTGAATACACCGAGGTTGTTAGGCTCAAGGTGATTGGATCTCTTACCCATTAATTTAATTTGATTAAATCGTTCGTTATTAAAGCTTAAAAACGATCGCAAAAATAGTGGGAGGGTATAGATAGATAAAAGCCAATCTACCTATATTTAATATTGAACATATGCTAAACTAGGGTAAGTTCTAAGTTTACAAATAGAATCAAAATATAATATTTTAATGAAATAAGTTAACTGGTCAAATAGGTTGATTAATTGAATATCAAGTTAAATTCTAATTGATAGAATTAAACTATATTCTCGTTGACATTAAAATGACCTTCTAAAGAACAGACTTAAGAAATATGATTTCATTAAGTTTTGGGTCCAACAAACAAATTCACTCTACATGTCACTCGTCTCTATATGGGGCAGCTTGAACATATAGGATATTCGAAGTATGTTTCTCCCTACAACTTGTTGAGCTACACTTAAGGTTGTAAGGAAAAACAATTTTGATCCGCAAATTTCGAAAATTCGATCAAACTGGTTGAGTCGAGTATGAGTGAATGAGCGGTGCAAGACTATGTATCCCAACCGGATCTTAAGACAGGCAACTTGCTGAGCTACACTCAAGGTTGCAAAGCTCAGGCGTTTGGATAAATAAGATGCTTACATAGCAATTCATTTATGTTGGGCTATTTAATATCTAAATGTGATTTAGAAAAGGAAGAAGACACTCTGGAAAGTCAATCGAGTTAAATAGTTCAATTTATCATTAGTAAAGTCATAATTAGGAGGGAATGAAAATGTGACACATTTTGATGTCACGATTTCAAAATTACTGTTATACAAAAGGTTAACAAATTTTGATGAATGTCGTCACATTGCTTCTGAAGCAATGAGTAATATGTATAACGATATATATATATATTAAATGTTAATATATAAATACACTAGATAGTAGCAAACTTATATGGCAAAATAGACTAGGCCATATCGAGAGACTAAGCTTCACAAGTCACATAAAGAGGGGTCTGACCTCTCGTATTATGAAGTCTACAGACACTTGTAATCTTATTCTCTTAGATATAATGGCCGAAACACATCTGTAAGACAGTGGGAGAATGAGTTGTCGAACTCAGTCTCGTACATACTGATGTATCGGAGTCTAGATTAACCAAAATAAGTTATTCTTATATTTTATTAAGACACATGTTCTTGATGAAACACAAGTCTGATAAAATAAAGAACGAAATATTTAAACTGATTCGATTAGATCGAATAGTCAAATACTTAGCTATTTAAAATCTTGTGTAATTAAAAGAAAATATAATTTTCTCTCAAGTCAAGTTTGTTAACACATCGGTGTGTTAAAAGGTAAGAATCACACTTAGTTAGACTTGGTGCGATCCATAACAAGTGACTCTGAGTTAAGTCCTCCCTCTGGGTTAAGTCCCAGATAGTAATGCCTAGGTTTTGATAATTTTCTATGTGGACATTATCAATAAGATATTCATTAAATCGATCATTAGAAAGTTGTATAATTACTCGAATCTCGTTAGACGAAGGGTCGAGTTAGACATCATAATTGATGATGACTTAGTCAACTTCTAGGATGAAATTCGGAGTAGTAACTCCGATTTATAACATGATGTAATCAGAATAGGTCTGTGTGCATAAATAAATTTTTGAATTTAGTTTACGTGCCCAAGGAAAATGTTTCCTCATTTTCTACAAGTAAATCTTTAAGTTAAAAGATTGGTGCAGAAAGAACATAGTGAAGTACAATCTGTTGGTCAAGAACAGTTTTCATCCTAATTCCTATAAAACAGATTATGATGAAACCGTTTCCTCCAACAGATGTGTACATATCTACTCGGACCAAGCTCGATGTAAACGCTCATGTTGACCCTGAAAATTGGAGCATTCACTTATAAGTTCGTTTTTCTAAATATGATTTAGACGAACCAACTTATATGAATTAGCCAAAAAGTTTTCAAGGTCAGTGGGAGCGTATAAATTACATGTGAGGCATCAAAGGGATGGAACATTTATTTTGAAAAAGTAATCAAAAGTTTGACACTTTATCAGAAATAGATATGAGCCATTTGAAATGACCAGTAACTAATTATTATCATAAGGTACAATGAACTGGATAAGATCCACGGAAATAAAATATTATGGATTCCGAAAGACCAAGTAAATTATTTGAATGAGATTCAAATGGTTGGTCTAACATGAACATAGAAACCCATTAAGTCTATACTGTAGACGGTTTTAGCAGATCCACTCACAAAGGCTCTACCACAAGAAGTCGGGAAAACTTATGTGTAAAAACGGTATAAGATACCGAGATAAATGGGCCTGAGTGCAAGTGAGAGATGTAGAGATATGATGCCCTCGAGGCTATTTATCTCTTTGTGAATAGCACAAACATCTTGTTCGTAATAACAGTAAGTTGTTTGGTAATAATTTCTCTAAATTATATTATAATTAGATATTAACTTAGATAAAGTCCGGAGACTTTATGCAAGGTCAAACATGTATCGAGATGAGTATCTCGATCATGGAGAAATGTTTGACCGTCTGTAGCATAAGTCTAAAAGGGTTCGTGGTGGTAGATGTTTCGAGACAAAGATACCAAAACATCAGATAGACCATTGTGTCTTAGTCTTCACCGTTTAGCGGTGGTGATGATCTCATGATCATTTGACTTGGCGAAGTCAAAGACGAGACACAGGTGCTCATTAGAGAATGATTTCACTGACCGATCCAAAAGAGTTATCATATGGTTATATTGACCAATCTGTCAATGATAACTCTTAGTGATGATAGGCTAGTTGGTCTTTTGACTTGAGGTCATTTTACGAACCTGTGCGTGAACGGTGCCACTTAGATCATTGACCTAGCTTCGAGGCTAGGCCTGTCGAAAGGTCTTTGATTGGGTGTCACTTGAAGCGTACGAGGAGAGTGATGACCAAGAGAGGATTCGTCTCTCCCGGTCAATGGGAGTTAGTGTCGTAGAGTTAGTTCGGTCTTTAGTAAAATCTCTGATCAGAGTATGTTGGAAGAAGTCCAACATTAATTGACTAAAGATCGATAGAAACTAACCTGAGTCAAGTTATTGGGGTTGACAATTTGACCGTACCCTAGACTTGATCTACACGACATAGTTTAGACGAAGAGACTATAACTGCAGAACTCATCACGGACACAGTCAAGGTGGTCCCGACAATACTCATGTTGATGAGTCAACCACATAATTATGATTCTGAAGCAGGGACGGCAACTACTGCTCGTGGTCACTGCCGTAAAGGGCTTCGAGCCCAACTTATTGTAAGGGTCAGACTATAGGGTCTCACATAGAGAGCGACCTTCGTCTAGTAATAGGTAGAAATTTATTAGGGAGAATTATTTGCATTTGATGCAAGGGATGGAATATTGCATTTGATGCAATATAATAATTTAAACTTAGATAGTGACTATTTTGCATTTGATGCAAATCGGATTAAATGTGTCGTAAATTATTTACGATAATATTTAATGATATAAACGCAAGGAAAAGTTCACGGGTAAGACGTGAATGTCCCGGTCTAAACCCAGGTTCAAACGGCGTCCAAATCAGACGCCAAATGCTCAAGTAATGCACAAAACAGCTCAATGGATCAGACCGGATCAGACCAGGTTGACCCAGCCCAGACTGGGTCTGACCTGGGCACCTGGCCAGCCAAAGGCCAGCCCAGGCCTGGGACCCAGGGAGACAGGCTCCCAGGGCCTGGGCCCGTGCCCAGGCCCTGGCGCCTGGGCGCCTGCCCAGGCACCCAGTGCGGGCGCCCTGGGCCCAGGTGCCCTGGGCCGCCCGCCTGGCACCCAGCCCAGGTGCCCGCCTGGCGCCTGGGAGCCTGCGCCCAGGTCTGGGCCAGGCACCCAGTCGGCCCTCCTTGTGTAGTGGGGCCCACGTGCTGGGCCCCATAACTTGGTGCAGAACCATAGGGTTAATTGGCAGTTTTGTGACGTCTAATTTTGGAAGAAAATCAAGCCGTGGGCTGAACTTTGGGCGATCAATTGAAGGGTCAAACGGACTCCGATTGACTCGCCGTTTTTCCTATGCGTTCACCGTTGAACACCCTTCGAATTGATAGGTAGTATCAATCATGAAGCTCAACAGTGAGGGAGTTAAAACTCACGGAAGTATAGCCTTTTTGAAAGACAAACTAAATTGAATTTATTAACTCCATTTAATAGTCCCACATCGGTTTGTGGAAAAGGGGAGAGTCAGCCGCCTATATAAATAGGGGCCTCACCCTTCCTCCAAACTAGTCCCAAGCTCTAGATCTGAGCGTCTCCCGTAAATGTTGGAGCACGCTCGGATCTAGTCTTAAATTAATATTCTTCTTCTCCCTATATTTCTGCCTTACTCCTGAAGGGCTCTAGCAAATCCACGAAGGAGTTTGGATTTGGATCCAAAATCTTAACGAGGGCTTTCACTCGCGTGAAACTTTCTTCGACGCGTGGTTGGCTCGGCAACACGAGGATTACTCGCCTCGGGATGCGGAGCGGTTCGAGGAGCGGTTCAAGGAGCAGCTCGGCGTGGGACGGGGAGCTGCTCGGAAGACGGAGCGGAACATCTTGCCTGCCCCAGGGTCAAGATTCCAGGTATGTTTTAGAAGCTTTCATTTTAATTATTCGCAGTAGTTTAGATCCCTCTTGGGGTGGTCAGATCCACCCCGAGTTGGCAGAGATCCTGGCTAAGGGTCTTGCTCCTTAGGGCTGCATGTTAATTAGATTAACATAATTTTATTTTCCGCTGCATAATTTTGCTTCCGTGTTCCGTCTGACTTAGGACGGGCATGGATTTGTGCCCTAAGGGTCCACCAAACCCCTACAAAAGCATATTTCTTTAAAGCAACATTAGCATGCATATTCTTTCTAACATGATTCTTTTTGTCTCTAACAACATTCTTAATCATGGAATCATGTTTGCATGAAGAAAAAGTATTCAAGCTAGCATTGCGCTTGAAATTATCAAATTTAGAAACAGGCTCTTCATGCATACTTATACACGTAGACAAATCACTAAACAACAAATCAATTCTACTATTAATGCTATTGCATTCATTCATAAGCAAAGAATTTTCTTCTACTAGTCTATCATTATCAATTCTCAATTGTTCAATAATGGACTTAGCATTATTCAATCTTTCAAGAGATTCATCATGCACAAGCTTTAAACATTCATAATCATGTAATAAAGCATTATGCTCACTCTTTAACTTATCATGATCGATAAGAAGTGAATTATGATCTTTATTTAAATTCCTATTATCATGCTTCAAAGAACTAAATTTACTTATCAATGATTTATAATCTTTAACTAACTCATTATAAGCACGAAATAAATCATTATTGTCATCTTCATCACTAGAGGTATAGTTTACATCATTGTTTGTTTGTGCCGTGTAGCAAGCATAAGAACCTTCTCTTTATTTATTGGAGGATGAGTATTTAGAGGTGGATTCCTCAAGATCCTTTACCAAGTGGCATAGTTGATGCGCCGTAGTAGCTGCTAACACAAGACTAATAATTTTGTTACTAAACAAACTTTGAATATATCCAATTACTTCTCCGTCTTTGATTTCCATTTCTTCTTCATCTTTTGTCCATTGTGACTCGGGTGTGGTAGGTGGGTAATAGGGCTTCTCCACAAATCTCCGCAAGTTGTCTTTGGATTGAATGTATACTTTCATCATTCTTTTCCAATCGTCATAATTTGAGCCATCAAAGATATGTGTGCGCTGTCTTCTTGTTAACTCCATCTTGTAACCTCGCTCTGATACCAAGTGTTGAGACCGGAGATGGCAAAGAGATACACTAGAGGGGGGTGAATAGTGTATTAGGAAATAAAATTTTCCTCTAGAAATATCTTTAAGTTTAATATAGAATTACCTACTATTAATCTTAATCAACAAATACTTGCATCAATGAAATAAGCACAGTGGAAATAATAAATTACAAGTAAGGAATCAACCCAAGATAACAAACACGAACACCATGATGTATCCTGGTTCACCCTTCCAGGGCTACGTCCAGTCCCCGAAACTCTTGTCGGGCTTTAATCCACTATTATCGATAAATAGTACAAACCACCTACCGCCAACAGGATTTACAACCACCTTGCCAACAACAAGGATTTTCCCTTGACTCACAAGCCGAGGACTTTTACCTGCCTCACAATCCGAGGACTTTCCCAACTCACTACACCCAAATGAGAAAAATACTTACAATGCTTTTGAAGGTTTACCTATATAGCCTTTTCAATTTGAAGCCCAAATGTTGAAGTGTAGCTATATGATGATTCTTATCTCGAAGATAAGAAATTTGGATGCTTTGGGAGATCAAGAAAATAAGGCCAAAAATATTTGAAAAGCAATTAAAAATATGGCCAAGAGAAGATTTTGAGAGCTTGAGAAAGAACTTTGAAAAACTTTTTGAAATAATAACTTTAGATGAAAAATATTCTTTTTTAATCCAAACTCAATACCTCTATTTATTAAGATGAAAATTATTTCAAAAAACTATTTCCAAAATGCATCAATCAAGGAGATTTGAAATTTGAAATTCAAATTATTTCCAAAATATGTTTGCATTAATCAAGGATATTTAAAATTTGAAATTTAAATTATTTCCAAAATATGTTTGCATTAATCAAGGAGATTTGAAATTTGAAATTTAAATTATTTCCAACAGACTTTTCAAACATTTATATGCATTTAATCAAGGAGACTTTTGAAAAAAATTTCAAATTCATTTATATGCAATAATTCAAATGATTTTGAAAATATAGCCGTTTGACTCAGATGCCAGACTGTCTTCTGGTAGTCGACTCCCAAGGTGGTAGTCGACTCCCAGAGCATTTCCAATATAGGTGTTGGGCTCGAAAACTTAGGAAAAAATATTTAAACCGTTTTAAATCATTTTTGGCATAATCATAAGCGTGTGTGGGCTTAATCAAAAGGCCTTAACAAATTCTTAAGACTCAAATAAAATTCAAAACAATACATAACATTAGTTGAGCTAGCAAGCAACTCTTTGTCCATTTGCCTTGTCTTTCACTTGAGTTTTTGATCCACATAGTTTTTGTGCTTGTTCTCCAATGCTCATAGCCTTCCAACCTTGGATGCTACTTAATTTTGTGCCTTCCTTGATTTGCTTATACCAATATATTAGTTTGACTTTCATTGTTTGAATCATGGCTCTTAAAATGCCATGCTTCATCACCTACATTAAAATGCACTTCCTACACACAAACTCAATAAAAATATTAGTAGCATTATATGTTGCTCATCATCAAAATAACCACGGGGTGGAGACTCAATATCCAACGAATACCACTTGAACTTTTACATTTAGATTTGTTTGATCCTTCTAGAATATCTTCTTTAAGTGGAAATAAATATACATTCATGATTATTGATGATTATTCAAGATAAACTTGGGTATTATTTTTTAAGCATAAAAATGATGCATTTGAAGAATTTACAATATTTTGTAAAAGAATTCAAAATTTAAAATCTTCATCCATTATTATTATTCGTAGTGATCATGGTAGAGAATTTGAAAATGAATTAGTTATAAAATTTCGTGATAAACATGTCATAACACATAATTTTTTGTTTCCTAGAGCCGTACCACAAAAAGGTGTAGTTGAAATGAAAAATAGAGTTTACAAGAATGTGATAGAACCATGTTATGTGATAGTTCTTTACCAAAATATTTTTGGTCAGAAGCTGTTGCTACTGCATGGTATGAATTGAATAGAATTTTGGTAAGACCACAACTTAATAAAATATGTTTTTAACTTTTATATGACCGTATTCCTAAAGTATCATATTTTAAAGTTTTTGGTTGTAAATGCTTTATTCTTAATACTAAGGATGCATTAGATAAGTTTAATTCTAAGTCTGAAGAAGGTATTTTTGTAGGATATTCTACACATAGTAAAGCATATATGATTTATAATAAAAGAACCTTATGTATTGAGGAATCTCTTCATGTAAGTTTTGATGAGAATTATACACCCATCACACCTATTGATGAAGATGATTCAATACCCATCACCAGTTCATTAGAGAAAACTAAGTTAGATGACATTGCTGATAGTAATGATTCTACTAATTTCATTCCTGAACCAATTCCTAATAATACAAGTCTTCCTAAGGCATTTGTTAATGTTCCTAATCATTCCCATAATTTGATTATTAGAGATATTTCTGATAGAGTAAGAACTAGATCATAAATTGAACAAATGACTTATTGTGCATTTATATCATCCATTGAACCTAAGAATATTATTGAAGAATGTTAAGATAGTTCATGGATAATAGCAATGCAGAAAGAACTTAATCAATTCAAAAGGAATGATGTATGTGAATTAGTACCAAGACATTCAAATCTTCCTGTTATATGAACTAAGTGGGTATTTAAGAATAAATTAGATGAATCTTGTCAGGTAGTTAGAAATAAGTCTAGATTAGTTGCACAAGGTTATAATCAAGAAGAAATACAGATTATGATGAAACCTATGCACCTGTATCAAGATTAGAATCTATTATAATGCTTTTAGCATATGAATGTTATAAGGATTTTAAATTATATCAAATGGATGTTAAAAGTGCATTTCTGAATGGTATTATTAAGGAAGAAGTCTATGTTGAACAACCGCCTAGATTGCAACATCAAAGTTTGGAAAATAATGTTTTCAAATTAAAGAAAGCATTATATGGATTAAAACAAGCACCACGTGCTTGGTATGAAAGATTGAAAAACTTTCTGTTAAAATCTAGTTATTCTATTGGAAAAATAGATTCAACCTTATTTACAAAACATATAGATGTTGATGTAATAATTATACAAATATATGTTGATATAATTTTAGGTTCTACTAATGATTCTCTTCGTCAAGAATTTTCTAAGGAAATGCAGAATGAATTTGAGATGAGTTATATGGGTGAATTGAAATACTTTCTTGGCCTTCAAATCAAACAAATGAAGGAAGGTATATTTATACATCAAAGTAAATATACAAAGGAACTCATCAAAAGGTTTGGACTAGAGAACTCTGCAGAGAAACGTAACTTCATCAAATCTTGACAAGGATCCAAACGGTAAGAGTGTTGATCAAAGATTATATCGAGGTATGATTGAACCATTACTTTATCTTACTAATAGTAGACCAGATATTATGTTTTCAATTTATGTATGTTCTAGGTATCATTCTGATCCTAAGATATCTCATTTGACTGTTGTCAAAAGGATAATTAGGTATATCAAACATACATCTGATTTTGGTTTATTTTAGCCAAAATCTAACTCCTTTGATTTAGTATCATATAGTGACGCAGATTTTACTGGTTGCAAATTTGATCGCAAAAGTACAAGTCGTACTTGTCACTTTTTAGGTTATGCATTATTATCTTGGTTTAATAAGGAAAAAACTATGTTTCTTTATCAACTACTGAAGCAGAATATATTGCTGCTGGTTTAGCATGTGTACAGATTTTATGGATGAAACTAACAATTCTAGATTATGGCATTAAGTGTAACAAATGTCCTATTATGTGGGATAACACTAGTGCTATTAATTTGTCCAAAAAACTAGTACATCATGCACGTACACAGCATATAGATATCCATCATCACTTCTTGGATGATCATCTCCAAAAAAGGTGACATTACTTTAAAATATAAAGATACTAAGAATCAGATTGTCGATATCCTTACTAAGCCTATTAAAGAAGAGACTTTTCTGAAACTTAGAAGAGAACTTGGTATATTTAGTGAATCGGATTTTTAACTGAATATTATTGTTATATATTATATTAATATCATTATATAATTTTTCTAGATTTTTTAGAATTATTTTAAACTTTTTCTAGTGGACTAGCACAAAGTTCTGGTCGACCAACCGCTAGATATTAATATATATATATATATCAGTTTCCACAACAGAATTATTATATTATTATGTTTAAAAATATTTTTGTCATATATTGATCGGTCAACATCCATTTCCAATGTCACATGTCAACAAAATATCCTTTTTAAATTTTCCCTCCACAAAAAGGACACTAAGTATAGAATACTTCGGAAGAAGCATTGATAAGTCCCATCCAAGTACAACCTAATCCACTAAGGTCTAGAACCGGGTCAGTTCGGGACATGTCTTTTTTGTACTTGTCTTTTGACCGAATTAAAGTGATAAAGCATCACTACTACTGCATCTTACCATAAGGTATCGATTAGTCGACTAATCAAATTGACTGGTTGACCAGAAATTACAGTTTTACGAAAAAATCTACAATTTTGACCGTTTTCTTCGACGATTTTCTCTACCAATTCGTTCTCCAACATCTAGGAAAGTTAAGGGAAGTTTCAATTGGTTTCTTTTCAGTTTTTATTGTTTTAAATTTCGAAATTCTCTCTTCAAACTTTCTATTTATTTCCATGGGTTCTCTTCCTCTTCCTCATGCGAAAACCATTGTCCACTTAGTGTCAATGTTCCTCTATCTTTAGACATCGGTCTAGGATGGATTCACCCTCCACCTCCCGTAGCCAGAACCCCTCAGACCACCGGCCTCTTCTCTTCAACACTGATGAAGCCCGCAACAAATTTGACTCCATAGCCAATACTCCTTTCTATCCTGAACAGTTCATCGATTTCAGTGACGCTGAGATCCTCAACTACGATATCTTCCGTCTTCTTCTTGCTGTTTTCTTCTCCATCTTTGGAGTTACACTGAAATTGTCCCCTACTTTCCAAGCTTGGTTAAGGAGTTCTATGCTAACATGGAGGTTACCCAAGAAGGAGAAAATCTATATTTCGACGCCACTGTCAAGGGTCACGAAATTCATCTCACATATCATTCTCTTGCCGAGTGTTTAGGTATTCCTCGTTCTAATGTCTCAGATCTATGTTTCACCGTAGACAATGAACCCATTCTTAACAGTTTAAGTTCCAATTTTCTTGTTGGAATGAGTGTCGTCAACTTGCATCCCACTCCACGTCTCCTTCTAAAAATCCTCACTTACAATCTCCTTCCGAAATCTGGATCCGTCAACTACATCAATCTCAAGCTTGCTCGTTGCATCTATGCCATTATAGGTGGCTTAAAGGTTAATTGGGCTTATGCTATTATGTTGGTACTCACCAAATCAGTCACTTCATACATCTACTTGCCATGTACCATTACCAGTATCCTCAAGCAACTCAATGTTCCTCGTGTTGATGAGTTTTCTATTTTCCCCACTCAAAACTTTGATCAAACTGTTCTTAATCGTATGACACGTCCAACACCTCCTCCCAATGCCGAAGAAGAAGGCCCTGTTGAACCACCATTACTTCGTCATCATGTTGGAGTTAATCCCCACAACCCTAATACTCCTCATCTCGTCACACTCCAAACTCAAATTGACAATTTGCGAGAGGACATGAATATGGGTTTTGCAGGTGTTTAAGAGCATCTAAGTGGTTTTGACACTCATCTCGATCGCATTAATACCACCATGAATACGGGCTTTGAGACTGTGCATAGGAGTCAAGCCCAGATTCTGAGTCTTCTTGAACAATGGGCAACTTACTCTCCATCGACCTCTCAGCGACCACCTATGCCTCCTCCACCTTATTAGATCTGAACCTGTTCGGTTTCTGGTCGACCAAGAAAATCAGTTGGTCGACCAAGTCTATGTTATGTTTGGTTGTTTGCTTTCAGTTGTTAGGTGTGTTGCTTTAAGTTGTTGGTTGTTTGCTGACTAGCTTATACTCGGTTTCCTATGTATGCAACTCTCTTTGTAATTGTATCATTCTTATGAAATCTCATTTAATTTCTGTTTGTTTAGTAAATCTTCTAGTATGTTTATGAAATTTGCACCGTTTAGTCGACCAGGTTATTCTTTTAGTCGACTAATACTCTAATTGACAGAATTTCACCCCATTTTTGATAATTTCAAAGGGGGAGAAAATATGGAATATGTATCGGAATATATTTAAAAATGGATACTTAACACATGGGGAGATTTACTAGATTTAGTAACATGTATTAATGACCTTCAAAATCTCATAAAATCCTCATATATGTTATATTATATGCATTATATGTAAGTTGCTCCGATATACATCTTCCTCACATATGCAAGTTGCTCACTCATTATTTCACAATATTTATGAAGCAAATAAGTAAGGGGAGATTACAGTACATATTTCAAATATAAGACATATATTTCATTTTTTGTTTACCATATTGTAATCTTCAAAACGGGGGAGAATGTTGGAAGCATAAAGTTTTCTTCCCATAAAGTATTTGATGTTACAATCAGTTGTCTATATATGTGTGTATATACTAACTCTATGGATGCAGATTCTAAAGCTCAACTTTTTCAAATGAGATAATGATCAAGTCAACTTATACATTGCAAGACAAAGCATCAGATGAAGCTAAAGCGGTGAATTCTTATATCTTGTGAAATATGATGTAATTTTTCTTCTTTATTTCTTGCATTTCTTTAGAAAGTCAAAGCCTCGATGATGCTCTATCTTATTTCTTTACGGTTCATCCTCAAAAACCAAGTCAGAGAAAAATTAGCGGACCCACACTTTCCTCTGGTCAACCAATAAATTTTTTCTTGTTCCATTCAGAAAAATAAAATAATTTTGGTCAAAATATAATTTCTAATCATAAGGAAACGTTTTATAAAATTTCTCAAATTTATGATCCTAGTCGACCAATAGATTTTCCTGGTCTACCAGACAGTTTTTTGACTGGTTATATTAACATTTATTTTAACTTGTTTAATTAATTAATATTTTACATTAATTAAGGGAAGTTGTAACTCCTTACAACGGATAGATTCAGACAGTGTCTAGCCGTTTGTGTCAGTTTTAGACAGTTTTATTAACTATTTTCATCAAAAGACACTTCAACCGTCGTATTTTAGTCTGGCAGCACTATTAGTCGACCAATACTTTTTTCCTAGTCGACTAATTTTTGGAATAACTGCTCAGAATTTTTTGATATTTTAGACATTTGTTAAACATTCGAAAACTAAATTGTAGGCTATAAATAGATACCGAGACCCTTGGCAAAAATTCACGAACATTCACTCACTCTCTATTTTCTTAAGTTTACTTTCTCTTTCTAGAAAGTGTGCGATTTTCAGATTTCCAAAGGAGAACCTCAAAAAATTTGCCCCATTAGGAATTCCAATTTCCAAGAGTGTTCTACCACAATTAATATCAAGAACATTGGTGATTCCATCATCAACATTGCGCTATAATTCCTACATAATCAAGTATGTTATATTGTTTCATATTGTCATGCCCCTCTCTCCCAAGTACGGGAGGCGTAGCTGACGAGGCCGCCGTAGTATTCAGACTCAGGCTTCGAGCCCTCTTATCCAAATACTATTAGGCATTTTTTGTGGATAAATAAATTTAATACGCAGGCCACTGCAACAATACTGGAATAGTACACATAGAAAAGAAAAAGTGCTCCAACAGAAATAAAACTCGCAGTACTGAAAAGGAAAGTACAACGACACAGAACATTACATCATACAAGTCCATATTCATACATCAGCTGTACAAGGGGTACAAAAGTGGGGTACAACAAACAGAAGAAACCCCCAACCCAAAAAGTACAAAAGGGGCCACACCTGGTACAACACACCCACTAGTTTAATCCCGAGAAGTCCAACTGTACCAAGTCCGCCTGTAGGCTCTATCTCAGCAGTACTGGCACCGGTCTCTGGCTCCAGAACCCTCACAGGCTGCTCAGGTCCCGCACCTGAAAACCACAAGTCGGGACACGTCAACACGTGACCTAGTAGAAACTCCTAATACTCTAATAGACCCCAGTTTTATAACTGGTCTCCGTAATAGGCCTACTAACTACAAGTTTCACATCAATCTCAAGGTTTATGCAGAAATTAAGAACAGAACACAAGTGCTGAAAATAAACAACAGAAAGCAGAAATGAAGTAAAATTACTAATTAAATTAATTAAAATTAAACATTGTTTCTGATTTGGAACCCAGGTAAACCGTAGGGCGTTAAGGTAGCGGACTTCACCCAGGGTGGGTGAAAAATTGGTACCACTCCAACGACACGAGCACTGGAGGGGCCTCTCGTAACTCCGTACCCGAATGGGACAAGGTACCGGAGCGAGACTCATCTCGGTTTTTCTTGGGACAAACGGAGAAAACCATCATTTACCGGCATGGTGCGACACGAGCACACCAGTGGCCTCTCTAGCCCTCTCAAACTCCCCTTCCGAGGGCGACACATCGGGCGAGATATGCTACTACTGTCCGCTCCTTAACACCAAAAATTTACCCATGTTCCCCCAAACCCACATCCGGAGTCTCACCCATTTTCGAATGGATTGAGCGCTCCCGATGTCAAACTCTCTGCTCACTCCCAGTTTTTAGAATTTCTCATCATTGTATCTCATCGTTGTTTTTTACAACGATTCATTAGCGATCTCAACCATCGCTTTTACTTCATCATTACACTTATCTCTTATCCTCATCATCACACAGAGCACAACATCTAATAGCATGATAACTGAAATTGAACAAAAACATAAAATAGCAAAGTATGGCATGATAGTATTGTAAAACTTGAATCTGTCTACACAGTTATAGCATAAAGGACAGCCAGTTTGACCTAACTACAGTCAATTTTAGCCTCTGGTCTCTTCACAAAAGTTGTAGATCTATTGGTTCTACACAAGCACACCAATTTTCAGAGAAAAATTCCAAGTATATGAATTATAGTGAATGTTATCATAACAGGCACAATTTCAGTCTGCAGAATCAGAAACTGAGGCATTTTCAAGTCCAAATTGCTACTAATAAAAAGGCAGATTTAGAATTTTAAAAAGAACACGTTGAAGAGCTTAAAGCCATCTTTCCAACGGCACCAAGATTACAATATTTTATTAAGTGTGCATGGATTTATGCTTATTTTACTGAAAGGTGTTCAGACTGTCTAAAAACAGACCAGTTTCAGAAACTGAATTTTTACCCCATTTTTTAGTTCGAATTTGCAAAACTTGTAAACATGAAAGTTATTAAGGGCTTAAATATGTACAACATATATTGTTTTTATGCATTTTCATGTAGCCAATTAGGTGCATCAAGCTACCAAAGTCTCAGCCAGTTCTGAGCAAATTTCAACATTTTGTTCATCAAGCTAATTACATGTTTAATATCTAATTTACAGAATTAGAGGTAACCTAATTTAGACCCTAGTTCCAAAATTAAGTCCTACTAAAGTATTAGAAATTTCTACCTTTAAAAAGTCCTCCAAAAATATTCTCTTGCCCTTCTTAATCCTTGATGAACTTGAGTTCCTAGTCTCCTTCTTCATTCACCTAGCTTTGGCCTTCAAAATTGCATTTTTAGAGAGCTTTTTGGGAGAATTTTGGTGTTAGAATGATGAGGAAAAAGTAGGCATTCTTGGTGGTGGAGTGGGTAGTGCTTTGGGAGGAGAATGGTGGTGGGAGGATGAACAAAGGAAGAAAGGTGAGGGGATAATTTTCGCCCTAGTTGTGTGGGGGTGAAAGTAAGTGAAATTTTGGGTTTTTTTCCTTTTTGTTTTTCTCTTAATTAAAAGCCAAGTGTCCCTTTAGGTGGCATGTTTAGGAGCAATGCATATGACACCTATGGACTTATGTGTCATCATGTGGGGTTTTCCAAAAATTTTATTTTTTAGGAAAATAGGAATACTTAGATAATGTCATATACATCATTATATCATGTATTTCTTACCATATACTTCATTTACTAATTCTAAATGATAGTTTAGAATCATTTTATAATAATTTCTTCACCACAAAATTTAAAGAAAAATACGTAGGGATACTCGAAAATCATACGCACGTATCTGTTGGGGGATATGCCCTCAGTTCATTTGTATTTGATGCAAATGAAAATTTAAGCTTAGATAGGGACTATTTTGCATTTGATGCAAACCAGAAGGTGTCGTAAATAGTTTACGACAATAATTAATATAATAAATGCATGGAAAAGGTTACCTAGATGACGTGATTGTCCCGCTCTAAACATAGGTTCAAACCGCGTCAAAAACGGAGTCCAAATGCACAAGTTATAGCCAGAACTAGTCAGCCCAAACTATTGGGCTGAACCCAGCGAAAATGGAGGCCCACCAAGCCTGAATTTTCTGGTTAGGGTTTTTTAAAACCTGGGACTTTTTTAACGGCTGGATTTTCCATCTTTGAATGGTTTGGCTAACTTTGGATGATCAATTGGAGGGTCAAACGGACTCTGATTGACTCGTCGTTTTTTCCTATGCGTTCACTGTTGAACGCACTTCGATTTGGTAGGTTGTACCAAGATTGAAGCTCAACGGTGAGGGAGTTAAAATTCACGGAAGTTTGCTCTTTGTGAAAGGCAAACTAACTTGATTTAATTAACTCAAATTTAATAGTTCCACATCGGTTGTGGAGAAAAGGGGAGAGTCAGTCGCCCATATAAATAGGGGCCTCCCCCCTCCTCCAAACTTGTCCCAAGCTCTAGATCTGAGCGGCTCTCGTAAATGTTGGAGCACGCTCGGATCTAGGCTTAAATTAATATTCTCTATATCCCTATATTTCTTCATTACTCCTGAGGGCTCTGGCAAAGCCACGAAGGGGTTCGGATTCGGATCCGAAATCTTGGCGAAAGCTTTCACTCGTGTGAAACATTCTTCGTCGCGTGGTTGGCTCGGCGACATGAGGATTGCTCGCCTCGGGATGCGGAGCGGTTCGAGAAGCGGTTCAAGTAGCGGCTCGGTGTGGGACGGGGAGCGGCTCGGAAGATGGTGCGGTACATCTTGCCCGCCCCAGGGTTGAGATTCTGGGTATGTTTTTAGAAGCTTTCGTTTTAATTATTCGCAGTAGTTTAGATCCCTCTTGGGGTGGTCAGATCCACCCCAAGTTGGCAGAGATCTTGGCTAAGAGGGTCTGGTTCCTTCGGCCTGCATGTTAATTAGATTAACATATTTTTTCCGCTGCAATTTTATGTCTATGTTCCGTCCGACTTAGGACGGGAATAGAGTTTTTGTGCCCTAAGGATCCGCGAAAACCCTTCAGTGGTATCAGAGCCATGTCTGCATGCTGATCTAGGACTGCGATTAATTAATTGAAATGCTTTTAAAATATATTTTTAAAAAATGTTAATTTTTAAACTGTTTCTAGATGCCCTTTTAAAATGTTTTAAAATTTATGTGATATTTTTAAAGATGATTTTAAAAGGATTTTAGATGTCTAAATATTTTATATGATAAAATTTTAAAACATGAACTTTTTAAAATGATGTTTTAAATTTATGTTATAATTTTAAAACTGATTTAAAAGTTTAAAAATTTATGTGATAAGTTTAAAATGATTTAGATGTTTAAATATTTTTATGTGATAAAAATTTGAAACATGAAAATTTTTAAAATGATGTTTTAAATTTATGTGATAATTTTAAAAATGATTTTAAAAGCCTAAAATTTTTTATGCGATAAATATTTTAAGTAGCATGCAAATTTTGTGATCTTTTTAAAGCAAGCTTTTATTTTATGAGATAAAATAAAATGTTTTAAATCACATTTTTTAAATTTAAATGTTTAATTTAAGTATGCATGCTAAACTTGTTTATTTGATAAACATTAGTCTATTTAATTGTTAAATAGTTGTACATTTTTATTTTATGTGATAAAATTAGTGTAACTTTATGTTAATGGCTATGTCATCTTGTCCCTTATTTGATAACACATGACAACCTCTTAGGTTAGCCATTAAAGAACTCGTTAAAATTTATGAGATAAATTCTAATGACATGCTATGTTTTAATAAAACATTAACAACACTTCAAGACCTAATTCCTGATTAGGGTAGTCCCTTTAATGAATTTTTAATTCTAATTGTTATGATATTAATTCTCATTAAAGGACTTTGCTTTTAGCGTTGTTAATAAATTTATCAAAATCCTAATAACGATTAGGATAGCACGTGAACCTTATAGTTGATAAGGATTTAATAAAAGTTATTAAACAAATCCTAAAAATTTGAATTTAAGGATTCAACTATTTGATAGGATTAATTAGTTGTTAATAAAATCTTTTAGTCTATGGCACGCATATAAAAATGACAAGCTTCATGTAATGGACCATGATCCAGTCAATGTGCTTGGCTAAGTTTGCTGGATCACCCTAGCTAGTCTAAGGGATAGTGATCCTGGCTTAGTCAATTCCCTGGCTGTGTTCTGTTGGACCGCAATGACGCGAATCATGATTATATGACACCCTGGACTATATCTAAGTCAAATACGTTAATAATCTTCTTCAAGATTAGCCGTAGCCCTCCTTGTTTTAGGGGTTGGCAACTATAGGACCAGTGTTCCGGTTGTTGAGCTACACTCAAGCTGTGACATGGCAACCTTGTAGAAACCAACTCCTTAAATACATAAGATGAAATCTTAACTTGACCCAAACCATCGTGTCGTGAATACACCAAGCGCCGTCGTAAGTTAAGTCAATGATGTAGTCTGGATAGATGTAGTCTAAGTCATGACCCAAACCGACATGTCGTGAATACACCGAGCGCCGGGGCAAGACAGGCTAGACACGAAAACAAGGGTCTGACTAGACTAGACATTGTGATTTGGATGAGCACTCTAAGGATCACAAATGGCTAGGGGTAAAAACCGATAAGAGGGTCATATCTGATATGATCGATGAAGAGTCATCTTCCGATTACAGAGCCAAGCATCTTGTTAAGCTACACTCAAGGTTGTTAGACTCAGGGTGATTGCACCTCTTACCCATTTATTTAATTTGATTAAATCGTTCATTATTAAAGCTTAGAATGATCGTAAAAATAGTGGGAGGATATAGATAGATAAAAGCTATTCTACCAATATTTAATATTGAACATATGCTAAACTGGGGTAAGTTCTAAGTTTACAAATGGAATCAAAATATAATATTTTAATGAAATAAGTTAACTGCTTAAATAGGTTGATAAATTGAATATCAAGTTAAATTCTAATTTATAGAATTAAACTATATTCTCATTGACATTAAAATGACCTTCTAAAGAACAGACTTAAGAAATATGATTTCATTAAGTTCTGAGTCCAACAAATAAATTCACTCTACATGTCACTCGCCTCAATATGTGCCAGCTTGAACATATAGGATATTTGAAGTATGTTTCTCCCTACAACTTGTCGAGCTACACTCAAGGTTGTATGGAAAAATAGTTTTGATCTGCAAAGTTCGAGAATTCGATCAAACTGTTTGAGTCGAATACGAGTGCATGAACGGTGCAAGGCTTTATATATCCCAACCGGATCTTGAGACAAGCAACTTGTTGAGCTACACTCACGGTTGCAACTCTCAGGCGTTAGGATACATGAGATGCTTGCATAGCTATTTATTTATGTTGGGTTATTTAAATATCTAAATGTGATTTAGAAAAAGAAGAAGGCACTCCAGAAAGTCAATTGAGAAAGTTAGTTATATTTATCATTAGTAAAGGCATAAGTAGGAGGAAATGAAAATGTGACATATTTTGATGTCACGATTCCATAATTATTGTTATACAAAAGGTTAACAAATTTTGACGAATGTCGTCACATTGCTTCTGAAGCAATGATTAATATGTATACCGATAATATATATATATTAAATGTTAATATATAAATACACAAGACAGTAGCAAACTTATATGGTAAAATAGACTAGGTCGTATCGAGAGACTAAGCTTCACAAGTCACATAAAGAGGGGTCTGACCTCTTGTATTATGAAGTCTGCGGACACTTGTGAATCTTATCCTCTTAGATATAATGGCCGAAACCCATCTGTAAGACAGTGGAAGAATGAGTTGTCGAACTCAGTCTCGTACATACTGATGTACCTGAGTCTAGATTAACCAAAATAATTTATTCTTATATTTTATTAAGACACGTGTTCTTGATGAAACACAAGACTGATAAAATAAAGAACGAAATGACAAAAGTATTTAAACTGATTCGATTAGATCGAATGGTCAAATACTTAGCTGCATAAAATCTTGCGTAATTAAAACAAAATATGATTTTCTCTCAGGTCAATCTGTTAACACATCGGTGTGTTAAAAGGTATGAATCACACTTAGTTAGACTTGGTGCAATCCATAGAAAGTGACTCTGAGTTAAGTCCTCTCTCTGGATTAAGTCCCAGATAGTAATGCCTAGGTTTTGATAATGTTCTATGAGGACATTATCAATAAGATATTCATTAAATCAATCGTAAGGAAGTTGTATAATTACTCGAATCTCGTGAGACGAAGAGTCGAGTTAGACATCATAACTGATGATGACTTAGTCAACTTCCGGGATGAAATTCGGAGTAGTAACTCCGATTAAAAACTTGATGCAGTTAGAATAGGTCCAAGCACGTGAATAAAAGTATGAACTTTAGTTTACGTGCCCAAGGAAAATGTTTCCTCATTTTCTGCAAGAAAATCTTCAAGTTAGAAGATTGCAGAAGAAAGGAAAATAGTGAAGTACAATTATGTTGGTTGAGAACGGTTTTAATCCTAATTCCTATAAACGGATTATGTTGAAACCGTCTCGCCAGAAGATTTGTATGGATCTACTCGGACCGCACTCGATGTGAAAGCTCATGATGACCATGAAAACTGGAGCATTCACTTATAAGTTCATTTTTCTAAATATGATTTAGACGAACCAACTTATATGAATTAGCCAGAAAGTTTTCAAGGTCAGTGGGAGCGCATAAATTACATGCGAGGCATCAATGGGATGGAACATTTATTTTTACAAAAGTAATCACAGAGTTTGATACTTTATCAGAAATAGATATGAGCCATTTGAAATGACCAGTAACAAATTTAAATGATTATCGTAAGGTACGATGAACTGGATAAGATCCAAGGAAATAAAATATTATGGATTCTGAAAGACCAAGTGAATTATTTGAATGAGATTCAAATGGTTGGTCTAACATGAACATAGAAACCCCTTAAGTCTATATTGTAGACGGTTTTAGCAGATCCACTCACAAAGGCTCTACCACATGAAGTCGGGAAAACTTATGTGTAAATACGGTATGAGATTGTAACGACCGGTTTTCTTCGTTACGTTATTCGTATTTCCTTTCTCTCGTGTACCTTTCCGTAACCGTAGTTAGGCGTATCTGTCCCCGTACACGTATCAACTTCTAATATTTTTTCATATTAATTATTTCTATCATTATTTTTAAACCACTTAGTTAAATCTTTTATTATTGTTGTTGTTGTTTTTAGCAATTCTTCTTATAGTTAATTTAAACTTTCAAATTCGAATTCGAATTTCAAAACGTATGTTCAAAATATTTAGAATTCAAATGCAATTTATTTTAGACCCATTTTTAAACGTATTTATTAGCTCTAAATCCCTCATGTAATTATTTCGATAATATCTTCTTATAATTGATTTAAATTTCAAATTCAAAAAAAAATTCAGATTTCAAATCTTTTTCAACCTTTTAAATTCAATTACAACTTATCGTTTTTGAACCCATTTAGACCTATTGATTGGCTCTTATTTCCCTTGATTAAATCTCATTAATGATATTTCAAATCCCTTCTTTAATTATTTTTAAACTTTCTAAATTCAAAATTCAAGTTTGAAATCTTTTCAAAACATTTAAAATTCCAAATTTCTGCTTACCAATTTCGGACCCCTTTAAAACCTATTGACTAGCCCTTATTTCCCTAATTAAACCGATTTAATACTAATCCCATTTAATACAATTAATGAGATTTCATTCATTTTTTCAAAACTTCTTCCATGTGGCCGAACCCAAGATGTGAACACACGCATACCCTCTAGTAATAAAAAGATGAAATTCTAATAAAATCTAGGGTATGCTCAGCTAACCTATAAGTTATTTGCATGTACACTCTTTCATTTGAACCTACGCCTAATATTATAAACAAACCCTTAGACAATGGGCATTCACGTGTTGTTGTTGTTTTGAAATCCTAATGTTTCTTGTACAAGCAAACCCAAGCAGCACTAGCCAATAGAACCCCTAGAGCAACCCTTCAAACCTACCTCCTTAAAAGAGAACCTAGGAGACCTACCCATATATCAAACAGCTGACCTAAAGCCCTACCCTATATTAGGACCCATCCTATCAAAACCAGAGCACCAACCTTAGAGGCCTATAATTCTAGCCGCCTGCTACATCTCAACCCCCTCACACTTTATAATAGGAACATTAAATCCTCAGCCTCACGTGATGTTGCCTCACTCACCCTACATTCTATTATATAAAAACTAGGTTAACATTTCTCCACCCTCATCGTGAGCAGCCGCCGCCAGTTCTCCCCCTCGCACACGAGACAACGCGAGCCCCCACACGTGAGCACAATTCCACGGCGACGACCTCGCCCTGCTACGCCGGTGCCTACCCTACTCCCAAACGATGTCACCTCCGGTGGCCGCCTCAAGCCAGCCGCCCTAAGCCCCCTATCCACCGCCGAACACCTCAGGCGCTGACCCACAGCCCCCTTTCTCCACGCCAACGCACGACCCAACCTCCAGCTCGCCCTGTGCTTTTCCGGCCATCACCTCCCCTGCAACGCCCACAACCCCAGTCCGCCACCCATCTTTCCAATCAGCAAGAATCCCTGCAGTCCCCTCGTCTCCGCACGCAACCCCCAGCTCTCGGCGGTTTCATCTCCTCCTCGCAGCGACTCCTTCCCTCAAGGTCGTGCCCCCTCGCACGCCCGGCACTCGCAGCACTCGGCCTCCACTCACCGGAGCTCCCTAGGCCGCGCCAACACAACCCGGCTGCGTCCGCTCTCACCACCCGCAACGATCAGACGTTAAAAGATCCTTAAAGGTCAGCTTATCCTCTGTAGTTTAGTTAGGATTTGTCTATGGTTAAGAGTGGTGTAAAATATGTTATTTTTATGAAGATGAAACGGTGTATCACTTGTGTTGACTGTTAGTATAAAGCTTAGTTTATGATATGGTTAGTTCCAGTTAGTTAGGGTTTAGTTATTTGTTATCAATGATAAACTTTTATAAAAATGTTTTTATATCTCATATAAGTTAACGGTTAATTGTTAATACTCAGTTATCATAATTTAGGGTTAGTGTTTGTTAGTTAGTTTAAAAAAAGGAAAATATGATTCTGTTATTAACATGTTAATATGGCTAGTAGTATGTAGTTTTCTAATAGGTAGTAATGATAGGACTAGTTGATATAAGTTGTGCCTTGTTATCCTGTTAGGCTTATTATAATAGTTAGAGTTTTATAAAGACTGTTTTGTTCTTCGTAATACCATGTTAAGAATATAACATACGCTAGTTGGTAATCACTTTTTAGGGCTAATATTTATAACCCACACCGTAGACCTAATAAAACAGATCTATTAGACGTCGTAGGAAGTTTTGTAATGTTGTTATGATCAAAAACAGCCTAATCTGAATTTATTTTTTATCAAACCAGCGAACAGTTTTCTCTGTGGCATAGTATTCATCAAGACGTTTCCAACGACACCAAAAACGTCAAAAACATGCAAGTATATGATTTGTTATGATTTTTAGAAGTTTCGGCACGTTTACGCCGCCTTCATGTATTGCTGGATAACTTAAAGTTTTGTCGTGAAATAACGTAAGAAAGTGACACCATAATGACCAGGACGAAATTTGGGATCCAACGGTATATCATACGATATATCCCCATTTTAAACAATGAGAGAAAGAAATCATTTTTGTAGCAAGTTGAACAAACAGGACGTATTCGTCATTATTTAAAATTACGGTAACGGTCGTTCGACCCGTTCCTGCTTTGTAGAACTGTCACCAAAATGTAATAATGTTGATAACATTAAATTTCTGCGAGTCTGGACATGATTAACAAATTTTGACATCGTGACAATCGTGCGCCTCGATGGCGGTATCGTGATATCATGATGTCGTGTGAGTTGACTAGGCCGGCTCGTGCTCCGGTAAACTTTTGGGTGGGGTTAGGGTTGAGCGGCCACTAGGCGTATGAAAGGTACTCTCCTCAAGAGCGCCACCCGCACGCGGTGGGTTAGCGTCAATCACGGTAAGCCCCCGTGAGAGGAACGACCTTCTCATCACGATCTACAGGCATGAACCCTAGATTAGAATGCTAGCTCCTGACATGAAAACTTGCAACGCTAACTTGGTCATCTTGATAATTGAAATTCTAACGAACTCAGAGAAAATCCCAACTTTAAACTTGCAAACGTCTAGAACTGCATGTTATGAGTGTTTGTCATGCTTCAACAAATTGTTAAATGTCAAAATTGATGCGGTCATTTCTTTATAATATTAAATGCTTCCTAAATTCATATCTGTCATATACTTGTCTTGGTTTGCTAACCTCTTCTTGCAGACCCCTTGCTGACATACATTCATGTTTGTGGATGTATGTCAGATTCTGAGCTTGAGTACCCAGAGGATCCGTTCGTGACGCCTGACTTAGAGAGCCAGAGTTTACCGTAGACTCTGAGCCGCTTCTTGCAGAAGACTAGAGCCCTTTTTTCTTCATTACTTGTAGTTTTAGCTTTAGTACCTTGTAGTAGGATTAATGTCTTGTTGTAGCTCCTTTTTGGCCATGCTGAGGCATGTTGTCTTATTTCTTGTACGAACAATTCTGGAAGTGTTTTTTTAGTTTAATGAAATGTTTTCTGATTGTTCTGATATGAAAATGCAAGGACCTCTTCTGTGTTTTTATCACAGACGCTTATTGAACTCGAGCTTCACCGTTCCAGTTCAAGCGGACCGTGTAACGCTCTCGCTTCCGGTGTCTTTTGGGAAGCGGGGCGTTACAGGTTTTAGTGGTGGCCCATGCGTGAGGGTGTATCACATTGTGTGCACGTGCCCGAGAATGTTATGCATAAAAATCATCATATGAGTGAGCCGGTGGAGTAGGACGTGTGTTCCTACGTGGCATGGTATGAGTGTACATGTAGGCATGCCCCTTCTTTGGAGGTTCACCCAAAGTGGGTTTCTTTCCAAAAGAGGGTGTGGACGAGGTGGAAGCACCATTGGTAGATGAACTACCAATAGAGTGTTTGCTCCCACTCGTTGAGGCTTCGGAAGTTGGCCTTACAAAAGTAGTGACCGACTTGGATGAATTTCCCATCATATACCCCAAGCCAATGTGGTGTTTGGCCGGAAGTAAGTCTTTTAGGATATTATCCAAGTGGCCCTTACCCTTGTTGAATTTGTTGATTCGGCCCAATGTGTCCTCATATTTCTCTTTGAGAGAACGCAAAGAAATATCCAAAGTGGATATTTGCGATGTGAGCACATAAACACGAGATTTAAGATTCTCGTTCTCAATACTCAAAGTCGAGTTTTGAGAAGTTAAATCCGCTATCTTATGTTCTTCCGCATCCTCAATGCTAACATGTTGAAGTTTAGATTTGAGATTAACAATCTCATTTCTTAACTCTTCAACAACGGTGTCGTTGTTGGTGATGATAGTCTTAGGCGATGTTTGAATGCTAACTAGGTCATCTTTTACTTTAGTATATCTATTTACTAATTTAGTGTATTTTGACCAAAGTTGAGAGTTAGCATTCCTAAGATCGTCCATGGTTACCTCATTGCTTTCGTCATCACTATCATCGGAAGAGGAGGATCCTTGATCGTGCTCCTCTCTTGCCATGAAGCACATGTGCGCTTGCTCCACGTTCTCATCGTCCGACTCTCCGCTTGAAGAATCCTCGGAGTTGGTGAATGTTGCTCCGACAAGTCCCTTCTTGTACCCCTTTTTGTACTTCTTGGACTTATCGAATTTTGGCGCCTTCCACTTCTCCTTTTGTTTGTTGAGAGGACACTCCGCTTTCATGTGTCCTGGCTTATTGCACTTGAAACACAAAGGAGAGGAAGAAGCGTTAGAAGAACCAAATTTAGCTTTGTTCTTGAAGTTACCTTTTCGGAAGAAACGGTTGAACTTCTTGGCCATGAGTGCCATGGACTCCAAGTCCAACTCGTTTTCCGAGTCTTCATCATCGGTTGATGTGGATGTGGATGGAGCGGCTTTGAAAGCAATAGCCTTCTTCTTTGGCTCGTCTTGCTTTAGGTAGGACTTCATCTTTTCCTGCAATTTGAGCTTGCTATCCTTGCGTACCTCGTATGACATTAAAGTACCCATTAGTTGAACTACGGTGTACTTGTTCATGTCATTACCTTCCTCGATGGCGAAGGTGCGCTTTTCCCAAGAAGAAGGAAGTCCTTCGATAAGCTTCGAACACTTCTCCTTTTGGGTGTAGGATTTGCCAAGAGCCTCTAACTCGTTTATGATGTCGACGAAGCGAGCGTAATACTCCTTCATCTTCTCGCCCTGTTGCATATGAAACATTTCGTAATCTTTGTTTACAACTACGAGTTTAGAGTCTCTTACCCGACTCGTCCCTTCATGTAGAATGAGGAGGGAGTTCCAAATTTGATATGCACTCTTACATGTGCATATCTTATTGAAGTCCTCGGGCTCCAATGCGCATTGCAAGGCGTTCATCGCCTTGGCATTGCTTACCTCCGCGGCGACCTCCGCGGTAGTCCATTTCTCAAAATCTTCTTCTTCGGGCTCGATGTATTCCTTCATTGTGGTCCTCCATAAGGATGCACTCCGGAGGAAGGTTTCCATCCGGCATTTCCAGTACCCGTAGTTGGTACCGTTGAAGGATGGAGGCCTCGTAGAGGAATGCCCTTCCATCACCGAAGATGCTCCTTCACGGTTCCTGAAGGTGTCATAGTTGGAAGGTGGACGCACGGTCTTGTTGTCGTTGGCAGACATAGCTTAGTATCTGGCTCTGATACCAAATGTAATGCCCTACAAGCTACTGCACAAGTACTAGAGGGGGGGTGAATAGTACTTTAAAAATAACGAGGAGTATAATTCCTAATTATAATGCAAACAACTACCAAATCAATTTGCGGAAGCTTAAATTGAATGACAACACAAAATTAACAACGCAAACAAGAGATGTTACTGGGTTCGGATCCACCCAAGTCTCCCCGACTTGTTCCCGGTGATCCTACGTCCCAACCACCCGGATCCCCTCCGGATACTTGAGTTAGAAACCCTAACTCAAGATTTCCACTATGAAATACTTGTGAAAATCCTCCACAAGTCAAATCATACAAAATGTATTTTGTGACTCCCACAACCCGGGATCACAACCACACTCTCACAACCGAGAGTGAAACTTACAAATCAAATATGAAATGAAATAAGAAAAACTTCTTACCGAACAAAATACCTATGCCTTGAGTATTGCTTACGAATTAGGGCAAGGATGATTTTGGGGAAGAAGTGGCACCAAACCCTAGCTCCAAGATGTAGATCAGCGATGGAGAGCTTTGGGGATGTTGGTGACCTAGAATCAAGCACTTGGCTTGGAAGGCTTCACACTCAATGAATCTCTCTTTGGAAGTAAGAGTTAGGAGAGATTATTGAATGGAGGGAATGAGCTTTGAATGAGCTTGGATTGATTTCTCTTGATCTCTAAACTTGCATTAATATCAGCCTTGGCAGCAATGAATGCAGCCCAACAAGTATATATAGGATAGAGGAGAGAGAGAGAGAAAAACGTTTCAATTAAAGCTCCAACGGCTCTTTTCTGAACCCAACTAGTCGGTCAAAGAACAACCACCGACCGACTAGTTCATCAACTAGTCGGTCGGTCAATTAACGTAAACCGACTAATGAGTAAACTGAGAAAAGATCAAAGTACAGACTGAGGAACTAGTCGGTCTAAGAAGAGTAGCTGACCGACTAGTTTCACAACTAGTCGGTCGGTTACTCAACGAGGACCGACTAACAGATAAAACTGAAGTCTGAGAAGAATTAGACTTAGTCGGTCCAAGAACAAATGTTGACCGACTAATTCACCAACTAGTCGGTCACCAAATGAACATAGACCGACTAACAATAAACAGTAAGTATGGTGAAAAATTTGGCATGAACAGTAAACTAAACTAGTCGGTCCAAGAAGGAAAGTTGACCGACTAGTTCATCAACTAGTCGGTCGATCAATGAACACAGACCGACTAATGATAAACAGTAGCTCAAGCTCAAATGTGCATGTTCAGGGAAAGCTCAACTAGTCGGTCACAGAAGCATCACTGACCGACTAGTTCACAAACTAGTCGGTCGGTGAGTCAACTTAGACCGACTAACTGTAAACAGTAAAGAGCTAAGAATTAACTGACTGAAACTAGTCGGTCCAAGAAGCTTGGCTGACCGACTAGATCACCATCTAGTCGATCAGTTCTTCTTCTTGAACCAACTAACATGCACAAGAAGTCCCGAATCGAAGCGCGAAGCTTCGGGAAGAATTGTATGGACTTCTACTAAGATCCTAGAGCTAAGATATGAGCGTTATGAAGAATTAAAACGTAAGACCTACTCAAGGCTTAACATTCTACGAAAGAAGCTTAAAGACTATTAAATAAACTTGACGATACCGTCTTCAATAGCTTCAATCGAATCTTCATGACTTCTAAATAGGTCCATAAGCTTCAACGAAGCTTTAGGCAAACGATCACGTGCTTTGAGAAGTCTTGAGACGTCGTTATTGATATTCATGTGAATTTGGCGACGATCTCCATAACTGCGCTCACAAAGTGTTAGTTCATATTATATTTATGTTTGTTCATCATCCAAAACCAAATCCGGGGAGTCCAATATCCAACAGACCCGTGTGTGCGAATCCCTATAAACCACCCATGTATGAGTGTGCTTACCCTTAGAATATTAGCATGGAGTGATTGTCTATTGTGTCGTATATGCATGCATGATAATTTGTGATATATGTGTATATAGTCGAGTATAGGGGAGCAAGTGTATATTTATACTTAGGCGGGCGATTAGCTATATCACTGTAGGAATATTTGTGCGTATTAGATTTAATGTTGGCTAATTACTAGAAGTATATGTACCTTAGTCATACTTGTTAATGATTGTAATTGTATGCTAGTACAGTGATATGCATGTTAGGTGTAATGATAATAGGTATACGTATAGTTGTGTGTGTAGATCTATTGTATGATTTATATATCAGAATGTCTGGCGTGTACTCGTGCGTGTATATGTATGTGATTAGTTATAGGTGTGTGTATACATGTCCTATATAGGTACGAGATTGGAGTGTAGTAGTGTAAGTATGTATATGCCAGTAAAATGTACGTATGTATAAGTATTCGAAAGTGTGATGTGTGAGTATGTATATGCATGTGGATGTATAGTGTTTCATTATAATGTACGTATGACTGGGATAGAATGACCTTAGTGTTTAAGTCCGCTCACCCCTATACCGGCATATTTAAGGAAGTCTGAGGATGGACTTGATTCTAAGGTGGGTAGACTATGATGACCCTAGTGCTAGGGGGTAAGGCTTATATAAATCTATGTTTGGTGTAAGGTATTACGTGCATGTATATATGTGTAGTGGTATGTATTATAATGTATGTATGGTAATATGCGGTGTGTAAAAGTGATTGTGCGATGGAAGTGTTAATTGACAAAGAATAATTGTATTTTTATTAGTGGTATGTTTATGTGACATGTGATACTATATCAGTATAGATTGTGAAGTGTATAAGGTGTGTGGTATTGCTTTGTGTATTGGTAATAATGTGTGTGTGCAAGTGATGGCACACATACAGCTAGTAAATTGATGTGGTGGTGTAGTAAATTGTTATTAAACGCCCGTGTGTAATATTGATTAGATTGTATTTGTAGGATGATATTATATTAGACGTGTTATGTTAATACGTAATTAGCAATGTGTGTATGTGTATTGTTACTACTATTAGCATGGTAGTTGATTAGTATTATCAGTGGTAATTCTTTTGATGTTGATATTAACATTAGGAATACTTTTTGGTTATGGCATGATAGTTATACATTAGAAGATGAGACGAGAGAGCGTTACCCACATCTCTTCCCTGACATGTGATTGTTAGGAATTTCGAGGGCGGAATTGTTTTAAGGTGGGTAGGATGTAACGACCGGTTTTCTTCGTTACGTTATCCGTATTTCCTTTCTCTCGTGTACCTTTCCGTAACCGTAGTTAGGCGTATCTTTCCTTGTACACGTATCAACTTCTAATATTTTTTCATATTAATTATTTCTATCATTATTTTTAAACCACTTAGTTAAATCTTTTATTATTGTTGTTGTTGTTTTTAGCAATTCTTCTTATAGTTAATTTAAACTTTCAAATTCGAATTCGAATTTCAAAACGTATGTTCAAAATATTTAGAATTCAAATGCAATTTCTTTTAGACCCATTTTTAAACGTATTTATTAGCTCTAAATCCCTCATGTAATTATTTCGATAATATCTTCTTATAATTGATTTAAATTTCAAATTAAAAAAAAATTCAGATTTCAAATCTTTTTCAACCTTTTAAATTCAATTACAACTTATCGTTTTTGAACCCATTTAGACCTATTGATTGGCTCTTATTTCCCTTGATTAAATCTCATTAATGATATTTCAAATCCCTTCTTTAATTATTTTTAAACTTTCTAAATTCAAAATTCAAGTTTGAAATCTTTTCAAAACATTTAAAATTCCAAATTTCTGCTTACCAATTTCGGACCATATTAAAACCTATTGACTAGCTCTTATTTCCCTAATTAAACCGATTTAATACTAATCCCATTCAATACAATTAATGAGATTTCATTCTTTTTTTCAAAACTTCTTCCATGTGGCCGAACCCAAGATGTGAACACACGCACACCCTCTAGTAATAAAAAGATGAAATTCTAATAAAACCTAGGGTATGCTCAGCTAACCTATAAGTTATTTGCATGTACACTCTTTCATTTGAACCTTGGCCTAATATTATAAACAAACCCTTAAACAATGGGCATTCACGTGTTGTTGTTTTGAAATCCTAATGTTTCTTGTACAAGCAAACCCAAGCAGCACTAGCCTATAGAACCCCTAGAGTAACCCTTCAAACCTACCTCCTTAAAAGAGAACCTAGGAGACCTACCCATATATCAAACAGCTGACCTAAAGCCCTACCCTATATTAAGACCCATCCTATCAAAACCAGAGCACCAACCCTAGAGGCATATAATCCTAGCCGCCTGCTACATCTCAACCCCCTCACACTTTATAATAGGAACATTAAATCCTCAGCCTCACGTGCTGTTGCCTCACTCACCCTACATTCTATTATATAAAAACTAGGTTAACATTTCTCCACCCTTAATGTGAGCAACCGCCGCATGTTCTCCCCCTCGCACACGAGACAACGCGAGCCCCCACATGCGAGCACAAGCCCACGACGACGACCTCGCCCTGCTACGCCGGTGCCTACCCTACTCCCGAACGCTGTCACCTCCGGTGGCCTCCTCAAGCCAGCCGCCATAAGCCCCCTATCCGCCGCCGAATGCCTCAGGCGCTGACCCGCAGCCCCCTTTCTCCACGCCAACACACGACCCAATCTCCCGCTCGCCCTGTGCTTTTCCAGCCATCACCTCCCCTGCAACGCCCACAACCCCAGTCTGCCACCCATCTTTCCGATCAGCAAGAATCCCTGCAGTCCCCTCGTCTCCGCGCGCAACCCCCAGCTCTCGGCGGTCTCATCTCCTCCTCGCAGCGACTCCTTCCCTCAAGGCCGCGCCCCCTCGCACGCCCGGCACTCGCAGCACTCGGCCTCCCCTTACCCGAGCTCCCTAGGCCGCGCCAACACAACCCGGCTGTGTCCGCTCTCACCACCCGCAACGATCAGACGTTAAAAGATCCTTAAAGGTCAGCTTATCCTCTGTAGTTTAGTTAAGATTTGTCTATGGTTAAGAGTGGTGTAAAATATGTTATTTTTATGAAGATGAAACGGTGTATCACTTGTGTTGACTGTTAGTATAAAGCTTAGTTTATGATATGGTTAGTTCCAGTTAGTTAGGGTTTAGTTATTTGTTATCAATGATAAACTTTTATAAAAATGTTTTTATATATCATATAAGTTAACGGTTAATTGTTAATACTCAGTTATCATACTTTAGGGTTAGTGTTTGTTAGTTAGTTGGAAAATATGATTCTGTTATTAACATGTTAATATGGCTAGTAGTATGTAGTTTTCTATTAGGTAGTAATGATAGGACTAGTTGATATAAGATGTGCCTTGTTATCCTGTTATGATTATTATAATAGTTAGAGTTTTATAAAGACTATTTTGTTCTTCGTAATACCATGTTAAGAATATAACAAACGCTAGCTGGTAATCACTTTGTTAGGGCTAATATTTATAACCCACACCGTAGACCTAATAAAACAGATCTATTAGACGTCGTAGGAAGTTTTGTAATGTAGTTATGATCAAAAACAGCCTAATTTGAATTTGTGTTTTATCAAACCAGTGAACCGTTTTCTTCGTGGCGTAGTATTCGTCAAGACGTTTCCAACGATACCAAGAACGTCAAAAACAGGCAAGTATATGATTTGTTATGATTTTTAGAAGTTTCGGCACGTTTACGCCGCCTTCATGTATTACTGGATAACTTAAAATTTTGACGTGAAATGACGTAAGAAAGTGACACCATAATGATCAGGACAAAATTTGGGATCCAACGGTATATCATACGATATATCCCCATTTTAAACAATAAGAGAAAGAAATCATTTTTGTAGCAAGTTGAACCCAGGACGTATTCGTCATTATTTAAAATTACGGTAACGGTCGTTCGACCCGTTCCCGCTTTGTAGAACTGTCACCAAAATGTAATAATGTTGATAACATTAAATTTCTGCGAGTCTGGACATGATTAACAAATTTTGACATCGTGACAATCGTGCGCCTCGATGGCGGTATCGTGATATCGTGATGTTGTGTGAGTCGACTAGGCCGGCTCGTGCTCCGGCAAACTTTTGGGTGGGGTTAGGGTTGAGTGGCCATTAGGCGTATGAAAGGTACTCTCCTCAAGAGCACCACCCGCACGCGGTGGGTTAGCGTCAATCACGGTAAGCCCCCGTGAGAGGAACGACCTTCTCATCACGACCTACAGGCGTGAACCCTAGATTAGAATGCTAGCTCCTGACATGAAAACTTGCAACGCTAACTTGGTCATCTTGATAATTGAAATGCTAACGAACTCAGAGAAAATCCCAACTTTAAACTTGCAAACGTCTAGAACTGCATGTTATGAGTGTTTGTCATGCTTCAACAAATTGTTAAATGTCAAAATTGATGCGGTCATTTCTTTATAATATTAAATGCTTCCTAAATTCATATCTGTCATATACTTGTCTTGGTTTGCTAACCTCTTCTTGCAGACCCCTTGCTGACATACATTCATGTTTGTGGATGTATGTCAGATTCTGAGCTTGAGTACCCAGAGGATCCGTTCGTGACGCCTGACTTAGAGAGCCAGAGTTTACCGTAGACTCCGAGCCGCTTCCTGCAAAAGACTAGAGCCCTTTTTTCGTCACTACTTGGAGTTTTAGCTTTAGTACCTTGTAGTAGGATTAATGTCTTGGTGTAGCTCCTTTTTGGCCATGTTGAGGCCTGTTGTCTTATTTCTTATACGAACAATTCTGGAAGTGTTTTTTAGTTTAATGAAATGTTTTCTGATTGTTCTGATACGAAAATGCAAGGACCTCTTCTGTGTTTTTATCACAGACGCTTATTGAACTCGAGCTTCACCGTTCCAGTTCAAGCGGACCGTGTAACGCTCTCGCTTCCGGTGTCTTTTGGGAAGCGGGGCGTTACAGAGATACCAGGATAAATGGGCCTGAGTGCAAGTAGGAGATGTAGATAGATGATGCCCTCGAGGCTATTTATCTCTGTGTGAATAGCACAAACGTCTTGTTCGAAATAACAGTAAGCTATTTGGTAATGATTTATTTAAGTTATTTTATAATGTAGTTAACATTAGATATTAACTTAGGTAAAGTCCTGAGACTCTATGCAAGGTCAAACATGTAATGAGATGATTATCTCGATCATGGAGAAATGTTTGACCGTCTGTAGCATTAGTCTAAAACGGTTCGTGGTCGTAGTTGTTTTAAGACAAGGATATCGAAACATCAGATAGACCATTATTTCTTAGTCTTCACCGTTTAGCGGTGGCGATGATCTTATGATCGGTTGACTTGGCGAAGTCAAAGACGAGAAACAGGTGATCATTAGAGAATGAGTTCACTGAACGATCCACAAGAGTTATCATATGGTTATATTGACCAATCTGTCAATGATAACTCTTAGTGATGATAGGCAAGTTGGTCTTTTGACTTGAGGTCATTTTACGAACCTGTGCGTGAACGGTGCCACTTAGATCACTGACCTATCTTCGAGGCTAGGCTTGTCGAATGGTCTTTGATTGGGTGTCACTTAAAGTGTACGAGGAGAGTAATGACCAAGAGAGGATTCGTCTCTCCCAGTCAATGGGAGTTAGTGTTGTAGAGTTAGTTCGGTCTTTAGTAAAATCTCTGATCAGAGTATGTTGGAAGAAGTCCAACATTAGTTGACTAAAGAACGATAGAAACTAACTGGAGTCAAGTTATTGGGGTTGACAGTTTGACCATACCCTAGAATTGATCTACACGACATAGTTTAGACGAAGAGACTAAAACTGTAGAATTCATCACGGACACAGTCAGGGTGGTCCCGACAATACTCATGTCGATGAGTCAATCACATAATGATGATTCTGAAGCAGGGACGGTAACCCCTGCTCGTGGTCACTGCCGTATAAGTCTTCGAGCCCAACCTGTTGTAAGGGTCAGGCTGTAGGTTCTCACATAGAGTGCGACCTTCGTCTAGTAATAGGTAGAAACGATTAGGGAGAATATGCATTTAATGCCAGGGATAAAATATTGCAAAAGATGTTTGAAATTATCTCCTACATTCGGGATAAATGATCCTGAGTGCAAGTGGGAGATGTTGGGGGATATGCCCTCAGTTCATTTGTATTTGATGCAAATGAAAATTTAAGCTTAGATAGGGACTATTTTGCATTTGATGCAAACCATATTAAAGGTGTCGTAAATAGTTTACGATAATATTTAATATAATAAACGTATGGAAAAGGTTACCTAGATGACGGGATCGTCCCGCTCTAAACGTAGGTGCAAACCGCGTCAAAAAACGGAGTCCAAATGTACAAGTTATAGCCAAAACAAGTCAGCCCAAACTGTTGGGCTGAACCCAGCGAAAATGGAGGCCCACCAAGCCTAAATTTTCTAGTTAGGGGTTTTTAAAACCCGGGAATTTTTTGACGGCTCGATTTTCCATCTTTGAATGGTTTTGTCTAAGTTTGAACGATCAATTGGAGGGTCAAACAGACTCCGATTGACTCGTCATTTTTTCTTATGCGTTCACCGTTGAACGCCCTTCGATTTTGTAGGTTATACCAAGATTGAAGCTCAACGGTGAGGTAGTTAAAATTCACGGAAGTTTTCCTTTTGTGAAAGGAAAAATAACTTGATTTAATTAACTCAAATTTAATAGTCCCACATCGGTTGTGGAGAAAAGGGGAGAGTCAGCCGCCTATATAAATAGGGGCCTCCCCCTTCCTCCAAACTCGTCTCAAGCTCTAGATCTGAGCGGCTCTCATAAATGTTGGAGCACGCTCGGATCTAGGCTTAAATTAATATTCTCTATCTCCCTATATTTCTGCCTTACTCCCAAGGGCTCTGGCAAAGCCACGAAGGAGTTCGGATTCGGATCCGAAATCTTGGCGAAGGCTTTCACTCGTGTGAAACTTTCTTCGGCGCGTGGTTGGCTCGGTGACATGAGGATTGATCGCCTTGGGATGCGGAGCGGTTAGAGGAGCGGTTCAAGTAGTGGCTCGGCATGGGACGGGGAGCGGCTCGGAAGACGGTGCGGTACATCTTGCCCGCCACAGGGTTGAGATTCCGGGTATGTTTTTAGAAGCTTTCGTTTTAATTATTCGCAGTAGTTTAGATCTCTCTTAGGGTGGTCAGATCCACCCCGAGTTGGCATAGATCCTGGTTAAGAGGGTCTGGTTCCTTAGGGATGCATCTTAATTAGATTAACATATTTTTTCTGCTACAATTTTATGTCAATGTTCCGTCTGACTTAGGACGGGAATAAAGTTTTTGTGCCCTAAGGGTCTGCGAAAACCCTTCAGTATCTACGCCAAAAATACATAGCGATACACGTAAATTAAGATTTGGGTCATTACATCCTACTCCCCTTAAAATAAATTCCGTCCTTGGAATTTCAAAATAGGGGAGAAAACATTCTATACATCACATCATTATACTTAACAAAATTACATCAAACAAACTGGTGAGGATACTTCTCTCTCATCTCATACTCAAGTTCTCAGGTAGTCTCTCCTGGTGACTCTCGGTGCCACATAACCCTCACCAGATTGATTGACTTCTTCCTCAGCATCTTCTGCCTCCGGTCTAGAATAGCCACATGCTGTTGATCATAAGGCAAGTCTGGTCGCACTTCAATCTCCGAGAAGTTGACGACATGATCAGGATTCCCAACACATCTCCTGAGTTGTGATATGTGAAACACATTATGTACTCCTTCAAGAGATGCTGGCAAGGCAATCCTATAAGCCACTTCTCCAACACGCGCTATGACCTCGAAAGGTCCGATATATCTTGGGCTCAGCTTCCTTCGTCTTCCAAAACGGATTAGCCCTCGTGTTGGTGAAATTTTCAAAAATACTAGCTCGCTTGGCTGAAACTCTAAGTGTCACCTCTTCGCATCTGCCCAGTGCTTATAACGGTCTTGGGCTATGTGAAGATTTTCTCTGACGACTCTCACAACATCCAAGGTGTCAGCGATCATATCTGGGCCCAACAATGCACGATCTCCAACATCACCCCAACTAAGAGGAGATCGGCACTTCCTCCCATACAGAACTGCAAATGGCGATATGCCTATACTGGCATGAAAACTATTATTATACACGAACTCTACTTGATGTAGATGTTCATACCAAGAGCCCTTGAAATCCAGCATGCATGCCCTTAGCATATCTTCTAGGATCTGAATTGTCCTCTCCGACTGACCATCTGTTTGTGGATGGTATGCAGTGCTGAAACTCAGTTGAGTTCCCAAGCTAGCTTGCAGACTTCTCCAAAAGTGAGATGTGAATCTAGTGTCACAGTTGAAGACTATGCATACAGGTACTCCGTGAAGCCTCACAATTTCCTGCATACATTACTTGATCAGAATCTATATCAATAATAAATCAAACAGAGATATAAAACATGGACTCTCACCTCCATATATCTCTTAGCAAGATGGTCTGTCGACTGGCCCACTCGAAAAGGTATGAAGTGAGCTGATTTGGTCAATCGGTCAACGATTACCCAAATAGAATCATTTCCTTGAGGAGTGCGAGGTAAGCCAGTTACGAAGTCCATCTTCACATGTTGCCACTTCCACTCAGGAATCGGAAGAGGCTGCAGAAGACCTGCCATTCTCTGGTGCTCGGCCGTAACTTGCTGACAAGTCAAACATGAAGCTACACTCCTAGCCACACTACACTTCATGCCATGCTACCAAAAATGTTGTCGCAGATCACGATACATTTTAGTGCCTCCAGGATGGATAGAAGTTAATCCCGAATATCACCTGATGGCACATAAATTCTGCTCCCAAAACGCAGAGACCCGTCTTCATGAATACAGAAATCATTACGAAGTCCAGCCTCTGTCTGCTCTCGGATCTTCTTCAACTTCCCATGTCCAGACTGGGCTGCCTTAATCCTTTCAACCAAATCAGATTGAACTTGCAAATTCATCATCACTACTGATGCACCAGGAAAGACAACTTCAATCTCCATCTGCCGAATATCACCCCAAAGTTCTCTTTGTGCCATCAACATCATCATTGTCGGCATGCGACTAAGAGCATCAGGCACTACGTTGAATTTTCCAGGGTTATATTGGAAGTCAACATCATAATCAGCCATCAACTCGAGCCAGCTGTGTTGCCTCATATTCAGCTCTTTCTGAGTAAACACATACTTCACTCTCTTGTGATCTGTGTATATCTTTACACGTTCACCCAGAAGAAAATGCCTTCACAACTTCAATGCAAATACCACTGCAGCTAACTCCAAATCATGTGTAGGATAGTTCCTCTCATGAGGATTCAACAATCTGGAAGCATAGGCTACTACCCTACCATACTGATGGAGAACACATACCAATCCTCTGCATGATGCGTCACAGAAAATCTCATATCCACCTGAACGGTCTGGAATTATCAGGACAGGTGCAGTGATCAATCTATGCTTCAGTTCATCAAATGCTCGCTGACGTTCCTCTGACCAATTGTAAGCAACCTTCTTCTTGGTTAGATAAGTCATCGGTGCAGCAATCTTATAGAAATCCTAAATGAACTTCCAGTAGTACCCGACCAATCCGAAGAAGCTTTTGATCTCTGTGACTAACTTAGGAACTGGCCACTTCTCCACTGCAGCAACCTTCTCTGGATCAACAGCTATCCCATCTCCAGATACAACATGTCCCAGAAAAGCAACTTTGGTCAGCCAAAACTGACACTTGCTATACTTAGCATATAACTGGTACCGCCTCAGAGTCTCCAAGACTATCTTCAAATGCTCAGCATGATCTTCCTCTGTCCTTGAATACACCAAAATATCATCAATGAAGATGACCACAAACTTATCCAAGTACACATTGAAGACTTGGTTCATCAATCTCATGAATATGGCTGGTGCATTAGTAACGCCAAAAGGCATCACTAAGAACTCATAATGCCCATACCGGGTTCGAAATGCAGTCTTTGGAATATCTGATCCTCTGACCTTCACCTAGTGATACCCACTTCATAAATCCATCTTCGAATATACACGCGATCCACCCAGCTGATCAAAGATGTCATCAATCCTAGGAAGAGGATACTTGTTCTTCAGAGTAACCTTATTCAACTCCCGGTAATCGATGGACATCCTTTGAAATTCATCCTTCTTATTCACCAAAAGCACTGGCGCACCCCATGGTGAAACACTTGGCTGAATAAGACCACGCTCTGACAAATCCTTCAACTGACTACGAAGCTCTACTAACTCTGGAGGAGCCATACGGTATGGAGCCTTTGCAATCGATTGAGTGCCTGGAATCAGATCAATGGTGAATTCCAAAGATCTATCCGGAGGAAGTCCATAGATATCATCTGGAAAGACATCAGTAAAATCCCGGACTACCCTCGGCAACAGGCTCAGCTTCCATCTCCATCATCACTTCTACTGGGCGGCCTTAAACTTCAACGGTTCAATGGAACTACTACCACTAAGAAATTCAAACTCTGGATGAATAAGAATCTGAAATACTATCTTCCTGAGTCTACAATCTATATTAGCATAAAACATCCCTAGCAAATCCATCCTAAACACTGGTTCAAAGTGAGGCAGCTCCATCACTAAGAAATCTGCATACAGTCAACATCCACAAATCTCTACAGGACACTGATGGTATCCTAAAGAACTGCGGATCACACCACTCCCTGTTGTAGGATCGCCTGTATACAGAAATACACTAGAATGGGGGGATGAATAGTGTATTATAAAAACTTGTAGCAAATAAAACGTTATTAAAATTTTCAAAGATGGAACAGAAATTAAATGACAAGTATAGAAAATAAACATATCGCAAACACAAAGATGTATCCTAGTTCGGATCCTTTTGATCCTACTCTAGTCCTCTACTCCCCGTCAAGATTTTCAATCCACTATAATCACTTGCCCCGCAAGCACAAACTTACAAAAAATGACGACACTCCCCGTGTCCCAAAATTTGTACAATCTCTACAACTAGAGATTCAAACCTTGTTGAAGAAATAATGAAATAGAAAACACCTATAGCCTTGGTATGAATATCGAAATGAATTCAAAGGATGGTGTTTAAAATGAGAACTTCAATGTTTCTAAATGTGGAATTTGCAAAACACCCTTGAAGTTCTTTAGTTCTCAAATGAAGAAAGAGATCGGAATTTCTTCTTACAAATGAGAACACAAACAACTTTTCCCAAGAGAATTAAAGCCTTAATTTCCACAAAATGAAAACAAAGAAGAGGAAAAGATGTGAATAAAAAGAGATACCCCTCCTTTTATAGTGTTCAGAAATGATTCTGAATGGTTTTGAACGGTTTTGAAGGAAGTTACAAACGGCTAGAAACTGTCCAGAAAATTTCGGACGCAAACGGTCAGAAAAACGGTTTAGTAGGCTGCGAAAATTCGTAGTCGACCAAATATGAAAATTGGAAATTTTTGACTTGGAATTAAAGTAGTTGGAAGATAATGTAATTTGAAGCTTAGGGATATAAGATATGTTATAGCCAAAGCTATCTAAAAAGTAAAATTACATCATTCTGAAGATACGTTGTCCAAACGTAATTTTAGTAGTAAAGCCAGTATCCTCAGAGAGTCCTTATAAACTGATCATATGCATAATGTGAATAGAATAGTCTGTAAGTCTGCACATCTTCATAGATAGAGTTAGTAACAGAAAATATATTGATTGTCACATCAAAACCTTATGGAATAGAAGATGGAATATACCAAGTTTCAATATTCTCCCCCTTTTTGATGATGACAAACAATTAAAAGATATAGTATGTTTATTACTCCCCCTGAATATATGCCTTAAGTTCTCCCCCTTTGTCATCCACAAAAAGTGGAAAAACAAAATTAGCAGGCTACGAATTTTTGAAGGCGGCTAATAACGAAATGGAGAGAAATTTGCATGAAAATAAAATAGAAGGAGGGAATACATAGACAACATATAATTCAACATATTTGGAGTTACAGAGAGCAAATGAAAGTACAAAATGCCCAACTGAAAGAAACATTACATCAAACCACCAACAAAACAAAGCTATAGCGATCAACACCCATACCGCAGACCTAAGACCAACGAAAAAAACAGGAAAAACATCTAGTAGTAGCAACCCAAACTGAAACATGGAAAGAACCAACGGCATCTGAAGTAGGGACGGTCAAAGGGACATGCAAAAGGCAATATGATCATGGGACAGAAGGATGATAGGATGAAGTTCCAGGGGAGGAAGGGTGGGTTCTAGTGCGACGGGATGGAATGACGTTCTGGGCTTCTGAGGCAGAGACAAGATGTGATTGGTTATTCTGAATTTGGTCTAGAACCTCCGAATGATGCTTCAGAGTAGCATCGTAATAACTAAACCGCATTTGAATTCCAGTAAATCTTGCAGAAACGGTTTCGGTAAGGCGACGAAGAAGCACAGCGTTTGTTTCGCGTGAAGCAGAAACGCCTTCCTTTGAGGCAAGGATCTTCTTGCTTGACTTGGAACGGGAAGAGCCTGGAGCGACCGTAGGGGTGGGAGTGACCTGCGGCTGAGGATGTGGGGTCTGAGTAGGAGTCCCTTCGGACTCATCATCATCATCATCGTCATCGGCTTCTGATTCGGAAGCAGAAGAGAGAGGATCCGATAGGCGCATGCTGTGGACGGTGAGTTCATCGAAGTGGATATCACTATGAACAAAGTACTCTCCATCAGTGGGGATAGAAAACGTGTGAAGGAGAAGGGTAATTAGACATGGAAGATAAAAGTGGGAGGTAACGCGTTTTGCAAGTGTGAAGTACAGAAGATTGCCCCAATGAATAGGAAAGCCACCGAAGATGGCATAAATACAATGCTCAAGGGAGGAACTGAGGTAGTTTAGGGAACCCGATTTTTGCATTAGTTTGTGTATGATGACCTTGTGGAGGAGCCGCACCTCAGGAGTAAGTCTAGTAGCAGGCATGTGAGGGAAAAATTTCGGAGACAATTTTGCTAGGATGGTAGGATCGATCATAGGAAAGGAGAGAGTGCCATAAAAATCTGGGTGCTGGGCGATAACCTTGGCAATAGTCTTGCCAGACACCGTAAAAGAAATACCGTGAACCATTGTTGTGAAGTGCTTCTGACCACGGTAGACTGAGGATTCAAGGTTAGCATAGAATTCCTCGACCAGGGACGGATAGTATGGGACCTTGTTGTCAAGGCACCAAACATTGTGAAGGCTGACGGTCTCAAGGATCTCGTGGATGTTGAAGCTATAGAGTTCGATGAAATCTAGGAACCGCTCGATATGGAATCGAGTTGCTTCGAACGAGTGGTAGCGAGCTTTTGCGGCAGAGGAGCGGAATCGAGAGGGGATCTCTGGATCGGCCATAGTGGGAGGAAGAAACAAGATGGAGAAAGGAGGAAGAAGATGAATAAGGTGTAGTGAAACAAATATTTAATTCGGATGATATAAATAGAAAGGGGAGAGGAACGTAAAAACCGAATGGTTGCCATGATCAGTTTCAAGATAAGGAAGTTGCTAAAACTGAATGGGTTATAAAAACTGAAAAGTTTCAAAGTGAAAACCGAATAGACGCGAAGAAGAAGAGACGCAAAAAATCGAAGAGGAAACAAGAGACGGTTTGAATGTAGCCGTTTTAAATAACCCCAAAAAAATTAAACAAGAGATGAAGTTAAAACAAAATGAGAAGAGGTCAAAAATTAAAGAAAGTGGATGAAAGGTGTCATGCAAAGCATTAAACGGTTTGTGTGTCCCAAGGTCATTGAAAATAGGAGAGAAAAAAGAGTCAATGCCGAATTTAATAGTGTAGGACAGGTTGGTGGATGAAAGCAAATGTGAAAGAGCCATTTGGCAAATTGAAATCCTCATTTCAAGACAAAGTAATGCAAGACAAATCCTCATTCCAAAAGATGTAATAAAGGAGGTCAAATCTTCTGACCGACATTCAAGAGGAAATGTAAAGATTTTTAAATGAAATTTTGATTTGAACCAAAAATCTTATTTGAATACCATAGTGCAAAGGATTAAAAAAATGGTAACACAAAGGAAAAAATAAGAAAAGAGAAAAAGATAGCCAGCAAGAGTACACGAAAAAATGAGTTTTACAAATTAGGCGGCTATAAAAATTTGTAGTCGGCTAAAAAAATGATCATCAAAAATTAAAACAAATTAACATACTTATATATCAAATTCAGATTCACTGATGATGCCCAAATTTTGTCTAAGTTTAATGAAAGATTCCTATTTCAAAGGCTTAGTCAAAATATCGACAATTTGATGTTCAGTGGAAATGAATTTTAATATAATATCACCTTTTTGAACATTATCATCCAAAAAATGAAGACGTATGTCAATATGTTTAGTTCTTGAGTGGTGAACAGGATTTTTAGATAAATTAATTGCACTAGTGATGTCACACATAATAGGGCATGTGGAACACTGAATGCCATAATCTGATATAGTTTGTTTTATACATAAAATTTGAGCACATGCTAAACTAGCGGCAATATTTTCTGCCTCTGTGGTAGATAATGAAACAGAGTTTTGCTTTTTGCTAAACCAAGAGACTAAGGCATGTCCAAGAAAATGACATGTACCACTAGTACTTTTTCGGTCTGATTTACAACGAGCAAAATCTGCGTCACTATATGATAATAAATCATATGTGCTAGTTTTAGGATAAAATAAACCATAATCAGATGTATGTTTAATATATCTAATAATTCTTTTCACATCAGTTAAATGTGAAAGTTTTGGATTAGACTGAAAACGAGCACATAAACATACTGAAAACATAATATCGGGTCTACTTGCTGTAAGATAAAGTAGAGAACCAATCATACCTCTATAGAGACGTTGGTCAACATCCTTACCATTTAAATCTTTGTCAAGAGATGTTGATGTGCTTATAGAAGTATGCTTATCTGAAGAATGTTCAAGTCCAAAGCGTTTGATGAGTTCTTTTGAATACTTGCTTTGGTGGATGAATATGCCTTCCTTCATTTTCTTGATTTGAAGACCAAAGAAGTAGGTGAGTTCACCCATATGACTCATTTCAAATTCTTTCTGCATAATGTTAGAAAAATCTTGGCAAAGAGATTCATTAGTAGAGCCAAATATAATAGCATCAACATATATTTGAATAATAATTATATCTTAACCTATATTTTGAATAAATAAAGTAGAATCAATTTTACCAATAGAATAACCAGAATTCAAGAGATAACTTTTAAGTCTTTCATACCAAGCACGAGGTGCTTGCTTAAGACCATATAAAGCTTTTCTTAACTTGAAAACATGATTATCTATCTTTTCATGATGGAAACCAGGAGGTTGTTCAACGTAGACTTCTTTAAGAAAACCGTTGAGAAAAGCACTCTTAACATCCATCTGAAATAATTTAAAATTTCTAAAACATGCATAAGATTATAACATTCTTATAGATTCAAGCGAGCAACTGGTGCATAGGTTTCTTCATAATCAATACATTCTTCTTGATTATAACCTTGAGCAACCAATCTTTCCTTGTTTCTTATTACCTGTCCAAATTCATCCAACTTATTTTTGAATACCCACTTGGTACCAATAACTGGATGATCTGAAGGACGCGGAACTAATTCCCAAACATCATTCCTTTGGAATTGGTTGAGTTCTTCCTGCATAGCCATGATCCATGAACTGTCATTACAAGCATCATTAATGTTCTTTGGTTCAATAGATGATAGAAATTCACAATGTGCCATTTGTTCTATCTGTCGGCGAGTTTTTACTCCATCTGTGATGTCTCCAATGATTAAATCTGATGAATGGTTTGGAACTTGTGGAAATGCTTTTGGAAGATCTGAAACAGACTCAACAAAAAGGTTAGTAGCACTATCATCATTAAGTTTAGCATTATCAAAAGATTTAATAACAGGTAATAAATTCTCTTCATCATCAATGAATCGAGAATTAGATGAGGGGGTCTCATCAAAAGTGACATGTAATGATTCTTCAACTGCTGAAGTTCTTTTATTGTATACTCTGTAGGCTTTACTACGTGTTGAGTATCCAACAAAAATTCCTTCATCAGATTTAGAATCAAATTTGTCAAGTGCATCTCTAGTGTTAAGAATGAAACATTTACATCCTAACACTTTAAAATAAGATAGTCGGGGAATACGATCAAAGAATAATTCAAAACTAGTTTTGTTTAGAAATGGTCTTATAAGAACTTTGTTCAAGATGTAACAAGCAGTTGCAACAGCTTCTGCCCAAAAATATTTTGGTAAGTTACTATCATAAAGCATTGTTCTGACACATTCTTGAAGAGTTCTATTTTTCCTCATCATTTTGTGGTGCAGCACGTGGAAAAGAAAAATTGTGAGTAATACCATTTTCATTACAAAACTTGGTAAAAGAATCATTCTCAAATTCTCCCCCATGATCACTACTAATAGTAACAATGTTTGAGGATTTGATCTTTTGAATCTTTTTACAGAAGATGGAAAATTCTTCGCAAGCATCATTCTTATTATGTTAGAATAAAACCCAAGTGTATCGTGAATAATCATCAACAATAACAAATGCATATATACTTTTATTCAAAGAGGCTACTCTTGAAGGACCAAATAAATCCAAGTGTATGAATTCTAAAGGTCTCTTTGTTGAGATGATGTTCTTTGATTTAAAAGAAGATTTGTGCATTTTTCCTTGTTGACAAGCATCATAGAAATGTTTGTGTTTGAATGAAATATTTGGCATTCCAATAACTAACTTGTGTTTTGAAATATGTGCAAGATTTTTGAAATTAGTGTGTCCAAAACGTTTGTGCCATAAAAGTGTTCTGCTGAAATCATTAAACAGTGATTGTGAGTGGTAACTGACATGCTAAGATATAAATTTTTTTCTTACGCTTACCAAGAAATAAAATAGAAGACATATCTGAATCATAAATGATGTAGTCATGTTGTTAAAAAAAATTTAAAATATTTATCACATAATTGACTAATAGAAAGTAAATTATGTTTCAAACCATCAACCAGGAGTACGTTCTCAATGATAGGATGATCGGAGTTTCCAACTGTTCCAATGCCTGTGATTCTTCCTTTGTTGTTATCACCAAAGGTAACTGAGCCTCCATCTTTATATTGAATGGTTGAAAGTAGGTTTATGTTTCTAGTCATGTGTTTTGAACATCCACTTTCTAAGATCCAACTTTCTTTTCTTGGTACCTGAAAAGATAAAACATGAAGCATTGGTACCCTTTTTCTTTAGGGTCCCTAGGATTAGATCTTAGCCAAACCCAAGTAGAAATTGGCTTTCTTAAATAATTAACAGAATGAACAATAGATTGCATATAAACAGAAATGTATGATATTCTAATATCTAAACATGTATCCTTAGTAACCCATATACTAATTGTATTAGGTTTCTTAGGAGATGCAATTGAAATGTTTGAAACATTTCTTTGTGAAGAAGATGTAGAAGTGTTTAGAATCTTTGTGTAGATGAATGCATAATTCTTCTTTTGTCATTTTACAAAAGTTGTCTTTCCAACAAATGAAGATGTGATAGAAGGCTTGGATATATTCTTATTAGAATATCCCAATTCTTGTCTATGATTTGCTGGATATTGGAATTGAAGCAAATCATCCAGATTAGTCTTTCCTTTGTTAAACTTATTACCATTAGAAGACATCTCATCGTACATCATCTTTAGTGATGAAATACTATTATCCATATTGGATATTTGTGCATGCAATTCTTGATTCTTAGTTTTGAGAAGGTCATTCTCTTTGCTAAGATTCAAGATTTGAGAAGATGTATTCTTAGTGTTTATTGCATCAAATGAAGTGCATTTTGATGTTAATTCTTGATGTTCAAGAATAAGATCATCATTACTTTGTTTAAAAGACTTATGTTGTGTATTTAGTCTTTTGAAACGAACAAAGAGATCATTAAATGCATCAAGTAATTCTTCATTGTCAATAGTACTTACATCGCTTTCATTGTTTTGTGCCATAAAGCATATGTTAGCATTTTCTTCATTGTTGTCTTCTTCATCTGAAGAATCCCATGTTGCTGCGAATGCTTTCTTCATTCTATCGAACTTCCTTTCCTTCTTGGAATGATCATTGTTGTAGTTGTTTGAAGTTTTGTACTTTGCTTTGAGGAGTGGACAATCCTTCTTTATATGTCCAGGCCTATTACAATTAAAACAAAGAGAAGAATCAGAGTTTTTAGTTTTGAAATTATTATACTTACATTTTCTTAAGAACTTCTTAAAGTTCCTTATGTGGAAAGCAACATCATCATCATCCATTTCTGAATTTTCATCATCTGATGAAGCTTTGAAAGCAAGTACTTTCTTCTTCTGGTGTGTTTCTTTTTCTCGTCTTCCAATTGAACTTCAAAAGCCATTAGATTACCAACAAGACTTTCAACAGATAGAGTTGAGAGATCGTTGTCTTCTTTAATTGCGGTGATCTTTGGACGCCATTCTGGAGTTAAAGCTTTAAGAATCTTGTGAACCTGTTCATGTGAAGTGTAAGTTTTTCCAAGAGCATTTAAAGAATTTATAATAGTAGTAAACCTGGTGTTCATTTCTCCAATTGTCTCTTTGTCCTTCATCTTGAACAACTCAAATTTGTGAACCAAAACGAAAATCTTAGTTTCCTTTACTTTATTGTTTCCTTCATGAGTTACCTCGAGTATATGCCAAATATCTTTAGCAGTTTTGGCCTGAGATACTCGATTCAACTCATTCTTATACCTGGCACAGAATAAAGAATTCATGGCCTTTGAGTTGTTTGTTGCTGCAGTTTTGTCGTTGGCAGTCCATTCAGAGAAGGGAGTTGTCGGTTTCTGATATCCTATCTCTATAATGTTCCATAACACATAATCCATACGTTGGAGATGAATCTCCATTCTAACCTTCCAGTATGAATAATTGGAACCATCAAATAGAGGAGGACAAACTTGAGAGTTGCCTTCTGGATATTATGAAGAATAGTTGTGTGGAACTGCTGTCATGTTCTGTTCTGCCATCTTAATCCTGCTCTGATACCAAATGTAGGATCGCCTGTATACACAAATACACAAGAAGGGGGGTTCAATAGTGTATTATAAAAAATTGTTGCAAATAAAACGTTACTAAAATTTTCAAAGATGGAACAGAAATTAAATGACAAGTATAGAAAATACACCAATCGCAAAGACAAAGATGTATCCTGGTTCGGATCCTTTTGATCCTACTCTAGTCCTCTACTCCCCGTCAAGATTTTCAATCCACTATAATCACTTGCCCCGCAAGCACAAACTTACAAAAAATGACGACACTCCCCGTGTCCCAAAATTTGTACAATCTCTACAACTAGAGATTCAAACCTTGTTGAAGAAATAATGAAATAGAAAACACCTATAGCCTTGGTATGAATATCGAAATGAATTCAAAGGATGGTGTTTAAAATGAGAACTTCAATGTTTCTAAATGTGGAATTTGCAAAACACCCTTGAAGTTCTTTAGTTCTCAAATGAAGAAAGAGATCGGAATTTCTTCTTACAAATGAGAACACAAACAACTTTTCCCAAGAGAATTAAAGCCTTAATTTCCACAAAATGAAAACAAAGAAGAGGAAAAGATGTGAATAAAAAGAGATACCCCTCCTTTTATAGTGTTCAGAAATGATTCTGAATGGTTTTGAACGGTTTTGAAGGAAGTTACAAACGGCTAGAAACTGTCCAGAAAATTTCGGACGCAAACGGTCAGAAAAACGGTTTAGTAGGCTGCGAAAATTCGTAGTCGACCAAATATGAAAATTGGAAATTTTTGACTTGGAATTAAAGTAGTTGGAAGATAATGTAATTTGAAGCTTAGGGATATAAGATATGTTATAGCCAAAGCTATCTAAAAAGTAAAATTACATCATTCTGAAGATACGTTGTCCAAACGTAATTTTAGTAGTAAAGCCAGTATCCTCAGAGAGTCCTTATAAACTGATCATATGCATAATGTGAATAGAATAGTCTGTAAGTCTGCACATCTTCATAGATAGAGTTAGTAACAGAAAATATATTGATTGTCACATCAAAACCTTATGGAATAGAAGATGGAATATACCAAGTTTCAATATTCTCCCCATTTTTGATGATGACAAACAATTAAAAGATATAGTATGTTTATTACTCCCCCTGAATATATGCCTTAAGTTCTCCCCCTTTGTCATCCACAAAAAGTGGAAAAACAAAATTAGCAGGCTACGAATTTTTGAAGGCGGCTAATAACGAAATGGAGAGAAATTTGCATGAAAATAAAATAGAAGGAGGGAATACATAGACAACATATAATTCAACATATTTGGAGTTACAGAGAGCAAATGAAAGTACAAAATGCCCAACTGAAAGAAACATTACATCAAACCACCAACAAAACAAAGCTATAGCGATCAACACCCATACCGCAGACCTAAGACCAACGAAAAAAACAGGAAAAACATCTAGTAGTAGCAACCCAAACTGAAACATGGAAAGAACCAACGGCATCTGAAGTAGGGACGGTCAAAGGGACATGCAAAAGGCAATATGATCATGGGACAGAAGGATGATAGGATGAAGTTCCAGGGGAGGAAGGGTGGGTTCTAGTGCGACGGGATGGAATGACGTTCTGGGCTTCTGAGGCAGAGACAAGATGTGATTGGTTATTCTGAATTTGGTCTAGAACCTCCGAATGATGCTTCAGAGTAGCATCGTAATAACTAAACCGCATTTGAATTCCAGTAAATCTTGCAGAAACGGTTTCGGTAAGGCGACGAAGAAGCACAGCGTTTGTTTCGCGTGAAGCAGAAACGCCTTCCTTTGAGGCAAGGATCTTCTTGCTTGACTTGGAACGGGAAGAGCCTGGAGCGACCGTAGGGGTGGGAGTGACCTGCGGCTGAGGATGTGGGGTCTGAGTATGAGTCCCTTCGGACTCATCATCATCATCATCGTCATCGGCTTCTGATTCGGAAGCAGAAGAGAGAGGATCCGATAGGCGCATGTTGTGGACGGTGAGTTCATCGAAGTGGATATCACTATGAACAAAGTACTCTCCATCAGTGGGGATAGAAAACGTGTGAAGGAGAAGGGTAATTAGACATGGAAGATAAAAGTGGGAGGTAACGCGTTTTGCAAGTGTGAAGTACAGAAGATTGCCCCAATGAATAGGAAAGCCACCGAAGATGGCATAAATACAATGCTCAAGGGAGGAACTGAGGTAGTTTAGGGAACCCGATTTTTGCATTAGTTTGTGTATGATGACCTTGTGGAGGAGCCGCACCTCAGGAGTAAGTCTAGTAGCAGGCATGTGAGGGAAAAATTTCGGAGACAATTTTGCTAGGATGGTAGGATCGATCATAGGAAAGGAGAGAGTGCCATAAAAATCTGGGTGCTGGGCGATAACCTTGGCAATAGTCTTGCCAGACACCGTAAAAGAAATACCGTGAACCATTGTTGTGAAGTGCTTCTGACCACGGTAGACTGAGGATTCAAGGTTAGCATAGAATTCCTCGACCAGGGACGGATAGTATGGGACCTTGTTGTCAAGGCACCAAACATTGTGAAGGCTGACGGTCTCAAGGATCTCGTGGATGTTGAAGCTATAGAGTTCGATGAAATCTAGGAACCGCTCGATATGGAATCGAGTTGCTTCGAACGAGTGGTAGCGAGCTTTTGCGGCAGAGGAGCGGAATCGAGAGGGGATCTCTGGATCGGCCATAGTGGGAGGAAGAAACAAGATGGAGAAAGGAGGAAGAAGATGAATAAGGTGTAGTGAAACAAATATTTAATTCGGATGATATAAATAGAAAGGGGAGAGGAACGTAAAAACCGAATGGTTGCCATGATCAGTTTCAAGATAAGGAAGTTGCTAAAACTGAATGGGTTATAAAAATTGAAAAGTTTCAAAGTGAAAACCGAATAGACGCGAAGAAGAAGAGACGCAAAAAATCGAAGAGGAAACAAGAGACGGTTTGAATGTAGCCGTTTTAAATAACCCCAAAAAAATTAAACAAGAGATGAAGTTAAAACAAAATGAGAAGAGGTCAAAAATTAAAGAAAGTGGATGAAAGGTGTCATGCAAAGCATTAAACGGTTTGTGTGTCCCAAGGTCATTGAAAATAGGAGAGAAAAAAGAGTCAATGCCGAATTTAATAGTGTAGGACAGGTTGGTGGATGAAAGCAAATGTGAAAGAGCCATTTGGCAAATTGAAATCCTCATTTCAAGACAAAGTAATGCAAGACAAATCCTCATTCCAAAAGATGTAATAAAGGAGGTCAAATCTTCTGACCGACATTCAAGAGGAAATGTAAAGATTTTTAAATGAAATTTTGATTTGAACCAAAAATCTTATTTGAATACCATAGTGCAAAGGATTAAAAAAATGGTAACACAAAGGAAAAAATAAGAAAAGAGAAAAAGATAGCCAGCAAGAGTACACGAAAAAATGAGTTTTACAAATTAGGCGGCTATAAAAATTTGTAGTCGGCTAAAAAAATGATCATCAAAAATTAAAACAAATTAACATACTTATATATCAAATTCAGATTCACTGATGATGCCCAAATTTTGTCTAAGTTTAATGAAAGATTCCTCTTTCAAAGGCTTAGTCAAAATATCGACAATTTGATGTTCAGTGGAAATGAATTTTAATATAATATCACCTTTTTGAACATTATCATCCAAAAAATGAAGACGTATGTCAATATGTTTAGTTCTTGAGTGGTGAACAGGATTTTTAGATAAATTAATTGCACTAGTGATGTCACACATAATAGGGCATGTGGAACACTGAATGCCATAATCTGATATAGTTTGTTTTATACATAAAATTTGAGCACATGCTAAACTAGCGGCAATATTTTCTGCCTCTGTGGTAGATAATGAAACAGAGTTTTGCTTTTTGCTAAACCAAGAGACTAAGGCATGTCCAAGAAAATGACATGTACCACTAGTACTTTTTCGGTCTGATTTACAACGAGCAAAATCTGCGTCACTATATGATAATAAATCATATGTGCTAGTTTTAGGATAAAATAAACCATAATCAGATGTATGTTTAATATATCTAATAATTCTTTTCACATCAGTTAAATGTGAAAGTTTTGGATTAGACTGAAAACGAGCACATAAACATACTGAAAACATAATATCGGGTCTACTTGCTGTAAGATAAAGTAGAGAACCAATCATACCTCTATAGAGACGTTGGTCAACATCCTTACCATTTAAATCTTTGTCAAGAGATGTTGATGTGCTTATAGAAGTATGCTTATCTGAAGAATGTTCAAGTCCAAAGCGTTTGATGAGTTCTTTTGAATACTTGCTTTGGTGGATGAATATGCCTTCCTTCATTTTCTTGATTTGAAGACCAAAGAAGTAGGTGAGTTCACCCATATGACTCATTTCAAATTCTTTCTGCATAATGTTAGAAAAATCTTGGCAAAGAGATTCATTAGTAGAGCCAAATATAATAGCATCAACATATATTTGAATAATAATTATATCTTAACCTATATTTTGAATAAATAAAGTAGAATCAATTTTACCAATAGAATAACCAGAATTCAAGAGATAACTTTTAAGTCTTTCATACCAAGCACGAGGTGCTTGCTTAAGACCATATAAAGCTTTTCTTAACTTGAAAACATGATTATCTATCTTTTCATGATGGAAACCAGGAGGTTGTTCAACGTAGACTTCTTTAAGAAAACCGTTGAGAAAAGCACTCTTAACATCCATCTGAAATAATTTAAAATTTCTAAAACATGCATAAGATTATAACATTCTTATAGATTCAAGCGAGCAACTGGTGCATAGGTTTCTTCATAATCAATACATTCTTCTTGATTATAACCTTGAGCAACCAATCTTTCCTTGTTTCTTATTACCTGTCCAAATTCATCCAACTTATTTTTGAATACCCACTTGGTACCAATAACTGGACGATCTGAAGGACGCGGAACTAATTCCCAAACATCATTCCTTTGGAATTGGTTGAGTTCTTCCTGCATAGCCATGATCCATGAACTGTCATTACAAGCATCATTAATGTTCTTTGGTTCAATAGATGATAGAAATTCACAATGTGCCATTTGTTCTATCTGTCGGCGAGTTTTTACTCCATCTGTGATGTCTCCAATGATTAAATCTGATGAATGGTTTGGAACTTGTGGAAATGCTTTTGGAAGATCTGAAACAGACTCAACAAAAAGGTTAGTAGCACTATCATCATTAAGTTTAGCATTATCAAAAGATTTAATAACAGGTAATAAATTCTCTTCATCATCAATGAATCGAGAATTAGATGAGGGGGTCTCATCAAAAGTGACATGTAATGATTCTTCAACTGCTGAAGTTCTTTTATTGTATACTCTGTAGGCTTTACTACGTGTTGAGTATCCAACAAAAATTCCTTCATCAGATTTAGAATCAAATTTGTCAAGTGCATCTCTAGTGTTAAGAATGAAACATTTACATCCTAACACTTTAAAATAAGATAGTCGGGGAATACGATCAAAGAATAATTCAAAACTAGTTTTGTTTAGAAATGGTCTTATAAGAACTTTGTTCAAGATGTAACAAGCAGTTGCAACAGCTTCAGCCCAAAAATATTTTGGTAAGTTACTATCATAAAGCATTGTTCTGACACATTCTTGAAGAGTTCTATTTTTCCTCATCATTTTGTGGTGCAGCACGTGGAAAAGAAAAATTGTGAGTAATACCATTTTCATTACAAAACTTGGTAAAAGAATCATTCTCAAATTCTCCCCCATGATCACTACTAATAGTAACAATGTTTGAGGATTTGATCTTTTGAATCTTTTTACAGAAGATGGAAAATTCTTCGCAAGCATCATTCTTATTATGTTAGAATAAAACCCAAGTGTATCGTGAATAATCATCAACAATAACAAATGCATATATACTTTTATTCAAAGAGGCTACTCTTGAAGGACCAAATAAATCCAAGTGTATGAATTCTAAAGGTCTCTTTGTTGAGATGATGTTCTTTGATTTAAAAGAAGATTTGTGCATTTTTCCTTGTTGACAAGCATCATAGAAATGTTTGTGTTTGAATGAAATATTTGGCATTCCAATAACTAACTTGTGTTTTGAAATATGTGCAAGATTTTTGAAATTAGTGTGTCCAAAACGTTTGTGCCATAAAAGTGTTCTGATGAAATCATTAAACAGTGATTGTGAGTGGTAACTGACATGCTAAGATATAAATTTTTTTCTTACGCTTACCAAGAAATAAAATTGAAGACATATCTGAATCATAAATGATGTAGTCATGTTGTTAAAAAAAATTTAAAATATTTATCACATAATTGACTAATAGAAAGTAAATTATGTTTCAAACCATCAACCAGGAGTACGTTCTCAATGATAGGATGATCGGAGTTTCCAACTGTTCCAATGCCTGTGATTCTTCCTTTGTTGTTATCACCAAAGGTAACTGAGCCTCCATCTTTATATTGAATGGTTGAAAGTAGGTTTATGTTTCTAGTCATGTGTTTTGAACATCCACTTTCTAAGATCCAACTTTCTTTTCTTGGTACCTGAAAAGATAAAACATGAAGCATTGGTACCCTTTTTCTTTAGGGTCCATAGGATTAGATCTTAGCCAAACCCAAGTAGAAATTGGCTTTCTTAAATAATTAACAGAATGAACAATAGATTGCATATAAACAGAAATGTATGATATTCTAATATCTAAACATGTATCCTTAGTAACCCATATACTAATTGTATTAGGTTTCTTAGGAGATGCAATTGAAATGTTTGAAACATTTCTTTGTGAAGAAGATGTAGAAGTGTTTAGAATCTTTGTGTAGATGAATGCATAATTCTTCTTTTGTCATTTTACAAAAGTTGTCTTTCCAACAAATGAAGATGTGATAGAAGGCTTGGATATATTCTTATTAGAATATCCCAATTCTTGTCTATGATTTGCTGGATATTGGAATTGAAGCAAATCATCCAGATTAGTCTTTCCTTTGTTAAACTTATTACCATTAGAAGACATCTCATCGTACATCATCTTTAGTGATGAAATACTATTATCCATATTGGATATTTGTGCATGCAATTCTTGATTCTTAGTTTTGAGAAGGTCATTCTCTTTGCTAAGATTCAAGATTTGAGAAGATGTATTCTTAGTGTTTATTGCATCAAATGAAGTGCATTTTGATGTTAATTCTTGATGTTCAAGAATAAGATCATCATTACTTTGTTTAAAAGACTTATGTTGTGTATTTAGTCTTTTGAAACGAACAAAGAGATCATTAAATGCATCAAGTAATTCTTCATTGTCAATAGTACTTACATCGCTTTCATTGTTTTGTGCCATAAAGCATATGTTAGCATTTTCTTCATTGTTGTCTTCTTCATCTGAAGAATCCCATGTTGTTGCGAATGCTTTCTTCATTCTATCGAACTTCCTTTCCTTCTTGGAATGATCATTGTTGTAGTTGTTTGAAGTTTTGTACTTTGCTTTGAGGAGTGGACAATCCTTCTTTATATGTCCAGGCCTATTACAATTAAAACAAAGAGAAGAATCAGAGTTTTTAGTTTTGAAATTATTATACTTACATTTTCTTAAGAACTTCTTAAAGTTCCTTATGTGGAAAGCAACATCATCATCATCCATTTCTGAATTTTCATCATCTGATGAAGCTTTGAAAGCAAGTACTTTCTTCTTCTGGTGTGTTTCTTTTTCTCGTCTTCCAATTGAACTTCAAAAGCCATTAGATTACCAACAAGACTTTCAACAGATAGAGTTGAGAGATCGTTGTCTTCTTTAATTGCGGTGATCTTTGGACGCCATTCTGGAGTTAAAGCTTTAAGAATCTTGTGAACCTGTTCATGTGAAGTGTAAGTTTTTCCAAGAGCATTTAAAGAATTTATAATAGTAGTAAACCTGGTGTTCATTTCTCCAATTGTCTCTTTGTCCTTCATCTTGAACAACTCAAATTTGTGAACCAAAACGAAAATCTTAGTTTCCTTTACTTTATTGTTTCCTTCATGAGTTACCTCGAGTATATGCCAAATATCTTTAGCAGTTTTGGCCTGAGATACTCAATTCAACTCATTCTTATACCTGGCACAGAATAAAGAATTCATGGCCTTTGAGTTGTTTGTTGCTGCAGTTTTGTCGTTGGCAGTCCATTCAGAGAAGGGAGTTGTCGGTTTCTGATATCCTATCTCTATAATGTTCCATAACACATAATCCATACGTTGGAGATGAATCTCCATTCTAACCTTCCAGTATGAATAATTGGAACCATCAAATAGAGGAGGACAAACTTGAGAGTTGCCTTCTGGATATTATGAAGAATAGTTGTGTGGAACTGCTGTCATGTTCTGTTCTGCCATCTTAATCCTGCTCTGATACCAAATGTAGGATCGCCTGTATACACAAATACACTAGAAGGGGGGTTCAATAGTGTATTATAAAAAATTGTTGCAAATAAAACGTTACTAAAATTTTCAAAGATGGAACAGAAATTAAATGACAAGTATAGAAAATACACCAATCGCAAATACAAAGATGTATCCTGGTTCGGATCCTTTTGATCCTACTCTAGTCCTCTACTCCATGTAGAGATTTTCAATCCACTATAATCACTTGCCCCGCAAGCATGAACTTACAAAAAATGGCGACACTCCCCGTGTCCCAAACTTTGTACAATCTCTACAACTAGAGATTCAAACCTTGTTGAAGAAATAATGAAATAGAAAACACTTATAGCCTTGGTATGAATATCGAAATGAATTCAAAGGATGATGTTTAAAATGAGAACTTCAATATTTCTAAATGTGGAATTTGCGAAACACCCTTGAAGTTCTTTGTTCTCAAATGAAGAAAGAGATCAGAATTTCTTCTTACAAATGAGAACACAAACAACTTTTTCCAAGAGAATTAAAGCCTTAGTTTCCACAAAATGAAAACAAAGAAGAGGAAAAGATGTGAAAGAAAAGAGAGGGGATACCCCTCCTTTTATAGTGTTCAGAAACGGTTCTGAACGGTTCTGAACGGTTTTGAAGGAAGTTACAAACGGCTAGAAATTGTCCAGAAAATTTCGGACTCAAACGGTCAGAAAAACGGTTTAGTAGGCTACGAAAATTTGTAGTCGACAAAATATGAAAATTGGAAATTTTTGACTTGGAATCAAAGTAGTTGGAAGATAATGTAATTTGAAGCTTAGGGATATATGATATGTTATAGCCAATGCCCTGAAGCTATCTAAAAAGTAAAATTACATCATTCTGAAGATACGTTGTCCAAACGTAATTTTAGTAGTAAAGCCAGTATCCTCAGAGAGTCCTTATAAACTGATCATATGCATAATGTGAATAGAATAGTCTGTAAGTCTGCACATCTGCATAGATAGAGTTAGTAACAGAAAATATATTGATTGTCACATCAAAACCTTATGGAATAGAAGATGGAATATACTAAGTTCCAATACCTGTATGGATATTCCAACTAGAAGCAAATGAGTCTACTACGAAGGAATTCCTAGTCACAAACTGCTGAGACAGGAAGCAATGAGATGCTCCCGAATCAAAAAGTGATAAGGCAGGGAAGGAAGCAACTCTAATAACACCTAAGAGAAATAACACAAACTAACATAAGAGTCTAAACATCCTAATCAGAGCAACAAATAAAACATACTATAATAGAAATAAGAAAACACCCATTACTAAAAATAAATAGGTACCAGTGATCACTCGACCGGTGTCCTCTGCCTCAACAGCTGACATGGTAAAAGCCTGACACCTCGACGCCGCTCTCCTAGGGGTCTGCTGCTGCTGGGGAGGTCTAGGTGGTCCCCTTGGTGTCACTGTACCAAGTGGTGGTGGAGCTGGTGGAAGGGTCCTCTGCTGCACATGCCAGACTGCCACTGGTGCCACTAAACCTGAAGTCTACCCCTGCTGAGGACACTGCCTACTAATGTGTCCTAGCTGACCACAGGTAAACACCACCCATCCCTAAACCTGCAATCCTATTGCTCATGCCCAGACTTCCCACAAAATCTACAGGACAATCACTGTTGTGGCGCTGGTGGAGCTCCAGGCCTCTGGAACTGAGTGGTCTGGGTAGGCCTCGAAAAACTCCTCTACTGACCTGCAGGGTGCCTCTCTGCTGCTGCTGGTCCCCTACCCACACTCTTCAGATGTGTCTCATGCATCCTGGATGCCTCCAGTGCGGCACTATATGTAAGCAGCACCTGGGTCGACATCGCTGCTTTGAACTCAGGATCCAACCCCTTCCTGAATCGCCTAGTTCTGGTGGCCTCTGACTACACCAACTCCGGAGCGAACTTTCTCAATAAGGCTACATCATAAGCATCCACGCTCCGTCGTCCCTGTGTCAGGTGCTCGAACCTCAAATGAAGCTCATCCTTCTTCGTCTCTGGATTGAACTGAGCCTCAAACAGCTCTCTAAAATTCTCCCACGAGATCGGCTTGGTCAAATGTAGCTCCTGAGCATCCCACCAATCTCGTGCCTGATGTGTCAATTGTCTCTTCGTGACATCCACCCATTTATCTTTCAGATATCCCACAGCCTCTAGGTCATCCTCAGAATGCCTAATCCACTTGTCCACTTCCAGAGGACTCTCCTTACTCGAAAATGACTTCGGGTGCAAAGCTATGAACTGTCTGATACCCACAGGCTTCGGTTGCGCACCACTAGCCACTCTATCCTCCATCTGCTGCATATGCTCAAGAATCCCTATCAGAATCTTCCCCATCAGGGAAACTTCATATGAAGCAGTATCAGAAGCAGGGGTCCTGTTCTCGGATGATCCATTTCCTGGATCCATTCTACAAGAATGAACAGGGAAACAATGTTCAATACCAAAATTGTGGATTATAATGTTGGAGCTTTACTTGTACTATTCTTACGTGTATCGCAATGTGAGCTGACCTGCATTGGCCACCACAAAAACCTGTCATGCCCCGCTCTCCCAAGTACGGGAGGCGTAGCTGACGAGGCCACCGTAGTATTCAGACTCAGGCTTCAAGCCCTCTTATCCAAATACAACTAGGCATTTTTTTGTGGATAAATAAATTTAATATGCAGGCAACTGCAATAACACTGGAATAGTACACATAGAAAAGAAAAAGTGCTCCAACAGAAATAAAACTTGCAGTACTGAAAAGGAAAGTACAACGACACAGAACATTACATTATACAAGTCCATATTCATACATCAGCTATAAAAGGGGTACAAAAGTGGGGTACAACAAATAGAAGAAACCCCCAAACCAAAAAGTACAATTGGGGCCACACCCGGTACAACACACCCACTAGTCTAACCCCGGGAAGTCCAACTGTACCAAGTCACCTGTAGGCTCTATCTCAGCAGTACTGGCACCGGTCTCTGACTCCAGAACCCTCACAGACTGCTCGGGTCCCGCACCTGAAAACCACAAGTCGGGACACGTCAACGCGTGACCCAGTAGAAACTCCCAACACTCTAATAGAACCCAGTTTTAGAACTGGTCTCCCTAACAGGCCTACTAACTACAAGTCTCACATCAATTTCAAGGTTTATGCAAAAATTAAGAGCAGAACACAAGTGCTGAAAATAAACAACAGAAAGCAGAAATGAAGTAAAATTACTGATTAAATTAATTAAAATTAAACATTGTTTCTGATTTGGAACCCGGGTAAACCTTAGGACGTTAAGGTAGCGGACTTCACCCAGGGTGGGTGAAAAAGTGGTACCACTCCAGCGACACGAGCATTGGAGGGGCCTCTCGTAACTCTGTACCTGAACGGGGCAAGGTACCGGAGCGAGACTCATCTCGGTTTTTCTTGGGACAAACAGAGAAAACCATCATTTACCGGCATGGTGCGACACGAGCACACCAGCGGCCTCTCTAGCCCTCTCAAACTCCCCTTCAGGGGGCGACACATCGGGCGAGATATGCTACTACTGTCCGCTCCTTAACACCAAAAATTTACCCGTGTTTTCCCAAATCCACATCCGGAGTCTCACCCATTTCAAAATGGATTGAGCGCTCACGATGTCAAACTCTCTACTCACTCTCAGTTTTTAGAATTTCTCATCATTATATCTCATCGTTGTTTTCGGCAACGCTTCGTTAGCGATCTTACCATCACTTTTACTTCATCATTACACTTATCTCTTATCCTCATCATCACATATAGCATAACATCTAATAGCATGATAACTGAAATTGAACAAAAACATAAAATAGCAAAGTATGGCATGATAGTATTGTAAAACTTGAATCTGTCTACACAGTTACAACATAAAGGAAAGCCAGTTTGACCTAACTACAGTCAGTTTTAGCCTCTGGTCTCTTCATAAACATTGTAGATATATGGGTTCTACACAAGCACACCAATTTTCAGAGAAAAATTCCAAGTATATGAATTATAGTGATTTTTCTCATAACAGGCACAATTTCAGTCTACAGAATCAGAAACTGAGGCATTTTCAAGTCCAAATTACTACTAATAAAAAGGCAGATTTAGAACTTTAAAAGATTACTAGTTGAAGAGCTTGAAGCCAGCTTTCCAACGGAACAAATATTACAATATTTTATTAAGTGTGCAGGGATTTATGCTCATTTTACTGAAAGGTGTCCAGACTGTCTAAAAACAGACCAGTTTTAGAAACTGAAATTTTACCCTACTTTTTAGTTCTAATTTGCCAAACTTGTAAACATGAAAGTTATTAAGGGCTTCAATATATACAACATATAATTTTTTCATGCAATTTCATGTATACAATTAGGTTCAGCAGGCTACCAAAGTCTCAGCCAGTTCTGAGCAAATGTCAGCATGTTGTTCATCTAGCTAATTACATGTTTAACATCTAATTTACAAAATTAGAGCTAACCTAATTAAGACCCTAGTTCCAAAATTAAGTCCTACTAATGGATTAGAAATTTCTACCTCTAAAAAGTCATCCAAATTTTTTTCTTGCCCTTCTTAATCCTTGATGAACTTGAGCTCCTAGTCTCCTTCTTCAATCACCTAGCTTTGGCCTTCAAAATTGGATTTTTAGAGAGCTTTTGGGGAGAATTTTGGTGTTAGAATGATGAGGAAAATGTGGGGATTCTTGGTGGTGTAGTGGGTGGTGCTTTGGGAGGAGAATGGTGGTGGGAGGATGAACAAAGGAAGAGAGGGGAGGGGGATAATTTTTGGCTTAGTTTTGTGGGGGAGAGAGTGAGTGAAATTTTGGGTTTTTTTCCTTTTTTTTTCTCTTAATTAAAAGCCAAGTGTCCCTTTAGGTGGCATGTTTAGGAGCAATGCATATGTTACCTATGGACTTATGTGTCATCATGTGGGGTTTTCCAAAATTTTTATTTTTTTAAGGAAAATAGGAATACTTAGATAATACCATATACCTCATTATACCATGTATTTCTTACCATATACTTCATTTACTAATTACAAATGATAGTTTAAAATCATTTTAAAATAATTCCTTCACCACAAAAATTAAAAAAAATACATAAGGATACCCGAAAATCATACGCACGTATCTACGCCCAAAATAAGTAGCGATACACGTATATTAAGATTGGGGTCATTACACATACTCTTTCTTTACTTTATTTGGTGAATCTCTTGTTGAAGAGATTGTACAAGTTTGCAACACTTGGAGCGTTGGCGTCCTTGTATATTGATTACTGGCAGGGAGCAAGTGTTATAGTGGATTGAAATCTCTACAGGACAGAGGACTGGACGTAGGATCACAAGGATCCGAACCAGAATAATTCTCTGTGTTTGCGTTTGGAATTTTCTGGATTGTGTTCATTTATTTCCGCACTCTTATTGCATTTTTACTTACTTTTAATTTTGCAACTTATTTATGATATACACTATTAACCCTCCCCCTGGTGTATTTGGCATGCCAGGAGAACGAACAGGTTAAGGATCTCCAATGGAGCAAGCAGTAGTTCCTCCTTCTACATTCGTGGCTCAACTAGTAGCTTTACTCCATGAACGTCATTGGCCCCTAACAACGCAGCTCCCAGCATCCCTTGAAGGCATCCACATGTAGCCTGCAAGGAATGAGTCGTGTTGGCCCAATGAGAAAAATTATTACCCCATATGAAATTAACCCAGAGATAATCGTCAAAAGGTGTAGAGAATTCTAAATCGAATTGACGAATACTCCATGGAGGAACTTCGCTACTTTCGAGGTATATGCCCAGATTCTCATCCTTCTCGTTTTGAGGGTTGTCAGGTGTTAGCGCAATCAATCAAGCCTTTGATATATGTGTATCAATGTCATGTGAGAGACATGTTGCATCAAATAAATCTGAATCTAAAAATGAATAAAGTGAAACGTGAGATTCAGAAAAGGAGTGCTCAGGGTTTAAGAAATCTCCTTGATAGTTGTGGTCCTGATGCTTGGGCTCTGGTGGGATGGGGAGTGGCTGCAGTGCAAATAAAGGAAGTGAACACGGTTTGGACTAGCTGAGATTAATCGTCGCACCCATGGCCGAACTAACGTACTCCTCGAAAGCTTGCACGTGCGTCATAGTCTCCTCGATGCTCGTGCATGGCTCCAACTTGGGGAACTAGCAAAAGGAAACGGTTGGCATGGGCTCTTCTATTTTGGGTGTCTGACTTTCACCCATGCAAACCTCAAGGAATTTCTATCGGAACTGGGTTAGGAGTCCCTCGAGCTTAGCTAACGCCCCATCAAGTTTCCCATTCTTTACGGGGGTATAGCTCTGGGTTACGTCATCGACATGATATGTATCAGTGGTATCACCTATAGCTGAGAAGGCAACTATATCAGGAAAAAATGATCTTTGACCAAATAGGTTACTTTCTGTCGTGCAGGTGGCCGGCGATGCATTGGGCCAAGTATGTCCTCCACAGCATTTGTGGATTCTCTTCCATTGAGCCATGGAAGGGTGGTGGAAGTATGTAGTATGCCAAATTATCCTTCCAAGTGCTCTCCCTCCTTCTACATGTTTTTTTGGATCTTACCCCATGAGTTCGCTCAACATTCCCATATGATTGGGAAAGTGGTTGGGCAATTGGTTCAGGACAGGTGTTAATCGAAATGGTGGGAGGGTGAGTGGTAGGAAGGCCTTGGTTTGCCATAAAATTTTCCATCATAGTTACAAGGCGTTCCTCTTCCTCTGGTGGAGGCATATATGGTGGAGGATTTGGATGAGAGTGATTTGGATAGTGGTTGTAGGGGTAGTGGTTCAGATCATAGGGGATTGCATAAAATTTGTAATTTGTTGGTGTATGCCCTTGTAGGCTGCATATCTTGTAGTTCCCTACAATCTAATGATTTTTTGCTCCCATCTGATCATCATGGTTTACTGAGACACCAAAATTACTCGAGTATGTTCCATCTGGCATCCACATCGTTACTCCAAAATTCAATTGTCTATAAAAATAGAAGAACTAAAGAAAGATCAGTAGTAATACAAATAAGTAGCAACAGTTGGGGGTAAAATTTTTCTTTTTTATTTATATTTATAAAATTTTAGTAATATGTGTAGTCTAACAAATACATAACTAAACAGATATCCCCGATTGCCTCCCCGGCAACGATGCTAAAAACTTGTTACATTCTAATTTAACTGCAAGTGCACGCTGTTATTGTAGCTTACAGGTCGAACACATGGATGCAGTGGTATGGGTACCTGTTAATTGTGCATCTAATTAGCTAAGCGGACGACGGCTAAGATGGGGTAATTACACTAAAAATATTAAAATAAAGAAAGATGCAGAGGGCTAAGCATCGCCCCTAGCGCAGACTAAGCATGCGAGTTGGTCTAGCTTCTCGAGCCAACAGGTAATAGTCATAGATGATATTCGAATCTCAGTCCTCGTCCTGTCGACGTCTAACTGTGAGGAGGACTCGAAAAATAGGTTGGACCCGATGGGTCGTCGGTCACTACAATATAGTTGGTTCTAGTGAGTGTGCCCGATGGGTCGTCGGAGCCTAGAACTAGATAGTCAACCCTCCCCGATAATGGGGTGAGTTGAATTAAGCTCATCCAATCCCATTCCTAGACTATAGTCCAATTGAATCGATATTTAGGGCGATCCACCTAAATGAATAATCCACACTATGGTTTAGCTTTGCACTAGGCACAAAAATCTACTCGCAAAACATTACAAAGAATGACAAATAACACATGGAGAAAATCATCACAAGAACAACAAAAGGATATCAAGGAAAATACAATTAATGAAAAGATAAATATTCAATAAAATAAGTGAAAATTAAAGGGTCTTACAAAGCTGGAAGAACAGCCCCCCAAAGGGGAGAAACCCTAAGAAAAATACATAAGAAAAAGCTGGATCCCCCTCTCAATTGCACTCACATTCTATTTATAGAATTACAAAAATTTGGGGACACACGACCGTACCGCAAATCGACACGACCATGTCACCGCTAAAAACTAGTGCTAAATGGCATTTGCTGTTTCGAGCACAGCCGTGTCAATCGATCTTCACGCCCCTTTGTTACTTCAGGCACATGGCCGTGTGACACGGCCGTGTGAGAAAACTTTCCTCCATCTGAATTTCAAATGTGAGCAGACTTCATTCTGTCTGAATTGCAACACGATCGTGTCATGAATCCACACGGTCGTGTCGCTGCTTCTGAAATCTTCTCTTTGAGCTTATAAGATGACACGACCGTGTAGTTGCACACACGGCTCTTTTGACCTTTTTTCTTCTTTTGATCTTCGATCTTCGATCTTCGTCATTCTTCGCCGTATTCTCTCCATTGTTCCTCCCATCATCATTATGCATCGTTTTGAGTGATTTTATCCTAAAATACACAAAAGACATCCCCAAAGCATCAAATGGGTAAAAATGGGGTTAAAAGGGCAAAATGCTAAGAATGATATAAAATAAACATGGAAAATGTGATGGTGAAGGGGTGGAAAAACATGTATAAAATATGCCTAACATTTATAAAAAATGTGAGAACAAACTTTGACTCCCATTTCGATTATGTGGAGCGAGTACTAGAGAGCTTGCTCCAATTTCACATTAGAGAGCACAACCTTCACGACCCTGACATCTCTTATCCTCCACCTGAGGGTGGAGACGAGTGACACCCTCCCCACCCCACTTCATTGCACTATAGACACTTTTACACAATAAGGACAATGTGTATTTCTAGCTTGGGGAGAGCCATTTCACTCTAGGCTCAACATAGTTTGGTGGAGAGCGTTTTTGGTTTTTTGGGCTTTATGGGTGCTTGGCTGGGGTTTTAGCTGATTGTTTGGTGTTAATGATGATTATTGGTATCTGCTGGTATCATTGTTTTACCTATCTGATGATGATGACGATTGATGATGTCGATGGTCTATCTGTTTGATGCTATTGATGATGATGTCATTTGATGTCGGTTCCATTGTCCTCCTCGTTGATGTTGTGGTCGAGCGACCAACCGCCATTCTTTTTGTTTTTCATTTATTGTGGTCGAACGACCAATTTCTCCTTATTTTCCCCTTTTATTTTTTTCCTTATTGGTCGTGCGACCATCCATCCCATTTCCTTTTTATTTATTTTTTCCTCATTATTCCATTTTTCTTTTATCCTCCTCCACCTCTTTCACCTTGTTTTCCACCTTTTGTATAGTTCGATAGTATGATTGCTCCAGGAAAACCACGCTCTTGCATTAGTTGTGTATATGCTTAGTTAGGATCATTTCTCTCGCATATGCCATGTATACCTTCTGGTGGCATGATTTCCACACTCCATCCCTCACTCCTTCCTATTGGAAGCAACGATCTAGGATCTCTAGTTTGATGATGGCAAATGTGTGTGTTGCTATTTAACGTGTGTGCTAAGTGTGTTTCAGTGATGACTAGGTCAATTGTTGGAGGAATCGCTATTCATATAGCAAAGGGACTTGGTCAAAAAGCTATACGCAAAGCATTGTGGACTTGGTCCAATTTGAGATGAGATAGAGAATTTCATGGACTTGGTCAAATCCATTAGAGAGATTTGCAAAGATTTCTTACTATCATATTCTTATCTTCAAGTGGACTTGAACCAAGCCATCCATCATACCGATCCTAGCCATCTTCAAGTGGACTTGCTATTTGGCCAAGTCCCATTGCAACCCTAGCCAGGACTCTCTCCATGGCCGCACCCCATTGCAAAACCCCTAGCTCTCCTAACCTATATAAGCCATCATCATTGAGAGATAAGAGTGGCGGCCACCAAACAAACCTTACCCTATAAGAACCAATATCAAAGAAAGGCCAAGTATAGCAGCCTAAAAGAAGAAGAGAAAAAGCAAGTCGGTCAACACTTTTTCTAAAAAAGGCAAAACCCTAGTGGGGGCTATCAAAAACTCTGTGCTAACACAAAAAGAGCAACGCCGATAGCCTCATCTCCTACAAGCATCGAATTCATCCTCCTGCAGATCCGCACTTCGTCGCCGTCTTCAAGTCGTGGCTGCCGAGCTTCCCTACTTCATGCTGAGATCATCCTCATCATCTTCAACCAATTGCTGAGAAGGAGGTGTCGCCATGATCTTAAAGCTGACGTGTTTCTGCTGCCAAGGTCAGACATTTCTACTGTCGGAGTTCTTCATCGTCGAAGCCATCTTCCATGCCAATGTTGAGTCCATGCTATTGCCATCGACGTCAACCACCACAGGGCTACATCTTCAAGCCACGCACAGAGCTCATTGCTGACGAGAGAACACCAACACCATAAACGTCGCCGAGCTTCCTCTCCCTGCCGTGAGAAGCTTCCTGCTCAAGCAAGCCCAAGCTGTCAACTCCTTCGCCACTGTGAGTTGCTCAAGGAGAGATCGAAACTGTCATTGCATGAACGGTTGCGTGCGATGTCTTCAGCTTGTCGAGTGGAGATCGACGCAGCCGTTCATCCTCGATGACGACGATGTGCTCTACAAGGACAGCCTTCTTCTCTTGGTGCCGTGACATCCTATTACTGTGTTCTTCTTCTCGCAGTCATCAATGTCGACGTCCTCTTGCAGCCACTGTGCAGACACGCCATGTAACGGCCGGTATTTAATGGTACATATTTTTGATTCGTATATTCTGTTTTGTGATTTTTCATATCTTGTACGTATTTGAATTTCGAACGTATTTTAAATTAACTTCAAATACTTAATACATATTTTATTTTAAGTAGCTATATTTATATGTAAAAATGTTATTATTTGATTTCATAAAAATAGTTATTCAAAGTTCAAATCCAAATGTTTTAAGTACTTCAAATATTCTCAAATCCGAATTCAAATGGTTCCTCCTTTTGACTCCTTATTAAATCGTAGATAATTTACAAGTATTCTCCCATGAAACCCTCTCTTTTAATTTTAATTTTTCTAAACCTTCCTAATTTTTAAAACCCATTAATTTAAGTCTTTCATTAATATACTTTGATGTATGGGTACTATTAAATACTTGTTAGTTAAGTTATTAATAGTGTTATTAATGATTTGAGATTTAAAGTTTAAATGTTTTAAAATTCAAATTGTTTTTAAATTCGAACTTATTTAAAACCCTTCTTTTATAATCCTAATTAATTATAACAATTTTGGAAACATTGTACTCATTCAAACCCTCCTTAATTCCTCTAAATTTTTATTATTCAACTTTCCTTTTATCCATTGCTCTTAATTCTCCCAATTATTAAACCTACCTTAAATATTTTGATATTATTTCTCCCAATCAAAACTTTCTTATTATATCTTGCTAATAAATATTCTTTAATCAATCCCATTTAAAACAAATCTTTTTATTTAAACTCCTTCTATTTTAAACCCCCTTTATAATTACTAATATGTTTCAAACCTTCCTAAAAACTCTTACTAATAACTCTTCCATAATAATTATTATTTAAAACAAATCCATTTTTATTTATTTAAAAAAAACTATTCATTTCAAAAACCTTCCTAATTTTCTAAGCCCATTAATCTCTTCCTATTAATACTGTTATTCAAACTTTCCTATTTTAAATCCTAATAAAAACTATATACTAAATTAGTGAGTATTATATGATTAAACCCCAATTATTCTCTCCCCATTTATTATTTAAATTCAAACTTCTTTAAAACAATCACCATAATTTCCCTAATTAAATCTCATCAAAACCCCTTTAATTTCCTTAATTATTATTAGGTTTCAAACTTTCCTTTTAGTCTAGCTTTTAATTCCATCGTTAGAGCAAAAATCAATTCAATACCCCCCTCTTCTCATCTCCTCCACGCCATCACAAAGACCCGCAGCCCCTCTTCTCCACGCACGCATACTAGAGGAACCTCCTCCACGCAAACGAGAAGCTCACGCCCAGCACACACGAACTCGCAGCATCTCCCTCCATTCCGCCACCGCCCAAACAACTCCACCGGCAATACACCATCCCCTCCTCTCGTACCCTAGGCCACAAAACCGCCGCCATCTATCTCCTCCCCGCCACGACGTCCTCCGACAACCACCACCTCACACCTCCGGCGCCCTCAACCCTTCACCTCGCCAACTCCCCTTGGCCTATCTCCGACCTCCATTCCGACAGCCCGCAGGCCACCTCCAATCATCACCCACTACCTCCAGGCCATCGCCCAACAACCCCCGTGCCACCGCCTTCTCACATTTCCTCCTCCCTCATCTTCAAACCCGTAGCCTCCTCCCAATTCCTCAAGCTTCCGGCGGCCTCCCCCTTCGACACCACCCCGACTCCTCCCCCAAAACTCACGGCGGCCACAACTCCGGTGGCGTCCCCTTCGAGCCGCAAGCACCATCCCCGACGCCCTACCAACGCCTCGCCCAGGACCCCCGCGACCAACGCCGTCCGCCACCATCCACCTTCATCGACAGCCGCCTCTCATCGCCCAACACCGACGCCAAACCCTCTCACCTCTTCTCCGCCAAACACACCTCCAGCCAACCTCACAGCCAACTTCGACATCCCCAATCTCCGCCCTGCTAGATCACATGCCTTCCTTCGTCGAGATCCGCTCAGCCCGACCCCGACTCCCACCGCCGGATCGCCCAACCCACTGCCTGTACACCGACCACCAATCGACCTCCGCCACCTCACCCCACGGTGCCAAGTCGCCGAACCCAGGCCTCCCCTGTCTCCGCTCCCCTCCTCTGTTCGGAACAGAGGAGCCACAAACCCGCCTCCGGTGAGCCGCCAGCACTTCGCCTCGCAGCCCCCAAGGCACCGGACCCTCGATCTCCCCTGCGCCGCGCCGTGGAACCGTCGCTGCCGCCCAGACTCGCCACCGTCGCCTCCTTTCTCCGCCTGCAGACCACAAGCCCGACACCCTCGCTCGACAGCTGCGGACTCCCCTGCGAAACCGCCTTGGCCCCTCAGCTTCACAGCCGCCTCAGTCCGCCCGCCGTTAGCTTCGGCCGCCCCGTCGTCGCAGCAGACCCAGCCGTAACCGGGCCGCCCAGTGATCCATGCCCGCCGCCGGATTGGATCCCCTCCGTCTATCTCGTCGCGCCTCGCCATGCTCGCCTGGAGATCTCGGATCTACGCCTCCGCTGCAATCCAGGTGCTCCTCCGAACTTCGGCCTTCCGTCGAACTCGCCGCTGCCATTGTCGTTCTGTCGATCGCCCCTTTTGGAACTCCCTGCAAGCGAAATGAGAGAGGAAGGAAGGGGGAGAAGAGAGGACAGATGAGGGAGAGAGGGGAGCTTTTAAGGTGAGATATTTATTAGGAGTTGTTATTATAATAATGAAGATTAGCTGTAAATTATTTGATTGAGGGACATTACATACATACAAGATTATAAGCTAACCTTTTATTGATATGTTAGAGTAATCCGTCCGGATGTTAGTAGTATTTACACCCCATACCCTCGTAATATGAAGTTAGTGGAATGTCAATTAATATAGGTTAGCATGTTAATAATAGTCATACTTAAACCTAATACCTTGTTGTAAATTTTGTATGAACAGTAACCTTAATGACACTGATTCATAAATCAATAAGTTGGTCAGAGTAGTGTATTTATATAACGATTAGTGCCAACATGTTAGTAAGCCTAGCATACGGGGTATAATTACTTAAAAGAGTCAATTGCGATAGCCTAATACTTTTATATCCATGGCACAGATTAAACCGCGTCTCTCCACGTGATCCTTCGGACACCCAGACACCCTCCCATCAGGCAAGTGCATATTTTTACTCCTATTTTTGATTGTTTTTGAGATATCCCTATATGCAAGTACACCTCTTTACATCTTTTATAACCGTTACAGTTAAATCATTTAAGCTGAGACTTCATGATTGGCAAGTGCACTTTTACGTATCTTGAAACCGATGCTTTTAATTGCTTTGACCTGAGTGACTTTGATATGCAGTGTGCATTCTTTTTACGTGTTTTAAAGTGTTGTTGCATTTATTTGTCAAACCAAGAATCATTAAAATTGTGTCATACCATAATGCATGTCACGCTGATAACTTAACATGCTCGTATACACTTAATTGAATGGATATTGATGGAACGGATTGATGGAATACTTGAAATCGTGAACTTGTAGATTCGTGCGCCCAAGCGGCGAAATCGTGAAATCGTGAGGTCATGTGAGTTGACGAACTCGTGCTTTTAATATGATTGGGCTGGCTCGTGTTCCAGCAGGACACTTGGGTGGGGTAGTCTAGTGTCGTAGAGGCTGGAAAGCTGGATTACACTCTAGTGGTGAACTTGACCGACACCTGGCCGGGTCGGTGAGTATAGAGTCACGGGTAGCTCCCGTCGACTTGGGTGTGATGCTGGTCACCTCCCCCTCAGACACTGGGCTTGTCACTAGATTAGGTACAGGTTGGCACTCTTGTTTACTTCAGCTACTATCGCGAACTGTCGACTAAGTTTATGCCATGTTTACTTTGTATATCGCTGATGTCGTACCTTTTACTTTATGCATTACAAAAGCCATGTACGTCACTTGTTACTTTATGCACTACATTTGTCATACTCATTGCTGTACGTACTACACCTGTTACACTTATTGCTGTACACACCACATTTACATGCTTATTGCTATACTCACCACATTGCCATGTTTATTACCTTGCACACTACAATTGCTGTGCTTGTCATTCTATACATCTCATCTGTCATGCCATATGATTCCCATGTTAACATGCTTTACTTATTTGTAATCTTGTTATGTCACTCCTTTTGCCATATTAATGATTTTGAAAACCTTGCCAATGGTCCTTTTCCTACTAATGTTTTAAACCTTGCCGAGCGACCCTCGCTGACGTATATTTCTTGTCTTGTGAAATATACGTCAGGTATTAGACAGAATTGCAGAGGAGCAAGGCTTGAGACTGAGCAGCTTGACCAGGGTGCCCAGACGCAGAGATCTGCCACTGGAGAACAACGTTCCTTCGCAACGCTGCTTAAGAATAATATTTGTTGTATTTATATTCAAGTGTAATTCTGTTTGTGTTTCTGTATCTAATGGCCAAGCTGGCCTTATTTGTGTACTTGTAAATCTGGGCATCGATATAATGAAAATGAAATTTCCTTTTGTTCCGAGTTTGAATGGAAGAACTTGATTACGGTCTACCCACAGACGCTTATTGGGTTGGAGTTCACCGCTCCAGCCCAAGCGGGCCCGCTCACGTCCTCGCTCCCAAGTGTAATGGGAAGCGGGGCGTGACAGGTTTTAGTGGTAGCCCATGCAGGTCGTGCATTCTACAAATTACTCGGAACAATAGGGACGTCATTATTAGCCAGATTGTCTAGATAGACCTTGTACGCAAATGTTTATCTTGTTTGTTTTGCAGCATGGCAGGTAGACCACACACTCGAAACGGAGATGGAGCCAACGGGAGTTCTCTATGGTCGTCGAGGAAGTTAGAGATGACGAGATGGTGGCGAACGATAACATCTGAGTCCTATTATATCTTCACATTTAATGATTCCTATCATGAGTGTGCCTATCTTGACTTTCCTAAGTGCTGTTTGATTACAAACGTTCCTACCTTAGACCCTTTGTAAGCTCAGCAGTTTCATTCCTCTCTAAGTCTATTGCCTCCTCGATACGGTGATATTGTTTCCATCCTTCATCCATCTAGTGCCCCATTGATCCTTATCTATCTTAAGAAATTCCGAGGACGGAATTTTCTTAAGGTGTGTTGGATGTAACGGCCGGTATTTAATTGTACATATTTTTGATTCGTATATTCTGTTTTGTGATTTTTCATATCTTGTACGTATTTGAATTTCGAACGTATTTTAAATTAACTTCAAATACTTAATACATATTTTATTTTAAGTAGCTATATTTATATGTAAAAATGTTATTATTTGATTTCATAAAAATAGTTATTCAAAATTCAAATCCAAATGTTTTAAGTAGTTCAAATATTCTCAAATCCGAATTCAAATGGTTCCTCCTTTTGACTCCTTATTAAATCGTAGATAATTTTCAAGTATTCTCCCATTAAACCCTCTCTTTTAATTTTAATTTTTCTAAACCTTCCTAATTTTTAAAACCCATTAATTTAAGTCTTTCATTAATATACTTTGATGTATGGGTACTATTAAATACTTGTTAGTTAAGTTATTAATAGTGTTATTAATGATTTGAGATTTAAAGTTTAAATGTTTTAAAATTCAAATTGTTTTTAAATTCGAACTTATTTAAAAACCTTCTTTTGTAATCCTAATTAATTATAACAATTTTGGAAACATTGTACTCATTCAAACCCTCCTTAATTCCTCTAAATTTTTATTATTCAACTTTCCTTTTATCCATTGCTCTTAATTCTCCCAATTATTAAACCTACCTTAAATATTTTAATATTATTTCTCCCAATCAAAACTTTCTTATTATATCTTGCTAATAAATATTCTTTAATCAATCCCATTTAAAACAAATCTTTTTATTTAAACTCCTTCTATTTTAAACCCCATTTATAATTACTAATATGTTTCAAACCTTCCTAAAAACTCTTACTAATAACTCTTCCCTAATAATTATTATTTAAAACAAATCCATTTTTATTTATTTAAAAAAAACTGTTCATTTCAAAAACCTTCCTAATTTTCTAAGCCCATTAATCTCTTCCTATTAATACTGTTATTCAAACTTTCCTATTTTAAATCCTAATAAAAACTATATACTAAATTAGTGAGTATTATATGATTAAACCCCAATTATTCTCTCCCCAATTATTATTTAAATTCAAACTTCTTTAAAACAATCACCATAATTTCCCTAATTAAATCTCATCAAAACCCCTTTAATTTCCCTAATTATTATTAGGTTTCAAACTTTCCTTTTAGTCTAGCTTTTAATTCCATCATTAGAGCAAAAATCAATTCAATACCCCCCTCTTCTCATCTCCTCCACGCCATCACAAAGACCCGCAGCCCCTCTTCTCCACGCACGCATACTAGAGGAACCTCCTCCACGCAAACGAGAAGCTCACGCCCAGCACACACGAACTCGCAGCATCTCCCTCCATTCCGCCACCGCCCAAACAACTCCACCGGCAATACACCATCCCCTCCTCTCGTACCCTAGGCCACAAAACCGCCGCCATCTATCTCCTCCCCACCACGACGTCCTCCGACAACCACCACCTCACATCTCCGGTGCCCTCAACCCTTCACCTCGCCAACTCCCCTTGGCCTATCTCCGACCTCCATTCCGACAGCCCGCAGGCCACCTCCAATCATCACCCACTACCTCCAGGCCATCGCCCAACAACCACCGTGCCACCGCCTTCTCACATTTCCTCCTCCCTCATCTTCAAACCCGTAGCCTCCTCCCACTTCCTCAAGCTTCTGGCGGCCTCCCCCTTCGACACCACCCCGACTCCTCCCTCAAAACTCACGGCGGCCACAACTCCGACGGCCTCCCTTTCGAGCCGCAAGCACCATCCCCGACGCCCTACCAACGCCTCGCCCAGGACCCCCGCGACCAACGCCGTCCGCCACCATCCACCTTCATCGACAGCCGCCTCTCATCGCCCAACACCGACGCCAAACCCTCTCACCTCTTCTCCGCCAAACACACCTCCAGCCAACCTCACCGCCAACTTCGACATCCCCAATCTCCGCCCTGCTCGATCCCATGCCTTCCTTCGTCGAGATCCGCTCAGCCCGACCCCGACTCCCACCGCCGGATCGCCCAACCCACTGCCTGTACACCGACCACCAATCGACCTCCGCCACCTCACCCCACGGTGACAAGTCGCCGAACCCAGGCCTCCCATGTCTCCGCTCCCCTCCTCTGTTCGGAACAGAGGAGCCACAAACCCACCTCCGGTGAGCCGCCAGCACTTCGCCTCGCAGCCCCCATGTAACGACTGCTTTTCATGTATCTGGATTTTATATATTATAATATATGTTTTGGTGGATTTTCTCCTCTTGTGTGGTTTTCGTCTCCGTAGTTTTCATTTTCGATTGATTCGTCGTATTTTCTCGCTTCTTTCTTAGGATTGTCGATTTCGAAGTTTGTCACTCGTGACGGGCTTCATAACGGTCGTATCTAACTATTAGATCAAGCCTAGGAGTCTTAGGAATCGATCCCGGGGCCCCGCGCTCCGTATCGGTACTTTCTGTGCTCATTAGCCGGTGTAAGAAGGGCCACCGACCGACTAGATGACGATCCAGTCGGTCGGCAATCCTTCTTGGACCGACTAGTTAGCTTTCTAAATTTCTCAGGAGTTACTGTTTATCGTTAGTCGGTCTAAGAACGTTGGTTGACCGACTAGGATGCAAACTAGTCGGTCAGCAATGCTTCTTGAACCGACTAACTCATCAAATTATTTTTGTATCAGTTACTGTTTACTCTTAGTCGGTCTAAGAACGTTCATCGACCGACTAGTTACCAAACTAGTCGGTCAGTATTTGTTCATGGACCGACTAACTCTAAAATCCTAATTTCACCTGTAGCTACTGTTTACACTTAGTCGGTCTGCGTTGGTCGACCGACCGACTAGTTGTCAAACTAGTCGGTCAGTGGTAGTTCTTTGACCGACTAACTAGTGCTGTAAACCCTAGTTTTGCCCTAGCCGCCAGCCTAGCCTATAAATACCCAACCCAAACGTTTTCTTCCCCTCCAACTCGACCCTAAACCCTAAAATCGCCCCCATTGATCCCCCACCTTCCTCCAAGCTCCATTGCTTCATTCCAAGCCCTAAATCCATCATCCAAACCATCCATCTACCCTATCTACCTCTCATCTTCGCCAAAATCTCACCAAAACCCATCAAATCCCCAAATCCCCCAAAACCCTAGTTTCCCCAATCTTCTCCAATCTTCTCCAGATTTGATCCTAGGGTTCCCCGGAGTGTTCCTTCCGTCTCCTCTCAGTAAGAAATCGATCTACCGTTGTTTTTATAACTTATTTATAATTTTGGTGAAACCCTAATTAATTTCATGTGTTTGGTGTTTGTTTCCCCCTAAACAGCGATTTCCTCGTAGATAGCATCCGTGTGACAAGGTTGAACGTCATCCCCGGTGCTAGGCAAGTGAAACTTGCCACTTAGGGTTTAGGCCATGTTTTAGGCCATTTGCATGTTGTAGGCGTAAAAGAGGCTAGGCGACGAAATGATACTCGCCTAGGTGCAAATTGGGGAATTAGCTTGACAACGAAGCTAATTCCGACTTTTAGCATGTTGCACAATTACCATGTCATGTTTACTTTCAATTAACGGTACGCGAATATGTTCATGTCATTGCATTTTGCCTGTCACGTTTAATTTAAATTAACGGTACGCAAATATCTGTTCATGTCTTTGCATAGTGATTATTCATCGTGATTGCGTAGCGCACGCTACAATATTATATTCCTGGCTCGTGTTCCAGAAGCGAGCTTAGTGAGTTGGAAACCCCAACGCTCGACACATATGGGTGGGGTAAGAGATAAGCGGCCTGAGCCCCGAGTTGGCCTGATCCGCCACTCCGGCCAGCAAGTGGACTCTCTAGTGCACAAGTGATTAATAGTGATAGAGATAAGCGGCCTGAGCCACGAGCTGGCCAGCAGGTGGACTCTCTATGCACTAAGTGTTTACCAGTGACAAGTGATTAATAGTGGTAGAGAAAAGCGGCCTGAGCCACGAGCTGGCCAGCAGGTGGACTCTCTATGCACTAAGTGATAAGTGATAAGTGATAAGTGATAAGTGATAAGTGTTAAATGATAAGTGATTAGTGATTTGGTAGCTTTTGCTACATTGTGCATGCTTGCCTCTCTTTTTAAACTGTTGCATCATGCTTAACTGCCATGTCATTACTTAATACTATAACTGCTAGGTTGCTAGATGCCTCACCTTCAGTTTCCTTGCCCAAGTCTTTTAGACTTGCTGACATGTGCCCCCTTTACTCTTTTGGGTGACACATGTTAGATCCTGAGCCTGAGTGCCTCGTTGAGGACGAGGTGTTTGCTGACGCCGAGCCCGAGCTTGTGTTTGACGGGGAGTACGTGGACACTGGGGACCAGTCCTAGTGTCTCCGTTGCGTTTTATTTTTGTTAGACAGTTGTTTGTTATTGGTGCGTGGCACCCATACTTTGTTATGTCGTTGCTTTTGTTGGCCTTGTTCTGGGCCTTTAGACTCTTTTCTTTTAGCCTGGTGGCTTTTCTGGATGTTGAACATATTTGTGATGTTGGACAATATTTGTGAGATGTGAATTTTATTTCAGTCTCTCCTTGTGTTATTATTGCTATTCTGTTGTGGTTACAGGGACCTGTTTATGTATTGTGGACGCTTATCGGGTTTGGGGCTTCACAGCTCCACTCTCGTGCGGACCTTTTCACGTCTCGCTTCCATTTTAGGGAAGCGGGTCGTGACAGGTTTTAGTGGTGGCCCATGCAGGTCCTCTTCTGTAACTGCGATTTTTGGAATAGCGATAATAACATTAGAATGTCCAATAAACTAAGTTCGACGTTCGAGTCATAAGCTATGAGTCTAATCTGATTTGTTTTCCGTGTCATTAGATGGCAGGAAGACGTTTCACCCGTGGTGGGGGCAGTGGTGCGCTCCCTCATGATGAGGAGCCTGAGCGGGAACCCACCAGCGGTGAGATGATGCGGATGATGATCCAGATGATGCAAGTGCAGCAGGGCGTGCTTTTGCAAGTCTAGAATGCTCCACCTGCTCGAGCTGCCCGGGTTCTTCCGGATGCCCCTCGCTCTGAGCCAGGAGCGAAGCAATTTCGGGAGCTGGGTCCCGCATATTTTGATGGTTCTGAGGGTCCTCTGGCGGCCGATGAGTGGATTCGGAACGTCGAGGACAATCTGAAGATGGCCAAGATCACCCCGGCTGGATGGGTTGATTTAGCGAAGAGGCAGCTGAAGGATAACGCCAGGAATTGGTGGGATGCTGAAGAGAAGTTGTTGGTGGAGCCGATAGCTTGGGCTACCTTCAAAGCCAGATTTGAGGGTGAGTTCTTCCCGAAGGCTGCCAAGGAGGAGATGCTGCAGCGTTTTATCGATCTGAAGCAGGGGAACTCGTCGGTGGACATGTACCACCAGGAGTTCATGAGGCTTAGTCGGTTTGCGCCGAAGATGGTGCAGGACGTTGAGGAGAGAGCTCAGAGGTTCCTGCAGGGGCTTGCTTCGGAGCTCCAGAGCTTTGTGACCTCCTCTGACCGGGAATCTTATCAGAAGGTTCTAGTAGCTGCCAAGAGGCAGGAGCTGCTCGTGAACCAGAGGAGAGGATCTGTGGTTGGTGCTGGGAAGAGGCCTGTGGAACAGGTGAGAGCTGTGGTTAGGCCTGGATTCAGGCCGAACCAGCCTGTTCAGTTTAAGAGGCCAGTAGGGCCTGCTCGGAGGACTTGCCATTTTTGTGGCAAGGAGGGCCATGTCAAGGAATCGTGTAGGAGGTTCTTGGGGCAATGTATTGCCTGCGGAGATCCCGCCCATGCTCTCAGGGAGTGCCCGAGGTTGAAGCAGCCTTGGAAGGCACCTATTGCTGCCCAGCCGTTGCAGCAGCGAGCGTCTGTTCCTGCTGGACGTGGAGCAGCTCTTGTTCCGCAGAGACAGGCTTTTCAGCAGGCTGCTCCGCCGAGGAGGCAGGCTTTTCTGATGACCGCTGCGGAGAGCGAAGCCGTGGATGAGGTTATCGCAGGTAATCCTCATTCTAGCTATTACTTTCCTATTTGGTCTTGATTGCTAGATTATGTTGTTTGCTTGAACTTGCTTGTTTGCTAGACTAGGGTTTGATTGTTAATTGATTGATTAGGTGTGATTTTGGTGTGCACATTTCCTGCACGAGTCCTCTTTGACTCTGGTGCATCGATGTGCATTATTTCTCGGAGCTTCGTGGAGAGGCATTCCTTGTCGACGTCCCCTCTCCCCAAGAGTTGGAATATCGTTACAGGGAATGGTGTGGTCTCGGTGCATCGTGGTTGCAATTCTTGCTCGTTGGTGGTCTGTGGACATGAGCTTTTTGCTGATTTCATTGTCCACGACATCATCAACTATGATGCAGTTCTTGGGATGGACTGGCTTGCGAGCTTCTATGCTACGATCGACTGTCGGAGGAAGAAGGTGGTGTTCGAGATTCCCGGACATCCAGTATTTGAGTTCAGTCGTGGTAGCAGTTCGCTTGGTCCTGTCAGATTTCGGGCCAGGCCGGTGGAGGCTGTGGCTATGCAGATGGAGCTGGAGTGGCCAGCTGTGGTGCGTGATTTTGGCGACGTCTTCCCCGAGGAGATGTCTGGTTTGCCGCCTGATCGAGCTTTGGAATTTTCTATCGATCTTGTTCCAGGTGCGCAGCCGATTTCGAAGGCGCCGTATCGTATGGCACCTGCAGAGTTGGAAGAGTTGCGGAAGCAGTTGGATGAGCTTTTGCAGAAGGGTTATATTAATCCTAGTGTGTCTCCGTGGGGAGCACCGGTGTTGTTGGTTAAGAAGAAGGATGGTTCGCTTCGCATGTGCGTGGACTATCGGGAGTTGAATGCGGTGACCATTAAGAATAAATACCCGTTGCCTCGCATCGATGATATCTTTGATCAGCTTGGAGGTTCGGGGGTGTTTTCTAAGTTGGATTTGAGGAGTGGTTACCATCAGTTGAAGGTGAAGAAGGGAGATGTTCCGAAGACAGCGTTCAGGACGAAGTATGGACACTATGAGTTTGTGGTTATGCCTTTCGGCGTAACTAACGCGCCCGCAGTTTTCATGAATCTGATGAACCTGATTTTCTACGACTTTTTGGATAAGTTTGTCGTTATCTTTATTGACGACATCCTGATATATTCAAAGTCGGAGGAAGAGCATGCCTCGCACTTGAGGACGGTGTTGGAGATTTTGAGGAAGCATCGTTTGTATGCTAAGTTTTCGAAGTGCGAGTTTTGGCTGGATCGAGTTGCTTTTCTGGGGCATGTGGTGTCTGGAGGTGGTATTTCTGTGGATCCCGAGAAGATTAGGGCCATCAGGGAGTGGCCTGTTCCGTCGTCTGCGTCTGAGATTCGGAGTTTTCTCGGACTTGCTGGTTATTATCGGCGATTCATCAAGGACTTTTCTCGTATTGCTGAGCCGATGACCAGGTTGACGCGGAAGGATGTTGCTTATGTTTGGTCGGGTGATTGTGGGAGTGCTTTTGGTATTTTGAAGGAGAGGTTGACGAGTGCCCCTATTCTTGTTGTGCCTGATCGCAGCGGTGGATTTGAGATCTTTTGCGATGCTTCTGGCAAGGGTCTCGGTTGCGTGCTGCATCAGCACGGACACGTTGTGGCGTATGCGTCTCGTCAGCTTAAGGTTCATGAGAAGAATTATCCGACGCATGACTTGGAGTTGGCTGCCGTTGTGTTTGCTCTTAAGATTTGGAGGCACTTCTTGCTGAGTGAGAAAGTGAAGATTTTCACCGATCACAAAAGCTTGAAGTATATTTTCACTCAGAAGGAGCTCAACATGCGACAACGTCGATGGTTGGAGCTATGGCGGATTATGATATTGATTTGCAGTATCACCCTGGCAAGGTGAATGTGGTTCCAGATGCTTTGAGTAGGCTGCCAGCGGTGATGATTTTGACCTCGCAGTGGAGATTGCAGCAGGATTTTTGCGAGTCTGGAGTGGAAATTGTTCTTCCTGGGGAGGCTCCTTCGTTGATGTACATGCAGGTACAGTCGACGATCGTGGATCGGATTAAGGCTGGCCAGGCTGAGGATCCGAAGCTGGTGAGGATTCGGGAGATGGTGGAAGCCGGTCTGCGGACTGACTTTTTGATTCATGAGGATGGCTCGCTGAGGTTTGGAGCCAGGTTGTGTGTGCCCGCTGGGGATATCAGAGAGGAGCTGATGGTGGAGGCACACAGTTCGCCGTATTCTGTGCATCCTGGTGGCACCAAGATGTACCAGGATCTTCGTCTGAATTATTGGTGGCATGGTATGAAGAGGAGCGTGGCTCGGAGTGTAGCCAAGTGCTTGGTTTGCCAGCAAGTGAAGGCGGAGCATCAGCGTTCGGCCGGGTTGCTACAACCGCTTCCGATTCCGGAGTGGAAGTGGCAACACATCACTATGGATTTCATGACTGGACTACCTCGGAGTCCGAAGCAGAATGACGCGATTTGGGTGATCGTGGATCGATTGACCAAATCTGCGCACTTTATTCCGTTCCGAGTGGGACAGTCCACTGAGGCGCTAGCGAGGAGATATATGGAGGTAAAATTCTTTTACTCTCCGTTTTTATTTCCTTTTTCCTAGTTTGGATAGTGATGTATCGTGAATCGTGCAGGAGGTTGTGCGACTTCACGGAGTCCCCGTGAGTATCGTGTCTGACAGAGACACGAGATTCACATCTCAGTTCTGGCAGAGTTTGCAGAAGAGCTTGGGTACGCGTCTGAGTTTCAGCACGGCGTACCATCCGCAGACGGATGGCCAGTCCGAGAGGACGATTCAGATTTTGGAAGACATGCTGAGGGCGTGCATGTTGGATTTCAAGGGTTCGTGGGAGGACCATCTACATTTGGTGGAGTTTTCCTACAACAACAGCTTCCAGGCGAGTATTGGCATGGCGCCATTCGCCGCTCTTTATGGGAGGAAATGTCGATCGCCATTGAGTTGGGATGACGTTGGTGATCGGGAGTTGTTGGGACCTGAGATGATCGTGGAGGCCGTGGATATCGTCAGGAATATTCGGGGGAGGTTGAGAATTGCTCAGGACCGTTTTAAGCATTGGGCGGATGCTAAACGTCGTCCTTTGGAGTTTCAGCCGGGTGACCATGTGTTCTTGAAGATTTCCCCGAATCGTGGTGTGATTCGTTTCGGGAAGCGTGGGAAGTTGAGCCCGCGATACATTGGACCGTTTGACGTTTTGGAGAGGGTTGGCGAGGTAGCTTATCGCTTGGCCTTGCCGCCGTCTTTGGAAGGAGTTCACAATGTTTTCCATGTGTCGCAGCTTCGTCGATACATTAGCGATCCGTCTCATGCGGTGGATTTTTCGGAGATTACCGTTCGCCCCGATATGACGTATGACCAGCATCCAGTGCAGATTCTGGACAGGCGTCAGAAATCGCTTCGGAACAAGATTGTTAATCTTGTGAGGGTGATGTGGCGACACGGTTCACCTGGAGAGTCTACTTGGGAGAATGAGGATGAGATGCGAGAGCGTTTTCCACTTTTGTTTCCGGACTCGTGAGTTTTGGAAATTCCGAGGACGGAATTTTTCTTAAGTTGGGGAGGATGTAACGACTGCTTTTCATGTATCTGGATTTTATATATTATAATATATGTTTTGGTGGATTTTCTCCTCTTGTGTGGTTTTCGTCTCCGTAGTTTTCATTTTCGATCGATTCGTCGTATTTTCTCGCTTCTTTCTTAGGATTGTCGATTTCGAAGTTTGTCACTCGTGACGGGCTTCATAACGGTCGTATCTAACTATTAGATCAAGCCTAGGAGTCTTAGGAATCGATCCCGGGGCCCCGCGCTCCGTATCGGTACTTTCTGTGCTCATTAGCCGGTGTAAGAAGGGCCACCGACCGACTAGATGACGATCCAGTCGGTCGGCAATCCTTCTTGGACCGACTAGTTAGCTTTCTAAATTTCTCAGGAGTTACTGTTTATCGTTAGTCGGTCTAAGAACGTTGGTTGACCGACTAGGATGCAAACTAGTCGGTCAGCAATGCTTCTTGAACCGACTAACTCATCAAATTATTTTTGTATCAGTTACTGTTTACTCTTAGTCGGTCTAAGAACGTTCATCGACCGACTAGTTACCAAACTAGTCGGTCAGTATTTGTTCATGGACCGACTAACTCTAAAATCCTAATTTCACCTGTAGCTACTGTTTACACTTAGTCGGTCTGCGTTGGTCGACCGACCGACTAGTTGTCAAACTAGTCGGTCAGTGGTTGTTCTTTGACCGACTAACTAGTGCTGTAAACCCTAGTTTTGCCCTAGCCGCCAGCCTAGCCTATAAATACCCAACCCAAACGTTTTCTTCCCCTCCAACTCGACCCTAAACCCTAAAATCGCCCCCATTGATCCCCCACCTTCCTCCAAGCTCCATTGCTTCATTCCAAGCCCTAAATCCATCATCCAAACCATCCATCTACCCTATCTACCTCTCATCTTCGCCAAAATCTCACCAAAACCCATCAAATCCCCAAATCCCCCAAAACCCTAGTTTCCCCAATCTTCTCCAATCTTCTCCAGATTTGATCCTAGGGTTCCCCGGAGTGTTCCTTCCGTCTCCTCTCGGTAAGAAATCGATCTACCGTTGTTTTTATAACTTATTTATAATTTTGGTGAAACCCTAATTAATTTCATGTGTTTGGTGTTTGTTTCCCCCTAAACAGCGATTTCCTCGTAGATAGCATCCGTGTGACAAGGTTGAACGTCATCCCCGGTGCTAGGCAAGTGAAACTTGCCACTTAGGGTTTAGGCCATGTTTTAGGCCATTTGCATGTTGTAGGCGTAAAAGAGGCTAGGCGACGAAATGATACTCGCCTAGGCGCAAATTGGGGAATTAGCTTGACAACGAAGCTAATTCCGACTTTTAGCATGTTGCACAATTACCATGTCATGTTTACTTTCAATTAACGGTACGCGAATATGTTCATGTCATTGCATTTTGCCTGTCACGTTTAATTTAAATTAACGGTACGCAAATATCTGTTCATGTCTTTGCATAGTGATTATTCATCGTGATTGCGTAGCGCACGCTACAATATTATATTCCTGGCTCGTGTTCCAGAAGCGAGCTTAGTGAGTTGGAAACCCCAACGCTCGACACATATGGGTGGGGTAAGAGATAAGCGGCCTGAGCCCCGAGTTGGCCTGATCCGCCACTCCGGCCAGCAAGTGGACTCTCTAGTGCACAAGTGATTAATAGTGATAGAGATAAGCGGCCTGAGCCACGAGCTGGCCAGCAGGTGGACTCTCTATGCACTAAGTGTTTACCAGTGACAAGTGATTAATAGTGGTAGAGAAAAGCGGCCTGAGCCACGAGCTGGCCAGCAGGTGGACTCTCTATGCACTAAGTGATAAGTGATAAGTGATAAGTGATAAGTGATAAGTGATAAGTGTTAAATGATAAGTGATTAGTGATTTGGTAGCTTTTGCTACATTGTGCATGCTTGCCTCTCTTTTTAAACTGTTGCATCATGCTTAACTGCCATGTCATTACTTAATACTATAACTGCTAGGTTGCTAGATGCCTCACCTTCAGTTTCCTTGCCCAAGTCTTTTAGACTTGCTGACATGTGCCCCCTTTACTCTTTTGGGTGACACATGTTAGATCCTGAGCCTGAGTGCCTCGTTGAGGACGAGGTGTTTGCTGACGCCGAGCCCGAGCTTGTGTTTGACGGGGAGTACGTGGACACTGGGGACCAGTCCTAGTGTCTCCGTTGCGTTTTATTTTTGTTAGACAGTTGTTTGTTATTGGTGCGTGGCACCCATACTTTGTTATGTCGTTGCTTTTGTTGGCCTTGTTCTGGGCCTTTAGACTCTTTTCTTTTAGCCTGGTGGCTTTTCTGGATGTTGAACATATTTGTGATGTTGGACAATATTTGTGAGATGTGAATTTTATTTCAGTCTCTCCTTGTGTTATTATTGCTATTCTGTTGTGGTTACAGGGACCTGTTTATGTATTGTGGACGCTTATCGGGTTTGGGGCTTCACAGCTCCACTCTCGTGCGGACCTTTTCACGTCTCGCTTCCATTTTAGGGAAGCGGGTCGTGACACCCCAAGGCACCGGACCCTCGATCTCCCCTGTGCCGCGCCGTGGAACCGCCGCTGCCGCCCAGATCTCGCCACCGTCGCCTCCTTTCTCCGCCTGCAGAACACAAGCCCGACACCCTCGCTCGACAGCTGCGGACTCCCCTGCGAAACCGCCTTGGCCCCTCAGCTTCACAGCCGCCTCAGTCCGCCCGTCGTTAGCTTCGGCCGCCCCGTCGTCGCAGCAGACCCAGCCGCAACCGGGCCGCCCAGTGATCCATGCCCACCGCCGGATTGGATCCCCTCCGTCTATCTCGTCGCGCCTCGCCATGCTCGCCTGGAGATCTCGGATCTACGCCTCCGCTGCAATCCAGGTGCTCCTCCGAACTCCGGCCTTTCGTTGAACTCGCCGCTGCCATTGTCGTTCTGTCGATCGCCCCTTTTGGAACTCCCTGCAAGCGAAATGAGAGAGGAAGGAAGGGGGAGAAGAGAGGACAGATGAGGGAGAGAGGGGAGCTTTTAAGGTGAGATATTTATTAGGAGTTGTTATTATAATAATGAAGATTAGCTGTAAATTATTTGATTGAGGGACATTACATACATACAAGATTATAAGCTAACCTTTTATTGATATGTTAGAGTAATCCGTCCGGATGTTAGTAGTATTTACACCCCATACCCTCGTAATATGAAGTTAGTGGAATGTCAATTAATATAGGTTAGCATGTTAATAATAGTCATACTTAAACCTAATACCTTGTTGTAAATTTTGTATGAACAGTAACCTTAATGACACTGATTCATAAATCAATAAGTTGGTCAGAGTAGTGTATTTATATAACGATTAGTGCCAACATGTTAGTAAGCCTAGCATACGGGGTATAATTACTTAAAAGAGTCAATTGCGATAGCCTAATACTTTTATATCCATGGCACAGATTAAACTGCGTCTCTCCACGTGATCCTTCGGACACCCAGACACCCTCCCATCAGGCAAGTGCATATTTTTACTGCTATTTTTGATTGTTTTTGAGATATCCTGATATGCAAGTACACCTCTTTACATCTTTTATAACCGTTACAGTTAAATCGTTTAAGCTGAGACTTCATGATTGGCAAGTGCACTTTTACGTATCTTGAAACCGATGCTTTTAATTGCTTTGACCTGAGTGACTTTGATATGCAGTGTGCATTCTTTTTACGTGTTTTAAAGTGTTGTTGCATTTATTTGTCAAACCGAGAATCATTAAAATTGTGTCATACCATAATGCATGTCACGCTGATAACTTAACATGCTCGTATACACTTAATTGAATGGATATTGATGGAACGGATTGATGGAATACTTGAAATCGTGAACTTGTAGATTCGTGCGCCCAAGCGGCGAAATCGTGAAATCGTGAGGTCATGTGAGTTGACGAACTTGTGCTTTTAATATGATTGGGCTGGCTCGTGTACCAGCAGGACACTTGGGTGGGGTAGTCTAGTGTAGTAGAGGCTGGAAAGCTGGATTACACTCTAGTGGTGAACTTGACCGACACCTGGCCGGGTCGGTGAGTATAGAGTCACGGGTAGCTCCCTTCGACTTGGGTGTGATGCTGGTCACCTCCCCCTCAGACACTGGGCTTGTCACTAGATTAGGTACAGGTTGGCACTCTTGTTTACTTCAGCTACTGTCGCGAACTGTCGACTAAGTTTATGTCATGTTTACTTTGTATATCGCTGATGTCGTACCTTTTACTTTATGCATTACAAAAGCCATGTACGTCACTTGTTACTTTATGCACTACATTTGTCATACTCATTGCTGTACGTACTACACCTGTTACACTTATTGCTGTACACACCACATTTCCATGCTTATTGCTGTACACACCACATTGCCATGTTTATTACCTTGCACACTACAATTGCTGTGCTTGTCATTCTATACATCTCATCTGCCATGCCATATGATTCCCATGTTAACATGCTTTACTTATTTGTAATCTTGTTATGTCACTCCTTTTGCCATATTAATGATTTTGAAAACCTTGCCGATGGTCCTTTTCCTACTAATGTTTTAAACCTTGCCGAGCGACCCTCGCTGACGTATATTTCTTGTCTTGTGAAATATACGTCAGGTATTAGATAGAATTGCAGAGGAGCAAGGCTTGAGACTGAGCAGCTTGACCAGGGTGCCCAGACGCTGAGATCTGCCGCTGGAGAACAACGTGCCTTCGCAACGCTGCTTAAGAATAATATTTGTTGTATTTATATTCAAGTGTAATTCTGTTTGCGTTTCTGTATCTAATGGCCAAGCTGGCCTTATTTGTGTACTTGTAAATCTGGGCATCGATATAATGAAAATGAAATTTCCTTTTGTTCCAAGTTTGAATGCAAGAACCTGATTACGGTCTACCCACAGACGCTTATTGGGTTGGAGTTCACCGCTCCAGCACAAGCGGGCCCGCTCACGTCCTCGCTCCCAAGTGTAATGGGAAGCGGGGCGTGACACGCCATCCTCCTCGCCATGAAGACCTGCCTCCTCGTTACCGAAGTCACCACATCCCTGCCATTGCAACGTGGGTTTCAAAAAGGGAAGAGGACGCGTGAATAGTCACATGCGAAATATTTTGGGGAGTTGCTTTGCACATAGCCTGACTTGATTCAAGTTTGTACAGGATTTGCTAAACACACATACCAATTTGCTACTCGACTTCCAGGAGCTGCAGATCGAGATACAGACATCAGATCGAGACACCGTTTGCGTCAGACTGAAGCTGACGATGTGCTGATTGACAGAGACGACTACACAGACACGAACTGAGTATTTCTAAACTCTTTACTCTTTATTTTCGTGTATTAGTGTATCGATCTCTATAGGAAAAACTTTACCACTTGTGTGTTCTTTGGGACTTGTCTGGATGGGGCTAGACAAGAGGGTCTTGACGTGTTATAGCAGTCAAGATACGCATTTACTAGGTTGATGGGGTTCTGCACTTTGTTGAGTGTGGTATGTTCTAGGTGGAGAGTTGAAGCTAGGACCCCATTGTAGTTGTACAGAAGGAACCTATTAACTCTAGTATTTGCTTGGGGGCTGGATGTACGTCGTTGATGCGACTAAACCAGAGTAAATCTGTACGTACTCTGTGATTGCCTCTTATCTACTCTGCTTGTGTTTTTTCTGCGTGTGATTTCTTGTGGGTTGCGCAAGAATATTTTTATAAGCCTATTCACCCCCTCTAGGCTAGGATCCAGATCCAACACTTTCCTCACTGTTTCACTTTTAGCCCTTACGAGTGAGTTAGGATTAGCCAGTGTTTTTTCTCTCTCATTGAATGTTAGTCAGTTATTTGACTCTCTGAATACGTAAATTTAGGTTATTCCGGATGCATAGAGTAGACATAAGCTCAATAAAGTCTAACCTTGAATATAGCTTAGTCTCCCCTCAATCATGGTGCAATGACATGATTCTATAAAAAGAGAAAAACACACACACACACCCATACACACATATATAGAGTAATTGCACAGGTCCCTCCTATTTCCTTAAGTAGCCGAATCCCCGTGCCGCAGGAAGCATAGAGATTCATGCCGAAAGGTGAGATTTGGGGGAGTGCATGAGAATAACATGTTTTTAAACTATTAGGAGCTCCTTATAGTGCACTTTCTTTGGAATACCAAAGGAGCTCCTTATAGTGCACTTTCTTTGGCACTTCTAATGGGTGACTGTGTTAGACTTGATGCCATGATGAGAGCAGTGTTCATGTTCTGCAGCACATTAGGTTGATATCGTATATGATATTGAAATAAACCTTGACTCTGTCATATACACAATGTGTGCACGTGAGTAGTTTGAGAGGGTGATTATCGAATTCTTCTTAGCAAATTCTCCACGGCATTCATTTCATATCTTGTTCGGGAACGAGAAAGAGTTTAGCTTGAGGGAATTTGTTAGGAATATTTTATATATGTTTTTCCACCCTTTTCCTTCGTATTTTCCCCTTATATTTCGTATCATCGTCTTTATTTTAGTCGCTTTTTAGCATCTTTTACCGCTTTGATGCTTGGGGTATGTTTTCTCTGTGTTTAAGGGGTTCGTGCCCAAAACATTGCATTTTTGGTTATTAAGAGGCTGAAGGAGGGAAGCCGAGGAGAGGAAAGAGGCATGGTCAAGGTTGGGGGCCAAGTTGAGGAGAAGAAGACTTGATACGGTGGTGCTGATGCACACATGACCATATCAATGCACCAGCTGATGAGGAAGAGTCATAGTTCAGCGGCATGGCCGTGCAATACGGCCGTGCTAGAATTAATTCAGTACGAAGACTGATAGCATGGCCGTGCCGCACGGCTGTGCCATTTTGGGAACTGGGAGCAACTGGAGACGTCGAGATCTGACCGACATAGCCATACCAATTAGTGGCTTGGACGTGCAGATCGATGGCAGCGCATAGTTAACCTAGGCCATTTGGTTTGACACGGCCGTGCTGATTTTCAGCATGGTCGTGCTCAAGGTATTTTATATAAGGGAAGATGTATATTGACCAAAATAATCATTTTACTTTCTAAACTCTTTTTGGGTGATTTTCATGGGGTTGTTTTTTGCTATTCTTGGTGAGATATCTATAAGACTATTTTTTATTTTGCTTTAATTATGTACTTTACTTTTGATCCTAATTGCTATTGTGATTGTCTAGATTGCTATTCTTAGCTCATCCTCTATTTAGCCAATTATGATTACTGTTATGGCCAAAAATGATCGATACAGTTGTCTAGCTGACGTGGACCCCTCGTGTTGAGTCAGAGCCTCGTCATCAAGTTTAATGGGACCCTATGTTGGAAGAACCAGGGTCTGTTGATGGATAGTAACTATCTTGCGATGCTCGATTGACCTTCGAGCGGCCTGTGTGTCGACAGATCGAGGCTGGGACACTCGGGAACGAGCCTCGCGAAAGGTCGAGACCCGGTGATCTGCACCACAAGGAAGCGTCAGGCAGTCGGATCTGGGTTCCGACCCAAATCTCCTCCGATACTTAAGTTAGATGGGAACTTAAGGAAGAGAGGGAGCATGGAGTAGCTGAGATTGACCCAGGGAGGTTTGTCTCAGATCTGGCTTCGCAAGCTCTTTAATGGAAGAAATATATGCTGAAAGAGTAGAGTCCATGTATTGGATCTCGTACCTTGGTAATTGGAACTTTTTTGGTATTTATAGTCCTTATGGATCCTTTTAGTGGCGTTGGGGAGATAACGGTCACCCATTATGGTGCCATGATCTTCCCTCTTCAATAGGAGCAAACGATGCCCATGTTGCCGCTATTTGTGAGGCCGCCTTCAATCCCACGTTTGAGTGATTGGAGTGAAACGGGTGACTAGCTAGTGGGCTTTGACCAAGTCGATGTCGGGCTTCTCTTGTGGGCATTAACCTCTGTCAGTCGATTCGTCTCAAGTAGCGACCCAATGGTTCAACAAAGACCCTGTTGCACGACCTTAAAGGGTCTGCCTGTTGAAGTCAAGCGGCGGTACATCACATTAATGGGATAAGACATTCGAGGAAATAGCACTCGAGTTCTAGGCGCCAAAACATCCGCCTCACCAATTCGGATGAGCCGTCGGTTCGAAACCCAAGATACATAGGCCCTTAGATCTTCGACATGTGTCTCATCATGCGGATGTCGCCTTACTGCTATAAGATGGTTCGAAACCCAAGGTGGACATTTTCTCCCTTTGGAAGAAATGTCTTCGTCTTCCATCCCTGCCTCTGAAAGGAGCTTGGTTACCATCATGCAAAAGAACAGAGAGGGGGCTATGGAGCCTGGTCTGATCCCTGAGTTTCAGAGAAATTATGTCCACCTTGATTATCAGATCTAGGTGCCAGGGAGGGACGAGAGGGTCCATCGTTCTGGTGACCGGAAAGTCGGTATATATGTCAAAGCTTTCTAACGAGGGCTTCGATTCCCCAGGCACCCCTTCATGCACTACTTCTTGGGCACCCTAAACATTTCTCTCTGCCAGTTGATGCCGAACGCCATAGGTGCACTGATGGGCTTTATAACTCTGTACGATGAAAGGGATTGAACCATTGCTAAGACTATTCAATCACTTTTCTCGATTCCTCCTCTCAAGACTCTGGGCTGGTATACGATAACGACACGCCGAGGCAGGAAATTATTTTACGACCTCCCGACTTCTAATACCAAATGGAAAGAGGAGTTCGTGTTCATGGTCTTTCAAGGAGAGGCGAGCTTCTGCACCGGCTGGGATGCCCCTGACTGCCCTGCCGAGGATAAGCCTTTGACTATAGAGGTGAAAGAAGCCATCGACGCATTATCGAGTCTACCAGAGAAAGTGAGGAAGACGAAGTGTCTGTGGTCCAATGACGTGTTGCATCAGACCATGTGGACGAAAGGTTGATTCGATCGTGCCTGTCAGCTGTTTGACCCTCGTTCTCTGTTTTAACTTGTTTGTGTTTTCTGCAGGTATGGCTGGTGTAGAATATCAAGTGGACTCTGCGTTGAGGGAGGCAGTTGAGGCTTCAATCAGAGAGGCTGAGGTGAGCATGATATCTCCTTGAGTATCGTCTATGGGAGAAAGGATGGCTCAACTGTTGAAGGATCGACCCGTTGTCGTTGAGAGGGCTACTTAGGTGGCCCGTCTCCAGCGGAAGAGAAAGGAGAAGCCCACCTCAGAATTTGAGGTGATTGCAATTGAGGGGATCAAGAGGAGGCGATGGATTCTCCTTAGTGACTCGGAGCCATCTGCGTCGATTGAAGCTGTGGACCAAATCCATCAGCAGGAGCGGGGAATTCCTCTAGAAGGAGACTCGTTGGAGACTCGGGTCCCTCCGTATCTCCTTCTGTACAAGGATGACTGGCCATGGGGAGGTCTATTCCCTCCAGTGCCATTATCTGAAGACAACCCCGAAGAATTCAAACCGATTCTGCTAGATAGTCGATCTCCTCAGATCCCATTTGATTGCTCTGCGGAGGAACTCGAAGAGGTGAGAAGATTCTCTGCTACTGGTTTGCAGGATCATCTCCCGGATTGCTAAAAATGTGACCCTTCCATGGGAACGGGCTGTCGTGGAGAGGGTCGATTACGAGATGCTTGCGTCGATAGCCGTCCATGCTAACGTCCAGGTAATTACTGCACAGCCTCCATTGTGGGTGACGCAAGCATGGATGTTAACTATCGTGTGTTGTTTGCAGGCTCTTGTGGCCACCACTGCGTTGCGTCGACGCGCTTCGGTGGTAGCCAATCACAAAGTCACCCTGGAGGCCGTTAGGTCGGCTGTGGAGAAGTCTCAAGTTGAGCTGACTAGGATTAGCCTTTTTTGCGAATCGATCGAGAATGGATCGCCTTTTACGGCTCGATCGTGAGCTACACGAGTCTCGCAAGAGGGAGGCAGAACAAGCTGCTTTAAGGGATCGAGCATAGAAGGCTCTGTTGGAAGAGAGGGCCAACGCCGAGGTCATAGCAGAGAGGAAGGTCCAGGAATTCAAGGATTCATTGCCCAATTTCGACGAGATGTACACGGAAGGTTACGAGCGATGTCGATCGGAAGTGAAGGACCGATCCCTGACCTATTTACTGAGATCGACCGAATCCTGGTGCCGTTTTCATACCTTGGTGATGACGAACTGAGCCAGGGCATAGAGGAGGCTGCTCCCATCGGTAAATTTGTCACCATGACGGGTGATAATATAGGAGCTGGTGCTTCGGGGGACCAAGAGCCTGCTGTCATGCTGGTGGGAGACCAAGGGCCTACCCAGCCATTATAGAATATTGGCGCTCCTTTTACTGCTTTAATTTTAGAATGTATAGGAGGTAATGTAAATGTAAACGAGAACAATTTTATAGCAAAAGGCATATCTTTTTTTGTCGTCGTTCATGATGGGTGGTCATAATGCCTGATTGTCCCTTTCAATGGGTTAGACCCTTGCTCAGGACGATCGAGGGTAAGCCATCGAACCATGTTAGAAATAGACCACTAAGTTCAGGGGCGAGGGGCGATTCCCTCGACTTATGGATGGAGACACGCTTGGGTCGTTCAGTGGTGAAGGGGTTGCTCCTTCGACTTGCAGCTGGTGACACGCTTGGGTCATTTAGAGGCAAAGGGATGGGCCCTTTGACTTTCGGCTGACGATACGAGAGGGTCGTTCAGAGGTGAAGGGGTGGCCCCTTTGACTTACGACAGACGACATAAGAGTAGAGTCGTTAATTGGGAAATGGGTGGCCCCTTCGACCTACAGCTGACGATACGAGAGGGTCGTTCAGTAGCAAAGGGGTGGCCCCTTCGACTTATAGCTGATGACACGAGAGGGACATTCAGTGGCGAAGGGGTGACTCTTTCGACTTATGACTGACGACACGAGAGGATCGTTCAGTAGGAAATGGGTGGCCCCTTCGACTTACGGCTGACAACACAAGAGGGTCATTCAGTAGCAAAGGGGTGGTCCTTTCGACTGACGACTGACGACACGAGAGGGTCGTTCAGTAGAAAAAGGGAGTCCCTTTCGACTTATGACTGACGATAGGAGAGGGTCATTCAGTGCCAAAGGGGTGGCCCTTTCGACTTACACCTGACGATATGAGAGGAGAGTTGTTCAGTGGCAAAGGGGTGGCCCCTTCGACTTACGGTTGATGACACATTTGGTGAGTCGTTTAGTGGAGAAGGGGTGGTCCCTTCGACTTATGGCTGACGATGCATTAGGGGAGTTTTTCAGTAGCGAAAGGGTGGCCCCATAGACTTACGGCTGACGACACATTAGGGGATTCGTTCAGTGGCAAAGGGGTGGCCCCTTTGACTTACGGTTGACGATGCATTGGGAGAGTCATTCAGTGGCAAAGGGGTGGCCCTTCAACTTACAACTGACGACACATTTGGAGAGTAGTTCAATGGCGAAGGGGTGGCCCCTTTGACTTACAGCTGATGACGCATTAGGGGAGTCGTTCAGTGGAAAAGGGATGGCCCTTTGACTTACGGCTGACGTCGCATTAGGGGAGTCGTTCAGTGACGAAGGGGTGGCCCCTTCGACTAATGGCTGACGTCGTAATAGGAGGGTCATTCAATGGCGATGGGGTGGCCCCTTCGACTTACGGCTGATGATGTATTCAGAGAGTTGTTCAATGGCGAAGGGGTGGCCCCTTCGACTTACGGCTGACGACGCATTTGGAGGGTCGTTAAGAGGTGAAGGGGTGGCCCCTTCGACTTAAGGCTGATGACGAATTAGGGGAGTCGTTCAGTGGCGAAGGGGTGGCCCCTTTGACTTACGGCGGATGACACATTAGTTGAGTCGTTCAGTATCGAAGGGGTGTCCCCTTCGACTTACGGTTGACGACGCATTAGGTGAGTCGTTAGTGGCAAAAGGGTGGCCCCTTAGACTTATGGCTGACGACGCATTGGGAGAGTTGTTCAGTGGCAAAGGGGTGGCCCCTTCGACTTACAGCCGAGGACGCATTTGGAGAGTCGTTCAGTGGCAAAGGGATGGCCCCTTCGACTTACAGCTGACGACGCATTTGGTGAGTCGTTCAGTGGCGAAGGGGTGGCCCTTTGACTTACGGCTGACGACACATTAGGGTCTTTTGCACGAGCCTCATTAATATGGATTCAGCTTATACTGGCTTCCACAAGGATCGGATACTTTTAGTGGGGAGCGTGATGGGATAGCTCTCCTAAAATTCATGAATGCTTGGTTTTAAAAAGGATGCAAAACTTTACTTGATGAGAAAACACAATTTATTGAAAGAAATAAAAAATGAAAGGCATACAGGTGTTCCCAAACTTCGTCGTAGTTGCTTTCATCCCACATCTTTTTTATTCGATCCTAAGCTCGGAGGCTTGTTAGTCATTCACCTTGGTGACAGGCGACCCTGTCATCTTACCTTTCTACGAGGGTCCCTCCTTGTTAGGTTGATCACTGGGCAGGTTTTTGGGATGACCTCACTTGACCAGTGCATCTATCTCTTTTTTAGAGTCCAATAGTCGTTGGTATCGTGTCCATAGTCATTGTGGTACTTGCAAAATTTAAGGCCGTCCCTCTTCTCAAAATTGCCTTTCTTGGCAGATTCATGTACCAGTTCTTCCCGTGGGGCATAAGAAATGAACTCCATCTTGGGGGCGCTTGGCCTTGCATAGGTAGGGCATTCCTTGCTCCGAGGACTCCTCTCTCTGGGTCGCTTGTCTCGAGACTCTTGGTGAGTGGTCCCTTGAGTCGATTTTTCCCGCCTAGTGTCTCTGCGGCAGGCAGGGACACCTTTCCAAGTAGTTCCAGTTGTTTCCTATGCTTCTTCGAAGATGGTGAACCGATCCGTTATATTGAAAATCTCTACAAGGCTGTTTGGGGGAACTGATGGAGCGCCATTCGCAGGTGTATATTCTGCACCTCTTGAGTGAGCGCTGCTATGAAAGTTACATCCGGTGTCTCCTCTACATTGAGCCTCTCGTCGTTGAATCTTTGGACGAAGGCTCGGATTGACTTATTCTGGTTCTGTTTGAGCGAGAAGAGGTGGGAGGACTTCTTCTTCGGACGACGACCCGCAATGAATTGCTTGCAGAACATGTCAGCCACTTCATTGAATGACCTGATGCAGCCGTCGATTAATCCTTTGTACCAACCTTTAGCCCTCTTAAATAGGTTGGCATGGAAAGCTCGACACAGGTACGGCTCATTGGCCCCGTGAAGCAGCATGACATTCAAGTACTTGCAGATGTGTGACCACGGGTCGCCTCTGCCGTCGTATGCTGGCAAGGCGGGGAGCTTGAACTTCGGGAGAGAAGGTGAGGAAATGATGTTGTCCTTCAATGGGGTTTGCAAAATTGTGGACTGGATGAGCAGGGATCGCCCTTCCCTGCCTTGTCCGTACGTAGCTCCCGAAGATCAGTTCGAGATCTCATCTCTCCTCCTATATCCACCAGCAAGACTAAGAGGGTTATAACCTGGGGGAGCACATATATTACTTGGTCCAGTATGTTACGGGTCGCTTCCTTGTAGTTGGATGGACTGGGTTTTTCCTGGAAACCGAAGACCCGATTGTAGATGCCCCTCTTGCCATATTGGTGAGAGGTGGGGATTGTATTGTGTGGGCTGATATCTTGCCGTTCCACTTTCAGATATCCTTGATCTCTGAGCAAGGTTGCACCTGTAGTTGGTGTTAGAGTTGGGTTTGGAGGCGGCGGTTGCTCATTTGCGAGCGATGGGTCTCCCATGATTTCGCATATCTGGGTTGCCAAAACACTAAGACTCTTGTCGACCCGCTGATCGGTCCATATTTTACACCTTTTTCTGCCTATTTTCATGCCATTTTGATTGCTCATATTGCGATTTTCACGATTATTCGATGATATTGCGTTACTTTTTACTATTTCTTGTTTTTGTCGGATTTCAGGAAATATGGAGCAATCGGGAGCAAAAATGAGCTTAAGGAACTAATGGCACTGAAGGATGAGTGGAAGAAGAAGAACGTCGAAGGAATCGACGAGGAAGCGAGGAGGAGGAGAAATGAGCTCCGGAAGAGGCCACTCGGCCGAGCAAGGAAGTTCACTCGACCGAGTGAAGAAGCCTACTCGGCCAAGCAAGACTGACGAAAGACATCGGCCTGACCAGAGTGCCACAATGCACTCGGTCGAGTGGTTAATTCCACTCGGTCGGGTAGAGAACTCCACTCGCCCGAGTGGAGGCCAAGAATTCAAAGAGAGCCATGCCAACTTCTCTGTTTTTCTTGATGATCTGTAGACTGATGTACTCGGGCGAGACACACTTCTCACTCGGCCGAGTCATATTTCCACTCGGCCGAATGGCACTAGCGCCTAGATTTTTAGATAGCATCTCACTCTTTTGTAATATGATATCATTTTAGCAAGCAAAGTATTTTTCTCATATTTTTTGTAGATATTAGACTTCATTACGGTTCCAACGCCACCAAGAACGGGCCAATCGGAGGTTGGATGAAATTTGGAGAATTTCTGCAACTTGATACTGCAGTGCTAGAATTTCTACTCGGGCGAGTCATATTTCCACTCGGCCGAGTGAGCGCGGGCCCAGAACTTAAGTTGCGGCCAGAGCTGACTTTGGGCATAATTTTCAGAGGGTTTCTCGGGTTATTTGTTAGGGTTTTGAGTGGGCTATATGTAGGGTTTATAGCGGTCATTAGAGGGGAGTTCCATTATGTTTTCTTAGAGACTTTTTTTAGATGTTAGGCCATGTACTAGGCCCCCTCTTGGATCTAAAAGCTTGTATTTGTATTGAAGTTCTTCATCAAAGCTAAGTATCTTTGTTCTTATTATTTGAATCTTTGATTTGATATCTTTTTACATGCAAGCAATGTTTTTTATTGATTTCTATATCATTATTGCTATGCTTAGTTGATCTTTGTTCTAGGGAAGGGGATGAACCCTATGGATCTAATGCTAGATTTGTGATGAATGAATTTCTATGTTGCTAGAATTTATAGAAGGTTAGATTGTATTGATTTATCACGGATAGCTAGGAATTTCCATCGATTTGGGGTTTGCAAGAAATGGGATTCCGATCGATGGGAAGGCCTAGATATTCGATTTAGATTTATAATCGAGATTCGATAGACTTGGTTTGCAAGAGATTGGACCAAATCTAGCATTTTTATTATAAATCTATACACATATTCATTTGCAAGAGATTGGACGAATAAGAGCTATCACAATCTAGACCGTAACTCGAGTTTGCACGAGAGTGGGCTCGAGGAGCGATTGGACGATGATGTCGATCTTCATGCTAGTGGCTTATGTTAGGGTTTGCATGAGAGTGGGCCCTAATCTAGGTTGCTATAGATCGGCAATAGCGAGAGAGCGTGAGCTTGGTTCTCTATTCAGTTACGACTAGTTCATCTCAACACAAGTCTAGTAATATTGAGATTCACTATTGACAATGATTCATGATAATCCGTAGTGGGGATTCCCTAGCTCTAGACTCTTTTATTATATTAAATTTGAATAGATATTTGACCAACTTCTTCGTCACCGATACCGACATCCATCACCATTGCCATTACATCACATCATACCCATCTCCACCAGTAAAACTTTTATAGCCCAACCAACCTAGGATAGATTGGAACCAACGCCACCTCCTCGTGTTCGTAACCCGCTCGTCACTACACCGTGCGTTTGCGGTAAAACTACGACGGTCTCCCGGGTGTGTATCCGGGGGGCCGATCAAGTTTTTGACGCCGTTGTCGGGGAGGTGTTTCCCGTTGGATGCCAATTTACCACAATTAGGTTGATTAGATTACGTTTAAAAAACAAAACAAACAAAAAAACGAAACAAAAACAAAAAAACAAAGAGAGAGAGAGAGAGATTTTTCCCAACCACCTGCTATTATTATTATCTTTATCTCTCTTTGTACCATTGACGTCTTTCCCAAGTTGTTTACTTTGCTTGATCAGATACAGTTGTTGCAGAGATGGTGCTTCCAAAGAAGATGCGAGCGGGTTCTATACAATCCTACATATATCTCGCTACAATCTGTCAGGCAGATTAAGAGTCCTTCAGAAAAGCCTTGTCAAGGTTTGAAAGAATGTTAGGAATGTTCCAGACAGAGTCAGACCATGAGTGGGATGGTTCCACGCTATTTAATATCTTCGCTAGAAGGCTAAATGGACCCTCACGTGAGTTTATGAAGAGGATGCAAGTGGAAAAGTTCAGTTATCTGCAGTTGGCAGCAACCTTGGAGCAATTGATAGATGATGCTCGATCTACCGATTTGCTAACCGTTATGGTAGGTAAACCATCCGACCAAGTATTCATCGATTTTTTATGGCTAATGTCTCTGGTACAGGTATCATCATAGATGGAGTGTATGCTTCACTTGAAGGTGATCAAATCCACCTTTACACCATCAACACCCCCACAAATAGAGACATCTGAGCTACTGGAGGAGGACATATATATGGACTTATTGAGAAACATTGTCGACATAGTTCGAGAAACCGGTCCATTAACAATAACAACAGGTGATCCTTTTGAGCTCGAATTTCAAAACTTTATTACTCATTATATCTCTTCCATAACCATGGTTGATGATGGAGTCTACGTCCTAGTTGAGGGGCACAAGACCCACTTTTATACCCCGGTCGAGATACATGAGCCCATAGAGCCACCTGCACCTACTATTGAGAAGGCCAAGCCATTGAATCGGGTGCCTCGAGCTCCAGGACAGAAACAAAGAAGGAGGCATAAAAAGGAGAAGATGACATTTACATTGCCTTCTATACCTAAGGATCCTGAGGAGGATGCCCACGTTCAGCTTGGGGGAGGTATTATGCGCTTTGACATTGCCAACCCCGACGAGACCATAACACTTGGTACTGCAGAGTCAGTTTGTGCCATCGTCACTCCCCCTTGCCACCCATATGAGCCAGAGCATGCTTTTAAGGAGGCCTTACATGCGGAGCCAGAGCTTGTTACCGAGGAGGCCGTGCAATTGGACGAGGACACAGCCATTCATGAGGATCCCGAGCATTATCCTCCCCCTTTTGAGTTACCGCAGCCACCTCCACCTTCTACAGAGGCTAAGCATCCCTCAGAGGACCACTCTTCCACTGACGCTGAGGACTATCCCACAGATCTTATGGCTCCTCTTCAGGGAGATCTCTTTCCTCCCTCATCTCCTACATTTGATTCCCCTCCCGTGTATGATGTTTTTTATGTTTCAGATTTTGACGACTCATCGTGCCTTTTGTAGGATACATATACATACGAACAAAAGGTACAATGGGACGTATACGAGGAGGAGAGCGAGGATTTAGCCCCTATGGACGCATATGAATATGATCAAGAGGTGCGCCGGGATGAGTCTGACGATAATAAGGAGTATCCTGACGAGACCCACACTATTATGCCAGAGTTACCGGAGAAACCAGAGGAGAACAACGAAGAGTTGATCGACGTGGTACATGAGAGTAGAGATTTATTTCCAGTGAAGTGTTGTCAACCATCTTTAATTTTAAATACTTATGCTGATGACGCTCTTTGGAATACATTTATTTTGGGGAAGAATTATCCACATCAGATTGATGCAGCTTATCTCTTGCAGTGTACATGTGGAGTCCTTGTTGAGATACTGGAAGCGCCTGCTGGAATCTGATGGAGTCCGTGGATACATGTGCCTGGCAGAGCCACGGACGGAGCAGTTGGAGCAGTTGCCTGCACCAGCAAAGATACTGGTCCGCCTTTTGCTATATGTGATATCAATCCAGTAGTGTAGCAATAGTGTAAAATTTTATGCTTTAAATAAGCACGAATCCTCTCGACAGCGAGAGGACCGTATAGATTTGCTTGAATAAATATCACCTCATATGACGACAACAACAATTTTTACACCCCAAGCCCATTATATATATTAATTGTCCTCTCCATATTTTGATGTGTCACACCCTTTTTGCTCACCACCCATCGAGCATCTCTTTCAAGTGAATACACATTCTTATTTGTTTGACTTGATCTCGCTTAGCTAAGATGTGACATTTTTGATCGAGTCATTTGAATAGGAATGTTTGGTATAAGCTTGGGGGAAGGTGCTCCCATACATCATTGCATGTTCTTGTAGTTGCATTAGGATTTCATGTCATTCATTTCATCATTTTTCATTCACCCCCCATATTTATCGTTGTTCCTCATATTCTTCCATTATGATCACATTGAGGACAATGTGAAGTTTAAGCTTGGGGGGAGTATATTTCCATGCCATTTAGATGCATTAGTTGCATTTTATTCTATTTTTAGGGTTTTTAAAATTTTCAAAATTTTAGCATCATCTTTTTGATTTTTCCATCTTATTTTCCTTTATGCGTGTTCATGCATCATATTTTGTGCTTGTTTTTCTTTTCTTTCCTCTCTTTTACTTTTATTTCTTTTTTTTCCTTTTCTCTTTTTCCGCTAGACAAATTTCTTATGATGATATCTATTATTGCTTTAGCAACCATCACGATGCTCATTATTCCATGCCATGCTACTTAGAGTATTCCATAGTCTTGCTATTCACATGTGCTTGCAAATCTATTTCTCTTGATGATTCCTCTATATGAATGCATGATATTAATTGAAGCTAAATGTATGGATTAGTGTTTAGTATTCTATTGTTGGAAGTGCACCAAGATTCACGCATCAATTGTATATCGGAAGCATCTGTCATATTGTCTTATTCACCTTCTGTTGCATGCCTGATATTATTGTACTCTTTACCGCTTGACTCCACTATTTATTGAAATAATTGAGAATATACATGCTTACATATAAGTTTAGTTGATGTATTATCTTATGAAAACATTTGTGCACATCTTAGAGTGAACCGAGTGTTACATTATTTCTTTCTCCACAAATATCTTTTATTCTCTACATGTCACTTGAGTTCACCTCCTAAAGCTACTTACATCACATCCATTTCCCAAAAATCCCTACAAAAGAAAAAGTTAGCTCCAAAAAAAGAGGTCCAAAAAGCCAAAAAGGAGCCAAAACCCAAAAAATACAAATCAAATAGCTCCTACAAAAATCCAAAAAGAAAAATGAGAAATAAAAAGTTCAAAAAAAAGAAAGAAATTTCTCTATCTAATTATTGGAGCCACAAAACACTTGGAAAAACCAAGGCAAAATCCCATTTTCCACTATCATATTCCTTTAGATGTGATGCCTCAAGCTAAGCTTGGGGGGTGAATTCACTTGACCATATGAGTGAGTGCGACATTAGAGTGGAGTGGTGCACGAATGGGGAAGTTTGATAATACTGAGACTTAGCTAATTACTTTAGCTATGGAGATTTCTTATGAATTGATATGAAAATGTAAATGACATGTCTCTTATTCCATTCTCTATTGCATGATTGGTGTGATTCTTATATGCTTCTGTTATAACTCTTGATTGAAAAGTACATCGCCAATATTCGTATATTAAATTCTATGAAATGCGTGAGGTGGATATGAATTGATTGTATGAATTTAGAGAGTCCATTTTATTGTTCTTAAAAGCTTGCAAGTACCATGTTTAAGTAAGATATGAAATCTTCGTAGCATGTGATTCGTATTTTCCAAGTTGTCGTGATGTGTAGCTTATGGCTTGAGATCTGAGAGAATAGTCTAGCGACCCCTTCCACTTCGTATTCTTTTTCTTTCATTTCATCTCCTTTGTTTTCATTTCTCGAGTTCGTCTCTCTACTTATCTTCCTCGATGACGAGTAAGAGGCAAGCTTGTGGGATTTTGATCGGTCCATATTTTACACCTTTTTTCCGCTTATTTTCATGCCATCTTGATTGCTCATATTGTGATTTTTACGATTATTCGATGATATTGCGTTACTTTTCACTATTTCTTGTTTTTGTCAGATTTCAGGAAATATGATCAATCGGGAGCAAAAATGAGCTTAAGGAACTAACGACACTGAAGGGATGAGTGGAAGAAGAAGAAGAACATCGAATGTAACGACCCGCTCTCGGGGGCCCGTTACTTATTTGATAATTGCGCAGGTTCTGCAGTTAACCAGTGAAATCAAAATAGCCACGATGCAGAGATGTACAAAAATACCCAAATAGTGTCCAATTATTACAATCAAACCGTACAAATATTCCAACAATGATATAAAGAAAGAAAGAAAGTACACGACTGAAAATAGCTCTGGAAGCTGCGGTCTCATGGTCGAAGTCTGGCGCTATTAACTCAAGAGCATCTGCCTCCACATGTACGTCGTCTGCGGTGCCACGGAGATGGAACCGTAGGTAAGTCACAACAATTCTAAATAAAGAAAGAGAGGAACTGTACAAGTATGACAAAGCAGACCAAAGTGAAAGTAAAGTAAAGTACGGTGCAGTGTCTGTACAAGTGTAGAAAGTAACGTGCATGGAATGCGTAAAGTAAAGGTGACTGTACTGGCAAGGAAAGTAAAGTGCATGTACTGTAAAGAAAGTAACGGTGCAAGTTACACTAGAACTACGTGACTCAAGTCGGAGAGTACAATATGTGACCGTTCAGTTCATCTCTTGCCTGGGTGCTACCCAAACGAATGCCGGTACCCAGGCAGCAGGATGGTTTGCCGAAACTCAGGCAGCTAGACAGGAGGCCGAAACTCAGGCAGCTTGACATGTAGATCGAACTCTAGTCACTCCCGTACTCTCGCAACTGTGAGTTACCCCGAAACCCCGGTGACGTGTCAATTACAAGTTCTAGACAGGATTGTTCCACAGGATGTTCCACATGTTAGTCACACCAGGTCAACTGGTTGACTTCCTCATTGAAAACCAGCAAGTAGGATAAAGACAAGTCCAACACCAAAAGCTGTTACTTCCGTGCTTTGAGCACGTGGTAGTGTGGCTAGCACACAATTTACCCAAGTTGATAGTTGTGTGCTACAACCACCATAGTTGAAAGTTGGCAAAGTAATCTTTGGTAGATTACTTTCATACTTGTTCTCTAGTTTGGTTCAAGTCAAATAGCCGTTCGAGGCTATAAGTGGTGAAGTGTCACAAGTTCATGCAAGCACAGTAGACTAGTTTTCTAAAGTTAGAATCTGTCGTGACTTACAATTTTAGAGCTCGTCGTGGCAAGACGAGGTTGGAGCTAGCGAAGCTGGTGCACGAGTATTGGTACCTGCAAACACAAGAAACAATTGGTTAAAGCGCACCCTATTTTCTATTCAAATAATCTGATCATTTTGATTTTTAAAACTGATTGAAACGTTGTCGAAAGGAGTTCTAAATTTTTCTATAGGCTATATATGATAAAAATAGTTTTACTGCAAGAGGGAATATTTTTCTGAGGCTTATAGTAATTTTAAGAATTTTTAAAAGATCAAAAACAATTTAAAAACTATTTTTCAATTAATAATGTATTTATTCAGGAATTTATTCTGGGTGCAATCTACATCGGAAAGTTGCAAATGAGGTGTCAAAACGACCGTCTCAAAGAGTATTAAGACATATATTTTTCTCAAATATTAGTTTACGTGAAAATAAGAAGATACAGATTTTTGAACGAAAATAACGGATTTAACTTATAGGCTTAAAAGTTAATTCTGGAAAAACTAAGCGTCGGATTGAGACGAAACTAGCGCCATTGGGTCCAGAATGTCATTTCTGATTTTCTGGAGCTAGTCTCACATTTTTCTGGGCCTTATATAATTACTTATGGATTTAAAACCAATAAACTCATTTATTAATTAATTAAAAATACGAAAATACGTTTTAACCGCGTATTTACAAGTTTGCCATCGAGTATTATACCTTACGCTGCTCCTTCGTTCGACGCTGCGTGGGCGGGGGCCTTCGACGTCGGGGATGTAGCGGAGGTCAGCGGCGGCGAGGGGCTCAGGCGGCTACGACGGAGCTCCGGCGAGGCGAGGCGGCGTCGTGGGCGATCTCGGAGTTAGGGCGGACGAGTGGGCGGAGCTCGCAGCGGCCTGGGGACGGCGGTGAGGGAGCTGCTCTCGGCGGCGGCTCCTGGTGAATGGGCAGCGGCGGAGGGGAGCGTCGGGAGGCGGAGTGCGGTGGCGAGGAGGGGTCTTGGCTTCACGGTGGAGGGTGGTGACGTCCGAAGCGAGGGCGGAGCTCCGGTGAAGCTCGTGTGTCGCCGTGGAGGGCGCTGCTACGGGCCTTTGACGGCGCTGGGCGAGCTCGACGGTGAGGCACGGAGAGGAGCTCGGCGTAGGCGGGGCATCTTGGTCGGAGCTCCGGCGTGGGTCCACCGTGGAAGAAGAGAGAGGGAGAGGGAGTGAGACGGGGTACGAAAGAGAGAGGGATAGAGAAAGCGGGCGGGGTTTGGGTTTGAATGCGGGGTTTGCGTGAGTTGAGCCTGGGTTTCGAAATGTAAAGAGAGAGAGGGATAGGGTTAGATATATGTAGGGTTAGAGAACTTTAGCTGAGAGAGAGAGAGAGAGAGAGGGTTAGCTGGGGATGAGGGTAGCTGCGGGTAGGTTAGGTGATGAGATTAGGTGGGTAACGGGATTAGGTTAGGTGATTAGGTGGGTAATTAGGAAGGTAAAACTCCATTAACGAAAGTCATTAGTGAAAATAAAAAAAGCGAAAATTACGAAAATGCCCCTACTAGTAAACGTGTCCAAAAAATTACGAAAACATACCCACGTGATCGTATCATCGCGAGGATCGTGAATACGAAGACCGTTACAGGGTTTGAGCTACGGAAATACTAGATTTTGGCCAAAACGTTTAGAAAGCGGGTTTGCGGGTTCTCTATTGAAATGATATCAGAAAATTACGAAATTAATGTGGGAAGCCCCAAATGATCATAGGATGCTACTGCAGAAGTTTGAAAACGTTCTGAAGACGTTTGAATAGAAAATAAATTCATTGACCCAAAACTGCAATATCTGAAAATGAATTTTTATCAGATCTTTCAGAGGTATTTGACGAAATCCGATTTTACTAAAATACTCCATAACTAGTCGGGTACTTCAAAATATTTTTATAAGAAATTTTTGATATCAGTTTTGTTATAAAATTCCTGACTACATTTATAAAGAGATTTTAAAATGTTAAAAATACGTTAAGCACGTAAACTGAAGTGTTGAAAAATACAGGTCGTTACATTCTACCCTCCTTAAAAATAATTCCGTCCTCGGAATTTAAAATATTTTTGAAACAAATAATTGATATTATAAAGAAGCTCAAGCAAATAAATGATTTGAAAAGATAGTAATCTTTGTAAATCAGGTTGTAAATAACATGAAATGTGATAATAAAATAAGGGATGTTACTAATATATATTATCACCATAGCTGCTTTAGATTTATCAAGTAGGCAAAATATAAAATAATGGCACTACATGAAATTATAGTTATGATGATGACGACATCTAACCGAACTTGGAACATAAGGTGACAAGTCAGAAGCAAGCACACCAAAGAGGATGACAGAACGTCTAAATGATGACTACTGGGTCTAGCCAAAGATGTCGTTCATAATATAGCAGGTAACGACTAATCCACGGGTACTCGTGCTTTCCAACCAAGCACCAACAGCATCATTCTCCATAATGCCCAACCACAGGCTAACGTCCAGATCAATGCCCAAAGGTAAGTAAAAGGCCAACACCCAAAGTCAGTACTCACTTCCAGTATTCCTTCCATCAATCTCCATAATATCCCAAAATAAGGCAAGATCCAAGCTCTCATCCAAAGCCAAGCACAAGACCTACATCCAACTTCAACACCCAAGGCCAATATCATGCCAGTAACCATCGCCATCATTCCTTCCGTAGACCAATACCTGACATTCGCAACACCCAACATCACCCAACAAGTAAATAACCAAAAACACACTTTTCCGCAAACAAAAAGGAGTAGACGCAAGAGGAAGCCTAGACGGGATCTCATCCCAGGTGAGACCCAGGGCAGAGAGCTCAAGAGAAGCCCAAGGATCACGGCTTCCCAAGATCTCAGCCACACAGCGGTAGCGAGGGTCACGGCGAGGGTCGTCGCCAAGGCCAACAGACCCCAAGGTCGTCGGCGGGCCATCGACGGCTGGCGATCCACGGCGGCGAACGCTGCGACTGGCTGTCGATCTATGGTGGGGAGGGCCTCTGGGATGGAGCGAAGCGGAAGCTGGCGGATCTTTGGGTGAGGCCGGTGGATCTGAGATCGGAGCGGCGATGCGAGGTCCGATCGAGCTTGCTTGGGGGAGAGGCCGGGAGGAGGAGGGGGCGATGTCTGATCGAAAAGGGAAAGCCACGGGGTGGCTTGCGGAGGAAGGAGGTGGGTTAAAAAGAGAGAAAGGGGGGCACCGAAGTCGGGGTTAGGTAGGGTAGGGTTCGGCGGGCACGGGTCTCGAGGGGGGAAGCGGACAAACGAAATAAAGAGGGAGGAGGAAGGTGGTCGGTGGGAAAGGAAGTCAAACCCGTGGAGAGAGAAAATCGGGTACAAGATAGAAGTAGGGGCTAGAAGAGAAATACGAGTTCAAAAAGGATGCAAACAGCCTACACTTACCATCCTTTAATACTTCTGAGTGTCCTTCGATCCGCTTCCGTTGTCGAACTCGGACTCCTGGTGATCGAAAATCGAATGCTACCCTCCTTAGAATAAACGTAGCTAGAGTTCAAGCGAACTAAAAGTAGAAAGATTCTAAGAAGGCCAATCGAAAGGTCATTAAGCTAAAGAAAGGGGGATAGTGATGATGGCGTTACATAATCACGATTCACGTCCTTGCGGTCCAGCGGACACGGCCAGGGAAGTGACCAAGCCAGGATCACTTACACCCAGTCAAGCTAGGTTGATCCAACAACTTAGCCAAGTACATTGACCGGATCATGGTCCATTGAAGGAAGCTGATCATTTAAATGCGTGCCATCATCAACTGAAGGAAGGTGATGAGGTGGGTAGATAGTAACCTATGGAAAAATCACTATAACTGCTAGCAAAAGAGGGTACTAGAGAGGTATAATCAAGAATGGAACACGAATTCCTAAGCAAGGGTTAAGAGTTCAAAGGAAGTGATGAGAATCAAGGAAGACCTAATGAAGATGGTAATAAGGACGCTTCACCCGTATATCCAGTACAGGTGAACACTTGAGACATCCCGTACTCGAGGTTAATTTGAGTATCTTATATTATACATCCTGATCTTGCTATAATGTTCACGAGGTAGTTAGCGAGGACCTGCGTTGGGCCACCAAACTTGTAACGACCCGCTCTCGGGGGCCCGTTACTTATTTGATAATTGCGCAGGTTCTGCAGTTAACCAGTGAAATCAAAATAGCCACGATGCATAGATGTACAAAAATACACAAATAGTGTCCAATTATTACAAGCAAACCGTATAAATATTCCAACAATGATAAAAGAAAGAAATAAAGTACACGACTGAAAATAGCTCTGGAAGCTGCGGTCTCATGGTCGAAGTCTGGCGCTATTAACTCAAGAGCATCTGCCTCCACATGTACGTCGTCTGCGGTGCCACGGAGATGGAACCGTAGGTAAGTCACAACAATTCTAAATAAAGAAAGAGAGGAACTGTACAAGTATGACAAAGCAGACCAAAGTGAAAGTAAAGTAAAATACGGTGTAGTGTCTGTACAAGTGTAGAAAGTAACGTGCATGGAATGCGTAAGTAAAGGTGACTGTACTGGCAAGGAAAGTAAAGTGCATGTACTGTAAAGAAAGTAACGGTGCAAGTTACACTAGAACTACGTGACTCAAGTCGAAGAGTACAATATGTGACCGTTCAGTTCATCTCTTGCCTGGGTGCTACCCAGACGAATGCCGGTACCCAGGCAGCAGGATGGTTTGCCGAAACTCAGGCAGCTAGACAGGAGGCCGAAACACAGGCAGCTTGACATGTAGATCGAACTCTAGTCACTCCCGTACTCTCGCAACTGTGAGTTACCCCGAAACCCCGGTGACGTGTCAATTACAAGTTCTAGACAGGATTGTTCCACAGGATGTTCCACATGTTAGTTACACCAGGTCAACTGGTTGACTTCCTCATTGAAAACCAGCAAGTAGGATAAAGACAAGTCCAACACCAAAAGCTGTTACTTCCGTGCTTTGAGCACGTGGTAGTGTGGCTAGCACACAATTTACCCAAGTTGATAGTTGTGTGCTACAACCACCATAGTTGAAAGTTGGCAAAGTAATCTTTGGTAGATTACTTTCATACTTGTTCTCTAGTTTGGTTCAAGTCAAATAGCCGTTCGAGGCTATAAGTGGTGAAGTGTCACAAGTTCATGCAAGCACAGTAGACTAGTTTTCTAAAGTTAGAATCTGTCGTGACTTACAATTTTAGAGCTCGTCGTGGCAAGACGAGGTTGGAGCTAGCGAAGCTGGTGCACGAGTATTGGTACCTGCAAACACAAGAAACAATTGGTTAAAGCGCACCCTATTTTCTATTCAAATAATCTGATCATTTTGATTTTTAAAACTGATTGAAACGTTGTTGAAAGGAGTTCTAAATTTTTTTATAGGCTATATATGATAAAAATAGTTTTACTGCAAGAGGGAATATTTTTCTGAGGCTTATAGTAATTTTTAGAATTTTTAAAAGATCAAAAACAATTTAAAAACTATTTTTCAATTAATAATGTATTTATTCAGGAATTTATTCTGGGTGTAATATACATCGGAAAGTTGCAAATGAGGTGTCAAAACGACCGTCTCAAAGAGTATTAAGACATATATTTTTCTCAAGTATTAGTATACGTGAAAATAAGAAGATACGGATTTTTGAACGAAAATAACGGATTTAACTTATAGGCTTAAAAATTAATTCTGGAAAAACTAAGCGTCGGATTGAGACGAAACTAGCGACATTGGGTCCAGAATGTCATTTCTGATTTTCTGGAGCTAGTCTCACATTTTTCTGGGCCCTATATAATTACTTATGGATTTAAAACCAATAAACTCATTTATTAATTAATTAAAAATACGAAAATACGTTTTAACCGCGTATTTACAAGTTTGCCATCGAGTATTATACCTTACGCTGCTCCTTCGTTCGACGCTGCGTGGGCGGGGGCCTTCGACGTCGGGGGTGTAGCGGATGTCAGCGGCGGCGAGGGGCTCAGGCGGCTACGGCGGAGCTCCGGCGAGGCGAGACGGCGTCGTGGGCGATCTCGGAGGTAGGGAGGACGAGTGGGCGGAGCTCGCAGCGGCCTGGGGACGGCGGTGAGGGAGCTGCTCTCGGCGGCGGCTCCGGGTGACTGGGCAGCGGCGGAGGGGAGCGTCGGGAGGCGGAGTGCGGTGGCGAGGAGGGGTCTTGGCTTCACGGTGGAGGGTGGCAACGTCCGAAGCGAGGGCGGAGCTCCGGTGAAGCTCGTGTGTCACCGTGGAGGGCGCTGCTACGGGCCTTCGACGGCGCTGGGCGAGCTCGACGGTGAGGCACGGAGAGGAGCTCGGCGTAGGCGGGGCATCTTGGTCGGAGCTCCGGCGTGGGTCCATCGTGGAAGAAGAGAGAGGGAGAGGGAGTGAGACGGGGTACGAAAGAGAGAGGGATAGAGAAAGCGGGCGGGGTTTGGGTTTGAATGCGGGGTTTGCGTGAGTTGAGCCTGGGTTTCGAAATGTAAAGAGAGAGAGGGATAGGGTTAGATATATGTAGGGTTAGAGAACTTTAGCTGAGAGAGAGAGAGGGTTAGCTGGGGATGAGGGTAGCTGCGGGTAGGTTAGGTGATGAGATTAGGTGGGTAACGGGATTAGGTTAGGTGATTAGGTGGGTAATTAGGAAGCTAAAACTCCATTAACGAAAGTCATTAGTGAAAATAAAAAAGCGAAAATTACGAAAATGCCCCTACTAGTAAACGTGTCCAAAAAATTACGAAAACATACCCACGTGATCGTATCATCGCGAGGATCGCGAATACAAAGACCGTTCCAGGGTTTGAGCTACGGAAATACTAGATTTTGGCCAAAACGTTTAGAAAGCGGGTTTGCGTGTTCTCTATTGAAATGATATCAGAAAATTACGAAATTAATGTGGGAAGCCCCAAATGATCATAGGATGCTACTGCAGAAGTTTGAAAACGTTCTGAAGACGTTTGAATAGAAAATAAATTCATTGACCCAAAACTGCAATATCTGAAAATGAATTTTTATCAGATCTTTCAGAGGTATTTGACGAAATCCGATTTTACTAAAATACTCCATAACTAGTCGGGTACTTCAAAATATTTTTATAAGAAATTTTTGATATCAGTTTTGTTATAAAATTCCTGACTACATTTATAAAGAGATTTTAAAATGTTAAAAATACGTTAAGCACGTAAACTGAAGTGTTGAAAAATACAGGTCGTTACATCGAAGGAATCGACGAGGAAGCGAGGAGAAATGAGCTCTGGAACAGGCTACTCAGCCGAACAAGAAAGTTCACTCGACCGAGTGAAGTAGCCTACTCGCCCGAGCAAGACTGACCAAAGACATCTGCCTAACCAGAGTGGCCCAATGCACTCGGCCGAGTGGTTAATTCCACTCGACCGAGTAGAGAACTCCACTCGCCCGAGTGGAGGCCAACAATTCGAAGAGAGCCATGCCGACATCTCTGTTTTTCTGGATGATCTGCTGACTGACGTACTCGGCCGAGTCACACTTCTCCCTCAGTCGAGTCGTATTTCCACTCGGCTGAATGACACGAGCGCCCAAATTTTCAGACAACCTCTCACTTATTTGAAATCTGCTATAATTCCAGTGGGCAAAGTATTTTTATCATACTTTTTATGGATAGTCGACTCATGTCGGTTCCAACGTCGCCAAGAATACGCCAATCAGAGGTCGGATGAAATCTGGAGAATTTCTGCAAGTTGATGCTGCAGTGCTGGAATTTCTACTCAGCCGAGTCATATTTCCACTTGGCAGAGTGAGCACGGGCGCAGAACTTAAGTTGCGGCCAGAGCTGACTTTGGGCACGATTTTCAGAGGGTTTCTAGAGTTATTTGTTAGGGTTTTGAGGGGGCTATATATAGGGTTTGTATCCGTCATTAGAGGGGAGTTTCATTATGTTTTCTTAGAGACTTTTTAGAGGTTATGCCATGTCCTAGGCCCCCTCTTGGATCTAAAAGCTTGTATTGGTATTGAAGTTCTTCATCAAAGCTACGTATCTTTGTTCTTATTATTTGAATCTTTGATTTGATATCTTTTTACATGCAAACAATGTTTTTATTGATTTCGATATCGTTATTATTATGCTTAGTTAATCTTTGTTCTAGGGAAGGGGATGAACCCTATGGATCTAATGCTAGATTTGTGATGAATGAATTTCTATGTTGCTAGAATTTCTAGAGGGTTAGATTATGATTGATTTATCATGGATATCTAGGAATTTCCAACTATTTGGGGTGTGCAAGAGATTGGATTCCGATCGATGGGAAGGCCTAGATATTCGATTTAGATTTATAATCGAGATTCGCTAGACTTGGTTTGTAAGAGATTGGACCAAAGCTAGCATTTTTATTATAAATCTATACACATATTCGTTTGCAAGAGATTGGACGAATAAGAGCTATCACAATCTAGACTGTAACTCGAGTTTGCACGAGAGTGGGCTCGAGGAGCGATTAGACGATGATGTCGATCTTCATGCTAGTGGCTTAGGTTAGGGTTTGCACGAGATTGGGCCCTAATCTAGGTTGTTATAGACCGGCAATAGTGCGAGAGCGTGAGCCTGGTTCTCTATTCAGTTACGACTAGTTCACCTCAATACAAGTCTAGTAATATTGAGATTCACTATTTACAATGATGCATAATAATCCGTAGTGGGATTTCCTAGCTCTAGACTATTTTATTATATTAAATTTGAATCGATATTTGACCAACTTCTTTATCACCGACACCGACATCCATCACCATTGCCATTACATCACATCATACCCATCTCCACCAGTAAAACATTCGTAGTCAAACCAATCTAGGATAGATTGTAACCAACACCACCTCCTCGAGTTCGATACCCACTCGCCACTACACCGTGCGCCTGCGGTAAAACTACGACTGTCTCTCGGGTGTGTATCCGAGGGCCGATCACCCGCTCTGCGAATTGGGTGAATTCCTTCTAGGTCACCTTAGGTTCATTGGTGGCCCTTGCTGGTCGCTTTGGTGGGGACGTAGAGCTCGAGGCATCCTCCACCAGGACACTATTTGCTTTTTGTTTCTCCTTCGGACCTTGGATCGATCCGATATTGCTGGGTCCAACTGACATAGCTTCTTGATCGCTACGGTATGTCGAGCTGGTTAACGATTTCCGATAGACGGTGCCAAACTGTTAAGGCCAAAAATGACTGATACAATTGTCTAGCTGGCGTGGACCCCTCATGCTGAGTCGGAGCCTTGTCAGCAAGTTGAATGGGACAATAGGTTGGAAGAACCAAGGTCGGTTGATGGATGGTGAATGTCTTATGATGCTCGATCAACCTTCGAGCGGCCTATGTGTCAACGAATCGAGGCTGTGATGTTGGGGTTTTGGCGGACCCCCAGAGCTCGGATCCGTATCCGTCCTAAGTCGGACGGACCACGGAGGCACATAGGCGCAGCGGAAAAACAGAAATCTTAATTTCTACACTAGCTAAACAATTTAGCTAGGCTCTGGGGAACCAGAACCCAGCCCGATCTATGCCGACTTGGAGTGGGTCTGACCACTCCAAGAAGGATCTACACTAAGCGACTAATTAAAATTACGCTAAAACGCTTAACCACATACCCGGAATCTTGGCCCTGGAGCAGGCAAGATGTACCGCACCGTCTTGAGAAGCTCCTCGTAGCCGAGCCGCGTTGACCCGATCTCCCTGAGCCGCCTCGCACCCTCGCACCGATCCGCCCGAGCCGCTTTCGCCTCCGAGCCGATCACATGCGGTAGAAAGTTTCACTTGAGAAGAAACCCGCGTCTTAGACGTCCGGATCGGATCCAAACCCCTTTCGTAGTCGTGCTAGGACTACTCCAGAGAATAGGAAAGTAGAGAGAGAGATTTAGTCGCGGACCGAGCTTGCTCAATAATTTGGAGCTACCCGATCGTTGACTGGTGTGTATTTCAACGAGGAGAGTGCACCCCTATTTATATAGGGAGTGAGCACTCAACATCTCGTTGCGGGCAATGTGGGACAATTCCCATGAAGAGAAAAACAATTAAGCCATTTGGCTTAATTTCAATTTTAAAGTTAGCCTTTCACAAAGTCAAACTTTAACGAATTAATTCTCCTCACATACTAAACTTCAGACACCAAACAAGCTATCAATCAGAAGAGCTTGGAATGGTGAACGCGTAGGAACTGACGGCGACGAATTTCGACTTCGTTTGACCCCTCAAACAATTGCTCAAAGTTTAGCAATTTCTCAAAATTCGTAGCCGTCATTAGGGTTTCAAAAAACCCTAATTGACTTAAGTTACGGGCGTGCCCGCTAGACTTAGCGGGCGCGCCCGCCCAAGGGGGGGAAAGGGCGGGCCACCCGCCCGCTGCTGCAGCGGGCGGGCACCCGCTGCTGCAGCGGGCGCTGGCCCGCTGTGCAGCGGGCCACGCCCGCTAATGCAGCGGGCGCCCGCCCGCTGCACACAGCGGGCCATGCCCGCTGCTGCAGCGGGCCGCGCCCGTTTTGCCCTTGTACATGGGCCTCTTGGCCCGGTGGGTCTAACCCACTTCCCCTTGAACTCTTTCTGCGTTTCTGGGCTCGTTTGAGCTCCGATTTGGACACGGTTTGAACCTGTGTTTAGACCGGGACGATCCCGTCATCCAGGTAACCCTTTCCAACAAGTTTGTTCCTACTAAATTCGTCGTAACTAATTTACAACACGTTAAAGTTATCATCTAATGCAACGTTATGTCCCTATTGCTATTGCGACTAACTTTCACAACTTAACTTGTGAATATCATCAAATGACATTTCTCTCTATTCTATATTCCTATTACTAAGACACGAGTACTACTCGGTGTGAGACCCTACAGCCTGACCTTACTACAGGTTGGGGCTCGAAACCCCTAGACGACGGTCACTACGAGCAGTAGCTGTCGTCCCTGTTTCAGAGTCATCATAACGTGATCGACCCTTTGACAAAAGTATCATAGGGTTTGCATTGGCTATGTCAGTGATGAATTCCGTTAGCTAAAATCCCTTCGTCAAGACTGTGTTTGATGTTGGCCTAGGGTATGGTTTTCTGTCAACCCCATTAGACAACATTGGTCAGTATACGGCGGTCTTTATTGTATACACGTTGTACTACTTGCAACGTACCCCGGCCGAGGATTAAAATAAAGACCGTACTGAGCCTATAACACTAACTTCCCTTTAATGGAAGTGACGAATCCCATCTTAGTCACTTACTCACCTAGAGAGCTTCTGGTGCAACCCAACCTAAGATCTTTCATCAGGACTGGTCCTCGAAGCTAGATCATGGGTCTAAGCTACACCGTCCGTTCACAGGTTTATACAGATGACTTCAGGTCTTAAGGATCAACTAACCTATCATCACCCTAGAGTTATTGAAGACAGATCATTAAAGTTAACCATTTAATAACTCTAACTTGGTCGTTCAGTGAACTCATTCTCCAATGAGCACCTGTGTCTCGTCTCCGACTTCAGCAAGTCGAATGACTATGAGATCATCATAACCCGAAGGTAAGATGAAGACACAGTGATCTATCCGATGTGTCGATATCCAGTTCTCGACACATCTATGATCACGAACCGTTTTAGACTTACGTTTCTATTCGGTCTCTTACTTACTCATAATCGAGATCTCATCTAGATATGTAAGGACCTAACTCTAAGTCTATGGATATTATCCAAGTATATTAATACAAACGATTTTATACTTAGAATAATACGTACCATATACGGTATGAACAAGACGTATAATCAAGATAAATTGCCTTATGGGCATATATCTTCCTACATCTCCCACTTGCACTTAGGCTATTTATCTCGGTATCTCATGCCGTTATAGCATATCAGTCACTTTGACATTTGATATGGCAAACCTAAGAATGGTTCTATTAATAAGTATCTACAACGAATTTTAATGGATTGAAATTACATCTCTTGATCACACAGGGTTGATCCTTTGGAAAAATGATCTGGATCAATTTTCCTAACTTTGTATAGCTAACAGTTAGCTTATACTATTTAGATGTGGGGTCTTACATTTCCGTAAGTCAGTTCTAGCTCACTCCACTTTATTGTGTCAATATGTCAAGTACACATTTGACGCCCTAAGTCTCTATATATACTATTAAATCAAAACAATTTTGACTTAATGATTTATATAGAAGATTCATTAAAGTGAAAAATCCTTTTTACTTAGTCCGAAAAATGGAACTAAGTATATGAGCTCGCTCCCACTGAATTTAAGAATTACCTGGTCAAATTTCTTTAACATAATATCTAAATCATATTTAGGTTTATGTGTAAAATATAACCATTTGGTAAGTGCCTTAGATGGAATGCACAAGTGTCAGATTCGGTTTGACGAATGAGTCAAGTCAAGATCGTTTTAAGGAAACTTGACATTGACTCGTTCAATCAAAACGTCCTATACTGTACTTATTCCTTTAACCACATTTAGTATTAACTCTTTTAATAACTAAATGCAGTTAATCACGAGTTAATATTGATATGCGTATTTATTGTGATTGCACACAATTTATACGCCCCCTGGAACCTATACTTAACTACTGATTGACTTCAGACATTTAGTCAGCTTCAAAATCAATATTATCGAAGCTATACATCATTATTCGAAAATATACGCAACCATCACAGAAAAGTCACATCCACAGAATTTGAGCCAATTCAATTTCAATTGCAACAATCGAGACATTCATTCCAAAACAACGGGTTCATAAAAGGAACCTTAATTTGTTTATCAAAAATAAACTTTGAGTGCAAAGCACTCATTCATTGTTTTCGATCTTTAAAGATGATACATTTTATTCAAATAAGAAAAATATCATCTCCATCACGATCAGCGTCTCCAGAAGTCTTTGAGCGGTCCCATCAGCAACTGTTGCTTTAATTGCCGACCGATCTCCGTGCTTCTCTAATCTCCAGTTCTTATCAGCCACCTGTATACAGTACACAGATGTCTATAAGTATCTCATACTATATGAATGGAAATGATTGCATTTAATTGAATTTTAATTTGTACCTGAGGTAGAGGCATCAGTATGCCCCTTCTTCTTCTCTGCAAGATAGATCTTGCAGTTCCTCTTCCAGTGGCCAATCTTGTGGCAATGGAAGCACTCAGATTTCGACGGGGCCCCTTTGTTCTTTTTCTTCCCATTCTTAGCCTTCGCAGGTTGTGGGACCTGCCTCTTCTTCCCTTTGCCTTTCGGCTGGTCGGAAGTAGCAGAGCCAACAACCAGTGCAGCCGGCTTCTTATGAATCTCCTCAAACTGCCGGAGCATATTGAGGAGACCCGGAAGATCCGTCTCAAGGCTGTTCATTATAAATCCAGTTATAAAAGGCTTGAAATCGGGAGTCAAAGACTTTAGGATAATGTCTGTGGACATCTCATTGTCCAGGATAAATCCTAACTGGGCGGCGTCCTCTACGTACCCGATCATCTTGATAACATGATCCTGTACGGGTTCCGTCCCCATCTTGGTGCCCCAGAGGTTGCTAGTGGCCTCGAACTTGGCAGCTCTTGATCGCTTGCCATACAACTCTTGTGCGTTGAGGAGCATGCTTTGAACATCCATATGTTCATGCTTCCTCTGCAACTCGTTGGTCATCGAAGCCAGAGTAAGGCACCTGGCCTTCTCTGCATCCCTCTGGTACAATTTGTAGGCTTCCTTTTCCTCGTGGGTCGAATCTTCATCCGGCTTATCTGGAGCGTCCTCGAACAGTACGTATCCTATTCCGGCTAGGGAAAGGACCAACTTGATGTTCCTAAGCCAGTCTTTGTAGTTCGTTCCATCCAGTACGTTCTTCTCAACCATGTATCTAAGTCCCGAATCCATTCTGTATTTTATAGATACTTTAGTTAGTATATGTTCGTAGTATAGTTTTAATGGTTTTAATAAAACTATATTCTCCCACTAAATTTATTTAAAGCCATAATAATAAACAATTTATTATAAAATAATATTTGTGAGAGAGGGATCCGACTACCGTGAGTCTGACAACCTTGAGTGTATCTCAACAAGTTGTCCGACTCTGCAGTCGGTAGACGAACTCGTCGTCAATCATATTTACTATGATTCCCTATCGATTTTTACCCCTAGTCATTTGTGATCATGAGTGTGCTCATCCGGATCACAATGGCTAGCCTAGTCGGACCCTTGTTTTCGTGTCTAGCCTGACTTGCCCCTTTGCTCGGTGTATGCACGACGCGCCGGTTTGGGTCAGGTCTTAGACTACATTCTTGGTTAGACTTACGCCGAAGCTCGAGGGATGAGACAACGGTTTCAGTCAGGTTAAGATGTCAATCAAGAAATCGGTTTCTATAAGATTGACATGTCACGGCTTGAGTGTAGCTCAACAACCGGAACATGTTTCTTACAGTTGCCAACTCCTAAAACAAGGAGGGCTACGATTTATCTTGAACAAGATTATTATCGTATTGACTTAGGTATAGTCGATGGACTTACATAGTCATGAATCGACTCCTTGCGGTCCAGCGGACGCGGCCAGGGAATTGACTAAGCCAGGACCACTTGTTACCCAGTCTAGCTAGGTTGGTCCAAAAACTTTAGCCAAGCACATTGACCGACATCATGATCCATTGAAGGAGTTGTCATCAATCTTATGTTTTCCAAACAACTAAATGGCTTTTATTTAAAAGAACTAGTTAATCCTTATCAACTAGTGGATCCTAAAATTCAAAATTTTTCAGATTGGTTGAACATCTTTTATTAAGTCCTTATCAACTATAAGGTTCTACGTTCAACTTACTACCCAAATCTTATTAGGTTTTTAATAAAACAATTCAACATTTTTGTCTTTTGTGAAAATCATTATTTAAACATTTTAATGAAATGATTTCCAAAAAAAGGGACTACCCTAATCAGGTATTAGGTTCAATGTTGTTTTGTTTTATCAAACATAACATGTCACTATCATGTTTTAATGGCTAACCTAACAAGGTTTGTGTATACATTATACAACATGAAATGAAGCAACTAACTTTATCGGCATAAAAGAAAGTTTCATTTTTTAGTGACATATAAAAGGTATTTGCAAGTTTTAAAAATTATCTATATAATACAAACATGCAAATCTAAATTTTAACACTTAAAATTAAAGATTAAAATTTAAAGCCTTCATAAAAAAAATTTTATCGCATAAAACTAGGTCGTACAAAATTATCTAATAATTTTAAACCTAGGCCTTTAAAATTTTTTAACCTTATTTCTAAAATTAAAATATCACATAAAAATTTTAGAAACATCTATGTAGTAAAAGAAATTAATTTATATTACATCTCATGAAATAAAATTATTTCTATTATTTACATATTTAAACCAATTTTAAAACTCTTTTAAAATCTTTTAGAAATCCTTTTTAGAAGCTTTCAAATAAAGTTTAAAGATTTCTAACTTTTATGTAACTAAAGAAAAATTCTTAAATTTCAAAAATAAAATTTTTCTAAAGTTTACATAAACTTTAAATACCCTTTAAAATTTTTCATATTTCAAAAATTTTATACAGTATTTAAATGTTGGATGCCTATTTAAAATTTATCGCATAAAGTAAATAGTCCAAAATAAAATTTTCGTGTTGCATAAACAATTTTTTAAAAAACACGAAACAATTTTAAAAAACTATTTAACATTAAGCAAAATAGTTTGTACATCAAAGCTAAGCATTTTTTTTTAACTATTTTAAAAAGTCGCTATAGTAGATCTATAGCATAACCGTGGCTCTGATACCACTGTTGGGGTTTTGGCGGACCCCCAGAGCTCGGATCCGTATCCGTCCTAAGTCGGACGGACCACGGAGGTACATAGGCGCAGCGGAAAAACAGAAATCTTAATTTCTACACTAGCTAAACAATTTAGCTAGGCTCTGGGGAACCAGAACCCAGCCCGATCTATGCCGACTTGGAGTGGGTCTGACCACTCCAAGAAGGATCTACACTAAGCGACTAATTAAAATTACGCTAAAACGCTTAACCACATACCCGGAATCTTGGCCCTGGAGCAGGCAAGATGTACCGCACCGTCTTGAGAAGCTCCTCGTAGCCGAGCCGCGTTGACCCGATCTCCCTGAGCCGCCTCGCACCCTCGCACCGATCCGCCCGAGCCGCTTTCGCCTCCGAGCCGATCACACGCGGTAGAAAGTTTCACTTGAGAAGAAACCCGCGTCTTAGACGTCCGGATCGGATCCAAACCCCTTTCGTAGTCGTGCTAGGACTACTCCAGAGAATAGGAAAGTAGAGAGAGAGATTTAGTCGCGGACCGAGCTTGCTCAATAATTTGGAGCTACCCGATCGTTGACTGGTGTGTATTTCAATGAGGAGAGTGCACCCCTATTTATATAGGGAGTGAGCACTCAACATCTCGTTGCGGGCAATGTGGGACAATTCCCATGAAGAGAAAAACAATTAAGCCATTTGGCTTAATTTCAATTTTAAAGTTAGCCTTTCACAAAGTCAAACTTTAACGAATTAATTCTCCTCACATACTAAACTTCAGACACCAAACAAGCTATCAATCAGAAGAGCTTGGAATGGTGAACGCGTAGGAACTGACGGCGACGAATTTCGACTTCGTTTGACCCCTCAAACAATTGCTCAAAGTTTAGCAATTTCTCAAAATTCGTAGCCTTCATTAGGGTTTCAAAAAACCCTAATTGACTTAAGTTGCGGGCGCGCCCGCTAGACTTAGCGGGCGCGCCCGCCCAAGGGGGGGAAAGGGCGGGCCACCCGCCCGCTGCTGCAGCGGGCCGGGCCCGCTGCAAGCAGCGGGCGCTGGCCCGCTGTGTGCAGCGGGCCGTGCCCGCTGCATCAGCGGGCCAGCGCCCGCTGCATCAGCGGGCCAGCGCCCGCTGCATCAGCGGGCCAGCGCCCGCTGTGCAGCGGGCCAGCGCCCGCTGCATCAGCGGGCCAGCGCCCGCTAATGCAGCGGGGCCCGCCCGCTGCACACAGCCCATGCCCGCTGCTGCAGCGGGCCGCGCCCGTTTTGCCCTTGTACATGGGCCTCTTGGCCCGGTGGGTCTAACCCACTTCCCCTTGAACTCTTTCTGCGTTTCTGGGCTCGTTTGAGCTCCGATTTGGACACGGTTTGAACCTGTGTTTAGACCGGGACGATCCCGTCATCCAGGTAACCCTTTCCAACAAGTTTGTTCCTACTAAATTCGTCGTAACTAATTTACAACACGTTAAAGTTAGCATCTAATGCAACGTTATGTCCCTATTGCTATTGCGACTAACTTTCACAACTTAACTTGTGAATATCATCAAATGACATTTCTCTCTATTCTATATTCCTATTACTAAGACACGAGTACTACTCGGTGTGAGACCCTACAGCCTGACCTTACTACAGGTTGGGGCTCGAAACCCCTAGACGACGGTCACTACGAGCAGTAGCTGTCGTCCCTGTTTCAGAGTCATCATAACGTGATCGACCCTTTGACAAAAGTATCATAGGGTTTGCATTGGCTGTGTCAGTGATGAATTCCGTTAGCTAAAATCCCTTCGTCAAGACTGTGTTTGATGTTGGCCTAGGGTATGGTTTTCTGTCAACCCCATTAGACAACATTGGTCAGTATACGGCGGTCTTTATTGTATACACGTTGTACTACTTGCAACGTACCCCGGCCGAGGATTAAAATAAAGACCGTACTGAGCCTATAACACTAACTTCCCTTTAATGGAAGTGACGAATCCCATCTTAGTCACTTACTCACCTAGAGAGCTTCTGGTGCAACCCAACCTAAGATCTTTCATCAGGACTGGTCCTCGAAGCTAGATCATGGGTCTAAGCTACACCGTCCGTTCACAGGTTTATACAGATGACTTCAGGTCTTAAGGATCAACTAACCTATCATCACCCTAGAGTTATTGAAGACAGATCATTAAAGTTAACCATTTAATAACTCTAAATTGGTCGTTCAGTGAACTCATTCTCCAATGAGCACCTGTGTCTCGTCTCCGACTTCAGCAAGTCGAATGACTATGAGATCATCATTACCCGAAGGTAAGACGAAGACACAGTGATCTATCCGATGTGTCGATATCCAGTTCTCGACACATCTATGATCACGAACCGTTTTAGACTTACGTTTCTATTCGGTCTCTTACTTACTCATAATCGAGATCTCATCTAGATATGTAAGGACCTAACTCTAAGTCTATGGATATTATCCAAGTATATTAATACAAACGATTTTATACTTAGAATAATACGTACCATATACGGTATGAACAAGACGTATAATCAAGATAAATTGCCTTATGGGCATATATCTTCCTACATGTGATACTCGGGAACGACCCTCGCAGAAGGTTGAGACTCAGCAATTTGCACCACAAGGAAGTGTCAGGGGGGTCGGATCTGGGTTCCGACCCAAGTCTCATCTGATGCTTAAGTTAGAATGGGAACTTAAGGAGGAGATGGAGCTTGGAGTAGCTGAGATTGACCCTCGGAGGTTCGTCTCAGATCTGGCGTCACAAGATCTTTAGTGGAAGAAATATATGCTGAAAGAGTATAGTCTATGTATTAGATCTCGTACCTTGAGAATTGGAATCTTTTTGGTATTTATAGACCTCTTGGGTCCTTTTGGTGATGTTGGGGAGATAACAGTCACACATTATGGTGCCATAATCTTCCCTCTTTAATAGGAGCGAATGTTGCCCACGTTCTTGCTATTTATGAGGCCGCCTTCAATAACACGTTTGAGTGATGGGAGTGCAACGGGCAACTGGCTGGTGGGCTTTGGCCGAGTCGATGTCGGCTTCTCTTGTGGGCCTTAACCTTCGTCGGTCGATTCGTCTCAAGTGTCGGCCCAATGGTTCAACAATTACTATTGCATTGATTTATTCCATTAGCTCCATGATTAGTGAGTAGTCTCTTATGCTAGGGACATGTAGAGCCATATTGTAGGGATTAAGCATGATGGATCACCCCAAATATCGACCCAAATAAGATTATAGTCTAGGAATAGGATTGGATGATGAGCCTAATTCAACTTTTCATGTTATAGAGATACACAGTCTTAATCACCAACGACCCATTTGGGTTTTGATTTAATGCCCCTAATGGAGGGTTAACTATCTAGTGCCCGGCGTCGACTAACCCTCAGGCACACTCACTAGAGCCACATATATCTTAGTGAACTACAAACCATCGGGGCTACAATATGGATCCAATCTATTCTCTGAGTCCTCTCTTACAATTAGAAGTCGAAAGAATGAGGATTGAGACTCAGTCGTTATCGAAGACTATAACCATTGGGTCGAGAAGTTAGACCCACCTACCTCAAGACCTACAAATAGCAGTGATACATTAGCCCTAGCTCTTTGTCTTAACTGATTTTCCCCTAGTCAATCACTCTCTGCTATTGAGACACCGATTCCCATGGCTATATAACACTCGTCACTAATCCCGTATTCAACCTTTGCATCTCTATGTTCGACACCCACTACATACGACCCATACGCTTGCAGTTTATAACTGACACAACAAGTTTTTGGCGCTGATGCCAGGGAGGCAAACGGCTTGACTTCGTATTGGTGGATAGTTTAATAGACCTTATTTCTTTTCTCTTTTCATATTTTTATTTCTATTGATACTAATCATGCAACTGATGTTTCTCTTACGTTTTGTCTCTCTTATTCGCAGAAGAAGTCTCAGTGCAGGAAATCTAGTTCTGATCGACCCTGAGATAGAGGCTACATTAAGAAGTTTGAACAGAGAGCGGTGTCAAAAAGCACAACATGATAAGATGACCGATGAACCAGAACCCCCGAAGTCCCTCATGGACTTTGTGATGCCCACGAGTAGCCCAACTTCTAACATTAGGCATACTGCGATCTAAGCAGCATACATCAAGCTAAAGCCTGGATTGATCCAATTTATCCAGCAAGACCAGTTTAGTGGCCATCACACTGAGAGCCCCAACAAGCACTTAACCAAGCTTTTGGAGAAGTGTGACATGATAAAACTTAACAATGTCACAGAAGATGCCATCAGATTGTGGTTCCCGTTCTCGCTAAGGGACAAAAAGAAAGAATGGTTAAAAAGCAATGAGGCTAACACTTCCATTACATGGGACTCGTTAGCTAAGGCATTTCTATACAAGTTCTTCCTACCGGGCAAGACAGTAAAGCTTCACAATGAAATCACCTCCTTTGGGCAACACGATCAGGAGGGTTTACATGAAGTGTAGGAGCACTATAAGGAGCTCCAAAGAAAGTGCACATGCCATGGTATTCTAGAATGGTAGTTGATACCAAACTTCTATAATGGACGCAAGCACCAAGTTAAGATTTATATATACGTCGTAGCTGGTGGCTCAATCATGACTAAAACCTCGGAAGCGGTAAAGGCGTTGTTGGAAGAAATGGCCTCCAACAACTACCATTGGGGGAATGAGAGAGAGTCAATAAAGAAGGGTGGTAAGCTGGAAGTGGATGTGATAACCCTTTTTGAAAGCAAGTTTGACAGCCTAGTATAAAAGATATCTCAAATCAAGTCTGAGGCCAGGGGACCCTCTTTTTCCTCAGCCATGGTGGCAAATTGTGAAGTATGTGGAACACAAGGACATCAAACTTTGGAGTGCCAATTTGGATCAGTTCAAACCCAAGGAACGACAATAGAGCAAGCCAATGCTATACACAATCAGAGACCGCAAGGAAATCTGTACTCACTAACTTTCAATCGAGGATGGCAAAACCATCCGAATTTTTCGTATCAAGGTGGGAACTTCCTGGTCCTGTCCCCTCATCAAACAAGATTTCAGGAACAGAGGCCTCTTGGAAACACTCCACAATTACTGCAGAATTCCTGCTTAGAGAATACCATGGAGAGTTTCATAGACACGTAATCCCAGAGAAACGACAGCTTCCAAAATGCCCTTGTGCAAGTTAATTCAAGGATGGACTCACTCACTACCTCCAACAAGATGTTGGAAAGGTAAGTAGCTCAATTGGCGCAATAAGTAGGTGCCATGGAAAACACCCAAGGAGCACTTCCTACACTACCCGAGCAAAACCCGTGGGTGATGAATGATGTGATGTTACAAAGCAGGAATCTGTTAACGGGACCATTTGTCTTCATTGGTTCCCAAAATGAGTGCGACATCCCCAAAAAGAACGTCTATGAAGAAATCAAGGAAAGGGAGGAAGTTGCGGAGCCAACACGTGTATATGTGCCACAAGTGTCGTTTCCATTTAGGCTTGCCAAAGCAAAGATGGAACAGATGCATGGAAAATTCTCCGAAGCCTTAAAGCAACTAGGCTTGACCATAATGTTTCTCGATGCATTGATGGAGATCCCTTCATTCAGGTAGTTCCTCAAAGATTTGCTAAAGAGGAAGAAAGCATCCACGGCGGCACATTCGGAGGAGTGCAGCATGACTCTTCAAAACTGTTACCGGTAAACCTCGATGATCAAGGGAGTTTCTCCATTCCCTGCTTGATAAAAGATATACATATTCGCTGTGCTTTGTGTGATTTTGGTGATAGCATGAGTCTAATGCCTTTATCAATTTGCAGGAAACTAGAGATGGGAGACCCAGTACCCATAATGATAACTCTCCAGCTAACAGACTACATAATTATGTACCCCATCGGCACGTTGCACGACGTCCCGGTTCAGGTGGAAGGAATCGCCATTCTTTTTTATTATGTTGATAATGGACATGGACAAATACGTGCAAACAACTATTAAATTGGGAAGACCTTTTCTAGCAATCGCAGGCGTGGTGATTAATGTCAGGAACAGAAAGTTGTCTTTCATCTTAGGGAATCACAATCTCGACTACGAATTCAAGGATAATATGAAGGCGCCCTCGCCCAAAAAAGGCCTTAGCAACAATGATTATGAAATCCTCAAGGAGAAGCATGAAGACAAATCCACAAAGAGAGAACCCTCTGACCCGGTCTTCTCAATGCCTTCAATTTCTTGTTCTTGTTTACCTTGCCTCACATTGACTAACCCTTTCTCGTGTATGCAAGGTATCTTCAAGGCGAGCAAGGGAGAATGCCCGAGCATCACGAACAATTCTGCCTCAAGGAAGAAGTCGATGACAAAGGATGTCGCTAAGAGAGCCGTGAAGAAGAAGCCACACCATCACTAAGGTGACCATGCCACTGCTGAGGATGCCCCCCCAAGAAGACTAAACAGATCGATGTTATGCTATTTCAATGGTCGGAACACGTTGGAGAGGCGTTCGTGAAGCCCACCGTACCGAATAGTTAAATCGTGTGGAATGTTGAGCTAACGACGTTAAACAAAGCTCTTAGTGGAAGAAAACCCAATTTTATAACCCTTATCTTTGCGTATTTTCTTGTTATTTTAGTTTGTATAAAGTTATATGATGATCCTAGTAGCATTGTGACTTGCACATGAGTTGGACATGACCGTATTGCTACACACATGGCCATGTCATATGACAAATAATGATCCTAGAAAGAAGCAGAACCAACACAACTGTGCTAGTTTTTGACATGGCTGTGTTAGAATTATTACAGAATGCACGTCTTCAACACGGACGATTCACATGCCTCTACGGATCAATGAGGAAAAGAGGCCAAGTTACACATTTGTGACACGGTCGTGCCAATTTTCGGCACGTCCGTGCGAGCTATAGGCAGTCTGTCGAGTCATGTCAAAATCAAGCATGGTCGTGCCCCCCCCCCAAAAAAAATTTAGCTTAAAGCCCTTGGCCCACCTTCTTCCCATTCGCACCCTCTTTCATTTTAAACTTCCAAACACTAAACCTCCTCCTACCTATCACCCTAAATCATATCCACATCCTTCCTCAACCTCCCACAACCTCTAAAACCTCCACCAATTCTCCAAAAAATACCATCATATACCCACTCTCCACATAACCGTAACCCCATCTCATACCCCCTCAACCAAAATTCCACCCAAAGGGAAAGATCATTGTCAATGAGAAGCTTGGGGGAGCTTGATCTACTACGAGGAGCAAACTGAAGGAGGAAATCAATCAAAATTTCTTTAACCCTAGGTGAACTCCTTCATCTTCCTAAATGTTTAAAATTTGCAAATTTATTGTTGTTGCTACTTCTCTTGTTTCTAGAGTGTGTCTTGCATCCCATTCACATCACCACACACACTGTAGGACCTAAGAGGCCCGCCTCGATGGTATCAGCCTCCACCTCTGTCACTAGGAAATCATGTGCCCGAAGGGGCATGGAGCCACCTCCACCTCCACCTCCACCCATGCCACCGCCTATGATGGCCTTACATGGGATAGATCTTAAGGATTCACAGCAGAGAGTGGCCATTGCCACACTTCACCCATGCCCCATGTCATCCATGAAATTTGCAAACCTTAATACCCTCCAGTCCTTATGGATTTAAGAGGGCATTGAAACCTTATTTGCCAGTATACCCTAGATCGACTTTCTGCATATGCATGACGAGACATATGTCCGTCCGATGACTCGTCTCGAAATATGTGAGCGATACTCCCAAGTGTAGGAGATCGAAGAAGTAATATTACCTGTGAGTCCAGGTATCGTATCCACAGGACAACTGACCTGCAAAACAACGAGTTTCAGTTTATAAAGAGTACTAAAACGATAAGAAACGTACACCTTTCTAAGCCAAAGTAATGGTGGCGATGGTTTTTAATAATAAAAACAAAGTGCGACGAAAACTACGGGGAAATCGATATTAGGGAACCAAAGTGGAGGGGATGTGTTAGTCGTTATTTTGTTAGGGGTTTGCAATCAATGGTTATTGATGTATTGGTTAATCAATTGGTTCATACCATTCACAATCAAGATTCATAGATGAGCCTTGCATATCATCGCCCTCTCGGTTCCCTCCGGGTATGCACACATAGATGTATCGACACGGTACATCATCCTCACGGGATCCTCATGGTATGTGTGTGAATCAAGATCTAAAACATTAGAAACAATTGCTTAACCTAAGTAACACAACGTTTCACCCCACAAGGGTATGAGAACGTCTGAAGATTTAGCGATAACAAAAAGGAAATAACGCCATATGTAATCACGTAAATTATTAGTCTCATAAAGAATATAAACTCATGTGCCCGTAAGGGTCACAATAATGTCCGCAAGGACCACGCCACGAATAACTCCGCAAAGATCATATTCGATCCAAGTACACCAACTGCGATAATACTTGTATAATACATAAAGAAACCAATAAAATACGCAATATAACGTGCAGAATAGGGCGTAACGACATTAAAACCAGAGATTACATAGCCCTAACAACATCTCAACCAACACATGAGGATATTAGCCAAGCATGGTGAGAAAAGAATCACTATTCATTGCAAAATACATCATCAATACTCAAAATACAAGGCAAATAAAAAAATACGAGACAAAAGTTGAGAATTATGTCACCAAATATCTCCTCTTGGACTCCAAATCTCCTTCAACAATTGCCTTAGCCTTTGTATCTGAAACCCCCAAAAGAATACGTAGGAATACACAAGGTATGCCTCAAAATACCCACCAAAACCCTATGAATATGGATAAAACTCGTCTGCATACGGCTCCAAACACCCTTTAAATAGGCTACGAAGCTGGTCCGAAAACATCGCACAAACTTGATTAAAACTTTGCCCACAACCCGGATCAAATATCCATCATTCATCAAATGTGGGATTGCATGTAGTGATGCCACATGTACTGATCTGGTAAGAATTTCTATTACTTGCTGAATAATGTGAGTTTAAGGGTATTTAATTAGGATTAGGGTTAATGTATGGGTGGAACATGGATATATATATATATATAAATGATATGGTAAACTTAAAATATGTTATATGATACGTATATATCATATATGTATCATATACGATATACATATGATACATATATATGACATATTATATATCGTATACAAAATATCATATATCATACATATGATACATATATATCGCATATCATATAAGGGATTCATATAGATCAGGTGGCACCTGATCTAATAAATTAGGTGCCAAGAAATAAAAAGAGGACCTTGCAACAAGTACAAGCCCATGTGAGGCTTGAACTTTCCAACTTTATATGTCTTGGCACCTGATCTATTAGATCAGGTGCCACCTTTTCTACATTACTCTCATCATATAAATATCATATATTTAGAATTATCTCATGATTCAGGTGTGTACAGTTTTTGAGGAATTCAATTAAAGGTTTTGGTAAGGAGATTATTTAATGTTAAAGGTATTGGTACTTATTTGGCAATTTTTAGTTTTATTGGGGGTTATATACAATTTTTATAGGTTATATTAAAAGAGATGTCAAAACAATATTAATTTAGGAAAGACTTCACCATATTATTGCACTGAATCTCAATAAAGAAGCATCTGTTGAGAATCACTTTCTGTGGTGAAAAAACCATAGATCATATATATCATAGAATTAGCTATTACAAGAAGATGAATATCAATGGTCTCCACAATGATGGTGGATACCAAGGGTCTTTAGTGCCCATTCATACCCCTTCCCCTTATCTATCCATCTTTGTAAACTCGTTATGTGAATACTCAAGGATTCATAGTGCTTATAAGTATCACAAGGGGTGGATAATTCTGGATCCTGAGTTAGAGAGCATAACTCTCTTTAACTTCCCGTATTCTATGGATATCACTAGAGGTGGATACTTCTGGAACCAGAGCTAATGAGGTTGCCTCGTTAAAACCTTTGGCTATGGAAAAACCAGTGGAAAAACCCATAGCTAAGGAAAAAGAGTACAACTCTACATTTAACTCCCCCTGATCTGTATGAGCTTCAGGCTTGTAGATCTCCTAGGCATTTATACATCAATCATGTTTACAACATTCTAAGAATAATACAAAATACAAGTATCGCTCATCTATGACAGTTGATGATTCCAAGGGAGCTCTTAGAGAGTTGAGCTCTATCTCATCGCCATTGATGTAGCCTTCTCAAGGTTGAGCTAAGAAAGTGGCATGGTCTATGTTTTTCATAGATAGCTCCATGTCTATAGTCTCTGACTTAGTCATCACTGTGTCTGCGGGGTCCTTCAGGGCGTAGCTATGCATACTATCGATTTTCTTCTTGGATGATAAGCTTCTCAAAATGGAGGATGATGTTGCCTTAGTCGCATGCTTTGCAGATTTCCAGGAGCTGGCATGTCCTTTGTGGTGGTCATCACGATGATTTTATTAACCTGTATCTACAAAGACATTTAACATGAAGGATGATCCTTTATAGTATTGACCCTTGGAGGTAGCATAGAAGATGTGTAGCTCCTGTCTAGTGGCGTAGTAGGCGCTGCACAGTATCTGGCTAAACAGATTACTACCAACGTAATATATGGATGTGTGTGATGCACCCAGTATTAACCTCAAAACCCACCTAGTTATGACACGAATCACACGGAGATAAATCCCCACTAACGGTGCCAATGGCTACAAGTGTTCCTAAATTAACCCTAGAAATTACCGCAAGTGCATGGTGTCCGGCTTTGAAGTATAGAAAGATTTCGAACCCACAGGGAGGTGATGTTGATTAACATGGGTATTTTTGAATCTCAGAACAATGTTATCAGGCGTATTCAAATTGCATGTCACAAAATATCTCTTATCAAGATTACCAATAATATAAAAATACTAGGGCATTATGACTTACCACTAGGATCGTCAGATGTCGATGCTAGGTTAGGGTTCTTACGTTGGATTGGCTTATTAGTGAGAGATTGTCGCATCTAAGATGTAGAATGCAAGGCCAACTATCGTCATGACATTCCTCTAACGCATCCCTTGTTTAGCTCCACCATCGTGGATGGCCACACACGTGATCCGTGCATTACGATCGACAACTACTTTCAATCGCTACTCGCACCACTATCGTGGATAGAGCTTCAATCTGTGAATTGGTGACTCTCATTGATTCTACTATCGTAGTCATCAATTAATGATATAGGATGTCGGTAGATCACGTCAAAGTGCGTGCCACTATCGTGGTCACGAGCCCTAATTGGATTAACTAACATACTAATTACATTCATAGGATATCCGTCCAAAGTGCATGACACTATCATAGCCGCGAACCTTATCTGGAATCTCCTACAAACTTGGCTAGATCAACCAAATCACATTACTTTTACACCAAAACAACATAAAAATCCTAACTTTACATCTAAATCCTAAGATCATAGGGCTAATCCATTAGCCCTAGAAAAGACTACTCACGGATCATAGAGATGACAATAGAAAATCCAATAAAGGCTAGAGAGATCAATATCACAATTAAAGACATTAAATAAAGTGTACAAAGAGAGAAGATCGTTACCAAAACGTCGTAGATCAACAAGCAAATGAAGAGAATTAAGGGCACAAGATTCCAAGCAAAAGCACCTAATAAAAATATGAACTTCGTCTTCTACAAAATAGTGACGGCTAAGAACTCTCTTTTCTAAAAACTAAACTAAAGAATAGTCTCTCCAATAAAGGGTAAAAATCTTACTAATATACAAAGGGTATGGACCCCACAAGAATCCGAAAATAGGGCACTTGGGCCCACTAACTAATTTGGTCGCAGCTCCCTACTCGGTCGAGTAGCGGTGCCGCTCTGTCGAGCTGACATGCGGCTCCGCTTTACTGCTTCTTTGGCTTTGTGTTGATCCGGGCAACTCTGTCGAGTACGTTGGGGTTTTTCAAGGACCCTTAGTGCATATTTCTAAGCCTGTCCTACGTCGGACGAATGCTAGAATAATAAAACATGCAGCGGAAACATTATTAAACTCTTTAATAATAATAACCCTAAGGAATCATGCACCCTCTCCAAAATAATCTACTAACTAAGGGTTGGGTCCGACCAACCCGAAGAAAGATATAAACTAGTGCAAATGTAAGTAATACAGACTTACCCGGAACTTTGCTTGCACCAGCAAAGTGTACCGAACCATGTCCCGAGCTGCACCTCGCTCCGAGCTGAAACAGGTCCCTAACCGCACCGTGCCTTCGAGCCAATCAATTGTCGAAGATGATTTCACTTGAGTAGACCCATGTCAAAGACTTCTAGATCAGATCCAACCCTCCTCGCCGTCTTGCCTGGACTCGATTAGAGGATCGGAAGAAATATTGGAGGAGGAATAATTTTGTCTTAAGACTAAGCATGCTCAAAATTATAGAGCTTCTCAAATCAGTGACTTGGTGCAATTTTTCTAAGGGGTTTCGACCCCTATTTATATAGGGATTCGGACCCCCTTGCTCGTCGCACCAGCAATGTGGGACTATTAATGTTTAGGAGAATAAATCAAGTTAGTTTGCCTTTCTCAAAGGCTAAACTTCAACTAATTTTATCTCCCTCACCGTTGAGCTTTAGAAATGATTCAACATATCATTTCGAAGAGCTAAGAATGGTGAACACATAGGAAAAAATGGCGACGAATTCCAACTTCGTTTGACCCCTCAAACGATTGCTTAAAGTTAAGCAAAAAGTCACAATTCGTAGCCGCTGTCGAGGGTTTCAAAACCCCCTAGAAACCAGCCCCAAGGTAGGGCCCACAGTAGTGCGGGTGTGGTGTGAAGCACGCCTGCCAGGGCTTACGGGTGCGCCTGCCTGCTTTGCGGGCGGGCCCCGCATTAGGCCGCAGCGGGCGGGCGGGCCCGCCAAGTGGGCGGGCCCTGCTAGGCCTTGCGGGCAGTCCCCGCTGGGACACAGCAGGCTCGCCTGCCCGCCAAGCGGGTGGGTCATGCTGGGCCCCCGCCTGGCAGGCGGGCCTACAGGCCCTTGCGGGTGGGCCGGAGAGCGGGCGGGATGGCGCCCGATCGCTTCCATGGGTCCGACCCACTTTGGCCCCCTTTCTGCTGTTTTTGTGTTTCTGGGCTCGTTTGAGCCCCGCTTCCAATGCGGTTTCTTCCTGTGGTTTTCTCAGGAAGTCCCCTTCGATCCCAAATGCTAAGCTCTTTAGCTTTAATCTCATAACTCACTTCTGAGCTCAATTACTCCATTGCATCAAATGCATTCCTTTTAACATTCTTCCTATTACTAAGACGTGAATACAACTCGGTATGAGACCCTACAGCCTGACCCTACTACAGGCTGGGATTCGAAATCCCTAGACGACAGTAACCACGTGCAGCAGGTGTTGTCCTTGTTTGGGTATCATAATTATGTGATTTACTTGTCGACAAAAAGTGTCTTCGCGATCACTCTGACTGTGTCCATGATGAATACCATAGTTTTAGTCCCTTCATCTTAACTATGTCATTTTCATAGCCTAGGGTATGGTAAACTGTCAACCCCACTAGCTAGCACTGGCCAGTATCTTCCGGTTATCTGGTATATACATGTTGTACTTCCTACAACATACCTTGGCCAAGGTTTTACCAAGAACCGTACTGAGCCTACGACACTAACTTTCCATTAACGGAAGAGACGAATCCTCTCTTGATCACTACTCACCTCGTACGCTTCAAGTGTCACTCAACATATGGCCTTGCAACAGGCCGTGACTCGAAGCTAGATCTTATATCTAAGTGATATTGTTCACGCACAGGTTTGTACAATGATATCAAGTCATAAGGACCAACTTGCCTATCATCACTAGAGAGTTATTAATGACAGTTAGTTAATGTTTAACCATTTGATAACTCTTGTCTGGGTCGTTCAGTGGACTCATTCTCTAATGAGCACCTATGGCTTGTCTCTGACTTCACTTAGTTAAATGATTATGAGATCATCAAGACAAAGACACAATGGTCTGTCTAATGTGTTGATATCCCTATTTCGATGCATCTATATATGACCATGAATGCTTTAAGACTCATGCTCCTATTGGTTAGACATTTCTCATAATTGCAATCTCTATCTCGAAACATGTATGACCTTACTATGAGTCTAAGGAAATTATCTAAGAAACATATCAATAGAAAATTACTCAGACAATTGATACCAGAAAGCATACTTTCATTCATGAACAAGATGTTTACATAGATAAATTGCCTCGAGGGCATACATCTCTCAACATCTCCCACTTGCACTCAGGCCCATTTATCTCGGTATCTCATATCGTATTTACACACTAGTCTCTCCAGACGATCGCGTGCCAGTGCCTTTATGAATGGATCCGCTATGTTATCTTCTGAACAGACTCTAAGGAGTTCTATGTCTTTTCTCTTCTCAAAATCACATATCAGGTGATACTTCCGAAGAATGCGTCTGGATATCTTATGGAATCTTAGTTCTTAAACCAGACTGATGGTTGCATTGTTGTCGCAATACAGAGGTATTGGATATTTAACTGCAGACACTATCCCTAACTGGTTGATGAACTTTCTCATCCAGACAGCTTCCTTTACTGCATCATTGGCCACTATGTGCTCGTTCTCCATCGTGAAGTCTGCAACAGTGTCTTGTTTTGAACTTCTCCAACTGACTGCTCCTCCATTGAGAGTGAAAACATATCCAGAGATCGATTTTCTATCATCTATATCACTCTAAAATCTGGAATCTCTGAAGCCTTCCACTTTGAGCTCTTCACTTCCATAAATCAAGACCAAGTCTTTAGTCCTTCGCAAGTACATAAGAATTGTCTTGACGGCTTTCCAGTGTTCTTCTCCAGGGTTAGACTGATATTAACTTACTACACCTAGTGCAAAAGCGACATCAGGTCTGGTACAGATCATGGAATACATGATAGATTCCACTGCTGAAGCATATGGGATCTTGTTCATGTGTTCTCTTTCCAAGTCAGTTTTTGGAGACATCTCCTTGGAAAGGTTTATTTCATGGTTGGCTAATATTAAACCACCCTTACTGTTTTCCATGTTAAACCGTTTTAGCACGATGTCAATGTACCTGGCTTGGTAGAGACCTAGCATCCGCTTATTTCTATCTCTATAGATCTTTACACCTAATATGTAGGATGCTTCTCCCAAGTCTTTCTTGGATAAGTTAGTTGACAGCCATTCCTTTACAGACATCAACATGTTTATGTTGTTGCCTATTATAAGAATATCATCCACGTACAGTACGAGGATGACTAAAGAATTTTCACTCTTTTTCGTATAAATACACTGATCATCCTCATTTCTGACAAAATCAAACTCTTTGACTATCTTGACAAAATGGATGTTCCAACTCCTTGATGCTTGCTTAAGTCCATAGATAGACCTATGCAGTCTACATGCTTTTCCTTCACTCCCTCTGACTTCAAAACCTTCTGGCTGAGTCATGTAAATCTGCTCCTCTAAATCACCATTTAGAAAAAGCAGTCTTTACATCCATTTGCCAGATTGCATAGTCATAATGGGCAGCAATAGTGAGTACGATCCAGATAGAATTGTTCTTGGCGACTGGTGAGAAAGTCTCGTCATAATCTATTCCTAAAATCTGACGATAACCTTTCACAACCAGCCTAGCCTTGTATGTTTCTATCTTCCCATCTGCACCAATCTTCTTCTTGAAGATCCATTTACAGCCAATAGGAACAGTTCCCTTGGGCGCGTTCTCTAAGGTTCATACATCATTTACGTGCATGGATTCAATTTCGGATCTCATTGCATCTAGCCATTTATCAGAGTATCTACTCTTAATGGCATCTTGGAAGCTAATAGGATCATCATCTAATATGACGCCATCCTCAACCCCTCCGTCTACTAGAAAACCGTAGTACCTATCAGGGGCTTGAGGAATCCTTTCAGGCCTCCTAACGACTTGTTGGGAAACATCAAGTTCTGATTCTCCCACTGGTTCTGACATATGTTCTTATGTTAATTCTCCTTCTGAACATTCGTCCAGATATATCACCTTGCCAATTGTTTCCTTCACAAGAAACTCCTTTTCTAAAAAGGTGGCATGTCTCGAGACAACAACCTTTTGTTGCTCTGGATGATAAAAGATGTATCTTAATGAATGTCTCGGGTACCCAATGAATTTACACAAAACAGACCTATCTTCCAGTTTGTCTGGATCATGCCTTTTGACATATGTAGGACAACCCCACACCCTTAAATGATTAAGGCTAGGTTTCTGGCTACTCCATATCTGATATGGTGTCATTGGCATAGAGTTCGATGGAACCTTATTGAGAATGTACATAGCAGTTTCTAGGGCGTAGCCCCAGAGGGAGGTTGGTATCTTAGCTTCACTTATCATGGATCGTACCATGTCTAACAAAGAGAGATTCCACCTCTCTGACACACCATTATGTTGAGGTGTGTAAGGAGGCGTGGCCTGAGAGAGAATACCATTCTCTTTTAAGTATGTACGGAATTCATGGCTCAAGTATTCTCCTCCTTGAATAAATCGAAGGATCTTAATACTTTTGCCAGTCTGTTTTTCAACTTCGTTATGGTACTCTATGAATCACTCAAATGTTTTGGATTTGTGTTTCATCAAGAACACATGTTCAAACCTAGAGTGATCATCAGTAAATGTAACAAAATATGAATATCCTCCTTTGGCTAATGTAGACATAGGTCCACGTACATCAGAATGTACTACACCCAAGAGTTCAATAACTCTCTCCCCTTGGCTTACAAAAGGATTTTTGGCTATCTTACCTTTGAGGCAAGACTCGCAAGTGTCGTATGACTCATAATTCGAGAGGCCCAAGGACCCCTCTTTATGTAACTTGCTAAGTCTCTTCTCTCCGATATGGCCTAATCTATAGTGCCAAAGATAGGTTTCATTATAACTCGATTCCTTACGTTTTCTTGTATTAACATTTAATACAACTTCATTACTCAAAGTGTACACACCATTGCTGAGGGTCCCAAAACCTAGAAACTTACTATCAAAGAAAATGTTCATAACATTTTTGTTGATAGTAAAATTATAACCTTCTCTGGCCAAAGCCGAGATGGAGATAATATTGCATATAAAATTGGGGATATAGTAACATTGCGTCAGAAGCAAGTTAGCTCCACTCGCTAATGTGTGTTTGACATCTCCCACATCTACAACAACAACATTTACTGCATTGCCGACCTGGAGAACGGTCTCATTCTCTTCGAGCCTTCTTTTAATTCTCATTCACTGTAACTGGTTATAGATGTGAGAGCATGCACCAGTATCTAATACCAATGCATTGGAAGTCACGGAAAGAATTACACTTTGTATGACTATTATAGAAGTTGAGGCATTAGAATGCCCTTTCTCCTTTTGTTCATGTACTGCTGTTGTTTCCCTTAGCCAGTCATTATTAGTATAACCCGTTGATTTATTCTTATCTTGGATATATTTAATTTCACCCGTCATGCTGCAAAGAATAGAACTCCTAATATTAGCATATGTTCATAATTATTTAAAATATAATAAGATGGGCTTTTATCGAATTATATCCTGCCACTATTTTAAAGATCACTTATGCCATAACATAATTAAAATTTTAGTGGGAGAGGGATCCAACAACCCTGAGTCGCCCAACCTTGAGTGTGCTCAACAAGTTGTTGGACTCTGCAGTTGGTAGATGAACTCTTCATCAGTCATATCATATATGACTCCATATATATTTTACCCCTAGCCACTTATAATCATGAGTGTGCTCATCCAAATCATAATGATTAGCCTAGTCAGACCCTTATTTTCGTGTCTAGTTTAACTTACGCCGACGCTCGATGTATTTACGACACGATGGTTTGGGTCAATGCTAGACTACATCATATGTATTAAGAAGTTGGTTTCTATAAGGTTGCCATGTCACAGCTTGAGTATGCTCAACAAATGTAACATGGATCATATCGTTGCCAAACTCTAAAACAAGGAGGGCTACGTTTTATCTTGAAAAATATTATTAACGTATTAGACATAGGTATAGTCGAGGGTGTTATATAATCATGATTCACGTCATTGCGATCCAGCAGACACGGCCAGTGAATTGACTAAGCCAGGATCACTTATCCCGAGTGTTGCTAGGGTGATCCAACAAACTTAGCCAAGCACATTGACTGGATTATGGTCCATTGAATGAAACTTATCATTTTTATATGTGTGCCATCAACTAAAAGGCTTTTATAAGAACTAGTTAATCCTATCAACTAGTGGAATCCTTAAAATTCAAAATTTATTAGGATTTGTTAATAACTTTTTTAAGTCCTTATCAACTATAAGGAATGATTTATAATGGTGCTACCCTAATCGTGCATTAGGAATTTAAAAACAATTTTAAATTATAGCAAAAGCAATCTAAAATTATCTTATAATTATTAGACAGCTTTTTAATGGCTAAACTAAGAGGATTTTGTTGTTGCAAATCAAATAAGCAAGAATAAAACATAGCCATTTAAAAAATACAACTTAATAACATCAAATAAATTAAGTTCATAATTATCACATAATTAATATTATGTTTCTAACAAACGTAACATGCAAATCAAATTAATTTTTGCGTCATTAGATCAGCGTAGATTAGGCTTTGATACCAATGTTGGGGGTTTCAAGGACCCTTAGTGCATATTTCTAAGCACGTCCTACGTCGGACGGATGCTAGAATAATACAACATGCAGTGGAAACATTATTAAACTCTTTAATAATAATAACCCTAAGGAATCATGCACCCTAGCCAGGATAATCTACTAACTAAGGGTTAGGTCCAACCAACCCGAAGAAAGATCTAAACTAGTGCAAATGTAAGTAATACTAACTTACCCAGAACTTTGCTTGCACCGACAAAGTGTACCGAACCGTGTCCCGAGCCGTACCTCGCTCCGAGGTGAAACGGTTCCTGAACTGCACCATGCCTTCGAGCCAATCACTTGTCGAAGAAGATTTCACTTGAGCAGATCCACGTCAAAGACTTCTGGATCAGATCCAAACCTCCTTGCCATCTTGCCAGTACTTGATTGGAGGATCGGAAGAAATATAAGAGGAGGAATAATTTTGTCTTAAGACTGAGCGTGCTCAAAATTATAGAGCTTCTCAAATCAGAGACTTGGTGCAATTTTTCTAAGGAGTGTCGACCCCTATTTATATTGGGAGTCAGACCCCTGTGCTCGTCGCACGAGCAATGTGGGACTATTAAAGTTTAGGAGAATAAATCAAGTTAGTTTGCCTTTCTCAAAGGCTAAACTTCAACTAATTTTATCTCCCTCACCATTGATCTTTAAAAATGATACAACCTATCATTTCGAAGAGCCATATACGGTGAACGCATAGAAACAAATCGCGACAAATTCCGACTTCGTTTGAACCCTCAAACAATTGCTCAAAGTTGAGCAAAAATTCACAATTCGTAACCACCGTCGAGAGTTCCAAAAAACCCCTAGAAACCAGCCCCAAGGTGGGGCCCATAGTAGTATTGGCGTACTGGGATGCATGCCCGCCTGAGCTTGCGGGCGACCCCCGCATTAGGCCGCAGCGGGCGCTCCCGCCTGCCAAGCGGGCGGGCCTCGATGGGCCTTGCGAGTGCGCCGGCCCGCTAAGCGGGTGGGCTCCGCTGGGCCGTAGCGGGCACACCCACCCGCCTAGCGGGTGGGTCCGTTGGCCCTTGTGGGTGGGATGAAGAGCGGGCGGGCTGGCAACCGCCCGCTTGCGAGGGTCCGACCCACTTTGGCCCCCTTTCCGTTGTTTTCATGTTTATGGGCTCGTTTGAGCCCCGATTCCAACGCGGTTTCTTCATGTGGTTATCTCAGGAAGTCCCCTTCGATCCCAAATGCTAAGCTCTTTAGCTTTAATCTCACAACTCACTTGTGAGCTCAATTACTCTATTGCATCAAATGCATTCATCTTAACATTCTTCCTATTACTAAGACACGAATACTACTCGGTGTGAGACCCTACAGCCTGACCCTACTACAGGTTGGGACTCAAAATCCCTAGATGACAGTAACCACGAGCTGCATGTGTCGTTCCTGTTTTGGTATTAAAATTACATGATTGACTTGTCGACAAAAAGTGTCCTCGGGATCATTCTGACTGTGTCCATGATGAATACCGCAGTTTTCGTCCCTTTGTCTTAACTATATCATTTTCATAGCCTAGGGTATGGTAAACTGTCAACCCCACTAGCTAGCACTGGGCAATATCTTCTGGTTCTCTGGTATATACATGTTGTACTTCCTACGACATACCTTCACCAAGGTTTTACCAAGAACCGTATTGAGCCTGTGACACTAACTTTCCATTAACAGAAGAGACGAAGCCTCTCTTGATCACTACTCACCTCGTACGCATCAAGTGTCACCCAACCTAAGACCTTGCAGCAGGTTGTGCCTCAAAGCTTGATCATAGATCTAAGTAACACTGTTCACGCATATGTTTGTACAATGATATCAAGTCCTAAGGACTAACTTGACTATCATCACTAGAGAGTTATTAATGACAGTTAGTTAATGTTTAACCATTTGATAACTCTTTGTTTGGGCCGTTCAATGGACTCATTCTCTAATGTGCACCTGTGTCTTGTCTCTGACTTCACTAAGTCAAATGTTTATGAGATCATCAAGACAAAGACACAATGTTCTGTCTGATGTGCAGATATCCCTATTTCGATGCATCTATGACCATGAACGCTTTAAGACTCAAGCTCCTATCAGTCAAACATTTCTCATATTCGTGATCTCTATCTCGAAACATGTATGCCCTTACTATGAGTCTAAGGAAATTACCTAAGCAACATATCAATAGAAAATTACTCAGACAATTGATACCAGAAAGCATACTTTTATTCATGAACAAGATGTTAACATAGATAAATTGCCTCGAGGGCATACATCTCTCAACAGAGTAGCCCCTCCACTCGGTCGAGCTATAGTAAGCCTGAACTCTCCTTAAAACACTGTTTTGTTTGGTGGAGACTTGGGTCGAGTAGATGGTCTACTTGGTCGAGTAGGCTTGGTTCCTCGGTCAAGCTACAGTGCTTAGAGAACGGCTCAGAATAGTCCCTCTATTTGGATGCAGCTCGGTCGATCTGGCTGTCTGCTAGGTCGAATGGGGCGTGTTTGTTCTCGCTGTGATTTCTTCGTGTCAGCTCGGTCGAGTGCTGATGGAATCGACCGAGCAGCCTAAGAAACAGACTCCACTTGCCCCTAGAGCTCTGGAGTCTCGCTCTCATCTCCTCCTCTCCTCCAATCTTCTTCCTTGCCTTGTCAAACACCTATGGAACCTGGCCAATGATGCTATGGACGTCTCGGATGTGTCTGTAGGATCTGGATTTAAGCCTAGAAGGGGGGTGAATAGGCTAATAAAACTATTCGTGCAACCCACATGAAATCACAGGCAGTTATAATAGATGTATATGAAATAAAAAGCAATCACAGAGTGCACAGTATATTTACCCTGGTTCGGTTGTCCCCACGACCTACGTCCTACCCTGAAAGCAAATACTAGATTAATATGTTATCTTGTACAACTACAATGAGCTAGAGCCCCAACTCAACTCTCACCTAGTTCGTACGCACTCTCCAAAGTGCTCAACACTATCAACCTTGAAGATGATCTCTCTCTTGACGAGCCTCAACTCGTCAAGAACATCTTGTCTAGCCTTAACTAGACAAGACCCAAAAAAAACCATGGTAAAGTTTCCCCTACAAATATCGCTACACTGCTACACAAATATAATAATAAAGAGTTTAGGAAATCTTATTTTGTGTGGCTGTAGTCGTCTCTGTCGATAAGCATGTCATCAGCTTCACGCTGGTGCAAACAGTGTCACAATCCGATGTCTGGATCTCAAAATATAGCGCTCCGAAGTTCTATGCGCAAATCTACCCGAATCTGGTCTGTGCGTAAATCAATTCTCTGTTCTGCAGAATTGGCAGCAGTCTGTGCGTAAAGTATGTTTCTGCCACGTCTTACAGAAATTGTAGTAAATCGACCCGAGCTCAGAAAAATCCAAATAAATACTTGTTGGAATTGTGAGCTCGTCCTCTTCGACCGAAAAATAAGAAAGTGTTGATTTGGATCCTCTTGTAGAGAGGAATTCTCATATCTTTGAAGTGCATCCTAGGGCATGAAATTTGATCTTTTGGACTTTGCTTCTTCAAAGATGGTGGCTTGGTTGCTTGGTTTCCTTCACTTGGACATATATAAAAAAATATTGTAGCTTGATGATTGATGATTCTTTATGTTTGTGGCAAGGCTTGAAGATGATGAAGAACTTTGGCCTATGAGATGATGAAATATATGAAGCTATTCAGAATACAACTCATACTAAAATAAATACCACTGATTTAATACAGAGATTAAAATCATAAAAATATCACCATGTTGTAGAGCACTGAGTTGTGATCGTCCTACACAAACGGTTCGTCGATCGGAGCTCTGTGAAGACAGTTATGCACTTTTTAGCGTTATCCGCCGAGCTCCTTTTTTCTGCGAATTTGATGACCTCTTTGAAGCTTGGAGGATAAATTCGGCCAAGATGAAGAGAAATGAGTGGAGGGCTGGGCTTGTTTTTTCTCTCTCCTTTAGATATGAGATTATATAGGAGGTGGTGGAAATCAATTAGAATCAAATAGAATCCCATAATTGATGGAGATTGGAAGGAATCCTAACTTGAATAGGATTTGAATGAATCACCATGGATATGGAGTTTGAATTTGTATGGCTATAGGATTTGAATTGGAATAGGTATAAGATTTCATTTAAGATCTCATTTAATCTCTTATATTGATTTGCATGAGATTCTCCATATCTCTACATCTTTGACCAAGTCTTCAATTTGTAAGGCTTTAGGATTTGATTCATGCACCAATTGATTTGAATCGATTTAAATATGGATTTGAAGTAATTTCCTCCTTATCTCCCCATCTTTGACTTGATCCAATATATGTAGCCATTATCTCCATCTTTGACCATGTCCACTTTGCTAATGAATGGCAAATTCTCGAACACTTTGACTCGGTCATCGTTTGAGTATTTACGAGCTTGCCACTCCTGCAAACACTTAACACACGCATCAAATCATTCACACACATTTGTTATCATCAAACATGAAGTCATCGATCATTGTATCCAATAATCTCCCCCTTTTGATGATGACAAACCAATATAAAATTTGAGAAATAACGATTCAAATAATATCATCGTGACATGTGTGTGTGAAGTGTGGTGATGGATGATGTATGTAATATGCAGCAAGTATGACAATGACGTGCAAACATACAAGTATGCTACAATAATGTTTCAAACATACAGGCATGCTCCCCCTATATTCATGCTTCCCCCTGAACATATATTCACATATTCATTAAGCACATGCATTTATTCGTTATTCATTAATGCTCCCCCTTAAACCAATATTCATGTTTTCATAAGCATTAATGCACCCCCAACACCAAATCTTCTCAAATTTTCTCCTGCTTTTGTTATCATCAAAAGTGTATATATGAAGTCAAAATTTATACCATATGCAAAAAATTGAGCATTATAAATTACAACAAACACTTGCATGTAGACATTCATAGAATAAGCACTTCAAATTCAATGAAAATTATAACATAGACTTCAACACCTTAATGTAAGTGTGATGATTAAACATTTAAGTACATAAGGTGAACTTTTAATAAATTCAACCAAAACCAATCCACTTTTACATGTAGCATTATATCATCTAGGATTGATTTTTCTCATCTCATTAAAAATGAGTTCAAGGTACCACACCCAAAAACATAGCCTATTAGGACTCTTAGATGTGGGTGTGGCATTGCTTGACGAGTATAACACCAACGCTAAAGATTACCCGTAAAGCATATGTTGGATACTCGTTGATAGTGTACTTGCTAAGGATTGTATCCATTTTTTCATTCGAAGCTATTTTCATTCTTTTTCAATTTCTTTTGTTTCATATTCAATTCTTTTGTGCTCAATTTTTATCCATGGCAAGACACATCATATCCCTTAGATTTTCAGTTACTTTTCATCCTACATCCACTTTCCATTATTTCATAAAAGATGTCTCCAAATGTACAACAAAATTTAATGCTCGTGGAAATGAAAGTGTAGGTGTAGAAATCAAATTATTCTAATCATTGAACATGTCATGGCTACTTAGAAAATCAAACATGTGCATGTAGCCATAACAATAATACATCAATTTCTACATTGATATGATTATCTTTCATTAATACCACTTAAATGATTCAAAAGAAAAGATGCACATTAAGCTCAATTTTTTGCTTTTTGTATTTTTCATTTTTTTATTTTTCTTTATAAAGTACTAAAGCAAACTAGAAAGCAAACAAACTATAACTCAAAATAAAGGCAAATCAAGCACACACAAAAATGTTGTGAAGGTATGCATTAAGTGCAAAGTAGAAACCATACCTTCGCGTTGTCGTTTGGCTAAGGAACTAAATAATGCGACGTCCAATTCATAGTTCCTCACCACTCCATCTTACATATAGGCAAGATATTATGTGTGACCTTGGAATCCAACAAGGTCCACTCACATTAGTCATCAAATTTTTAGGAACCCAATTTTGCGTGAATTTGGTATTCGTGTTCCTATAATTGCAATGATATGAAGTATGACCAACACTAGCACATGTAAAGCACTTTGCATAAATATTTTAACTTTTTTAGGCTCATTGTGAATTCTCTTATAATTAGACTTTTTAACATGTTTCAAATCATATCCAAGTTCACGTCTATCATTGCAATAAAGTTGATTTTCAAGAATAATTCCAATAGAGAATTTCTTTATGGAAAATTCTAGATTATTGACTTTGGATTTCAATAAAGCATTTTCATTCATAAGCAAAGTGCATTTATTAATGAAAGCTTTCTTATTCTCCTTTTCTTTCTTTTCAAAATCAATCATTTTTCTTTTAAGCTCATTATTTAGCATGCACAACTTTTCTATAAGCCCTTTATTTTCCGTTTCAAGATTAATCAATTCTTGTTTATATATGCTAATATCTTTTAATAAAGTAGAACTAGAAACACAATCAATTTTTTCATGTGAGCTAGCTTTCTCCTTTTTCAGCAAATTAATGGTAGAATTACATGCAATAAGTTTTTCTTTAAGATTATCAATTTATTTAGACATGTCATAATTTTCTTGTTGCAATTCAAAGCTACCATCCATATAGTCATCTACGGTAGATTCTAGCTCATCTATTTTATCTTGCATTCCTTTACAAATATTCAAAAGTTCAGTTTTAGAGCAAGATTTTACCTCATCGTGCATTCCCATCAAGCAGAGGGAGGAGTGAGCTTCATTCTCCTCAATCTCATCTCCACTATACATGTCCCACGTTAGCGCCAAAGCTTTTCCTTTCTTCTTCGCGACATTATTCGTTTCTTGTAGGACATTCCTCATGAAGTGTCCATTCTTCCTGCATTTAAAGCATACCTATTTTTTATTAGTTTTCTGTTCAGAGGAATTTCTATCAGAATTAAAATTATTAGAACGATTAAATCTTTTCGCCATCTCAACTCTTCCTTGGTCAGTCTTGATATATCTTCTGAAGTTTCTGACCATTAGTGCTTGCTCCTCATCAAGATCGTCGTCGTCGTTAGGTTGAAGACTAATGGATTAGGAGCTTTGGCATCTGGTTTCTCTCTAGCTTCGATGCTCTGCAGCTCAAGTTCGTGTGACATTAAGTTTCCTATCAAGTCATCCACTCTCATCTTTGATATATCTTTATCTTCTTAAATGGCTGTGACTTTAGGTCGAAACGAGCTTGGTAGCGTCCTCAAGATTTTTCTCACCCGCTCAAGACTAGAGTTTGCCTTACCAAGGGAGCTAGACATGTAGACGATGTCAGTGAACCTGGCAAACATCTCTTTGATGGATTCTAATGGAAGCATGCGGAAGCTCTCATATACTGTACTCAACAAGGCAAGTCTAGACTCCTTCACCTGTGACGTTCCCTCATGCGTCACCTCCAGCATATGCCATATTTCCTGTGCAGCTAAACATTGTGAGATACGATTAAATTAAACTTTATCCAAAGAGAAAATATATGCATTCATAGCTCTACCATTCAATGAATAAAGTTTCTTATCAGCAGCATCCCACTTATCTTTAAGCTTTATAATTTCAGTGTCTTCAATTTTAATAGTGGGGGTTTTATATCTATTTTCAACAATATCCCACACATCATAATTGACATACACTAAATAAATTTTCATTCTTGCCTACCAATATGCAAAGTCAACTCCATTAAACTTAGGGGGTCGGGCTATAGACTGACCTTCAGCAAATACAAAATCAGATATATTCATGGTCATCTAGACTAGATCCTCTAACTGGTTCAGATACCACTTGTTGGATCTGGATCTAAGCCTAGAAGGGGGGTGAATAGGCTAGTAAAAATATTCGTGCAACCCACACGAAATCAAAAGCAGTTATAACAGATGCAGAGTAAATAAAAAGCAATCACAGAGTGCACAGTAGATTTTCCCTGGTTTAGTCATCCCCACGACCTATGTCCAGCCCCGAAAGGAAATACTAGATTAATATATTATCTGGTATAACTACAATGAGCTAAAGCCCCTACTCAACTCTCACCTAGTTCGTACGCACTCCCCAAAGTGCTCAATACTGTTAACCAAGAAGATGCTAACCCTCTTGAAGAGCCCCAACTCGTCAAGACCATCTTGTCTAGCCCTAACTATACAAGACCCAAAACACAATTATGGTAAAGTTTTTCCTACAAATATCGCTACACTACTACACAAATATAATAATAAAGAGTTTAGGAAATCTCAGCTTGTGTAGCCGTAGTCATATCTGTCGATCAGCGTGTCGTCAGCTTCACGATGGCACAAACGATGTCTCAATCCGATGTCTGGATCTCAAGATATAGCCCACAAAGTTCGATGCGCAAATCTGCCCGAATCTGGTTTGTGCGTAAATCAATTCTCTGTTCTGCAAAATCGGCAGTAGTCTATGCGTAAAGTATGTGTCTTCCCCGTCTTCCAGAAATTTTAGTAAATCGACCTGAGCTCAGAAAAATCCGAATAAATACTCGTTGGAATCATGAGCTCGTCATCTTCGAGTGAAAAATAAGAAAGAACCGATTTGCATGCTCTTGTGAGAGGAATTCTTATATCTTTGAAGTGCATCCTAGGGCTTGGAATTTGATCTGTAGGACTTTTCTTCTTCAAAGATGGTGGCCTTGGTTGCATTCTCCTCTAGGTTGAAGATGGCTTATGTTTGGACATCTAGCTTGATGATGGGTGGTTCCTTATGCTTGTGGCAAGGCTTGAAGATGATGAAGAACTTTGGCCTAGGTGATGATGAAATATATGAAGCTATTCAGAATACAACTCATGCTAAAATAAATACCACTGATTTAATACAGAGATTATAATCGAAAAAATATCACCATGTTGTAGAGCACTGAGTTGTGATCGTCCTGGCATAAACGGTTGTCGATCCGAGCTCTGTGGAGAAAGTCATGCACTTTTTAGCATCGTCCGTCGAGCTCCTTTCTACGAATTTGATGATCTCTATAAAGCTTGGAGGATAAATTCGACCAAGATGAAGAGAAATGAGTCTAGGGCCGGCCTTGTTTTTTCCTCTCTCCTTTGGATGTGGGTTAATATAGGATGAGGTGGAAATCAATTAGAATCAAATAGAATCCCATAATTGATGGAGATTGGAAGTAATCTTAACTTGAATAGGATTTGAATGCATCACCATGGATAAGGAGTTTGAATTTGTATGGCTATAGGATTTGAATTTGAATAGCTATAGGATTGCATTTAAGATCTCATTTAATCACTTATATTGGCTTGCATGAGATTCTCCATATCTCTACATCTTTAACCAAGTCTTCAATTTGTATGGATTTAGGATTTGATTCATGCACCAATTGATTTGAATCAATTCAAATATGGATTTGAATTGATTTCCTCCTTATCTCCCCATCTTTGACTTAGTCCAATATGTGTAGCCATTATCTCCATCTTTGACCAAGTCCACTTTGCTAACGAATGACAAATTCTCCATCACTTTGACTCGGTCATCGTTTGAGTATTTACGAGCTTGCCACTCATGCAAATACTTGCCAAACACATCACATCGTTCACACTGTTTGTTATCATCAAACACGAAGTCATCGATCGGTGTATCCAACAGTGTCCGTATCCTATAATAGCTCCGATTCGCTCCAAAGTTCTTGAAAATCCACAAAGCTATAAGAAACTCGAATATAGCGTTAGAAGCACGATAATATATGAAAATTTGAACTTTGGATGGCAAATATGATATGAAATGATGCAGTAAGTGTATGGAAAATATTGACACATCAAAATACCCCAAGCTTATCTCTTACTCATCCTCGAGGACGACAAATAAGAGGCTCGCCGGGCGATAAAAATAAGAAATAGGAAAAGGATGAAAAATGGAGGGATGCACTAGACTATTCGTTCAGATCTCAAGCCATAAACTACATATCACGATACTCTGAAAAATGAAACACATGTTATAGAGACTTCATATCTTATAAAAATTTTGGTACTTGCAAGCTTTTAAGAACAAAGAAAGGGACTCTCTAAATTCAAACAATCAATTCATTACCACTTCATGCAATTCATAGGATCTAATATACGAATGTTGGCGATGCACTTTTCAATCAAAGGTTATAAATGAAGCGTATAAGAATCACGCCAAGCATGCAATAAAGAATGGAATAGAAGTCATGGCATTCACATATTCACGTCGAATCATAAGAAATCTCCAAGCTAAGTTATTTCGCTAAGTTTAAGCATTATCAAACATCCTCATTCATGCAGAACTCCACTCTAATGTTGTACTCACTCATATGGTCAAAAGAATTCCCCCCCAGCTTGGCTTTAGGCATCACATCTAAAGGAAAAGAATAGGAGAAAATGGAATTTTTGGCCTTGGTTTCCCCAAGTAATTTTTGTAGCTCCAAGTAATGAAACCGAGAATTTTTATTTTCTCCCTTTTTTTCTTTTTTTCCCATTTTTGTAGGATCTATTTGATTTGTATTTTTGGGTTTTGGCTCCTTTTGGCTTTTTCGACTTTTTGGAGCTAACTTTTCTTTGTTATTGATTTTTTTTTGGATAAAGATGCGGTATAAGTAGCTGCGAGGGGGTGAACTCAAGTGACATGTAGAGAAATAAAGAGATATGTGGAGAAAGAAATAATATGACACTCGTTTCACTCTAAAGTGTGCATGAACGGTTCAATAAGATAATACTTCAACTAAAACTCATATGTAAGCATGGATATTCTTAATCATCTCAATGAATCATGAAGTCAGTCATTAAAGATATCACTCATATCAAGCATGTATCAGAAGGTGAAATAAGACAATAATACGGATGCTTCAGATATACAAATGATGCATGAATCTTAGTGCATTTCCAACAAAAGCATACTAAAAACTAATCCATACATTCAACTTCAATGGATTTCATGCATTCATTTAGAGAAGTCATCAAAAAGAGATTTATATGCAAGCACATGGATAATAAGATACTGAAATACTCTAAATAGTATGGCAAGAGATATAAGCATCTTGAAAGATGCTAAAGTTAAAAGAGATATCATCATTCGGAATGTATCTAGTATAATAGGGAAAAGAAAAGCGGGATAATAAAGTAAAAACAAGCATGCAAGCATACTAAAAGATGCAAAATATGATGCTAAAAGGAAAAGAATAAAACGGTGTAAAAGGGTGCAAAATAAAAATAAAGGTGTTAAATGAAAGGAAAACGATAAAGATAAAAATAAAAAGCGATAGCGCTCATCATCCAAGCTATACACAGTAGTGTACTCACTGTTGAGAACACTTGTGCAAGGTGGGAGAATGATGTTGGGGCAGGGTGGGTAGAAAATGAAAAATAAAAAAAATAAAAAATAAGAAAACTTTATAGAAGAAAGAGAAAAATGCATATGCATGTCCTAATGCCTATAATATGTACAAGCACGCAGATGATGCAAATGATGCAATGATGGTATATGCATGTGGAGCAAAATGGGGTTCTCCCCCAAGCTATGCGAGCTCAAGGCCCCAAAAAGACAGATGAGCACAAATATATGGAGGGGGGATATGAGCAAAAATAATATAAGGATCAAGCAGGGGCACCACCCTTTGGAGGTGGTGATGGGTCCCGCTGCTGAGGACGAAAAGATGGAACAAAAGGTGTAGGCTCGATGTGTGTGTCGGCAAGCATGTCAACAACAGGCGCATCCGGCTCAACGGAAAGAGTGACAGGCCCTACAGAAGCCTGAGAACGATGCACAGTGAGCGGTGCGAGTGTGACGGTAGCAACAGGATCGGGTCTTGCTGGAGGAGTAGGTGCGAGTATAATAGGTAGTGCATGCTGTATCCTCAGAATATCGATAATGGTAGTGAGGACTCGCTCTACTGAATGCTGGTAGGTGGCGACCGTGTGTGCGAGGGTGTAAAGGCATGCCTCAAGGTAGTGACCTCGAACTCCACCGCAGTAAGGCATTCATCAGTATGGCAGGAGCCAGGAGGTGGACATGCATCCCTAGGTGCACCTCTCTCAGAATGGACTCGGGCGTGTGCACCACGAGGCCTAAAACCAAAATCGGGAGAGGGTGGCCTAGGCGGGATCTCGACAGAAGATGTGAATGGAATAGATCCAAGATCTAGTGCAGTGAGTGAAGTAGCAGCAGTATCAGGAATGGGAGTCATCGTGGCAACAGAAGTGGTTACAGACACCATGACGCTCTCAGTGAAGACAACTGATGCAGGTACAGAAGTAATGCCAAGAAGTGTAGCTGTGGATGTCGACGTGATAGGATCGGAAGTGATAGGGTGCACAAGGATAGATAGGGTGCTGGCAAAGTGAAAAGTGGTGGGGACATCAGTGGTGGGGACAGGCTCTAAAATGGTGGAAACAGAAGGCTCAGGAGCAGCAGAAACCGACGTGCCCTTGGGTCAGGGCACGAAAGAAAGTGAGGTAGTGACGTCGGGGATAGAGGTGTGGACAGCCTCGAAAGTCACTACGGTGTTGGTGGAGGAAGCACCGACAGCTGTGTGGACAGAAGTACTCGCGGGACGGGAGGCTAGAATGGCTGCGATATCGGGATCCTCATCAGAGCAGAGCACCCAGTCATCGGCATCCTCTGCAGCGACTGGTCTTACTGGGGGCTCCAGCTCGTGGATGGGTGGGATGGGGAAATGGCAGGTATAACCCAGTCAAGCATGGCTGGGGTTACAGCAATAAGATCAGGGCATGGCAGATACTTATGGTTTTTGAGACGGGTGCCCAAGAGATAGATCCAGTGGCACTCACCGTGCGACCTGATGATGTGCATGCGAGCATACACATATAAAGTCAGTTGGGTAGGCCCGGTGGGTGCCACTAGTCCTGCAGGAAGATCCATGTTGAGCATGGTAGCGAAAATGGTGAAGAAACTGCCGCAACAGATATCTGTCATGGAGGCAGTGGTCTGGATAAGGCATTGACACAGCCAGGCAGCTACGTCAGATAGTACGAATGGGTGGATCTGGCCATTTGGGTGGCAGTGCAGAAGTCGGATCATTCCCATAAGATGGGTAGGCTCAGGTAGTGAGAGGGTACCGACCTCTGGCCTAGAGAATATGGTGGCGGCGAGGTGACTCTGGCATAGAGGAGGCATGTGTGGACTTTGGATGAGAAATAATACAATGCTTTAAAAATCAGATCTTTCATTAAATGTTTTAAAAAATTGTTTTTTGTAACATGGAAAATTATTAAGAGATATTTCTAATTTTATGTGATAAAAATTTAATAAGCCTCTTATGATAAAATTCCTTTTAAAATCAGTTTATGAGATAAAATATTTTAAAAATATTTTAAGATCTATCTAACCTTAAGAAATTTTAATTTCATAAAATGTTAAATTTTAATTTCTTATTATTACACCAAGTTTTAAAAGATTACTTTATGTGATAATGTAATCCTAAAATTGTTTAATTAAATTTAAAAGCTTAGGTTTGTATTTGAAATTATTAGATAATCTTATGAACCAAATTTTATGTAACAAAATGGTTGAAGTTTTAAAATTATGGATCTTTAAATTTATGCGTTAAATTTTTGGTATGCAAGTTATTCATTTATGTTGTAGATTATTTTAACTTGCATGTTCTCATAATATGTCACATGATTGAACACTAATTCTAAAGTGATTAAATTAGTTGATTCATGTTTAATGGACATGATGAATAAATTATTCATGAACCCTTTAGGTTAGCCATTAATTGATTAAAAGTTTATAAGATAAATTTTTAATGACAAGTGACATGCTACGTTTTAAATGAACACATACAACATCAAAACCTAATTTTCGATTAGGGTAGTCCCTTTAATTGACAATCATTATCATAAATTGTTTAAATAATGATTATCATCAAATGACTAATTTTGTAAAATGTTGTAATTGTTTTATTAAAATCCTAATAAAAATTGGGGTAGCACGATGAACAAAATGAACCTTAACTTGAGGCAATCTACCAAACAACAATTCATAACAAGTTTGTTTGGTGCCGGGCCTCAAGAGTATCCTATTAAACACGTAGTAAGCGGTATGTACCGCTTCCACCCAAAATTGATGGCCAAGTTGGCTATCATCAAGCATTGTGCGAGCACATTCCACTAGCGTCCTATTCTTTCTCTCAACAACACCATTTTGAGGGGGTGCACGAGGGAAAGAAAAGGTGTGAGTAATACCAACTTCATCACAAAAATTTGAGAAAGACTCATTCTCAAATTCCCCTACATGATCACTACGAATAGTGACAATGGTGGTTCCAATGAGATTTTGTACTTTCTTAACAAATATTGTGAAGTTTTCAAAAGAATCATTTTTATTACTCAAAGAAAATACCAAGTAAATCTAGAAAAGTCATCAACGATGACAAGTCCATATCGAGCATTTCCTAATGAAGCAACTCTAGTTGGCCCAAAAAGATCTAGATGTAAAAGCTCAAGAGGCCGTTTAGAGGATATGCTCTTCTTAGGTTTAAATGACGATTTTGGAAGTTTGCCTCGTTGACACGAGTCACAAAAGCTTTTCTTTTGAAAAGTAAGCTTAGGAAATCCTTTAATAGAATTTAACTTGGAAAGTTTGAAAAGTGTTCCAAAGTTCACATGACCAAAACGTCGATGCCAAAAGTGTTGTTCACTTGTGTTGGCAATGAGACATTGTTCATGTGATTTTGGAAGATCTAGGATATATATATCCTTATGGCGTGTGCCAGAAAGTAACAAATTATTATTATCTTTACTAAAAATATGATACATTCCTTTCGCAAAGCTAACTTTGTAACCTTTGTCACAAAGTTGGCTTATTGAAATAAGATTGTGATTTAAACCTTTAACAAGGTAAACATCACTTATTAGAGGTTTAGATGGGTTACCAACTTTTCCAACACCAATGATGGTTCCGCTCTCGTTGCCTCCAAAGACTACTCGGTTCCCATTCACAATGGGCACCACTCCGGAGAGCAATGGAGCTTCACCCGTCATGTGTTTTGAACACCCGCTATCGAGTATCCACCCATCCTTGGAGCTAAATTTGGGTATGTTGCTCCGTTTCTTTTTCTTGAGTACCTAAAGAAGAAAATATCATTCCATGGTACCCAAGGTCATTAGATCCTAAAAGATTAGACCTTTGGAAGCCAAGTCCAATTGGACTTAGACTTCCCAACATAATCATCATTGTGCACGACATTCATAAAGTAGGAATTCATGTATGCTTGTTTTTCATGCATGTTAGTGTTCATCGGGCCCAAAATAGTGAATATTTTGGGAGCCCTATTCCTATTGGGAGCATGCATACGTTGTTGATTTCTACGTGATGCATGTCGCGGATAAGCATATGGCACATGATGAAATGGTGGTGGCGACATATGATATGGTGCATGATGGTAATCATTCATATGATAGTGATGTGGATGAACATATGCATGTGGGGGAACACGTGCGTGAGTGTGTCTCACTTGGTGTGCACGTGCTCGAGATGTGGTGCATAGAAATCATCATACGTGTGAATATGTGGAGTAGGAGGTGTGTTCCTACGTGACATGGTATTGGCGTACATAAAAGCATGACCCTTCTTTGGAGGTCCACCCGAAGTGGGTTTCTTTCCAAATGGGGGTGTGTACGAAGTGGAAGCACCATTCGTAGATGAACTACCAATGGGGTGTTTGCTCCCACTCGTTGAGGCTACGGAAGATGGCCTAACAAAGGTGGTGGACGATTTGGATGAATTTCCCATCTTATACCCCAAGCCAATGCGATGATTGGTCGAAAGTAAGTCATTTAGGATATTATCCAAATGGTCCTTACCTTTATTGAATTTATTAATTCGGCCTAATGTGGACTCATAATTCTCGGTGAGAGAAAGCATAGAAGCATCCAAAGTGGACACTTGAGTAGTGAGTACACAAACACGAGACTTGAGAGTCTCATTCTCAATACTCAAAGTTGAGTTTCGAGAAATCAAATCCGTTATCTCGCGTTCATCCGATTCCTCAATATGAACATGCTCAAGTTGAGATTTGAGATTTACAATCTCATTTCTCAAACCTTCAACAACGGTGTCATTGTTGATGATGATAGACTTAGGCGAGGTTTGGATACTAGTTAGCTTATCTTTAATCTTAGTATATCTATTTACTAGTTTAGAATATTTAGACCAAATTTGTTTGTTAGCTAATCTAAGGTCATCCATAGTTACCTCATCGTCTTCATCCTCGCTTTCATCGGAGGAGGACTCTTGATCATGTTCCTCTCTAGCCATGAAGCACATGTGTGCTTGCTCCACTTGTTCATCATCCGAATCTCCACTTGAGAAGTCCTCGTCGGAGTCGGTGAATGTGCCGACAAGTCCTTTCTTGTACCCTTTCTTGTACTTTCGAGACTTGTCGAACTTTGGCCCTTCCATTTCTCCTTTTGTTTGTTTTGAGGACAATCATCTTTGATGTGTTCTGGTTTGTTGCATTTAAAACACACAGGAGTGGAGGCGTTAGTAGAACTAAATTTAGATTTGTTCTTGAAATTACCTTTCCGGAAGAATCGGTTGAACTTCTTTGCCATGAGAGCAATGGATTCTAAGTCCAAGCCGTCTTCCGATTCTTCATCATCGGTAGATGTAGATGGAGCGACCTTGAATGCAATCGCCTTTTTCTTCGGGTCGTCTTGCTTCAAGTACGACTTCATCTTGTCTTGCATCGTTATTTTACTGTCCTTGCGTACCTCATAAGACATCAAGGTACCCATTAGTTGAACGACAGCATATTTTTTCATATCATTACCTTCCTCGATGGCGAAGGTACGCTTTTCCCAACAAGAAGGAAGTCCGTCAATGATCTTTGAGACTTTCTCCTTTTGGATGTAAGTCTTTTGAAGAGCCTCCAATTCATTTGTAATGTCAACGAATCGAGCATAGTACTCCTTCATCTTCTCGCCCTGTTGCATGTGAAATAATTTGAAATCTTTATTTACAACAGTGAGTTTGGAGTCTCTTACCCTACTCGTTCCTTCATGCAAGATGAGGAGTGAGTTCCAGATTTGATATGCACTCTTACATGTGCATATCTTGTTGAAGTCTTCAGGCTCCAAAACGCATTGCAAGGCAGTCATTGCCTTGGCATTGTTTACCTCTACGGTGACCTCTGCGGTAGTCCACTTCGCGAAGTCTTCTTCATCGGGCTCGACATACTCCGTCATCGTGGCTCTCCATAGTGAAATGCTCCGGAGGAATGTTTCCATCCGACATTTCCAGTTCCCATAATTGGCACCGTTGAAGTAAGGAGGCCTAGTTAAGGAGTGTCCTTCCATCACCGAAGAAGCTCCTTCACGGTTCCTGAAGGTGCTATAGTCTGAAGGTGGACGAACGTTCTTGTTGTCATTAGTAGACATAGCTATGAACTTGGCTCTGATACCAAATGTAATGCCCTGATAGCTACTGCACAAGTACTAGAGGGGGGTGAATAGTACTTTAAAATAATCAAGAGTAATTATTCCTAATTATCGTGCAAACTCAACCAACAATGCGGAATGAAAATATTGACAACAATAAGAGACAATGCAAACAAATGAAATAACGGGTTCGGATCCACCAAAGTCTCCTCGACTTGTTCCCGGTGATCCTACGTCCCAAACACCCGGATCCCCTCCGGCTACTTGAGTTAGAAACCACTAACCCAAGTTTTGCACTATGAAATTCTTGTCGAAAACCTCTACAAGATCAAATCATACACAAAACGAAATGTGACTCCCACAAACCGGGATCACAAACTTCTCTCACAACCGAGAGATAAACTAAATATCAAAGTAAATGAAATATAAAACACTTACAAACAAAATCCTATGCCTTGAGTAAACTTACAGATTTTAGGGCAAGAAGGATTTTGAGGAAGAGAATGTCACCAAACCCTAGCTCCAAGAATATGAACAACGATCGAAGGCTAGGATGGAGTTGGTGACCTTGAATCAAGCTCTTGGCTTGACAGGCTCACAATGAAGAGAATCTCTCTTGAGGAAATTAGGGCTCAAGGAGTTTGGAGAGATTTTTGTGAGAAATGAGTGAGCTTGGAAATGAGAATTAAATGCTCTCTCTTTGATCTCTAAAACTCAATAATGGCAGCCTTGAATGCTATGAAGAAGCATCACAAGTATATATAGGTTAAAGAGAAGAGAGAGGGAAAATTCGTGCATTTAATGCTCTAACGGATCTATTTCTGAAGCAGTTTAATCGGTCTAAGAAGGATCACTGACCGATTAGTTTGGCAACTAGTCGGTCGGTGATTCTTTTTGGACCGACTAAGTGGTTGACAGCCAAGAAAGATAGTTCAGGAGATAAATAACTAGTCGGTCAAAGAAAACTTGCCAACCGACTTGTTTGACAACTAGTCGGTCGGTGAGTGTTCTTTGACCAACTAAGCAATTGAAAAACAATAAGCTGAACACAAGAGAACTAGTCGGTCTAAGAACATATTCCAACCGACTAGTTTCACAACTAGTCGGTCGACAGTTGTTCTTTGACCGACTAACGATAAACAGTAGCTCATGCTGAAAAGTGAAAGACATAACTAGTCGGTCTAAGAAGGATTCCAAACCGACTAGTTCGACAACTAGTCGGTCGGTGAACCTTCTTGGACCGACTAATTGGTCAACAGTGATGACGCTGAATTGAGCAAGTCAATCTAGTCGGTTCAAGAAGGATTCTTAACCGACTAGATGACAATCTAGTCAGTTGGTTCTTCACCTTGAACCAACTAAGATGCACTAGAATCCGCAAAATGAAGCGTGAAGCTTCGGAAAAGTTTGTATGAGCTTCTAAGATAATCCTAGCTCTAAGATATGAGCGTTATGAAGATTATAATGTAAGTCTTACTCAAGGCTTAACATTCTACGAAAAGAAGCTAGAAGACTATAAAATAAATTTGACGAACCATCTTCAAAGTTTCAATCCGAATCTCTTGACTTCAATAATGCTCCTAGAGCTTCAACGAAGCTTCAGGCACACGATCACGCGATTTGAGAAGTCTTGAGATGTCGCTTTTGATGTACATAGAATTTTGGCGACGATCTTCATAACTCCGCTAACAAAGAGTTAGTTTACGATATATATGTTTGTTCATCATCAAAACCAAATCTAGGGAATCAATACTCAACAAAGAATGATGCATGACCATTTTAAGAAGTGTATTGACATGGCAATCATAGTAAATAGTGCCTAGACTTCTTCGTCAAGTTTATGCTGTCGTGAGGTGTCCCAGATGCTATCATTTCACATCTGGTTCTCTTGTTCGTACTTTTACAATTTTAAAGAAAATAATGGCCTAAACATGGCCGTAACTATGCAAGTGAAGACATTTGCATGGAGTGGCAAGAAGGGCATCCGTAGGGTGCGTCTCATCACGGCAAAGCATCGGTTATGGTTTACTGTAACAGGTTAAATGGGACAATGTCAGGACCAGTTTTAGAAAGCCTATTATGGTATGTCTCTAGGTTGAGCGTGGCTATCCAAGTAGTCCCAAATTACGCATTCACATGATCAGACCTATTCTATGGTTTTCTACGATGATTCTACCATATGTGCACAGTCAATATAGTCCAATCATCAGCGTAGGTTGTCACATCAGTTTAAAGGAACGTAAAATAAATTTAATGATTAGTTTTCAATTTTTAATTAAGTTTCAATGGTGTAACGTGTGGGTTACTACGAGTAGAGGGATACCAACCTAGTTCGACGATCACGCGTAGATCGGGCTTCGGGTCTGGAAGCAGCAACGGGTCGCGATGAAAGATGTATTATATACGTTATCAGATTAACGGTATAAGGCTACAATATATTAAGATCTAACATATTTATATACACTGTTTTAATACCCATCCAAACATTGTATAACCTAACATCTTACTAATTATATAGCATAATTTTACAATGTATAATATATTGTAGCACTAACCTGCCATATTAATAAACAGCAGTATTTACTAACATCTCCCATACATATATATACTATTATATTATAACTAACATAGGTAAAATTCTAACTGACATCATTGCTGACAACATATATATACTAACCCTAAAATGCTTTAAGATTATAAACAAATGAATGCATTTACGTGTACTCTCGTTGTGTCGTCCCTGCAGGCGAGAGCGGTGTGGACATGGTACTGCTACGGGGTCCGATGGTTGCTGTAGCGAGACAAAGGTGTGGAGTAGCTGGTATTGAGTATTGATCCCACGGATTTGGTTTTGATGATGAACAAACATAAATATCGTGAACTAACTCTGTATGAGCGCAGTTATGGAGATCATCGCCAAATTTCTATGAACATCAAAATCAACGTCTCAAGACTTCTCAAAGCAAGTGATCGTGTGCCTGAAGCTTCGTTGAAGCTCTAGGAGCATTATTGAAGTCAAGAGATTCGGAATGAAGCTTTTGAAGACGGTTCGTCAAGTTTTATTTATAGTCTTCTAGCTTCTTTTCGTAGAATGTTAAGCCTTGAGTAGGTCTTACATTTTAATCTTCATAACGCTCATATCATTAGAGCTAGGATTATCTTAGAAGCACATACAAACTTTCCCGAAGCTTCGCGCTTCATTTCGCGGCTTCTGGTGCATCTTAGTTGGTTCAAGAAGAAGAACCAACCGACTAGATTGTCATCTAGTCGGTCGGCAATCCTTCTTGAACCGACTAGATCTCCTTGCTCAATTCAGCCTAAACATTGTTTATTAATTAGTCGGTCCAAGAAGGTTCACTGACCGACTAGTTGTCAAACTAGTCGGTTTGGAATCCATCTTAGACCGACTAGTTAAGCTTTCATTTTTCAGACTGAGTTACTGTTTACAGTTAGTCGGTCCAAGAACAACTGTCGACCGACTAGTTGTGAAACTAGTCGGTTGGAATTTGTTCTTAGACCAACTAGTTCTACTTGTATTCAGCCTATTTGATTTCAACTCTTAGTCGGTCAAAGAACACTCACCGACCGACTAGTTTGTGAAACTAGTCGGTTGGCAAGTCTTCTTAGACCGACTAGTTCTATATTCCCTGAACTATCTTTATTGGCTGTGAAGCTTTTAGTCGGTCCATGTTGAATCACCGACCGACTAGTTGTGAATCTAGTCGGTCATTGATCCTTCTTAGACCGATTAGACTGCTTCAGAAATAGATCCGTTGGAGCATTAAATGCACGAATTTTCTCTCTCTCTCTCTTCTCTATCCTATTTAATCTTGAGATGTATCTTCATAGCAATCAATGCTGATATTAATTGCATTTTAGAGAATCAAAGCGAAGCATTTATTCTTATTTTACAAGCTTTCATTTCTCACAAGAATCTCTCCTCACTCTTATTCCTCAAGAGAGATTCTCATTGATTGTGAGCCACTCAAGCCAAGAGCTTGATTCAAGGTCACCAACTCCACCCTAGGCTTCTATTGCTGGTCAACTTCTTAGATCTAGGGTTTGGTGCCTTCTTCTCCATCAAAATCTTCCGTGCCCTAAAATCATAAGTTTACTCAAGGTATAGGATTTTGTTGGTAAACATTTCTTATTTCATTTACTTTGATATTGCAAGTTTTACTCTCGGTTGTGAGAGTTGTGTGTGATCCCGGTTTGTGGGAGTCATATTTTCATTTGTGTATGATTTGATCTTGTAGAGGTTTTCTACAAGAATTTCATAGTGCAAATTTGAGTTAGAAGTTTCTAACTCAATTAGCCAGAAGGGATCCGGGTGTTTGGGACGTATGATCACCGGGAACAAGTCGGGGAGACTTGGGTGGATCCGAACCCGTTATATCGTTTGTTTGCGATTGTCTTTTATTGTTGTCAATTTTCATTTCCGCATTGTTGGTTGAGTTTGCAAGATAATTAGGAATTATACTCTTGATTATTTTAAAGTACTATTCACCCCCCCTCTAGTACTTGTGCAGTAGCTATCAGGGCATTATATTTGGTATCAGAGCCAAGTTCATAGCTATGTCTACCAACGACAACAAGACCGTTCGTCCACCTTCAGATTATAGCACCTTTAGGAACCGTGAAGGAGCTTCTTCGGTGATGGAAGGACACTCCTCTACTAGACCTCCCTTCTTCAACGGTACCAATTATGGGTACTGGAAATGCCGGATGGAAACGTTTCTCCAGAGCACTTCACTAAGGAGAGCTACGATGACGGAGTATGTCGAGCCTGCCAAAGAAGATTTCATGAAGTGGACTACCACGGAGGTCACTGCGGAGGTAACCAATGCCAAGGCAATGAATGCCTTGTAATGCAATTTGGAGCCCGAAGACTTCAACAAGATATGCACATGTAAGAGTGCATATCAAATCTGGAACTCACTCCTCATCTTGCATGAAGTAACGAGTAAGGTAAGAGACTCCAAACTCACCGTTGTTAATAAAGATTACGAGTTATTTCATATGCAACATGGTGAGAAGATGAAGGAGTACTATGCTCGCTTCGTTGACATTACCAACGAGTTGGAGGCTCTTGGAAAGACCTACACCCAAAAGGAGAAAGTCTCAAAGATCATTGATAGACTTCCTTCTTGTTGGGAAAAGCGTACCTTCGCCATCGAGGAAGGTAACGATATGAATAAATATACCGTCGTTTAACTAATGGGTATCTTGATGTCTTATGAGGTATGCAAGGATAGCAAAATAAAGATGCAAGACAAGATGAAGTCTTACTTAAAGCAAGACGAGCCAAAGAAAAAGGCGATTGCGTTCAAGGCCGCTCCATCTACTTCTACTGATGATGAAGAATCGGAAGACGAGTTGGACATTGAATCTCTAGCCCTGATGGCAAAGAAGTTCAACCGATTCTTTCGGAAAGGTAATTTCAAGAACAAATCAAAATTTAGTTCTACTAACACCTCCGCTCCTTTGTGTTTTAAATGCAATAAGCCAGGACACATGAAAGCGGATTGTCCTCAAAACAAGCAAAAGGAGAAATGGAAGGCGCCAAAGTTCGACAAGTCTCGAAAGTACAAGAAAGGGTACAAGAAAGGACTTGTCGGGACATTCACAGACTCCGACGAGGATTCCTCAAGTGGAGAGTCGGATGATGAGCAAGTGGAGCAAGCACACATGTGCTTCATGGCAAGAGAGGAACATGATCAAGAATCCTCCTCCGATGATAGCGAGGATGAAGGCGATGAGGTAACTATGGATGACCTTAGATTAGCTAACGAGCAAATTTGGTCTAAGTATTCTAAATTAGTAAATAGATATACTAAGATAAAAGATGAGCTAGCTAGTCTCCAAACCTCACCTAAGCCTGTCGTCATCAACAACGACACCATTGTTGAAGACTTGAGAAATGAGATTGTAAATCTCAAATCTCAACTTGAGCATGTTCATATTGAGGAATCAGATGAACGTGAGATAGCGGATTTGATTTCTCGAAACTCAACTTTGAGTATTGAGAATGAGAATCTCAAGTCTTGTGTTTGTGTACTCACTACTCAAGTGTCCACTTTGGATGCTTCTATACTTTCTCTCACCGAGAATTATGAGTCCACATTAGGCCGAATTAATAAATTTAATAAAGGTAAGGACCATTTGGATAATATCCTAAATGACTTACTTCCGACCAATCATCGCATTGGCTTGGGGTATAAGATGAGAAATTCATCCAAATCTTCCACCACCTTTGTTAGGCCATCTTCCGTAGCCTCAACGAGTGGGAGCAAACACCCCATTGGTAGTTCATCTACCAATGGTGCTTCCACTTTGTACACACCCCCATTTGGAAAGAAACCCACTTTGGGTGGACCTCCAAAGAAGGGTCATGCTTTTATGTACACCAATACCATGCCACGTAGGAACACACATCCTACTCCACCGGTTCACAATTATGATGATTTTTATGCCACACGTCCACGGGCATGTGTACACCAAGTGAGACAACATCACACACGTGTTCCTTCACATGCATATGTTTATCCCAAGGTTCTAAATGGCGTAAGGCATGGCGTGGCAGCGAGGTCAAGCCTAAAGCCTTAGGAGCCTTGGCAGAGCCACGGCGTTTTTCAAGGCGTGGCTTAAGGCGGTAAATGTGTGTATATATTATATAATATATATAGAGGTAGACAATAAACTATGCTCCACTTAGATGGATTAGTTTCCAAATCCTACCAAATCCATAACCTTCCATCTACATTGAGATGTGTGCTTACTGCTTACAATTAACTAAAGTGTTACTTTACTAAAAAGCAATTGTTTACATAACTAAAAAGCATGTGACCTCAATACGTCATCACTATCAAAGCAATCGATTAACACAGTTGTTAAAGCTATTTGGATAATTGAATTTAAACGAAATTTGCTGATACTTGGAGGAACATAGATTTTTGCATGTCCTAGTTCACCATTTTGAATAAACTTTGTTCACAAGTGTTTTCTGTGAGCGAGATGAAAAGCCATAGGCCCCAAATCGAATGCGGGCAGCTACGATATGAAAAGAAGCCTCAAATAATGAGAACGGGTCGGGATCGGGTTCTCTTAGCCCTATAATGCGGACCCGGGTGCTTTTTTTTTAATTTTTTAAGGCGCGCCTTATGTTTTGTGGCGCGTCTTGTGTCACCATGGCATGCCATGGCGGCGTGCCGCCTCAAAGAGCCAACTTGGACATTAACGGGGCGTGAGGGTGGAGCCTTGCGGCCATGGCGTCGCCGTGGCGAGTTTTTAAGAACCTTGGTTCATCCACATCACTATCATATGAATGATTACCATCATGCATCATATCATATGTCGCCACTACCATTTCATCATGTGCCATATGCATATCCACGACATGAATCACGTAGAAATCAACAACGTATGCATGCTCCCAATAGGAATAGGGCTCCCAAAATATTCACTATTTGGGGCCCGAAGAACACTAACATGCATGAAAAACAAGCTTACATGAATTCATATTTTATGAATGTCGTGCATAATGATGATTACGTTGGGAAGTCTAAGTCCAATTGGACTTGGCTTCCAAATGTCTAATCTTTTAGGACCCAATGACCTTGGGTACCATGGAATGATATTTCTATCTTAAGGTACTTAAGAAAAAGAAACGGAGCAACAAATCCAAATTTAGCTCCAAGAATAATTGGATACTCGATCGCGGGTGTTCAAAACACATGACGGGTGAAGCTCAATTGCACTCCGGAGTGGTTCCCATTGCAAATGGGAACCGAGTAGTCTTTGAGGCAACGAGAGTGGAACCATCATTGGTGTTGGTAAATGACGTGCGTTTATATTTCATATATTCACGCAAGTTTTCTTTTTTGTTTCTCCGTATTTTCCGCCGTCTTTTATCCGTTTTCTCGTATTTTCTCGTTTTCTTTCACTTTTCTTTGTTTCTCCATGTTTGCAGGAGATTGCCCACGTAGGGGACGTTTAACGACGATATCTCAAGTCCCCGGAGCAACGGGAGGAGTCACGCGTGATCCAGGGGGTCAAACGACGAAGATTACATCTTTCAGCCCCTCACCCGGTCGGTTGGTCATCTCCAACCGATCGGGTGATGCACGCGTGCACCACCCGGTCTCAGCCGGAGCTCAAGTGAAAGCCACCCGACCGGTTCACAGGCCGGTTCAACGGGGGCCGATTCTCTGTCTTTTCAAGCCAAATTCCAACCGATCGGGTGACTCTCACCCGATCGGTTTATCTATAGCTGATGCTGAGGAGCTGAAGACACGGGAACCCAACCGATCCCTTCACCCGACGGCGCCAAGATCCAACCGGTCACTCCAAGAACTCAACCGACCGGTTCATATGACCGGGTGAAAGTTCGCCGTTTTCTGTTTATTATCTGTAACGGATCACCCGATCGGTTGACTTGTCAACCGATCGGGTGATACGAGATCCTATAAATAGGACCCCTAGGGTTCCAGAAACGGGGAGCTGTTAATTTTTACTGTTTTCTCCTATTGTGACGGCTGTAATTACTGTTCTATTGTAAGTTTTCGCATCTTTCTTAAACTTTAGTATTATCTTAATTGCTCTACTACCTTCGCATTCCAATCGTCTGATTATGATTCCAACGGTTCATTTTCGTTTAGATCGCTTTTTAATGAATATTTGTGAGTAGTTCCCAAATCTGGGATTTTGGCGGAAACCCCTTCGGGGGCTCTTCCCGATGCATCCATAGGGTTAGGAAATCGATAGGGATTAGGAATCTAACGGTTACGCGGGGTGTTTCATTGTCATCGGCGGGAAAAAGACCGCCTTTGACCGTTGGGCCAAGGGGGAATAAACTTGGTGGTTGACTCCCTAGCCATAGCTCACGCCCTTAGCGTAGACGCCGAATCCTAGCGCGCGGGAGCGGCAGGATGAGACGTTCGGAGTTATCGTTGCGAGCTTAGTGCTCCCGGAATTGATCAGTGTTAATGGACACGGGAGTGCCCACTGATCGAATCCGGGAAGTCCGGTGTATCATCCTGGGCACCGACCAGAATATCGGGCCCATGGGATGCCGGTACCACTTTCAGAGGCAACGTCTCACCATTAGACCCTAGTTCAGATCGTCATCCTACCCGTAGGCCGCATCGACGAGAGTCGCTCGTTGGAGTGGAAACCAAAGTCCCGGGTTTATTTTCTTATTGTTCATACCTTGCATTCCTTTCTGTGACAACCCATCAACAGATTCGGGCTAGCTCGCCCACGGGGTGATTTTGGTCCTCCTTGACACAAGCACATCCTAGCCTCCCTGTGTTCGACCCCCAAGCCACACTACAACACCGTGCGCTTGCGGTTACAAATATCTAAACCCTATCACGCGGGTCCCCCGGCCATTTGCGGCATAGCGAACCGGGGGCATCACTCGCGTGACACGTCACCGACCGACTAGATGACAATCTAGTCGGTTGGTTCTTCTTCTTGAACCAACTAAGATGCACCAGAAGCCGCGAAATGAAGCGCGAAGCTTCAGGAAAGTTTGTATGGGCTTCTAAGATAATCCTAGCTCTAATGATATGAGCGTTATGAAGATTAAAACGTAAGACCTACTCAAGGCTTAACATTCTACAAAAAGAAGCTAGAAGACTATAAATAAAACTTGACGAACCGTCTTCAAAAGCTTCATTCCGAATCTCTTGACTTCAATAATGCTCCTAGAGCTTCAACGAAGCGTCAGGCACACGATCACGCGCTTTGAGAAGTCTTGAGACGTCGCTTTTGATGTTCATAGAAATTTGGTGACGATCTCCATAACTGCGCTCACACAGAGTTAGTCCACGATATTTATGTTTGTTCATCATCAAAACCAAATCCTGGGAATCAATATTCAACATTCTACCCCTTTTTGGTGAGATGACAAACCAACATAAATAATAATAAAAAATAATGATTCAAATGCAATTTACTTACTCCCCCTGCATTGATGACACGTTAGTTCCGTATTAAATAATAATCATGCGCATCAAGCAGACGAGGAAAGAATAAAATGTGAATCTAATTATTGAGATATCGGATTTGAAATCCATTTTTATATCTTAACTCCCCCCTGAATCTAACTTATCAAATTAAATTCACGGAAAATTTCTTTAAATTATCATTTAGCACATCGTCATTATTAATTCTCTCCCCCTTTGGCATTAGCAAAAAGAGTGGGAGGAGATCAACGAAAACAACAAAGTCTATAAATAAAAGCACGGGAGTTGAAGAATACGACCACGGTCCAAATGACACCAAAGTAAAATACGAAGTAGATCAAAACTTGCCAACAAGACCATAATCGATAATCGAAAAATAAAATCATCAAAACTCAAATCAATTTCACGTATTGAGTTATGGAACATACACTCCAATATCAACATTCTTGATGAATTAAGTGCATGGAAAACAATTCTATGTTTTCATAGAATGAAACCTATTAAATCAAGATAGTCGTCGAGCAACGAAGTCAACATCACAGACAAAAAGAAATATAATGCGCACAATGAAGTAAACGTCAACACGATGTGTGTGTGTGTGTGTGTGTGTGTGTGTGTGTGTGTGTGTGTGTGTGTGTGTATATGAAACATGGTACAACAAAATGTATACATCCGCCAAAATACATAAACATGATTGAAATATCGATGCACACATACAACATATGTCTCAACAGACATCAAAATGAATATACATCAAAAAGTGTATAATCATAACATCCAAAAATATCAAAAATCCATAACCACCAACTATACTACCCCACTCTCTCACGACTAAATATAACATCCAAAGTGCACAAGGGAGAGTCCTCCAATGCAAGCTCATGAGGCAGAGGGAGGATCAGCAGCAGCAGCAGGCTCTACAGAAGGGGTGGTGGTCACTAGATCGACTGGAGTGTCCACAGAAGGGAGAGTCGCAACAGGAGTGGTCTCAGGAGCACGAGCAAAAGTATCCACCGAAGGAATGGTGGCAGCAGGTGTGCTCTCGGGAGCATCAGCAGAAGTAGCAGCAGCAGACGAACGAACAGGAGATCCAACAAGCTCCTGAAGCTTAGCCTCATCCATTTCCTCATCGTCAGAAACTGACGGAGGAACCTCAATGCCCAAGTGAGAGCAGATGCGAGCTAGCATCTCCTCAGAACGAGAAAAACGAGACTCCACACGTCTCAGAGAAACTGCAAACTCAGCGAGTGTAGGAGCAGGAGGAGGAGCAGCAGAAGAGGTATCCTCGGTGGAAGAAGGGGTAGTCCTCTGAACGTGACGTAATGCCGCAAGAGACTTCTTGACGGCCGTCGCATTCAGAGGAGGACCCAGAGGACGCTGATCATCGGGAGGGAGAGGGACCCCGAAGTGACGAAAAACGAGGGTCAAAAGGCAAGGATAAGGGAAGTGAGATGATGTGGTGGACTTTCGGATGCATTCAAAAGAGTCCATCTTATCTAAGATAATACGAGCCCAATTGATCTCGCTCCCCATGAAAAGAGCGTAGATCAGCTTGAGGAACGGATGGGAGGGCAAGCTATAAGAGCCGTACTTCGGAAGGAGGCACGACTTCAGGATAAGATTGAGGACCCAAGCGTTCGGCTTAAATGATTTGGAGGGAACGCCAATCATGGCGGGAGGGATGACATGAAACATCTCAGAAAGCATCGCCTGGTCAAGAACGTGGATGTCATCCACGGAGATATCAGCAGGAAGCAGGCCAGAGGATGAGACACCAATCAACTCCCCTAAAATCTCTGCAGTGAGGACAATACGTGTCCCCAAGACAGTGGACTCAATTGAGTGGGTGTCATCATACTCACCACAGACTCAATTAGCATAGAATAATTTGACGAGTCGGGGGTACGGGTGAGGGTTCGCCTTGGGGTCACGGCGAAGATAATCTAATAGGCCGCTATAGGAAAGAAGATCGGTGAGATGTGGGAAATTTGAGAACTGAACGAAGTGCTCCAATATCAATGGACAGTGCTCAATACGGTTGTAAGCTGCGAGACACAACGGGCCATCGCGACACAACGATATATCGACGCCGCCCAAAGGTATGGGAGCCTTCCCCTTAGACGGACGAGAGCTAGATCGGGGAGGAGGAGTAGGAGCCTTATCGATAGGCTCAGACTCGGGAATATACTCTGCGTCAGAGTCATCGGGAGGAGTGGGAGCACGGAATGAGTTAGGCTTAGAATGAGAAGATCGGGCTCTAGGCTAAGCAGTCGCCGTCCTCTTCTTCTTAAGAGGAGGCGAAGAGGAGGATGGACGAGTCGATTTGGCGTGGCGTTTGGATTGAGGGGGGTCCGTAGGAGGAGACTCGACGGTCAAGGGAGACTGACTAGATGGACGGATAGGGAGACGTGTCTTCGCCATGATCGAGACGAGACAACAGACAAACGACGAACGAGAAATCGAAAGATAAACCCTAATACAAACCCTAGATTGACAGAAATCGAAATAGACCTATAATGAAACCCTAAAAAGCAGAGAGAAAGTGATACCTAGGTCGACTGGAGGTAGGGGAGAGATCGGCGATGACGTATGGCGGCCGGAAGTGGCGGCGCACGGAGGAGGAGGAGAGGAGACGAAGGGGTTGCGGGGGTTAGGGGGTTTGAGAGGAGAGATTGCACCGATTAGAGGAAAAGACCAACGTGCCCTAACGCATTTAGTCGGTCAAGTATAAGTGTTGACCGACTAGAATACAATCTAGTCGGTCGGCCAATGTGCTTGGACCGACTAAGTGCAAACATCAAGCAAAGTCAAAAACTAGGGCATGCGTTAGTTGGTCTGAGTTCATTCACTGACCGACTAGAACTGAATCTAGTCGGTCGGCCAATGAACTAGGACCGACTAAAAGAGAACAAAAATTTGAAATTTAGAAATTTTGAGTTCTCTCCTACGCGTACTTGGACGAAACATCGAAATACTCTCATACATCATTGATCTACCCCATAAAACATCGAAAATCTTAAATACGACGTTCATGAATAATTCGAGCATAAATTCCGAAAATTCAACCAAAAATCCAGAAAATCCCAATAAATCTAGCATGATCATATATAAAGAAAAATTATTATCATGCAAGATTATTGAAAATATGAATCCTAAATCTCGGATTCACCCATAATCCCCAATTCTCGACGTAAGCGCACAAAGGAGTCTTCCTTGAGTGGTTTCGTGAAAATATCGGCGATTTGCTTCTGGGTTTCAACGTACACTAAAATGATGTCCTTTTTAGCAACATGATCATCTAGGAAATGGTGACGGACTTCTATGTGTTTAGAACGGGAATGATGTACTGGATTCTTAGAGAGACATATTGCACTTTGGTTGTCCACCATGATAGGACAAGTATCACAGTTTAAACCAAAGTCTTTAAGAGTGTGTCTCATCCAAAGAACCTGAGCACACGTAGCACCGGCGGCAATATATTCTGCCTCAGTGGTTGAAAGTGATACAGAACTCTGCTTTGTGGAAAACCAAGAGACAAGAGAATTTCCTATAAAATGGCAAGTGCCACTAGTACTTTTCCTGTCGGATTTGCATCCCGCATAATCTGCGTCACTATATGAGATTAACTCATATGTGCTAGACTTTGGATAAAGTAATCCGAAGTCGAGTGTGTAACTTAAATAGCGGAAAATACATTTTACCGCTACTAAGTGAGATTCCTTAGGTTGAGACTGATAACGAGCACATACACATACAGCAAACATAATATCGGGCCTACTAGCAGTAAGATATAATAAACTACCTATCATAGCTCGATATAGACGAATGTCTACATCTTTGCCGCCCGTATCTTTATCAAGATGTGTAGTAGTGCTCATTGGAGTCTTCTTCCCTGAGGCATTCTCCATTCCAAATCGCTTTAGCAACTCCACCGTATACTTGGTTTGGTGGAAGAAGATTCCATCGTTCAATTGGCGAATTTGGAGACCTAAGAAATATTTGAGCTCACCCATGTGGCTCATCTCAAATTGGTCCTTCATGACATTAAAAAACTCTTCGCAAAGAGTGAAGTTAGTAGCACTGAAAATGATATCATCAACATAAATTTGAACTAAATAATCATGATTCAAATACTTAACAAATAATGTAGAATCAACTTCACCCATTTTAAAAGCCAAATCCAAAATAAAGTTCTTTAGGCGGTCATACCAAGCTCGAGGAGCTTGTCTCAAACCATAAAGTGCTTTCTTAAGTTTGAAAACGTGATTTGGAAATTTTTCATTTATAAAACCCGGAGGTTGAGAAACATAAACTTCCTCAACGACATCTCCGTTTGAAAACGCACTTTTTACATCCATTTGAAAGAGTTTAAAATCTTTATGGCATGCAAAAGATAACAACAACCTAATAGATTCTAATCTAGCTACCGGAGCAAAGGATTCTTCGAAATCTATACCTTCCTCTTACCGGTAGCCTTGAGCTACTAACCGAGCTTTGTTCCGGATGACGATTTGGTTCTCGTCTGTCTTGTTCTTGAAAATCCACTTCGTTCCTATAACGGTGTGGTTCTTCGAAGGCAATGGAACAAGCTCCCAAACCTCATTCCTATCAAATTGAATGAGTTCCTCCTCCATGGCTAGGATCCATGCACTATCTTCGCACACTTCGTTAATATTCTTTGGCTCGATTGAGGAGGCAAAGGCATAATGAGCGAAGTAGTTGACTTGAGATCTCGTCTTAACATTATCAAGTATGTTACCAATGACTTGCTCATGGGGATGGTCACGAACTGTAAGAAGCCGTTTGGGAATTCCCTGATCACTGGGAACATTCTCAAAAGTATCATCAATAGGGTTAGTAACATTAGAATCAATAGAATTAGAATTACCAATAGAATCACATAAAACATCCATGGAGTCATCATCATTAGTAATTCTAGTAGGGATAAAATTTTCATTAAATGAAACATGAAGAGATTCCTCGATCGTTGAGGTTATTTTGTTGTATATCCGGTAGGCTTTGCTACGGGAGGAATATCCAACAAATATCACCTCATCGGATCTTGGATCAAATTTGTCCAAACTTTCATACGTGTTTTTAATAAAATATTTTGCACCAAAAACTCGAAAATATTTAACTTGAGGCAATCTACCAAACAACAATTCATAACAAGTTTGTTTGGTGCCGGGCCTCAAGAGTATTCTATTAAACACATAGCAAGCGGTATGTACCGCTTCCGCCCAAAATTGATGGCCAAGTTGGCTATCATCAAGCATAGTGCGAGCACATTCCACTAGCGTCCTATTCTTTCTCTCAACAACACCATTTTGAGGAGGTGCGCTAGGGAAGGAAATGGTGTGAGCAATACCAAATTCATCACAAAAATTTGAGAAAGACTCATTCTCAAATTCCCTTCCATGATCAATACGAATAGTGACAATGGTGGTTTCAATGATATTTTGTACTTTCTTAACAAATATTGTGAAGTTTTCAAAAGCATCATTTTTATTACTTAAGAAAAATACCCAAGTAAATCTAGAAAAGTCATCAACGATGACAAGTCCATATCGTGCATTCCCTAATGAAGCAACTCTAGTTGGCCCAAAAAAATCTAGATGTAAAAGCTCTAGAGGCCGCTTAGAGGATATGTGCTTTTCTTAGGTTTAAATGACGATTTTGGAAGCTTGCCTCGTTGACACGAGTCACAAAAGATTTTCTTTTGAAAAGAAAGCTTATGAAATCCTTTAATAGAATTTAACTTGGAAAGCTTAAAAAGTGTTCCAAAGTTCACATGACCAAAACGTCGATGCCATAAGTGTTGTTCACTTGTGTTGGAAATGAGACATTGTTCATGTGACTTGGGGATATCTAGGATATATATATCCTTATGGCGTGTGCCAGAAAATAACACATCATTTTTATCTTTTCTTAAAATATGACACATTCCTTTCGCAAAACTAACTTTGTAACCTTTGTCACAAAGTTGGCTTATTGAAATAAGATTGTGATTTTAATCCTTTAACAAGGTAAACATCACTTATTAGTGGTTTAGAAGGATTACCAACTTTATTGACGTGTCACGCGAGTGATGCCCCCGGTTCGCTATGCCGCAAATGGCTGGGGGACCCGCGTGACAGGGTTTAGATATTTGTAACCGCAAGCGCACGGTTTTGTAGTGTGGCTTGGGGGTCGAACACAGGGAGGCTAGGATGTGCTTGTGTCAAGGAGGACCAAAATCACCCCGTGGGCGAGCTAGCCCGAATCGGTTGATGGGTTGTCACGGAAAGGAATGCAAGGTATGAACAATAAGAAAATAAACACGGGACTTTGGTTTCCACTCCAACGAGTGACTCTCGTCGATGCGGCCTACGGGTAGGATGGCGATCAGAATTAGGGTCTAATGGTGAGACGTTGCCTCTGAAAGTGGTACCGGCATCCCATGGGCCCGATATTCCGGTCGGTGCCCAGGATGATACACCGGACTTCCCGGATTCGATCACTGGGCACTCCCGTGTCCATTAACACTGATCGATTCCAGGAGCACTAAGCTCGCAACGATAACTCCCAACGTATCATCTTGCCGCTCCCACGCGCTAGGATTCGGCGTCTACGCTAAGGGCGTGAGCTATGGCTAGGGAGTCAACCGCCAAGTTTATTCCCCCTTGGCCTAACGGTCAAAGGCGGTCTTTTTCCCGCCGATGACAATGAAACACCCCGCTTAACCGTTAGATTCCTAATCCCTATCGATTTCCTTACCCTATGGATGCATCGGGAAGAGCCCCCGAAGGGGTTTCCGCCAAAATCCCAGATTTGGGAACTACTCACAAATATTCATTAAAAAGCGATCTAAACGAAAATGAACCGTGGGAATCATAATCAGATGATTGGAATGCGAAGGTAGTAGAGCAATTAAGATAATACTAAAGTTTAAGAAAGATCCGAAAACTTACAATAGAACATTAATTACAGCCGTCACAATAGGAGAAAACAGTAAAAACTAACAGCTCCCCGTTTCTGGAACCCTAGGAGTCCTATTTATAGGATCTCGTATCACCCGACCGGTTGACAAGTCAACCGATCGGGTGATCCGTTACAGATAATAAACAGAAAACGACGAACTTTCACCCGGTCATATGAACCGGTCGGTTGAGTTCTTGGAGTGACCGGTTGGATCTTGGCGCCGTCGGGTGAAGGGATCGGTTGGGTGCCCGTGTCTTCAGCTCCTCAGCATCAGCTACAGATGAACCGATCGGGTGAGAGTCACCCGATCGGTTGGAATTTGGCTCGAAAAGACAGAGAATCGGCCCCCGTTGAACCGGCCTGTGAACCGGTCGGGTGACTTTCACTTGAGCTCCGGTTGAGACCGTGTGGTGCACGCGTGCATCACCCGATCGGTTGGAGATGACCAACCGACCGGGTGAGGGGCTGAAAGATGTAATCTTCGTCGTTTGACCCCCTGGATCACGCGTGACTCCTCCCGTTGCTCCGGGGACTTGAGATATCGTCGTTAAACGTCCCCTACGCGGGCAATCTCCTGTAAACATGGAGAAACAAAGAAAAGTGAAAGAAAACAAGAAAATACGAGAAAACGGATAAAAGACGGCGGAAAATACGGAGAAACACAAAAGAAAACAAGCGTGAATATATGAAATATAAACACATGTCAAAATCCCCCAAGATGAACTCTTCCTCGTCCTCGAGGAAGACGAGTGAGAGTAGGAGCTCGGAGGGGAAAAATAGAGAGAAAGAGAGAGAAAGAAAACTCTATGTCCTAGATCGTCCGTCAAAGCCAACAAAATCAAAAACGACACACCAAGCAAGAAAACGTCAAATCACATCACTAAACCTAGGAAAACGAGTCCAAATAAGTGTCGTGGGCCCACGCGGTGAAGCACGAGTGAGTGTGGTCGTGCGCTAGCAGTCGGTGTCGCTATCTACGATGTGCAATAAAGCTCGATATACACAGACCCAGGAAACGACCCAAATACCGATTCGAATTTGAAATTGCGGTGAATATTTGTTCAAGCATGCATGAGAAGAGTATAAGAATAGAAGCGTATCATGCATCGGGGATTCCACAACTAGGGTTAAGGAAATCATGCCACTATAGCCTAGATACTAGCTAAAAAGTTCCTAAGCCAAGTGTTTTTGAAAACGATGGGGGTTGAGATGATGTGGAGTAGAACACTCTGTGCAAATTCTCGACGTCCCTTTATTTTCGGTAGATAGGAAAAATATTCACACTTGAAATTTTTTTGGGTTTTGGGTATTTGTATTTTTTTTTGGCTTTTTGGCTATACAAAATTTTTCTTTTCTTTTCTTTTTGGGTTTTTCTTTTCTTTTCTCTTTTTTTTGGATTCTTGGGTTTTTGGCTATACACATGTGTACTCTCCTAAGTGGGAGAACGGTACACGACGAGGGGATTTGCACCAAGTAAAACAAAAAAGAAGTCGAAATCTGAACACTTGGGCAGAGGAAACTATTCTCGCTAAATAGAGCATAGGCTAAATGAGTTATCATAGTCCTTAATTGTGGAATCCCGACACATGCGAAATGAAGTACACTATATATATATATAACATGCAGAAGCAGACAGGGAAAATAAATTCCGCATATTCAAATCGAAGCATGATAATCTAAGGGTCATTCCTGGACAGGTATATAAAGTAAAATCACAAAGTAGAAGCACACCAAACAGATAGGCACGACGCACGACTCACAAAAAGCTAAGTGGACCCACGATGCGTGAAATGCAAGAGGACTCGAAATCCTAGGGTCAGTGAGTGTGATTATCGATGCCATGCTAGGTGTGTGTGATTTTGTGGCGATTCATCATAGGGTTCATCTCTAGGAGAAAGAGATAAAAAGAAGAGAAGAGAAAAAAGAAAAAAAGATAAAAATCACGATGAAAACGACACAAAAATGAAAAAGAAGGACTCAAATGACGCACACGGTGGGACTCCCCCAAGCTGAAGCTTGCATTGCCCTCAATGCAATATGAGTGAGTACGGGAGGGCAATGAATATGGGGGGAATACGCACCGACACAAAAAGAAATGAGAACGAGGAAAACACAGAGATGAAACAGAAAATAAATAAAAAAATCAAAATCAAGATCAAATGACATGAAAACTGAAATAAAACCACACGACACGACACTCAAAAGGGGAAAAACAAGCACACACACACACACAAAAATGAGAAAAACAACAAGATATGACAACACACCAAAATAGACGTCCCCCAAGCTAGACATGACAGTGCTAGCAAATAAGATGTGATCGTGAAATGCAGAAATATGCAAAGGGGAGTCAAAAACAAACAAGGTGAAATCAGAAAATAAAAAATAAAAAGGAAGCGATGCGACACGTGAATGGGTCCCCCCCTTGACAGAGAAAAAGCAGGGGCCCTAAAAGACAGATGGGCACAAATACGGGGGGGGGGGGGGGGGGGGGGGGCAAAAGCGGGAAAGAAAAAAAATCAAGCAGGGGCACCACCCTCTGGGGGTGGTGATGAGGGCCTGCGCTGGGGACCAGGAGTCGTGGGGGGGTGGAATGTGGAGCTCGGAGTCATCGGGTGGGTCTTCACGGATGTGGCGAATGAAGCTTTGAAGAAAGGGGAGGTCTCGGTCGACGGACTCATCGGTTATCCGACCGCCCTGTCCAGCTAGGAGGATCATGGCCGTGAATCGATCGGCCTGGTCGTCGGCTTGGAATTGAGCGGGGGTAGATGGGTTGGAGGTGGTGGGTTGAGCGGGGGGCTGTGTGCGACGAGTACGACGGGTGGGCCTAGGGTTCGAAGAGCTGGTGTCGGTGGGCTTAACATGGAGGGGAGGCATTGTGCGGGTGTCGTGGGTGTGCGTGAGTATGCAAAATACAATGAATCAACACAAACACGAAACACGGCCAACGAGCAAATGGAATATTTGGGGCAAAATTAAAATTGAGCTAAGGAGCGAGTTTACCCAGATGAGATGAAGATCGTTGCTTGTAGACGCCCCGATGCTGCTCGATAGGAGTACGTTGTGAAGCCGCGGCGATTTCTCTAGTAAGTTTCGAAATTTAGGAGAATGGGTGAAAGTTAGGGTTTCGAAATCGAGGAGAATGGAGAGAAATCGATGGTGGGATGGATAGGGAAATGGGGGGAAGTCGATTGGGGTTGATTTTGGGGAATATCGTGGTCCGGCGCAAGAGGAGGAGGCGAAAAATCGGGTTGGGATTTGAAAATGGCGAGGGCGGAACGAACGGGTGGCCGGGGGTATTTATAGGGTTTTAAGTGGAACCGATCGGGTGACTTGTCACCCGATCGGTTGACTGTTAGGTCGAAAATTCTTGCCGAAGAAGTGCTACAGGTGAACCGGTCGGTTGACTTGTCAACCGATCAGTTGGCAGCTCCTCTCATTTTACCGAGAATTGAGGGTTGCTCACCCGGTCGCCTCAACCGATCGCGTTATAACTCAACCGATCGGTTGATATTTCCCAAAAATTTCCCGAGAATTCTCCCCAGATCACCTGGTCTGTCACACGGTCTCTCCATTCTTCAACCGACCGGTTCATTTGGGGATAGTTGCGGCTTGTATCTGATACATCCCAACCGATCGGTTGAGTTATCAACCGATCGGGTGGGGCTTTGTTTCCTGCAAAAACCAACAGATTGTCTAAGTCCCCGAACGGATGTTCTTGCGGCTGATTTTATTTATAAAAATAGATAAAATAAAGTAAAAAATAACACTAAAAAGTGGGGCAAAAGTTTAGAGCATGGGTTGCCTCCCATGAAGCGCACTTGTTTAACGTCGTTGGCTCGACGCCCGCACGTGATGTTCACGGTGGTTGATACGGGTGATGCCCGAAGTTCCGCATCTCTTCTTCATTGGAGCTTACGGCCTTTGGAGTAGTCAGCGGCTGGAGAAAGATTTGCTCGACTACCCTCTCCTTGTTTTTGGGATCCGGGGGCTTCTCTTTCGTATTGGCGCTTACCGCCATCTTCTTAAAGATCCGGACCTCGTCTTTGGTGAGGTCCATGGGTTCTTTCCCTGTTTTCCTCGTAGGATAAGCCTTGGGGAACCCGGGAGGTGTCGTGCGCGCTGCATTCGCTTTCCCAGCAGCATAATTGTTCTTGGGGCCGTCTCGGTCTTCTGAATCCCCCAAGTCATCGGGGGGTTTCTTAAGAGAATCTCCCAGGAGCTCTCTTCAGCAGCTTTATCTTCTTCCACCTCCAGCAAATTACACCGAGGGTCATCTGGGGGATCGGGATACTTCATGGACAACCCCAGATCAAATTCAACCTTTTCTCCGCTGACGTTTAGCGAAAGTTTTCTGTTCTTCACATCAATCAAAACGCCAGCAGTGGCCATGAAAGGCCGTCCCAAGATGATGGGGGTGTGTGCGTCCTCAGGCATGTCCATGACAACGAAGTCCACTGGCACATGCACCCCTTTTACATTGACGGGGAGGTCATCCACAATCCCCATCGGATATTTGACTGACCGGTCAGCAAGTTGTAGGGTCATACCGGTGGGCTCCAGATCACCCATTCCTATCCTCTTATACATCGATAAGGGCATCAAACTGACACTCGCTCCGAGATCGACGAGTGCACGATGAATCTTTACTGCCCCGATCGTGCAAGGGATTGAGAAGCTCCCCGGGTCTTTAAGTTTCGGCGGATTTGCCCTCTGGATGAGAGCGCTACACTCCGCCGTCAACACTACTTTCTCCTTTCTAGACCCTCTAGTCACCAAATCCTTTAGGAATTTTGCATAGGAGGGGATTGTTTCGATTGCTTCCAGGAAGGGGATTTGCAAGCTCAGATCCTTGACCATGGCGAAGAACTTGCCATATTTCTCGTCGATTTTGGCCTGAGCTAACCGTTGTGGAAAAGGCACAACGGGTTTGAACACTTTCGGGCTCCCTTCCTCGTTCTTCTTCTTCTCTTCTTCAGAGACTCCCTCCGGAGTCGTAGGATTTGATGACGAAGCACCGGCGTCGTTTGATTTTTCGATCGGTCGCTCGACGACCAACGGTGCTTCCGGTCTGTTAGGGGGCACTCTAGTAGGGATTTGTGTCCCGCTTCTCAGAACGATAGCGGACACATTTGCGTGCTCGTGCACGAGTGCCGACGTTTGGGTTGCTCCCCTCGGGTTCACCTCAGGTTGTGGCGGTAATTGGTTTTGTGACCTTGAAAGGTTTGCCACTTGTAACCCCAGCTGGGTTACTTGGTCCGTGAGGGCCCGTTGACCCATTTCCAGCTTTTGATTGATCTTCTCCTGGTTGGTTATATATTGAGTCAAGAGAGACTCAACCGGAGAGACGGCCCTCTGTTGGCCATACTGCTGCTGCTGCTGGATTGGCTGCTGATTCCTGGGGGCGTAAAATTGTTGCTCAAGTTGCTGCTGATATTTTTGCTGCTGAATCTGACTCTGCTGTGGCCTAGTCGGCTGATATGTTTGTTGCTGCGGCTGCTAAGGCGGCGAGGGCTGGAATGGTGGCCGGTAACCAAAGTTAGGGTGGTTTCGGTTGTTTGGAGAGTAGGCCGGGTTGGAATTGGTTCTTGGTGGATACGGCGCATTTCCCGTGGGGTTGTAAAATAGTGCGCTCGCCTGGTCCAACGGTGGTGAGACATCACCACCGTCGAATTCCCCAAAGAATTCGGATTCTACCGCTGAAATCTGCTGTGTACCGGCCCCGCCGGCTCCTACCATTAGTGCGGAGATCTGGGTCGAAAGCAAGTCGAACTTGCTTGAAAGTTTGTCGACGTCCTCAACTCTGTGTATACCCCCAGACCTGGGCGTGGCTCTCTCGTCACACCACCGCTCATTGTTGGATGCCATATTTTCCAGAATATGTCCGGCATCTTCCTCGCTCCTTGACATGAAGGAACCCCCAGCCGCGACGTCCATAGAAGATTTTAGGTCATCCCTCAGCCCATTGTAGAACAGATTAATAATCTGCCACTTCGGAAGCTCATGGTGGGGGCATCTTCTCTGCATCTCCTTGTATCTCATCCAAGCTTCATGCAAGGACTCGTGGCTGGCCTGGGAGAAGGAGGAGATCTCACTCCTCAACTTCATGGTCTTCCCCGGAGGAAATAACTTCGTCAGAAAAGCGTTGGAGAGCTTCTCCTAGGTATTGAAAGTGTTGGGGTCCTTCCCCCTAAGCCATTGCTTGGCTTTGTCTCGCAACGAGAAGGGGAACAGCTTCAGACGGATCGCCTCAGTCATGACACCATTAATCCGGAAGGTGTCACATTTCTCCAAGAAGGAGTCTAGATGCTCGATCGGGCTCTCCATGGGTGCATCCGCAAACTGATCCTGCTGGATCCATGTCACCAAAGACAGCTTTAGCTCGAAGCTTTGGGCCGTAATAGCTGGAGGACGGATGGCGGAAGTGGACTCGATAGATGGCATCGAGTACTCCAACATGGATTTGGGCGGGGTGTTCTCCTCCATTGCTTCAGGATCCTCTCTTCTTCGCTTCTCGGCGGCCAAATGCCTAAGGGTGGCGTTAATCTCTGGATCAACGGGAATCAAGTCGTCGAGACTTCTTGAACTCCTGCGCATAAAAAAAAACAAACACCCGTGAAGCGACAAGTGGGAGAGAAACAGATAAGATAAGAAATAAAAATAAGAAAAATAAAAAGGAAAAAGAAGAATGCGAAAATTATCGCGAGGTATGGATGACAGCTAGACACTAGGGTTCAAGAGATCCTAAAATAACAAGCACGTTGCCTCCCCGGCAACGGTGCCATAAATTTGACGTGTCACGCGAGTGATGCCCCCGGTTCGCTATGCCGCAAATGGCCGGGGGACCCACGTGACAGGGTTTAGATATTTGTAACCGCAAGCGCACTGTGTTGTAGTGTGGCTTGGGGGTCGAACACAGGGAGGCTAGGATGTGCTTGTGTCAAGGAGGACCAAAATCACCCCGTGGGCGAGCTAGCCCGAATCGGTTAAGGGGTTGTCACGGAAAGGAATGCAAGGTATGAACAATAAGAAAATAAACACGGGACTTTGGTTTCCACTCCAACGAGCGACTCTCGTCGATGCGGCCTACAGGTAGGATGGCGATCGGAATTAGGGTCTAATGGTGAGACGTTGCCTCTGAAAGTGGTACTGGCATCCCATGGGCCCGATATTCCGGTCGGTGCCCAGGATGATACACCGGACTTCCCGGATTCGATCACTGGGCACTCCCGTGTCCATTAACACTGATCGATTCCGGGAGCACTAAGCTCGCAACGATAACTCCCAACGTCTCATCCTGCCGCTCACGCGCGCTAGGATTCGGCGTCTACGCTAATGGCGTGAGCTATGGCTAGGGAGTCAACCGCCAAGTTTATTCCCCCTTGGCCCAACGGTCAAAGGCGGTCTTTTTCCCACCGATGACAATGAAACACCCCGCGTAACCGTTAGATTCCTAATCCCTATCGATTTCCTTACCCTTTGGATGCATTGGGAAGAGCCCCCGAAGGGGTTTCCGCCAAAATCCCAGATTTGGGAACTACTCACAAATATTCATTAAAAAGCGATCTAAACGAAAATGAACCGTTGGAATCATAATCAGACGATTGGAATGCGAAGGTAGTAGAGCAATTAAGATAATACTAAAGTTTAAGAAAGATCCGAAAACTTACAATAGAACAGTAATTACAGCTGTCACAATAGGAGAAAACAGTAAAAACTAACAGCTCCCCGTTTCTGGAACCCTAGGGGTCCTATTTATAGGATCTCGTATCACCCGATCGGTTGACAAGTCAACCGATCGGGTGATCCGTTACAGATAATAAACAGAAAACGGCGAACTTTCACCCGGTCATATGAACCGGTCGGTTGAGTTCTTGGAGTGACCGGTTGGATCTTGGCGCCGTCGGGTGAAGGGATCGGTTGGGTGCCCGTGTCTTCAGCTCCTCAGCATCAGCTACAGATGAACCGATCGGGTGAGAGTCACCCGATCGGTTGGAATTTGGCTCGAAAAGACAGAGAATCGGCCCCCGTTGAACCGGCCTGTGAACCGGTCGGGTGACTTTCACTTGAGCTCCGGCTGAGACCGGGTGGTGCACGCGTGCATCACCCGATCGGTTGGAGATGACCAACCGACCGGGTGAGGGGCTGAAAGATGTAATCTTCGTCGTTTGACCCCCTGGATCACGCGTGACTCCTCCCGTTGCTCCGGGGACTTGAGATATCGTCGTTAAACGTCCCCTATGCGGGCAATCTCCTGCAAACATGGAGAAACAAAGAAAAGTCAAAGAAAACGAGAAAATACGAGAAAACGGATAAAAGACGGCGGAAAATACGGAGAAACACAAAAGAAAACGTGCGTGAATATATGAAATATAAACGCACGTCAGTAGGCAATCCTTCTTAAACTGAATAGATCTCCTTGCTCAATTCAGCCTAGACACTGTTTATCAATTAGTCGGTCCAAGAAGGTTCACCGACCAACTAGTTGTCAAACTAGTCGGTTTGGAATCCTTCTTAGACCGACTAATTAAGCTTTCATTTTTCAGCCTGAGTTACTGTTTACAGTTAGTCGGTCCAAGAACAACTGTCGACTCACTAGTTATGAAACTAGTTGGTTGGAATTTGTTCTTAGACCGACTAGTTCTACTTGTATTCAGCCTATTTGATTTCAACTCTTAGTCGGTCAAAGAACACTCACCGACCGACTAGTTGTGAAACTAGTCGGTTGGCAAGTCTTCTTAGACCGACTAGTTCTATATTCCCTGAACTATCTTTATAGGCTGTGAAGCTGTTAGTCGGTCCATGTTGAATCACCGACCGACTAGTTGTGAATCTAGTCGGTCAGTGATCCTTCTTAGACCGATTAGAATGCTTCAGAAATAGATCCATTGGAGCATTAAATGCACGAATTTTCTCTCTCTCTCTTCTCTATCCTATTTAATCTTGAGATGCTTCTTCATAGCATTCAAGGCTGATATTAATTGCATTTTAGAGAATCAAAGAGAAGCATTTATTCTCATTTTCCAAGCTTTCATTTCTCACAAGAATCTCTCCTCACTCTTATTTCTCAAGAGAGATTCTCATTGATTGTGACCACTCAAGCCAAGAGCTTGATTCAAGGTCACCAACTCCACCCTAGGCTTCTATTGCTGGTCAACTTCTTGGAGCTAGGGTTTGGTGCCTTCTTCTCCATCAAAATCTTCCATGCCCTAAAATCGTAAGTTTACTCAAGGCATAGGATTTTGTTGGCAAATATTTCTTATTTCATTTACTTTGATATTGCAAGTTTTACTCTCGGTTGTGAGAGTTGTGTGTGATCCCGGTTTGTGGGAGTCACATTTTCATTTGTGTATGATTTGATCTTGTAGAGGTTTTCTACAAGAATTTCATAGTGTAAATTTGAGTTAGAAGTTTCTAACTCAAGTAGCCAGAAGGGAACCGGGTGTTTGGGACGTAGGATCACCGGGAACAAGTCGGGGAGACTTGGGTGGATCCGAACCCGTTATATCGTTTGTTTGCGATTGTCTTTTATTGTTGTCAATTTTCAATTCCGCATTGTTGGTTGAGTTTGCAAGATAATTAGGAATTATACTCTTGATTATTTTAAAGTACTATTCACCCCCCTCTAGTACTTGTGCAGTAGCTATCAGGGCATTACAACTGTCCGGACGGCAACGTTAGGGTTGCAGTCGAAGGGAGGATCTCCAGGGTGGCGATGTACGCTGTAGATGGCGATGAGGGAGCGCCAGAGATGGGGCAAGTCGGTGTTGTGGCGGCAGAGTGCGGCCTCGACGGTTGACCGACAAGAGAGGCCTCAGGCGACATGGAGGGCTGTAGGTGATCGATAGGGAGAGAGCTTGGCGGCGAGTTGTTTTGAGGGAGGAAGGAAGAGAGAACGAGAGGAAAGTGAGGGTTTCTTAGAATAGGATTTTGTTTAAAATAGGCCACTGCTGCTGTATTTCGTGTAGCCCTAGGTTTTGTTATTTGAAGAGAAAAATAGAGGGGAGAGAGGGGAGAGAGAGAGAGAGAGAGAGAGGGAGGAGAGAGAGAGAGAGAGTGTGTGTGTGTGTGTGTGTGTGTGTGTGATTGTTATGAGAGATGTGGGAGATGCATGAAACGTGAGTGAGTGATAGGAGAGAGGGTGCATGTGGAGAGATAATGGGGGAGATGGGATTAATTAGGATTTTATAGTTATCTAATTAAAATATGAAAGTTTTGATTAGAATAATGGGGATTTAAAAATTAGAAGGAAAGGAAAGAGACAAGGAGTTTAATGACAATTAGGGGAGATTAATAGCTAAGAATAAAAGGAATAGTCTTATACAGATTTTAAGGAAATGATATAACTATGTGTAATGCCCAGATAGCTACTGCACAAGTACTAGAGGGGGGTGAATAGTACTTTAAAATAATCAAGAATATAATTCCTAATTATTGTGCAAACTCAACCAACAATGCGGAATGAAAATATTGACAACAATAAAAGACAATGCAAACAAACGATATAACGGGTTCGAATCCACCCAAGTCTCCCCGACTTGTTCCCGGTGATCCTACGTCCCAAACACCCGGATCCCCTCCGGCTACTTGAGTTAGAAACCTCTAACTCAAATTTTGCACTATGAAATTCTTGTAGAAAATCTCTACAAGATCAAATCATACACAAATCGTAATGTGACTCCCACAAACCGGGATCACAAACTTCTCTCACAACAGAGAGAAATCTTAATATCAAAGTAAATGAAATATAAAACACTTACCAACAAAATCCTATGCCTTGAGTAAAACTTACGATTTTAGGGCAAGGAGGATTTTGAGGAAGAAGAAGGCACCAAACCCTAGCTCCAAGAAGATGAACAGCGATCGAAGGCTAGGATGGAGTTGGTGACCTTGAATCAAGCTCTTGGCTTGACAGGCTCACAATGAAGAGAATCTCTCTTGGGGAAATTAGGGCTCAAGGAGTTTGGAGAGATTCTTGTGAGAAATGAGATAGCTTGGAAATGAGAATTAAATGCTCTCTCTTTGATCTCTAAAACTCAATAATAACAGCCTTGAATGCTATGAAGAAGCATCTCAAGAGTATATAGGAGAGAGAGAGAGAGAAGAGAGAGGGAAAATTCGTGCATTTAATGCTCCAACGGATCTATTTCTGAAGCAGTCTAATCGGTCTAAGAAGGATCACTGACCGATTAGTTTGGCAAGTAGTCGGTCGGTGATTCTTCTTGGACCGACTAAGAGGTTGATAGCCAAGAAAGATAGTTCAGGAGGTTTAGAACTAGTCGGTCTAAGAAGACTTGCCAACCGACTAGTTTGACAACTAGTCGGTCGGTGAGTGTTCTTTGACCGACTAAGCAGTTGAAAAACAATAATCTGAACACAAGAGAACTAGTCGGTCTAAGAACAAAATCTTACCGACTAGTTTCACAACTAGTCGGTCGATGGATGTTCTTGGATCAACTAACAGTAAACAGTGGCTCAGGCTGAAAAGTGAAAGTATAACTAGTCGGTCTAAGAAGGATTCCCAACCGACTAGTTTAACAACTAGTCGGTCGGTGAACCTTCTTGGACCGACTAATTGGTCAACAGTGAAGAGGCTGAATTGAGCAAGGCAATCAAGTCGGTTCAAGAAGGATTCTTAACCGACTAATGACAATCTAGTTGGTTGGTCCTTCTTCTTGAACCAACTAAGATGCACTAAAAGCCGCGAAATGAAGCGTGAAGCTTCGGGAAAGTTTGTATGGGCTTCTAAGATAATCCTAGCTCTAAGATATGAGCGTTAAGAAGATTATAATGTAAGACCTACTCAAGTCTTAATATTCTACGAAAAGAAGCTAGAAGACTATAAAATAAACTTGACGAACCGTCTTCAAAGCTTCAATCCGAATCTCTTGACTTCAATAATGCTTCTAGAGCTTCAACGAAGCTTCAGGCACACTATCACGCGCTTTGAGAAGTCTTGAGACGTCGCTTTTGATGTACATAGAATTTTGGCGACGATCTTCATAACTGCGCTCACAAAGAGTTAGTTCACGACATTTATGTTTGTTCATCATCAAAACCAAATCCGGGGAATCAATACTTAACATTCTCCCCCTTTTTGGTGATGACAAACCAACATAAATAATAATCAATAATAATGATTCAAATGAAATTTACTTACTCCCCCTGCATTGATGACACGTTAATTCCATATTAAATAATAATCATACGCATCAAGCAGACGAGGAAAGCATAAAATGTGAATCCAAATATTGAAATTTAGGATCTAAATCCATTTTTATATCTTAACTCCCCATGAATCTAACATAGAAAATTAGATTCACAGTAAATTGCTTTAAATTATCATTTATCACATCGTCATTATTAATTGTCTCCCCCTTTGGCATTAGCAAAAAGATCGGGAGGAGATCAACGACAACAACAATGGCTAAAATAAAAGCACGAGAGTCGAAGAATACGACCACGGTCCAAACGACACCAATGTAAAATAACGAAGTAAATCAAAGCATGCCAATGAGACTATAGTCGAAAATCGAAAAATGAAATCATCAAAACTCAAATCAATTTCACATATTTAGTTATGAAACATACTCTCCAATATCAACATTCTTAGTGAATTTAGTGCATGGAAAACAATTCTATGTTTTCAAAGAAAGAATTCTATTTAATCAATTGTAATCGTTGAGCGAAGAAATCAACATCAGAGACATACATCATACAACACCAAATGTAACAACATCGATCGAAAAAGGATCACAAAGGGTAAGCATACCAAATCTAAGTGAAGTGTGCGATGTGAGGTGACAAGGTGAATAAAACAATATGAATGTCAACTATCAATATCATGCAAAAGTGTTATGCCAAAAGGAGATAGAAACATCATAAAACGTATGGCATACACAATTCTAGCACACTAGGATACTAATTGAAACAATGTTCAAAAGAACCATAGTACTAGCATGTATTCCAGAAGAGATACTCACTAAATGAGTCAATAATAAGCATGGAATGCCATGAGCATGTAAAGATGATATCCAATATAGAAAATCATAAATACGACGTGCATGAACATATCTAGCATAAATTCCAAAAATCCAATCATAAATACAGAAAATCCCAACAAATCTAGCATGAGAAAATATAAAAGAAAATTATTATCATGCAAGATTATTGAAAATATGAATTATAAATCTCGGATTCACCCATAATCCCCAATTCTCAACGTAACCGCACAAAGGAGTCTTCCTTGAGTGGTTTCGTGAAAATATCGGTGATTTGCTTCTGGGTTTCAACGTACACTAAAATGATGTCCTTTTTAGCAACATGATCATCTAGGAAATGGTAACTGACATCTATGTGTTTAGAACGGGAATGGTGTACCGGATTCTTAGAGAGACATATTGCACTTTGGTTGTCCACCATGATATGGCAAGTATCACAGTTTATACCGAAGTCTTTAAGAGTGTGTCTCATCCAAAGAACCTGAGCACACGCAGCATCGGCGGCAATATATTCCGCCTCGGTGGTTGAAAGTGATACATAATTCTGCTTCTTGGAAAACCAAGAGACAAGAGAATTTCCTATATAATGGCAAGTGTCACTAGTACTTTCCTGTCGGATTTGCATCCAGCATAATCTGCGTCGCTATATGAGATTAACTCATACGTGCTAGACTTTGGATAATATAATCCGTAGTCGAGTGTGTAACTTAAATAACGGAAAATACGTTTTACCGCTACTAAGTGAGATTCCTTAGGTTGAGACTGATAACGAGCACATACACATACAGCAAACATAATATCGGGCCGACTGGCAGTAAGATATAATAAACTACCTATCATACCTCGATATAGACAAATGTCTACATCTTTGCCGCCCGTATCTTTATCAAGATGTGTAGTAGTGCTCATTGGAGTCTTCTTGCCAGAGGCATTCTCCATTCCAAATCGCTTTAGCAACTCCACCGTGTATTTGGTTTGGTGGATGAAGATTCCATCGTGCATTTGGCGAATTTGGAGACCTAAGAAATATTTGAGCTCACCCATGTGGCTCATCTCAAATTATTCCTTCATGACATTAGAAAACTCTTCACAAAGAGTGAAGTTAGTAGCACCGAAAATGATATCATCAACATAAATTTGAACTAAAATAATATCATGATTGGCATACTTAACAAAAAGTGTAGAATCAACTTCACCCATTTTGAAACCCAAATCCAAAAGAAAGTTCTTTAGGCGGTCATATCAAGCTCTAGGAGCTTGTCTCAAACCACAAAGTGCTTTCTTAAGTTTAAAAACATGATATGGAAATTTGTCATTTATAAAACCAGGAGGTTGAGAAATATAAACTTTCTCAACGACATCTCCGTTTAAAAACACACTTTTTACATCCATTTGAAAGAGTTTAAAATCTTTATGGCATGCAAAAGATAACAACCTAATAGATTCTAATCTAGCTACCGAAGCAAAGGATTCTTCGACATCTATACCTTCCTCTTGCCTGTAGCCTTGAGCTACTAACCGAGCTTTGTTCCAGACGATGTTTTGGTTCTCGTCGGTCTTGTTCTTGAAAATCCACTTCGTTCCTATAACGGTGTGGTTCTTCAAAGGCAATGGAACTAGCTCCCAAACCTCATTCCTCTCAAATTGAATGAGTTCCTCCTCCATCGCTAGGATCCAAGAACTATATTCACACGCCTCGTTGATATTCTTTGGCTCTATTGAAGAGGCAAAGGCACAATGAGCGAAGTAGTTGACTTGAGATCTCGTCTTGACACAATCAAGTATGTTGCCAATGACTTGCTCATTGGGATGGTCACGAACTGTATGAAGCCGTTTGGGAACTCCCTGATCACTAGGAACATTCTCAAAAGTATCATCAGTATGGTTAGTATCAATAGAATCAATAGAATTAGAATTACCAATAGAATCACATATAACTTCCATGGAGTCATCATCATTGATAATTCTAGACGGGACAAAATTTTCATTGAATGAAACATGAAGTGATTCCTCGATCGTTGAGGTTCTTTTGTTGTATATCTGGTAGGCTTTGCTAAGTGAGGAATATCCAACAAATATCCCCTCATCGGATCTTGGATCAAATTTGTCCAAACTTCCATACGTGTTTTTAATAAAACATTTTGCACCAAAAACTCGAAAATGTTTAACTTGAGGCAATCTACCAAACAACAATTCATAACAAGTTTGTTTGGTGCCGGGCCTCAAAAGTATTCTATTAAACACATAGAAAGCGGTATGTACCGCTTCCGTCCAAAATTGATGGCCAAGTTGGCTATCATCAAGCATCGTGCGAGCACATTCCACTAGCGTCCTATTCTTTCTCTTAACAACACCATTTTGAGGGGTGCGCGAGGGAAAGAGAAGGTGTGTGTAATACCAACTTCATCACAAAAATTTGAGAAAGACTCATTCTCAAATTTCCCCCCATGATCACTACCAATAGTGACAATGGTGGTTCCAATGAGATTTTGTACTTTCTTAACAAATATTGTGAAGTTTTCAAAAGCATCATTTTTATTAGTTAAAGAAAATACCCAAGTAAATCTAGAAAAGTCATCAACGATGACAAGTCCATATCAAGCATTCCCTAATGAAGCAACTCTAGTTGGCCCAAAAAGATCTAGATGTAAAAGCTCTAGTGGCCGTTTAGATGAAATGCTTTTCTTAGGTTTAAATGACGATTTTGAAAGTTTGCCTCGTTGACACGAGTCACAAAAGATTTTCTTTTGGAAAGTAAGCTTAGGAAATCCTTTAATAGAATTTAACTTGGATAGCTTAAAAAGTGTTCTAAAGTTCACATGACCAAAACGTCGATGCCATAAGTGTTGTTCACTTGTGTTGGCAATGAGACATTGTTCATGTGATTTTGGAAGATCTAGGATATATATCCTTATGGCGTGTGCCAGAAAATAACAAATTATTATTATCTTTACTAAAAATATGACACATTCCTTTCGCAAAGCTAACTTTGTAACCTTTGTCACAAAGTTGGCTTATTGAAATAAGATTGTGATTTAAACCTTTAACAAGGTAAACATCACTTATTAGAGGTTTAGATGGGTTACCAACTTTACCAACACCAATGATGGTTCCGCTCTCGTTGCCTCCAAAGACTACTCGGTTCCCATTCTCAATGGGCACCACTCCGGTGCGCAATTGAGCTTCACCCGTCATGTGTTTTGAACACCCATTATCGAGTATCCACCCATCCTTGGAGCTAAATTTGGATTTGTTGCTCCGTTTCTTTTTCTTGAGTACCTAAATATGAAAATATCATTTCATGGTACCCAAGGTCATTGGGTCCTAAAAGATTAAACCTTTGGAAGCCAAGTCCAATTGGACTTAGACTTCCCAACATAATCATCATTGTGCACGACATTCATAAAATAGGAATTCATGTATGCTTATTTTTCATGCATGTTAGTGTTCTTCGGGCCCCAAATAGTGAATATTTTGGGAGCCCTATTCCTATGGGAGCATGCATACATTGTTGATTTCCACGTGATGCATGTCATGGATAAGAATATGGCACATGATGAAATGGTGGTGGCGACATATGATATGATGCATGATGGTAATTGTTCATATGATAGTGATGTGGATGAACATATGCATGTGGAGGAACACGTGCGTGAGTGTGTCTCACTTGGTCTGCACGTGCTCGTGGATGTGGATCATAAAAATCATCATATTTGTGAACCGGCCGGTGGAGTAGGATGTGTGTTCCTACGTGGCATGGTATTGGTGTACATAAATGCATGACCCTTCTTTGGAGGTCCACCCAAAGTGGGTTTCTTTCCAAACGGGGTGTGTACGAAGTGGAAGCACCATTAGTAGATGAACTACCAATGGGGTGTTTGCTCCCACTCGTTGAGGCTACGGAAGATGGCCTAACAAAGGTGGTGGACGATTTGGATGAATTTCCCATCTTATACCCCAAGCCAATGCGATGATTGGTCGAAAGTAAGTCATTTATGTAGTGCCCTGGGAAGCTACTGCACATGTACTAGAGGGGGGGTGAATAGTACTTTTAAATAATAAGGAGTGTTATTCCTAATTATCGTGCAATTAACAAACAACGATGCGGAATAACAACAATCAAGAAATAATGCAAACACAAACACAATGGTTTAATGGGTTCGGATCCACCCAAGTCTCCCCGACTTGTTCCCGGTGATCCTACGTCCCAACCACCCGGATCCCTTCCGGATACTTGAGTTAGAAACCCTAACTCAATATTTCCAATATGAACACTTGCAAAAACCTCACAAGTGCAATCGACCTACAATCGATGACCGTGACTCCCACAACCCGGGATCACGCAAAACCTCTCACAACCGAGAGTATACAATTCAAATATAACTGAAATGAAATGCTTACCAACAAAATACCTATGCCTTGAGATTTCTTACCAAATTAGGGCAAAGAGGATTTTGATGGAGGAAGAGTCACCAAACCCTAGCTTCAAGAAGATGACCAGCAATGGAAGCCTAGGGATGAGATGGATGACCTAGAATCAAGCCCTTGGCTTGGAAGGCTCACAATCAATGAATCTCTCTTGAGGAATAAGAGTGAGGGAGAGATTCTTGAGAATGGGAGAGCTTGAAGATGAGAGTTGAAAACTTCTCTTTGAATCAATAGAACTCTGAAATAGCAGCCTTGGATCCTATGAAATAACCCCTTCAGGTATTTAAAGGATCAAGGGAAAAGGGAGAGAGAAACGTCGCTTTCAAAACTCCAACGGATCTAAATTTGAAGCAGACTAGTCGGTCAAAGAACAACCACTGACCGACTAGTTCATCAACTAGTCGGTCGGTGAGACAACATGGACCGACTAAGAGGTGAACAGTGAACAGATGAAGATTTCAGACCTAGATAACTAGTTGGTCCAAGAAGACATTCTGACCGACTAGTTTCACAACTAGTCGGTCAGTCAGTGAACGTAGACCGACTAAGAGACAAAGTGAAATAGTCTGAATACACATTGACTTAGTCGGTCCAAGAACAAATGTTGACCGACTAGATCAACAACTAGTCGGTCACCAAACTTTCTTAGACCGACTAACGATAAACAGTAGCTTAGGAGAAATTTTAGCATGTACAGTAAAACACAACTAGTCGGTCAAAGAAGCATCACTGACCGACTAGTTCACAAACTAGTCGGTCGGTGAGTCAACGTAGACCGACTAACTGTAAACAGAAAAGAGCTAAGAATTAACTGACTGAAACTAGTCGGTCCAAGAACAGCGGCCGACCGACTAGATCACCATCTAGTCGGTCAGTACGTGTTCTTGTACCAACTAACATGCACAACAAAGTCCGAATCGAAGCGCGACGCTTCGAGGAAGATAGAGTGAACTTGTGCAAGAATCCTAGAGCTACGATATGAGCGAAAAGAAGATATAGATGTAAGAATTACTCAAGGCTTAACATTCTATTGAACGAAGCTAAAAGACTATAAAATAAACCTTAGCGATCCGTCTTCAAAGCTTCAATCTTCATTCTTGACTTCAAAGAAGGTACAAAAGCTTCAACGAAGCTTTAGGCATGCGATCACGCGCTTTGAGAACTCTTGAGACGTCGCTTTGGATGTTCACGTGAATTTGGCGACGATCTCCATAACTGCGCTCACAAATTGTCAGTTCATGATATATTTATGTTTGCTCATCATCCAAAACCAAATCCGGGGAGTCCAATACTCAACAATTTAGGATATTATCCAAATGGTCCTTCCCTTTATTGAATTTATTAATTCGGCCTAATGTGGACTCATACTTCTCGGTGAGAGAAAGTATTGAAGTATCCAAAGTGGACACTTGAGTTGTGAGTACACAAACACGAGACTTGAGATTCTCATTCTCAATACTCAAAGTTGAGTTTCGAGAAATCAAATCGGCTATCTCGTGTTCATCTGATTCATCAATATGAACATGCTCAAGTTGAGATCTGAGATTTACAATCTCATTTCTCAAACTTTCAACAACGGTGTCATTGTTGATGATGATAGGCTTAGGTGAGGTTTGGAGACTAGTTAGCTCATCTTAAGTCTTAATATATCTATTTTCCAATTTAGAAAACTTAGACCAAAGTTGTTTGTTAGCAACTCTAAGTTCATCCATAATTACCTCTTCGCCTTCATCCTCACTTTCATCCTCGCTTTCATTGGAGGAGGACTCTTGATCATGTTCCTCTCCAGCCATAAAGCACATGTGTGCTTTCTCCACTTGTTCATCATCCGACTCTCCACTTGAGGAGTCATCTTCCGAGTCGGTGAAAGTGCCGGCAAGCTCTTTCTTGTACCCTTTCTTGTACTTTCGTGACTTGTCGAACTTTGATGCCTTCCACTTCTCCTTGTGTTTGTAGAGAGGACAATCCACCTTGATGTGTCATGGCTTGTTGCATTTAAAACACAAAGGAGCGGAGGCATTAGTCGAACTAAATTTTGATTTGTTCTTAAGGTTACCTTTTCAGTAGAACTGAGTGAAATTCTTTGCCATGAGGGCCAAAGATTCCAAGTCCAATTCGCCTTCCGATCCTTCACTATCGGTAGATGTAGAAGGAGCGGCCTTGAAAGAAATTGCCTTTTTCTTTGGCTCTTCTTGCTTCAAGTACGACTTCATCCTATCCTGCATCTTTATCTAACTGTCCTTCTGTACCTCATGCAACATTAAGGTATCCATTATTTGTACGACAGTATACTTATTCGTATCGTTACCGTTCTCGATGGAGAAGGTACGCTTTCCCAACAAGAAGGAAGTCCGTTAATAATCTTCGCGACTTTCTCCTTTTGGGTATAGTTCTTCCCAATAGCTTCCAACTCATTGGATATGTCCACGAAGCGCGCATAGTACTCCTTCTTACTTTCACCCTGTTTCATGTGAAATAACTCAAACTCTTTGTTAGCAACAACAAGTTTAGAGTCTTTTACCCTACTCGTTCCTTCGTGCAAGATGAGGAGTTGGTTCCAAATTTGATATGCACTCTTACAGGTGCATCTCTTGTTGAAGTCTTCGGGCTCCAACGCACATTGCAAGGCATTCATTGCCTTGGCATTGTTTACCTCCGCGGCGACCTCCGCGGTAGTCCACTTCGTGAAGTCTTCTTCTGAGGGCTCAACATACTCTGTCAACGTGGCTCTCCATAGTGAAGTGCTCCAGAGGAAAGTTTCCATCCGGCATTTCCAGTACCCATAGTTGGCACCGTTGAAGTGAGGAGGCCTAGTTGAGGAGAGTCCTTCCGACACCGAAGATGCTCCTTCACGATTCTTGAAGGTGCTATAGTCTGAAGGTGGACGAACGTTCTTGTTGTTGTGGTAGACATAGATATGAACTTGGCTTTGATACCAATTGTAATGCCCTGATAGCTACTGCACAAGTACTAGAGGGGGGGTGAATAGTACTTTAAAATAATCAAGAGTATAATTCCTAATTATTGTGCAAACTCAACCAACAATGCGGAATGAAAATATTGACAACAATAAAATACAATGCAAACAAATGATATAACGGGTTCGGATCCACCCAAGTCTCCCCGACTTGTTCCCGGTGATCCTACGTCCCAAACACCCGGATCCCCTCCGGCTACTTGAGTTAGAAACCTCTAACTCAAATTTTGCACTATGAAATTCTTGTAGAAAATCTCTACAAGATCAAATCATACACAAATCGTAAAGTGACTCCCACAAACCGGGATCACAAACTTCTCTCACAACCGAGAGAAAAACTTAATATCAAAGTAAATGAAATATAAAACACTTACCAACAAAATCCTATGCCTTGAGTAAAACTTACGATTTTAGGGCAAGGAGGATTTTGAGGAAGAAGAAGGCAACAAACCCTAGCTCCAAGAAGATGAACAGCGATCGAAGGCTAGGATGGAGTTGGTGACCTTGAATCAAGCTCTTGGCTTGACAGGCTCACAATGAAGAGAATCTCTCTTGAGGAAATTAGGGCTCATGGAGTTTGGAGAGATTCTTGTGAGAAATGAGTGAGCTTGGAAATGGGAATTAAATGCTCTCTCTTTGATCTCTAAAACTCAATAATGGCAGCCTTGAATGCTATGAAGAAGCATCTCAAGATTATATAGGAGTTAGAGAAGAGAGAGGGAAAATTCGTGAATTTAATGCTCCAACCAATCTATTTCTGAAGCAGTCTAATCGGTCTAAGAAGGATCATTGACCGATTAGTTTCATAACTAGTCGGTCAGTGATTCTTCTTGGACCGACTAAGAGGTTGACAGCCAAGAAATATAGTTCATGAGGCTTAGAACTAGTCGGTCTAAGAAGACTTGCCAACCGACTAGTTTGACAACTAGTCAGTCGGTGAGTGTTCTTTGACCGACTAAGCAGTTGAAAGACAATAAGCTGAACACAAGAGAACTAGTCGGTCTAAGAACAAATTCCAACCGACTAGTTTCATAACTAGTCGATCGATGGATGTTCTTGGACCGACTAACAGTAAACAGTGGCTCAGGCTGAAAAGTGAAAGTATAACTAGTCGGTCTAAGAAGGATTCCCAACCGACTAGTTCAAACTAGTCGGTTGGGAATCCTTCTTGGACCGACTAATTGGTCAACAGTGAAGAGGCTGAATTGAGCAAGGCAATCTAGTCGGTTCAAGAAGGATTCTTAACCGACTATATGACAATCTAGTCGGTTGGTCCTTCTTCTTGAACCAACTAAGATGCACTAGAAGCCGCGAAATGAAGCGTGAAGCTTCGGAAAAGTTTGTATGGGCTTCTAAGGTAATCCTAACTCTATGATATGAGCATTAAGAAGATTATAATGTAAGACCTACTCAAGGCTTAACATTCTACGAAAAGAAGCTAGAAGACTATAAAATAATCTTGACGAACCGTCTTCAAAGCTTCAATCCGAATCTATTGACTTCAATAATGCTCATAGAGCTTCAACGAATCTTCAGGCACACGATCACGCGCTTTGAGAAGTCTTGAGACGTCGCTTTTGATGTACATAGAATTTTGGCGACGATCTCCATAACTGCGCTCACAAAGAGTTAGTTCACGATATTTATGTTTGTTCATCATCAAAACCAAATCCAGAGAATCAATACTCAACACTATGAAGGTTTTCGAAGATTTGAATTTGAAATTGGAATTAATTAATTAGTCAAAAATTTCATAATAATAGATTTACAAGAATAGATAGGAAAAATACGTATTAAAATATGTTCACAAAACGATTATGTATAATAGCAATACGTAATATGAATACGTAATACGTATAGTTACAAAAATCACAAGTCAAAAATAAAATATGGGCAAAATACGTATTATAAAATACTGGCCGTTACATTCAATCCGCCTTAAGAAAAATTCCATCCTCAGAATTCTTATCACCCAAGATGCGGGGAATAAGTGAGGAATGCGCTCGCACACTTGCTCTACCAATATACACGCACCACACTCTCTACTTCGCTCATACACTACCTATAACTTACAATCATACTTACAATACTAACACTTCATTATAACTATATACATTACTAATTTCTATTTATATTACTACCACAACTTAAATAGAACACGATTAATATAACACCATTATATAATATCATAACAACCAACATTATAATTAAGACAATTAGTAACACCTTGCTATTCATACACATGCATCAAATTATTAACTGTAAGTGTGACATTATCTTGTACACTCACATTACTACTAATACATAATACAGTACCATATGTATACAATCATAATTTACAATCACATAGTTTTACACGTCGTATAATACCTAAGTACCATCATATTCAGTCAAATAACACTACAATAACACAATCACTCAGTACTAACAATAAGCACAACCATATTCCATCAACTAATATCACGATAGTATAATCACTTTACACATTTATATGCACGTCATATATTACGCCATTACACACATACTAAGTATCTATACAAAACATAACCATACGTACTATATGTTCACCCAATGATACACAACCATAGTAATCTACTTAGAGCTAGTACACAGCTACATATACACATCCATTCATAGTTATAACACACAATCATGTATACCTCCTGGTATACACATGCACATACATCATCCCGTAGGGAAAGTAATTCGATGTTATCATCCTACTCTTATGCGTAAAACACACATATTCATAAAATATGCATATACATATATTTATATATATGCACATACCTATCCACGCACGAGCACACACACATACGCGCTAACATATAGTTCATACAATAGATCTGTACATTCAACTATAAGTACACCTATTATCGTTACACTTAACATGCACATCACTGTACTAGCATACAATACAAGCGTTAACAAGTACGTCTAAAGTACATTCCTCTAATAGATAATCAAACACAAATTTTAATACGCACAGATATCCCTATAGTGATATAGATCTCCACCCGTATATGTATAAATATTACAATATAATGTCTTACATACAACATATTTATACCATGTATAACACTGAATATACATATACAACACAAGAGACAACCATAATATACTAATATACCTAGGGTAAGCACACTCATATATGAGTGATACATATAGATTCACACACAAGGGTCCACACCTACTCTCAATATACATGCATCACAACATCACAACTAATACTGAAGGACCACTATACTTATACTAAAGTTGACCTAGGAAATTGACAAGCACTAATGTGGTAACTAAACAATAGCGTAGGACTTAAGGTTGAATGATGCAATTAATGAAGATTGTGATCGATGAACGATTCCAGATGAGGCATGGATAATGAGTTTAGCTTGGTTAGGCGATATAAAAATATAGTTATGAATAATTAAGTAGGATAATGAAGATGCGAGTAAAACATAGTAATATCCTAATAAAAATATAAGAATGGCGAGTAGGTGGTATAAGTTAAAGCACAGAATAAGTGTTAGACGAAGAAAATAATGAGTATAGTGATGCAGTGATTGTTTTGCAATTAGAATTAGATTTGTACAAATTTTTTGAAGTATGAATACAATGAGTATAAAATTGATGCACTTAAAAAGTTGAAATTCTATTTAGCATGGAAAAGTGTTTAAAAGTATGTACGATAAGTTGTTTTGAAATAAGTTTAGTAATATAGTAAGAAAAGGAATGATATATTGAATTAGTGAAATAGAAATAAGATTTGAAATGAAGTTCATTATATGATGAAAGTAGAGTAGATATACGGGATTATGTGAAATAGAAGTGCGGATGATATAGGTTAGACAATCACTACAAGATAGTAACTAAAGATTTTATCAAGAGAGCCTCATAATCGAGATTGAGTTTAAATCAGCTGAATGGCAAAAAATCTAAGTATATACCAACGGTTTCAAAGAAATTAATATGGGCGAGGAAATCAATAAGAGGAAAATCGGAAATACTATTTAAGGAATCAAGATTGCAAGGGGGAAGATTCCAAAAGGTCGATGATGGCTGTTATGAAGGTATCACATGAATCGAGGCCACAGAAAAGAATTGAATGATCAAAACGTAAATACGACTAGGAGATAACTTAGTGTATTTGCGACGATGGAATTCTACGGTCATTAACATGGAAGTGTAATGATTAGGAGTAATAAAAATCAAGGGCATGATTATTGGGTCGACTAACGATTAGGAAACGTAGTTCTAAGTTTTTCTAATGAACTAGACTTTGCCTGAGAATTCAAGGAAGGGTCCCGAGAGGATCAAGATTATAATTGCATCTAGAGCATAGACCTGGAACATCCTCTGGAAATACGCCTTCGAAATCACTAACTATTGTAGGCTTCACCAATTTGACTTGCACGGATGCGACGATTACTACGTTCTGCTGGGCCCAAAATTAGATAGGTCCGAGCGAACGACTAACTAAACTCTAAAATCTAACATGGTCAAAGCTAGGTGAGAAACCACTAAGGTAATTCCTAAGATGATAATACTAAAATCTCATCAAGGGGGTCTAACTAACAAGCATGGGTGTCTAACTAAATCTTCCTATAATCCTGGTGTAATGGGTTTCCCTATTATGCTGAGTCAAGTACGTGAGTAAATTTCGTGTACGAGGTAGTTATAGACGTTTGGCTAATGATAGTATTTCTATTGTTCTGAAGTTTGCAAATACACGACCTGCAAGGGCCACCACTAAAACCTGTCACGCACCGCTTCTCAAAACGACGGAAGCAAGAACGAGACGGACGTCCGCATGGACTGGAGCTGTGAAGCTCGAGCCCACTAAGCGTCTGTAGGGATACACTATTAATGTACAGGTTCTTGCATGCAATCAGAACAATAAAAATAACATTTCATTAATTAAAAAGGCCACATCCAGAAATGTTCATACAAGAAATAGAACGACAAGGCATCAGAATGGCCAAAAGGAAACTACAACAAAGTACTAATCCTACTACAAGGTACTAAAGAAAAACTAAAAGTAAAACTGTACCAACACAGCCTCTAGTCCTCCACAAGGAAAAACTCAGAGTCTATAGCAACTCCTGGCTTACTAAGTCAAGTGTCTCGACCACTCCTCCTGGTCCTGGTACTCTGTCTCAGTACCTGACGTACCACCACCCAAGAGAAAAGGAGTTGTACGTCAAGCAGAGTCTACAAGAAAAGGTAAGAAAGGACTCTACTGCAAGATGCATGGAATTAAAAGACAGATATTTAAATGTTGTATACATGGCAGCTATAATAAGTAATATCAAGGCAATTTATATAACATGGTAGGGAAGTAAAAAATGGTGCAAGAAAGTAAACGTGGCACAACAATGGCCGTAGCGTGTGCTGCTGGCTACAAGACAAGACAAGACAAGACCGTTTGTATCACAAAGGGTTCACGCCTTACGGTTATAGGGGGATCAAACCCTCTAAACCGTGTGCACGCTCAATCCTACCCCAACCCAAGTGCACAAGACAAGTCCGTACAAGGGATCACTCTCTCTATCTTAGAGAATGCCCTATTACCCGCAGGTTATCCGTACAAGGGATCACTCTCTCTATCTTGGAGAGTGTCCTATTGCCTGTAGGCTATATGTACAAAGGATCACTCTTATCTATCTTGGAGAGTGTCGTATTGCCCGCATGATATCCGTACAAGGGATCACTCTCTCTATCTTGGAGAGTGCCATATTACTCGCAGGTTATGCAACACATTACAATCTATGAATGCAGTTCATGACGAGACAAGAATTATGCATGACCGTTTTAAGAAGTGTATTGACATGGCAATCATAGTAAATAGTGCCTAGACTTCGTCGTCAAGTCTAGGCTGTCGTGAGGGAGTCCCAGAAGCTATCATTTCACGTCTTGTTCTCTTGTTCGTACTTTTACAATTTTAAAGAAAGTAATGGCCTAAACATGGCCGTAACTATGCAAGTGAACACACTTGCCTGGAGTGGCGAGAAGTGCATCCGTAGGGTGCGTCTCGTCATGGAAGAGCGTCGGTTATGGTTTGCTGTAACATGTTAAATGGGACGATGTCAAGACTAGTTTTAGAAAGCCTATTATGATATGTCTCTAGGTTGAACGTGGCTATCCTAGTAGTCCCAAATCACGTGTTCACATGATCAGACCTATTCTACGGTTCTCTACGATGATTATACACTCTGTGCACAGTCAATATAGTCCAATCGTCGGCCTAAGTTGTCACATCAGTTTAAAGGAACGTAAAGTAAATTTAATGATTAGTTGTCGATTTTTAATTAAGTTTTCAATGATGTAATGTGTGGGTTACTACGAGTAGAGGGATACCAGCCTAGTTCGACGGTCACACAGATCTGGCGTCGGGTCTGGAAGCAGCAACGGGTCGCGATGAAAGACGTATTATCTGCGTCATCATATTAATGGAATAAAGCTACAAAATATTTAGATCTAACATATTTATATACACTGTTTTTTACCCATCCAAACATTATATAACCTAACATCTTACTAATTATATAGCATAATTTGACAATGTAAAATATACTGTAGCACTAACATGCCATAATAATAAAAAGCAGTATTTACTAACATCTTCCATACATATGTATACTAATGTATTACAACTAACATAGGTAAAATTCTAACTGACATCATTACTGACAACATATAATACTAACCCTGAAATGCTTTAAGATTATAAACCAATGCATGCACTTACGTGTACTCTCGTTGTGTCATCCCTGCAGGCGAGAGCGGTGAGGATGGGGTACTGCTGCAGGGTCCGATGGCTACTGCGATGAGACGACAGCATGGAGTAACGGTCTGGACGGCAACGTTAGGGTCGTAGTCGAAGGGAGGATTACCGGGGTGGCGACGTACACCGCAGACGGCGAGGAGGGAGCATCGGAGTTGGGGCGAGGCGGTGTTGTGGAGGTAGAGTGTGGCCTCGACGGTTCACTGGCGAGAGAGGTCTTAGGCGACGTGGAGGGTTGGAGGTGATCGATAGGGAGAGAGCTTGGCGGCGAGTTTTTTTGAGGGAGGAAGGAAGAGAGAACGAGAGGAAAGTGAGGGTTTCATAGAATAGGATTTTGTTTAAAATAGGCGGCTGCTGCTGTATTTCGTGTAGCCCTAGGTTTTGCTATTTGAAGAGAAAAATAAAGGGGGGGAGATAGTTTGTTATGAGAGATGGGGGAGTTGCTTGAAACTTGAGTGAGTGATTGGAGAGAGGGTGCACGTGGAGAGATAATGGGGGAGATGGGATTATTTAGAATTTTATGGTCTAGTTAGAATATGAAAGTTTTGATTAGAATAATGGGGATTTAAAAATTAGAAGGAAAGGAAAGAGATAAGGAGTTTAATGACAATTAGGGGAGATTAATAGCTAATAATAAAAGGAAAAGTCTCATACAGTTTTTAAAGAAAGGATATAACTATTAAGGTTTTCGAAGATTTGAATTTGAAATTGGAATTAATCAATCAATCTAAAATTTCATAATAATAGATTTACAAGTATAGATAGGAAAAATACGTATTAAAATACGTTCACAGAACAAATACGTATAATAGCAATACGTAATATAAATATGTAATAAGTATAGTTACGAAAATCACAAGTCAAAAATAAAATACGGGCAAAAAATGTATTATAAAATACTGGCCGTTACATCGAGTGCTTCCAGTCAGAGGCCAAGGAGTGCATGCTCAGGGCCCATAAGGTGGCTGCTTCCCTTCCAGTGCAGACCTCGAGTAAGCCCCACCCCTGACAATGTACTAGTGTAGATACCAATAAGGTGCAACATCTTCAATGTACAAATTCTAAATTCAATAAAGAAGTTCTCCTTGCAAGACTTAAACAACTGCTCGCACTCACTATCTATGCCATTGGTTATGCTGGGGCTAGAGTTGGCACAACCTTCGGCCATAGCTCGGACCGCTGGCACTCATACTTGAGTCATGCCATGTCCAAACCAAGCTGGCATAGGCTTTGGCCATAGCTCTGACATTTGGCACTCTTACTATAGTCCCGCCATGTCACGCCCCGCTTCCCAAAACGACGGAAGCAAAACATGACAAGGCCCGCTTAGGCCGAAGTTGTGAAGCTCGTGTAATGCCCTACCAGCTACTGCACAAGTACTAGAGGGGGGGTGAATAGTACTTTAAAATAATAAGGCGTATTATTCCAAATTAAATTGCACACAACTACCAAGTCAATTTGCGAAAGCTTAAATTGAATGACAACAATGAAATTAACAATGCTAACAAATGAAGTTAATGGGTTCGGATCCACCCAAGTCTCCCCGACTTGTTCCCGGTGATCCTACGTCCCAACCACCCGGATCCCCTCCGGATACTTGAGTTAGAAACCCTAACTCAAGATTTCCACTATGAATATCTTGTGAAAAACCTTCACAAGATCAAATCATACATGCAATGGCAAAGTGAATCCCACATCCCGGGATCACAAACTTCTCTCACAACCGAGAGAGCCAATAAGCAATATAAAAGAGTTTAATATGAAATAAATACTCTTACCACAAAATCCTATACCTTGAGTTTTTCTTACCCAAAAGGTGGAATGAAGGATTTGAGGAAGATGAAGTTACCAAACCCTAGCACCAAGGAAATGAGCAGCAATGGGTGCCTAGGGAAGATTTGGAAACTTGAATCAAGCAATAGCTTGAAGAGCTCACCAAGAACAAGCTTCTCTCTAGATCTAGAAATGAGAGAGAATGGGTTTCTTGTGAGGAAGAGAGCTTTAGATTTGAGGGAGAATAGCTATCTCTTTAGAACTCAATGAATCTCTTAATGGCAGCTCTGTTGAAGATAGAAATGACCTAGGTTCGTATTTATAGGGACCCATAAAAACAAGTTAGGTCAATCTCCAACGGAAAGAAATCTGTGAGATCTAGTCGGTCAAAGAACACTCACTGACCGACTAGTTCATCAACTAGTCGGTCAGTCACAAAGCATGGACCGACTAAGAGCAGATCTGAGAGGAGATAGAATTTCAGACCTAGAAAACTAGTCGGTCCAAGAACACTGTCTGACCGACTAGTTTCACAACTAGTCGGTCATCCAATGAACGTAGACCGACTAAGAGGCAAAACAACATAGTCTGAAGGCAAGTTGACTTAGTCGGTCCAAGAATAAAAGTTGACCGACTAGATTGTCAACTAGTCGGTCATCAAACGTTCTTAGACCGACTAACGGTAAACAGTAGCTTAGGAGAATTTTAGAGTGAACAGTCAGTCTCAACTAGTCGGTCAAAGAAGCATCACTGACCGACTAGTTCACAAACTAGTCGGTCGGTGAGTCAACATAGACCGACTAACTGTAAACAGTAAAGAGCTAAGAATTAACTGACAGAAACTAGTCGGTCCAAGAACAGTGGCCGACCGACTAGATCACCATCTAGTCGGTCAGTACTTGTTCTTGTACCAACTAACATGCACAACAAAGTCCGAATCGAAGCGCGACGCTTCGAGGAAGTTAGAGTGACCTTGTGCAAGAATCCTAGAGCTACGAAATGAGCGTAATGAAGATAGAAACGTAAGATATACTCAAGGCTTAACATTTTATCAATCGAAACTAAAAGACTATAAATAAAACCTTAATAAACGGTCTTTGAGAGCTTCGATTGAATCTTCATTACTTCCAAAGCGTCGCAAGAGCTTCAACGAAGCTTTAGGCATGAAAACGAGCTTTTGGAAGTGTTGAGATGTCGCTTTGAATATTCTCGTGAAATTGGCGACGATCTCCAATACTGCGCTCACAAATTGTTAGTTCATGAAGTATTTATGTTTGCTCATCATCCAAAACCAAATCCGGGGAGTCCAATATTCAACATTCTCCCCCTTTTTGGTGATGACAAACCAACATAAATAATAATCAAAGATAATAATTCAAATGTAAAATACTTACTCCCCCTGCATTGATGACACGTTAATTCCAAAATGAATATAAATGAATTGCATCAAGCAGACGAGTAAGATAAATAAAGTGAATTGATTTTTGAAATATCGGATTTTGAAAATCCTTATATGTATCTTAACTCCCCCTGAATCTAGCATATCAAACTAGATTCTTGGAAATTGAATTAAATTTTCATTTGCGCTATTTATTATCATTATCTCTCCCCCTTTGGCATTATCCCAAAAATGGGGGGCATACAACGACAACAATTAGGAAATGTAAAATCCAACATCGGGAGTCGTAGACAAAGGCAATGGACCAACTTGACACCAAGGGAAAAATTGTGGAAATCAAAACAAGGTGTGCCAAATTTTCCATTATCAAAAAAAAATCAAAATCATCAAAAACACCAAATCATTATTCATTTCTTGAATAAAGAAACGTACTCTTCAATATTCAATATTCTTGGTTAATTTTGTGCATGGAAAACAATTCTATAAAATTACAGAATTTAAATCCATTTAACCAATTTTTTTATGCGTCGATTCAATATCACATTTCAAATATATTCAACGAATATTAAAATTTGCACGACGAATAAAAGATAAAGTGAACGATGATGAACATATATATATATATATAGAGACAACATGAGTACATCCAAAAAATATCACATCGAATATATGAGATACATCATATCAAGCGCTACATATCATCAAAAAGAAATACATCATCATCATCATCAAAATCCAACACCGACAACCAGAAAGCACAAAAAAAATACATCAAAGCATCTCTCAACCCATCCTAACCCAAGACACTCTCACTAGAATATATCATCCAAAGCGTATATGGAGAGTCCTCGGAACAACGATCACGAGGAGGAGGCTGGATCTGCAGCGTCCGTGGGTCCAGTCGACGGAGTGGACTCAGGCTCTGCAGGGAGAAGAGGTGTCTCAACAGATGGAATCGTCGGGGCAGGAGTCGAGATCTCAGCAACAGGCTCAAAAGCAGCATGAGTCTCGACAGAAGCAGCAGCAGCAGATACATGAGCAGGCTCGGAAACTGGGTCAGCAGCAGGCTCAGAAGGCTGAAGAGCTGCAGCAGATGGCTCTGGAACACCGGAAGAGGTGGCAACTCCAGGAGCAGAAGTGGAAGTACCAGCAGCAGCAGTACCAGCAGAAGTGCCCTCGGGGGCACGAGTCGAAGCACAACAGAGCTCCTCAATGTCCTCCCCAGCCATCTCATCAAACTCCTCATCCTCAGACACGGAAGGAGGAAGCTCAACACACATCCGACGAGCCATACGGCAGACTACCTCCTCGGTACGAGCCAAGCGGGACTCGTGACGACGAAGTATCCGTAGGACATCATCAAGGGTGGCAACTGGAGTAGCAGAGGCACTGGCAGAGGCAGGGACAGATGCTGAAGGTGTCGTCCTCTGAACGTGACGAAGCGCCGCATGAGATTTCTTGACGGCCGTCGCATTCAGGGGAGGACCAAGGGGACGCTCATCATCACGAGGCAATGTGACACGAAAATGACGAAACACGAGGGTCAACATGCAAGGAAATGGGATATGAGCCGATTTATTGGACTTTCGAATACACTCGAAAGAGTCAATCTTATCGAGTATAATTCGAGCCCAATTAATCGAGCTCCCCATGAAGATCGCATAGATAAGCTTCAAAAATGGCTGGGATGGTAAAGATGAGGAGCCGTACTTGGGAAGCAAGCACGACTTCAGAATCAGATTTAGGACCCATGCATTAGGCTTGAAAGATTTAGATGGCACGCCAATCATGGCAGGAGGAATCTGATGGAAAATCTCTGAAAGGATGGTCTGATCAAGAGAAGAAATATCATCTACCGAGATATCAGAAGGAAGAAGGCCAGACGAAGAGATACCCAAAATCTCTCCTAAGATTTCCGCAGTGAGGACTATAGGAGTCCCCAAAACGGTCGTCTCAACAGAGTGGGTCTGATCGTGCTGACCCCGGATCCTATTAGCATAGAAAAGCTTCACTAATCTAGGGTAGGGGTGAGGATTCGCCTTCGGGTCATATCGAAGGTAATCGAGAAGACCCGACGACGACAGAAGATCAGCTAACCCTATGAAGTCGCTAAACTGGACGAAATGCTCCAGAAGCAGCGGGCAATGTTCGATACGGTTATACGCCGCGAGACACAAAGGGTCATCGCGACATAAGGAAATATCGACACCGCCCACCGGCATCGGACCCTTTCCCTTAGGCTTACGGGTAGACGTACGAGGGTGGGTGCTAGACTCGGGATGAATAGGAGGAGTGGGTTCCCTATGAGTCTCGGTCTCGGGGTTATACTCCGTATCGGAATCGGTAGGAGTATGGAACGAAGATTGAGAAGCAAGAATTTTGGCCTTTGGCTTAGGCTTGGGCTTGGGTTTCGGTTGACCTCTAGGTTGAGCGGTCGTCGTCCTCTTCTTCTTGAGAGGAGGCGAAGACGACGAAGGATGGGTGGTCTTGGCTCTACGCTTCGGAGGGGTTGGATGCTCGGGATCCGAAGAGATTGGATCAACGGTCATCGGAGAGGGGCTAGAGGGAGTGATCGGAATGCGTGTTCTTGCCATAGTCGAAGCAAGACACGGGACAAGGAGATCAAACGAAGAAGCCCTAGCCGAAAAAAAAGATAAACCCTAAGAACCCTAGAAACCGAGCAAGCCCTAGCTCTAGGAAAGGAAATCTAACCCTAGGAGGAGAGGAGATCACCTAGAACGAGGGGCCGACGGAGGAGATCGACGGAGAAGGCCGGAAAAATGGCCGGAGATCGATCGGAAGTCGAAGGGTTTCGAGGGAGGTCGGGGTTTTGAGCGGAGAGAGAAGAGATTTCGATCGATTAGAATGAAAATCGATCGACTAAACTGAGTTTAAGTCGGTCGATTTCTCAAATGACCAAACAGCCCCTGGCACAACTAGTCGGTCACAGTTCAAGCACTGACCGACTAGATCACGATCTAGTCGGTCGGTCAATGAGCTTGAACCGACTAGTTGCAAACAGTGGCTGAATCCAAGAATTACTGACAAGATTTAGTCGGTCTGCGTTCAAGTACTGACCGACTAGATCTCAATCTAGTCGGTCGGTCACTAAACATGAACCGACTAAAGAGTCAAAAACTTGAAAATCAAGTTCTCTCCATAATACGCTTGGACGATAAATCTCAAAGCTCTCAATAAACATCTAAACTACCCCATTAATCATCGAAAAACAGAAATTTGACGATTACGCTCAAATCGAACGAAAAATCAAGATATCACATAAAATTCCCGAAAAATCCAATAATTCTAGCATGAATGAGATATTGCCAAAAATAATAGCATGCAAAATTATTGAATGAAACATGAATCCTATATCTCGGATTCACCCATAATCCCCAATTCTCGACGCAACCGCACAAAAGAGTTCTCCTTTAAGGGTTTCGTGAAAATATCGGCGATTTGCTTTTGGGTTTCAACGTACACTAGAATGATGTCCTTTTTAGCAACATGATCATCTAAAAAGTGGTGTCGGACATCTATGTGTTTCGAACGGGAATGATGTACCGGGTTCTTGGAAAGACATATTGCACTTTGGTTGTCAACCATGATAGGGCAAGTATCATAATTTATACCAAAGTCTTTAAGTGTGTGTCTCATCCAAAGAACTTGAGCACACGCGGCACCGGCGGCAATATATTCCGCCTCGGTGGTTGAAAGTGATACGGAATTTTGCTTCTTGGAAAACCAAGAGACAAGAGAATTTCCTATAAAATGGCAAGTGCCACTAGTACTTTTCCTGTCGGATTTGCATCCCGCATAATCAGCGTCACTATATGAGACTAACTCATATGTGCTAGATCTCGGATAAAGTAATCCAAAATCTAATGTGTAACTTAGATAGCGAAAAATACGCTTTACCGCTACTAAGTGAGACTCCTTAGGTTGAGACTGATAACGAGCACATATACATACGGCAAACATAATATCGGGCCTACTTGCGGTAAGATAAAGCAAACTACCTATCATACCTCGATATAGACGAATGTCTACATCCTTACCGCCCGTATCCTTGTCAAGATGCGTAGTCGTGCTCATTGGAGTCTTTTTCCCGGAGGCATTCTCCATTCCAAATTGCTTTAGCAACTCCACCGTGTACTTCGTTTGGTGGATGAAGATTGCATCGTTCATTTGGCGAATTTGGAGACCTAAGAAATATTTGAGTTCGCCCATGTGGCTCATCTCAAATTGTTCCTTCATCACATTAGAAAACTCTTCGCAAAGAGCGAAGTTAGTAGCACCGAAAATGATATCATCAACATAAATTTGAACTAATAAAATATCATTATTCGCATGCTTAATAAAAAGTGTTGAATCGGCTTCGCCCATTTTAAAATTCAAATCCAAAAGAAAATTCTTTAGGCGATCATACCAAGCTCGAGGAGCTTGTCCCAAACCATAAAGAGCTTTCTTTAGTTTAAAAACGTGATTTGGAAATTTTTCATTTACGAAGCCCGGAGGTTGAGAAACGTAAACTTCCTCAACGACATCTCCGTTTAAAAATGCACTTTTAACATCCATTTGAAATAATTTAAAATTCTTATGGCATGCAAAATACAAAAGTAATCTAATTGATTCTGTAACGCCCCGCTTCCCAAAAGGCACCGGAAGCGAGAGCGTTACGCGGTCCGCTTGAACTGGAGCGGCGACGCTCGAGTTCAATCAGCGTCTGTGTTTAAAATACAGATGAGGTCCTTGCAACTACCATTCAGAAATAATAAGAAAACCCAACCAGCACAGATATAGCCACATCCAGAAATAATGTTCGTACACAGAGTTTAACAATGCCACAGCTGGGCTAAAAGTAGCAACAAGAAGAGTAACGTACTCGAAAGTAACTACGGCGACAAAGGAAACTAAGAAAGCAGTAAAGGTGTCGGGGTCCACTAGTCCTCTGCTGGGAGAGGCTCTGCGTCAGGTGCGAACTCCTGACTCTCCAACTCCGGCGTCTCGTACTGGTCCTCCTGGTACTCAAGCTCTGAACCTGACATACATCCACAAACATGAATGTATGTCAGCTAGGGGTCTGCAAGAAGAGTTAGCATCCCAAGGCGAAGTATATAACAAGTATATGAAATCTTAGAAGCATTTAATAAAGGGAACGACTGCAGCAATTAACATTTGATATTTCGGAGCAGAAAGAAACAATCCTAGCATGCAGTTCTAGTCGATGGCAAGTTTAAAGTTAATTTCTCAGAGTTTGTCAACATTTCAATATTCACGATGACCAAGTTAGCGTTCAATGACCATGTCAAGACTTCACATCTAATCTAGGGTTCTCGCCTTTAGGTCGTGATGAGAAGGTCGTTCCTCTCACGGGGGCTTACCGTGATTGACACTAACCCACCGCGTCGGGTGGTGTTCTTGAGGAGAGTACCTTTCATACGCCCAGTGGCCGCTCAACCCTAACCCCACCCAAAAGTTTTGCCGGAACACGAGCCGGCCTAGTCGACTCACACGACATCACGAATTCACGATTCCGCCTTCGAGGCGCACGATTTCACGATGTCCAAACTGTTAAACATGTCAAGACTCACTGAATTTCATTGTTATCAAATTTGTGTTTTATGGTGACAATTCTGGAAAGCGGAAGCGGGTCGAACGACCGGTTCCGTAATTTCCAATAATGACGATTTCGTCCTTTTCGTTCAATTTGCTACAGAAACAATTTTTTTTCTCTAGTTGTTTAAATTGGGGATATATCGTATGATATACCGTTGGATCCCAATTTTTGTCCTAATCATTATGGTGTCACTTTCCTACATTATTTCACGTCACAATTTCAGGTTGTTCTACAATACATGAAGGCGGCGTAAACGTGCCGAAACTTCTAAAATTCATAACAAATTGTATACTCGCCTGTTTTTGGCGTTCTTGGTGTCGTTGGATTCGTCTCGACGAGTACTACGCCGTGGAGTGTTTGGTTCGCTGTTTTGGCAGAGCACAAAATCAGAAATCACGTTTCTTGTTCAGGACAGATTCGTACAAGCTCCTACGACGTCTAATCAACGTGTTTTATTAGGTTTCTCTACTTTACGGTGGGGGTTATGAGTTTTAGGGGATAGATCTACCAACCTGAAGTGAAGCGAGGGATCGGTTGACGTCCACGAGTAACGACGACGCGTACGGTGCTGAAACTTCGACGTTCTGGCTCTGAACTTGCTGCGGTCAGCGAGTAGACGACGGATGGCGGCCGTCAGCGAGCTCCGGGGCTGTGGACGTCAGATCTGAGCGGTGGATGGAGGTGCGGGCTGTTGGAGGCTTGCTGTGGCCTTGCAAGGGACTGATCTCGGCTTGGTGCTGTGAGGGGCCGTGGGGGTGTTGGAAAGGAGGCAGGCCGGACTGTGGGGGGTGTTTGGCCGTGAGTATGGAGGTGGAAGGCCGGCTGTGGGTGGTGCTCTCAGAGAAGGAGGGGAAGGAGCTCGGGTAGGGTTTGATGCGGTTTGTTGGGAGGAGATGAAACCGCAGGTTGGTAGAAGAAGGAGGAGGAGAGAAAAAGTCAGATGTTGAAGGAGATGGTGAAGATGCCGTGGCCTGGGGTGTGTTTGCTGCGGTTATAGGTGGCGGCTGGAAATGATAGGAGCCCTAGGTTTAAAAGGGAGGAGAACTAGGCTAGGGTTAGGGTTTGTACGGTTACCCTAGAGGGGAGGAAGTTTCGGCAAGGCACAGGGCTTGGGGAAAAGTAAAATACTAGGGCTTTTGTATAATATAATCTATAGGTTGCTGAGGTTTGTAAGCTTAGGGCAATGGGTGAACACGTGAATGAGGGGGCTAGCCTTAGGTCTTTGGGTCTATTTTACATAGGAATAGGGTTGCTGTACATGTCCTCACGTGGACAGGCCAAGGTTTATTGATATATATATTTTTATAAGATTTGATTTCCTTTGTAAAAACGTCTTGGTGATTGAGGAAGTCAACAGCATGTATTATATACCATGTGAGATGTTAATTGGTTTTTTTTATTAAAGGATGTAGGCTGCCGAAAGTTTAGCCCTTGGGTTTTAAAAGAAATATGAAGTGGGCTTAGGGTTATTAAAAAAACAAATTGAAGGCATGTGGGTTTTTTTTTAAAAAAGATTTGTATAAACATTTGCTTAAAGGGGAAACGAATGAGTACATATTTTGTCTTGATAAAAACTTACAGAATCTTGGGCTAATTTTATACTTAAAAAAAATTATAAGGTAATAATGTTTTAAGCGGGTTGGGCCCTCGACGTCCAAAAATTACAACGAATGTACCGGAGCGTTCGCGCCTCCGAGAAGATCGGGGATACGGGGTCCGGTTACGCGCCTAGGCTACGGAACAATAATAATAAAATCAAATGCGAATAAACGCCCACGAAACAACAAACGTACAAAAATACGCACGGCCGGAAAGTGGCCGTTACATCCTACCCACCTTACGGAAAATTCCGCCCTCGGAATTTCCAACAATCACTGATCAGGGAACAGGTGGGGGTAACGCTCTCTCATCTCATCTTCTCTCTCCCAGGTGGACTCCCCTGGCGAGCCGTGTCGCCACATCACCCTAACAAGATCGACAGTCTTGTTCCGGAGTGACTTCTGACGTCTGTCGAGAATCTGCACTGGCTGCTAATCATACATCAGATCTGGACGAACCGTGATCTCAGAGTAGTCAACAGCGTGAGATGGGTCGCTGATGTACCGACGAAGCTGGGACACATGGAAGACGTCGTGAACACCTTCCAAAGATGGCGGCAAAGCTAAGCGGTAGGCTACCTCGCCAACTCTCTCCAGAACATCGAAGGGTCCGATGAATCTCGGGCTGAGCTTACCACGTTTCCCAAAGCGAATCACTCCGCGATTCGGAGAAATTTTCAGGAACACATGGTCTCCCGGCTGAAACTCCAGAGGACGCCGTTTAGCATCATCCCAATGCTTATAACGGTCCTGAGCAATCCGAAGCTTGTCCCTGATATCTCGAACAACGTCCACAGCTTCGACAATCAACTCCGGTCCCAATATCTCTCTATCTCCAACGTCGTCCCAGCTCAGGGGCGAACGACACTTCCTTCCGTAGAGAGCAACGAAAGGCGCCATGCCAATGCTTGCCTGATAACTGTTGTTGTAGGAGAACTCCACCAGGTGTAGATGATCCTCCCACGAACCCTTGAAATCTAGCATGCAAGCCCTCAGCATGTCCTCCAGAATCTGAATGGTCCGCTCCGACTGGCCATCTGTCTGCGGGTGATACGCGGTGCTGAACTTCAGACTCGTACCAAGATTGGTCTGCAGACTCTTCCAGAACTGAGACGTGAACCTCGTATCGCGATCGGATACAATGCTCACAGGGACTCCATGCAAACGCACGATCTCCTACACAACAAATTCACATCACCATTGATACCAGGAAGGAAATTCGAAAGGATGAGACAGATCATTACCTCCATATATTTCCTAGCGAGTATTTCCGTGGATTGTCCTACTCGGAACGGTATGAAGTGCGCAGACTTGGTCAGTCGATCGACGATGACCCAGATTGTGTCATTCTGTTTGGTGCTCCGAGGTAAGCCAGTCACGAAGTCCATCGTAATGTGCTGCCATTTCCACTCCGGGATAGGCAGGGGCTATAGCAGTCCGGCCGTGCGATGATGTTCAGCCTTCACCTGCTGACACACCAAGCATTTGGCAACACTCCGTGCCACACTTCTCTTCATTCCGTGCCACCAGAAATTCCAACGAAGGTCCTTGTACATCTTCGTACCTCCAGGATGAATGGAGTAAGGCGAGCTGTGAGCCTCATTCATCAACTCTTCTCTGATATCTCCTGCAGGCACGCAGATCCTGCTGCCATACCTCAAAGATCCATCCCTGTGAATCAGAAAATCTGTCCGGAGTCCAGCTTCGACTTGCTCTCTAATCTTCATCAACTTCGCATCACCGGCCTGAGCACTCTTGATCCGATCAACAATCGTCGACTGAATCTGCAGGTTCATCAACGACGAAGTGACTCCGGGAAGAACAGCTTCAACATCCATCTCTCGCAAATCCTGCTGCAATCTCCACTCGGTTGTGAGAATCATCACCTCTGGCAGTCGGCTCAAGGCGTCCGGTACGACATTCACCTTCCCTGGATGATACTGAAGGTCGATGTCGTAATCTGCCATCAACTCCAACCATCTGCGCTGTCTCATATTCAGCTCCTTCTGAGTAAATATGTATTTCAAACTTTTGTGATCGGTGAATATCTTCACCTTCTCACTAAGTAAGAAATGACGCCAAATCTTCAGCGCGAATATGACGGCGGCGAGTTCCAAATCATGGGTCGGATAATTCTTCTCATGGACTTTCAACTGTCGCGAAGCATACGCGACCACATGGTTGTGCTGGTGCAGAACACAACCAAGTCCCTTCCCCGATGCATCACAGAAAATCTCAAAGCCTCCGCTTCTGTCCGGAATAGCTAAGATCGGTGCAGTCGTCAGTCTCTCCTTCAAGGTGGAAAAAGCCTGCTCACAAGATTCTGACCAATTGAACTTGACATCCTTCCTCGTCAATCTCGTCATCGGCTCAGCTATCCTCGAGAAATCCTTGATAAATCTGCGGTAGTAGCCAGCCAACCCGAGGAAACTCCTGATGTCCGAAGCTGACCGCGGTGTAGGCCAATCACTGACTGCTCTGACCTTCTCCGGGTCCACTGAGATGTCGGCTCCTGATACTACATGCCCAAGAAATGCAATTCTGTCCAGCCAGAATTCGCATTTGCTATACTTGGCATATAGTCGATGATGGCGGAGCGTCTCCAATACCAATCTCAAATGTTCTGCATGCTCTCCCTCGCTCCTCGAGTACACCAGGATGTCATCTATAAAAATCACCACGAACGTGTCGAGGAAGTCGTAAAAGATGAGGTTCATGAGGTTCATGAACACTGCAGGAGCGTTGGTCACACCGAATGGCATGACAACGAACTCATAGTGCCCGTACTTGGTCCGGAAAGCTGTCTTGGGCACGTCATCCTTCTTAACTCTGACTTGATGGTATCCGCTCCGAAGATCCAGCTTCGAGAACACCTTCGATCCACCAAGCTGATCGAAGATATCGTCAATACGGGGCAGCGGGTACTTGTTCTTCACAGTGATCTGATTCAGCTCCCGGTAGTCGATACACATCCTCCTCGATCCGTCTTTCTTCTTCACCAGCAGGACGGGTGCACCCCAGGGAGACACGCTGGGATGAATAAAACCTTTCTGTAGCAGCTCGTCCAACTGCTTCCTCAGCTCCTCTAACTCAGCAGGAGCCATGCGGTACGGTGCCTTAGAAATTGGTTGAGCTCCTGGCATCAGATCAATGCCGAACTCCAACGCTCGATCAGGCGGCAAACCGGAAATGTCCTCGGGAAAAACATCCTCGAAGTCTCGCACTACAGCTGGCTTCTCCGGCTCTGCTATCATAGATGCAACTGTCAATCTTTACGGCTGGGCTCTGAACTTGACAGGTCCAAGCGAACGTCCTCCGCTGACGAACTCGAATACCGGATGGCCAGGGATTTCAAACACCACTTTCTTCCGGTGGCAGTCGATCGTGGCATAAAAAGCCCCTAACCAATCAATGCCGAGAATCGCATCGAAATTGGGTAGGTCGTGGACGATGAAATCTGCATACAATTCGTGTCCACTAACCACCAACGGGCAAGGTCTACAACCAAGCACAACCTTCACTACACCATTCCCAGTCGTGATGTTCCAACACTTGGGAAGTGTGTAGGTGGGAATCGAGTGATCGACTACGAACTTCCGTGACAGGATGCACATGGAAGCTCCAGAGTCGAACAGGGTCAGGGCGGGGTGAGAAGAAACTAGGATAACACCTAAGGGGTACAAGCAACTATATCAAACAAGGAAACTAACTAATCAATCATAAATGCAGAAAGTAAAGGCCAGGTCAAGGGTTACCTGCAATCACGTCGTCATCAGCCTCAGCCTCAACGGTTGTTATGGTGTAAGCTCGACGCATCGGGGGTTTGGCCTGCTGAAAGGCTCGCTCCTGCGGTACCAGAGGTGGTCCTCGCTGTCCAGGTGCAGGCACTGGTCTCTGAGCAGACCCAGGTGCAGGCGCTGTCCGCTGAACAGGTCCAGGTGCCCCAGCAGTCATAGGTCGAGAACCTCGGGGGCAGTCCCTCGTAACATGAGCAGACGATCCACAAACCAAACACTGATTCAGCATCTTCCTGCAGTCCTTCTTCAGATGGCCAAGCTTGCCGCAGAAGTGGCAAGTCTGCTCAGCTCGGTTGAAAACAGGTGCAGCCGGCCTCTTGAACTGGGTGGTCTGGACTGGACGTACACCAGGCCTAGGTGCACTCCTCTGCATCTCCATCGGGCGCTTGCCCGCCTGTCGGGCCTTCTTCAGATTGGCCACATGCTCCTGATTCTTCGCAGCCACCAGAACATCCTCATGAGTAGAAAAAGTATTCCCAGACAGCACACTCTGAATGTCCAGGTCTAAGCCCTGTAGGAAACGGTGTGCACAGTCCTCAGGTTCCTTCACCATGGCAGGGGCATAGCGGCTCAACATGGTGAACTCCGCCTCGTACTCGTCAACGGTCATAGTACCCTGCTCCAGGTTGATGAAGCGACTCTCCATCATTCGCTTCGCCGACTTGGGAAAATACTGGGCGTCAAATCTCTTGCTGAAAGTATCCCATGAAATCGGCTTGGTCAGCCTAGCTTCCTCCGCAGTCCACCAACTGCGGGCATTATCTGTCAGCTGCTTCCTGGCAAGTTCCACCCATTCATCTTTATGGATTCGGGCAAGGCCCAAATCATCCTCAGTGCTCTGACGCCACTCTTCGGCCGCTAGTGGGCCCTCTCGTCCGGAGAAGCTCTTCGGACGCATCTCTCTGAACTGCTTGGCTCCAGGAGCTGGTGCAGCTGGTGCAGCTGGTGCAGCCTGGCGCAGCTGGTGCAGCCTGGCGTCCCTGCTGGACTAGATGATGCTGAACCTCCAGCATATCTCTCATAACTCCCAGCATCTGGCGGATGTCGTCCTCTCCGCCTCCGGCAGCTCCGGTTCCGTTTCCGGCTCCGGCACCGGCTCCGTGTCGGGTGATGCGTCTTCCGGACATCCTGCAAAAGAGAAAGGAAGCCCGAGTTAATCCCGTGTATACGATTATTCTAGATGTTTGGCTAATGATAAATGTTCTCATTATTTTGAATTTTGCAGTTGCAAGTGACCTGCATGGGCCACCACTAAAACCTGTAACGCCCCGCTTCCCAAAAGGCACCGGAAGCGAGAGCGTTACGCGGTCCGCTTGAACTGGAGCGGCGACGCTCGAGTTCAATCAGCGTCTGTGTTTAAAATACAGATGAGGTCCTTGCAACTACCATTCAGAAATAATAAGAAAACCCAACCAGCACAGATATAGCCACATCCAGAAATAATGTTCGTACACAGAGTTTAACAATGCCACAGCTGGGCTAAAAGTAGCAACAAGAAGAGTAACGTACTCGAAAGTAACTACGGCGACAAAGGAAACTAAGAAAGCAGTAAAGGTGTCGGGGTCCACTAGTCCTCTGCTGGGAGAGGCTCTGCGTCAGGTGCGAACTCCTGACTCTCCAACTCCGGCGTCTCGTACTGGTCCTCCTGGTACTCAAGCTCTGAACCTGACATACATCCACAAACATGAATGTATGTCAGCTAGGGGTCTGCAAGAAGAGTTAGCATCCCAAGGCGAAGTATATAACAAGTATATGAAATCTTAGAAGCATTTAATAAAGGGAACGACTGCAGCAATTAACATTTGATATTTCGGAGCAGAAAGAAACAATCCTAGCATGCAGTTCTAGTCGATGGCAAGTTTAAAGTTAATTTCTCAGAGTTTGTCAACATTTCAATATTCACGATGACCAAGTTAGCGTTCAATGACCATGTCAAGACTTCACATCTAATCTAGGGTTCTCGCCTTTAGGTCGTGATGAGAAGGTCGTTCCTCTCACGGGGGCTTACCGTGATTGACACTAACCCACCGCGTCGGGTGGTGTTCTTGAGGAGAGTACCTTTCATACGCCCAGTGGCCGCTCAACCCTAACCCCACCCAAAAGTTTTGCCGGAACACGAGCCGGCCTAGTCGACTCACACGACATCACGAATTCACGATTCCGCCTTCGAGGCGCACGATTTCACGATGTCCAAACTGTTAAACATGTCAAGACTCACTGAATTTCATTGTTATCAAATTTGTGTTTTATGGTGACAATTCTGGAAAGCGGAAGCGGGTCGAACGACCGGTTCCGTAATTTCCAATAATGACGATTTCGTCCTTTTCGTTCAATTTGCTACAGAAACAATTTTTTTTCTCTAGTTGTTTAAATTGGGGATATATCGTATGATATACCGTTGGATCCCAATTTTTGTCCTAATCATTATGGTGTCACTTTCCTACATTATTTCACGTCACAATTTCAGGTTGTTCTACAATACATGAAGGCGGCGTAAACGTGCCGAAACTTCTAAAATTCATAACAAATTGTATACTCGCCTGTTTTTGGCGTTCTTGGTGTCGTTGGATTCGTCTCGACGAGTACTACGCCGTGGAGTGTTTGGTTCGCTGTTTTGGCAGAGCACAAAATCAGAAATCACGTTTCTTGTTCAGGACAGATTCGTACAAGCTCCTACGACGTCTAATCAACGTGTTTTATTAGGTTTCTCTACTTTACGGTGGGGGTTATGAGTTTTAGGGGATAGATCTACCAACCTGAAGTGAAGCGAGGGATCGGTTGACGTCCACGAGTAACGACGACGCGTACGGTGCTGAAACTTCGACGTTCTGGCTCTGAACTTGCTGCGGTCAGCGAGTAGACGACGGATGGCGGCCGTCAGCGAGCTCCGGGGCTGTGGACGTCAGATCTGAGCGGTGGATGGAGGTGCGGGCTGTTGGAGGCTTGCTGTGGCCTTGCAAGGGACTGATCTCGGCTTGGTGCTGTGAGGGGCCGTGGGGGTGTTGGAAAGGAGGCAGGCCGGACTGTGGGGGGTGTTTGGCCGTGAGTATGGAGGTGGAAGGCCGGCTGTGGGTGGTGCTCTCAGAGAAGGAGGGGAAGGAGCTCGGGTAGGGTTTGATGCGGTTTGTTGGGAGGAGATGAAACCGCAGGTTGGTAGAAGAAGGAGGAGGAGAGAAAAAGTCAGATGTTGAAGGAGATGGTGAAGATGCCGTGGCCTGGGGTGTGTTTGCTGCGGTTATAGGTGGCGGCTGGAAATGATAGGAGCCCTAGGTTTAAAAGGGAGGAGAACTAGGCTAGGGTTAGGGTTTGTACGGTTACCCTAGAGGGGAGGAAGTTTCGGCAAGGCACAGGGCTTGGGGAAAAGTAAAATACTAGGGCTTTTGTATAATATAATCTATAGGTTGCTGAGGTTTGTAAGCTTAGGGCAATGGGTGAACACGTGAATGAGGGGGCTAGCCTTAGGTCTTTGGGTCTATTTTACATAGGAATAGGGTTGCTGTACATGTCCTCACGTGGACAGGCCAAGGTTTATTGATATATATATTTTTATAAGATTTGATTTCCTTTGTAAAAACGTCTTGGTGATTGAGGAAGTCAACAGCATGTATTATATACCATGTGAGATGTTAATTGGTTTTTTTTATTAAAGGATGTAGGCTGCCGAAAGTTTAGCCCTTGGGTTTTAAAAGAAATATGAAGTGGGCTTAGGGTTATTAAAAAAACAAATTGAAGGCATGTGGGTTTTTTTTTAAAAAAGATTTGTATAAACATTTGCTTAAAGGGGAAACGAATGAGTACATATTTTGTCTTGATAAAAACTTACAGAATCTTGGGCTAATTTTATACTTAAAAAAAATTATAAGGTAATAATGTTTTAAGCGGGTTGGGCCCTCGACGTCCAAAAATTACAACGAATGTACCGGAGCGTTCGCGCCTCCGAGAAGATCGGGGATACGGGGTCCGGTTACGCGCCTAGGCTACGGAACAATAATAATAAAATCAAATGCGAATAAACGCCCACGAAACAACAAACGTACAAAAATACGCACGGCCGGAAAGTGGCCGTTACAGATTCTAATCTAGCTACCGGAGCGAAAGATTCTTCGAAATCGATACCTTCCTCTTGACGATAGCCTTGAGCTACTAACCGAGCTTTGTTCCGGACGACGACTTGGTTTTCGTCGGTTTTGTTCTTGAAGATCCACTTTGTCCCTATGACGGTGTGGTTCTTCGATGGCAATGGAACAAGCTCCCAAACTTCATTCCTCTCGAATTGAATGAGCTCCTCCTCCATGGCTAAGATCCAAGCGCTATCTTCGCATGCTTCATTAATATTCTTTGGCTCTATCGATGAGGCAAAGGCACAATTTGCGAAGCGGTGAACTTGGGATCTCGTCTTGACACTATCATAGATATTGCCAATGACTTGCTCATGGGGATGGTCACGAACCGAATGAAGCCGTTTGGGAATACCTTGATCACTTGGAACATTCTCAACAACTTCATTAGTTGGGTTAGTCTCAATAGAATCAATAGAATCATTAGACTTAGAATTTTCAAACGAATCACATAAAACATCCATAGAATCATTATCATTTGAAATTCTAGTTGGAACAAATCCTTCATTAAATGAGACATGAAGCGATTCCTCGATCGTTGAGGTTCGTTTGTTGAATATCCGGTAGGCTTTGCTACGCGTAGAATATCCAACAAAAATCCCCTCATCGGATCTCGGATCGAATTTGTCCAAACTACCATATGTGTTCTTAATAAAACATTTCGAACCAAAAACACGAAAATGTTTAACTTGAGGCAACCTACCAAACAACAATTCATAACAAGTTTGTTTAGTGCCGGGCCTCAAAAGTATTCTATTAAACACATAGCAAGCGGTGTGTACCGCTTCCGCCCAAAATTGATGGCCAAGTTGGCTATCATCAAGCATAGTGCGAGCACACTCCACTAGCGTCCTATTCTTTCTCTCAACTACACCATTTTGAGGAGGTGCACGAGGGAAAGAGAAGGTGTGAGTAATACCAACTTCATCACAAAATGTCTCAAAAGACTCATTCTCAAATTCACCTCCATGATCACTACGAATAGTGACAATGGTGGTTCCTAAGAGATTTTGTACTTTCTTAACAAAAATTGTGAAGTTTTCAAAAGCTTCATTTTTATTACACAATGAAAATACCCAAGTAAATCTTGAATAGTCATCTACGATGACAAGTCCATACCTTGCATTTCCTAAGGAAGCTACTCTAGTTGGCCCAAATAAATCTAGATGTAATAGCTCTAGTGGCCGTTTAGTAGAGATGCTTTTCTTAGGTTTAAATGAAGATTTAGGAAGCTTGCCGCGTTGACAACAATCACAAAAACTTTTCTTTTCAAAAACAAGCTTCGGAAAACATTTAATAGAATTCAATTTTGAAAGCTTATATAGTGTTCCAAAGTTCACATGTCCAAAGCGTCGATGCCATAAGTGTTGTTCACTTGTGTTGGCAACGAGACATTGTTCATATGACTTAGGAAGATCCAAAATATAGATGTCTTTACGACGAGTTCCGGAAAATAATAATTTTTCATTATCCTTTCTTAAAATGTGACACAATCCTTTCGCAAAGCTAACTTTGTAACCTTTGTCACAAAGTTGACTTATTGAAATAAGATTATGATTTAAACCACTAACAAGATAAACGTCACTAATTAATGGTTTAGAAGGGTTACCGACTTTACCAACACCTATGATGGTTCCGCTCTCGTTGCCTCCAAATACGACGCGGTTTCCATTCGCAATGGGAACTACTCCGGAGAGCAAACGAGCGTCACCCGTCATGTGTTTGGAGCACCCGCTATCGAGTATCCAATTCCCTTTGGAGCTAAATTTAAATTTGATGCTCCTTTTCTTTTTCTTTTCCTTGAGTACCTAAAGATAGACACTTTCATATCATGGTACCCAAGGTCATTGGGTCCAAGGGATTAGACCTTTGGAAGCCAAGTCCAAGTGGACTTAGACTTCCCCACATAATTCTTACTATGCACAACATCCGAAAAATAAGCATTCATGTACATTTGTTTTTCGTCCATGCTTGTGTCCTTTGGGCTCCAAATAGTGAAAATTTTGGGAGCCATCATCCTATTGGGTGCATGCATGCTACGTTGATTTCTACGTGATGCATGTTGTGGATAGGCATACGGGACATGATGGAATGGTGCACGAAAAGAATTATTCATATGATGAGGTGGGTGTACATATGCATGTGTGGAAACACGTGCGTGAGGGTGTCTCACTTGGTGTGCACGTGCCCGGGAATGTGTTGCATAAAAATCATCATAAGTGTGAGACGGTGGAGTAGGACGTGTGTTCCTACGTGGCATGTTATTAGTGTACATGTAGGCATGCCCCTTCTTTGGAGGTCCACCCAAAGTAGGTTTCTTTCCGAAAGAGGGTGTGGACGAGGTGGAAGAACCATTGGTAGATGAACTACCAATAGAGTGTTTGCTCCCACTCGTTGAGGCTTCGGAAGTTGGCCTAACAAAAGTAGTGACCGACTTGGATGAATTTCCCATCATATACCCCAAGCCAATGTGGTGTTTGGCCGGAAGTAAATCTTTTAGGATATTATCCAAATGGCCCTTACCCTTGTTGAATTTGTTGATTCGGCCCAATGTGTCCTCATATTTCTCTTTGAGAGAACGCAAAGAAGTATCCAAAACGGATATTTGCGATGTGAGCACATAAACACGAGATTTAAGATTCTCGTTCTCAATACTCAAAGTCGAGTTTTGAGAAGTTAAATCCGCTATCTCATGTTCTTCCGCATCCTCAATGCTAACATGTTCAAGTTTAGATTTGAGATTCACAATCTCATTTCTTAACTCTTCAACAACGGTGTCGTTGTTGGTGATGATATTCTTAGGCAATGTTTGAATGCTAGCTAGGTCATCTTTTACCTTAGTATATCTATTTACTAACTTAGTGTATTTTGACCAAAGTTGAGAGTTAGCATTTCTAAGATCATCCATCGTTACCTCATCGCTTTCGTCATTACTATCATCGGAAGAGGAGGATCCTTGATCGTTCTCCTCTCTTGCCATGAAGCACATATGTGCTTGCTCCACTTTCTCATCATCCGACTCTCCGCTTGAGGAATCCTCGGAGTCGGTGAATGTTGCTCCGACAAGTCCTTTTTTGTACCCCTTCTTGTATTTCTTGGACTTATCGAATTTTGGCGCCTTCCACTTCTCCTTTTGTTTGTTGAGAGGACACTCCGCTTTCATGTGTCCTGGCTTATTACACTTGAAACACAAAGGAGAGGAAGAGGCGTTAGAAGAACCAAATTTACCTTTGGTCTTGAAGTTACCTTTCCGGAAGAAACGGTTGAACTTCTTGGCCATGAGTGCCATGGACTCCAAGTCCAACTCGTTTTCCGAGTCTTCATCATCGGAAGATGTGGATGAAGCCGCCTTGAATGCAATCGCCTTTTTCTTAGGCGCATCTAGGTTCAAATATGACTTCATCTTTTCTTGTAGCTTCACCTTGCTATCTTTGCGTACCTCGTATGACATCAAAGTACCCATTAGTTGAACTACGGTATATTTGTTCATGTCATTACCTTCCTCGATGGCGAAGGTACGTTTTTCCCAAGAAGAGGGAAGTCCTTCAATAAGCTTTAAGCACTTCTCCTTTTGAGTGTAGATCTTGCCGAGGGCCTCTAACTCGTTTATTATGTCAACGAAGCGAGCGTAATATTCTTTCATCTTCTCGCCCTGTTGCATGTGAAACATTTCGTAATCTTTGGTTACGACAACGAGTTTAGAGTCTCTTACCCGACTCGTCCCTTCATGTAGTATGAGGAGAGAGTTCCAAATTTGATATGCACTCTTACATGTGCATATCTTATTGAAATCCTCGGGCTCCAATGCGCATTGCAAGGCGTTCATTGCCTTGGCATTGCTTACCTCCGCGACGACCTCCGCGGTAGTCCATTTCTCAAAATCTTCTTCTTCGGGCTCGTTGTACTCCTTCATTGTAGTCCTCCATAAAGATGCACTTCGGAGGAAGGTTTCCATCCGACATTTCCAGTACCCGTAGTTGGTACCGTTGAAGAATGGAGGCCTTGTAGAGGAATGTCCTTCCATCACCGATGACGCTCCTTCACGGTTCCTGAAGGTGTCGTAGTTGGAAGGTGGAGGCACGGTCTTGTTGTCGTTGGCAGACATAGCTGAGTATCTGGCTTTGATACCAAATGTAATGCCCTACCAGCTACTACACAAGTACTAGAGGGGGGGGTGAATAGTACTTTAAAATAATAAGGCGTATTATTCCAAATTAAATTGCACAAAACTACCAAGTCAATTTGCGGAAGCTTAAATTGAATGACAACAATGAAATTAACAATGCTAACAAATGAAGTTAATGGGTTCGGATTCACCCAAGTCTCCCCGACTTGTTCCCGGTGATCCTACGTCCCAACCACCCGGATCCCCTCCGGATACTTGAGTTAGAAACCCTAACTCAAGATTTCCACTATGAATATCTTGTGAAAAACCTTCACAAGATCAAATCATACATGCAATGGCAAAGTGAATCCCACAACCCGGGATCACAAACTTCTCTCACAACCGAGAGAGCCAATAAGCAATATAAAAGAGTTTAATATGAAATAAATACTCTTACCACAAAATCCTATACCTTGAGTTTTTCTTACCCAAAAGGTGGAATGAAGGATTTGAGGAAGATGAAGTTACCAAACCCTAGCACCAAGGAAATGAGCAGCAATGGGTGCCTAGGGAAGATTTGGAAACTTGAATCAAGCAATAGCTTGAAGAGCTCACCAAGAACAAGCTTCTCTCTAGATCTAGAAATGAGATAGAATGGGTTTCTTGTGAGGAAGAGAGCTTTAGATTTGAGGGAGAATAGCTATTTCTTTAGAACTCAATGAATCTCTTAATGGCAGCTCTGTTGAAGATAGAAATGACCTAGGTTCGTATTTATAAGGACCCATAAAAACAAGTTAGGTCAATCTCCAACGGAAAGAAATCTGTGAGATCTAGTCGGTCAAAGAACACTCACTGACCGACTAGTTCATCAACTAGTCGGTCAGTCACAAAGCATGGACCGACTAAGAGCAGATCTGAGAGGAGATAGAATTTCAGACCTAGAAAACTAGTCGGTCCAAGAACACTGTCTGACCGACTAGTTTCACAACTAGTCGGTCATCCAATGAACGTAGACCGACTAAGAGGCAAAACAACATAGTCTGAAGGCAAGTTGACTTAGTCGGTCCAAGAACAAAAGTTGACCGACTAGATTGTCAACTAGTCGGTCATCAAACGTTCTTAGACCGACTAACGGTAAACAGTAGCTTAGGAGAATTTTAGAGTGAACAGTCAGTCTCAACTAGTCGGTCAAAGAAGCATCACTGACCGACTAGTTCACAAACTAGTCGGTCGGTGAGTCAACATAGACCGACTAACTGTAAACAGTAAAGAGCTAAGAATTAACTGACAGAAACTAGTCGGTCCAAGAACAGTGGCCGACCGACTAGATCACCATCTAGTCGGTCAGTACTTGTTCTTGTACCAACTAACATGCACAACAAAGTCCGAATCGAAGCGCGACGCTTCGAGGAAGTTAGAGTGACCTTGTGCAAGAATCCTTGAGCTACGAAATGAGCGTAATGAAGATAGAAACGTAAGATATACTCAAGGCTTAACATTCTATCAATCGAAACTAAAAGACTATAAATAAAACCTTAATAAACGGTCTTTGAGAGCTTCGATTGAATCTTCATTACTTCCAAAGCGTCGCAAGAGCTTCAACGAAGCTTTAGGCATGAAAACGAGCTTTTGGAAGTGTTGAGATGTCGCTTTGAATATTCTCGTGAAATTGGCGACGATCTCCAATACTGCGCTCACAAATTGTTAGTTCATGAAGTATTTATGTTTGCTCATCATCCAAAACCAAATCCGGGGAGTCCAATATTCAACAGCTCGGACCCAATAAGCGTCTGTGTGGTACTCCAAGATGAAGGAACAGGTCCCTGCAAGTTAGTACGGAACAACAAAAGTACTAAAAGAGATGCATTCATTTTATTCAACAGATATCCAAAAAAAGTACGGTGAGTCTAAACAAAAGCCAACACGGCTACAAAATAGCTGAAAGTAAACTAATGGTGCAGGCACCCAACCTAGACAGGAAGTAAACGGTGCTACGCACCCAACTAAACTGCAGTGAAACCTCTGAATCACCATTGTGAAGATCTCTAGCTCTGGTCCTCCTCGGACACGTACTCAGGATCGACGTCCTCCGGCTCTACGTACTCTGGCAGGTCCGCCTCGTCAACGTACTCTGTCTCGACACCTGACGTACAGCACCCAAAAGAAAGGAATTGTACGTCAGGTAAAGTCTACAAGAAGGGTCAGACTCTACTGCAAGTGTACCGAACTATTAAACAACAGTTTACTGGTTGATTAGCATGCTGGGGTTATAACAGAGTAACGAAAGAAAGTAAACGCAGCAGGAAAGTAAAGCGTAGCAAGCAGTAGTCGTAGCGTGTGTTACCGACTACGGGACTAACCTAAACGGGTCGTGACAAGACGTGACAAGACAAGCAAGACAGGATAGGACAAGACAAGACGAGACACGTGTGACTCGAAGGGTTCACGCCTTACGGTTCGAGGGGGATCAGACCATCTCCCAGTGCGCATGCTCAACCCTACCCCAAACCCAAGTGCTCAAGACAAGACAATATAGGGCCACTCACTCTGCTAGGTGAGTGCCTCTATCCCTACGATCGGTAGCGTATCTCTCACTCTGCTAGGTGAGCGACGGATGCCTCGTAGGTGAAACTGTACTACTGTATAGGACCGCTCACTCTGCTAGGTGAGAGTCTTTATCCTCTCGGTTTGCTGGGACACTCACTCTACTAGGTGGGTGCCGAGCTTCCCGTAGGTGTTTCGTAACAAAGATCATCCACTCTACTAGGTGAGCATCTCATTGCCCACAGACTACACAAGACACGACGTGCAAGATGTTCATGACATGGCAAGGGCAAAGTTGTTCTTGGGTGTCCACACACACGCACACACAAGATAACCCTAAGGTGTCAAAAGTTGTTGTTGTTGCGCTCAGACTTCGTCGTCAAGTCTAAGTCGTCAGGGGCGTCCCGGACGCTATCATTTCACGTCCGGTTCTATTTGTTCACAGTCTAATAGTTCTACCAGTTTAAGTCCAAGGCACGGCCAGAAGCACAAGTGAGTACACTTGCCTGCGGTGGCGAGTGTGTCGTCCGTCCGGGGCGTCTCGTCCAGGCGTCTCGTCCGTGGTAGTCCGTCTGAAACAGTGTCACGGCGACGGTGTCAGGTCGCATTTTTCATCAAATCCTATTATGGTTTGTTTCTAGGTTATCGGGGCTATCCTATTTGTCAATGTGTGTTTCGTTCAGCCTAAATCGACCACTTCACTATATGCACAGAAAAATTGTCCGATGGTCGATTTCTACAGTGACAACATTTTACTGGTGCGGAAAAGTAAATTTAGTTCGAGTTGTCCGATTTTAGTTAGGGTTCAGTTTTGCTACGGCGTGGGTTTGCTATGAGTTAGGGGGCCAACCTACGGCAATGATCACGTGCAAAACTGGCGGCGGATCTGGGAACAGCTCCGGATCACTTCGCAGCTCCCATTACACGACTGTGGTAGCGTGGATCTATCTGCGTTAACAGATTAATAAAAAAATCAATTCCACAATTTATAATATTAACATGGTAGTCAGCGATTAAAAGTTATCCTATTCACTCGTAGCTATTGCCCTAATAATAATATACAGTAACTTAGTACTACACATATATCTGTTTATAAGAACCATGCATAGAGATACTGTCCACTATTATTCCCTGAGGAAACTACTTACGCGTGGATTACATTTGTCGTTACAAGCTGCAGGGGAATCGAATGGAGCTTTGGGACTGTAATGGCAGACACGCGGGTATGCGTGACAATTGCGGTAGCGAGTTCAGGGGTGTGTACATCGACTGTAAAGTACTGACCGTGGGGTAAGTCGCTAACCGCGACAGGGTGGTAACGGTCGGAGAAGGGGAGTCGGATTCAGCTGCGATCCGGAGGGGGTCTATCGGCGTGCGGCGTGCGGGAAAGCAGCAGCAAGCGGCACGGTCAGTTTCAGTCGGCGGCGGGCGACGATAGCAGCAATGCAGCGGCAGCGTGACTTTGCGGTAATCGTGGCGTCGGTGGTGGAGAAATGCCCAGTAGCGCGGGCTGCTGTTCACGTGAAGAGAACCGCCGGCGGGGACTGCTGACGGCGAGCGCGACTGAGGAAGTGTCGACGGCGACTTGGGGAGGCCTCCGACGGCTTCTTAACGGCGGAGCGGCGGAAGAAGTAACAAAGCAGTGGTTGCTGCTGAACGCGCGGCGGTGCGAGTGTGTCACGACCTGCTTCCCTAAAATGGAGGCGAGACATGAAAGGTCCGCACGAGAGTGGAGCTGTGAAGCCCCAAACCCGATAAGCGTCAATAAAACATAAGCAGGTCCCTGTAACCACAACGGAACAACAATAATAACACAAAGAGAGACTGAAATAAAATCTCATATCTCATAAATTGTCCAACATGAAAATAAGTCCAACATCCAGAAAAGCCACCAGGCTAAAAGAAAGAGTCTAAAGGCCCAGAACAAGGCCAACAAAAGCAACGACATAACAAAGTATAAGTGCTACGCACCGACAACAAAACAACAGTCTAAACAAAAGGAAAACACAACGAAGACACTAGGACTGGTCCCCAGTGTCCACGTACTCCCCGTCAAACACAAGCTCGGGCTCGGCGTCAGCAAACACCTCGTCCTCAACAAAGGACCCAGGCTCGGGATCTAACATGTGTCACCCAAAAGAGTAAAGGGCACATGTCAGCAAGTCTAAAAGACTTGGGCAAGGAAACTGAAGGTAAGGTAAACTAGCAACCTAGCAATTATTATATGATGCATGGCAAGTAAAGTAAGGCAGGGAAGTGACAAGTAAACGGGAGTACAAGTAGCAAGTGTCAAGTGGTAGTTGTGACATGTAATGTCAAGGAACAAGTACAAGGGATCACTCAACGAGTGCCCTATTGCCCGCAGGCTGTGCTCAAGTACAAGTCAAGGAAATCACGTCAAGTAAACACGTCGTGCACAGAGATTCCGCCTGTTGGCTAGAAAGGCTGATCGGGCCAACTCCTAAGCTCAAGTGACCGTTTATCTCTACCCCTCCAAAGTGTGTCGAGCCAGGGCATTACCCCCGAACACGGAATGCTCGCTTCTAGGACACGAGCCAGGAAGTGTGAATAACACGTATGGCATAGGGTTATGCCCACGTATAGTGGGTGCCTAGCCGGAACTAGTAGGTCGGGCGTTGGCTATCAACCAACACATGGCCCGCTTCTGGAGCACGAGCCAGGAAACACAAGTATTGTAGCGTGTGCTACGAATACGACATACAACATGGATGGCAATCTATTCGCGTACCGTCAATCAAAATTAAACATGACATGGTAATTGTGCAACATGGTAAAACGACGGTCCTAGCTTCGTTGTCAAGCTAGTTCCGGAATTTGCGCCTAGGCGAGTATCATTTCGTCGCCTAGTCTCTTTTACGCCTACAACAAGCAAATGGCCTAAAACATGGCCTAAACCCTAGGTGGCAAGTTTCACTTGCCTAGCACCGGGAATGACGATTACGAAGGTTCGTCTCGCGGATGCTAATCTACGGGGGAAATCGCTGTTATGGGGAAACAAACATCAAACAACATGAAATTTCATTAGGGTTTCATAAAAATACAAATAGGTTATAAAAACGTCAAGAGATCGATTTCTCACCGTGAGGAGCGGAAGAAACACTCCGGAGAACCCTAGGACCAGATCTGGAAACGAAAGGAGAAGTTTGAAGAACTAGGGTTTTGGGGGGATTTTGGGGGTTTGATGGAGATTTGGGGAAGATGAGAGGTAGAATGAGTGGAGGGTGAGTTTGGATGATGGATCTTGGGTTTGGGATGAAGGAATGAGGGCCTGAGGTAGAAGGGGGCTCAATGGGGGAGGATTTAGGGTTTTAGGTCGAGTGGAGGAAGAAGAAAACGTTTGGGAGGGGTATAAATAGGTTGGGCTGGCGGCTGCCCAGAAATTAGGGTTTTAACACAGATTAGTCGGTCAAAGAGCAACCACTGACCGACTAGTTTGGCAACTAGTCGGTCGGTCGACCAACGCAGACCGACTAAGTGTAAACAGTAACTTCTGAACGAAAATAGGATTTAGAATTAGTCGGTCGAAGAACAAATACTGACCGACTAGTTTAACATCTAGTCGGTCGATGAACGTTCTTAGACCGACTAAGAGTGAACAGTATAGATACTAAAATTTAGTTGAAGAGTTAGTCGGTTAAAGAAGCATTGCTGACCGACTAGTTTGCAACCTAGTCGGTCAACCAACGTTCTTAGACCGACTAACGATAAACAGTAACTCCTGAATAATTTAGAAAGCCAACTAGTCGGTCCAAGAAGGATTGCCGACCGACTGGATCGTCATCTAGTCGGTCGGTGCCCCTTCTTACACCGGCTAATAAGCACCAAAAGTTCCGATACGGAGCGCGGGGCCCTGGGATCGATTCCTAAGACTCCTAGGCTTGATCTAATAGTAAGATACGACCGTTATGAAGTCTGTCACGAATGACATACTTCGAAAATCGACGTTCCTAAGGAAGAAACAAGAATACACGACGAAACGAGCGAAAATGAAAGTCACGGAGACGAAAACCACGCATGAGGAGAAAATCCACCAAAACATATATTATATTATAATAAATCCAGATACATGAAAACCAGTCGTTACATCCTCCCCAACTTAAGAAAAATTCCGTTCTCGGAATTTCCAAACACTCACGTGTCCGGAAACAAAAGTGGGAAACGCTCTCGCATCTCATCCTCATTCTCCCAAGTAGACTCTCCAGGTGAGCCGTGTCGCCACATCACCCTCACAAGATTGATAATCTTGTTCCGAAGCGATTTCTGACGCCTGTCCAGAATCTGCACTGGATGCTGGTCATACGTCATATCTGGGCGAACGGTAATCTCCGAAAAATCCACAGCATGAGATGGATCGCTAATGTATCGACGAAGCTGCGATACATGGAAAACATTGTGAACTCCTTCCAAAGATGGCGGCAAGGCTAAGCGATAAGCTACCTCGCCAACCCTTTCCAAAACGTCAAATGGTCCAATGTATCGCGGGCTCAACTTCCCTCGCTTCCCGAAACGAATCACACCACGATTCGGGGAAATCTTCAAGAACACATGGTCGCCCGGCTGAAACTCCAAAGGACGACGTTTAGCATCCGCCCAATGCTTAAAATGGTCCTGAGCAATTCTCAACCTCTCCCGAATATTCCTGACAATATCCACGGCCTCCACAATCATCTCAGGTCCCAACAGCTCCCGATCACCAACGTCATCCCAACTCAATGGCGATCGACATTTCCTCCCATAAAGAGCGGTGAAAGGCGCCATGCCAATACTCGCCTGGAAGCTGTTGTTGTAAGAAAACTCCACCAGATGTAGATGGTCCTCCCAGGAACCCTTGAAATCCAACATGCACGCCCTCAGCATGTCTTCCAAAATCTGAATCGTCCTCTCGGACTGGCCATCCGTCTGCGGATGGTACGCCGTGCTGAAACTCAGACGCGTACCCAAACTCTTCTGCAAACTCTGCCAGAACTGAGATGTGAACCTCGTGTCTCTGTCCGACACGATACTCACGGGGACTCCATGAAGTCGCACAACCTCCTGCACGATTCACGTTACATCACTATCCAACTAGGAAAAGGAAATGAAACGGAGTGTAAAAGAATTTACCTCCATATATCTCCTCGCCAGCGCCTCAGTGGACTGTCCCACTCGGAACAGAATAAAGTGCGCAGATTTGGTCAATCGATCTACGATCACCCAAATCGCGTCATTCTGCTTCGGACTCCGAGGTAGTCCAGTCACGAAATCCATAGTGATGTGTTGCCACTTCCACTCCGGAATCGGAAGCGGTTGTAGCAACCCGGCCGTACGCTGATGCTCCGCCTTTACTTGCTGGCAAACCAAGCACTTGGCTACACTCCGAGCCACACTTCTCTTCATACCATGCCACCAATAATTCAGACGAAGATCCTGGTACATCTTGGTTCCACCAGGATGCACAGAATACGACGAACTGTGTGCCTCCACCATCAATTCCTCTCTGATATCCCCAGCTGGCACACACAACCTGGCCCCAAACCTCAGCGAGCCATCCTCATGAATCAAAAAGTCAGTCCGCAGACCGGCTTCCACCTGCTCCCGAATCTTTACCAACTTCGGATCCTCAGCCTGGCCAGCCTTAATCCGATCCACGATCGTTGACTGTACCTGCATGTACATCAACGAAGAAGCCTCCCCAGGAAGAACAATCTCCACACCAGACTCGCAAAAATCCTGCTGCAATCTCCACTGCGAGGTCAAAATCATCACCGCTGGAAGCCTACTCAGCGCATCAGGGACCACATTCACCTTGCCAGGGTGATACTGCAAATCAATATCATAATCCGCCATAAGCTCCAACCATCGACGCTGTCGCATGTTGAGCTCCTTCTGAGTGAAAATAACTTCAAGCTTTTGTGATCGGTGAAAATCTTCACTTTCTCACTCAGCATGAAGTGCCTCCAAATCTTAAGAGCAAACACAACAGCAGCCAACTCCAAATCATGCGTCGGATAATTCTTCTCATGAACCTTAAGCTGACGAGACGCATACGCCACAACATGCCCAAGCTGATGCAACACACAACCGAGACCCTTGCCAGAAGCATCGCAAAAGATCTCAAATCCACCGCTGCGATCAGGCACAACAAGAATAGGGGCAGTCATCAAACGCTCTCTCAGAACACCAAAAGCACTCTCGCAATCACCCGACCAAACAAAAGGGACATCCTTCCACGTCAACCTGGTCATCGGCTCAGCAATACGGGAAAAGTCCTTAATGAAACACCGATAGTAACCAGCAAGTCCAAGGAAACTCCGAATCTCAGATGCAGACGACGGAACAGGCCACTCTCTGATGGCCCTAATCTTCTCGGGATCCACTGAAATACCATCTCCAGTCACCACATGCCCGAGAAAAGCAACTCTATCCAGCCAAAACTCGCACTTCGAAAACTTAGCATACAAACGATGCTTTCTCAAGATCTCCAATACCGTCCTCAAGTACGAGGCATGCTCTTCCTCCAACTTCGAATAGATCAGAATGTCGTCAATAAAGATAACGACAAACTTATCCAAAAAGTCGTAGAAAATCAGGTTCATCAGATTCATGAAAACTGCGGGTGCGTTAGTTACGCCGAAAGGCATAACCACGAACTCATAGTGTCCATACTTCGTCCTGAACGCTGTCTTCGGAACGTCATCCTTCTTCACCTTCAACTGATAGTAACCACTCCTCAAATCCAATTTAGAAAACACCCTCGAACCTCCAAGCTGATCAAAAATATCATCGATGCGAGGCAACGGGTATTTATTCTTAATGGTCACAGCATTCAACTCCCGATAGTCCACGCACATGCGACGTGAACCATCCTTCTTCTTCACCAATAGCACCGGTGCTCCCCACGGAGACACACTAGGATTGATATAACCCTTCTGCAAGAGCTCATCCAACTGCTTCCGCAACTCTTCCAACTCTGCAGGTGCCATACGATACGGCGCCTTCGAAATCGGCTGCGCACCTGGAATGAGATCGATAGAAAATTCTAAAGCTCGATCAGGTGGCAAACCAGACATCTCCTCGGGGAAGACGTCATCAAAATCACACACCACAGCTGGCCACTCCAGCTCCATCTGCATATATCCACAGCCTCCACTGGTCTGGCCCGAAACCTGACAGGACCAAGCGAACTGCTACCATGACTAAACTCAAACACTGGATGTCCGGGAATCTCGAACACCACCTTCTTCCTCCGACAGTCGATCGTAGCATAGAAGCTCGCAAGCCAGTCCATCCCAAGAACCGCATCATAGTTGATGATGTCGTGGACAATGAAATCAGCGAAGAGCTCATGTCCACAGACCACCAACGAGCAAGAATTGCAACCAGGATGCACCGAGACCACGACATTCCCTGTAACGATATTCCAACTCTTGGGAAGAGGGGACGTCGACAAGGAATGCCTCTCCACGAAGCTCCGAGAAATAATGCACATCGATGCACCAGAGTCAAAGAGGACTCGTGCAGGAAATGTGCACACCAAAACCACACCTAACAAGCAATTAACAATCAAACCCTAGTCTAGCAAACAACCATGTTCAAGCGAACAACACAATCTAGCAATCAAAACCAGCTAGGAAAGTAACAGCTAGATCGAGGATTACCTGCGATAACCTCATCCACAGCCTCGCTCTCCACAGCGGTCATCAGAAAAGCCTGCCTCCTCGGCGGAACAGCCTGCCGAAAAGCCTGCCCCTAAGGGACAAGAGGCGCTCCACGACCAGCAGAAACGGACGCTCGCTGCTGCAACGGCTGTGCTGCAACAGGTGCCCTCCAAGGCTGCTTCGACCTCGGACAATCCTTCATGACATGGGTAGGATCCCCGCAGACGACACACTGGCCCAGGAACCTCGTACACTGATCCTTGACATGCCCGGTTCAACCGCAGAAATGGCAAGTCTTCTGAATAGGCCCTCCTGGCCTCTTGAACTGAGCTGGCTGATTAGGCTTGAAACCAGGCCTAACCACCGCCCTGGCCTGCTCCATAGGCCTCTTCCCAGCACCAACAACAGACCCCTTCCTCTGACTCAGGTTCAGCTCCTGCCTCCTTGCAGCGACCAGAACCTTCTGATAAGAGTCCAGATGGGAGGAAGACACAAAACTCTGGAGCTCCAAAGCAAATCCCTGCAGGAACCTCTGAGCCCTCTCATCAGCATCCTGCACCATCTTCAGCGCGAACCGACTCAGCCTAGTGAACTCTTAGTGGTACTGGTCCACCGTCGAGCTCCTTTGCTTCAGATCAATGAAGCGCTGCAGCATCTCCTTCTTCGCAGCCTTCGGAAAGAATTCCTCATCAAACCTGGACTTAAAGGTAACCCAAGCTATCGGCTCCACCAGCATCTTCTCTTCCGCATCCCACCAATTCCGAGCATTATCCTTGAGTTGCCTCTTCGCCAAATCAACCCATCCAGCCGGGGTGTTCTTGGCCATCTTCAGATTGTCCTTGATGTTCCGAATCCATTCATCAGCAGCCAGAGGACCCTCAGACCCATCAAAATATGCGGTACCCAGCTCCCGAAATTGCTTCGCTCCTGGCTCAGAGCGAGGGGCATCCGGAAGAGCCCGGGCAGCTCGAGCAAGTGGAGCATTCTGGACTTGCAGGAGCACGCCCTGCTGCACTTGCATCATCTGGAGCATCATCCGCATCATCTCACCGTTGGTGGGTTCCCGCTCAGGCTCCTCATCATGAGGGAGCGCACCACTACCCCCACCACGGGTGAATCGCCTTCCTGCCATCTAATGACACAGAAAACGAATCAGATTAGACTCATAGCTTATGACTCGGATGTCGAACTTAATTTATTGGACATTCTAATATTATTATCGCCATTCCAAAAATCGCAGTTACAGAAGGACCTACATGGGCCACCAACAAAACCTGTCACGACCCGCTTCCCTAAAATGGAGGCGAGACGTGAAAGGTCCGCACGAGAGTGGAGCTGTGAAGCCCCAAACCCGATAAGCGTCAATAAAACATAAGCAGGTCCATGTAACCACAACGGAACAACAATAATAACACAAAGAGAGACTGAAATAAAATCTCATATCTCATAAATTGTCCAACATGAAAATAAGTCCAACATCCAAAAAAGCCACCAGGCTAAAAGAAAGAGTCTAAAGGCCCAGAACAAGGCCAACAAAAGCAACGACATAACAAAGTATAAGTGCTACGCACCGACAACAAAACAACAGTCTAAACAAAAGGAAAACACAACGAAGACACTAGGACTGGTCCCCAGTGTCCACGTACTCCCCGTCAAACACAAGCTCGGGCTCGGCGTCAGCAAACACCTCGTCCTCAACAAAGGACCCAGGCTCGGGATCTAACATGTGTCACCCAAAAGAGTAAAGGGCACATGTCAGCAAGTCTAAAAGACTTGGGCAAGGAAACTGAAGGTAAGGTAAACTAGCAACCTAGCAATTATTGTATGATGCATGGCAAGTAAAGTAAGGCAGGGAAGTGACAAGTAAACGGGAGTACAAGTAGCAAGTGTCAAGTGGTAGTTGTGACATGTAATGTCAAGGAACAAGTACAAGGGATCACTCAACGAGTGCCCTATTGCCCGCAGGCTGTGCTCAAGTACAAGTCAGGGAAATCACGTCAAGTAAACACGTCGTGCACAGAGATTCTGCCTGTTGGCTAGAGCGGCTGATCGGGCCAACTCCTAAGCTCAAGTGATCGTTTATCTCTACCCCTCCTAAGTGTGTCGAGCCAGGGCATTACCCCCGAACACGGAATGCTCGCTTCTGGGACACGAGCCAGGAAGTGTGAATAACACGTATGGCATAGGGTTATGCCCACGTATAGTGGGTGCCTGGCCGGAACTAGTAGGTCGGGCGTTGGCTATCAACCAACACATGGCCCGCTTCTGGAGCACGAGCCAGGAAACACAAGTATTGTAGCGTGTGCTACGAATGCGACATACAACATGGATGGCAATCTATTCGCGTACCGTCAATCAAAATTAAACATGACATGGTAGTTGTGCAACATGGTAAAATGACGGTCCTAGCTTCGTTGTCAAGCTAGTTCCGGAATTTGCGCCTAGGCGAGTATCATTTCGTCGCCTAGTCTCTTTTACGCCTACAACAAGCAAATGGCCTAAAACATGGCCTAAACCCTAGGTGGCAAGTTTCACTTGCCTAGCACCGGGAATGACGATTACGAAGGTTCGTCTCGAGGATGCTAATCTACGGGGGAAATCGCTGTTATGGGGAAACAAACATCAAACAACATGAAATTTCATTAGGGTTTCATAAAAATACAAATAGGTTATAAAAACGTCAAGAGATCGATTTCTCACCGTGAGGAGGCGGAAGAAACACTCCGGAGAACCCTAGGACCAGATCTGGAAACGAAAGGAGAAGTTTGGAGAACTAGGGTTTTTGGGGGATTTTGGGGGTTTGATGGAGATTTGGGGAAGATGAGAGGTAGATAGAGTGGAGGGTGAGTTTGGATGATGGATCTTGGTTTTGGGATGAAGGAATGAGGGCTTGAGGTAGAAGGGGGCTCAATGGGGGAGGATTTAGTGTTTTAGGTCGAGTGTAGAAAGAAGAAAACGTTTGGGAGGGGTATAAATAGGTTGGGCTGGCGGCTGCCCAGAAATTAGGGTTTTAACACAGATTAGTCGGTCAAAGAGCAACCACTGACCGACTAGTTTGGCAACTAGTCGGTCGGTCGACCAACGCAGACCGACTAAGTGTAAACAGTAACTTCTGAACGAAAATAGGATTTAGAATTAGTCGGTCGAAGAACAAATACTGACCGACTAGTTTAACATCTAGTCGGTCGATGAACGTTCTTAGACCGACTAAGAGTGAACAGTATAGATACTAAAATTTAGTTGAAGAGTTAGTCGGTTAAAGAAGCATTGCTGACCGACTAGTTTGCAACCTAGTCGGTCAACCAACGTTCTTAGACCAACTAACGATAAACAGTAACTCCTGAATAATTTAGAAAGCCAACTAGTCGGTCCAAGAAGGATTACCGACCGACTGGATCGTCATCTAGTCGGTCGGTGCCCCTTCTTACACCGGCTAATAAGCACCAAAAGTTCCGATGCGGAGCACGGGGCCCTGGGATCGATTCCTAAGACTCCTAGGCTTGATCTAATAGTAAGATACGACCGTTATGAAGTCCGTCACGAAGTCCGTCACGAATGACATACTTCAAAAATCGACGATCCTATGGAAGAAACAAGAATACACGACGAAACGAGCAAAAATGAAAGTCACGGAGACGAAAACCACGCATGAGGAGAAAATCCACCAAAACATATATTATATTATAATAAATCCAGATACATGAAAACCAGTCGTTACAGAGCGGGTCTTACAGGCGGTCGCTGGCCGGAGATGCGAGGCCGTCGACGGGGGGCTTCGCCGTGGAGGAGGTACACCGGTGATGGGGAGTTAGGGTGTGGCATGTGTTGAGAGCGAAGGAGAGGGAGGTCGAGTATTACGGCGGCTGCGAAAATAATTCTCGTCCCTAGGTGTTAAGTTCCTTCACGTGAATGAGATTTTCTTTAGGGTTTATAAAAATAACTTAAGTTGCTAAACTCCCCTAGGGTTTTGGGTTAAATGCGGGAGGGTGTAGAGATAGGAGGGGTGCACTTAGGGAAGAGAAAGGGTATAAATAGAGACAGGATAAAATCTCCTTGTTACATGCGATCATCATTTGGGATTCAATCTGAATTGATTATCAATTTGAAATTTGAATTCGATCAGGGCAAATCAACGGTCCAGATTTATCCTGGTGATATCTTTCGCCTCGGGCGTCAGAAAAATAATCCGAAAATACCAGGGCGATCGTGGAGACGAGACACACAGATTTACGAAGCCTGATCGTGTGCTACGCCTACCAAAAATTTACGTAAAATTGGAAACTGCATTTTGAGATAAAAGACTAAAACGCCCCTATCATTCCAAGTCGTTTTGCGAGAAAACGAGCCGTGAAATGACGTTTCCAAAGATTAATATAAAATTCTACACTCCCATACGGTTACATCGGCATATCACATCGCATGTGTCGGATTCCAGAGAGCGCCTAATAAAATATGTGCACGATAAGGCACGTGCACGTAGAAAATCCATAAGGTCGGAAAGCGACCGTTACATTCTACCCACCTTAGAAATGATTCCGTCCTCGGAATCACTTTTACTAATAGTAATAACATGTATAAACACTATGCCTACAACTCCTATATCTACACATAACGATCGCTAATCCTATAAATTCAAACAACGTTCCTTAAATAATCCATCACAGCTCGTCTCTCCACTGGCTAATGCTACATCTAGAATCACACCCTAGCACCTGATCATAGATCCACGCCATCACCTACAAGTCTTCAATCATCTCGTCCCCAAAGTATCATCCCTCATATCGACTCATGAATCTATTTTCCTTAATCAATGAACCATCGAACCACAGCTATCCTTACCCCTATCATCTAATCTCCCAATCTTATAAAATCCGTCTTCCTAACTATCCATTCATCTCAACATGTTGTCTTACTTCCAATGTCTTCTCACGTCAACTTAATGATCAAGTCTTGATGCTTTAAATGTTTTACTTATTCTCATGACCACTCTAAATCATACTATACCTCCATAGCTACTCCTATCTACCACTCGTCCAAGTTTCAGGTCGATTAAGTACTCATCTCACTGTGTATAATTTCATTCATCCAGAGTCCCCATCGAGTCCGTTACACAGTGATATCATTAATAAGTCTTGGACACCTCATTCTTTTCATCCAAAGAAATCTGATCTAATATCCTTGTTATTCAAAACCAACTAATCACCGATACAACATATCTCATCTCACTCTGAGCCTACCCGTAAACATAACTCTATAACAAAATATCTAGTACTAACAACATCATAACAATAAAAATAACACTCCCGAAGAGGGAAAGAAAGAAAGTTTAAGGCCTAAGACATATTTTAAAACATTGGGAAAAACGTGTGGAGTTATGATATTGGATGAGGGAAGATAGGTGTGTTGTGATCTTTGTGAGCTAATCCCAAAACATTAAAGGTTTGATTTAAAAGGAACAAAAAGTTTTGAAACATACATAAGCAGCCAAAAATAAACTAAACTATAATATGAAAGATCAAAACTATGGAGTTACCTGCATCGACGCCATCCGCTGCTGTCATGACATATGCTCCACGGACAACAGCTCCTCTCTGGGTATGGGCAGGCGCTCTACTCTGCAGTGGGGTCGGTGCTCTGCCCTCAGTATGGCGATACCTCGGGCAATCTATAAAGGCGTGTGTGGCAGCTCCACATGCCAGACACAAACCCAGCTTCTTCCTGCAAGTGTTCTACTGATGCCCTGGCTTGCCGCAGAAAAAGCAGGGACCCTTCATCTGATGCTGAGCAGGTGCTCCAGGCCTCTTGAAAGGCACTGACTTAACTGGTCCCACTATAGACCCAGCAGAAGGCCTATGATGCTCCTTCTGTCGCATTCCTCCATCATCAGAAGGATCAGGTAGACGCGATATGGTCTCATGGTTCCTCACGGCATTCAGCACCGCTCCCATGGTCGTGAAATCTGTCGAAGACATAGAAGCCTGAATCTTCAGGCGCAATCCCTGACGAAAACGATCAGCTCGTTTCTCCTCCTTCCTCACCATATGTGGGGAAAACCGTCTCAGCATCTCGAACTCTACCTCGTACTCATCGACGGTCATATCCCCCTGCTTCAGATCTACAAATCTGCTCAACAGATCCCTCCTAGCAGCTTTGGTGAAGTACTTCTCCTTGAACATCGATCGGAAAGTCTTCCACTCCACTGTCTTCTGCAGGCGCCTCTCCTCAATGCGCCACCAGTTCCTAGCATTCTCGGTCAGCTGCATCTTCGCTATCTCAACTCAGGTATCATTAGGAATCTTCGCAGCTACCAGCTTCTCCTCAGTACTCAGAATCCACTCATTAGTAGCCAACGGCCCTTCCTTACCAGAAAATGTCTTCGGCTGAAGCTCATTGAACTGCTTCACTCCCGGAGCAGCTCGAGGGGCAGGCGGAGGCGGAGGCGGTGCAACTGGGGGAGCATGGGCACCACGGTGGAACTGCTGAACCAATTGATGCTGAACGTCCAGCATCTCCCTCATAACACCCAGTAACTGGCGTAAATCGTCACCTCGTCCATCCATGGTCTCGTCAGCTGATGGTCCATCTCGAGCTTCACGTCCTCCCACCATCCTAACGACAGGAAAAACATAACTTAGACTCGCACACATTACTGGATAGAAATAAAAAGAATGTTAATACTCCTATCGTTCCGTACTTTTCGCAGGTTCGACCTGCATGGGCCACCACTAAAACATGTCACGCCCCGCTTCCCAAAACGACGGAAGCGAAACGTGACAAGGCCCGCTTAGGCCGGAGCTGTGAAGCTCGGACCCAATAAGCGTCTGTGTGGTACTCCAAGACAAAGGAACAGGTCCCTGCAGGTTAGTACGGAACAACAAAAGTACTAAAAGAGATGCATTCATTTTATTCAACAGATATCCAGAAAAGTATGGGGAGTCTAAACAAAAGCCAACACAGCTACAAAACAGCTGAAAGTAAACTAATGGTGCAAGCACCCAACCTAGACAGAAAGTAAACGGTGCTACGCACCCAACTAAACTGCAGTGAAACCTCTGAATCAGCAATGTGAAGATCTCTAGCTCTGGTCCTCCTCGGGCACGTACTCAGGATCGACGTCCTCCGGCTCTACGTACTCTGGCAGGTCCGCCTCGTCAACGTACTCTGTCTCGATACCTAACGTACATCACCCAAAAGAAAGGAACTGTACGTCAGGTAAAGTCTACAAGAAGGGTCAGACTCTACTGCAAATGTACCGAACTATTAAACAACAGTTTACTGATTGATTAGCATGATGGGGTTATAACAGAGTAACGAAAGAAAGTAAATGCAGCAGGAAAGTAAAGTGTAGCAAGCAGTAGTCGTAGCGTGTGCTACCGACTACGGGACTAACCTAAACGGGTCGTGACAAGATGTGACAAGGCAAGCAAGACAGGACAGGACAATACAAGACGAGACATGTGTGACTCGAAGGGTTCACGCCTTACGGTTCGAGGGGGATCAGACCCTCTCCCCGTACGCACGCTCAACCCTACCCCAAACACAAGTGCTCAAGACAAGACAATATATGGCCACTCACTCTGCTAGGTGAGTGCCTCTATCCCCACGATCGGTAGCGTATCTCTCACTCTGCTAAGTGAGCGACGGACGCCTCGTAGGTGAAACTGTACTACTGTATAGGACCACTCACTCTGCTAGGTGAGAGTCTTTATCCTCTCGGTCTACTGGGACACTCACTCTGCTAGGTGGGTGCCGAGCTTCACGTAGGTGTTCTGTAACCAAGATCACCCACTCTACTAGTTGAGCGTCTCATTGCCCACAGGCTACACAAGACACGATGTGCAAGATGTTCATGACATGGCAAGGGAAAAGTTGTTCTAGGGTGTCCACACACACGCACACACAAGATAACCCTAAGGTGTCAAAAGTTGTTGTTGTTGCGCTCAGACTTCTTCGTCAAGTCTAAGTCATCAGGGGCGTCCCGGACGCTATCATTTCACATCCGGTTCTATTTGTTCACAGTCTAATAGTTCTACCAGTTTAAGTCCAAGGCACAGCCAGAAGTGCAAGTGAGTACACTTGCCTGCGGTGGCGAGTGTGTCGTCCTTCCGGGGCGTCGCGTCCGCGGTAGTCCGTCTGAAACAGTGTCACGGTGACGGTGTCGGGTTGCGATTTTCATCAAATCCTATTAGGGTTTGTTTCTAGGTTATCGGGGCTATCCTATTTGTCAACGTCACATTTTGGTGTTTCGTTCAGCCTAAATCGACCACTTCCCTATATGCACAGAAAAGTTGTCCGATGGTCGATTTCTACAGTGACAACATTTTACTGGTGCGGAAAAGTAGATTTAGTTCGAGTTGTCCGATTTTAGTTAGGGTTCAGTTTTGCTACGGTGTGGGTTTGCTATGAGTTAGGGGGCCAACCTACGGCGATGATCACGTGCAAAACTGGCGGCGGATCTGGGAACAGCTCCGGATCACTTCGCGGCTCCCGTTACACGACTGTGGTAGCGTAGATCTATTTGCGTTAACAGATTAATAAAAAAATCAAAGCCACAATTTATAATATTAACATGGTAGTCAGCGATTAAAAGTTATCCTATTCACTCGTAGCTATTGCCCTAATAATAATATACAGTAACTTAGTACTACACATATATCTGTTTATAAGAACCATGCATAGTGATACTATCCACTATTATTCCCCGAGGAAACGACTTACGCGTGGATTACATTTGTCGTTACAAGCCGCAGGGGAATCGAATGGCGCTTTGGGGCTATAATGGCAGACGCGCGGGTATGCGTGACAATTGCGGCAGCGAGTTCAGGGGTGTGTACAGCGACTGTAAAGTACTGACCGTGGGGTAAGTCGTTGACCGCAGCAGGGTGGTGACGGTCGGAGAAGGGGAGTCGGATTCAGCTGTGATCCGGAGGGGGGGTCTGCCGACATGTGGCATGCGGGAAAGCAGCAGCAGGCGGCGGGGTCAGTTTCAATCGGCGGCGGGCGGCGATAGCAGCAATGCAGCGACGGCGGGGCTTTGCGGTGATCGAGGCGTCGGTGGTGGAGAAATGCCCAGTAGCGCGGGCTACTGTTCGTGCGAAGAGAACCGTCGGCGGGGACTGTTGACGGCGAGCACGGCTGAGGAAGCGTCGACGGTGACTTAGGGAGGCCTCCGACGGCTTGCTGACGGCGGAGCGACGGAAAAAGAAACGAAGCAGCGGTTGCTGCTGAACGCGCGGCGGTACGAGCGGGTCTTGCAGGCGGTCGCTGGCCGGAGATGCGAGGCCGTCGACGGGGGGGTTTCGCCGTGGAGGAGGTACACCGATGATGGGGAGTTAGGGTGTGGGATGTGTTGAGAGCGAAGGAGAGGGAGGTCGAGTATTACGGCGGCTGCGAAAATAATTCTCAGCCCTAGGTGTTAAGTTCCTTCACGTGAATGAGATTTTCTTTAGGGTTTATAAAAATAACTTAAGTTGCTAAACTCCCCTAGGGTTTTGGGTTAAATGCGGGAGGGTGTAGAGATAGGAGGGGTGCACTTAGGGAAAAGAAAGGGTATAAATAGAGACATGATAAAATCTCCTTGTTACATGCCATCATCATTTGGGATTCAATCAGAATTGATTATCAATTTGAAATTTGAATTCGATCAGGGCAAATCAATGGTCCAGATTTATCTGAGTGATATCTTTCACCTCGGGCGTCAGAAAAATAATATGGAAATACCGGGAGGATTGTGGAGACGAGACACACAGATCTACAGAGCCTGATCGTGCACTACACCTACCAAAAATTTACGTAAAATTGGAAACTGCATTTTTGAGATAAAAGACTAAAACGCCCCTATCATTCCAAGTCGTTTTGCGAGAAAATGAGCCGTGAAATGACGTTTCCAAATATTACTATAAAATTCTACACTCCCATGTGGTCACATCGGCATATCACATCGCATGTGTCGGAATCCAGAGAGCGCCAACTAAAATATGTGCACGATAAGGCACGTGCCCGCAGAAAATCCATAAGGTCAGAAAGCGACCGTTACACTCCAAGTCTAAATGGACCTCTAACACTCATACCCCATGGGTCATGTGATGTATTTCAGTTTCAATGTTTGTAACCGTAAGCAGATGGTGTCATCATAGTGCTTATGGGTCGTCTACTGGGAGATTGTGTGACTGAGCACTAGCCAATCTTAAGTGTGGTTAGCTACATGGATTGGTTTTACAAAAGAGGGAGAAAAAATAGATGGAATGTTCTAGCGCTATGTATCCCCTCTAATGTAGATTGAACATGGAAGTTGAGCGATCGACTAGCTATCGAATCGACTCTAGGGTGAGGTTGTCATACGTAAGATCGTCACTACCCCCACACTATCGTGATGCAATGAAAGGACTACATAATATTATCACCTACCCCCACTATCGTGATGCTGGAAAAACCCCTCGTGTTGCAAAGCCAAATCTCGATGGTCATCGCCACACGACAGTGCCTGATGCCGGACAACATTTCCCAACCATCATTTATGCCACTATCATGGATAGAACTCTGATCATTGCATGGAGGCTCTAATCCTTGCCCAACTACCATTGGCGATATGGGCAGTGTATGATTCTAATCAAACATCCATGGCAAAACCATAATTTGGTAATACAATAGCTAACCAATCAATTCATTCCATATCAGTCTCTTAATAGGGGTACTACCACACCCTAGATGACAACTACTCACTAAACATTAAGAGATTCACAGAGATAAACATAAGAGAACAAATGAGAAACATATAAAATAAAATAAGCAAACTTATCTCATAAGAATAGCATCCAAAAGCATCCAAATATACAAGCTTGCTCCAAGAAAACTACAATCAAAACTATCCTAGCCCTTTTCCTACTCATAAACTAAAAACAAGGAAAGAAGAAGAAGAAAACTGAAGTTAAATTGTGTCCAAAAGTTGACCCCCTCGAAAATGGGGTCCAGAAGCTTTTATAGATCACCCAAGACCCTAGTGGGTTCGCCAGAAAAATGACTTGACACGGTCGTGTTGATCTGATCCAAAAACCCATCAAAACCCCTTCCAGTGGCTTGGCTGAACACGGTCATGTGGGGGATCCACATGACCGCGTGGCCACAGTTCCCAAACAAAAGGGTATTCTGTCGGATGACACGGTCGCCTAGGATTTCCACACGACCGTGTGAGTCTGGCTTCAGCTCCTTCGTAGAATGGCCCACACAACCATTTGACACGATCGCCCTTTTCCTACTCATAAGCTAAAAACAAGAAAAGAGGAATATGCAAACTGGAGTTAAATCGGGTCCAAAAGTCGGCCCCCTCAAAAATGGGGCACAGAAACTTTTATAGATCACCCAAGACCCTAGTGGGTTTGCCAGAAAAATGACTCGACACGGTCGTGTTGATCTGCTCCAAATACCATTCAAAAACCCTTCGAGTGGTTTGGCTGAACACGGTCATGTGGGGGATCCACACGACAACGTGGCCATAGTGCCCAAACAAAAGGGTATTCTGTTGGGTGACACGATCGTGTGGGATTTCCATACGACCATGTGAGTCTGGCTTCAGTTCCTTCGTAGAATGGCCCACATAACCATTTGACACGATCGTGTGGGGTCTTCTTTTGAGCTTCTTGTTGTGTTCTCCCACACGACCGTGTGTGGTGACCACACGATCGTGTATGGGCCATTTCTTTCATCACTTCATCATTGATTCGAGTCCCATCACTTCTTTGATTGCTTCCAAAGCCTATTTCCTCAATATTGTGTCCTAAATCTGAATGTTTTGACATGAAATATGCACAGGAAGCCCATGAGTAAAAAGAAACGAAAAAGTGGAAGAAACAATGTGGAATGTGTGGTGGAGTGGTATGAAATGCAATGGAAAACATATGAAATATATATATAATAAACACTCATCATCATGCTACATCCAACCCTGATCTGGCATAGCATTTAACCATAGCCCTAACCTCTGGCACTTATACTTTGATCGTGCCATATCCAAACCGAGCTAAAGTAGCCTTTGGCCATAGCTCCGACCACTGACACTCGTACTTTGGTCGTGCCAAGTCTAAATTAACCTTTATCTTGCATACCCCATAGGTCATGCTACATCTAAACCGAGCTAGCATAGCCTTCGGCCATAGCTCTAACCTATGGCACTCGTACTTTGGTCGTACTAAGTCTGAATTAACCTCTAGATTTGTACCCCATAGGTCATTCTACGTCAAAATTGAGCTGGCATATCCTTCGACCACAACTCCAACTTTGGCTCCCATAATTCGATCATGCCAAGTCCAAATTGACCTCTAACATTCATACCGTATGGTTGGTGCAACGTCTAAACCCAAGTTGGTGTAGCCTTCAGCCATAGCTCCAACCTCCGATTAACCAACGGTCGTGCTATGTACAAACTCACCCAACATAGCCCCCCAGCTATAGCTCTGACCTCTGGCTGACCCACGATCATGCTATATCCAAACTGACATATGGCACTCATACATTGTGCGTATGTCCTAAACTGACAGACATCACTCGACCCTAGTTGTTTGGGCCTAACCCCTACCTCAAGCTGGGCCCATGTTTGTTTTACCTCGGGGTCCCATGACTGAAAAATAGCACCTGAATTTGTTAGTGCTAAAGTCGAACCAAACCCCCATACCAGGCTGGGGCCCCTGCTGGTTCAACCTCAGAACCCAGAAGTGTAGACAGCATGTAGCTAGGTCATGTTATATTCAACAAAGCCCCTAGCATATGCTGGGAACTCCACTACTGCAACAACTCGAAGTTCCTATGTTGGATGGCATGCATCTATGGCCAAGACAAATCGAGTGGACCCACGTCACAAATAGAAGCCTACTGATCGGACCTCAATGGCTTGAGCTAAGGTTGCAACAAGGCAAGTCCAGAATTGTAAACTCTCACTCAACAGACTAAGGGGCCAACACACCCTCACGAACTCAGTAAGTGTTACGTGGTGGCTTCAGTGCTAGTCTCTTGAGCTCGAGACCGTGATTGACACAACAAAATTCTCTAAGCAAAAGATTAAGTCAGTGGATCTCAGAAGGGAAATTCAGAAATTAATTTTAAAATAATATCTCTTACAAAATTCGGTTACTCCAGGTGGCATACAAGCAAAATACAAAAACAAAAGCTACATTTCTTGCTAGGAGGTAAATTTATTAGCTGCAGGCTCGTCAATAGTAGCTGGTGGAGATTTGATGCTGACGATGTCCTTAGGAGCACTAGGGGCTCTGTCACTAACATCGACAGCAGGAGGTGTCCATTCACCAAAGGAACCGTCAGCTTCGGATAGAGAAGTGGAAGGCTTATTTTTCAAGAAGGAGAGGAGATCCACTAAATTGGGGTGCCTCTTTTGACATTCTTCCACAATATACTCCATCCCAGCAGCAAAAGTACCGTCGGCTTGAATTTCTGTCACCTGCTATTTACCACGGTGTTACAGAGGCACCTTGGCCAGGTAGGACTAAGAATTCTCTAATTTAGTATGATGGAACTTGACCTCATTTGCTTTCCCTATGATGCTCTGTTGTGTCTTCTCCATCTCGACATACAGCTTGGAGACCCAACTGGTGGGGAATGTATACCCTTCAGGCAATTATTGTAATTGCAATAAATATTTCGTTCGAAATAATAATAAGCTATTTGGTATTCTTTATCTTTGTAATGCTCTATGTCACTTCTATGGTTATAGTTGTGTTATATGATTCATTTATAAAGTCATAGGACTTGTGTGAGGAACATTGGGATTATGATGAGATTATAATAATGAGGCCTATGTGTCTGCCAACCAAATGTCCATAAATGTTCTTTGTTGGAGGAATATTAAGATGAGACATTGATATTCTAGTTAGACCAATGTGCATTTGATATATACCATTGGATGGTAGTAGCTGACCTCATATCCACTCGGTGTAGAGACATCGGTAGAGCTTTCCGTCAGTCGCCTGTTGAGGGAAACACGGTCGACTGAGTGATTTCCAGTCGCATGTAGATCCTTCTACAGTCGCCCGACATGAACAACTCAAGTCAACATTTCAATTGACTCAACTTGAGCTTTACACACAGTCGTCTGACGATCAGTTTACATCGCTTGTATATTTACAGTCACCTTGAAATTGGCCAACAGTCGCCTGTATAGCGTAAGTGCAATCACTGCATCTCTCTGTCTTCTCTCCATTTTATACTATAGACGACTGATGAAGAATGTACAGTCGCCTAACTATTTGACAGACGACTGTAATATTAACATCAGTCTCCTGTGCGAAGAATTGGAGAAAGAGTGCAGCTCTCTGTTTCGTTTCATCCCCTGCAGTAGTCGTCTGCTGAAGGTTTAACAGTCGCATGTCCTGTTTGTCAGTCAACTGTATTGAATTCATCAGTCGACTGTCCTGGCTCAGATTATAGCCATTGGATATTTTCTAGCCGTTGATCAGTCGACTGTCTTTTGATCATCAGTCAACTGTTCCTGTCGTTTTCACCCAGTTTCTAGCCGTTGCAGATTGGTTCATTTGGCTGTTTCTTTGGGTTTTTGGGCTTGATATAGGATTCCTATATATATGAGTGTGCTGCCATCACTTGAGAACTCTTGACAACACTTGATAACTCTTGAATCTATAGAAAATCTCAGTGAACCTTAGGATTATCATAGAATCCAACCCAATAGGTTCACTCTGTCCAAAGACTCATTTGGACTCTCTGGCTTTCCGTCAGTCACCTGTTGTGGGAAACACAGTCGACTGGGTGATTTCCAGTCGCCTGTAGATCCTTTTACAGTCGCCTGACATGCACAGCTCTAGTCAACATTTCAATTGACTCAACCTTGAGCTTTACGCACAGTCGTCTGACGATCAGTTTACAGTCACCTGTATATTTACAGTCACCTGGAAATTGGCCAACAGTCTCCTGTATAGCGTAAGTGCAATCACTGCATCTCTCTGTCTTCTCTCCATTTTATACTACAGACGACTGATGAAGAATGTACAGTCGCCTGACTATTTGACAGCCGACTGTAATATTAACATCAGTCGCATGTGCGAAGAATTGGAGAAAGAGTGCAGCTCTCTGTTTCGTTCCATCCCCTACAGTAGCGGTCTGCTGACGGTTTAACAGGCGCCTGTCCTATTTGTCAGTCGATTGTATTAACTTCATCAGTCGACTGTCCTGGCTCAGATTATAGCTGTTGGATATTTTCTAGTCGTTGATCAGTCGACTGTCTTTTGATCATCAGTCGACTGTTCCTGTCATTTTCACCCAGTTTCTAGCCGTTGCAGATTTGTTCATTTGGCTGTTTCTTTGGGTTTTGGGGCTTGATATAGGATTCATATATATATATATGAGTGTGCTGCCATCACTTGAGAACTCTTGACAACACTTGATAACTCTTGACTCTATAGAAAATCTTAAGAGATCAATAAGCAACTCTCAAGCTCCCTCATTTCCCTCTATTGAGCACTCATCTCTCTTCATGCATTGAAGTCCAGCTCAAGGGAAATCATCCAAGTGCTTTCAAGCTTAATCCAACACTTGGAGATCCTCTTCCATGCCTTGCATTCATTCTTGAGTAAGCATCTCAAGGCATAGGTAAGAGTATTTACTTTACTTGGTGTAATTTGTCTTCCTATTTCTCTTTGTGGGATTAGGATACTCTCTTTGTGGGAGTTTCTCTCTTTGTAAGAGGTTGTCTTTTTGTGGGACTAGGGAATTCTCTTTGTGGGAATTAACTCTCTTTGTGGGAGTTCTTGTGTCCTAGTGTAGGGCTAACCCTACTTCTCTGAGTGGGAGTTAGTGATTCTCTGTGTGGGAGTCTTAATCCTCGTGTAGGATTGGTTGGGTCCTTGTGTAGGGCATAAATCCTCTTTGTGGGGTATATCCTTGTGAGATTTATATTCACTTCTCTGTGTGGAAATATAGTGAATATTGGTGTGGCTGGATGTACCCAAGTTTGGGGAACCAGGGTAAATCTTTGTGTTTGCGTTTGGATTGATTGTGCCTTTTAATTCCTCTTGTATTTATTATTCCACATTTGCAAGTTAAATTTTAATTGGACAATTTTATTTCCATTACACTATTCACACCCCCCCCCCCCTCTTGTGTGTGTTGTTAGTATTGCAAGGGTTAGACGATCCCTACAATTGGTATCAGAGCGAGGTTAAAGCATTCTACAACCATGACATTCAACGCCTCATCCACGTCTCATGAAGAAGGTCACTCAACCGTTCGACCCTCGCTCTTCAACGAAACCAACTACCCAAGTTGGAAGATCAGAATGATGATCTACATGGAGGGTCAACACCTATGGGACATCACAGATGTGCCATTTGAGAAGCCCACTACTCCTACGGCTTCAAGGACAAAGGCGGAGAAGGACTCAATCAAGTTCAATGTGAGAGCTGTGAATGCATTACATTGCGCTCTCTCAGCTAATGAGTTCAACCGCATCTCCATGTGCAAAACGGCAAATGATATTTGGCACACCTTGGAGATTTGTTATGAAGGGACAACGAAGGTAAAGAAATCTAAACAAACTGTGTTTAGATCTAAATATGAAATGTTTCAGATGCAGGAAGGCGAAAGCATTTCAGTGATGTTCACAAGGTTCACCGATATCGTGAACTCTTTGGAGGGACTCGGGAAGACGATTTCCCAAGAGGATCGTGTAGAGAAGATCCTTGACTCTCTCATACCTCGTTGGGAGTCAAAGGCCAACAAAATTTTAGAGTCATATGACAAGTCCAAATATACCGTTGAGGAGTGCATTGGAAATCTCATGGCGTATGAAGTGAAGCTTCAACACAAGAAGGAGATTCAACCAACAAAGCCCGAGAAGCTAGAGAAGCAAAAGGGGGTTGCATTCCATGCCAAGGAGGAGCCAATCAAGTCGAGAAGGAAATTCCATCGAGAAGCTCCTAGTGAAGAAGCTGAGCAAGAAGATGCAAGTGGAGAAGAAATTGAGGATCTTGCCAAGCAATTCAAAGATTTCCTCAAATGTAAGCAAGGTAAGTCTTTGTCAAAGTTTGCCTCCAATTCTAACAAGGTTCCTACTTGTTACACTTGCAGTGGAAAAGGTCACTTGTCCATCGAATGCCCTTCCAAACCCAACAAATAAACTTACAAGGGTAAAGGGAAGAAGCATTGGAAAGGAAGGTCCAAGTCCAAAAATCACAAGAAGGGACTTGTCAGGACCTTTGATGATTCGAGTGAGGACACTTCGAGTAACGAAGAACAGGATACAAAGGAGGATGCTCACGCATGCTTTGTAGCCATTGATGGTCCTACACCAATCCCCTCTGGATTAAATGAAGAAGAGTTGGATGCTTGGCTTGACGCATACAATTCCTATGAGGATTCGTGCCTCATGGCTATGGAGGAGAAGTCGTCATCAAGCTATTGCAAGGATGATGATGTTGTTGTTGAGATCGAAGAGGAAAAGATCTCATACGATGAGCTCAAGATCAACTTTGACTTGGTCTCCGAAAAGGCTAGTAAGTGCATCAACTCTTACAATAGATTAAAAGCAAAATATAAGATTGCTAAGAGTAAATTGCATGAACTAGTTATTGCAAGTGTAATTCATGATGAAAGGCATGTGTATGACACTTGTGAGAGAGACACACTTCTCTCTCAAGTTAAGGAATTGAGCCTTTCTAATGAAAATCTCGTTGCACAAATTCTTAGCTTAGATGCTCATATTCAACAACTTACGTTGAAATGTGAAGAGGAATCCCGGAAGCTCATAAGCTTTGTGTATTCTAGGGATTCACTCCATGATTTGTTGGAAAAACAACATCCGGCAAACATAGAGGAGGTTTGGGTTATATTCAAAATGTGGTTCCCAAACTCACCTCTAATTCCTCTTATGGTGCAAATACAAGAAATATTGCTAAAGCACCTAAGAAGAATCACCATGCTTTCTTGTACAACAAGAACACCGACAAGAAGCATGTAGATCACGAGGTAATGAGGAAGAATGAAAAATCTTCATTTTTTGCTAAGAAGCAAAATCCTCATTCTTTGCATGCTAAGAAATTTGTTTCTACACCTAAGCATGTCACATCCTTTCCTCTTGCAAATGCAAAACCCTCGCCTAGGAAATCCTTGAGATTATGGATTCCCACTAAAGTTAGTGTGCAAGAGAGAGATAGTTACATCAACTCTCTAGTTAGGGATGTGATCACCTCTTGTGATTACGTTAGGAAATCAAACTCCTCTTGGGTTTGGTTACATAATGTTTAGGTTCCTCACACATATGCATATTGCATGGGTATTGTGCTTCTATGTTTATTTTAAGCATACCAATTGATTTTGTGTGTGTTTCATGATTTTGAAAATATTTTCAAATTTATTTCTTTTCATGAAAATGGGGACCTTGGAGTTTATTGACATGCATGCATTTTTGATCCATGTGTATGTCAATGGGGAGTTAATATATTATGTGTTTAAATTTTTTAAGACATATTTTAACTCTGATTTTGGAGGATATTTGAGATCATTATTATTACTTGGTTATTTTGGGTCTCTAACCAAACCTCTTGTTTATTACCAACTTGTTTCATGTTTCATTGTTTTTGGCAATATTCTTTGTGTATCTTTGAAGCTTGATTTTTCCGTATCTATTGCTTTGATACACTTTAGGCCCATGGCTCCATTAATTATGGTATTAGATCCTAGAAGTCAAAAGTTGACCATTTCTATGATCTAGGGGGAGCATGGGATAATGAATTGATACCAACTAAATTTTAAATTTGGTATCATACATATCTTTCTTTTCTTGCATATTGTCACATCTTGGTTAAGATGACAAAGGGAGATATTTTTGATGTCCACCTTTTTGACGATGTCAAGGGGGAGAGATATATGCATTATGTAATCATATCTATAGGGGCAGAGATATATACATATGCATAAGGGGAGAGATATATGGGATTAGAAAAACCATTCTTGTTTGCATGCTTTTATTCTTTGTAATTGGTTTATGTAATCCATGCCTATTATATGCCATCATGTTTTCATTGGTATTATGATTATTTACAATTGTGTAGCTCATTATGTAATTGGTGCATATAAGTAGGGGGAGATCATTAGCATTGTGCTTTATTATTTGTGATTTACATAATGTGTGTCATCATCAAAAAGGGGTAGATTGTTGAGTATTGGTGTTTCATACCAATCTTATTTTGATGATGATCACAACATTATGTTGTTGCTAATGAATCTCATGTTTTAGTCTCTCAGTTTTTTTCAAGGATATCTTTCTTGGAGACTAATCACTTGGTGTATGGATGGACATCATGTGAAGAAGGGCCAAAGTTTGGACTCAAGGAGTGCTAAAGCTTGGAGATGGTGGAGAGCACTCAAGGCATCAAAATTGAAGACTTAGACTCTTTGAGAAGTATTTTAATCCATGTAATTTACTTTATTGCTTTCTCTCTTTTTTGAGTCTAGGTTATTGTAATGCCTTGATAGATGGTTTACTTATCATGCATATGCATTTAACCATCTTAGTGAACCTTAGGATTATCATGGAATCCAACCCAATGGGTTCACTCTGTCCAAAGACTCATTTAGAGTCTTTGGCTTTCCGTCAGTCGCCTGTTGAGGGAAACACGGTCGACTGAGTGATTTCCAGTCGCATGTAGATCCTTCTACAGTCGCCCGACATGCACAGCTCAAGTCAACATTTCAATTGACTCAACTTGAGCTTTACACACAGTCGTCTGACGATCAGTTTACATCGCTTGTATATTTACAGTCACCTTGAAATTGGCCAACAGTCGCCTGTATAGCGTAAGTGCAATCACTGCATCTCTCTGTCTTCTCTCCATTTTATACTATAGACGACTGATGAAGAATGTACAGTCGCCTAACTATTTGACAGACGACTGTAATATTAACATCAGTCTCCTGTGCGAAGAATTGGAGAAAGTGTGCAGCTCTCTGTTTCGTTTCATCCCCTGCAGTAGTCGTCTGCTGAAGGTTTAACAGTCGCATGTCCTGTTTGTCAGTCAACTGTATTGAATTCATCAGTCGACTGTCCTGGCTCAGATTATAGCCATTGGATATTTTCTAGCCGTTGATCAGTCGACTGTCTTTTGATCATCAGTCAACTGTTCCTGTCGTTTTCACCCAGTTTCTAGCCGTTGCAGATTGGTTCATTTGGCTGTTTCTTTGGGTTTTTGGGCTTGATATAGGATTCCTATATATATGATTATGCTGACATCACTTGAGAACTCTTGACAACACTTGATAACTCTTGACTCTATAGAAAATCTCAAGAGATCAATAAGCAACTCTCAAGCTCCCTCATTTCCCTCTATTGAGCACTCATCTCTCTTCATGCATTGAAGTCCAGCTCAAGGGAAATCATCCAAGTGCTTTCAAGCTTAATCCAACACTTGGAGATCCTCTTCCATGCCTTGCATTCATTCTTGAGTAAGCATCTCAAGGTATAGGTAAGAGTATTTACTTTACTTGGTGTAATTTGTCTTCCTATTTCTCTTTGTGGGATTAGGATACTCTCTTTGTGGGAGTTTCTCTCTTTGTGACAGGTTGTCTCTTTGTGGGACTAGGGAATTCTCTTTGTTGGAATTAACTCTCTTTGTGGGAGTTCTTGTGTCCTAGTGTAAGGCTAACCCTAATTCTCTGTGTGGGAGTTAGTGATTCTCTGTGTGGGAGTCTTGATCCTCTTGTAGGATTGGTTGGGTCCTTTTGTAGGGCATAAATCCTCTTTGTGGGGGTATCTCCTTGTGAGATTTTGTATTCACTTCTCTGTGTGGGAATATAGTGAATATTTGTGTGGCTGGATGTACCCAAGTTTGAGGAACCAGTGTAAATCTTTGTGTTTGCGTTTGGATTGATTGTGCCTTTTAATTCCTCTTGCATTTATTATTCCGCATTTGCAAGTTAAATTTTAATTGGACAATTTTATTGCCATTACACTATTCACCCCCCCTAGTGTGTGTTGTTAGTATTGCAAGGGTTAGACGATCCCTACACTTATGACTGGAGATGCACTAAAGGACTTTGTATGCGGAAGAAATATATTATGGCATTTACCAAACAATGGCATTATAGCTGATGTGTAGCTACATGCTGAGTATAATTAAAAGCATGCAAATGGAGTGGCCATCTAGCCAAGATTCGTCTCCTATAATATAGGAGGATATTGTTGAAAAAGAGTCAAGTGGATCCATAGTAAATCCTTAGCCATGTTAGTAGATGAACTTGTTAAAATTTAACAAGTGTCATCAAACCGATAACTATGGGATCTAAATGACCCAAGGGTTTAAGGTGTAATGGATTTGACTCTAAATCGTACCCTAGACAACTTAGTGACATAGTCTTAACGAAGGGACCAGACTACATATAATCTATCATTGTAAGGTCCAGATTATCTCGTAGAGATTCCAGTCTCACAAACCAGATAACGACACTTATGAAACGGGGGTCGGCATGCTCAGTTAGAGCCATTACCGGTAAGTGACATGATGTGAATGTGTTCACTACTGAATAGGAATTAGGCTATTAGAGTCGCACACTAATGATGAACTCCACATGAAACGTGAAGGAAGAAACTTTCGGTATATATATCATATACAAGGGGTAAGATCACAAAGTGTTGTGATCAGAGGAAGGCTGAAGACGTGGCAGTCAACTTAGCATGGGCTAGTCGACTAGTGGCTTGTCACTAGTTGACTAGATAGCTGGCTAGTCGACTAGTGGTTTAGCTTAAGTCGACTAGTTAGTCTCAGATAAGTATGTTGGCCCAGTCAGCTGACTTTTCGACTAGTGTATGACAGTAGTTGACTAATGTTGACATAGCATGACATGGAATTCGAATCTAGTATGAGATGTGATTGGTAAATCAATTCTAAAATGTAACGACCGATATTTATCGTACGTATTTCATACGTGCCTTATTGATGTATTGAACTATGTGATTATTTGTGTTATGATTTTGTTGATTAATTGACGTAGCCGGTAAGCGTGATCTGTTACCGTATTAGCGACACATTCAACTGTACAATTGCGCTGCCACTAATTTCATCATTTTGGATACGGTTAATGTGCAATTTCAAAATCGTAATAATCTGAATATCTTAACCATGTTGATTTCCCCAAATCCAATCACATCTTGTATATGTTAATAAATCTTAATAAGATTTAAGAATTCTAATTTAAATTCTAATTAAATCCTAACTGAATATGAAATCCTAACTAACATTATCCAAAGCATCTTAACAATAATATTTCTCAAAAAAAAATTAATTATCCTAACTAAATTCTCAATATCCTAACTAAATGTTTTTCTCTAATCAAAAGATTTTAAATTTATAAATTTAAAAAAAAATCTAACCCGTAAACCATTCCCCCCATGCATCCTGTGTTACATGCGGATAGCCTCCTCAGCCCACGTCCTCAACAACTCATTCCAAAACCCACGCCTCTGATCCGAGGAGATCTCAACAAGCAAACCCATGCATCATACCACATGCACGTGATATCCGTAAGGATCTTAAGAAAACAAAAATCCATATGATCTCTTCCTTCCCCTTCTTCAAAACCCCACGCCAATCCATGCCTCTCCTCACAACTCCGACCTCGCAGCCCCCAAGCCACAGCCCCTTCAACCACGCAACTCCTCTTCTCGTCAAACCCAACACCCATCTTCTTCCACTGCTAGAACCCCACGACATACCTCCGACCCAAATCACCAAACCCAACTCCGGCAACTACAAGATTCTTCCCTCCACCGCCATCTCCTTCCCCCCTCGAATCACACCAGCCCAACTCCATCGCAAGTGCCGCTCTCATTTGATGCCACCACCGTGTCGCACTGCCCCTTACACCCTCCTCCATGTGCCTCCTCTCTCCACAGGCCCGGGAATCCTTCCTCAGTCCACACAACACCGCCATTAACTCCCATCGAACAAAAGAATCCCATCGCCTCACCCCAACTCCGAACATGCCATGAACATCACCGACAACTCCCCTGGACTCAAACTCTCCCCGTGCTCTCTGATAACACAGCCATCGACCTCGCCGTCCACGACGATGTCGCTCCAGATTGCCACTGTATCCTTCCTCCCTCGACGCTGCACCACCTCACTTGCAACATCATCGCTATAGATGCTTACCGACAACGTTGATGTTCGACGCCGCTCCAGACGCTCGCTGACAGTCGCCGTTGCCGCTGCCTGGACCGCAGACCGCCGCCCAGACCGTCGATGTAGTGCCTCTGACCTACCACTACAGTGCCTCCGACCCACTGTGCCCCTGCCTGCAAGAGCAACACAAAGAAACGAAGACACTTAAGTTTCATATACGTTAGTTTTCATACCTAACAGTAAATAATATCTAGTATACACATATGTTTTATAGGTTAGTTGATATATATATGATATCATTACATTATTATTTATAATTTAAGTACTGTATATAATGTTACAATGTATATATTGTTATAATGTATATACTGTTATAATGTTTATACACATATGTTGTAATGTATACACTATTTTATGTTAAGAATACAGTATATTGTACATTGTTATACTATGTTATGTAATTAATATGATGTTAGCGTATATAATGTTTGGATGTGTATAAAAACAGTGTATAAATTAAATAAGAACGATTATAGTGTAATGGTAAATTTAATATTGTGTTAAACCCTTATTATGAACCCTTTAATCGATTAAAAATCTGACTTTGCAGAAATAAGCTCGCCTCTCATTACAACCGTCTAGACACCAAACAACTCTCGAGGCAAGTATTTTATCGTAACTGAATTCCAAAATTGAACTGTACAACCCTAGTGTTGGAATCTCATTTTAATACGCTTGTCAACCTTAGAAACTGAATGCATACTTTCATTATACTAGTTGCTTCTTGAATTAAATGGACCTGTGATAAGAATGTTGCTATCTGCATGCTATCATATTGAACTAATCTGGATAGAGGGTAGGACATAACCCTCGAATTTAGTATGTGATACCATCGAATACAGTTGGGATGAACCTAGTCAAAGACCAGACGGACACTTTGGGTGGGGTTGGTTCATGTAGTAGAGTCTGTAAGTGTGTCTTGTACACATTACGGCTACTTCTATACCACACTAATGGAAGCTAGTATCTTGGCCATTTTCCAGGTTAGGGATGGCAAGAATCGTCACGGTAAATCTCCGATGATAGGGTGTATCGAGAACACTTTACTTACTCGGACATGGACTTGCACGAGCACAAATAACTGAAAGTGCTCAACTTGCAACTGTGTTAATTCCTTTAAAATGCAAATCACATGTTAAATTATTTTAGCATGCTCATACTTTAAGTTACGCACTTGTTCTTTATATTTGTGTCTGACGCTCTTTTGTTTCTGTCTCTAAGTTAATGCTTTCATTTACTATAAAATCTTGTTGAGCCTTTCGCTGACATATATTTCAATGAAGCAAAGAATTATATCTTAGGTTCAGAGATGAAGTACAGTAAGGACCCCACTTTCTAGGAACCGAACCAGGAGGTAGACCCCGCTGACCAGAGCTACAAGGACGCTAAGATCCTCCCTGCTGAAGACTAGAATATTGCTGCAGTATTCATTTATTTAGATTTATTTATTGTTGCAGGTGTTTTGCTTTCTGAAATAAATTGTACGGCCATGCTGGGCCCTCATTTATTGTGTATGTGTTTTAAACTCTGGACCAAAGTTGTAATAAAAAATTTTGTTGTTTCTGAGAAATGCACTTGCAAGGACCGGATTGCTTAACACAAAACGCTTATTATGCTTAAGTCAAAGAAGAAAGAAAAAAGTACTTCTTTTCTTTAAGCACATGCGGACCCACTCACGTTCTCACTCCCAAGTACAATGGGAAGCATGGTGTGACAGGTTTAAGTGGTGGCCCAATCATGTCCTCTTGCATTCTGCGAGACATTTCAGGAATAGTATAATGTTTATTACTAACCAGATCGTTTAGATAAACTCGTACACAAATGTTTACTTTGTTTGTTTGTAGCATAGCAGGAAGGCCCAATAATTGCAACGGGAATGGAGTCAACGGGAATGATAACCACGACATCCACGAGCTCATAGGGGTCATAAGTGGCATGTTGGAGATCCAACAACAGCTTATTCAGCAAGGGCAACAAGCTGTACCACCTGCACCACCACCTCTTCGAGCTGCACCTGGAGCCAAGAAATTTCAGGAGCTGAACCCAAAGAGCTTCTCTGGAAGAGAAGGGCCACTGGAAGCAGAAGAATGGACCTGAAGTGCGAAAGACGAACTGAGTCTTTCCCGTATTGATCAAGCAGGATGGGTGTAAAATGGCCAAGAAGCAACTGACGTGCAATGCTCGAAACTAGTGGGACGTGGAAGAAGCTCGTCTGGTCAAGCCCATCAAATGGACCATGTTTCGAGAGCGTTTCGACGCTCAGTATTTTCCCCGATCAGCTAAGAGAGAACTGTAACAACGTTTCCTCAACCTGAAACAAGGCAATCGTACCGTCGAAAAATACGAAGCAGAATTCTCTATACTTAGTCGATTCGCTCCACATCTGGTGGAGGATCCTGAAGACCGTGCATATCAGTTTCTCCCAGGTCTAGACTTGGACATTCAGGCTTCAATGTCTTCGACGAATCTGACTACACAACAGGACATATTGGATGCTGTTAGAAAGCACGAGCTCATTATGAAGCGTAAGAAGGCGCTTCAAACTGGATGAAGTAGACGTCAACAAGAGCTACCCAAGGGCAATCTAAAGCCTACTCAGCCTGCTCAATTCAAGAGGCCTGCTGCTCCTGCTAACAACCGACCTCAGATGGTGTGATTTCACTGCCAACAGACTGGTCATCTCAAGAAGGACTGACGGGAGCTGCTGAACCTGCAATGTCTGATATATGGAGCATTAGTACATACTACCAATGATTTCCCTTACCGAACCAACAAGCCGATGTCTGCTGGACCTTCTAGACCAATTCAGTGTGGACATCCTGGACCTACTCAGCATGGACTACCTCTGGCTGCACAACAGAAGGCTTATGAACAAGCGAGGTAGAACCAGTTGAGACGTCAGGCATTCACCATGATAGCCGCCGAGGCTGAGAATGATGAACAAGTGATCTCTCGTAATACATAAACTCTTCTTTTACAATGCTTATAGTATACATGTGTGTGTTTGATTGTTTAACCTTAGCTAAGGTGTTTCACTATGTTCTAGGTGTTATCTTAGTAGCCTCTCATTCGGCTCTATCCCTGTTTGATTCTGGAGCCTCTCATTGTTTAATATCCTGAGGATTCGTAGACAAGCACGCTATTCATGTGGACCGTCTACCTAATTGTTGGAGCATCACTACCAGGAGCAGAGTAGTGAAAACTTCTAGTGGCTGTCGATCTTGCCCTATAGTAATTTGTGGACATGAGTTGTTTGCAGATTTTATGATAGTCAACATGCCAAACTTCGATGCAATATTCGGCATGGATTGGTTAGGAAATTTCTACGCTACCATCGATTGTCACATGAAGAAGGTAGTGTTCGAAATCCCTAATCATCCGGTGTTTGAATTCACGAGCGGAGACCGCTCACTTGGACCTATCAAGTTTCGGGACAAGCCGAACGATATGATCATTGCATCGATGTTAGTCGAACCTGAGAAGCCTAGAGTGGTTTGAGATTTTGCAGATGTATTCCCTGAATATATCTTAGGACTACCGCCTGATCGAGATTTGGAATTCACCATTGACCTTCTATCGAACACTCAACCTATTTCAAAGGCACCTAATCGCATGGCTTCTGCTGAACTGGAAGAACTTCGGAAATAACTCGACGATCTATTGCATAAGGGATTGATACATCCCAGCGCATCTCCTTGGGGTGCACCTGTTCTTTTGGTCAAGAAGAAGGATGGATCGAGAAGGATGTGTGTGGATTACCGAGAATCGAACAAGGTGATTATTAAGAACAAGTATCCACAGTCATGTATCGACAACATATTTGATAAACTTGGCGGATCGCGAGTCTTCTCGAAGCTAGACCTCAAAAGTGGTTATCATCAAGTGAAGGTTAGAAGTAAAGATATCCCGAAGACGACATTCCGGACCTAGTATGTGCACTACAAATTCGTAGTCATGCCATTCGGTGTGACTAATGCTCCAGCTATATTTATAAATCTCCTGAATCTGATTTTCTATGAGTACTTGATAAGTCCATAGTGTTCTTCATCGACGATATTTTGGTCTACTCGAGTAATGTAGATGAACTTGCCAAGCATCTGTTGATTGTATTGGACACTTTGCGATGTCATCGGTTATAGGCCAAGTACAGCAAGTGTGAATTCTGGCTAGACAGAGTCGCCTTTCTTGGGCATCTGGTATCAGGAGACGGTATTTCTGTCGATTCGGAGAAGGTTACCTGAGTTAGAAATTGGTCGACTCCTCGGTCAGCTTCAGACATCCGAGTTTTCTTGGATTTGTTGGATATTACCGTTAATTTATCAAGGGCTTCTCGAAGATTGTTGGGCACATGACTCACCTAACGAGGAAGGTTATCAAGTTCATCTAGTCTGATGCTTATGATCAATCATTTGAAGAGTTGAAGAAGAAGCTGATGACTGCACCAGTGCTAGCTATACCGGATAGAACTGGAGGATTTGAAGTTTTCTGTGACGCATCTGACAAGGGTCTCGGATGTATCTTACACCAGCATGGTCATGTGGTTGCATATGCATCCCGACAACTAAAGACTCATAAGAAGAAGTATCTGACCCATGACTTGGAGTTAGCTGACGTCATATTTGCTATGAAGATTTGGAGGCATTTCCTATTAAGTGAGCAAGTGAAGTTCTACACGGACCACAGGCGCCTGAAGTACATTTTCACTCAAAAGGAGCTCAATATGAGGCAATGCAGATGGTTAGAGCTCATGGCTAATTATGACATCGATCTTCTGTATCTTCTGAGGAAAGTGAATTACATACCAGATGCATTGAGTCGATTACCCACGATCATGACTCTCTCAGCTCAATGCAGACTTCAGCAGGCTATGCGAGCGATGAAGATTGAAGTTATTTTATCCGGGGTTTTAGCATCATTGATGAATATGCAAATTCAGTCTACAATTGTGGATCGAATTAGAGCTACTCAGACTGGAGATGTGAAGTTACGTAAGATCAGAGATCAAGTCGAAGCTGGACTTCGGACGGATTTCCTTATCCATGAGGATGGTTCTTTGAGATATGGTAGTAGGATTTGTGTGCCTTCTGGTGATATCAGAGATGAACTACTGATTGAAGGGCATAACTCTCCTTACTATATTCATCCTTGTGGCACCTAGATGTACAAGGATCTTCTTCTAAACTTTTGGTGGCATGGAATGAAGAGGAGCATGCTCGCTTGGTTGCTATATGCCTCGTCTGTCAGCAGGTGAAGGTTGAACTTCATCGCACTGCTGGATTGCTTCAATCTCTTACTATTCCGGAATGGAAGTGGCAGTACATCACTATGGATTTCGTGACTGGACTGCCTTGGATTGCTAAGCAGAATGATGTGATTTGGTTGATTGTTGATCGATTAACCAAATAGGCCCACTTTATACCATTCCGAGTGGGACAGTCTACAAAAATACTTACAAAGAAGTATATGGAGATAATGATCTATCATTTACCTTTATAACTTCTTCTAGTATACATTGTGATGTAATCGATAACCGTGCATGAGATTGTTCGATTGCATGGTGTTCCTGTGAGCATCGTCTTTGACCGGGACACCAGATTCACATCCCAATTCTGGAAGAGTTTGCAGACCAATCTGGGTACCAGTCTTAGTTTCAGCACGGTGTATCACCTACCTACGACGACCACCCTACCGCCGTTGGATTCCTATCGAAACCACCTACCAACTGCAATTTTCCTCACACTCATAGCCCACCTGTAGCTCCCGAAACCCTCGTCGGAACATCTCGCATCCGCTGTTTTTCACAGATCTGGAAGCTGAACTTCGCCGCCCGCGCACGGCCACCTCCGATCACCCCCGGCGACAACTCCACTGCCGTTGGCTTCGTATTGAAGTCTTTTACCCACTGCAAATTTCCGTTTCCGCTGTTCGTCCCTGAAATTTTACTGAGACGCGCGACAATGGACGTGGCGCGAATCTGTCCTCGCCGGCTTCTCACGGCCGCCCACCGCCGTGCGATCGCGCCGTCGAGCATCCACCGGGCCGAGCATCTTTCGTTGGTCCCACTTCATCTACCAACAGTCCCCTTGGACTCTCGGAGTTCACGTGCGTTGCCGCACACACGTACTTTTAGCCGACGTCGCCGTTATCGTGAAGAACCGTTGCGCTACTCGCAACGGGAAGGAGATCGCTGATTAGCTCGCTGATTTCACGTCACCACCCCGCTGTCCAGAGGTACCTCGTTGCGCTACCCGTGGCCGAGGAGTTCCAGACGACGCCGATGTTTCGCCGTTCAGACCCGACTTCCGCTTGTTGGACGACATTACGAGGTTAGTTTCCCTAACGAGTAGTAAAACCCACACTGTAGCAAAACTGAACCCTAAACTAAAACTGGACAACTACAATTAAATTTACTTTTGCGCATCAGTAAAATGTTGTCACTATAGAAAAGCGACCATCGGACAATTTTCTGTGCATATAGGGTTGTGGTCGATTTAGGCTGAACAAGAACACCAAATTGTGACTTTGACAAATAGGGTAGTCCCGATAACCTAGAAACGAACCTAACTAGGATTTGATGGAAATCGCGACCTGACACCGTCGCCGTGACACTATTTCAGACGGACTTCCACGGACGAGATGCTTGGACGAGACGCTTCGGGAGGACGACACACTCGCCATCGCAGGCAAGTGTACTCACTTGCGCTTTTGACCGTGTCTTAGTCTTAAATTGTGGAACTGTTAGACTGTGAGTGCTGAGAACCGGGCGTGAAATGATAGCGTCCGGGATGCCCTTGACGGCTCAGACTTGACGACGAAGTCTGAGCCTGACAACGACAACTGTTGACATCATAGGATTATCTTGCGTGTGCGTGCGTGTGGACACCCTAGAATAACAACTCCCTACACTTGTCATGTCGTGTCCTGTTACACAAAAAGCCTTCGGGCGTTTCGGATGCTTTCCCCCGCGGAAGTGATCCCTGTTACACAAAAAGCCTTCAGGCGTTTCGGATGCTTTCCCCCGCGGAAGTGATCCCTGTTACACAAAAAGCCTTCGGGCGTTTCGGATGCTTTCCCCCGCGGAAGTGATCCCTGTTACACAAAAAGCCTTCGGGCGTTTCGGATGTTTCCCTAGCGGAAGTGATCCCTGTAATTCTTGTCCTGAGTTCCTGGGTTTGGGGTTGGGTTGAGCGTGCGCACGGCAAGAGGGTCTGATCCCCCTCGAACCGTAAGGCGTGAACCCTTTTCATGTCTCACTTGTCTTGTCTTGTCTTGTCCCGTCACGTCCCGACTTATCTTGACACCTGTAGGTTAGTCCCGTAGTTGGTAGCACACGCTACGACTACTACTTGTTGCGCTTTACTTTCCAGCTGCGTTACTTCCTGTTGTGTTACTTTGTTATAACCTCAGCATGCTAATCAACCAGTAAACCATTGTTTAAAGTTCGGTGCACTTGCAGTAAAGTCTAACCCTCCTTGTAGACTTTACCTGACGTACAGTTCCTTTCTCTTGGGTGATGTACGTCAGGTGTTCAGCCAGAGATCGTGGACGAGGCAGACTCACTGGAGTACGAGGAGCCGAGGGCGTCGACCCAGAGCACGTGCCTGACGAGGACCAGACCTTGAGGTCTTTTTAGTCGTCACTTTCAGAGGTTACTACTTTTAGTTTGCTTTTAGATAGTTTGTTGCCACGCTTAGGCTTCTTTTTAGACTTTGTACTTGATGGATATTATATTTCTAATTTTAATGAATGCAACTTCCTTTCTGTACTTTCTGTTGTTTCGAACTATATTAATACAAGAACCTGAAATTTTAAAAATGGTACCCCTACAGACGCTTATTGGGTCCGAGCCTCTCAGCTCTGGCCTAAGCGGGCCTTAGTCACGCTTCGCCTCCGTCTATTTTGGGAAGCGGGGCGTGACAATATCTCCAAACAAATCAAAAGTTCAAGCCCAAAGCATTAACCCATACAGCAGCCCAGAAGCCAACATCATCTCCATCTCCAATCAGCAACTCGAAGGATCAACTTCATAAAACATCTTACCGAGTTCATGTCCATACCGTGATCATCTTGCTTCTGTTCAGAACTTCTTCATTGCCGGGACTCGTTGGCGAGACAACTACTGATACAAGCCGACAGCAACCTCGACTCCAAACCGTGACTTGATTGTCTTGCTGTCGAGATCATCATGCCATCATGAAGGATCGACTACCGACTCCCTCGCTACCATTGCAACCGCCTACAAGTCAAGAGCGTCTTCTTCAAGTTGCTCGTTACCGTCGACTTCAAGTTGTCGGGCCGTTCTCATCATCCTTTTCTTAATCAAAGCCCTGCCGTAAGAAGCATCAGCCGCCCCTTCATCATCCCACCGTCGGCAAGGGTCTTCAGCCACCACGTCTACATCTCTGCTGTCGTAAGTTCCACATCGACGAGCCACGACACCATCAATGTGCATGTTCAAATCTCAGTTTTTGTAACTTCCAACTCGTTGCATGCAATGTCGACACATCTTAGCTATCGAAGTTTTAAGTTTTAGTCGTGATTTGTTGCCATGATGTCACGTCCCGCTTCCCATTATACTTGGGAGCGAGGATGCGAGCGGGTCTGCATGTGCTTAAATAAAGGAGGTACTTTTTCTTTTATTCCTCCTTGATTTAAGCACAATAAGCATCTGTGATCACAATTTGTAGATTCTTGCATGCAACTCAAACAACACAGATAATTGATTTATTACAATCTCAAGTCTCAAAAGGATTACAAAAATGAATGAAAGGAAATAGGGAGGGTCATAAAGCACATACTAGAAATAAAAGAATAATAAGTACAAAGATGCTACAGAGGTACGTTGTTCCACGACGGGGATCTCAGCGTCTGGGCACCCTGGTCAACCTGTTCAGTATATAGGCTTGCTCCTCTGCAATCTGTCTAATACCTGACGTATATTCTCAAGACAAGGAAATATACATCAGCGAGGGTCACTCGGCAAGATTTAGAATATTAAGAAGTTAACCATCGGCAAGGTTTTCAAAATCTTTAACATGGTAAGGGAAGTGACATAATATGATTTCAATAATTAAAACATGGCAGCTAAAGAAACGTATGAGCATGTTAAGCGTAGTGCGTAAATCAGTGGCATGTCAATTTTATTAAAGGCGTTAACATGACATTTCTATTAAAAGGAGAATAATAGCAGTTTTATATGTTAACCAGTTGGCAGACTAATTAAAAGAAAGCTGTAGCAGTTTTATATGTTAGCACGTCTGTATATCCATTTCAATCGATTCGATAGTGTGTGCAAGTTCGTGACTAATGTTCACGTCATTAGACATCTAGTAAGTGGATCTACCTTCCGGTGCCCCCGAGAGGTAGTCCGTTTACAACCAGCTAGTGCCCGTGAACCCAACCCCACACAAGTGTACTTTTATTGTCTGGACCACGAGCTAGATACGGCAAAACGAGCCATCAGGAGTTATAGTTCTGGCACGAGCCAGAGTAGCCAAACAGGCCATTTTGTTCTATGATTTGCCAAACTGGCCGCATGTTCTATGATTTGCCAAACATGCCAGCAAGTCTATGTGTAGCCAACTGGCCAGCAAGTCTATGATGTGTCTTCTGCAATTTACAAGGCATTTATCAATTACTACTAACATGTCCACATGCACATACACATGTCTACATCTTGCAATGCACAAAAGTTAACATATGCAGTTTTAAATGAAACGGTAGTTAAAACATGGAAAATTGCACAACTTGCATATAAGAACATCTCAGTTTAAATACAACAGTTACAAACATAGAAAATGTACACTTGCATGTCGTAGCAATTACGGATGTCCAGGTGGTAGCAACAAGAGCATGATTTATCTGCGACATTAAGTTTATGGTATTAAATTAACAGTTCTTAATCAGTTTATCAGGTCTTCAAATATATAAATACTGTCCATATATATAAATTATCAGAATTATTACAGTACTTACCACCTATGTTCCTACTGACCCATACCACTAACTAAACTTTCATGTCAATGTTTTTAACATAGCATAATGATAAGGTGGCACTATTCACGTATTGACTATGTAGCAATTTACATTAAAGTCTTACTGATAACTTAACATTTATAATGATACTAGTATGTGCTAACTTAACTATATACTGAATTAATAAATTAACTAACCTACAGACTATCAATACTAGTTTATATGTTCTTAGGGTACTATTCACATATGAAGTAGTAATGTTGTAAAGAATGTTATAAAAGTACTGTTAGTCTGCTACCATGTTTTATGAACTTACTGAGCTTTGATTCGAAGTGGTTGAACTCGTTGTAGGTGGGCTACGGTACGTCGGAGCTCCGACGGGATGCGGCTACAATGTCGTTCTCCCCCGAGGGTGGTCGGAGAGGGATGCTGGATCGCCGGGGAGAGGTCGTCGACGGAGTTACTATGAAAAGAAGGAAGGGCGGCGTCGATATGGGTTACTAGGCGAGGGTTACAGGCTGGAAGACGGTGGAAGGGGAGTTTGAGGCTATCGCTGTGAGGGTGGCCTGTGTTTTAAAGAGAAGAGGAAGGAGAATAGGCGAACGAAAGTGGGTGACGTGCGGGTGAGGTGGATGACGAGGTCAGGTCTTGGCGGCTACATCTAGTGGCTGGAGGGAGGGCAGGCTCGGAGCAAAGGGATGGGCGTGGGTCGCCGGCCGTGAAGGGTGGAAGGGGAGGTGGCGCCGGGACGGGCTAAGGGCCTGCAGTGGCAGAGGCTCCTCTGTTTTGGGGTGAAGTAGGAGATGGGCAGGCGGGGGCGCGGTGTTGTGAGGGAAGGTGGAGACTTGCGGAAAGAGTCGGTGGTGGCACGGGCTGACGAGTGCACTAGGAGGTTTGCGGCAGTGAACGGTGGGAAGGGGGTGCTGTCGAGTGAGGTGTCCGGTGGCAGGTTCATGGGCTCCTGGGTTTCGAGGGCGCTGCCATATTGTCTGGGTTTTGCGTGCTTTCGCATGGGTTTGTATAGGCATTGAATAGGAGGAGAAATCATCTGCTGCTGCACAGGGGCGGAACCAGGATGAGATGACTGGGGGGGCCAATGGCAAAAAATATAAAGCATCGGATAACTATAGTAAATAAATTCATATGAAAGATATTACATCAAATAACATATAAACTCTCATTTAAATATATCAAAATATGTCATTACATTTCACCATGTTAAAATGCAGAACGTCTTTCTTCCATGTCACGAAAATCATCTATAATTGACTCCACACTAATTTTTTCAGCAATTTCTTTCTCAATGTACACAAGCAAACAATCAGTCAAGAAATCATCTCCCATCTTGTTACGAAGTGTAGTCTTGACTATATTCATCGCTGAAAAAGAACGCTCTGTAGTAGCTGTAGAAACTGGAAGTGTGAGAATAAGAGTTATCACTCTATACACAAGAGGATATACTTCTGCTTTCCTAGTTCTTACCAACCATTGACATAGATCAGAAATTGTTATCAATGCTTTAAAATCTGGAAGATGTCGGACATGATCAAAATGTTGAAATTGTATGTGCAACTGTGTCATCTCATATTCTGTAAAGTCTTGATGGTAAAATTTTTGTACCAATTTGCAAATATCATCAATTCTGAATGATATACGCATCTCTCTTGGATCTAAAGCAGAACTGAGAATGATCAATTCCACGGTGTTCTCATTGAATTTGTTGTTCAATTCCTGTAACTGAGAGTCTATCACTGCATTGAAAACATCAACTTTATAATAATGTTCCACTGTAATTTCATTTTGTTGATGCCGAGCTCTTCCTCTTCTTGCAATATGACGAGCGCTAAAATCTGGTACAGGTATACTGACTGCTTCACAAAAAGATCTCACAGTTGTAACCAAATTGTCCCAGCCATCATCTCTTAACTTTTGAATGAGCATCTTAGTAGATGAAACAAGATGCATTGCATTTAAGATGTCTTGAGATTGGAGTTGCAAAGCTTGACAAAGTATATTAGAAATCTCCAAAACTTCTCGCATAAGATGCAAAATAAAAACAAAGTCAAAAGTAGTCATTGCCTCATAAGCTGCATCTGCATCACCCCGCTGAGCAGAAGTAGCTCCATCCTCAATAATGTTCATTAAAACTTCACATGTTGCACTAAACATCTTCATCAAGCTAGAAATTGATTTCAAGTGAGAACTCCAACGGGTATCACCAGCTCTTTGCAGAGAACCTATTTGATTAAGTCCTTTTCCACTTTGAAGCTCATCGGTCTCAAGTAAATGTATTTGAAGCATGGGCAGCTTTTAGTTGGTCATTGCGCTTACATGATGCACCAACAATATTGATAATAGAATTTAACTTGGTAAAAAACTGATGGACATGAATAATTTCCTTGGATGCAGCAACTAATGCCAATTGTAAACGATGAGCAAAACAATGAACATAATAAGCATGTGGACATTCATTTGAAACCAAAGCTTGCAAACCATTCCATTCTCCACGCATGTTACTTGCACCATCATAACCTTGCCCTCGGATAGATTGAACATCAAGATTGTACTGAGAGAGCATCGAAAAAATCCCCTCTTTCAAAGTTAATGACGCAGTGTCTTTGACATGAATAAGCCCAAAAAAGCGCTCTTGTATGTAGCCATCTTTGTCGACAAATCTCAAGACAATTGACATTTGCTCTTTCTTAGATTCATCTCGAGCTTCGTCAACAATTAAACAATACTTTGAATCACCAATTTCTTCACGAATGTCCTTTCTCACTTTAGTTCCCAAGACATGCAAAATTTGTTTTTGTGTTTTTGGTGATGTATATGATGCATTTCGTGGAGCTTTATCCAAAACTGTTGCTACTTTATCATTATAAGAGGCGATGAAACTCAACAGTTCTAAAAAGTTTCCACGATTTCTTGATGACTTAGACTCATCGTGGCCCCTAAAAGAGCAACCTTGAAATGCAAGCCACCTAACTGTCTCAACTGAAGCTTTCAAACGAAGTCTGTTTTCCATGACTTCCTGTGATGTGAATTTCTCGAACCTTCTCGCAATATGAGATGGTTGATTCATAAGGTCTGCGCATGCTTTCTCAGCATTTCTATGAAGTGAATTGAGATCTTTCCCAATATGGGCCAAAAGTGCACAATTTTTTCCGTCCTTCACCTTTTTCCATGATCGAAATCCATTAACAGTGAATGCATCGGATCCAGAAGGTCCATTTTGTTTATGAAATAGAAAGCATGGTAGACAAAATATAGCATCTGCTGTTGGAGAATATTCTAACCAAGAAGGAAAAAGCTTAAACCATGATACTTGAAAACTTCGTGAGTGTTTTTCACCAGATGTTGGATACTTAGAAAGTGTACACTGATAAGGACCAGTTTTAATAGTTTCAATATTTTTCCTTTTAAAGAATGAATCGATTGTTGTTGACTTCTTCATCTAAAAAATATAATGAGCAACAAAGAAATTCATAGTCGAGAAACTGTACACTTAGTTGATGATGTAAAATATCAAAAAGTATACTTAAATAACCAATTCAGAAGAAGAAAAGGAGCTTACTTTATGGAGCTTTTAGAACGAATAAGCACGCCTCCGAAGTTGGGACCTACCCCTGAGTAACCATTAATCAAAGTTCCTACAACTTCTAACAAAGTAACTGAGGAAATAAAAGTTGGACAACTTACTCAAAATCCAAAGACAGAGATCGGCCGTCGGTCAAATAATGTCAACTTCAATAAAGAACATAATTCAATGTAAAGCAATTCTAATATTCTAAATAATGTCATTGAGTCATTATCGGCCCAATGATTTGTTTAATTGTACAGTTGACTTCCTTGGTTGATAAGCTTAGTGGGTACTATTTGGTGTAAGACTGTAAGTCTGTATGGTCCATGGAGGAATATTCTGGTGATGCTCTGGTAATTTTCCATCAGTGGCAATTTAATTCAAAACTCATTTGATTTTGCTTCCAATTATTCTAACATAGGATACATGCATAAAGCACAGTGTTTAGAGAATTATGAAATCAAAGGATTTCCAAACCAGCGAGTAAACCAGAGCAACCAATTAGCTAGAAGAGGAAGAGAACCATACCTGCAGTTCTTCTGTCGCAGGAAGAAAGCACGCCTAGGTTTTTTTAAGCTTCTGATCCCCTCTATCTGGATAAAAAGAGAAGGCCCATCGTTTTGATATCGGTCCGCCCCTGCTGCTGCATGGCTTTAAAAAAGAGAGGGAAGCAGTTTGAGACTTTTATGGGGAAATAGTTGTTGGGATTTCGTGCGGGGGCGGTTGCGTGAATCATGAGGGTGAGGGATGATGGGATAGGGGAGTTACGGGATAGGTGGGGTGTCAGCTACACAACATGTAAGAAAGAAATATCAAAGGTTTGGAAATGAAAGAAAGATGATTTTAAGCATATAATCATTATATACACCCCTATGTATAGGGGTGTATTTAGCAATTCTCTTGAAAATATTCCCAACAGATTGGGTTTTGAAAAGGAAACTAATCTTAATTAAAAATATTTGAGTAGTTAGGATATTATAATCTGTGGGTTAGTTAAGATATTAATGGAAGTAAATTTTAATAAAGTTTAGTTTGATAAGTTTTGATATTTATTAGGATCTAATTTTGACTTAAGTTTTGATCAGTCTAATTATTTTAGATATTTGAGTTTTAGATCTAATTAAGGAAGTTGATTTGATTAGGACCAGATTTGATTTGGAGAGCTGTTAAGATCTTTTAATATTTGATCAAGATGACATTTGATTAGGAGATCAGCTATAAGATCATGATTCAGTTTAGGAAAATAATATAGTCAAGATGGTTAGATAAGATTTGGGTAGGAGTTTGATTTGGTAAGATATCGGTTAGGAATGATCGGTTTAATTAAGATATTTAGAATTAGTTATGAAACCCCCTATTTGGTCAATGTTTTTGGGTTAAGATTTGATTTGAATCCTCCATTTGATTCACGATTGGATAATCCATCAAGCTTAGATTAGGGGAAATCAATTTGAATAATGTATATCGGAACCACACTTCGGTTGGGGTATTTATTTAAAATTTAGTAGATATAATGTGATTCAGGAGACCGATAATAATGAGCACAAATTAGGATTTAATTTACGAGGGAGTGATTTGGTTGAGATACTAGATTTATTAGGATTCAGATTGGATAATCTATTCGGTTAAGATGTTTTGATTGGAAGATCGAATTGATTAAGAAATTTCGAATGTTATGATCTCGTCTATGCAATTAACATCAACAAAAATTGAAGAAGATATTAACGTGATCGTTAAATTGCGTGCTCGAGCTATGAAAATTATTATAATAATAACAACAACAATAAGTAAATTCATATATTATTACCTCTAGCAAATCACCATACTAATTAAATACGTACAGAATACTTACATATAAAAACAGGCCGTCACATCCTACCCACCTTATAAAAATTCCGTCATCGGAATTTAATAAAACTAAAGGGATGTATTGACTACGAGAATCTAATGAAGCAATGTCGGGGAAGGTTCAGGAATCGAAAAATGATGACATGATCGTTATGGTGAGAGGTATCATGAACCAAAAAAAGGAAGGTCGAAAGGTGATTATGATGAGGAAAAATGGGTCAGCGAATCAAAATGTTGGGTTTATGGTTGCCGACATAAGAATATAATATCAAAGATATCCTCAAGGCCGGGGGTGAATGGGTCGACTAATGTTTAGAAATCATAAGACTATGATTTTCTAAGGAACGAGTCTAGGATAGAGTTCAAGGAAAGGATGTTCTTGAGAATCGAGATTGTAATCTTACCGATGTTGTTTTAGAGTATTTTGCACACACGACCTGCATGGGTCACCACTAAAACCTGTCATGCCCCGCTTCCCATTATACTTGGGAGCGAGGACGCGAGTGGGTCTGCATGTGCTTAAAGCAAGAAGGAGGTACTTTTTCTTTTCCTCCTCCTTGATTTAAGCACAATAAGCGTCTGTGATAACAATTTGCAGATTCTTACATGCAACTCAAACAACACAGATAATTGATTTTATTACAATCTCAAGTCTCAAAAGGATTACAATAATGAAGGAAAGGAAAGAGGGAGTGTCATAAAGCCCATACTAGAAATAAAAGAATAATAAGTACAAAGTGCTGCGAAGGTACGTTGTTCCACGGCAGGGATCTCAGCGTCTGGGCACCCTGGTTAACCTGCTCAGTCTCTAAGCTTGCTCCTCTACAAATCTGTCTAATACCTGACGTATATTTCACAAGACAAGAAAATATACGTCAGCGAGGGTCGCTCGGCAAGATTTAGAATATTATGATGTTGACCCTCGGCAAGGTTTTCAAAATCTTTAACATGGCAAGGTGAGTGACATAATATGATTTTAATAATTAAAACAAGGCAGCTAAAGAAACGTAGCAGCATGTCAAGCGTAGTGCGTAAAGCAGTGGCATGGCAATTTTATTAAAGGCGTTAACATAGCATTTCTATTAAAAGGAAAATAACAGCAGTTTTAAAGATTAAACAGTTGGAAGGAAAGCTGTTGCAGTTTTTTTATGTTAACACGTCCGTATATCCATTTCAATCTATTCTATAATGTGTGCAAGTTCGTGACTAAGGTTCATGTCGTTAGATGGCTAGTAAGTGGATCTATCTTTAGGTGCCCTCGAGAGGTAGTCTGTTAACTACCGGCTAGTGCCCGCGAACCCAACCCCACACAAGTGTACTTTTATTGTCTGGACCATGAGCCAGATACGGCCAACCAAGCCATCAGGAGTTATAGTTCTGACACGAGCCAGAGTAGCCAAACAGGCCAGTTTGTTCTATGATTTGCCAAACAGGCCGCATGTTTTGTGATTTGCCAAACCCGCCAGCAAGTCTATGTGTAGACAACCGGCCAGCAAGTCTATGATGTGTCTTCTGCAATTTACAAGGCATTTATCAATTACTACTAACATATCCACACGCGCACACATAGGTCTATATCTTGCAATGCACAAAAGTTAATATATGCGGTTTTAAATGAAATGGTAGTTAAAATGTGGAAAAGTGCACAACTTGCATATCAGAACATCTCAGTTTAAGTACAACGCTTACAAACATAAAAATATACACTTGCCTGTCGTAGCGATTACGGTTGTCCAGGCGGTAGCAACAAGAGCATGATTTATCTAATATTACGTTTATGGTATTAAGTTAACAGTTCTTAATCAGTTTCTTAGGTCTTCAAATATATAAATACTATCCCTATATATAAATTATCAGAATTATTATAGTACTTAGCAACTATATTCCTACTGACATATACCACTAACCATACTTTCATGTCAATGTTTTTAACATAGCATAATGATAAGGTGGCACTATTCACGTATTGACTATGTAGCAATTTACATTAAAGTCTTACTGATAACTTAACATATATACTGATACTAGAATGAACTAACTTAACTGTATACTGAATTAATTAATTAATTAATTAACTAACCTACAGACTAATAATACTAGTTTATATGTTCTTAGGGTACTGTTCACATATGGAGTAATAATATTATAAAGAATGTTATAAAAGTACTGCTAGTCTGCGACCCTTTTTTATACAAAAACATTTATGAACTTACTGAGCTTTGATTCGAAGTGGTTGAACTCGTTGCAGGTACGACGGATCTCCGAAGGGAAGCGGCTACGGCGTCGTTCTCCTCCGAGGGTGGTCGGAGAGGGATGATGGGTCGCCGGGGAGAGGTCGTCGGTGGAGTTACGATGGATAGAAGGGAGGGTGGCGTCGATTTGGTTTGCTAGGAGAGGGTTACAGGCTGGAGGACGGCGGAAGGGGAGTTTGAGGCTGTCGTTGTGAGGGTGGCCTTGGTTTTAAAGAGAAGAGGAAGGAGAAGAGGTGAACGAAAGTGGGAGACGTGCGGGAGAGGTGGATGGCGAGGTCGGGGCTTGGTGGCTGCGTCTGGTGGCTGGGGGGAGGGGAGGCTCAGAGCAAGGGGATGGACGCCGGCGGTGAAGGGTTGAGGTGGCATCGGGACGAGGGCCTGCATGTGGCTGAAGTAGGGGATGATGCAGCTGGGGGCGCGGTCTTGCGAGGGAAGGTGGAGGCTTGCGGCAAGAGTCGGCGGTGGCACGGGCTGACCATGGCACTGGGGGTTTGCAACGGTGAACGGTGGGAAGGGGGCATTGTCGAGTGAGGTGACCGATGGCGGGTTCGTGGGCTCCTGGGTTTCGATGGCACCGCCGTATGGCCTGGGTTGTGTGTGCTTTCGCATGGGTTTGTGTAGGCATTGAAGAGGAGGAGAAAGCCTCCACTGCTGCATGACTTTATAAAAGTGGGGAGAGCAGTTTGTGACTTTTATGGGGAAATAGTTGGGATTTCGTGCGGGGGCAGTTGCGTGATTCGTGGAGGTGAGGGATGATGGGATAGGGGTGTTACGGGATAGGTGGGGGGTCAGTTACACAACAGGTAAGAAACAAATATCAAAGGTTTAAAAAGATTCCCAACCGATTTGGTTTTGAAAAGGAAACTAGTCTTAATTAAAAATATTTGATTAGTTAGGATATAATAATCTGTGGGTTAATTAGGATATTAATGGAAGTAAATTTTAATAAAGTTTAGTTTAATAAGTTCATATATTTATTAGGATCTAATTTTGAATTAAGTTTTGATCAGTCAAATTATTTTAGATATTTGAGTTTTAGATCTAATTAAGGAAGTTGATTTCGTTAGGACCAGATTTGATTAGGAGAGTTGTTAAGATCTTTTAATATTTGATCAACATGAGATTTGATTATGAGATTAGATATAAGATCATGATTCGGTTTAGGAAAATAATATAGTCAAGATGGTTAGATAAGATTTGGGTAGGAGATTGATTTTTGTAAGATATCAGTTAGGAATGATCGGTTCAATTAAGATGTTTAGAATTGGTTATGAAACCGATTTGGTCAATTTTTTGGGTTAAGATTTGATTTGAATCCTCCATTTGATTCAGGATTGGATAATCCATCAAGCTATTAAATTATGGGAAATCAATTTGACTAATGTACATCGGGACCACACTTCGATTTGGGTATTTATTTATGATTTAGTAGGATATAATGTGATTTAGGAGACCAATAATAATGAGCACAAATTAGGATTTGATTTACGAGGGAGTGATTTGGTTGAGATACTAGATTTATTAGGATTCAGAGTGGATAATCTATTCGGTTAAGATGTTTTGTTTGGAAGGTCGAATTGATTAAGATATTTCGAATGTTATGATCTCGTCCCTGCATTTAACATCAACAAAAATTGGAGAAGATGTTAACGCGATAGTTAAATCGCGTGCTCGAGATATGAAAATAATAATAATAACAACAACAATAAGTAAAATCATATATTAGAAACTCTAGTAAATCACCATACTAATTAAATACGTAAGCAATACCTATATATATATATATATATATATATAACGGTCGTCACGCACGATGAGAAGCCGTGATCATCTATATTGCTGTCGTGATATCTTCAGGGGATCATCAACCTACGTCAGTTTCATGTTCAAGCATCACCCCTCAGACACTCCTCAAGCCGCCAACAAAAGACCTCGCTACCGCGACACTCTTCAACATCTTCAACAAGCCGCTGCTTTTGGCTTGCCGAGACTTCTCCCACCAAAGGACTGCGAAAGAGCTTTCTGTACATCAGTAAACAAAAGTTAAAGGATGAAGCAAAAGCAAGAGGAGGGCTTAATGCAATGAAGAAACATGGAGACGAGCTTCACTGAGTTTTTTATTTACCCTGCTTTATTCTTTTGACTTGATTTAAGTTTTTTTTTGTCTCTTGCAGGCACCAAGCAAAGGAGAGGCCATGTGCTTTGAAAATTGATTTGTAGAAGTTATCAGGCTACTGCAGATAAGATGGAATCAAAGGTGGTTATCCCAAGCAAGCAAGCAAACTATTGAGAAAATGACAAAGGAAAAACAGAAATTGTTTTGTGCACACACCATTCCAAATCTGAGTTGAACTGGAAGTTCTATACGCACAGACCAGATTATGACTCTACTTTGCGGAGCTATAGATTGAGATCCAGAACTCAGGTCGAGATACCGTTTACGTCAGACTGAAGCTGACGACGTGTTGATTGACAGATACGACAACAACTACACGAATTGAGCTTTTCTAAACTCTTTATCATTTTATATTCGTGTATTGGTGTGTTGATCGTTTTAGGTTACGTATTCATTCTTTTGGGGTCTTGTCTAGTTGGGGCTAGACAAGAGGTTCTTGACGAGGTGGTGCTTGTCATGAGAAAGCGTTTACTAGGATTATTAGTGTTTAGCACTTTGGGAGAGCGGTTTGGGAACCTAGTGAGTGTGGAGTAGGTGCTCTAGCTTCGGTTGAACCAGTAATATTATTAATGTAGTATTTGCTTTTGGGGCTAGAGTAGGTCGTTGGAGCGACCGAACCAGGGTAAATCTGCTGTGCACTCTGTGATTGCTTTATATTTACTCTGCACTGATTACAACTGCCTGTGTTTTCATGTTTTTGTGCACGAATATTTTTATTTGCGTATTCACCCTCCCATCCAGATTCAACAAGTGGTATCAGAGCATGTTAGATGATCTAGGCTAGAATAACCATGAATTCTTCTGATTTAGCGTTTGCTGAAGGTCAGTCCATCTCTAGACCCCCTAAGTTTCATGGTGTAGACTATGTTTTTTTGAAATCTAGAATGAAAATTTATTTAGTGTCTTTTGATCATAATGTGTGGAAAAATGTTGAAAAAAGAATATAAACTACCTATGATTAAAATCGAAGACACTGAAATTCTTAAACTGATGATAAATGGGATGATGCTGATTAGAGACTTTATTCATTGAATGGTAAAACCATGAATGCACGTATTTTCTCTTTGGATAAAGCTGAGTTTAATCGTATATCTCAATGTTTAACTGCACAGAAAAATGGCATACGCTGGAGGTGACGCATGAAGGAACGTCACTGGTTAAAGAATCCAGACTCGACTTGCTCAGCACAGAATATGAAACCTTATGTATGCTTCCATCAGAGTCCATCAAGGAGATGTTTGCAAGATTCATAGACATCGTATACAAGTCCAGCTCTCTTGGAAAGCCATACTCAAGCCTGCAGCAAATTAGGAAGATCTTGAGGGCGTTGCCGAGCTCCTTCTGTCCCAAAGTCATAGCCATTCAAGAAGCTTAATATCTATCAAAAATGAGAGTGGAGGACTTGATGGGTAACTTAATGTCCCATGAGCTTGAAATGCAGAGTATTGAAGCCAGAGAGAAACCAGAGGCCAATGCTCCCAAACCACTAGCCCTTCAAGCTAAGGAAGATGACGACAATGATTTTGATGATGAGATAGCACTGATGGTCAGAGGCTTCAGAAGATACATCAAGACTCCTCAAGGAAGAGATGAAATGCAAAGGTTTAATCGCTCTAACAAATTTAATCCTGTTAGAAATACCTCTGAACAGAATACTACTGGTGATGTTCAATGTTTTAAATGTACAAAGCAGGGACACATTATGAAGAATTGCGCACAATCAAAGAACAACACTACGGAGAAGTAAGGAAAATCTTTAACAGTAACGTGGATGACGATAGTGAGGATGAGACTGAGGAGACTGCTCATACATCAATTTGCTTAATGGGAAAGCTTGACGAGGTAACCAAAGTTCAACTTATGAATACTGTTAAAGAAATGCAAGGTTAAATTGAAAGCCTAGAATTAACTATAGAGAAACATGAATCCACATTAGAAAAGTATAGAAATGCTAATGATGAACTGCAACAAGACAATTACAACATGTCATTAGAAATTGATGAACTAAAAGAAAAAATTGTTGCATGTGATTCTACCATTAATTTGTTGAAAAAAGAAAAATCTTGCTATGTTGAAAAGTTGATTATCTTTCTTGTCCTGCATTGTTAAAAGATATTAGCATGCATAAAGAAATACTTACTAAGATAGAAACTTAAAATAAAGAGCTTATTGTAAAGATGTGCATGCTAAATAATGATCTTAAAGAAAAAATAATTGATTTTGAAAATAAAACTGAAAACATGAAAAAGAATGAAGAGGAAAACAATAAGGCTTTCATTAGTAAATGCACTTTGCTTGTGAACAAAAATATGTATTTGAAATCCAAAGTCACGAACCTAGAATTGACCATTAAGAAATTTGGTGTTGGAAAACAATCTTTGGACATAATTCTTGGAAACCAAATATATGGCAATAATAGCAGAGGACTTGGATATGATTTGAAACGTGTTGAAATTCAAAATATAGAAAAGTTCACATTGAGACACCAAAAGCTAGAAATATTCATGCAAAGTGTTTTACATGTGATTGTGTTGGTCATACATCTTATTATTTCAAATATAGGAACAAGAACATTAAATTCAAGCAAATATATGTTCCTAAAAATTTGTTGACTAACATGAGTGGACCTTGTTGGATTCCAATATCATACATATCATCTCTAGTGTAGGTAAGATGGAGTGGCGAGGAACTATGGATTAGATGTCACATTTCATTAAAAAGATCCTTAGCCAAACGACATCGCGAAGGTATGTTTTCTTGATTAAGCGTAATGAATACTTTCATAGCTCTTTGTGTGCTTGATTAGTTTTTGTTTGTATGCTAGTTCATTTGTTTGTGTGCTAGTTCATTTGTTAGGATGCTTTAGTTATTGACAAACACAAAAAATTGAAAAATACAAAAAGCTATAAAAATAATGCTTAATGTGTATCTTCCTTTGAATCATTAAAGTGGTATTAATGAATGATATTCATATCTGTTACGCCTATTTGGCCGAGACCCGTAAAGCACGAGCCCAGGAGCCCGACTGCTGGTCAAAAGCCCATCTGCGTCCTCAAAGCCCATTCGACAAAGGCCCTACAAGGGACCTTCTCGAACGCCGATCCGACCCGGCCCCAATAACCCGTTGGTCGCTCGCCCACTCCTGCGAAAACCACTCCCCCGGACGCGCGACCACTAAAGAGCGATAATGGGGAGGTGCTGGCAGGGCGGAGAGAGCGGCGGCAAGGGGGGACTGATGGGGCACGATCAATGGCGGACGTGGGACGTGGGTCAGAGGCGATCACGCCGGGGCTCTACAAAAGGGCCAGGAAGACGACGAAGAAAGGGACCGCATCTCAGGTAACAAAACCTAAGGTACTCCATCAACGACCTCGTTCCCCCAATTCATCTCCTTCCTCCCCCGCTCGCGCCGAGAGACGCCGTCACGATCTCCTCACGAGTCGGACCGTCTCCGCCGGGCCTCCTTTCTCAGATCTCTATCTGACTTAGGCATCGGAGGGGATTTGGCCAGAACTAAGGTCCGGCCCCCTGACGAGCGTTCTCGTCTACGCAGGTGAACAACAGATCAACGGGCCGAGGCTACCCCTCGCCCCTCTCCGACCACTCGATCAACCGGACGGTGAGGCTTCCCCTCACCCTCAGCCTTCCTTGGCCGAGCACGCCCTACCGAGGCCGAGCGTCCTAATCGGGTCCGAGACTCACCCTCGCCGCCAGACGGCCGTGCGTCTACCCGGGCGACTGAGGCTACCCCTCGTCCCCCTCCCAGCCGAGGCCGAGCGCGTCTGTCCGAGGCCGAGCGTCTCAACCAGGGCCGAGGCTTCCCCTCGCCCCTTCTGCACCGATTCGAAGCCCCCGAGGAACCCAAAGCGGGTCCCTTGACCACGTTGACCGGGTTCTCCACGGTCAACGCATTGTAGTGAGAAAACACTCTGAAACATCTGGCGCCGTCTGTGGGAACGAGAAACCGTCCCACGAAGAAGCAAACCACACCAACAATGGCACGAGCCAGCAATGGGAGGAAGCGCATGCCCCCCATCCCAGAGGAGGGGAATGGCACAACAAACGGCAATCCCGAGGACACACCCGTCAGCGGCCACCCCACCCTCTCCACCGAAGAAGCCGGCGGCTCAGAACTGGCCACGCAGGGACAACTCCGCGCCCTAGCTCAGGAGACCAACGCGAGCCTCCAGACGTTGGTCGCAACGGTGCAGCAGCTCGTCGGCCCTGCGCCACCCAACGGAGGCACGTTGGACGACAGCCATCGATGGGCGGGGGGTCCCCCACACTTGCGGTCCGCCGTGGTCGACGACCACGGGACCCGGAAACCGAACATGGAGCGTCGGTTCACGCTGTCCGGCTCTCGTCAGGCGAGGTCACGCGCCTCCTCACCCAATCGCGAAAGGAGCCGAAGAGAGACCGAAGGGACGGACGGCGAATCAAGGACGGCCTCGTCTCATCGATCGCGGTCGTCCCGCCGCAGGAGAAGCGAACGACACCACTCGAGAGACCGATCGCGGCGGAGCAGGAGCTCCCGCAGGAGGAGTCGGGAACGTCGGGACAGCCCGGCCCCCAGCGTGGCGAAGGCTGCGGAGCCAGCCCCGCTGGCGCCGGTGGTACCCCCACCCCCGGTCGATCCAGAGGCAGGCGAGTACCGCATCCCCGGAGGCATCCACGGAGATCGATGCCCCTTGTCACGGAGAATAACCGACGCACGGGTCCCCTCCCGATTCCGGATCCCGGTGCTGGGAAAGTACGATGGAATAGGAGACCCGGCGCACCACGTGATGGACTACGAGGGGGACATGGCCTTCCAGGGAGCTGACGATGACCTGCTTTGCCGGGGCTTCTATTCTACTCTCAGGGGAGCGGCGAGGATCTGGTACCACAGCCTGCTCGGCCGCTCCATCGACAGCTTCGAACAACTCGCCCAGTTGTTCTGCAAACAGTTCATGGCGGGGAGGCTGATCAAACCTGGTGCTGAACATCTGTTCAACATAGTACAAGGCCCGGCCGAACCACTCCGACAGTTCATGTGCCGCTTCAATGCGGAAAGGCTAAACGTGAACAACCCACCCGACCTGGTGGTCCAGACGGCTCTTAAGAAAGGGCTTCGCCACAGGGGCCTCAAGAAGTCCCTGCACAACGACCCCCCAAAGGACCTCCCCGGGATCATGGCAAGGGCCGAGCGCTTTATGCTGACCGAGGAGGCCTTGGCCGAGGATGCAGGAAAAACCGCTCGAGGGACCAAGCGTGGCGACGGCGGACGAGCAAGCCCCGAAGGATACCGGACCGAAAAGAGACAAAGGAACAGGCAACGGGGGGAAAGCGCGAGGGACACCACCCCAGACGCCATTCTCGCCCAAGTACAGAAGGAAGAGCGAGCTGATCGCCCCCCGCCGAAGGCTAAAAGAGGCGGGAAGAACAGGGAGAAGTACTGTAAGTACCATAAGGACGATGGTCACGACACGGAAGATTGCTGGCATTTGAAGAAGGACATTGAGAAGCTGATGAGCCGAGGGCACGCCAGGAATCAGGCCGACGAGCCGGCCCATGGAGAAGGGACCTCCACACAGCCGGACAAGGGGAAAAAGATCAACACCATCCAAGGCCCCCTCCGCATCATAGAGTGAGCAGGCAACATCCTTCCCCCCGGGGGCGGCCTAAGTATGAGGGAGATATCTAGTTTTACATCCCTCTGTTTGGCTTCATTTCCCCTTTTTCGTTTCCTCCAAATGTACCGGTCCAACTGGACCCATGAGAGTACAAACGCCTTCTTTTTATTGTCTTTATTTAAAATTCCGACGGAGTTGACATGTCACCAGTAACGCAAAAGGCCGGGGACCGCCGCCTCACTGGAGGAGGAAGAGGAGCTTTGCCCTCACCGACTATCTCCGGCACTCATAAGTCTGGGAGCAATTCCCCCAGCAGACGCGGACGCCGACCGGTCCTAAGCCGAGGAGCTTGGCCCTTGCCGACCGACCCTAGTGCACATAAGTCTGGGGGCGACTCCCCCGGCAAAACACGGGCGCCGACCGGTCCTAAGCCGAGGAGCTTTGCCCTCGCCGACCGACTCCAGTGCCCATAAGTCTGGGGCGATTCCCCCGGCAGGCACGGACGCCGACCGGTCCTAAGCCGAAGGGCTTGGCCCTCGCCGACCGAGTCCAGAGCTCATAAGTCTGGGGGCGACTCCCCCAGCAGGCACGACGCCGACTGGTCCTAAGCCGGGGAGCTTTGCCCTCGCCGACCGACTCCAGCGCTCATAAGACTGGGGGTAATCCCCCCAGCAGGCACGGATGCCGACCGGTCCTAAGCCGAGGAGATTTGCCCTCGCCGACCGACTCCAGCGCTCATAAGTCTGGGGGGCAGTTTCCCCAGGAGGCACGGACGCCAACCGGTCCTAAGTCGAGAAGCTTCGCCCTCGCTGACCGACTCCTGCGCCCCTAAGTCTGGGGATAATACCCCCAGCCAACGCCAGTTTCGTCCATTCCCAAGCCAAGAACAAGGCAACAACGCCGAGTACACAAAAATTCCAAGTAAGTCGATTTCATTTATAATAGTTAACCCGAGTACAAAAATGCGTCTTATTTACAGGGGATCAAGGCGAAGGGAACACACTACAAACAACCTACTCGCGACAAATGACAGAGTTCAGATCGACACCGACAAAACAAAATTGGTTGACAAAAGACCCAGAGTAGGTGACCCAAGCTGGCGGCCATGCAACCAGCAATTGTTGGCCGCGGGGCTGAAGGAGAGGGCGGGGGCCGGGGATCCATTTCAAGTAGACTGGCCCAAAGCGAAGCGGATGCTTAAAAATTTGAGGATAAGGCTGGGAGGGACTGCTTAAGGAGCCCGAGCTCGGGAGGACACATCCTCGGGCACTTCGCCCTGCTCGGAGCGAGGGGACTCGACCGGCGGAGGGGCTTGCCGGACACGTTCCGCACATTCCCGGAAGGAAGACTGGACGACTTCGACGATCCGGGGGGCGATGATGTCTATATACTTACCGAAGGCCCCCCTGAGAACCTCGAAGATCTCCTTCCCCAGGGTCTCGACGACGCCCTTCTCGACCTCCTCCGCCAGCCGCATTACCTGACGCCGGTCCGACAGCTCCCTCTGAAGCTCCTCCCTCTCCAGACGGAACGATTCCGCCGCTTCCTCAGCCGACTGATGAGCATCCCCTAGCTTTCCCTCAAGGTCACCCACTTGCCCCTCCAACGCAGCCACACGGAGGGCGAGGCGCCGAGACTCCATCTGGGCCTCCATCATGGCCACCTCGGCCGCCCCGGCCCGCTCCTGAGCCCTCATGGAAGACTCCTCCATCTCCCTCAATCGGACGGCTCGACACTGCAACTCCACAGCGAGCGCTGAACCCTGAAAAGACGAGACATGGGCTAAGAGGAGGATAAAGAGAAAGAGAGGATAGCAAGATAACCGAACCTGTTGGAGGATCCAGACCAAGGAATCCGACATCTTGTCGGCCGGGATCTTCTTGAGGAGGCTGCGGTCCCGGGGAGGGACGGAGACCTCGGCAACCTGCTGGGCCACTGCTCGGTCAGCAAACATCGAACTCCCAGGGACGACGATCGAAGCCAAGTCGCTCGCCAACAAGGCCCCGACCCCTGGTGATACGGGCGAAGTCAATGACTTCGTGTTTGATGATAACAAACGTGTATGAACGATTTGATTTGTGTTCTAAGTGTATTCAAGTTTAGCAAGCTTGTAAATACTCAAAGGGAGACTTGGTCAAAGTGATGGAGAAATTGGCTATACATGTTCAAGGTGGACTTGGTCAATTGGTGGAGGGATAAGGAAGTTAGCTTGAATTTCAGATCTCACACAAATCCCATACAAATCCAATTCAAATTGATGGAGTTCATGTTCAAGGGTCAAAAACAAATCCAATACTTGAATGGTACAAATGCCATAAAAATCTCATTCAAATCCCTATTTTGTAGAGCCTTGTTTTGATCCAAACACAACCACCCACCTTTATATAAACATCCATCTCAAAAGAAACTGAGGGAGTGCAGCAAATGAAAGAGAGAATACCGCCATAGAAAAGAAAAAAATCTAGTCTATTTGCTCATGCCGTAAGTTTTTCCAAAGGGCAAAAGAAATATCATTGCATCTTGCTGCAACAATTTCTCTAAACAAATCAAAAGTTCAAGCCCAAAGCATTAACCCATCTAGTAGCCAAGAAGCCAACCTCATCTCTATCTCCAATCAGCAACTCGAAGGATCAACTTCATAAAACATCTTGCATAATTCATCTCCATGTCGTGATCATCATGCTTCCGTTCAAAACTTCTTTACTGCTGGGACTCGTTGGCGAGATAACTACTGCTATAAGCCAACAACATCCTTATCTCCAAACCATGACGTGATTGTCATGCCTTCGCTGCCGTTGCAACAGCCTCCAAGTCATGAGCGTCTCCTTCAAGTTGCTCGTTACTGTCGACTTCAAGGTGCCCGGACGTTCTCATCATCCTCTGCTTCATCAAATCCCTCCCGCAAGAAGCATTAGCCGCCCCTTCATCATCCTACCACGGCAAGGGTCTTCAGCCACCACGTTTACATCTCTGCTGCCGTGAGTTCCACGTCGACGAGCCACGGGACACCATCAAGTTGCATCTTCAAATCCCAGTTGCTGTAGCTTCCAACTCGCTTCCTGCAACGTCGACACATCTCAGCTGTCGAAGTTTTCAGTTTGCAGTCATGATTCGTTTCCACGACGAGAAGCTATGATCATCTATATTGCTATCGTGATATCTTCAGGGGATCATCAACCTACAGTAGTTTCACGTTCAAGCATCACCCCTCAGACACACCTCAAGCCGCCAGCAAAAGACCTCGCTATTGTGACGCTCTTCAACATCTTCAACAGGCCGCTGCTCTAGGCTTACCGAGACTTCTCCAAGCAAAGGACTTGGGCAAAGCTTTCTATACATCAGGAAACAAAAGTTAAAGGCTGAAGCAAACGCAAGAGGGAGGCCTAATGTAATGAAGAAACATGGAGACGCGCTACACTAAGTTTTTTATTGAGAAAAACTATCTACACCTCAGGAATGAGGTGCATGCATTAATTTTTTACTAAAACCAGCAAATTTGTAACATCAAAAGTCATCTACATCCCTTTTCATTTAACTAACTTGCCATTTATGCATTAATTTTTTACTAAAACCAGCAAATTAGTAACATCAAAAGTCATCTACATCCCTCTTCATTTAACTAACTTGCCATTTGTGGCAAATATTCCCACAAGCACCACATGCGATGCGGTGTAGATAGAATTTATCTTTTTACTTACCCTACTTTATTATTTTGACTTGCTTTAAGTTTTTTTGTCTTTTGCTGGCACTGATCACTCCTTATTTTACACTTTTTTTCCCGCATGTTTGCATGCCATTTAGATCGCCCAAATCATGGTTTTCACGATATATCGACGATATTGCGATGCTTTTCACGATTTGTTGTTTTTGTCGCATTTCAGGTGATTTGGAGCGATTTGGAGTGATCTCGAGATGCGCTTACTCCAAAGGGTCACTGACGACCTCCCCAAGGGGTATTTTGCTGTTGGAGAGGAGCGGAAGAAGAAAGGACGTCGCAGGAGCGACGATGAGGCCAAAACAAGCTGTTTGGGCATTTTTGGTGTCCCACTCGGCCGAGTGGAGGAGTCACTCGGCCGACCAGCGAGACACCGCTCGGCCGACCAGATCGGATACGTTTCATACGTGCACTCGGCCGAGCGACGGAGACCACATCGGCCGAGTGACAAGATCCCGTCCGCCCGAGTGGCGCCCAGACGAAGCCATTCAAAAATCGCCAACTTACTGTTTTTCGTCTGCCTGAGCTTCAGAAGATCCACTTGGCCGAGTGACGAGATCCCGACCGCCCGAGTACCAAGAAGCCAGCGGCCGAGTGACGACAACTCACTCGGCCGAGCCGCCCCCGAAGTGAAGACCCCTGAAGATCAAGACTTACTGGAAATTTACAGGGTTTCTCACTCGGCCGAGCGACTTTTGTCACTCGGCTGAGTGCGACGCGCTGCCTGTAGCAAAAATTGCGGATTTCAGGCTGCGCAGGGGTATTTTGGTCACAGTTTTTGGACGATTTTGGGGGGTATTTAACCCCTGTTTTTACCCTAGTTTAGGGAGCTTTTCTCTTAGATTTTTGCAGCTTTTTAGATTAACTTTTTAGCTTTATTCTTGTGATTGGAGAGGAGACAAAAGTTGATTTTTGTTGGATTATTTGAAGAACTCCATTGGTTTGTGTCTCTCTCCTCTAAAAAATTCTGTTTTTATTGCTTATCTCAATATTGTGATGAATTCTCTTGTTTATTTCATTGATTATTTTTGTGTTTGCGCTATGAATTGTGAGTAGTCTCCACGTCTTGGGGAGTGGGGATGAACCCTACAAGCCCAATTTCATATTTGTGATGAATTGGTAGAAATTTTGCTAGAATTGTTATTAGGGATTAGTTTGGGAGCGATTTACTACGGATAGCTAGGAGTTCATAACGATTGAGATTTGCAAGAGATTGATTCCCAATTCGATAGGAAACCCTAGAAATCCGAATTGGGTTGGAATCGAATTTCCGTAGTATCGGTTTGCAAGAGATTGGACCGATACTAGGGTTCCCGGTTGCAATTCTGTGCCGATACCCGTTTGCAAGAGATTGGACGGGTAGGAACTATCCCAACCTAGGTCGTGGGCTGAGTTTGCACGAGAGTGGGCTCGGTGCGCGATTGAACGATGATGTTGATCCTAATGCTAGCTTCCCTAGGCTAGGGTTTGCAAGAGATTGGACCCGAACCTAGGATAGCTATAGACCGGCAACATCGTGAGAGCGTGAGCTTGGTTCTACATTCAGTTGCAACTAGTTCATCCAAAATCTTATTCTAGCAATTTTGATATTGATGAACCACATTGACGAGATACGGTGAGTAGCGGGAATTCCCCATTCCCTAGACATTCTTTATTTGATTTGATATTTCCATACTTTGTCTGACGATTGTGACAGGATCGCCAAAGGCAAATTTCTCTCTTCTTAAATAGCCAGGTTGATTGGAACAAGCACGGTCATTCGTCCTCCCTGTGTTCGATAACCCGCTCGTCGCTATACCGTGCGCTTGCGGTAAAACTACAACCGTTCTTTGGGTTACATTCCGGAGCGATCAAGTTTTTGGCGCCGTTGCCGGGGAGGACATTTTGACGGTGTTCGGCATCGACCACCTGGTTATTTCTTCTTTCTCTCTTTCTTTACTTTCTTCTATATCTTGTTCTAACTCTGTTCGCAGCCCTATTTGCATATTCTCCCTGTATTTTGCATAAGATCTTCACAGGGAGAATGGAGGATGCAATGTCAACAATAGAACTCATTCAGGAAGACTATAACTCCTTCACAGACCTCCTTAAGGAGCTTGTCGATGAGGTCCACGCTACCGGAGCTTTTGCTATCGATGTCAAGGACCCCGACGAACAACTGTTTGCTAGTTTTGTGATGGACCAAGTCTCCCCGGAGGGGACTATCGGGGGCAATGTCAGTGTTGATGTGATGGACGATAGGTTATATTTCGAAGATGGTAGAACAAGTGTCGATGAGCACTATACTCCCGGAGAATCTTTCGAGCAAACCAACGTTCAGGGAGTTACACCCCATTACACTTACTCTTGCTTCTATGAGTCGTCTGATGTGTTTCTTGATTCCAGGAACGAACCGGCACAGAGTGAAGGTTCTGACGATGCTAGCACAGAATCGGAGAGCGCCTATTTCGATGCATCGTCCTCACTAAGTAGTGAGTCTGACTCTTCACAAGAGAGCGCACCACCTGAACATGAGCTAAACTCGGATGACAAGGAAGAAGCCAAACTCATGCGAGCTGGTGAAGTGGAAGGAGCAGCACCTCTTGAGGTAGAACTTAAACAATTACCTCCGAATCTAAGGTATGCCTTTTTGGGTAATAAATTAACTTTCCCGGTGATAGTCAATTCCCACCTCACACAAGATCAGCTTGAAAAACTCCTAGACGTTCTTAGGAGCCACAAATATGTCCTGGGCTACACTATCTCCGATCTAAAAGGGATAAGCCCTAGGCTTTGCACGCATAGGATCCATTTGGAGGATACCGACGCCACCTCCATAGAGCCTCAAAGGCGGTTAAACCCGAACATGAAGGAGGTGGTTAAAAAGGAAATCCTAAAATTGCTAGACGCCGGTATTATTTATCCTATCTCTGACAGTAGGTGGGTTAGCCCCGTTCATGCCGTCCCCAAGAAAGGGGGATGACTGTCATAAAAAATGAAAAAGGTGAGCCCATATCTACACGCACCGTCACGGGATGGCGAATGTGCATTGACTATAGGAAACTCAATAAAGCCACCCGAAAGGACCATTACCCATTGCCCTTCATTGATCAAATGCTTGAACGCCTAGCAAAACATAAATACTTTTGCTATCTAGATGGGTATTCGGGATTCTTCCAAATCCCTTTGCACGAAGACGACCAAGAAAAGACCACTTTTACTTGTCCCTACGGTACCTATGCCTACCGTAGGATGCCGTTTGGTCTTTGTAATGCTCCCGCCACTTTTCAGAGGTGTATGACATCCATATTTTCCGATTACATTGAAAATATTATGGAAGTCTTTATGGATGATTTCTCGGTTTATGGAAGTGAGTTTGACTCTTGTTTGGCCAACCTTACTAAAGTCCTTAAAAGGTGCCAACAAAATATTCTCACTCTAAATTGGGAAAAGTGTCACTTCATGGTCACGGAAGGTATAGTTCTCGGGCACCTTGTCTCTTCGAGAGGAATTGAGGTAGATAAAGCAAAGATTGAGGTAATCGAGAAACTTCCTCCTCCTATTAATGTCAAGGGCATTAGAGGCTTTCTTGGTCATGTGGGGTTTTACCGCCGCTTCATCAAGGATTTCGCCTCGATTGCCCGACCACTTACTTCCTTGCTCGCTAAAGATACTCCTTTTATTTTTTCAGGGGAATGCTTGCAAGCCTTCAACACCTTGAAGGAAGCACTAGTTTCCGCGCCCATCATACAACCACCGGATTGGAGCCTTCCCTTTGAGCTAATGTGTGATGCTAGTGACCAAGCCATTGGAGCAGTATTGGGACAAAGAAAAGATAGGAAGCTTCATGCGATATACTACGCGAGCAAGACATTGGATGACGCGCAGAAAAACTACACAACTACCGAAAAAGAGCTTCTAGCGGTCGTCTATTCCATCGAGAAGTTTCGCTCCTACCTCCTTGGTTCCAAGGTGATTGTCCACACCGACCATGCGACGTTGAAGTATCTTTTGAACAAGAAGGAAGCCAAACCTCGGTTGATTAGGTGGATACTCTTGTTGCAAGAATTTGATTTGGAGATCAGAGACAAGAAAGGTACGGACAATGTCGTGACGGATCATTTGTCTAGGCTCATTCGCGACAAGGAGGATGAGAGTTTACCTATCGACGACACATTCGTGGATGAGAGGCTATATGCCATAAGGACCGGAGAAGTACCTTGGTACGCGGACTTTGTCAACTACTTGGCTTGTGGAATTAAACCGCATGTGATGCCCACGCATCAAAAGAGGAGATTTCTGCATGAGGTCCGTAGCTATTTTTGGGAAGATCCATACCTCTTCAAGATATGCAAAGATAGTGTCATTCGGAGGTGCGTTTCTAAAGAGGAGGCAACGTCTATCATTTTGCATTGCCACGGTCTACCATGCGGAGGACATCATGCCGCCTCTAAAACAACCGCTAAGATCTTGCAGAGCGGATTCTTCTGGCCAACAATGTTTAGGGACACCCACGCTTTTGTGAAGGGGTGCGATAGATGCCAACGGATCGGGAATATCTCCAAGCGCAATGAGATGCCGATGAGACCCATCCAAGAAATTGAGCTTTTTGATTGTTGGGGAGTAGACTTCATGGGGCCATTTCCGTCGAGCAATGGTAACAAATACATCCTATTGGCCGTTGACTATGTCTCCAAATGGGTGGAAGCAATCGCCACCCCTACTAATGATGCAAGGGTCGTCTCCAAGTTCTTCAAGCAAAATATCTTTTCGCGCTTCGGAGTGCCTCGTACCTTGATAAGCGACGGGGGAAGCCACTTCATAGAGAACAAGTTTGAAGCCATGCTAAAGAAGTACGGGGTAAACCATAGAGTTGGCATGGCATATCACCCCCAGACAAGCGGCCAAGTGGAAGTCTCAAATAGAGAAATTAAGCAAATTCTTGAAAAGACGGTGGATCGATCTAGAAAGGATTGGTCGATGAAGCTAAACGATGCTCTATGGGCATATCGCACGGCCTTTCGCACTCCCATAAGCACCACACCGTTCCGACTCGTTTATGGGAAAGCTTGCCACTTGCCGGTAGAGTTGGAACACCGCGCATATTGGGCCATCAAAACCTTTAATTACGATTACAAGAGTGCGGCGGTGAGGCGACTCTTGGACATCAACGAGCTTGATAAGATAAGAAGAGACGCCTACGAAAGCTCAAGCATTTACAAAGAAAGGACCAAGATTCTCCACGATGCCCGCATAACCGTCACAGACTTCAAAGTAGGAGACAAGGTCTTGCTCTATAATTCCCGGCTCCGACTATTTCCCGGTAAGTTGAGGTCACGTTGGTCCGGACCTTTCACCATTAAGAACATACAACCGGGAGGGGCCTTCAAGTTGGAAAGCAAAGACGGAGCCTCGTTCAAGGTAAATGGTCAGAGACTCAAGCATTATTCCGAGGGAGTCCCAACGGGAGAAATCAATAGAATATATCTACTTAAGGGACGGCCGGATGATCTTTCATACCTCCTTGATGAGGTAATTGAGGAGGCGATCCCTCAATCCATTGGCGCTCTATTCGATGAAGAATTCGAGGAAGGCCCGGATTTAGGCCAAGATGAGAAGAAAAATGATTCCCCCGACCTCTCCGCTGAAAATGATGAAGGCGACGCTGATGTCGCAAGGATTCGAGAGGTCTGCAAGCTCTCGAAATTGAAGTCTCCGAAGAAAGCTCCGCCGATACGGAAATCGGCGTCACCGGTGAAGCCGTTGACCGGAGCAAACACTAGCTTGGGGGAGCCTCCCCCAACACTATTCGAGACGGGAGACCACCGAGGGAGAACATGCCGCCGCAACTTCCGAATCCAAGCGTTCTCCCCGGAAAGTTTGATGGGTGCATCTCATATGCACCAAACATCCCGCATTAATTGAAAATCATAGGGGGTCGAGCTCACGACCTTAAACGAGCGTTTGTCGGGAGGCAACCCGACGGTTATTGCTTTATTTTCACTTTTCTTTTATTTTTGTTTTAGAAATTTTTAGTGTTTTGAGTCGTTCGCCCAAAAATCTTGTGATAACGGGTCCTATTTTTCCTGACAGGAGAGGAGAATGAGGTACCCATCATTAGGAGGATGCACGAGGCGACGAGGAGCGCCCCAGGAAGGCGCTCGATGCTTAGGAGGAAGATGAAATCGACTGGAGGAGGAAAGACGGAGTTTAGAGCCCAAACGAAGACAAACAGTAGAAGACAAGGCTCACTTGGCCGAGTATACTAGTCACTCGGCCGAGCACACAAGTTCGTCCGGCCGAGCTGCTCACAAACGAGGGAAGTCTGCTGTACCCAACTCTCTGTTTATTTTTCCTGATTTCAGTATAACTGCTACTCGGCCGAGTATATATATTCACTCGGCCGAGTAAAACGGATACGCTCTTAGGGCGAGTCTTGCCGAGTAGCTTGAGCCACTCGGCCGAATGGACTTACTCCACTCGGCCGAGGGTGGCAAGGCCACTCGGCCGAAGCATAGCAGGGATGGATTTTTCTTTGAAGTTCACTCGGCCGAGTCGTAACTTTTGCTATATAAAGGGCGGGGTCGGGCGCGTTTTTCGAAACAAACTAAACCGATCGATCGCCCGACCCTTCACATTCCCAGCACCCGAACCCTTAGCTCGTTCCCCCACTCACCCGACCGACGCCCCGCCGTCGCCGCTCGGCCACCCACCGCCGACCGAGCCGCCGCCACTCCTCGCCCGAGTCGCCGCCGGTGGCCACGTCTCCGGCCACCTCCGGTATCGCTTATTTAGCCTATTTCTCCTCTTTTTGTGTAATTTTCGAGGATCCATGTGCTTAATGAACCCCAAACCCAAATTAATTTCTATTTCTATCTATTATACCCCTAATGCCCCGTACGTTTTGAATATTACTCGCTGATATCTCCATTTCATGCGCATGTTATTTTTGGGAGCTTAGGGGAGCCCAGGGAGCTTCCAGGGACTGATTTGGGCTTCGCGGAGGCGTTGTCTTCGCACGCTTCCATTGCTTTGCACTCGCGGCGTGTCGTGGTATACTCTTTCCTTTATTTTTCACACGCCGCACTTTTCACGCTTTTTGGCGCGCGCTCGGGGCCCATATGCCGCCCCGGACACGGCCGAGGTCGAGGAGAGCTTCCGCCAAGCGGAAGCGGTCGGATGATGCCGGCCCCTCCCACGAGTTGGAGGACTCTCCTCCGCCTTCTTCCACTTCTCACCGTCCTGCCCAGCCTCGCACTGAGGCCAGGCCCCCACTTGCGAGCGCAGCCCCTTTTGTTCCCTTGCCTGCTGAGCCCATCACCTACGCCACCAGAGTACGCCAGCCCCGACCTGCACAGCCCCGACCGGTGCGTCCCTCTGCACCACCTCCCCCTGACACTGTACTTCAGAGCATTTGTGCTCTCGAGGGGGCGGTGAGTGGCCTCAGAGGCGACCTTCGGACCCTGTCCGCCACCGTCACTGCGATGGCTGGCCGCTTTGACCTGCTCCCGCACATTCACTACTGTCTTACCCAGGTCCTGGAGCGTCTCCCACGCGTACCCCCGCCCACCCAGCAGGTTCCCACCCCCACTTCCACACACACTCAGCCTGCTACCACTTCCACACCCACACCCGCTCAGCAGCCTGCCCCACCCCCACCACCACCTCCGCCTCAGGACGGAGACGGCGCAACACCACCTTCTTAGGCACCCTTGATGCCATCGATTATTTTTGCCGTTGTGCTGCTCGTTTCTGCTGGGTCCTGATGCATTTTTGTCCACCCCCTCCCCTCACTTATTTTGGGATTCTCATTCTGATCGTATCTTTATATATCTTTTTTGGGAGAGAGGGAGAGTTTTTGGTGCCACACCTATATATCTGTATCACTCCTATATCTGCATGCATCATGACCACATCATATTTTTTATTTCTTCACTTTTATTTTCTTTTTTCCACACATGCATGCACCCTCACTTACCCCTCACATTACTTGTCTCTCGGTGTGCCACACTTTGTACATTGAGGACATTGTGCCATTTAGCTTGGGGGAGTGAGTTCTCACGTTCTTTTTCGATTTGCCACCTTTATTTTTAGTTTTTCACACCATTTTCCGCTTTTGCACTTATTTTCATCATTTTTCTTTTACTTTACCATGCATCACGTTTTTCTTATTTTTCTGTGTGCCGCATTGTAAATAGTTCTATTTTCCCTTTATCTTTATTTCTTTTTTTTTTCTCATCTCATGCTAGAGATGACTTTTCTGTGATGATGATGACGTGGAGTTAGCTTACTCTATTTGCATGCTTTATTTGTCATGTCTTAGAATTTATTTCTGATATCATATGCTATGACTTGCCTTGCATATAGAGATAATAACCCACACTTTTTCCACATGAAAATGGATGAAATTTTATTATTAGCTGAGTCTGAATATTCATATGTATGCTATCACAGAAAACACACCAAGATTCACGCATTGAATGCTTATATCTGGAGTACCGATTTCTTTTCCTACATCACTTCTATATGCATGAATTGTACATTTCACTTCAGAATGATTGAATGATGTTAGCTATGATAAATCTGGATTAGTTAGCTTTTTTGTGATCGAAACTGAGTAGATTAGATTACCCTGCTGAAGTTGTCGTGCATGTCTTATAGAGTGAACCGAGAGATATATTTATTTCTTTCTCCAAAAATCTTGAACATCATTTCTCTTCTTTTAAAATCATTGGTGAATCTCCCCTTAGCGATTCAATTATATGGCATTTCCCCCGCTATTAATTCCTAGCTCCAAATTTCCCGAATTCAAAAAAAAAAGAGAAAATATTCTTGTATATCATTATCTCTCTTTGAGTTGGGATCGTTGTGTATATATGCTATATCAAAAAAAAAGAGAAAAAACAAAAGAAAAAAAAAGGAAAAGAAAAAGAAAAGAGGAAAAATCCTCAATAAAAGATCCCATCTCACTTTCTTTCTTTCTTCTCTCTTTTCGTGTTCATTTTTATTACTTTTGAAGCTTTATAAAAATGGGGATGTGAATATTTTTTATGCCACCATGCTTATAGATAAGCTTGGGGGAGGGAATCCATTGATGTGTGAGAGAGTGACTACTTGACGTTGCACGACAACCTAGGCTAAGTAATATTCTATACTCGGTGAGATTATTTCTAGCTTTACAAAATCCAGAAATCTAAGCCTAGCACTCATATCATGAAACCCACACTTTTCTATTCTCTCTATTCTATTGTGTGATACTCTTATACTCCTCATAGAAAGCATTCAATTGAAAAGTGTGTGATCTGCGATTTGTATACCGCTTTAAATGATTCAGACGATGTTAATTCTAAAATTATTCCGTTTTTCATGATTATATCGTTGTTCGTGGGTTTTCTATTTCTATTTGCACTATTATACTATGATATCAAAATAAAACTCTTTGACATGTATTTTTCATTCAGTGCATGCTATATGAGTAAGCGGAACCCACGTCCTGAGAAAATGATCTAGCAGCTTCCCTCTTCGCTTCTTTCTTTCTTCTTTGTTTTCATTTCGTTTTTCATTCTTCTCCGCTTTTCATTTTTCATCTTTCGCCGTTTTCGTTTTCCGAATCCACCGGGTTCGCCTTTTACTTATCTTCCTCGAGGACGAGTAAGAGGTAAGCTTGGGGGATTTTGATCACTCCTTATTTTACACTTTTTTTCCCGCATGTTTGCATGCCATTTAGATCGCCCAAATCATGTTTTTCATGATATATCGACGATATTGCGATGCTTTTCACGATTTGTTGTTTTTGTCGCATTTCAGGTGATTTGGAGCGATTTGGAGTGATCTCGAGATGCGCTTACTCCAGAGGGTCACCGACGACCTCCCCAAGGGGTATTTTGCTGTTGGAGAGGAGCGGAAGAAGAAAGGACGTCGCAGAAGCGACGAGGAGGCCAAAACAAGCTGTTTGGGCATTTTTGGTGTCCCACTCGGCCGAGTGGAGGAGTCACTCGGCCGACCAGCGAGACACCGCTTGGCCGACCAGATCGGATACGTTTCATACGTGCACTCGGCCGAGCGACAGAGACCACATCGGCCGAGTGACGAGATCCCGTCCGCCCGAGTGGTGCCCAGACGAAGCCATTCAAAAATCGCCAACTTACTGTTTTTCGTCTGCCTGAGCTTCAGAAGATCCACTCGGCCGAGTGACGAGATCCCGACCGCCCGAGTACCAAGAAGCCAGCGGCCGAGTGACGACAACTCACTCGGCCGAGCCGCCCCCGAAGTGAAGACCCTTGAAGATCAAGACTTACTTGAAATTTACAGGGTTTCTCACTCGGTCGAGCGACTTTTGTCACTCGGCCGAGTGCGACGCGCTGCCTGTAGCGAAAATTGCGGATTTCAGGCTGCGCAGGGGTATTTTGGTCACAATTTTTGGACGATTTTGGGGGGTATTTAACCCCTGTTTTTACCCTAGTTTAGGGAGCTTTTCTCTTAGATTTTTGCAGCTTTTTAGATTAACTTTTTAGCTTTATTCTTGTGATTGGAGAGGAGACAAAAGTTGATTTTTGTTGGATTATTTGAAGAACTCCATTGGTTTGTGTCTCTCTCCTCTAAAAAATTCTATTTTTATTGCTTATCTCAATATTGTGATGAATTCTCTTGTTTATTTCATTGATTATTTTTGTGTTTGCGCTATGAATTGTGAGTAGTCTCCACGTCTTGGGGCGTGGGGATGAACCCTACAAGCCCAATTTCATATTTGTGATGAATTGGTAGAAATTTTGCTAGAATTGTTATTAGGGATTAGTTTGGGAGCGATTTACTACGGATAGCTAGGAGTTCATACCGATTGGGATTTGCAAGAGATTGGATCCCAATTCGATAGGAAACCCTAGAAATCCGAATTGGGTTGGAATCGAATTTCCGTAGTATCGGTTTGCAAGAGATTGGACCGATACTAGGGTTCCCGGTTGCAATTCCGTGCCGATACCCGTTTGCAAGAGATTGGACGGGTAGGAACTATCCCAACCTAGGTCGTGGGCCGAGTTTGCACGAGAGTGGGCTCGGTGCGCGATTGAACGATGATGTTGATCCTAATGCTAGCTTCCCTAAGCTAGGGTTTGCAAGAGATTGGACCTGAACCTAGGATAGCTATAGACCGGCAACAGCGCGAGAGCGTGAGCTTGGTTCTACATTCAGTTGCAACTAGTTCATCCAAAATCTTATTCTAGCAATTTTGATACCGATGAACCACATTGACGAGATACGGTGAGTAGCGGGAATTCCCCATTCCCTAGACGTTCTTTATTTGATTTGATATTTCCGTACTTTGTCTGACGATTGTGACAGGATCACCAAAGGTAAATTTCTCTCTTCTTAAATAGCCAGGTTGATTGGAACAAGCACGGTCATTCGTCCTCCCTGTGTTCGATAACCCGTTCGCCGCTATACCGTGCGCTTGCGGTAAAACTACAACCGTTCTTTGGGTTACATTCCGGAGCGATCAGGCACCAACGCAAAGGAAAGGCAATGTGCTTTGAAAATTGATTTGTCAAAGTTCTCAGGCTATTGCAGATAAAAGGGAACAAAGGTGGCTATTCCAAGCAAGCAAACAAACTATTGAGAAAAGGACAAAGCAAAGAGAGAAATTATTTTGCTCACACACCATTCCAAATGTGAGTTGAACTGGAAGTTCTATACGCATAGACCAGATTGCGACTCACCTTTACGGAGCAATAGATTGAGATTCAGAACTTAGATCGAGATACCGTTTGTGTCAGACTGAAGCTAACGACGTGTTGATTGACAGAGACGACAACACCTACATGGATTGAGCTTTTCTAAACTCTTTATCATTTTATATTCGTGTATTGGTGTTTTGATCTTTGTAGGTTACGTATTCATTCTTTTGGGGTATTGTCTAGTTGGGGCTAAACAAGAGGGTCTTGACGAGTTGGTGCTTGTCAAGAGAAAGCTTTTATTAGGGTTATTAGTGTTTAGCACTTTGGGAGTGCGGTACAGGAACCTTGTGAGTGTAGAGTAGGTACTCTAGCTTCGGTAGTACCAGCAACATTATTAATCTAGTGTTTGCTTTTGGGGTTGGAGTAAGTCGTTGGGCGATCGAACCGAGGTAAATCTGCTGTGCACTCTGTGATTGCTTTATATTTCCTCTGCGTTTGATTATAACTGACTACATTTTCGTGTGTGTGCACGAATATTTTTATTAGCCTATTCACACCCCCCGCTAGGCTTAAATCCAGATCCAACACAAACAGGATTGCACACTTCCAGAGCTCCTCAATATATTGAGGCAGGCTGAGACCTCCAGTTTAGAGATAACGCTGGATATTGGCCATTAAACCCAATATGGTTTTGATGATGATCACCACATTAAGTTATTATTAATGACTCTAATTGATTTAGTCTCAAATTAATTAATGTTATAACTTAATAGAGACAAATCAATTATTGATGTGATGATGGATTCAAGGCTTTGGAGCAAAAGCATTGCATGAAGATAGCAAAACTTCAAGTGTATTTTTATAGTACTTCATGTATTTTGCTCTTTCTTTTATAAAATATTTGAAAGCCTTCAATAGATGCACAAACATAAACACAAACACAAACACAAACACACACACACAACACACACACACACACACACACACACACACACACATTCACTCACTCACTCACTCACACGCTCACTCACTCATTTACATCATTTACCACCTTAGGGAACCGTATGATCTCTTTAGAACATGTCCCTATAGGCTCCTTTGCCAAAACACTGTTATTTTTGTTTTTGGACCAGGACCAGACGGCTGGAAGAGCTTCTCCAGATGTCTTGTGTGTCAGTACTTCATTTAGACATATACATCCTATTTCAGTCGTCTGAAGTTCTTTATCCAAACATCTAAACAGTATTCTAGTTGTCTGAGTGGTGAACTCTAGAAGTCTGGATGCTGGGAGTTGGACAAACTGTTATTTCTGTCCAACCACTGCATTAGCCATCTGATGTAGGGTTCTCAGACACCAGAACAGTGTCCTAGATGACTGAGTGGTGATGCTTTGAGTTGGTTCCTCTATTTGTTCTTGACCAACTATGCATTAGCCACTGATGTTGAGTTCCCATACATCTAAACAGTTTATCAGTCATCTGACTACTCTTCTTAAGCAGTCTGAGGACTCAAAAAATCTATCCGTTTATCACTATAGGAAAATGGACTTTTACTGACGAATTTTACCGTCAGTAAAAGTCAGATTGCCACCTGTGAAAAGATTCACTGACGGCAAAATCCCGTCAGACCTTTCGTCAGTTGGTAGATGTAAGAAATACATTTACTAACGGTGCAGTCAGTAAAATTTACTAATGGCGTAATAGCCGTCAGGGATAATATAACATTTATTGACGAAACCCTCAGCCATAACCAACCCCATCCCTACCAGAACCGTCAGCAAAACAAAAACCTTTGCAAACAGATCCATTAGCAATAATTTAATTTTTTAAAAAATAAATACATAGAACTAATGGAATCGTCAGCGAAAACTAATTAAAATATAATATATATCTGACGTGCCCATCAGAGAAATGTTAATTAGTACTAATGGTTCCATCAGTAATAAATAAATAATTTATAATAATAAATATTTGTATATTGACGATACCATCGTTGAAATTGGAAATTAAAAAATTTAAATTCTAAATACAGCAATATTATTTAAAAGTAAAAATTCATTTTTTACAAAAGAAAAGCAAACGAAAGAATGAGGCTAAGATGTGCCCATTGTAATCTGTCACTGTTTGTGTCTATGTGTATAGTTTGTGTGTGTATGTGTGTCATGCTCCGCTTCCCATTCTACCGAGAGCGAGGACGTGAGCGGGTCCGCGGTGTGCTTAAAACAAGGAGGAGTACTATTTTCTTTTCTTTTCTTCTTCCTCCTTGGTTTAAACACACTAGGCGCCTGTGTGGAAATTTCATGTCATTGCATGCAAATTTAAGAAACAGCATAAATAACATTAATACATATCCAGCATACAGAATTTAAGATACATTTTTGGGCCTAGCATGGCCAATACAAACAAACAAAGAAATTATATTATTAAAATTGGAAATGCTGATGCGAAGGTACAAATGCTCTAATCCACTGAGGCCAGGTACTCTACGTACTCGTCAAGTGCTGGCTCGACCTCTACTGGAATGTCCTCCACAATGTCACTCTCAATACTTGACGAATATTTCATAAAACTGCAATTGAAATGTACGTCAGCGAGGTTTACTCGGCAATTAATTTCCGCAAAAAGAACGATTAAGTATTTTAAGTAATCCAAGCTAAACTCAAGATATAACCATAATCATAACTTTATAGTCAAGCGTGGGGTGAGTACATAAAAACAAGCAACAAATTTAATTTAAAAGAGCTATAGCTGTTAAACATTTGCAACAATCTGCAACCTATAGCAATTTAATCATTTAATAGCAATTTGCAATGCTATTAGCAATATGTAACTATTTAACATTTGATGACAAGTCTATAATGTTGTTAGCAACCTGTAGAAGAAGGGGTTAAAGAAATATTTAATGACCAATTTATTCTAGTGCTAAGTACGTGTCCAAGCGTACGAGATATGACTAACATGCGCCCCGTGACGGGAGCTAATCCATGACGCTACTCACCGACCCCATAGGGCGACAGTCAAGCACTAACCTCCATAAGTGGTGTAGGCATTTGTCGGCTGCTTCCAGTCACTCCGCAACACTTGTGACCATAGACTACCACAATCCCACGGGTCAAGTCAAGTGCCGGGTCAAAGTATGTGTACTGTCTATTTTAAAATCCAATCATATGAATTCCATCAGTTGTTCAGTCTGCTCTATTCAAATTGCATCATATTAGATGCATATGATGTCTTATAAGTCCATTCAACAATCTCAACTAATTTCACAGTTTTGGTGATTCTGTTAAATAATGATATAAAGCGTTGAAACGTGCAATCATTTAAAGAAACGAGCATAGAAATTGTTTTAACTAAGAAAATGAGGATAAATAAGTTTAAAATATTTTTCTAATGCTAGTAAATATTTTTCTAGATTTAAAATAATTAACGCAGATTTTTCTTAATTTTTACGACCCAAAAACTAATTTAGAAATGAGAAAACGATTTTTCAATTTAGTTCAAAGATTTATCTAGGGCAAATCATCCGTCGGAAATCTTCCAACTAAGGGTCTAAATGACCGTCTTATCTAGTATTACGACATATATTTTCTTGTACATTATCGTACGTGAAAATCACGAGTTACAAATTTGTAAGTGAAAGTAGTTATATTGTGTTTAATCTTTAAAAATTTACTACGAGAAATGTACTTGTCTTTTGGAAATGAAACAAGTGCCAATGTGTCTGTTTCGTCGTTTCGGATTTTCTGGTATTCCCTCGTATTTTTCTGAGGCATATATAATTTATTATGAATTTAAAACGAATCAGCCTTTAAAATATTATTAATATATATACGTATTTCGTATTTTCGTATATATATACCGAATTATCTCACAGTATCTCTCACGTTCTCTCTTCTCTCCCTCTTCGACGCCATGCAACGACGGTGGCGGTGTCGCTGCGGTGGAACGACGGGGCAGCGGGGAGGCTGAGCCGACCGATGAGCCGACGGCGGTGGCCGAGGGGTAAGCGGCGCAGCAGTTGTCACGACCCGCTTCCCTAAAATGGAGGCGAGACGTGAAAAGGTCCGCACGAGAGTGGAGCTGTGAAGCCCCAAACCCGATAAGCGTGCACAATACATAAACAGGTCCCTGTAACCACGACAGAATAACAATAATAACACAAGGAGAGACTGAAATAAAATTCCACATCTCACAAATTGTCCAACATCAACAAAAATCCAACATCCAGAAAAGCCACCAGGCTAAAAGAAAAGAGTCTAAAGGCCCAGAACAAGGCCAACAAAGAAACGACATAACAAGGTATAGGTGCTACGCACCGATAATAAAACAACTGTCTAAACAAAAGTAAAACACAACGAAGACACTAGGACTGGTCCCCAGTGTCCACGTACTCCCCGTCAAACACAAGCTCGGGCTCGGCGTCAGCAAACACCTCGTCCTCAACGAGGTACTCGGGCTCAGGATCTAACATGTGTCACCCAAAAGAGTAAAGGGGCACATGTCAGCAAGTCTAAAAGACTTGGGCAAGGAAACTGAAAGTAAGGCAACTAGCAACCTAGCAGTTATAGTATTAAGTAATGACATGGCAGATAAGCATGATGCAACAGTTTAAAAAGAGAGGCAAGCATGCACAATGTAGCAAAAGCTACCAAATCACTAATCACTTATCATTTAACACTTATCACTTATCACTTATCACTTATCACTTATCACTTAGTGCATAGAGAGTCCACCTGCTGGCCAGCTCGTGGCTCAGGCCGCTTATCTCTACCACTATTAATCACTTGTCACTGGAAAACACTTAGTGCATAGAGAGTCCACCTGCTGGCCAGCTCGTGGCTCAGGCCGCTTATCTCTACCACTATTAATCACTTGTGCACTAGAGAGTCCACCTGCTGGCGGGAGTGGCGGATCAGGCCAACTCGGGGCTCAGGCCGCTTATCTCTTACCCCACCCATATGTGTCGAGCGTTGGGGTTTCCAACTCACTAAGCTCGCTTCTGGAACACGAGCCAGGATTATAATATTGTAGCGTGCGCTACGCAATCACGATGAATAATCACTATGCAAAGACATGAACAGATATTTGCGTACCGTTAATTTAAATTAAACGTGACAGGCAAAATGCAATGACATGGCAATTAAATTGCGTACCGTTAATGGAAGGTAAACATGACATGGTAATTGTGCAACATGCTAAATGTCGAAACTAGCTTCGTTGTCAAGCTAGTTCCCCAATTTGCGCCTAGGCGAGTATCATTTCGTCGCCTAGCCTCTTTTACGCCTACAACTAGCAAATGGCCTAAAACATGGCCTAAACCCTAAGTGGCAAGTTTCACTTGCCTAGCACCGGGGATGACGACCACTTCGTCACACGGATGCCAATCGACGGGGGAATCGCTGTTTTGGGGGAACAATCAACAAACAACATGAATTTTTATTAGGGTTTCATAAAAATATAAATAAGTTATGAAAACAACGGTAGATCGATTTCTTACCGAGAGAAGACGGAAGGAACACTCCGGGGAACCCTAGGATCAGATCTGGAAGCGAATGGAGAAGTTTGGGGAAACTAGGGTTTTGGGGGATTTGGGGATTTTGATGGGTTTTGATGGAGATTTGGGGAAGATGAGGGGTAGATGGAGTGAATGGATGGATTGGATGCTGATTCTAGGGCTTGGAATGGAGAAATGGAGCTTGGAGGAAGATGGGGGCTGAAGGGGGAAGTTTTTAGGGTTTTGGGTCGTGTTGGAGAAGAAGAAGTCGAATGGGTTGGGTTTAAATAGGCTAGGCTGGCGGCTGCCCAGAAATTAGGGTTTTAACACTGGTTAGTCAGTCAAAGAGCAACCACTGACCGACTAGTTTGGCAACCAGTCGGTCGGTCGACCAACGCAGACCGACTAAGTGCAAACAGTAACTCCTGAACGAAAATAGGATTCTAGAGTTAGTCGGTCCATGAACAAGTACTGACCGACTAGTTTGGCATCTAGTCGGTCGATGAACGTTCTTAGACCGACTAAGAGTAAACAGTAACTGATACAAAAATAATTTGATGAGTTAGTCGGTTCAAGAAGCATTGCTGACCGACTAGTTTGCAACCTAGTCGGTCAACCAACGTTCTTAGACCGACTAACAATAAACAGTAACTCCTGAGAAATTTAGAAAGCTAACTAGTCGGTCCAAGAAGGATTGCCGACCGACTGGATCGTCATCTAGTCGATCGGTGGCCCTTCTTACACCGGCTAATGAGCACAGAAAGTACCGATACGGAGCGCGGGGCCCCGGGATCGATTCCTATGACTCCTAGGCTTGATCTAACAGTTAGATACGACCGCTATGAAGTCCGTCACGAGTGACATACTTCGAAATCGACAATCCTAAGGAAGAAGCGAGAAAATACGACGAATCGATCGAAAATGAAACCTATGGAGACGAAAACCACACATGAGGAGAAAATCCACCAAAACATATATTATATTATATTAAATCCAGATACACGAAAAGCAGTCGTTACACCCTCCCCAACTTAAGAAAAATTCCGTCCTCGGAATTTCCAAAAACTCACGAGTCCGGAAACAAAAGTGGGAAACGCTCTCGCATCTCATCCTCATTCTCCCAAGTAGACTCTCCAGGTGAACCGTCTCGCCACATCACCCTCACAAGATTGACAATCTTGTTCCGAAGCGATTTCTGACGCCTGTCCAGAATCTGCACTGGATACTGGTCATACGTCATATCGGGGCGAACGGTAATCTCCGAAAAATCCACCGCATGAGACGGATCGCTAATGTATCGACGAAGCTGCGACACATGGAAAACATTGTGAACTCCTTCCAAAGATGGCGGCAAGGCCAAGCGATAAGCTACCTCGCCAACCCTCTCCAAAATGTCAAATGGTCCAATGTATCGCGGGCTCAACTTTCCACGCTTCCCGAAACGAATCACACCACGATTCGGGGAAATCTTCAAGAACACATGGTCGCCCGGCTGAAACTCCAAAGGTCGACGTTTAGCATCCGCCCAATGCTTAAAACGGTCCTGAGCAATTCTCAACCTCTCCCGAATATTCCTGACGATATCCACGGCCTCCACGATCATCTCAGGTCCCAACAACTCCCGATCACCAACGTCATCCCAACTCAATGGCGATCGACATTTCCTCTCATAAAGAGCGGCGAAAGGCGCCATGCCAATACTCGCCTGGAAGCTGTTGTTGTAGGAAAACTCCACCAAATGTAGATGGTCCTCCCACGAACCCTTGAAATCCAACATGCACGCTCTCAGCATGTCTTCCAAAATCTGAATCGTCCTCTCGGACTGGCCATCCGTCTGCGGATGGTACGCCGTGCTGAAACTCAGACGCGTACCCAAGCTCTTCTGCAAACTCTGCCAGAACTGAGATGTGAACCTCGTGTCTCTGTCAGACACGATACTCACGGGGACTCCATGAAGTCGCACAACCTCCTCCATATATCTCCTCGCTAGCGCCTCAGTGGACTGTCCCACTCGGAACGGAATAAAGTGCGCAGATTTGGTCAATCGATCTACGACCACCCAAATCACGTCATTCTGCTTCGGACTCCGAGGTAGTCCAGTCACGAAATCCATAGTGATGTGCTGCCACTTCCACTCCGGAATCGGAAGCGGTTGTAGCAACCTGGCCGAACGCTGATGCTCCGCCTTCACTTGCTGGCAAACCAAACACTTGGCCACACTACGAGCCACACTCCTCTTCATGCCATTCCACCAATAATTCAGACGAAGATCCTGGTACATCTTGGTGCCACCAGGATGCACAGAATACGGCGAACTGTGTGCCTCCACCATCAGCTCCTCTCTGATATCCCCAGCAGGCACACACAACCTGGCTCCAAAACTCAGCGAGCCATCCTCATGAATCAAAAAGTCAGTCCGCAGACCGGCTTCCACCATCTCCCGAATCCTCACCAGCTTCGGATCCTCGACCTGGCCAGCCTTAATCCGATCCACGATCGTCGACTGTACCTGCATGTACATCAACGACGAAGCCTCACCAGGAAGAACAATCTCCACACCAGACTCGCAGAAATCCTGCTGCAATCTCCACTGCGAGGTCAAAATCATCACCGCTGGAAGCCTACTCAAAGCATCCGGAACCACATTCACCTTGCCAGGGTGAAACTGCAAATCAATATCATAATCCGCCATAAGCTCCAACCATCGACGCTGTCGCATGTTGAGCTCCTTCTGAGTGAAAATATACTTCAAGCTTTTGTGATCGGTGAAAATCTTCACTTTCTCACTCAGCAGGAAGTGCCTCCAAATCTTAAGAGCAAACACAACGGCAGCCAACTCCAAATCATGCGTCGGGTAATTCTTCTCATGAACCTTAAGCTGACGAGACGCATACGCCACAACGTGCCCATGCTGATGCAACACGCAACCGAGACCATTGCCAGAAGCATCGCAAAAGATCTCAAATCCACCGCTGCGATCAGGCACAACAAGAATAGGGGCACTCGTCAACCTCTCCTTCAGAACACCAAAAGCACCCTCACAATCACCCGACCAAACAAAAGCAACATCCTTCCGCGTCAACCTGGTCATCGGCTCAGCAATACGGGAAAAGTCCTCGATGAATCGCCGATAATAACCGGCAAGTCCAAGGAAACTCCGAATCTCAGACGCTGACGACGGAACAGGCCACTCCCTGATGGCCCGAATCTTCTCAGGATCCACTGAAATACCATCTCCAGTCACCACATGCCCGAGAAAAGCAACTCGATCCAGCCAAAACTCGCACTTCGAAAACTTAGCATACAACCGATGCTTCCTCAAAATCTCCAACACCGTCCTTAAGTGCGAGGCATGATCCTCCTCCGACTTCGAATAGATCAGAATGTCGTCAATAAAGATAACGACAAACTTATCCAAAAAGTCGTAGAAAATCAGGTTCATCAGATTCATGAAAACTGCGGGCGCGTTAGTTACGCCAAAAGGCATAACCACGAACTCATAGTGTCCATACTTCGTCCTGAACGCTGTCTTCGGAACATCTCCCTTCTTCACCTTCAACTGATGGTAACCACTCCTCAAATCCAATTTTGAAAACACCCTCGAACCTCCAAGCTGATCAAACATATCATCGATGCGAGGCAACGGGTATTTATTCTTAATGGTCACCGCATTCAACTCCCGATAGTCCACGCACATGCGACGCGAACCATCCTTCTTCTTAACCAGCAACACCGGTGCTCCCCACGGAGACACGCTAGGATTAATATAACCCTTCTGCAAAAGCTCATCCAACTGCTTCCGCAACTCTTCCAACTCAGCAGGTGCCATACGATACGGCGCCTTCGAAATCGGCTGCGCACCTGGAACAAGATCGATAGAAAATTCCAAAGCCCGATCATGCGGCAAACCAGACATCTCCTCGGGGAAGACGTCACCAAAATCTCGCACCACAGCTGGCCACTCCATCTCCATCTGCATAGCCACAGCCTCCACCGGCCTGGCCCGAAATCTGACAGGACCAAGCGAACTGCTACCACGACTGAACTCAAATACTGGAAGTCCGGGAATCTCAAACACCACCTTCTTTCTCCGACAGTCGATCGTAGCATAGAAGCTCGCAAGCCAGTCCATCCCAAGAACTGCATCATAGTTGATGAGGTCGTGGACAATGAAATCAGCAAAAAGCTCATGTCCACAGACCACCAACGAGCAAGAATTGCAACCACGATGCACCGAGACCACACCATTCCCTGTAACGATATTCCAACTCTTCGGAAGAGGGGACGTCGACAAGGAATGCCTCTCCACGAAGCTCCGAGAAATAATGCACATCGATGCACCAGAGTCAAAGAGGACTCGTGCAGGAAATGTGCACACCAAAATCACACCTAATCAAGCAATTAACAATCAAACCCTAGTCTAGCAAACAAGCAAGTTCAAGCAAACAACATAATCTAGCAATCAAGACCAAATAGGAAAGTAATAGCTAGAATGAGGATTACCTGCGATAACCTCATCCACAGCCTCGCTCTCCGCAGCGGTCATCAGAAAAGCCTGCCTCCTCGGCGGAGCAGCCTGCTGAAAAGCCTGCCTTTGCGGAACAAGAGCTGCTCCACGTCCAGCAGGAACAGACGCTAGCTGCTGCAACGGCTGGGCAGCAATAGGTGCCTTCCAAGGCTGCTTCAACCTCGGGCACTCCCTGAGAGCATGGGCGGGATCTCCACAGGCGATACATTGCCCCAAGAACCTCCTACACGATTCCTTGACATGGCCCTCCTTGCCACAAAAATGGCAAGTCCTCCGAGCAGGCCCTACTGGCCTCTTAAACTGAACAGGCTGGTTCGGCCTGAATCCAGGCCTAACCACAGCTCCCGCCTGTTCCACAGGCCTCTTCCCAGCACCAACCACAGACCCTCTCCTCTGGTTCACGAGCAGCTCCTGCCTCTTGGCAGCTACCAGAACCTTCTGATAAGATTCCCGGTCAGAAGAGGTCACAAAACTCTGGAGCTCCGAAGCAAGCCCCTGCAGAAACCTCTGAGCTCTCTCCTCAGCGTCCTGCACCATCTTTGGTGCAAACCGACTCAGCCTCATGAACTCCTGGTGGTACATGTCCACCGACGAGTTCCCCTGCTTCAGATCGATAAAACGCTGCAACATCTCCTCCTTTGCAGCCTTCGGGAAGAACTCACCCTCAAATCTGGCTTTGAAGGTAGCCCAAGCTATCGGCTCCACCAACAACTTCTCCTCAGCATCCCACCAATTCCTGGCGTTATCCTTCAGCTGCCTCTTCGCCAAATCAACCCATCCAGCCGGGGTGATCTTGGCCATCTTCAGATTGTCCTCGATGTTCCGAATCCATTCATCGGCAGCCAGAGGACCTTCAGAAACATCAAAATATGCGGGACCCAGCTCCCGAAATTGCTTCGCTCCTAGCTCAGAGCGAGGAACATCCGGAAGAGCCCGGGCAGCTCGAGCAGGTGGAGCATTCTGGACTTCCAAAAGCACGCCCTGCTGCACTTGCATCATCTGCAACATCATCCGCATCATCTCACCGCTGGTGGGTTCCCGCTCAGGCTCCTCATCATGAGGGAGCGCACCACTGCCCCCACCACGGGTGAAACGCCTTCCTGCCATCTAATGACACGGAAAACAAATCAGATTAGACTCATAGCTTATGACTCGGACGTCGAACTTAATTTATTGGACATTCAAATATTATTATTGCTATTCCAAAAATCGCAGTTACAGAATGACCTGCATGGGCCACCACTAAAACCTGTCACGACCCGCTTCCCTAAAATGGAGGCGAGACGTGAAAAGGTCCGCACGAGAGTGGAGCTGTGAAGCCCCAAACCCGATAAGCGTGCACAATACATAAACAGGTCCCTGTAACCACGACAGAATAACAATAATAACACAAGGAGAGACTGAAATAAAATTCCACATCTCACAAATTGTCCAACATCAACAAAAATCCAACATCCAGAAAAGCCACCAGGCTAAAAGAAAAGAGTCTAAAGGCCCAGAACAAGGCCAACAAAGAAACGACATAACAAGGTATAGGTGCTACGCACCGATAATAAAACAACTGTCTAAACAAAAGTAAAACACAACGAAGACACTAGGACTGGTCCCCAGTGTCCACGTACTCCCCGTCAAACACAAGCTCGGGCTCGGTGTCAGCAAACACCTCGTCCTCAATTAGGTACTCGGGCTCAGGATCTAACATGTGTCACCCAAAAGAGTAAAGGGGCACATGTCAGCAAGTCTAAAAGACTTGGGCAAGGAAACTGAAAGTAAGGCAACTAGCAACCTAGCAGTTATAGTATTAAGTAATGACATGGCAGATAAGCATGATGCAACAGTTTAAAAAGAGAGGCAAGCATGCACAATGTAGCAAAAGCTACCAAATCACTAATCACTTATCATTTAACACTTATCACTTATCACTTATCACTTATCACTTATCACTTATCACTTAGTGCATAGAGAGTCCACCTGCTGGCCAACTCGTGGCTCAGGCCACTTATCTCTACCACTATTAATCACTTGTCACTGGAAAACACTTAGTGCATAGAGAGTCCACCTGCTGGCCAGCTCGTGGCTCAGGCCGCTTATCTCTACCACTATTAATCACTTGTGCACTAGAGAGTCCACCTGCTGGCCGGAGTGGCGGATCAGGCCAACTCGGGGCTCAGGCCGCTTATCTCTTACCCCACCCATATGTGTCGAGCGTTGGGGTTTCCAACTCACTAAGCTCGCTTCTGGAACACGAGCCAGGATTATAATATTGTAGCGTGCGCTACGCAATCACGATGAATAATCACTATGCAAAGACATGAACAGATATTTGTGTACCGTTAATTTAAATTAAACGTGACAGGCAAAATGCAATGACATGTCAATTAAATTGCGTACCGTTAATGGAAGGTAAACATGACATGGTAATTGTGCAACATGCTAAATGTCGGAACTAGCTTCGTTGTCAAGCTAGTTCCCCAATTTGCGCCTAGGCGAGTATCATTTCGTCGCCTAGCCTCTTTTACGCTTACAACTAGCAAATGGCCTAAAACATGGCCTAAACCCTAAGTGGCAAGTTTCACTTGCCTAGCACCGGGGATGACGACCACTTCGTCACACGGATGCCAATCGACGGGGGAATCGCTGTTTTGGGGGAACAATCAACAAACAACATGAATTTTTATTAGGGTTTCATAAAAATATAAATAAGTTATGAAAACAACGGTAGATCGATTTCTTACCGAGAGAAGACAGAAGGAACACTCCGGGGAACCCTAGGATCAGATCTGGAAGCGAATGGAGAAGTTTGGGGAAACTAGGGTTTTGGGGGATTTGGGGATTTTGATGGGTTTTGATGGAGATTTGGGGAAGATGAGGGGTAGATGGAGTGAATGGATGGATTGGATGATGATTCTAGGGCTTGGAATGGAGAAATGGAGCTTGGAGGAAGATGGGGGCTGAAGGGGGAAGTTTTTAGGGTTTTGGGTCGTGTTGGAGAAGAAGAAGTCGAATGGGTTGGGTTTAAATAGGCTAGGCTGGCGGCTGCCCAGAAATTAGAGTTTTAACACTGGTTAGTCGGTCAAAGAGCAACCACTGACCGACTAGTTTGGCAACCAGTCGGTCGGTCGACCAACGCAGACCGACTAAGTGCAAACAGTAACTCCTGAACGAAAATAGGATTCTAGAGTTAGTCGGTCCATGAACAAGTACTGACCGACTAGTTTGGCATCTAGTCGGTCGATGAACGTTCTTAGACCGACTAAGAGTAAACAGTAACTGATACAAAAATAATTTGATGAGTTAGTCGGTTCAAGAAGCATTACTGACCGACTAGTTTGCAACCTAGTCGGTCTACCAACGTTCTTAGACCGACTAACGATAAACAGTAACTCCTGAGAAATTTAGAAAGCTAACTAGTCGGTCCAAGAAGGATTGCCGACCGACTGGATCGTCATCTAGTCGGTCGGTGGCCCTTCTTACACCGGCTAATGAGCACAGAAAGTACCGATACGGAGCGCGGGGCCCCGAGATCGATTCCTATGACTCCTAGGCTTGATCTAACAGTTAGATACGACCTCTATGAAGTCCGTCACGAGTGACATACTTCGAAATCGATAATCCTAAGGAAGAAGCGAGAAAATACGACGAATCGATCGAAAATGAAACCTATGGAGACGAAAACCACACATGAGGAGAAAATCCACCAAAACATATATTATATTATATTAAATCCAGATACACAAAAAGCAGTCGTTACAGCAGTCGACAGCAGGTGGCGTTTTGGCATGCTTGCAGGTGAACTGTAGGGCTCTAGTTGGTGTTCGTCACCGTCGAGGAGGGCTGAGTAGTGTCGGAACGATTGGCGAAGCTACGGCAACCACATGGCGACAAATGGAGACGACGAGCAGTGGCCCACGGCATGCGCTGCTGCTGCGTTGGTAACTTGGGTTGCGGGGTTCATAGGAGAGAGATGTGCAGTGGCAGGGCTGGGGGTGGCGCTGCTCGTGGGGTTTGCTCTGTGACGCGGTAGAGCATGGCGGCGGGAGGCATTGCCGTGGCAGTGGTTGCTGGCGATGGGCAGTCGCACGGTGGTGGCTACGGAGAGAGTGCGGAAGGCGAGAGGTGAGGGTGGGGCTACTGCTACCTTTAGCTGTCGTCATGCGGAGGTTTGCGTGGTCACGGCGAGCGGTGACGGAGGCCTCAGGGGTTGGGTCAGAGGGCTAGTGCCGTGAGGTGCTTCGCCGGGTGGAGGGAAGACCCTAGAGGGAGAGGATGAGGGGGAGTTGTGGTGTGAGGGTGAACGTGAGAGAGAGGTTGGGTTTATTTATAGGTTACGAAAATTAAAAAGAATAATAATAATGATGGTGATTATGATAATGATGATGATGATGTTTGTATGGTTGGATCCGACCAACTTAAAACGGTGGATTAAATGGGGCGGGTTAGGGTATTAATTAAGTGGGTTTATGGGTAAAAGTAATAGTAATTACGTAATTAGTATTTGTAATTAGTAAAACAATGAAATACAATTTTGATGTTAAACTATCGTTTTTCTTATACGACTCCGAAAAATTCAAAAACAATTACCACGGGTTCGTATCGTCGGAAGGATCATGAATACGAAGTCCATTTCAGAGTATGAGCTACAAAGATACGAGTTTGGGCCAAAACATCTGGGGTGTGGGTTTGCGAGTTCTAGGTCGATTCAACTCCAGAAAAACACAAAAAATAATACTAGGAGTACTAAATGACTAAATGACTATAGGATTATACTGAAGAAATTTGAAATCGTTTTGATAACGTATATATAAAATTACTAGATACGGCTATATCGGTAAAAATTGAATATAAAATATTTTAAAAAATATTTAAAGTTATTTGATGATACCCGAACTTACTAAAATATACCATAACTATTTTGATGCTTTAAAATATTTTTATAAAGGATATTGAAAACATTTTTGATATAAAACTTCTGACAAACCATTTTAGAATACTTTTAAAATAAAAAATACGTGAAATATGTAAATACTTGTATTGATGGATACGGGCCGTCACATCCTACCCACATTGTAAAAATTCCGTCTTCGGAATTTAGAAGACCGATCATTTCCTTTAGCAATTTAAACGATCGAATGAAAAAGCTTGATGAATGATAACGGCCTAGTAAAATAAGTTGCAAATAGCATGGAATATAATATGATATCATACAATCAAGTAAACAAGAAATGTTATTAACATCACCAGAGCTTCTATAGCTAGTCATGAAACCAGTATCATCATAATAGCAACCTTGACTTCTCAAGTAGCCAAAGTTAATATAAGATAATGGCATCGCTTGAAAATAAGATCTATTATGATAACAATATCTGTTCGAACTTGGAACTTAAGCTGATAAGCTAATAGCAAACTAGATAAACCTCATCAAAAAGGGAGATCATAAAGTTTAAATTTTCTACTCGTGTTAATTTTGACTAATGGGTCCTAGCCAAGGAAGTCATCAATAATATATCGTACAAAGACGTAATGACTAGCATATATGCATTCATGCTGTTATACCTAACCAGCCAAGCACAACTTCCATCAACTCCCATAAGGCCCAAAAACAAGTCAACGTCCAAAACAACACAAATAAAGAAGTACAAGGCCAACTTCTAAGGACCACACTTATCATTATACTTATCATTATCATGCCTTTCATCGATGCCCATAACGTCCAAAACAATCCAACACCGAAATCATCGTCTAAATCCAAGCACAAGGTCAATATCCAACTTCAACACCTAAGGCCAACAACATGCCAATACCCATCGACAATGATACCCCTTGCCAACACCAACAGTCAACATCCACAACTCTCATCATTAACCCCAAACAAGCCAACAGCCAAAAACATACTGTACAGTAAACTCGAAGGAGTGGACCCAAGGAGATGCCCAAGCGGGACACCAATGGGGGCAAGATCCATGGCAATGAGCTTAAAGGAATCCCAAGAATTACGACTTCCCAAGATCTCAACCACACGGCGGTGGTGAGGGTGGCGTGCAAATCGTCGCTAAACCCAAAAAATCCCCAAAATCCTAAAATATATCGTCGAAGGGCTATCGACGGTCGTCGATCCATGCTATGTGACGGATGCAACTGCTCGACGATGATGAGCATCATGGCGGGTGTTCCCAGAGTGGGGGTGGGGTGTCAGAGCTCTGGGCGAGGCCAGTGGAACTTGAGGTGAGAGGAGTTGGGCTCGTAGGGAGAAGAAGTGTGGGGTCGTCGCTACGTAGGGGAAGCCACCGGATGGGTTGGTGAGGGAAGGGATGATGGGATTAAATGGGGCACTGAATTCATCGATTGGATGTGGTAGGGTAGTTCGGGCTGGGGCTCGAGGAGATAATGCGGACAATAGGTAATAAAGAGGGGGAAATGGTAGGCGGGAAAAAGGGTTCACCCATAGGAAATTGGGTACAAGAGGCAGCAATGGAAAGAAGAATACGAGCTTAAGAAAAATGATAAAGAATGAGCTACCTCTGCTTGCATTGATGTAATCATCATTATATAGGCTTGGCCCAAAATCGAATAGGTCCAAGTAAATGAGTTTCGCCAATCCAAGCCGAATAATGCATTAATACTTGGCAAGAAGTTTGCAAAAAGTTCGTGTCGGAGAAACTGATGTTGGATCTCTAGCATTTCTTTCATGACACCATGATGTCATTGTTGGTGAAGCCATGAGTGTTTGGTCGACCTGCCATACTTCAAAACAAACTGCAAGGTAAGTTAGGTGAAAAATTTATTCTAGTTGTACACTTAGATATTAATGTCGTCTAAACCGATCTTAAAGTATTTGCAAAAACATGAGCTGCATGGGCCACCACTAAAACAAGTCATGCATTGCTTCCCATTCTACCGAGAGCAAGGATGATCGTGCCCTGATATACACCCGGAAAATGACTGTATTCTTACCGCAAGCGCACGGTGTAGTGGCGAGCGGGTATCGAACACAGGGTGGACAAATGACGGTACTCTGTTTTAATCACCTAGCTATTAGTGGTGGAATGGAATGATTTCGAGAATATAGTCACGGTCGTTCAATTAACAATTTGAATTCCAGATAATAAAAGCGTCTAGGGCCACGAAATCCCCACCACGGATTGCCATTCATCTCTGTGAATCGTGAATCTCAATGTTGCAAGGCTTAAATTGAGGTGAACTAGTCGTAACTGAATAGAAAACCAAGCTCACGCTCTTTCACTATTGCCGATTTATAGCAACCTAGATTAGGGCACACTCTCGTGTAAACCCTAACCTAAACCGCTAGCATGAAGATCGACATCATCGTCCAATCGCACCTCGAGCCCACTCTCGTGCAAACTCGAGTTGCGATCTAGGTTATGATAGTTCGTATTCATCCAATCTCTTGCAAACGAATATGAGTATAGATTTATAATAAAAATCCCAGCTTTGGTCCAATCTCTTGTAAACCAAGTCTAGAGAATCTCGATTATAAACCTAAATCGAATATCTAGGCCTTCACATCGATTGGAATCCAATCTCTTGCAAACGCCAATCAATGAAAATTCCTAGCTACTCGTAGTAAATCAATCATAACCCAACCATCTATCAATCCTAGCAACATATTAATTCGTTCATCACAAGTCTAAAATCGGATCCATAGGGTTCATCCCCATGCCCTAGAACTATGGGACTACTCACAATTAATCATGGCAATCACAAAATAATTGAATAAAAACATAAAGCAATTCATGGTTGAGAGAAAACAATTCACAAAAACAAGAAATTTTGCTAGAGAGAACAAACCAAATTTCCAATCTTCAATCTCCAGCTGAGAAGTACAATTAGATTAATGCTCAAAAACTAATTTCTGGTCTCCTTTAAAACTAGGAAGAAAACTAGCTAAAATAAAAGCCAAAGTCGGCCAGAAAATCCTGACAGATCTCCCTCTGGCACATCCCAGAGCCCTAATTCGCGATACATGCAGACTGCGCCACACGGCCGAGTAGAACATGTCACTCGGCCGAGTGACGGACCCAAAAAAACAGAGATAGTGGGGGTTTTGGGGGTCTGTCGCTCTGCTCCACTTGGCCGAGTGGAGTTCTTTACTCGGTCGAGTGTGCTTTCTCACTCGGCCGAGTGAGTCTTCTGCTGATCTTCTCCAAACTTCAGAGAGTCGGCTGAGATCCACTTTGGAAAACCCTGTCGTTCTAGGACGAGTGGACTTCTTCACTCGGCCAAGTGAGATCCTTCACTCGCTCGAGTTGACTTTGACTCCAGGTGCTCTTGTATCCGTTGTACTCGGACAAGTATGTTCCTTCACTCGGCCGAGTGAGCTGTCTGCTCGACCGAGTGGGATGTTTCTGGAGTTCTATCTTCTCCTCCTCACCTCCTCATCGATTCTATCAAACTTTTTCTTCTTCTGCTCATCATCTAGTGCTGCTAGCTCCTCGATAGGGTCACAGGCAGTGCCCCAGCGTGCGTGAAAGTCCCTTGATCTCATTTATGCTCCAGATCGCTCCATATTTCCTGAAATCCAACAAAAACATGAAATAGTGAAAAGCAACACGATATCATCGAATAACCGTGAAAAACGCAATATGGGCGATCGAAATGGCATGCAAACATGCAGAAAAAAGGTGTAAAATAAGGAGCGATCAAAATCCCCCAAGCTTTCCTCTTACTCATCCCCGAGGAAGATGAGTAAAAAGGCGAACCCAACGGGTAAAAATAAGGAAAAAGGAAGGAGAAGATAGAATAGAAAACGAAGAGGGAGGTGATAGATCGTTTTCTCAGGACGTGGAGCAGCTTACTCAAATAGCGCACGACGAATAAAAACATGCCAAAGATTTTTACCTCGATATCATGATCATATATAAATGCATTCGATATAGAAACCAAGAATATCAAAACGATATGAAACATGAAATCATTCTAGAATTAGCGTCGTCTGAAGCATCCAAAGTAATATACATAATCATAGATTGCACACTTTTCAATTGATCGCTTTTTACTTGGAGTATAAGAGGCATCACACATTATGAAGCAATAAGAATAGAAAGAAATGGTATTCATGAAATGCATGCCAAATTGCAATTTGTGGACTTCGTAATACTCCAAGTAACCTCCCTGAGTATAAAAATTACCTAGCTTAGGTCGTCATGCACAGACAAGTGGTCACTCTCTCACACCTCATTGGATCCCCTCCCCCAAGATTATCTATAAGCGTGGTGGCATTAAATAGAACAATATGACTTTTCCCATTTTTTTTGAAGCTCCGAGGGAAATAAAAGAGGGAAGAAAGAAAGAAAGAAAGAAAGAAAGAAATGGGATCATGTATATACAGATGGACTCCCCTTTTTTCCTTTTTCTCTTTTTCTCTTTTTCTTTTTTCTTTTGTTTTTTTATTTTTGAAACTCATATACACAATAACAATCCCGAATTAAAGATAGAGAGATGTGCATGTATTCTTTTTCTTTTGATTTTGGGGTATTGGAGCTTGGATTTCATAACAAGGGGAAGATGCCAATGTTTGATTGACCGGCGCCCCGTTTACGGTTTGGGCGCGGTGTCGTTTTACCGCAAGTGCACGGTTAGTGTAGAGTGCAGGTTTATCGAACTCAGGGAGGTGGATGGCTTGAATGGCTACTAGCCTCGCCTAGGTTGTGTGCTAGCTACGCGGATGATATGGGTGGAAGTGTACAAATAAAAGAAAGAAATGAAAAAGACACCAAATGAATCCCCGCTAACACGGGCTAGAGCACTCATGACACTTGGCATTTGACTTGACCCAGGGTGAGACATTGCCCCAAAAGGTGGTACCTAGCGTCCATGGCCTGATATTCCGATCGGTGCCAAGTATGCTAGGCCTACCCGGTTCCGGACGGTGGGCATTCCCATGTCCATTAACACCTTCTGCAACCGGGAACATTAAGGCCACAATGATAACTCCCAATACTTCGTCCAAGCCGTTCCCATGCGTGAGGACTCAATGTCTACACTAGGGGCGTGAGCTATGGCTAGGGAGTCAACCGCCAAGTTTATTCCCCCTTGGCCCGATGGTCAGAGGCGGTCTTTCTCTCGCCAATGACAATGAAACACCACCGCGTAACCCCTAATGGCCAAATAGGTCAAATGTGATTTCTAGCAATACATCGAAGCGGATCTTGACTGGACAAGCACCGGACCCCAACCCCCAACACAACTAGTGTGTTGCCGTACGAATTGGACTCAGATTGCTAGAAATCCCCATTGACACATTTCATCGAATACATGCCATGCAATCGAGTCAAACGTAGTTTTCCAAGCATCAATCCTACCCTAACCCATATTAGGGTTCATCAACAATACTCCATGGTGAGAAACATAAAAACAAGCAAAACAAATGACATACAAACATTCACCATTGAGCAAAAGGAAAACAATACAAAACAATGAAAGCAAGAGAAAGGAATACTTATCTTGAGTATGAATCTTCAATCCAATACAAGACTTATTGATCAAAAGACCTAATCTAAACTAACCTAAGACTCACAAGAGAAAGGGGCAAAGAGCCGTAGAAAAACTGAAGAAGAACTCCCTAAAGTCGTGCCCAAACTTCTATTTAAAAGCCCCCTTAAAACCCTTAACAGTTCGGGTCCGAAGCCCACTCAAAACTGTCAAAACAGGCCCACCCAATCGGGTGGAAACTCACCCGATCGGGTGAAATAAACAGAGAGCTCAAATCCGCAGAAAGTGATCTCACCCGGTCGGGTGGTAACTCACCCGATCGGGTGAAATGAAAATTCAGACTGCTGCTAATTTCAGCACACAGCTGCGCTCAGAAAATTCCAGAAAAATGTAGAAAAATCGGATTTGGGCATGCGACCTATCGTTGGAAAGATAACGACGATGCCGACGCTAGAAAAATAAAAGATCTCCCAAAATCCCTCTGGAATGATATCAGATCTTCAATGAATGAGCAGCACCGCGCGAAAGGTGAAGGAAAGGCCACCCGATCGGGTGAGCCGCTTGTCGCATCGGCCATCGGGATTCAGAAGCTTCAACCGGTCCATGAGGAGAACGGGTGGCGTGACCGGGTCTTCATTTGGGAAACTTCAGCTTCAGATGAACCGATCGGGTGAGATATCACCCGATCGGTTGGAATTAAGCTCCAAATTCCCGAGAACTCTGTTGGGATGAACCGGTCGGCGAACCGATCGGTTGACCTTGCGCTTCGCTCCAGCTTTAGTCCGGGTCGGACACGCGTGCATCACCCGATCGGTTAGCTGTGTCCAACCGATCGGGTGTGGGCTGAAAAGTGGCAATCTTGGTCATTTGACCCCCTGGATCACGCGTGACCCCTCCCGTTGCTCCGGGGACTCATGATAATGTCGTTTTATGTCCCATATACCGGTAAATTCCTGCAAAATACAAAAAACATGGAAAAGTGAAAGAAAACAAGAAAACACGAGAAAACGAATACAAGACGTCGGTAAATAACGGAAATCCACGGAAGAAAACGTGCGCAAATATATGAAATATAAACGCAAGTCAAAATCCCCCAAGCTGAACTCTTCATCGTCCTCGAGGAAGATGAGTGAGAGTAGGAGCTCGGAGGGAGAAAATAGAGAGAAAGAGAGAAAAAGAGAACTATATATCCTAGATCGCCCTTCAGGGCCAACAAAATCAAAAACGACACACCAAGCAAGCAAACGCCAAATCACATCACTAAACCAAGGAATACGAGTCCAGACAAGTGCCGTGGGCCCACGCGGTGAAGCGCGAGTGAGTGCGGTCATGTGCTAGCAGACGGTGTCACTATCTATGATGTGCAATAAAGCTCCATATACACTTACCCAAAGAAAGACCCAAATATCGATTCAATTTGAAATTGCGGCGAATATTAGCTCAAGCATGCATGAGAAGAGTATAAGAATAGAAGCATATCATGCATCGGGGACTCCACAGCTAGGGACAAGGAAATCACCACACTATAGCCTAGATAATCGCTAGAAGGTCCCTATGCCAAGTGTTTTCGAAAACGATGGAGGTTGAGAAGATGTGGAGTAGAACACTCGGTGCAAATTCTCGCCTTCCCTTTATTCTCGGTAAGAGGGGAAAATATTCACACGGGAATTTTTTTTTGCGTTTTGGGTATTCGTATATTTTTTTGGCTTTTTGACTATACAATTTTTTCTTTTCTTTTCTTTTTTGGGTTTTTCTTTTCTGTTCTCTTTCTTTGGATTTTTTGGATATTGGGGTATATACATGTGTACTCTCCCAAGTGGGAGAACGGTACACGACGAGGGGATTTGCACCAAATAAAACAAAAAAGAAATCAGAATCTAAACACTTGGGCAAAGGAAACTATTCTCGCTAATTAGAGCATGGGCTAAATGTGTTATCCTAGTCCTTAGTTGTGGAATCCCAACACATGCGAAATGAAGTATACGATATATATATAGCATGCAGAAGCAGACATGAGAAATAAATACCGCATGTTCAAATCGAAGCATGGTAATCTAGGGGTCATTCCTGGACAGGTATATAAAGTAAAATCACAAAGTAGAAGTACACCACACAGCTAGGCACGACGCACGACTCACAAAAAGCTAAGTGGACCCACGATGCATGAAATGTAAGAGGACTTGATATCCTAGGGTAAGTGAATGTGATTATCGAAGCTATGCTAGGCGTGTGTGTGATCATGTGGCAATTCATCATATGGGGTCATCTCTAGGAGAGAGAACAAAAGATGAGAAGAAAAAGAAAAACACAATGGAAAATGACTCAAAAACGAAGAAAAACGACACAAATGACGCACGAAGTGCGACTCCCCCAAGCTGAAACTTGCATTGCCCTCAATGCAATAATAGTTTATACGGGAGGGCAAAGAAAATGGGGGGGGGGGGGTGCGCACCGACACAAAAAGTGAAAAACATGAAAAACACATGAACGAAACTAAAAAATAAAGAAAAAGAAACACTCAAATAAAAGATATAAAACACGACGTAAGAACACATAGACACAGACACACAACAACGACACGCGAAAATATGCACACAAATCGATTCCCCCCAAGCTGAACATGAAAATGCTAGCGAAATGATATGATCAATGTGATGCAGAAATATGCTAGGGGAAAATCGGAAAAGAAAAGAAAGAAATCAAAATGCAGGAGAGACGGTGTGCTCATTCTCCTCGGAAGAGGATGTGGGGTGAAATGATAGAAGGGCACGACATGAAGGGTAATTAAGATGCAAAAGCAAATCCTAGATACGCTACCCTCGCTAATGAGAGGAGACGAGATTATTCAAATCTAAACTAGAAAGCGGTAAAATTTTACACTACTGGATTAGGATACACCTGAGCATAGGCGGATCCAAGATCTGAAGTGGGGCAGGTAGCTGCTCTAACTGCTCCTTCTGTGGCTCCGCCAGAAGCGATGTGCCACGTGTGCCAATGGACCCAAGCAATGCACCTCCAAGCATCCCTCGTAGGTGTCCACCTGTGACCTGTAAAGGACGAGGTGCATTAGTCCATGGCAAGAAATTATTTCCCGAAATAAATGTATCCCAGAGATAATCGTCAACATAAGATGGAAAAATAATAAACGGGTGACGAATACTCCCTGAGAATGGGTCCCTATCCTCTGTGCTAGCGACGATCAAATCCCCGCTCTCCATGTGAAGTTGCTCTCCAGGTGGTGACACACCGCAGCATACCTCAAGGGAAGTCGATCCTGTGTCCTACGAGAGATATGGTGTGTCAAAAATATATAAGTCTAAAGGAATAGGATGTGAAAAGAGAGACTTAAATGTGGAGTGATAGTGAGTATGAAAATCTTCCTGAATAGGGGCAATATGCTCAAGTAGATGCTCAGCCGCAGAAGAAGTGGAGCGTGAAGGTAGAGGTAGATGTGGCTCGGGCTCCATGAAGTGGACGATCGTATCCAAGCCCTCATGCACATCCTCCTCGACGATATGCTCATACTCCACCATCTGCCCGATGTCCTGAATGACATACTCGTGGTTGACCACGGACCAAGGAAGAAGCTACGAAAGCGATGGCTGTGGAGGTGGATGTAGAGCGGACCCCTCGTATGTGGTCATGGTGTCCTCGTCCTCACGCACATCCTCCTCGCCGGTATGCATAATCTCTGTAAACTCCTCGATGCTCTCATAGGACTCATGCTGGGTATCCAAATCAAGCCAAGAAGTCTCTCCCACAGATCCTATAGAAATCTCCCCATCCTCACTATCATCATCAAAAAATGCTTCGTCATCTAAGTGGTAGTGATGGAAAAATGGGGGATCGGCATGAGATGTGTCTATGGTAGCCGACGGCATGGTAGTCTCAACCATGAAAGTAGGTATATCCTCTCCTTCATCCCCTCTCCTCGGTGTAGGCTCGATGATTGGTACCATCAAGTTTCGTAATGTTTGGCCTTGGTTAAACATGGCACTTTCAAGGAGAGACACAAGGTTTGATTCTTCTTGTGTTGGTGGAGGGATATAAGGTTGAGAAAATGGATGTGAGGTTTTTGGGCTAAGGTTGTGGGAAAATGTTTGGCCTTGGTGTAGGGGGAGGCTCTCGAGCGTAAATGGGCAATCATAATACACATGCCACGCCATCCCACAAGTCTCACAAACCAAAACCGAATAAGTATTGTATCCTCCCATCTGAGCATCGAAATTTGATCTCCACATGGTTACACCAAAGATACCTGGACAACAAAAATAAGAAAACTAGATAGGAGCGTCAATAGTACAAGAGAATAACAAAAAGATAATATAATAGTGGGGGAAAAATTTCTTGGTTAATGAATATATTTTTTTAAAAAAGAAAAAGAAATTTTTTGTGTTTTTATGCGTAGTCTAACGAACCCAAGCTAAGCTAATATCAAACCGAACGCCTCCCCGGCAACAGCGCCAAAAACTTGACTGGCGCCCCGTTTATGGTTTGGGTGCAGTGTCGTTTTACCGCAAGTGCACGGTTAGTGTAGGGTGTGGGTTTATCGAACTCAGGGAGGTGGATGGCTTGAATGGCTACTAGCCTCGCCTAGGTTGTGTGCTAGCTACACGGATGATATGGGTGGAAGTGTAGAAATAAAAGAAAGAAATGAAAAAGACACGAAATGAATCCCCGCTAACACGGGCTAGAGCACTCATGACACTTGGCATTTGACTTGACCCAGGGTGAGACATTGCCCCAAAAGGTGGTACCTAGCATCCATGGCCCGATATTCCGGTCGGTGCCAAGTACGCTAGGCCTACCCGGTTCCGGACGGTGGGCATTCCCATGTCCATTAACACCTTCCGCAACCGGGAGCATTAAGGCCACAATGATAACTCCCAACACTTCGTCCAAGCCGTTCCCACGCGCGAGGACTCAATGTCTACACTAGGGGCATGAGCTATGGCTAGGGAGTCAACCGCCAAGTTTATTCCCCCTTGGCCTGACGGTCAGAGGCGGTCTTTCTCCTGCCAATGACAATGAAACACCCCCGCGTAACCCTAATGGCCAAATAGGTCAAATGTGATTTCTAGCAATACATCGAAGCAGATCTTGACTGGACAAGCACCGGACCCCAACCCCCAACACAACTAGTGTGTTTCCGTACAAATTGGACTCAGATTGCTAGAAATCCCCATTGACACATTTCATCGAACACATGCCATGCAATCGAGTTAAACGTAGCTTTCCAAGCATCAATCATACCCTAACCCGTATTAGGGTTCATCAACACTACTCCATGGTGAGAAACATAAAAACATGCAAAACAAATGACATACAAACATTCACCATTGATCAAAATGAAAACAATACAAAACAATGAAAGCAAGAGAAAGGAATATTTATCTTGAGTATGAATCTTCAATCCAATACAAGACTTATTGATCAAAAGACCTAATCTAAACTAACCTAAGCCTCACAAGAGAAAGGGGCAAAGAGCCCTAGAAAAACTGAAGAAGAACTCCCTAAAGTCGTGCCCAAACTTCTATTTAAAAGCCCCTTCAAAACCCTTAACAGTTCGGGTCCGAAACCCACTCAAAACTGTCAAAACAGGCCCACCCGATCGGGTGGAAACTCACCCGATCGGGTGGAATAAACAGAGAGCTCAAATCTGCAGAAAGTGATCTCACCCGGTCGGGTGGTAACTCACCCGATCGGGTGAAATGAAAATTCAGACTGATGTCAATTTCAGCACACAGCTGCGCTCAGAAAATTCCAGAAAAATGTAGAAAAATCGGATTTGGGCATGCGACCTATCGTTGGAAAGATAACAACGATGCCGACGCTAGAAAAATAAGAGATCACCCAAAATACCTCTGGAATGATAGCAGATCTTCAATGAATGAGCAGCAGCGCGCGAATGGTGAAGGAAAGGCCACCCGATCGGTTGAAACATCAACCGATCGGGTGAGCCGCTTGTCGCATCGGCCATCGGGCTTCAGAAGCTTCAACCGGTCGCTGAGGAGAACGGGTGGCTTGACCGGGTCTTCATTTGGGAAACTTCAGCTTCAGATGAACCGATCGGGTGAGATATCATCCGATCGGTTGGAATTAAGCTCCAAATTCCTGAGAACTCTGTTGGGATGAACCGGTCGGCGAACCGATCGGTTGACCTTGCGCTTCGCTCCAGCTTCAGTCCGGGTCGGACACGCGTGCATCACCCGATCGGTTGGCTGTGTCCAACCGATCGGGTGGGGGCTGAAAAGTGGCAATCTTGGTTGTTTGACCCCCTGGATCACGCGTGACCCCTCACGTTGCTTCGGAGACTCATGATAACGTCGTTTTATGTCCCCTATACCGGTAAATTCCTGCAAAATACAAAAAACACGGAAAAGTGAAAGAAAACAAGAAAACACGAGAAAATGAATACAAGACGACGGTAAATAAAGGAAAAACACGGAAGAAAACGTGCTCAAATATATGAAATATAAACGCACGTCAATGATTTTCCAAGGGGAGATTCACCAATGGTTTTAAGTATAGCAATGATGTTCAAGATATATGTAGAAACAAAAATATGCAACTCCCAGTTCACTCTTTTGAATGTGCACGACAACATTCAGCAGTGTAATGTAATCTACTCAGTTTGAATTCAGAAAGTAAACGAATCCAGTTATATCAAAAAGGCATACATTCAATCAACCGGGAAGTTGAGCGTGCAATTTCATGCAAATAGAAGTGATAGCAGACAACAAAGCAGTACTCCAAATTTAGGCAATCAATGCGTGAATCTTGGTGTGTTTTCTATAAAGAGTGTACAATATAAATCTTCAGACTCAGCTAATGGTGGAATTTCATTCACAATCATATAATAAATATGCAGGTTACTATTCTCGAATGCATGGCAACATATAGTATATGATATCTAAAATAAAAACAATGACATGACAAGAGAATATGCATATAAAAGTAAGCTAACTCCAAGTCATCGTCATCACAGAAAATTCATTTCTAGCAAAAAGGATAAAATAAATAAGGATAAAGGAAAAATAAGAACTACTATACAGATGCAGCACACACAAAAATAAGAAAACATGATGGATGAGGAAAAATATGAAAAAGTGGGTGAAAACAAGTTGAAAATAAAGAAAGGTGGAAAAAAATGAAGATAAAAGTGAAGAAAACGAAAAGTGCGTGAGACACTCACTCCCCCAAGCTAAACTGCACAGTGTCCTCAATGTGCTAAGTGTTGCATAAGGAGAAATATGATAGGGTGGGGGGTGATGCATGCATGATAAAGGATGAAAATGAAAGAAAATGGGATGGAAATGCAAGTAATGAGTACAAAGATTAAGGTGGTGCAATATAACGGTCCCAGAAATACCTCCTCTCTCCCAGGATGATATAGACAAATCTGAACAAAAAGTGACCAAAATATGTGGGGAGGAAGGGTACAAAATCGGCAGAAAAGATAATATCAATCACAGTAGAGGCAAAAATAAGAAAGGCATCAAGTGTGTGCCTAAGCATGTGGTGGATCGCCAGCACCACCCTGTGGTGGGGGAGGTGGTGGAGGTGGAGGCTGCTGTGAAATCAGACGGATAGCGGAAGGTGGAGGCTGTGGCAGGCACGTAAGGATCTGGTTCAGGGTAACCTGAATACCAGGGAGTAGAGCGACACGAGACTGCACAGAGCTAACGGTGGCAGCAAGACCCCGCAAATCTCCTCTGAGCCCACTAACAGCCCCTCCAAAGCATGCAGGTGCTTAACGAGGGTGTCGGGGGCGCGGGAAGAGGGTCGAACAGGTGGGGGTCGGGGCTGTTGCATACGGCCACCGTAGACAAGTGGGGCTACTACTAGGTGAGGGTGTGGTGATGTGCTCGCTAAAAGACGCTCAGCCTCTGTGGGAGGCTGAGACACAGGGATGCTCTCAGAAGTGTGAGCAACGGCAGAATCTGAAGTGGTGAAAGTGGACGAGAAGGTTGGAGAGGTCGCTGACACAGAAATGGTGACAGACGTCACGACGCTCTGGGTGAAAACAACGGCAGCAGAGACGGAAGTGTCGACGACTGGGGAGGTTGTGAAATCAACAGAAAATGACTCATCAGGGGTCGAGAAATCTAGTGACGACAGGGTCTCAGCTGGCAAAATAAAGGAAGGCTCGCCTATCTTAAAAACAGCAGTGGGGGCGCTCTCAGAAATGCCAAAAGAAATGGGGTCAGTGGTCAATGACACATATGTGGTGATGGTGGTGGGCTCAGCAAGTGTGCTCCCAACACAGACAGAAGTGTGGATAGAAGTGTCGGAAGCAGGGATCAAATCTGGTGCAGGCTGAGTGATCGGGATCTCCAGGGCCAAGGGGGGGAGGAAGGGCTCCTGCTGAGCGTCCTCGGGCTCAAGCACGTACGCAGCTGGGATAAGGAGGTCCATCTCTGGTCTCCACACCCCTCCTACGGGTCCAATGTGGGTCTGAGCATGGCTCGAAAGCACCATATAATCTGTACCAAAAGGACCGTGCAGCCAAACCCAGTGATGCTGGCTATGAGTACGCAACATCCTCATGCGGTCCATGACATCTATGGAAAGGGAGGTGGGGCCCGTGGGTCGAAGCAAACCAGTTGGGAGCTCAACTCTGCACAAAGGGGCCAGTAAGTAATCAGACCGTCGTAATAGATCGCCGTCCTGGCGGTGGCATAAGAAACAATGTGATCTAGATACCATCGAGCAATATCGATTTGAACAGCGGGGACTGAGACGTCTATGTCTCCCTCGAAGACTCTCGCCCTAGTAATCACGTAGAGCATATAAAGTTCAGGCGTAGACATCGTCACAGGCTCATACCTCACGAGAAATGTGGTTGCCATGAGGCGCTGAGCAATGCGAAGGCATGGGTGGACGATAGAGGAGGCATTGGCCTGGCTAGGGTCAAAAGCGAGTGGGGAGCCCGTGATCAACGTCCAGAAAGCATGTGTATCGAATAACGGTGGGGCGATGGGCATGGGACTAAAAGCACGGTCGGGGTCTGGGACAAGGGGCCACTGGAAAAAGGCTCAGAGAATATCGAGAGTAATCTCGCACTCACGATCCATTAGACGAAACGTGCAACCCCCTGGAGTCCTACGGATAGAACTCAGGACCTTGAGTGTCGGTCGGACGTAGGTGTCCGTCGACACCGACAGAAAATCACGCCACCACATGTTGTCATACAATTGGAGTAGGCTCTCGAATACCACTAGGCGCTCAAAATCTGCAATGCACAAAGGGGACAATTGATCGATGGGAGATTCTTTCAAATCTGACGCGGTGTGTGTCGTCTCGCAAAGTGATCCCCGTCATGTTGAAAGCTGGGACGGGCTGTGCCGGTGGGGGTGGAATGGGTGTGGTAGGAGGCAAAAGTGTAGGTGGTGATGGGCTAGGTGGCGGGGAGTCTGCTATAGTGGAGGAAGAGCCACTCTTGCTAGTCCTCCTCTGCTTGGAGGCGGGCACCCGCAAACGCGACCTAGTGCGAGGATGGATGGTAATGCCGTGAGATGTGCCAACCATGCGTAGTGCTAATAAAAAGGAGCGAATATACCCGAGCATGACATGACTCCAAGCAAGCTATGTGAGCAAAGAAACGCCTCCCCTGAGAAGCTTCGAATCTGCCCCGGATTCTCCCCCAAGCTATCATGAAACACAAAATTGATTGATTAGCAATGAATATCAATAAAATTAGGGGAAAATCAAGAGAAATAGGTGTGAATATAGTTTAATTATGATTTGAGGCAGAATAGGGCTTACGAAATGGAGATTGGGAGAAAAGGGGAAAATTAGGGGTTATAGGGGATGATCGGTGGTAAGGGAAGAGGCGGCGACGGCGACCGGACAGCGGCAGGTGCGGCGTGGGGTCGTGCCACTCGGTTATGGATGGGGGTAGCTCAGGCCAGAGATCTGATTGCTTGTGCTATTAAGAAAGCTTAGGCAGCCGAATTTAAGAATTTAGGGATTTTAGATTTGGGGCCACGAGCGCTGAGTTATATAGGCTAAGTCACTCGTCCGAGTGGCGGTGATAACTCGGCCGAGTGGCCTCAGTTTATAAAAGTTTAAAAATTTTCATGTATGTTCCGACTCTCCGAGTAGCACTATCACTCGGCCGAGTAGAGAAAAGTCACTCGGCCGCGTGGCTAGGCCACTCAGAGCTTTTTAAGTGCTGAAAGTGTTTGGTTCACTCGGTCGAGTGACAAAGTCACTTGGCCGAGTGGCGTGTAATTAATAGAGAGGGGTTTTTCGAAACTTCCCTGATCAGTACCCCACTCAGTCGAGTAGGGTCTTCACTCAGCCGAGTGAAAATGTCACTCGGCCGAGTGGGCTGCTGTTTTCAGCTCCAACTCTCTGTTTATGCTCCACTTTTTGATTTTCTTTCCCCCGTCAGTTTCATCATTCTCTTGACATCTGAGCACATCCCTGGAATTCTTCCCATCGCCATGGTCGTCCTCCATTCATATGGTCACTTATTCTCCTTCTCCTGAAATGAAAAATGTTGCCAGTTGTCAGGTTTTTCTTCGACACTTAACTCCAAACACTAATAAAGATCTAAAACAAAAATAAAAAGAAAATTCGACTAAAATGTAAGATATAACCGTTGGGTTGCCTTCCGATAAGCACTCGTTTAAGGTCTTGAGCTCAACCCCTTAAGATTCGTGATTAAAGCTCGATGTTTGGCGCATAGGAGATGCGCGCGTCAAACTTGTCGGGAAGGCCGCTTGGGTTTAGTTGTTGATTTTCTTCGGCATTCCTCGGCTCCCCTTCATTATGGGCAGTAGTGGGGGGTGAGTTCCCCAAGCTTGAGCTTTCGACATCCTTCTTCTTAACCGGCGGCGAAGATTTGTTGTCCGGTGGAGCTTTCTTAATGTGCTTCGCCGTAGAGAGCTTGCATAGCTCTCTAATCTTGACGGCTTCAGTGTCATCCTTCTCTTCATCCGTAAGAGGGTCCGGTTGGTCGCCCATCATTTCGCCTTCTTTGGTAAGTTTGCCCTCTTCGAGGCCGTCAACGTGCTTGGCCCCGATGTCAAATGGCATAGCATCGTCAATTACCTCATCGAGGAGGTTCAAAAGATCTTGAGACCAAACCTTAATTAGGTATATGATATTTACTTCCCCAGTGGGGGCTCCTTATGAATAATGTTGAGCCTTTGTCCATTTACCTTAAACATGACACCGTCTTTTCCCTCTATCTCAAAGGCCCCTCCTGGTTGTATGTGCCGAATGGTGAAAGGTCCATACCATCATGACCTTAGCTTTCCAGGAAAGAGTCGAAGTCTAGAATTGAATAATAGGACTTTGTCCCCGACCTTGAAGTCTGTAACAGTGATGCGTGCGTCATGGATAATTCTGGTTCTTTCCTTGTAAATTCTAGAGCTCTCGTAAGCATCCCGTATAATCTCGTCAAGCTCATTGATATCTAGAAGTCATCGCAACGCCGTACTCTTGTAGTCATAATTTAAAGTCTTGAGTGCCCAATAGGTGCGATGTTCCAACTCTACCGGCAAATGGCATGCTTTCCCATAAACTAGCCGGTATGAGGTGGTGCCAATGGGGGTTCGAAAGGCCTTGCGATATGCCCACAGTGCATCATTCAATTTCATGGACCAATCCTTCCTAGATCTATCGACAGTCTTCTCTAGAATTTGTTTAATTTCTCGGTTTGACACTTCCACTTGTCCACTCGTTTGAGGGTGGTACGCCATACCGATTCTATGATTCACCCCATACTTCTTCAGTATAGCTTCAAACTTGATTTCCATGAAATGGCTTCCTCCATCGCTTATCAATGTTCGTGGCACTCCAAAGTGCGGGAATATGTTTTTCTTGAAGAATTTAGATACCACCCTTGCATCATTGGTTGGGGTTGCGATGGCCTCTACCCATTTCGAGACGTAGTCAATGGCCAATAGAATATACTTGTTTCCTTTACTTGATGGAAAAGGCCTCATGAAATCCACTTCCCAACAATCAAATAGCTCAATTTCCAAAATAGGTTTCATTGGCATCTTATTCCGTTTGGATATGTTTCCTGTCCGTTGACATTTATCGCAATACTTGACGAAGTCATGTGTGTCCTTGAACATGGTCAGCCAATAGAACCCACACTGCAATTTCTTTGCGGTGGTTTTGGAGGCGGCGTGATGTCCCTGGCAAGGCATATCATGGCAATGTGAAATGATAGATGTGGCATCTTCCTTTGAAACACACCTCCGTATAGTCCCATCTTTTCATACCTTGAAGAGGTACGGGTCTTCCCAGAAATAGTTGCGGACTTCGTGCATGAACCTCCTTTTTTGTTGCATGGCCATCCCGCACGGTTTTATTCCGCACGCCAAATAGTTCACATAATCTGCATACCAAGGCACCTCTCCGGGTCTGATGGTGTAACGACTGGTTTTCGTGTAATTGGATTATTTATATTATAATATATGCTTGGTGGATTTTCTCCTTGGATGTGTGGTTTTCGTCGCCAATGCTTTCACTTTCGATCGTTTCGTCGTGATTTTCTATCTCCTTCATTCGGTCGTCGATTTTGGAGTAAGTCATTCGTGACGAGCTTCAAATCGCTCATATCTTAGAGTATAAATCGATCCTAGAAGCCATAGAAATCTTCCCGAAGCTTCGCGCTTCGAATCGACACTTTTGGTGCTCATTAGCCGGTATAAGAAGGGGCACCGACCGACTAGATGTCAATCCAGTCGGTCGGCAATCCTTCTTGGACCGACTAGTTAGCTTTCTAAATTTCTCAGGAGTTACTGTTTACTCTTAGTCGGTCTAAGAACGTTCATCGACCGACTAGATGCCAAACTAGTCGGTCAGTACTTGTTCATGGACCGACTAACTCTAGAATCCTATTTTCGTTCAGGAGTTACTGTTTGCACTTAGTCGGTCTGCGTTGGTCGACCGACCGACTAGTTGCCAAACTAGTCGGTCAGTGGTTGCTCTTTGACCGACTAACCAGTGTTAAAACCCTAATTTCTGGGCAGCCGCCAGCCTAGCCTATTTATACCCAACCCAAACGATTTCATCTTCTTCCACTCGACTCTAAGCCCTAAAATCTTCCCCTTTGAGCCCCCATCTTCCTCCAAGCTTCAATCCTTCATTCCAAGCCCTAAATCCATCATCTAAACCATCCATCTACTCTATCTACTTCTCATCTTCCCCAAATCTCCATCAAAACCCATCAAACCCCAAAATCCCCCAAAACCCTAGTTTCCCCAAACTTCTCCATTTGCTTCCAGATCTGATCCTAGGGTTCCCCGGAGTGTTTCTTCCGTCTCCTCTCGGTAAGAAATCGATCTACCGTTGTTTTTATAACTTATTTATAATTTTATGAAACCCTAATAATATTTCATGTTGTTTGATGATTGGTCCCCCATAACAGCGATTTCCCCGTGGTTTGGCATCCGTGTGACGAAGTGGTCGTCATCCCCGGTGCTAGGCAAGTGAAACTTGCCACTTAGGATTTAGGCCATGTTTTAGGCCATTACTCTGCTTTAGCGTAAAAGAGACTAGACGGTGAAATGATAGCCGCCTAGACGCCTACTCGATCTAGTTTGACAACGAAACTAGATCCGTCACCTCAAATGATCTAGCTTGACAACGAAGCTAGAATCCAACCCATTTAACTTGTTGTTCACGCATATTAAACTGCCATGTTTAAATTCAATTAACGGTACGCAATCATTTGTTCATGTCATTGCATAGTGATTAATCATTGTGATTGTGTAGCACACGCTACAATATTATAATCCTGGCTCGTGTTCCAGAAGCGAGCCCTGTAGTTGGAAACCCCAACGCTCGGATACCGGCTAGGCACCCACTTTTCGTGGGCACAACCCTATGCCAAATACACTTCCTGGCCCGTGATCCAGAAGCGAGCAAATGCTCGATACACGTAGGGGTGGGGTAAGAGATATGTGTCACCAGAGCACGAGATGGCCTGATCCGCCACTCCAGCCTGCAGGCGAAATCTCTAGTGTTTAAGTGAGTAAGAGATATGCGTCACCAGAGCACGAGATGGCCTGATCCGCCACTCCAGCCTGCAGGCGAAATCTCTAGTGTTTAAGTGATTAATAGTGATAAGTGATAAGCGATAAGTGTTAAATGATAAGTGATTAGTGATTTGGTAGCTTTTGCTACATTGTGCATGCTTGTCTCCTTTAAACTGTTGCATCATACTTAACTGCCATGTCATTGCTTAATACTATAACTGCTAGGTTGCTAGTTGCTTTCCTTTCAGTTTCCTTGCTCAAGTCTTTCCAGACTTGCTGACATGTGCCCCTTTCTCTTTGGGTGTCGCATGTTAGTTGCCGAGTCAGAGCTTGTTACAGAGGGCGTTGTGTTTGCTCAGGAGGAGTCTTGTGGACACCGGTGACTTGTTGAGTTTCCCTTTATGTTTTAAGATTCATGTTAGTTGTCGGTGCGTGGCACCCTTGTATGTATGTTATTCTTTGTTGGCCATGTTGGGCCTTAGACTCTTTTTTTTCTTTAGCCCGGTGGCTTTTCTGCGGTTTTGTAATTTGTTTATGGACATTTGGAGATTCAATAAAATGTCGTCTCAATTCCTTATCATCATTGTTGTTTCGTTTTGCTTTGCAAGGACTTGCCACAATAAGTGATTTTTATACGCTTATCAGACTTGGAGCTTCACGGCTTTAAGTCTGTGCGGACCTTCTCACGTCTCGCCTCCACATCTTTGGGAAGCGGGGCGTGACAGGTTTTAGTGGTGGCCCATGCAGGTCCGTTTGCAAATGCGAACTATCGGAACAACGATAATAATTATAGAATGTCCATTAAATAAATTAGAACATCCAAATTATAAGCCAGGAGTCTAGGTTTTTAGCGTTCCTATGTCTTAAGTGGCTAGTAGGCGTGTTAGAGCATCTGTCCCAGCTTGGTAGGAAACCCATTAGATCAGGACCCTAGCTAGACTTATATAGACGTCTGTGCTTGCTAGTTAGGAATCCTTGATTGTTAGCTAGAATCCATGTTAGTGATCTGTTTGATTGTCTTAAGAGTTACCTTAGTGGTTCCCGCCTAGCTCTGGCCATGATAGACTCCTAGAATTCTTTAGTCTCTCGCTTGGGTTCATCGATTTCGGACCAAGCCGAACTCATTTCATCGCTGTCTAGCCCTTAGGGAGTCTTAGCGCTTAGTTTCATAATCTTTAACTGGTTGACCGTAGGAGATTTCCGTGGATTTTCCTAAGTCATAAACCTAGGCATATTTATGTTTTGATCATCCGACCAATTCCTTGCCTCGATTCACGTGATCACCACATTTCGATAATCATTGACTTTCAAATGTCCTCTTTCGCAAAACTTGATTTTTCCAAAGTTATGATTTCAATTTCCCCTTATTAAAAGTTTTTCGCTAAGTTTAAATTTTGTTTTAAACCCGCTACATATATACTTGAATTTCTCACTTTTCGATTGAGTCAAAATTCCTTGTAGATTTCGGAGTCTAATGGTTGTAATTATAATTGCTATCTCGTAACCATTTTCTTGTCTATATTTTCGCATTTCGGTTTAAAGACTCCAATACTATTTTGGAAAAATTCGATATACCATTTTCTAGCCATGAGATCCATTTTAATCGCATAGCATACATACTTTAAAAAAATCTTTTCCAAGGCTAAATGGAATTTCAATTGTTATATGTATACTTATATCTTGTACTCTTTCGTTGACTTAAATTAATTTTTGAAATTCGAAAGTTTTGACGAGATTTTGATTACTGTTTTATAATGTTTTCCAAATTCGATTTATGAACTTTCTTTTTATGCTATTCGAATGACTCGTCGCGCTCCCTTAATATACTTTTCAAGTCACAGATGATTTCAGCTTTCAACAAATCAAAGTTATGTTCAAACATTTTCCCGACGACAGATTTTTGGAAAATTACGTTCCGTAACCACTTCCCTTGTCCTCAATTCACATGACCACCTGATTACAATTATCCTTGATCTTTCAAATGTTTTCCGTTGCAATTCTTGATTCTTCCAAAGTTATTTTCGAATGCTTTCCTTATTCGAAGTTTCACTCAATTTAAATTTTGTTCTAAACTTCTTTAAATATGTCTCCCTAAATTTCGATGGAGTTAAAAGTCGTTCTTGAATTTTGAAGACTTTTGGTCGAAATTTTAAAAATTACTATCTTGTACTATTCTTCTAACGATGTACCTTTCGCATTTCGATTTTTAAACTTTATTACTATCCTGATGGTCCGATATATCGTCCTTTTTCCTAACTACAAAAATCTATTTAAACCACTTATCTTACATACCTTTAGGGGTATTTTTCCAAACTGAATGGACTTCAACAAATTTTCGTATATATCAGTTATAGGTTCGTCGTACTCGTTAAGTTTGAATTTGTTCGAAACGCTTTTGATATATGTAAGGTTTCATGCTCCTTCGCCGACTTAAATTAATTATGTTTTAAAATATCGAAATTTGTGTTGAGATTTTTAGATTAGAAGTTTATAATTTTTTTGCATATACCTTCGTATCGATATAAATGTCTTGTCCCTTTTCATATACAAATTTCATTCTGAACCGTATTTCTATTTTCCTAACTCGATTCATAATTTCTTTTCTTACTTGTGCCATTAAAATTTTATTCGAAAACACCTCGTGCTTACTCTTAATAAACTTTTCGAGTCCCTTTGGACTTCGGCTTTTAGCAAGTTGATTTTATGCTCGACATTTTCCATATTTCAGATCTTCGGAAAATAAAATAAAATAAAATAAAATAAAATAATAATTTTTTTTATTACTATTTCGAAATCGTTCCTGACTTAGACCCTTCATAAAACGGTTTAAAAGTTTTAACACTAACTTGATGAGTTTAAATATCCTTTTCTCTTTCCATACTACTAAGATATTATCTTTCCATTCACCATACGCACCTTTAGGATAATTTCTGAGATATGACTTCAATTATTTTTATATATCGGTACCACGTTCGTTTGCTCGTACATTAAGATCTTGTATAAATCAATTTTGTTGGCAAATCCGGATTTCTCTAAAAGTATTTTCGATATGATTTATTTGGGATTTCTCTTCCGTTTTAAGATTCGGAAAACCGTTAGCATGCGCTTAAACTCTCCACACTATACTTGATCTGATTTCAATCTTCGAATCTCAAAATTTTCCAAAATTTTTAGGTTGTTGCCGCATAACATTTCTGACCTATGTTTTAATGTTCGAGTAAATGATTTCCTTTTTCCTCATGATGATTTTATATAAGCCAATAAACCACTTTTCCTCTTATTACGTATATTCGTCTCAAACTCGTTTTCAAACAACTTGTTTATTGACCTCTAAGTATTTTTATACGAAAAGGGACTCCAACTTTTGAAGTATAGCGGTTTTCAAACTTTTCGTATTTTAGAATATGTTAATTACACTATTTTCTATGTGTCCTAATGGAGCATCATTACATCATTACACAACCGTTTCCATGCTTCTCGATCCTTCTATTCGTTACGTTTTTGATTTCGATTTCTTTCCTTTGTCTAGTTGATAGAGCTTGCTGTTGCCCGTGTCAACCTTATTTGAGTTTAGTGAGCCCATTAGTGAGATTTGATGTGTCGTCGTGGTGTATTTAATTCCATGGTGCATATGAAGTTGTATGTGTGTGTTGGTCTTGGTATATTGTATGTATGTGGTTATGTTGATAGCCGTGTATGCGTTAGCTAGTTTTGGCATACGTATGGATGCTATGTTATGTATATGGAATTATTCCGCTATGATTTTGGGTCTCACTCAAGCTTGAGTGGGTACACTCTGTGTACATTGGTGTATTGTGTGTGGTTGGTGTATAGTGATGGATGATATGTGTATGATGTTTGGATTGTTTGTGCCTGGTTGTGTTACGCACACGATTGTGGGTGGCTATACCAATATATAGTATGTGAGTTGGTCTTGTGGTATAGTTTTCACTAAGGACTTGGTTGCGTGAATATATGTGCGCTAGCTAAACTAGGTGCGTAGATGTGCTAAGCATATAGTGGTGTGATTGGTGTATATAGGAATGAAATATTAGCGTGTGTGGGTGTGCACCATGCACGGGTAAGTATGTGATAGTTATGGGAATTGGTGACTATGGTATGAATGGTGTGTCGTGATTATAGCTATAGGACTATATATGGAGTGATGATATGGTGGAATGTGTGCATACATTTGAATGACTATAAATTGTGAAATTATAATGATGGTGAATGTGAATTTGATATAGTGAACTTGTTTTAACAATCGTATGGTGTGATTTCGCATGTTGATTGTTTGGCGCATACTAGGAGATATAGGGACTAGTGTATTCTCAATGTCTTGTCCATAGGTAGTTACTTATACGTGTAGATTCCGATGGTATTTTCTAGTGTGAAATTATTTTCAAATAAGTAAAAGAGACTTGGTTATTTTCGTATAGTGTGTAATAAGTGTTTTATAGTTATATGGAATATACTTGACTATATGAATGATTTGAATACGTGAATGGAGTTGTTTGATTATAATAAGTATAAGTGTACTATGTGCGTGAATATATATTTACTTCCGTGTTGTTAATGATTGACTACCTAGAGTATATATATATAAGCACTTGAAATGAATGTACTTGGTTGAAATTGTGATGTGATATTGATTGAGGGTAATTACTGGGGTGGCTAGATATAGTTATAGTTAGAAAGTCCGAGGACGGACTTTATTCTAAGGTGGGTAGGATGTAACGACTGGTTTTCGTGTAATTGGATTATTTATATTATAATATATGCTTGGTGGATTTTCTCCTTGGATGTGTGGTTTTCGTCGCCAATGCTTTCGTTTCGTCGTGATTTTCTATCTCCTTCCTTCGGTCGTCGATTTCGGAGTAAGTCATTCGTGACGAGCTTCAAATCGCTCATATCTTAGAGTATAAATCGATCCTAGAAGCCATAGAAATCTTCCCGAAGCTTCGCGCTTCGAATCGACACTTTTGGTGCTCATTAGCCGGTATAAGAAGGGGCACCGACCGACTAGATGTCAATCCAGTCGGTCGGCAATCCTTCTTGGACCGACTAGTTAGCTTTCTAAATTTCTCAGGAGTTACTGTTTACTCTTAGTCGGTCTAAGAACGTTCATCGACCGACTAGATGCCAAACTAGTCGGTCAGTACTTGTTCATGGACCGACTAACTCTAGAATCCTATTTTCGTTCAGGAGTTACTGTTTGCACTTAGTCGGTCTGCGTTGGTCGACCGACCGACTAGTTGCCAAACTAGTCGGTCAGTGGTTGCTCTTTGACCGACTAACCAGTGTTAAAACCCTAATTTCTGGGCAGCCGCCAGCCTAGCCTATTTATACCCAACCCAAACGATTTCATCTTCTTCCACTCGACTCTAAGCCCTAAAATCTTCCCCTTTGAGCCCCCATCTTCCTCCAAGCTTCAATCCTTCATTCCAAGCCCTAAATCCATCATCTAAACCATCCATCTACTCTATCTACTTCTCATCTTCCCCAAATCTCCATCAAAACCCATCAAACCCCAAAATCCCCCAAAACCCTAGTTTCCCCAAACTTCTCCATTTGCTTCCAGATCTGATCCTAGGGTTCCCCGGAGTGTTTCTTCCGTCTCCTCTCGGTAAGAAATCGATCTACCGTTGTTTTTATAACTTATTTATAATTTTATGAAACCCTAATAATATTTCATGTTGTTTGATGATTGGTCCCCCATAACAGCGATTTCCCCGTGGTTTGGCATCCGTGTGACGAAGTGGTCGTCATCCCCGGTGCTAGGCAAGTGAAACTTGCCACTTAGGATTTAGGCCATGTTTTAGGCCATTACTCTGCTTTAGCGTAAAAGAGACTAGACGGTGAAATGATAGCCGCCTAGACGCCTACTCGATCTAGTTTGACAACGAAACTAGATCCGTCACCTCAAATGATCTAGCTTGACAACGAAGCTAGAATCCAACCCATTTAACTTGTTGTTCACGCATATTAAACTGCCATGTTTAAATTCAATTAACGGTACGCAATCATTTGTTCATGTCATTGCATAGTGATTAATCATTGTGATTGTGTAGCACACGCTACAATATTATAATCCTGGCTCGTGTTCCAGAAGCGAGCCCTGTAGTTGGAAACCCCAACGCTCGGATACCGGCTAGGCACCCACTTTTCGTGGGCACAACCCTATGCCAAATACACTTCCTGGCCCGTGATCCAGAAGCGAGCAAATGCTCGATACACGTAGGGGTGGGGTAAGAGATATGTGTCACCAGAGCACGAGATGGCCTGATCCGCCACTCCAGCCTGCAGGCGAAATCTCTAGTGTTTAAGTGAGTAAGAGATATGCGTCACCAGAGCACGAGATGGCCTGATCCGCCACTCCAGCCTGCAGGCGAAATCTCTAGTGTTTAAGTGATTAATAGTGATAAGTGATAAGCGATAAGTGTTAAATGATAAGTGATTAGTGATTTGGTAGCTTTTGCTACATTGTGCATGCTTGTCTCCTTTAAACTGTTGCATCATACTTAACTGCCATGTCATTGCTTAATACTATAACTGCTAGGTTGCTAGTTGCTTTCCTTTCAGTTTCCTTGCTCAAGTCTTTCCAGACTTGCTGACATGTGCCCCTTTCTCTTTGGGTGTCGCATGTTAGTTGCCGAGTCAGAGCTTGTTACAGAGGGCGTTGTGTTTGCTCAGGAGGAGTCTTGTGGACACCGGTGACTTGTTGAGTTTCCCTTTATGTTTTAAGATTCATGTTAGTTGTCGGTGCGTGGCACCCTTGTATGTATGTTATTCTTTGTTGGCCATGTTGGGCCTTAGAATCTTTTTTTTCTTTAGCCCGGTGGCTTTTCTGCGGTTTTGTAATTTGTTTATGGACATTTGGAGATTCAATAAAATGTCGTCTCAATTCCTTATTATCATTGTTGTTTCGTTTTTCTTTGCAAGGACTTGCCACAATAAGTGATTTTTATACGCTTATCAGACTTGGAGCTTCACGGCTTTAAGTCTGTGCGGACCTTCTCATGTCTCGCCTCCACATCTTTGGGAAGCGGGGCGTGACAGATGGCGAATAGCCTCTCGTCAGCAAACATGTCATTAATCAAAAGGTTATCATCCCTCTCATCACGAACAATCCTAGACAAGTGATCTGCCACAACGTTGTCCGTGCCTTTCTTGTCTCTGATTTCCAAGTCAAATTCTTGGAGTAGTAGTATCCATCTTATTAGTCTTGTCTTGGCTTCCTTTTTGCTCGATAGATAT